>CM062816.1:1667323432-1668596457 GCA_031772625.1 Pinus tabuliformis | reverse complement strand
GCTGATAGTGCCAACATCGATATGATAGTTGGGTACCTGCGATAGAGAAAATGTCTCATCATAGTTAATCCCATTGACCTTGAAAAGCCACGAACAAATATTGCCTTATGCTTCTCACACACTACCCATCAACAGCTCGCTTTACCTTGTAAAGCCAACGGGAACTCACAACTGACTTTTTCTCCAGTCTTGGAACCACGTCCCAAACACTGTTACAAACTATGGAGTCATACTCCTCCACCATAGCATCAACCCAAATCGGTTGTTGCACTGCTTCCTCAAAGGATGATGGCTCATTCTCAACACATTCCCCCAACAAGGGCCATGTATCCAGTGCACCTCTCAAGTGACCTCCTCTGTCTACGCTGAGAAGATGGTGCTCCCACATCCTCTCTCGCATCTTCTAACAATCTTTCAGTTTCTCTTGTGTGTTTCAGTCAATCTCTGGAAGACTCTTCTTGAGTGGATGTATCCACTCCTGGAACCTCTACATGAGGCTGCTCCACCTCAGTCTAAGGCTCCTCATCCTTCGGAACCAACAGTTCCTCTGCAGCCTGTAGTTGGAGCTCCCTCTCAAGGGAAACTCACATGGCCTTCTCCTCATCAAACTTGAGATCTCTGCAAACCACTGTCCTCTGATTGGTAGGCAAGTACACCCAATAGTTGTGAGGTGTATCAGTGTACCCCACAAGTATCCCCAACTCTGTTGTCGCTCAAGCTTCTTTCGTGCATCCTTTTTCACATGGAAATATACCGATGAGCCAAAGATCCTAAAGTGACCCACATCTGGTCTCTTACTGGAGAAAGCTTCCGCTGGTGTCTTCCCAAGTATGCGACGTGGGCTTCTATTTTTCAAATAGACTGCTGTGTTTCATGCCTCAAACCACAAGTGAAGTGGTAGGCCTTGGTCATGCAGCATTGCTCATGCTGCCCTTAAAATAATTATGTTCTTCCTCTCAGCCACCCCATTCTGTTGTGGGTTATGAGGTGTCGTCAACTCTTGTTTAATTCCTTCTGCTACACATAAGTCCTTAAACTCTTGAGAGACATATTCTCCACTGTTGTCGCTTCTCAAGGCCTTGATCTTCTTCCCTGACTCTTTCTCGATCAAAGCTTTGAACTTAAAAAACTTTATGAAGGTTTGGTCCTTCTTTAGCATGAAATAAATCCAGCATTTACGAGAAAAATCATCAATGAAAATCACATAATACCTTTGCTTCGTTGTGGATGTCATCGAGAATGGTCCACACAAATCAGTATGAACTCGCTCTAATATAGCCTCTGCTTGACTGTCTCAATCATGAAAGGAAGACTTCGTGTACTTTCCCAAGGTACAATTTCATGTGTCAACTTGCTCAAGTTTACCTTTGGGAAGTCCTGTAGATATCTACTGCATTATCTTCAAAGCCCCATGATGCAAATGGCCCAACCGCCTGTGCCATAACTCGCCAATGTCCTGGCTTTGCACCAATTCTTCTTTCGTACTCAATGCTACACAGTCATCTACCTCTAGTTATAGATATTCTTCATCCGAATCCCTATCCTCTTGGTTTGACACGTGGCTATGTGTCTTAGGAACACCTTTCCTTTACTGAAGACAACATCGTAGCCTTTTTCCTCCAACATTGCGACCGATACCAAGTTCTTCTTCAGTCCAGGCACATACATCACATCTGTCAAGGTGAGAGGAGCTCCATGCTCCCTCTGAAAAGCAATCGTGCCCACTCCTGAAACATTATACCTTCCATCGTCACCCATCTCTATGTGCATCTTGAGGTCTTTCTCCTCCAAGGCACTGAATAAATTTTTATCACCGGTCATGTGGAATGAGGCTCCACTATCAAGATACCAGACACAACCCATCATCGATGACACCATGCATGCGATGAGGGTAAAGTCAATTTCGAACTGAGAGCCTAATGCCTCACCTTCCGATCCTTTTGAGGATCCCTTTTTGGACTTCTTCTATGGGCAATTAGTCGCATAATGTCCCATCTCGTGACAATTAAAGCATCTCACTTTAGACTTGTCAACCTT
Source organism: Pinus tabuliformis (assembly GCA_031772625.1). Lineage (NCBI taxonomy): Eukaryota > Viridiplantae > Streptophyta > Pinopsida > Pinales > Pinaceae > Pinus > Pinus tabuliformis. The sequence goes on along the minus strand of CM062816.1, from coordinate 1,668,594,420 downwards.
CTTCCCTCCATGAGAAGAATTCGATTTGCAATGGGAAGCCTTCCCCTTCCCTTCCTTGCCTTACTTGCTAAGGCCAAATTTTCTTCATCATCATTCTTGGGTGAAGAACCATCTCATGTGCTCCTCCTGATCTCCTCCTACATGAGATCTGACCACAGTCATTCCCAATCTGGCAGTTTCTCCCTTTCATTCACAGAGTCCTGGTAGCTATTCCAGCTCTTTAGAAGGCCAAGGAGACCGAGGCTCACCATATCATCATCAGTAGTAGTTATTCCCACACTGCTAAGCTCATCTATGTAGGTGGTGAGCTTGTTCAAATATGTGGAAATAGTATCACCCTTCTCCATCTTGATTCTTCGAAGCTTATCCTTTAGCGCCAATTTCCTCTGGTCGCTACTATTCTGGTAGAGGTCCTTCATTGTCTTCCACATTGAAAATGGAGTATCCTTCCCATGGAGACTCGAGACAATATGGTCTCCAACTCCCTCAAGGATAATCTGTCTCGCCTTCGCCACACACTTCTTCCACTCAGCTAACTCTTGTGCATTAGTTGAAGTTGGATTTTGGATTTCTTGATCAATAAATTCCTTCAAGCTATTGTCTTCTAATACAGCCTCCATGCGATCTTTCCATGCTATGTAATTCAAGCTACCTTCCAAGGCATACTCGAGTCTCAAGCCATTGAATGCCATTGGCCAACCTTGAAGTATGATAAGAATTCAATTTGTACCTGCAATCCCAAACTTCAAACTTCGAATTCTCTTCTCCGTATACTGTTCACAACTCTGATACCATGTAGAAATTCTGACTGTAGATTAACCTAATAATGAAATATAACCAAAGAAAAGTACTATAATCTACTTCTACTATCAATTTGTGGAAGCTTAAAGATAGAGCTGAATAATATAACCATAAGAAGAAGAATCAATGCACAATACACAGAAGAATACTTCGGGAAAAGCCTTAGCTAAAAATCCCACTATCTGTATTATCATACAAAGTGGAAATACATAAGAATTATACAAAGCCTTACCTCTCACAGTTAGCCAGCTCTCAGTACAATCCTCACAGATGCTCACAGGAAAACTTGGCTTCTCACAAAACCTTCTACTCTTCCCTCCAAGCTCCTATTTCCTTGCGCAATTTCTCCAGGGTGATCCTCCTATTACCAAGTGGAATACTGATCTCACACACTGCTCTAATACACTATCAGAACTACGCAATCCTCAAGGAATGATGCCTTGACTGCATGCATGAGTTTTCTTTATAAGAGAACACATGCAACTAATAGTACACTGTCCTTGACATTTAGTTCAACTGGATCTTTCTCAAAATAGACATGCATGAGTTACTGATGAGGGAATCTTCAGTTATCTGGAGTACACTGGTTGAGTGCATGCATGCATCAACTGATTGATAACTCATAATTAGTTCCTCAAATAGTTTGGAACTAATTTAACTGGACTTAACTCAGTAAATTGAGCTAACTAATTACAGCTCAAATATAAACTCAATCTTATCTCCTTAATTAATGGATAATCTCCTTAATTTAAGGGATAACTGTTGCACGACTTCAGAAAGACTTCTAACTTGAATTTCTCTGACTAATTAATCCATAATGAATAAATTAATTATTTCCAAGCAACTGGTGAGACTAAATTCGAATTTTAATTCAAGGACAAATTAAAATTGGAATATTCTTGTTGCCACATTTCAACAACTAATAACACTTCTATGATCACGTTGGCCTAAAATCCTAGATTCCATGATAAAACTAAGAAAATAAATGCAAAGTATTATTTGTTTTGACATCATGTAGAGTTAAATACCATTCAACTAATACCTTGTTCCACATGTGAGAAAATTGTAGAATCTTCACCAAAGCACTTGCAAGAGGAAAGTTAGAAAATTTTAGAAAATGCTTGGACTTACAAAACCCTTCAAGATTTGGGATGATATTAGATACCTAATACTTGGTTATGGTATATTGAAAATATTAATTTAGTAGGGATATGAAGTCATGGGTGAATAAGAAGATATGTTCAGATCCCTTGAAAGATGAAACCAAAGATCACTTTTCAATATATTTATGTGCAGATCAATTTAATAAAATGTTTTTAATGTTTGGATCTAATCGACCATAGATTGTCATCAACAAAAATGCTAGTTATCTAAATACCATTTTTAAACAACCAAACGAGAAAAAAAAAATTAGAATTGACCAAATTGCCATCAAACCAAACTGAGGGAGACTAACATAAAAAAATGTTTGTTAAAGGAAAATGTAGTTTGAAAGGGATATCTTCTCTCATTAGAAACATTTTAATAGTTTCCTATGCCTTCCATACACTTTAAACCATGACTATTTCAACATCAATAATTTGTGTAAGAGTGAAAACTAGGGTTTGCAAAGATAGGGCCTCATTAGGGCCTCTTTCATAGTAAGGATCATTAATTAATAAAGTGTCGAAGTAATTCTTTCTAAAAATCGTTCCTTGTGTTGACCATTTGACAAAGAGAACATGGGTATGATTCCCTTTGTTAATGCTACCTACTCATTCATACTTATAGGTGGTGAAGTGGAGATCCCAATTATTCTTGTGAAATATTTTATGATTATAATTATTAGCTTAAAGTAAGATCATAATAATCATTTTGTGATGTCGATAGGCCTTCCTATAGGTATCTAGAATGAGTAATAAACATGAATCACAACTTAAGTTTTCAGACAAATATGAATCTTCACTATGATCCCCAAAGGCATGTTATTTATTTATTTTTTCAACCCTCTACACCACCACTTCCCATAACTCCTTGGAAGAATCCTATAAGGAAAAGGAATGTAAATGGATTTAAATATTTATCTCAACTAAAGCTAATACCACTCCTAAGTTTCCAACCTAATTGGAGTATTGGATGTCGATGTTAAAGTTTTTTATCCATGCACTCCATCATGTTTTCCTAGGAGGCTTCATCTTTCAATCATTACGCATTATATGCTAAATCTTTATGGTATTTGAGATGTCAATGAGTCTTCTAGGTTGAGTTCCTCAGCCTCCTAATGAAATTTTTACTAGCCATAAACCATATCTATACCCCTTTATGAATTTTCATATATCACAAACTTGAACAACACTTCAACTCCAAACCATGATGTTGAGTTTGCATTAAGATTGGTATTTTAAAGGGAATTAAGGAATTTGTACCCATCCAAGTAGGGGATAGGTATCTAAGACAAATGATCTAGTATGTTAATCTTCCTAACACTTTATTTCAATATCAAATATGAAATCACCATATCGAAGATTGTATTCTCTTCTCTTAAGGTGATCTTACAATTACCTAGCTCATGTATGCCCACTTAAATACAAAAGCTTCCCAATAAATGAATGTGGTTGAAGATGGTTGAACTTGGGTGGTAAGGAATAACAAAAGAATTAGATTGGATAGAATCCAAAGCTAAAAGGTCAAAACACATACAAGTATAATCTTAGTAATACCCAATAAATCAATAACTAAAGTAGTCAGTAAGACTCCTACTAGGTCAACCCATCACAAGAGTGGGACTCATTGAGTTGACTCTCCTCCATTGCTCCTACATTCTTCAGTGAAAGGAAGAAATTAAATATGTTGATGGCCAAATGGAATGGGTGAGACAAATTACCCTCAAGTATTAGCTACTCTAACACTCCACTACTCAAAAATAACTCTTTGGTATTGTCTAAGAGCTTGAGGCTAATGAGGAAAGTTGTTCGATATTATTGGTTTGTAATAAAAGTGACCTTATGGAATGTTTGGGGCTCATGATCTTGGAATAAAATATATTGTTTTCCTATCATTGGTTTCAATTGGTAGGACAAATATTATTTGTTTACAACAAATCAAAATTGAAAAAAATGTGGTGTTATTGTGTTATAAGTTTCCCCGTAGTAAGTCATCATTAGTGTTGACTAAAGGATTGTAAATATTGCTTTGGGTTCTACTTAATATTGATGCCAATTCTAAAATTTGATGACATTAATACCTAAAATTAAGACAAAGAGAGGGCATTAATTGCATACATGTCATTTGGGGAAAGGAAGTTTGACTTTCTTTGAAGGTCTACTGTTGGGTCCCTATAATACTAGTGATTACCCCATTACTATTGTAGTTATACCCCTTATTTATATTGTTGTGCCCCTATTACCCCCCATATTGTTATTTCTGTGCCCATAGAATCCCCCTATTGTTATTTGTGTGGCTTTATATTATTATTGTTAGGTCGGCTGGATTATATTGTGACTCCTTAGACTCCTATATATAGAAAGGAGGTTTTGTCATTTGTATCATCCAAGAATTGTTCATTTATTTAATGTAAAGGAGGTTGCCCCCTCGAAGAGGCTGAATTCTAAGGCGTGGATTTATCTTTTCTATCTTTTCTTGAGCTGGTTTCATAACATTTGGATCAGAGCTTTGGATTCTAGGGTTTCGCTGCTCCAAACAGGTCATCGTGGAATTTTCGCTATAACTTTTTTTCTGTAACGTTTCAGAAGTCGCAAAAAAAAACCCATTTGAGAAGAATTGGCGCTGAACCTTGGGTCCGAATTTCAGAGCTTTTTGCGCGATATTTTCGGAGATATTATCTGAGGAAGTTGGCCTTTCTGCAGACTCCTGAATTACATTCAAAACAGGTGACCTGGGGAAAATCGTCATAACTCTCTCTCTGAGGATCGGATTGAAATTTCGTAAAAGGTACAGAAAGAGGACGGACTGTAGTTTCTTGTATGTATGTTTCAGATTCAAATGTTGAAACAGTGACTCGTGGCACGTCGTACAAGTTCGCTCTACTGAACCAGTCTAAAAGCAAGTCACTGTGGGAGATTTCACATAACTCTTACTTGGAGAATCCAATTTGGCTCAGACTTGTGGCATTGGAAAGAGGACGCAGAAGGCTACTACAGGTAGCAATTTCAGAACTGGATGATCGAAATTACAGAGATACATCAGATTCAATATCAGGCTTCTATAAAGTGAAAAAAAGGTGTGTAGTTTTTTTTTTAAATTTTTATGTAAGCTTGGTTTAACGGAATTCAAAGGGCATAGTAAAGCATTATTATCGGTAACTGATGCCCCGAGGAAAGAAAATGCAAACACCTAGTAAGGAACCTGAAAGCTCTAGCATGACTCATGAAGAAGAGGAAGAAATGCTACATGATATATCAAAATTACAAGAACAAGTGCAACAAATGTCACGCTCACAAAAGCTAACAGAAGCTAAGATAAGTGGCGTGGAATCTAAGATAAATGGCGTGGAATCGAAGATAAATGGCGTGGAATCGAAGATAAAGGGCATGAAACTAAGGTGAGATTCGATGGTAAATTTGAAGATAGATTTGAAGACAGACATGGAAGAATTGAAGAACTTGCTACAAGAAAGGGTCACTAATGGTGAAAAGGTAGTAAAGGAAACTCATGATGAGAACAAAAGAAATGTTAATCATGATTCCATAAACTCTAATGTTGGATCGAAGACTCACCATGTTCCAAAAATCGATATGAGGAAGTTTGATGGCAAGGATCCCGCCACATGGATATTACAGATGGAGCAATTCTTCGATCTCAATAATGTGCAAAACACACAAAAGGTACGTATGGCAACTTTATATTTGGAACCAAATCAGTTTGTATGGTATCAATGGCTTTGTTCTCGTAAACAATTTATCACTTGGGCAATTTTTACGGAAGAATTGATAGCACATTATGAGGATACAAAAAGCAACACTTTTTTTAGCCAATTGATAAGTCTCAAACAAAAGGGTTCAATAATGGAGCACATTGAGGAGTTCCAAAAATTGAACATAAGGGTAAAAGATATTCCAGAGGAGCATAGGATTGATGTGTTCATAGGGTCTTTAAAGGATAATATCCAACATGATGTGCGCCTTTGGGAACCTGATTCATTAGAGAAGGCATTCAGGTTAGCAAGAAAAATGGAAAGCAAAATTATGGCAACTAGGAAGCATACCATTCACAACTATAAATATGGAAGTGTTGTTGCCCATAGTCTTCCACAACCTACAAGGTTGACACCACAACAATTGGAAGAAAAAAGAGCAAAAGGGCTTTGTTACAATTGTGATAGCAAATACACAAAAGGTCATAAGTGTGCTGAGAAGAAATTATTCTACATAGATTGTGAAGAGGAAGAAGAAAAGGAGCAAGAAAGGTCAAAAGAAGAGGATATATTCCAGGAACAAAGCCTAGATGAAGAAAAAATAAATCCGACCATATCTTGTAATGCATTGGCGGGAATTACCACTCCTCAAACCATCAAGATAGAAGGACAAATCAAGAAGAAAAAGGTAATAGTGTTGATTGATTCAGGAAGCACCCACAATTTTATTCATTGTAGGGTAGCAAAAGAATTGAATTGCTTCCTATATCCAGCACCAGAGTGTCAAGTGATGATTGCAAATGGAGGAACAATAAATTGCTCTGGAAAGTGCCATAATATCAAGCTATCCATGGGAGAATATGTATTGACTAGCCCAATGCTTTCCATTCCAATGGGAGGTGCGGATGTTGTACTAGGAGTCCAATGGCTACAATCCTTGGGTACAATAGCTTTTAATTTTCAAGAACTTTTCATCAAATTTTCTTCGGAAGGAAAGGAAGTTGAATTAAGGGGTATTGCAGGGAAACCAGGAAAGATAATCAGCTCTCATGGTATGACAAAGCTTCTAAGAAAGGAGCAAAGAGGTGTAATTGCACAATTATGCTCGCTAGATGTTTCCACATTGGAATCATCTATTTCTCCAGATCTCCAAAAAGTCTTGGACAATCATTCCAAGGTATTTGAGACTCCCAAGGGTCTCCCACCTATGCGTGATCATGATCATGCTATTCATCTGATTCCAGGAAGTGTTCCTCCAAACATCAGGCCGTACAGATATCCCTATGTCCAAAAAAGTGAAATTGAACGTATGGTTGCAGAAATGCTAGAGGCTGGTATAATTCAACCGAGTCAAAGTTCTTTCTCAGCTCCAGTAGTATTGGTGCACAAGAAGGATGGATCATGGCGCATGTGTCCAGATTATAGGGAGCTCAACAAGCTCACTATTAAAGATAAGTTCCCCATTCCTGTTATTGATGAATTACTGGATGAATTGCATGGATCAATTTACTTCACCAAGTTGGATCTTCGTTCGGGATATCATCAAATCAGAATGAAGATTGAAGACATTCCAAAAACGGCATTTAGAACTCATGAGGGTCATTATGAATTTTTGGTCATGCCTTTTGGCCTTACCAATGCACCTTCAACATTTCAAGGTTTGATGAATTCAATTTTCAAACCATTCCTTAGAAAATTTGTGTTAGTATTTTTTGATGATATACTAATCTACAGCAAGTCTTGGAAGGATCATGTTGAACATGTTGACAGGGTGCTACAACTATTGGAGGAGAAACAATTATATGCAAAAAGATCCAAATGTTTCTTTGGAGTCCAGGAGGTGGAATATTTGGGTCATATTGTATCTCATGAAGGAGTTAAGGTAGACCCTAGCAAAATTAAAGCCATTAAGGAATGGAAAATCCCCACATCCATAAAGCATCTGCGAGGATTTCTTGGGTTGACAGGGTATTATCGCAAGTTTGTTAAGAATTATGGAGAATAGCAGCACCTCTAACAACATTATTGAAGAAAGATTCATTTTCATGGACTCCGGAAGCAACAAAGGCCTTTGAACATCTTAAAGAGGCAATGTGCCAAGCACCGGTCTTAGCTACACCGGACTTCACAAAAACCTTTATTGTGGAATGTGATGCTTCAGGAAATGGAATTGGTGCTGTTCTAATGCAAGATGAAAGACCCATTGCTTTTGAAAGTCGTCCAATCAAGGGAAAGTTTTTAAGCAAAGCTATTGATGAGAAGGAAATGTTGGCAATACTCCATGCACTTAAGAAATGGCGACCCTACCTAATGGGAAGGCACTTCAAGGTAAAAACGGATCATGATAGCCTTAAATACTTTTTAGAACAAAGATTATCCTCTGAAGAGCAACAAAAGTGGGTCACAAAGATGTTGGGTTATGACTTTGAAATCATCTACAAAAAAGGGAAGCAAAATGTGGTGGCAGATGCACTCTCAAGAAAGGATGAGGATGTGGAAGCATTGTTGTGTGCCATTTCTATTATCCAACCAGATTGGATAAGCGAAGCAAGGGAGGAATGGAAGAATGACGAAGAAGTGTGGGCACTTATTCGAAAGCTACAACAAGATTCCAGTACTTCTGATACATTTAGCTGGAAAAATGATTCGTTATGGTACAAAGATCGCTTATACCTCTGTAAGAATTCCCAGCTAAAACAAAAGATTCTTATGGAATTGCACACCTCTCCCTTAGGAGGGCACTCAGGATTTTTAAAAACTTACCACAGGGTTAAGAAGGAATTTTTTTGGGATGGCCTTAAATCAGATATTCAAAAGTTTGTGGCGGAATGTTTGGTTTGCCAGCAAAATAAAGTTGAAACAATTAAGACACCGGGTCTATTACAACCTTTATCCATTCCAAGCCAACGTTGGGAGGAGGTTTCAATGGATTTTATCACAGGTTTACCCAAGTCTGAGGGAAAGAGTGTCATCATGGTGGTAGTTGACAGACTTACCAAGTATGCACACTTTTGTGCATTATCACATCCATTTAAAGCCAGTACAGTTTCTACTGCATTTATGGAAACAGTTCAAAAGCTACATGGAAACCCAAAGATTATTGTAAGTGACAGAGATCCCATTTTCACTGGAAATTTTTGGACAGAATTATTTTCTTGTCTTGGTACTCAGTTAGCTCATAGCTCATCTTATCATCCTCAATCTGATGGGAAAACTGAGATAGTAAACAAATGTTTGGAAGGATATCTTCGTTGCTTTGTATCTGATAAGCAGACACAATGGGTCAAATGGTTGCCTCTGGCTGAATGGTGGTATAACACTTCCTTCCATACAGCAACAAAAATGACCCCATTTATGGCACTTTATGGGTATCAACCACCATCCATCACATCATATTTAAGAGAAAATTCTAAGGTTCAGGCAGTGGAACATCACATCGAACATCAACAACAAGTCCTCCAACTCTTAAAGGATAACCTCGTGTTGGCACAAAATAGAATGAAACAACAGGCAGATCAACATCGCAGTGAAAGAAATTTTGATGTAGGTGATTGGGTATTCCTACGGCTACAACCATATAAGCAAATGTCCCTAAAGCAAGCTAAGAAGGATAATAAATTATCACCAAAGTATTATGGTCCATACAAGGTGTTGCAAAATATTGGTACTATGGCATACAAATTGGAGCTTCCTGCAGCTTCTCGATTGCACCCAGTCTTCCATGTTTCATGTTTAAAGAAGGTTATAGGTGACAAGCTCCCAATTCAAACAATATTGCCAGAACTTGATGAGGAAGGAAAAATTATATTGGAACCGGAAGCAGTCATAGAAACAAGAACTCGACAGCTACGAAATCGATCAATTTCAGAGTATCTTATCAAGTGGAAGAACTTATCCGCTGAAGATTCCACATGGGAGGATGAGAATTTTATGCAGAAGTATCCAGAACTACTCAAGCGTTGAGGACAACACTTTTTGAAGGAGAGGGGCATGTTGGGTCCCTATAATACTAGTGATTACCCCATTACTATTGTAGTTATACCCCTTATTTATATTGTTGTGCCCCTATTACCCCCCATATTGTTATTTGTGCCCCATAGAATCCCCCTATTGTTATTTTGTGGCTTTATATTATTATTGTTAGGTCGGCTGGATTATATTATGACTCCTTAGACTCCTATATATAGAAAGGAGGTTTTGTCATTTGTATCATCCAAGAATTGTTCATTTATTTAATGTAAAGGAGGTTGCCCCCTCGAAGAGGCTGAATTCTAAGGCGTGGATTTATCTTTTCTATCTTTTCTTGAGCTGGTTTCATAACATCTACCATTGGATCTATAACCCTAATTGGAATAATCAGTTGGATTTTATAGAAGTTTGGTTCTCTTGGAGGAATTTCAAAATAAGGATAGAAATAATCTACTAGCGTATTGATAGAGGTTTTCAGGGGTGCCATATCCTGGTTAATGTTATTGTAGTTTATAATGGCTTGGAAGGGACCAATCCTGTAGTCTAGGGGCCATTTTATAAAAAATAGACTTTGAAACCTATGACCAAATAGAATGGTTTTTCATCTCATGATGCTCCAATTATTTGGGTTCAATCCCACCTTCATGGATAGTGTTGCAATCAACATAGTTAATTTTGAAAGAGTGTGGCTTATTCAGTCGACTAGACAAGGATTCCCCTTGTATCTAGTCTTATATGTCCTGGTCATTGAAGCCCTTCATTATTTGATGTGATCTAAAATTGATCTAACATTAATTTAAGGGATTCCTCCCCCTAAACACAATGATGATTAATTAGTTAATGGGCACTTTCTTGATGGTTCCTTCTTGATGATTCTTAAATATCATAATTCTTTGGTTCACACTATGGAATTTTCGAATGCTTGTTTTGTGGCCTTAAGATTGAATATAAGGTGATAAGAAAAAATATTAGATAGAGAGCCAAAAGCCCATACTTGACTAGCCTACTTTGTAACACTAGTCCCATATTGAATAGGGATAATTAGTTTTACTTTATGGGCATCACATTCACCATTCAGTCCTCAGTATCTCTCAAATCTTATCGTGTAGAGGGTGGAAATAAATATGAGTGGAATAGCATATCCTTATCCTTAGATACAAAATTCCAAATCTTTACTAGAGTACTCATACTAGGTAACTCTGTGTATTATTCTTTTTTCCCCTCTAAAAAAAACTTATTCAAAGCTAGAGAAGGTTGTCATAAATTTTCTTTGGCCAAGATTAACCAAATAAAGGAATTTCATAGACTTAATTAGGAACTTTGCTACACCTTATGAGAATTTTATGGCTTGGGATAATAAAATGCCGATATACAAGTACAAGCACCATGTATCAAATGAGTGGTTTGAGTTATTGATGGAAAAAAAACCTAGAACGTTTTTCCTAAACATCAATCCATACAAGGATTTCCGCATTGGAAATATTCTTTGGAAAAACATATGGAAGTTTTAGGAGGTTACCAAGCTCTACCTTCTCTAGAAAGATTTTTCCCTTCGGGTTCCCTCCCCTTTAATGCACATTGTCTTTAATGGTTGAATTTTATAAAGTTTTAATGTAAGCCTCTAGTTAAGACTTCTTCATTCTTAGATTTAAGGATTTTTAAAAAGAGCATTCATTATTCCAATGATATGTTTCACAATCTATCAAGATATTGGCTCTTGTGGGCTAAGATTGAGTGGAAATTTAGCTTGGTTAATGTAGAAAAATTTATAGTAGAGTGCGTTGAAGATGTCACCTCCAATGAGCTCATGCTTAAACTTGGCCTCCCAACACCTCAAATTTGGTGGTGCAACTAGAAGTGAGGGAAGGCCACAAGCTTTATTAAATACAATATGACTATGGGCTACAAGTGGTTAAACCGCAAGTCAACCATTGAAATTTGGATGAGTAGATTGTGACACTTGAAGTTGCAACAAAATACTTGGGTTATCTTTCCTTTAGAGTATTTTTAATGTAGTGTTTATATGGTGTTTACTATTAGGAAGTCTCCTAACGGACAAGAGATTACCATACCTATGTGTCTAGATCTCGTCTGTGTTGTTCATAATGTGGCCAAACCTAAGACCCTCACAAATTTTTAGTTTTCCCCTCTAGCCAAGCCTATTTAGGCATGGACCAAGACATTATGTTATGAATTCCTGCTTGCCTTTGTCACTTGAAGCATAGCCAAGGTGACTAACTACCTTGGGCCATTGAGTTTTATTTTGGATGGATTCTTATTAGAGTTGAAGTTATTTTTTGGATTTGGAAGAGATTCAATGATTTTACCTTTAATTCAATATTCCCATCACAAATATTTTCATGATATGCTTTTATATCAATGGGGTTTCCCCCCTTTCAATTTGAGTGGGGATCCACCCATCCCTTCTCAACATGGCTCTAGAAGTTCTCATAGAAGTGGCATTAACACCCACCCCCCACCACCTGAACACTTCTCGTAGATTTTATATCATTGGGGTGTCCCCCCTTTTCACTTTAAGTGGGTATCCACCCAACCCTTCTCAACATGGCTCTAGAAGTTCTCATAGAAGTGGCATTATCACCCACCCCCCACCACCCAAACACTTCTCGTAGCTTTTATATCATTGGGGTGCCCCCCCTTTTTAGTTTGAGTGGGGATCCACCCAACCCTTCTCAACATGGGTCTAGAAGTTCTCATAGAGGTGGAATTAACACCCCCCCGCCACCCCCATCATGCTAGGAAATAAGTATGGAAGAGATGCAAGCATAGGAAAAGTTGGCCACCATCCCGACCTTATATGACAAACATTTTCTGACTCTAACTCTAGCCATTTTTAAAGAATCCCAACCCTTGAAATCTCCTGTAAATGGTCAACAACTTGTGCAACCATTCAAAGTTAATCCTTGATTTTTCAATAAGACCCTCCCTAAGATAACCCTAACCAATGTCCTCTTGTGGTGGGCTAGTCAATTCTTATTACTATTTAATTAAGCATATGCTCTTTATTTTATAATATTTTAGTTATTTACCATTTACACCATTTGTTAAATAATAATATGATTGTGGTGGTTTGAACTAAGTCAATAATGTATTTATTATTTTTATATTTCACTTACTTAACCATAGGCATGGACAATGTTTCTATGTTTAATTATATAAAATTTACTAATATTATCTTACAATATTTTAGTTATTTACCATTTACACCATTTGTTAAATGATAATATGATTGTGGTGGTTTGAACAAGTCAATAATGTATTTATTATTTTTATATTTCACTTACCTAACCATAGGTATGGACCATATTTCTATGTTTAATTTTATAAAATTTATTAATATTAAAAAATAATAACAAATGTGTTGCTTTTCATAAATAAAAAATTTAATTAAATTTTAATTTTTAATAATGAAATTGTATTAAAAAATGGGAAAAAGCACACACATGTAAAATGCATTTTTAAGGAAAATATTAAGATAATATACACTATTAGAAGAAGCCAACTAACACTTTTGACTTACTATTAGAAAAAAACCATTGCTGTTATTAGTGCATAGACTTATGACAATGCCTTGATGAATAATCCTTATAGCCTCCTGAAGCGTGTTGAAAACTTAATAAAAACATAATTGTTAAATGATGTTCTTCTTTTAGAAAAATGTAGGTTAACTTTATTACATCTCTTTCTATTTGTTACATCTCAATTATAACATTTTGTATGATTGGCATCTCAACCAATTTCAATGAGCACGCCCAACATGTAATTGTACTATACTATTCGTATATTAAACCTTCTAAAACATTTTAAAAAATCAAACAATTATTGAATATTAAACCTTTTAAAACATTTTTAAAAAATCAAACAATTATTGATTAAAAACAGTATTGATATGAAGCAATTATTGAAAACATAAGACAAGATAGCAAAGACCTATATGCTTCAAATAAAATCAAAGCATTATTGATTGAAAACAATATTGATAGAAGCAATTATTGAAAACATAAGACAAGATAGCAAAGACAAATATTAAATATATGCTTCAAATCAAGCCATTATTTTTGCAAGTGGGTCTAAGAGTAAGATCAAATTTGAATGGGAAGCATTATTTCTCCAAAATATTGAGAGGATTAATTATAGATATTAGATTACAAAGATTTCAAAGAATCCAAATATGTATTAAATTTTGTTATTATAATGTTTTATTTTAGATTTTAAATAGTTTTTTTTATGTGAGGATATGTTTGTTTAGTTTTAAAGGGATTATTAAATAATAAGGTTTGAAGTCATTATAAAGATATATTCATTTGAGTTTAAATAAGTTACATGTGGCAGTTGAACATAGGTGGGGAGGATAATAGCATTTCTCCCAACCACCCAAATGAGTCCAATTTACAAGGTTATGTTAATAATAGAGCTTAAACTTGTTACAATTGTATACTCATTATGAATTTAATATGTCATTTATGGCAATATAATTTAGGTTGGGAGGATAACACTTCATTCTAGAACTATTCAACCTAAACCTAGTTCACTATGTATTTAATGTCATTATAATAAATTTGCAACATTTGAAGCCATCATTTGAGGGGTAGTTATAAAGGAATAAGTTAATAAATGGACTAACTCAACTTATTTGTGTTTATTTTTTTCAATAAATCAAAGTTCTACCTTGATCCACTCATTTTTTCAATATTTTTATGATTTGGACCATCTTAAAATGGGTCAAAACTTCTAAGGAAAAAGTTCCATAATCAAAATTCTTTTCAATTAAATGAAACTATAACTTTCAACAAACCTCCTATTAGATTTGAGGAAATTTTTCTACCTTAAGGGGGTTGATGTAATCCATTTATTAACTTGCTACATTTATAAACATGTAATTGTGTATCATTAGACTTATAAGGAGCATTTGATGAGGTATCTATTTGTCATGTAGCAATATTTTTTTTATGTACTCAATGCCATTATGATTAGAATAGTGCAAATTAAAACCATCATTTACGGGAGATTCCAAAGGCTTGGTCCTTTTGAAAATGGGTGGTTCCACATTCATTATAGAACTTAGTTCATCCTTGCAAATACTAATGCCAATGAAGAAGATACATATGGAGATGGAACACCTCTATTAGCTTTTATATCAATGGGGTGGCCCCCTTTTCACTTTGTGTGGGGATCCCCCTAGCCCCTCTCGACATGCTTGTAGAATTTCTCATAGAAGTCACATTAGGCCCCACCATCATGCTAGAAAATAGGGATGGAGGAGATACAAGCTTAGGAGGAGTTGGCCACCATCCCCACCTTACACAGACATTTTTTGAACTAGCCTTAGCCATTTCTAAAGGGCATGAGCCCTTGGAATCGGTGGGTTCACACCATGGAATTCTAGATACCGTTTGTGTGGCCTTAGCGTTGAATATAATAGGATAAGGTAAAGTGTTACATATAGGTTAATACAAAGAGGTACACATAGGCTAGTGGCCTATGATTGATTGCCTTGCCTTGTAACACTGGTCATAGATTCAATGCAACTAGTTTTTTTAAATTAATGGGCATCCCATTCCCCACTTCAAGCTTGAACGCATCTTGGAGGTTATGGTATCTAGGGTGGAAAGAAATATGAGTGGATTAGCAAACACATCCTTATAAAAAACTTCCATTTTTTTACTAGAGTACTTGCTATGACTCGTGCATATTGATTTTCATGTTCAATCCCCTCTGAAGAAACCTATTCAATGCTAGAGAAGGCTCTCATTAACTTTCTTTGGGAAATATTGAACAAAGAAAGGAATTTCCTAGAATTAATTAGGAACAATGTTGCACATCATGAGAATTTGGTGGCTTTGGCATCATAAAATCCCACCTATAAGCACAATCCCCATGTGCCAAATTAGTGGTTCGAGTTGTTGATGGAATAGAAACTTGAAAGTTTATTCTTAAATGTCAAATCAAATAGGGATCTATACATGGGAAATATTTTTGGAAAAGATTGTTGTTTCAAACCCTCTTACTTATGACATCTCATGTTAAAATTTCCCATTGTAACTTTATTTTGCAAATCATGTGGAATGTTTTCTTCCTTAGAAGAAGCTTTCCTTTTAGGTTGTCCTTTTCTTGAATGACCAATAAATATCATCTCTAATGGTTGAATTTTGTAAATTTTGAATTCAAGCCTCTATCCAAGACTTCTTAGCTCTCAAACTTAAGCATTTTTAGAAAGGGAATCCATTATGCCAATGATATGCTTAATACTTTATCAAAACATTGGCTCTTGTGGGCCGATCTTAAGAAAAAATTAGCTTTTTCCATTGTAGATAAATTTATACTAGATTGCAATGAAAGCGTCACCCAAAATGAGCTTATTCTTAAACTTGGCCTCCCAACACCTTGAATTTGGTGGCATGACTAGAAGTGGGAAAAATGCATAAGATTTCTGAAATACAATTTGATTATAGGCTACAAGTGGTTAAGCAGCAAGTCAACCCTTGAAGTTTGGATGAATGAAGTGTGGCACTTGAAATCTCAACAAAAGACTCGTTTATTCCGATATCAGAGCATTTGGAAAGTAGTGTTAAAATACAAAAAAGTATCCTTTGAATGGTGTTTAGCAATAGAGGATTTCTAGGTGGATAATAGATTGCCATACCTATGTTTATAAAGCCCACATGATTCATAACATGCGCAAGATGGGACCATCAAGCATCTTTTCTAGTTTTTCCCTCTAGGCAATGTTACGGCAAATTTTGGCATGAGAAAGCAGGCTACTTTTAACCTAGTAGATCAAAGAATGATCTACCCAGATTTGTGTGTGATCATGGACAAGATCAAAGATTTAATCCCCAATCCTTTGCTATAGAAACAAATACATTCAACACTTGTACATGATAATGAGGATCATCAGCTAAAACCCAATATCCTTGCAAGTCAGTTGAGTCTCTTGGGTCTAATGCAGAGGAAGCCCACTTACACATGAAGATATCATTCCACCTGTAACAAAACAAGGCCCTACACACAACACCTCCAAACAAGCAAACAATGGCCTTTCCACAGAGGGCCTGTCAGCTTAAAACCAACATATGCAAGAATTGAACATACTCAAAACATGGATATAGGAAAGGAACATATATATGTTAATCCAAATGAATGTGCATCAAATGTATACCTTCCAACAAATGAGACCTCCTCTCAAACCAGTAGCATGACCTACTCCTCTAGGTGTAGGAATCTCAGTCACATAAGCACAAGATCTTAGGTACGAAAGAATATGGCTCTCTCAAGATCCAAAATTTCACCATTACTTACTCAAGACTCCCTAACTCGACCCTTTAGAATCACTGATATAAATAGGGTTAGAGGCTTCTTTGAGAAGACGAACTTGGATACTTGGGATGTAGAGAAGTTAGGAAGCTTCTCTAATAATTCACCCAAAGCGACTCAAATCCACGATCCTCTAATCTGATCAGATATGGAAAGACAAACTCTAGAAGCTCGACCATTGTTGTTGGGACATAAAAATGCAATGAAAGAGGTTTTTGGTGGGATAAAAAGAGTTCCCAGTGAAGACAAGTTTATTTTCCCTTATTACCACTCTATCCTAGAGAAGATGCAATAAAAATAGCTAAAAATAAGGGTCGAGCACCATCAAAAAGGTCATCAGTATGAAGGCTCATGAACACTAACTATAAGGAGGAAATTAAGCTGATAAAAACCAAGTTTGTTTGAGCATGGGTCAAGTCGTTATGTCAACGATGCCTTCTTACCTTTTTCACCTAGAGCATTGCCTTATTAAGTGACCAATTACCTTGGGCCATTGAGTTTCACTTTGCTTAGATGCTTATTAGAGTTAAAGTTCTTTTTTTGATTTGGTAAACATGCAATGATGTTAATTTTAATTTATTGGTCCCATCTCAAATATTTTCATGGTATGAGGACACTCTAATGGTTATCGATCCATCCTTGCAAAAACTAATGCTAAAGAAAAAGATACGTATAGAGATGGAAAGCCTCTAGCAACTTCTGTATCAATGGGATGCCCCCCTTTCATTGTGGGTGGGGATCCACTAAGCCCCTCTCAATATGCGTCTAAAATTCTCATAAAAGTGATATTAAGCCACACCATCATGCTAATAGATAAGTATGGAATAGATGCAATCATGTGAGGTCTTGACCACCACCGATAAACATTTTCAACTCTAACCCTAGTCATTTAAAAAAGTCCCAAGCCCTTGGAATCTCCCATAGATGAGTAAGACCCTATGCAACCATTTGATCTTCGATCCTCGATTTCTTAAAAAAAACCCTAGGTAAGATGACTAAAACTAACATCTTATAATTGGCAAAACCAATTTTAATATTATAATAAAACTTGTATTTTTATATTATAATATTTTAAATATTAAGCTTATATAATTTGCTAAATAATCATATAATTATAATGATCTTTAATCAACATATATATATATATATATATATATATTTCACTTTTAAATTATATTCCTAAAACACCTTTTATATAATAACTTTATAAAATTAGTCCGCATGGGGTAGCTCAAGTGGCAGTGGCCGTGGAAATGAAGTTTCAGCGAACCAAAAATCTTGGGTTCAAATCTTGGGCTACCCTTCCCCCGTAACGGGGTATGTAATGGACATAAAAATTGGAGAGTCCTACTAAACTTACAAAAAAAATAAAATAACCTTACAAATTAATAACAAAAAATAATTAATATATTACTTTTAATTATAAACGAATAATTTAATTTTAAATTTTATTAAAAATATAGAAAAAAACCAAAATAAAAACTAACATCAGCATAACATAAGTGACATCACATTTTTATCATACGCAAAAGTCACTTTTTCTAAAATATTAAGATAATATCCACCCTTCGGAAGTCAACTAACACTTATGATTTCTTAGAAAATAACATCACACTGACAAATCCATCCAGAGCACTGAAGGCTGCATCATTCCACATTGGTCTTAGTGCAAAGACAAATCCATCCAGAGCCCTGAAATTATAATAAAGACATGGTTGTTCAATGGTATCTTTATTGGATGCTTTTTTATTGGATGCTTCAAAGCATCACTTTCAAATATTTTGTGTGATTGGCCATTTCAACAAATATCATAATATTCTTAGATAAACACTTCACTAACATTTTCAAAAATTGATATCAAGTGATTATTGCTTTAAAAAATTGATATCAAGTGATTATTGCTTTAAAAATTGATATCAAGTAATTATGCAAGATCGATGAAAACAAAGATCTGAATATATAAAAATTCTTTAGATCAAGTACTTATGGTTGCAAGTGAGTCCAAGTGTGGTCTCAAATTGGCTTTCGAAAGGTTTATTCGGAATCAAATTAGATTCCAAAAAGGTTTCCAAATCTAATATTGAATTATATCTATATATATAAAATAATTTATATTTTAATTTTTTATATTAAAGTGGAAAGTTGTTATAATTATATATTTTATTTATGAGAATGAAAATGAGAATGGAAATTGGATTAAGAGGATAACATTTAATTTTATAATTACTCAATCTAAACTTAACTAATTAAGCATTTAATGTTATTTATTTATGATTTTTGGGTAAGAATAAGACATTCCATAAAGCTCAAGATCATACAACAATGAGGCTTGAAAATATGAGCTCAATTTGTTACTTTTTGGAATTGAATTTTGTTGGGAAGGATAACACTCACCCCAACCACTCTAGATGATCCCAAATGATATTTATTTAATGCCATTATGATTACACCTACAACATTTAAAGTCATTGATTCTGAGGTATTTATAAAGAAATGAGTTAATAAATGAATAAATTTAACTTTTTCCATGAACATGTTTTTTCCAATGAAGTAAATTTCCACCTTGATCCACTCTTTTTATGGAAATTTTAATGATCTAAGTTGTCCTTATATGGACTATGGTCAAAGCTTTTATCAATTAAATGGAACTAATACTCTTTAAACAAAATTCTTATTAGATTTGAGGAAAAGCCTCTACTCGAAAAGAGTTGAGCTTTTCCATGTATTAACTTGCTCCTTTTATAAACATGTAATGACATATCATAGATTTATCAGGCTCATTTACATAGCACTTAGAGGCTAGGTTAATATGGATATAATCTAGTTAGTGATAAGCACCTCTCAAGGCAATGACCCCTCTAAGTGCTTAATAGATCCAAGGTTAAGATGGATCTAATCTAGTTTACTGATAATTTTTTAATTTTAACTAAACTTATATTACTATTATTGTTTTATTATTTCATATTCAAATATTATTATTATTATTTTGTGACTTATGTTATACATCCAAGTGTTATATAAATCATTATTATTTAAATTTAGGTTAATGTCATATGCATATTATAATATTTTCTAAAAACAAATTGTTTGTAATTTTATTAATAAAGGGGTAGCAAAAGGGGGAGGGATTCTTTGAAATCCCAAAGGAATAATAGTCAACAAGTATGCTTGGATATTAGGAAGAAATTCCAATAATCAAGTAGAGGTATATGGTCTCTACACGGGGCTCCTCTTAGCCCAGAAGAGGGGAATTAGAGACATCTTAATCCTAGGAGACTCTTTTCTTGTCATAAGGCATCTATGAGCAAGCTCCATCACTCAGGATAACAAGCTAAATTAGATGCTTCAATGAGCCCAAGGTATCCTCCTCTCATTCGCTAGCTCTCAGTCATTTCATATCCTAATAACATAAATTAGAAGGTTGATCTTCTGGTAAACAAGGCTTGCCAAATGAAAGAAAGTAAAACAAAAAATAATGGTGTTGAGGGTTTCTCCCCTATCCCCTAATGGTTATCATGAAATTGGCTCTCATTTAAAATTCCCTTTCTATTTCCATTCCCAAAAGGAATCATAATAACATTACCCCTATCCCCCCCATGAACTCCTCTTACCCCTCCATCTCTCCACTCTGCAATTCATCAACATCGAAACATAATACCTCTCCACCCAAGCACATGATCATCCCCTCCCTTTTCATCATGATGCGGGGTGTTCTCAGTCATTCCCACGTAACATTCATCTGGTTGAATCTACATGTAAGTGTGGGAAAATTCGTGCCTTCCTCACTAATCAAGGCTCATCCCAGGCGACATCAATTGCTCCTCATGTGAATTCCCTCAATCAATGAGCTGCATTTTCTCCCTCTGGAAAAGATTAGACAACTTAATCGATTGAGGTTCAGGCTGCGCGCGGAAGGAGTCCCTTCCATCACCAGGATGACGATGGAGGCATCTTGGAATCCTGACAACTCATATTCCATATTTCATCTCTACATGAGGTATCAACTTGCTAAATTCTATAAATCACCTAGGGTTGTTTAATTTTTTCCATTATGTTGGTTGTTGACAGGTTCGACCAGAAGTTAGTAAGGATATGGATTTTTAATCTCTCTAGGGTGAAGGTGGATGTGTATTAGCTTAGGGAGACTCCTCTACTTGTTCTAGGTTGTGCCTCCCCTTTAAGAAAAATTTGCTTAGTGAAGGGAATTTCAATGGTTGAAGTAAATTTCACAGACTTTAAATCACCTTGGGGCCATTTAAATTTCTTCCTTATGTTAGTTATCGACAAGTCTGGCCGAAAGGTAGTAAGGATATGGCTTTTTAATTTCTTTGTGGTGAAGGTGGGTGTGTCTAAGTCTGGTGTGATTCTCCTGTTTGGACTAGGTGATGCCTCCCTCTTCACGAAAATTGGCTTTATGAAGAGAATCCTGATGGGTGAAGAGAAATGCTCTAACTTTGTTAGGGGATCAATTAAGATCCCTAGTCTCTTCCTTCTCTTTTCTGTCTCTTCTCTACGACGTTCTTTCTCCATAGCTACCAGTTCCTAGGGTCATCGAAAAGCACGCTTGCGAGAAGAAACTTAAAAAATTTGGCTATAGAAAGGACTTATCCTAATTTTGCATCCCTAGTCCCCTCTATCTACGAACAATGAAACAGAGGGCATGCCGAATTGAGAGTGGAAATGTATGACCTACAGCTATTGTTGCATCAATAAAGTGATTTGGCATGCGAGAATTTAGACACCATAGAAAATCAAAGTAAACAGATGAGGTTGGGGCATTGAGAAGTATGATAGAGGACCTCTAGCTATAGATGGCCAAGGTGAACAACCCTCTAGAAACAACAAGCTTTGGATTTGACAACGGGGTTAAAACATTTTTAGTTTCGACCATCGAGACCATTCATTGATTGAATGATCGGACAGTAATCGTGCTCGAATGTGCGCACTGGTTAACATCTCTGGCGGACTGGATATGGTATGAAATGGGGTTTATTTCCTTTTAGGTTCCGGCCTTAAACGTTCAAAGAAGGACTGATGGTGATTGGTTATGTTTGATGTGAAGTCCGCCTGTTAAAAGGCTTCTGATATATATGTACGTTGGCCCATAACCCATAGGTCCACACATAAATTATGTAAAGATGCAGCTTCGCTATATCAAAGCAGTTGAGCTGTCATGAGGATTTCACAGTCACTATCACTAGTGATTTTAAAAGCCTTACTTCCAAAAGTAATGTACCGTCTATGTAAGCTTGCATCAAGAGAACTGCACTGTTGAATTCTTCAAGAACTGAGCATGGATAAGCAAGTGACTTTGACACTTAGAATCTGAGGTAACACCAAACGACCATGAAGCAAATATGAACAATCAAGAAAAGAAAAATCATAGGATCACAAGTAGGCTCCAAAGTTCAAGTGTGAGCAAAATTTTGGAGGGTGTTTGTTGCTGCGACAACAAGTTCCTATTCTAACTGTTCGTATTGACTTTTATTTAGATATTTACAAGTTTTTTTTTCCTTGGTAAAAATTTGTAATTTAATTTCATTAGTGAATGATGCAAAATTACATTTTGTAGATGCATACTAATGTATTCATATAGATAAGATCAAGTGACTAACAAAAAACAATGTGATTGTACGTCACATCTATATTGAGAGGATGAATAAAACTCTGTCTATATCATCTATTGCACATAAATACATAAGTTTTGCAATTATATTTTCTTTGTGAGAGCATTAAATTTATGTTTCTACAAAACTATATTTTACTGCACCCAATTAATACTAAGGAAGTCATTTATCCAACTTGACAACCCACACAGTACTTTCATACCATGGACAAAAGGCTAGCTTCAGCTTTGATTTTGCAATGCTTGTGGCCCCCACTTCTATGAAGGGACTATGATAAAACCCATAATGTACATAATCATTTAATTCCATGATCACCCAATTTCATAGTGTCATTTGAACACCTTATATAAGGTATCCGCTAGCAAGTTGTGTTCCCTATAAACATGACAAATAGAATAGTTGTCAAAAGAATCTTTGAGTCAAATAACTTCTTCTAGCAGTGGTATAATAATCTGATTATGACATCTTTGGTCCCTTTCTCCCCAATTTATGATTCGCATTGAATTGCCAAAAATATATAGGGAGGTGTTGTAACACCCTCTGGGGTAAATGTGCATATAAAAACATAATAGGAACATAAATACAATAAAAATATCAGCCATTAAAATCCATATATACATCATTACATTTTCACATGGAAATCAAGGGAATGAATTATTTTCATTAATAATGCAATGAACCAACTGGTGATGGGACTACCACGTTCCACCCAACCATAGATTGGTTGAGCCAAGTCTCTCTTCAGCCAATCACCCCCATGCCATATTCCAAACATGAATGTGGGACTCATAGAACACATAAAAAAACACCAATCAATGTGGATGCCACCAAAGTTCTTCGCCTACACCATGAGGAATTTGAGTGCCTCCTAGTCTCTCAAGCTTTACGTGCATCCGCAGTCTGATCCAGGGATCACTAGGCCCTACACCGAGACATACTCTCCAGGCTTTACTATGCATTCCATCCCGGAATCACTAGGCCCAACGGAGATAAAATACACCTCTTAGCTTTACCATATATCCCACCATTCACTGGCAAGGATTCCTAGGCCCACCGAGGCACACAATCTGGCTTTACTGAAACCCATAGTCTGGTTCAGGGGTTACTAGGCTAGTGGCTTCGTGCATCCTCAGTCTGGTTCAGGGACCACTACCACCATGTGTTTGTCAATTCGGAGATCCACCCCACTCAGCTTCGAATCCAATCTGGCCATCCCCCACAAAATGCATGAGAGAACCCATCTCATCAAAGCTATCAAGAAATGGCAAGGCTAAGCTGAAAATACTATCACAACTGGCAAAACCCATGCCATGGTAGAAAATAAACACATGCAATCCCATGCATGCCAAATCTAGCAAGGAAAATACACATGCAAGTTGATACCTACAATGAAGCCTATATTCGCTTGATCCTACCTTTCCCTACTTGATCCTTGCTTCGTCTTGCCTTCTTTGCCTTTCTTGCTCCAATGCCAAACTGATCCAATAAAACTCCAAGTGTCCAAGAGTATGAGAGAGAGATAATAATGAGAGAGTTCCAAATCTAAACTGACCAAGTCTTGCCCACCGATCCTCAGAAGCATTTTTATTAATGAGGCTTCTATTTTCTTCATTTTCCATTAGTTTCCTTCATTTTCCTCCTCACGTGCAACCTGTGACCTTTCAGCTTCCTTTTCTCCTAATTTCCATTATTTTCATAAATAAATGTGCCAAAATACCTCTTTACCTCTTTAATGCCTTAGCCATTGCCTTTGCCAATTTCCTTAGCCATAAACAACCAAATGAACACCCCTAGGATGTCTTACCCACCATTCAGCTTGGAATACGTGTCCCATCATCCGTGGTATTTATATATTTTTACATGGAATTTTCACTAGGGATGTTACAGAACCCTCCCCCTTGAGGGAACACCGTCCTCAGTGTTCAATGACACCTATAACTACATCGCTGCTGAAAACAAAACATACTGCCCATGGAGCTTTATAACATAGCTCGTTTCAGTATTTATAATGAAAGATCTGCTCAAAATCAAAACATCATGACAACATGACAACATACAGCATAATGGAGCTTTATAACATAGCTCATTATGGTATTTACAATAACCACATATACACACATTCACATAGGCACATTTTCTCAACCAACAAATAAAATAATATGATGCCTGCATCCACAACAAGGGAATCCAGAGGTTCACACCACCCTCAAAGTAATACCAGGATCTACCTCCTTCCTAGGAAGTCCATAATCCACTACAAAGTCAAATCTGCATCCAATGTCCAGTGCTATAATCTCGCGCCACTTGTCCTCTCAGTGAATAGTTATCGGCTCATTGTTCTAGGGCACACTCCTAATGTGCATCTAATTCCATCTGGAAATGCTAGTGACCAAAACAAATCCATTCATGACCTTCCCTTCTCTGCTACACAGTCCCTCAGGAATCCAGTCACCCCTTTTGTGCAGTCACTCACCTTCCAAGTTCCGTTGGCACCCCCATCCTGGGCAGTCCATCCCTTGGCAAGGCTTCCTCACATCGGAAGATACAAAAACCAAGGCATATACCTGCCTCAACACATCATATCGGTGATATCAAGCTCATGGAAATCAACGGACACTATTGGGTACCAGTGTCCCACAACGACCATGCTCCTGAAGTGCTTTATCAACATACTACTGCATGTTTCAATTCCTTTACTGCTGCTACTAATTGTTGCAGTCGATTTCAACCACCCAACTAGGCATGTTCACGCTTCCTGTGCCAAGAACATGACTTCCATGAGATTCAAAATAAATTGAAATAAATTCACATCATACCTCATTGGTAGCTCGCCAATAAGGTACATTTGCAATCATGTTTGCTTCCTATCACAAAAATTCAAACTAACATATTTGACCAAATGAACATATATAAACATATCACATCAGGTTAGCTCAAACACAACCATCATATATCATAAATCACATGTAACCATCATAAACCAAAATCATAAATCCCATATAATCATCAGATACCATAGTCATAAATCACATGCATAATAAAACTGAAATAAAATGATGATACTTATCCTTTCCTCAATCCTTAGTTCTACCTTTGTTCTTTTGTATAGAGACCGGATTGGTTGCCACACCCAGTGCCTTCTCTTCTACTAGGTGCACATACGCATAGTGTGCATCACACACATACAACCACACCTGACACACAACACCATGCAATACATGCACCTACACCTAACGTACAACGCATACACCTACATCCAGTGTACAACACAGTGCTTCCATCTATACTTGATATGCGATACCACCCAATACATGTACCTACACAAATTACAACACAACGAATACACATGATGCAATGCCATGACTACATGATGAATATACATAATACCACATGCCCATAACACAACATGGATGACATGCACACAATACCACACGTACACCAGTACCATATGTACAACATGTACACAATACCATCTGTACACTACACCACTTGCACAACATGTGCACAACATCACATGTACACGGCGACACCTATACAACGTTGTACACAACGCCACATGTACACTACACCACTATATAATGTGTACACAATACCACATGTAAACAGTACCATACACACGATTTGTATGAGACACCATATGCACATAGCATCACATTCACGACATGTACACAACACCACATGCTCATAACACCTTATGTACAACATGTACATGGCACCACATGCTCACAGCACCACTTGTAAAATCATGTACACAACACCATATGTACATAGCACCATATGTACAACATGCATGCAACACCACATGTACATAGAACTGCATATCCAACATACATAGAACACCATATGCACACATGTCGAATATACATCATGAAGACAGTACAATATGTATACACAACACCCCATATGCAATATTCACACAACCCTATTTGTACCATCCTATACAAAACATTGCATAAATAACAAGTAAACATTCTATATATATGCAACACCACAAGTGCACACATCATAGATGCAACATATACAACATATACAACGTATGCACAATAATAGTATCACACATCCAAAACCACATTGTTCTTACCAAGAAACCTTGCTTCTGGTATCTCATCCATGCTTATCCTAGCGTGCCACAGACTACACTGCTTTCACTTTGTTGATGTATCCTTTAGCATTACTTGTTATAACATAGACATAGGCATAATACAAGTATACAATATCAAATCATATCCACATGATAATTACCTCATATATTTGTTGTGACTATTATTCCCAATTGATTCCTCGTACGACCAGGAACCTCTTCATGTTTTCCTCCTGCATAAGCAATCATTCCTCCACAGGAATGATCCCTGACAACCATGTTAGATAGTAACATAGATACATGGATACATACATGCATATATAAACGTTAGCATAAAATAATAATGATCCTGTCAGACAATGACATACATACATATATATTTTGTATACGTATATAAACATAACAAAATCATGATTATAACATAATTACCAGATAACATAAGGTCTAGGTTAAGAGAACTTCCTTATTTATGCAACACATGCACAACATTGAGAACAACAATGCCCAACATATCCAAGGCATATGACGCCTCAAATCCATTTACTTTACCCTTTCATGTCATCTTCTCATGACTATACTGCTACCATCCATTTACCACAATGGACCCAACTAATCCAATCAACTGTCATAGTCTTACCTTCCGCTGCGCTTACTCATGCACAGAGCTTCATCTGGGTCTTATATCATCGGTTGGGTACCACACATCACTCTTAGTTTCCATCAAATTTCCTCTTTCCCAACCAATTCCCAAGGCTCAAAACATAAAAAAGGCAAGACAAGAAACAAACAAGAAGAAGACCATAAAAACCAATAACAACATGACTCCACAAACAAAGTGGTATGGCCATACACTAGACATAAACAAAGCGAAAAATCAAGCTCAAAAATTCATAAAAGACCAAAAGCACAAGACTAAAAACAAACACCATGACTCAACCCCCATGGTTCCCAGGGAAAACTCAACCAAGAGCCTTCTTCAAGATTTCATGGCAATCTCTCTTGCCATGCAACTCCCTGCATCATGCTCACACATGTCAACCACATGTTCCAAGTATCGAGACAATCATATTTATCAATTTGAATTCAACTTTTACAAACAATCATGTCATAATCCATAGTCATTAGACATAATGCTACAACTATCAACTACATTCAAGTACATATCAATTGTGTCAACGCATACATGTTAGTACAATCATCTTAAAACAAAATCATTTGAACACATACTCATATTAAGCAATTCATCAATCATTCAACCACTTGCAACCATACCATGTTAAATAAATCAACTAGGCACCAAACACTCAAACACCAAATAGACACCATAATCAACTATGAAACATCAAGTATAATACATAAGAAAACTCATACCTTAGTGTACCTCTAGGGAGGCTATCTTGTCTGCATAATCAATCTAGTTAGAGAGATATAGCTTTACAACATGTCAACATAAATCATGATATCCATAACAATATCTAACTAACATGTTCACATCATAAACTCATACACAATTATCATTCACACATATGCAAGGTCAATCTAGATTAGTATGACACCATCTCACACATATGTCGGTTGATACCTGAATATCACAACCATAACCATCTGCATAGATCAAACCGAGTTAACAAAATACATATAACATCAATATATTCAAGGCAATGAACATAACCATCACGCATATGACCAATCCAAATTATAACATCAACATCTCAATGAAATGACCCTAATTATCAAGTTAATAGCATATAACAACAATAAGATATATATCATGCTCATCAACAACATAAAACTGAATTGTCAAGCTAACTGTCATATAACAATCAACAAGTTAACCTATAACATACTCATCAACAACATATAGCATAATCATCAGGTTATCTAATATAACACAACAATAGCAATGCATACAACTACATGTTACTATCATTCTTGACTGTCTGGCACATGTGCATATAACCACACTAATCATCTAACATTTATCATGAATGTAACCATAACATCAAATACATGTTCATAAACCTAATGTATATAACCTTGATGCATATAATAATCTTTAACTTACATAACTTCATGCCAAACATACACTACCTGTATCACGATCTTCTCTTACCCCAAAGTCCAATGCTGCAACCTCATTATGATAATCTGCATCTCCTACTCTATCTCAGCCAATACATTAGCACCATAACAACCAATAGCATCATGATGACCTAAATTGCACACCATGACTTCACAATGCATGTTTGACCTACCATTCATGCATACTACAACCAAGACCATACATGCATAAAAACTGTATATAGACATATAAAAATTGAGTAGCAAACCATATATGCATCATTCTAGCTAGAGTCCAGTCATCAATGCATGACTATATCAAGTACACAAACCATGACCTCATGCATGACAACAACCATTACTCCATTGTACACATTGCCACATGCAACCAACAGTATGCATAAGCAATGCCAAATAAACTACACCTACGCATAAATGCATGTAGTCAAACATAAGCAATCAATTCTTGTAATCAATCTACAAGACTGATGCATGTAATTAAAATATTCAAAAATGTAACCTAACATACAAGGATGTAAGTAGGTATCATGAAATCAACATGTAAGCGACATATAATTCATACACAGTCAATCACATGTTCCAAAAATCAAGACATCGTGTCTATTAATTTGAAATCAGCATTCACCAATACTAACAACCTATAAGCATACCCCCTTACTATCCATGGTCCACAGTAAGGGAGAAGGAGGAAGCTACTATAATGGTATGATCTCCAATGTCCAATTATGGAAATGGAATCTCCAGAGCTCTACTAAATTTAACCACACTTGAAAAGAAATTTATTTTTATTTCTCATACATTTGTATGAGACTACGTCAAATACATTTCCCTTATTCCACTTGTAACATAATAACTAAAAACATGCCACTTTTCGATTTCCTTACATGCAACTTTTCAAATTCCTTGCATGCAACCTTTCAAATTCCCTACATGCAACTCTTCAATTCTTTGCATGCAAATAGGCATAGATCAGCTACATCCATTTTATCATACTATAATACTATCCCATCTAAAAAAAATAACATTTTCTTCAAACAATTACCATACTTTTACATTTTCTTCAAACAATTACTATACTTTAGACTTGGTTACCGGAGAATCCACAGTAAAAACCATTTTCCGTCAACATTTCAAATCCCAACAAGGATCCATCATCAGGACTTTCTTGAATGCTGGATTCCAGTTGGGATTTGAAACGTTGACGGAAAATGGTTTTTATTGTGGATTCTATGGTAACCAAGTCTAAAGATATATACCACAGATGTCTTAAATCCAAAACTACTATACTATTACATTTGCATGTAAGAATTTCTTCAAACACTTTACATGCAAACTAATATAGCAAACTATTTGCATACAAGTAAGGATATATCAACTACAGAAATTCTATTACACATTAATACTATCCCCAACCACAAAAAACATACTCATTGGGGCATTTTATCAAACAATTTGTACACAATTAATCATTGAACCATTTAAGCATTTCATCAAACACTTTGCATGCAAACTAGTATAGCGAATGATCCAATGCATATATTCTAAACTGTAGTAGTACAAGTTATGGAAATTGAACCAAATAATCAATGGAATTATCCCTCACTATGGTTCAAGTTTCAGATTTTGATATTTCATAGATGAAAAGTTATAACAAAAATACCAACACAATCATATTTGGTGCACAATTCCAGGAGTATCCAACAAGATTGACTTCCACTGGTCATATCTCCTAAAATATAGCGAATAAATGTCTGAAATTTTTATCACAATATTAGTGGGATTTCCCCTCATTGTATAAAAAATTTCAACTCCTGAGAGTTCCCAGAATAAACATTATAACAACAATGTTAGTGTGGCCTGTTTGAGGCCTGATTTTAGAAGCATTCAGAAGGCTCGACTCCCTCTCCTCATATCTCCTAAATATTGCGACCCAATATTTGAAATTTCTAACACATAATAATTGGTATTTCCCCGCAATTTGGACAATTTTTTAGCTTTTGAAAGACTACAGAAGAAAAGTTATTGCAGAAATTCCAACATGACCTATTTAAAGGTGCATTCAGGAAGGTCATCTTCCTTGGATCATAATTCCTAAAGTATTGTGAACCAATATCTAAATTTTTTACCACATTATCAGTGGGATTTACCTTCAGTATGGAAAATTTTTTTACTTCTAATATTCCACAGAAGAAAAGTTATAACAGATGTTATAGACATTTTTGTGCCTTACAGCATGAAGCATGAAATGTCCATAATCTAAGGGATCCAAAGTCCCTAAACATGTTGTTCCTACCCCTAGAGGAACAAGGTCAGCAAACCACAGCACTGAATATCAGTTCTCCACCTGAAAACACTCAAAAACAAGGCAATTCTGGATCATGCCAACTGCTCCACTGAGCATCTGCGCTGAATGTCAACTGCTCCACTGTCTACCTGCGCTGAATGTCAACTGCAATGAAGGCTACCTGCGCTGGGCGAGTTTGGACATGTGGCACAGTCATTCCTCAAGGTGTCAATGCCCAGGAAGCTTCCAAAATGACACTTGGATCAGGGAATTCGACTGGTGATGAGTAAGAGGGTCTAGATCTCCAAGTGGAAGCAAGAACCTCCAAGTGGACTCAAGAACTGAAGAATAACTAAAGTGAGAGAGGACACTAGTCAGCTTCATGCCAGCCTCAAGCTGACTCATCCTTTCTCCAAAACTCCTATATATAGAGCTCTCTCATGAGGTCTAGGGAGGCTGGAATCTTGTGAATGTAAGGAAGTGCTGTTGGTTTGAGTTTAGAACTATTGGGTGATTTGCTTTGAAGGAGGTGAAGAGGAGATTTCTTTCTGCTGGGAGGTGATGCTGGATTGGGCCTTTTATGGTTGTATCACTTCCTGAACTTTACTTCTTCCATTAATAAAGCATTTGAGGTTCTTCTATATGCATGTGTCTCAATGGTGTATTGTTATACTTGTGTATTTGATTTATTCTAATCCTTGAATCAATTATGAATGTATGCTTCTTGTAGTTTCCCTCTCTCGCTATTTTGCAAGATCTTGGTGTAGCTGGGCCAGTGAAAGAGCAAGGAGCTGGGAGCAAGCAGCAAGGAGAGAAGACTGGATCAACCATTAGCGAAAGACATCGGTTAGTGGATCTCTTTCTCCCCTATTTTACTTTCATAAAGAAGAAATCTTAGATAGCTTTGCTTCGATTGTTGCTGAGGTACTATCACCCTTAGAGTGGGATAGGGTCATTCCGTATTGGATACTTTTCCCAACAACAAATTGGCGACTCCACTGGGGATCGTATCTTGTTGGTTGTTTGTGTTTTTGCTATTCATTTCATAAACACAGGGAGTACCGAATCGAACTGCATTTGGATCTTTCAAATGCAAAGTAGAGGGCAGCTACTCTAGCTCAGTTTCTGGGCATGTTTATGATTTGAAGAGCTGATCCACAAGGACTCTGAACAGCTCTTAGTGATAGCTTTTCATCCTCCTTTTCATCCTTTAGTGTGTACTTGATTGATAGCTTCTGATTTGGACAAAAACTGTGAATTTTTGAGCAATCTGTAACCCGGAAACTGAGAAAAACGAAAGTTTGTCTCTTCATTGCAGGCACTGTGAAGGCAATCTGCATTTCATCGCAGGTCCCGAAGGGGCTACCTGCGCTGAAGGTCAAATTGCCAGTGTACTACCTGCGCTGAACCAGTTTTGCCTAGTGCTACTGGGGTTCCCTCCTGTTCATTGCCCTGTTTTCATCCTTGTTTTTGCAGCCTGTTATCAGTCAATGTGCCTATCTGAAACCAACTTTCCTTGCCACTATTCCGCCTCGGTTGTATAAAGAAACTGTATTTGTTCTTTGTGTATTTCTTATGCCATTTGCAGTTTCCCATAACGAAAAGTGAACTAGTCTTGCTGTGGCCTCTTAGATCTAGACCTGTGATAAGTGTCGTTTTGATCTTAAGAGTTAGTTTGTTTGTTGTTCATAGCTGATTGAGCTTTTGCTTTCGTCATATGGTTTGAGTTTGTGTATTTCTAGTGTCGAAACAAGTAAATCTTAAGGTGTCTTTTGATTTTGGACAAAGCTTGTTTGCTTTCACTTGAAATTAAATTCAAAGTTATACAA
Source organism: Pinus tabuliformis (assembly GCA_031772625.1). Taxonomy (NCBI): domain Eukaryota; kingdom Viridiplantae; phylum Streptophyta; class Pinopsida; order Pinales; family Pinaceae; genus Pinus; species Pinus tabuliformis. Next base: position 1,668,561,560 of record CM062816.1, on the reverse strand, counting down.
CAGCTTTCTTTTTGTATTACATCAACATTAAGAAAGAGAAAAGAAATACCTGCATTGTGCATGTGCATTTTGACAGCTTGCATGTTGATTTAGGGAAAAGTGCATTAGTGTGTGCTCTATGATCTGTGTGAAAAGATGATGTCTTTCTTTTCCCTCAGTAGTTAAGATTTTCAAAGTTGAAAGATTGAAAAGCTTGCTTATCATCTTAGACTGCATTTAGGAAGTTGTATTACACATCTCGTGGTGATCCATAAAGGCAAACTGCTAAACAAGATCAACATTAAAATGAATTGAATTTACATAACAACGCATTGAAACATAACGCAAACACATAGAGGTCTAAGGTAGAGACGTGTTCCGGCGTCGTTAAATGTGATATCTTAGCGTTGAGTGGTTGGGTGATTCCTCCACGGTGAAGCGATAAGTATCAATACGGACTTGTGCTCCCACGTACCGTCGCGTATATATTGGGAGACCCCTATAGGAACAAAGCCTTTATCCATAGGAAGCCGTGTCGGCCGCCCTACTGATCGCAATGCAGTGAACACAGCATTCACGAAGATCGACCACCCGTACCGTAAAACGTATTCTGTGGTTTTGCGAAAAGTTTGGCACACCCTCTGCCTAGATCTCCAGAGCAGTTTCTTTTGGCCTTTTTCAAACTCTATAACTGAAAAAGTCCATCCGAGCATTTGTCACTTCGGGCTCGTTAAAACATCGAAGGAGACTAGAGTCATCTTTAGCTTTTTCTCGACTCTTAAAAAGTGAAAAAGCAAGTTGTGTCTAAAGCGTCGTTATAAAATTTATTTTAAACGGAACATAATCACCTCCTATTCCTGCGTTGATCTGTAGGTTGAGAACATGGAACGCCCCAACCAAGGAATTTCACATGATGGAAATCCTAGTCCTTTCTCCTCTTGGGGAGAAGTTGGTGCGCCCCACATGGCCACATTGTCGCTTCCAGGACTGACAATTGGCCTGCAAATTTGGCTATTCTCAACCAATGTAGTTCAGAACACCATGGTTCCTGAACAGTCGAGTCAACAGTTAGATGAGTCTAGAGCTGCCCACCAGCCTTCTACTTCCTATAACTCTTCCTCCAATCCTTCGTCTTCGCGAGGTAGAGCCGGCGAAAGCCAAGCTCCCATGGAGAAGAAGGAGAAGAAGAAGAGAGAGAAGAAGAAGAAGGAGCCTAAGGCGACTGGGGGCAAGCAAAAGACATCTGACAAAAATCCACACACAGCACAGACCGGGCCTAAATCGCCATGTGTCATATGTAGAGGAGACCACTTCCATAGAGATTGTCCCTGTATTCCCCGGATACTAAGGGACTGGTCCCCTCGTTTGCACAATTCGGGAGCATCAACCTCTGATAGCCATGTTGAATGCTTACCGTCAACCAGCGAAAGTGAAGGTTCAAGACAAAGAGGGGGAGCAAGATCCCCCTGCAGACTGTGTGAAGGCGATCACGCCATCCACCGTTGTCCCTTCTTAGACGAAGCGAAGAGAGTTTTGGAAGATCGTCCGATTTCACCGTTGAGACTTCCTCCTGGATACAAAAAACTCGTGCCAAGTCCTTCGTTGGTTGAAAATACAGTTGGCCCGCTCAAGTGGTCAGCTGAAGCGTCAGTCATTGAAAATGAACCTACTGAATCTAGACCGGACGAAAGTCCAAAGGTCGAAACGACAGTTGACCCGGTTCTTCCTTCAGAAGTCTCATCTTCAAATGACACCGTCATTGAAGATTCATCTTCAAATGACACCCTCACTGAAGAGAATAAGGATGACACCATCCAGATTCTTTTCATCAACACAGACTCTGATGAGCATCAGGGCAATGCGCCCATTCCTTTATCGCAGGAAGGAACATCGTCAGGGTCATATCCGGCCGTGTATTCGGTCCCACCACCAAGCAACCTGGTTGTATCCTTTGATTGGAACCAACTAGGCAGACCCCGGTTGCCAGCCAGTATACCATTCAGAATCATAGTCCAAATTTACAGAATGGTAATGGCTGGCACTATCATTGATGAAGGGGCATCTGTGAGTATCCTTTCCTCTATTGCTTGGAAAGCACTGGGTTCCCCGGCGCTTTTGCCTGAGATAAGAAATCTCTCGGGTTTCGATAAAGGAACCAGTCGACCATCAGGGATCCTCCCCAATGTGCCTGTTACATTGAAAGGGAAGACCGTTCAAATGAACGTGATGGTCGTTCAAGGACCCTTGGATTATAACCTACTCCTTGGACGAGACTATATATATTGCATGGGAGCAATAGTCTCCTCACTCTTTAGAGTAATGTGTTTTCCACACGAAGGAAGAATGGTCAAGCTCGTAGACCAACTTTCATTTCCGGGATCACGCATCGCAAATAGTCACATACCAACCCTGAATGGTCTATTCAATCAAGAAATGTCTCCACCCCCAGTTCTCCTTCCCGATGAGTGCGAGTGATTCGGAAAGATGGGACTGGAACCCAGGGGGCATGCATCCTGGTCTGCTTTGGGCAGAGAAAACCTTGGGTATAAAATAGAATTTCCGCGGGAGAATATGACTAGTCCGTACCCCGTCCGTGGATGGAAGAGGGGTTGTTCTAGGATAGGATTCTTTTGTCAAGGTTACGTGTTTGACAAGAGTCATTCACCCTTGTCTATTTCGGTAGACAGTGCTGAGGAAATGTTTTGTTTGAAAGATTAACGAAACAATCTTTGGGTAACCAGAAAGAGGCAAGCCTCACCCTTTAAAACAAATGTTTTGATGGATAAGTAGGGGCAGCCTTGAAATTGTATTTTATACCTAGGGGCATGCAAACCTTTTGGAGTGCAAGCAAAGAGCGGTTATTTATCTGTTTTTTGGATTAGCCGTTTCTGAACTTGCATAATGAAAGGATGAGAGGGAGCATAGCTTTGGTAAGGCACAAGCTCTATAAAAAATGGGATCTTACAGGGGACATTTCTTATCTTATGACTGGTATTTCGAGCAGTTTTAGCATAAAGTTCATGCTCGTTAAAAAATAAACGCAAGATCCGAGCAGTTTTAATGCGGTCTTCATGCTCGTTAAAAAATAAATAAAAGCAGTGAGCAATGTTTCCCCCAGAGTTTAAGCTCATTTTTAAATAAAAAATGAACCTATTCCGGTAAATAACCTCTGTGATCGTAAATTTATCAGCCATAAAAAGCCTTGGTCGTGTTTGCACCTGCCACCTCCACCGTCATTTGGCCGATCGTTCACCTCCATATGATTGTTTACCCATTTTGAGGAACAGCTGCGAAGAGTGATTTCACCTAGCCATCCTTGTGACACTGCCGTAATTGGAAAATTCCAACCTGTACCTGGAATCCGCTGCTACCCTGTTTATCACTCGTTCCTCAAAAGACGAGTCTTCTTTGAGCTCTTTTCAACTGACTCGTAAAATATGAAAAGTTTGCCGAGTTTTGGCCTTCCAGCTCGTTAAAGTGACCGGAAGAGCTATCCCTCCTCTAGATTTTAATCTTTTTGGACCTGAGGGATTATTGCACAAAAAGGTCGAGCGCTTGTTTTATTCGGCTCGTTAAAGTTATCGAAAACTCATCCCTTTTGTATTGTTTTATACTTTTTCGGACTTAAGGGATTAGATGACGAAAAAGGAATTTTGGAGTTAACTTTCTGTACCTTTTCAGACTCTCTAAAAATGAAAAGGACCGAGTTTTCCTTGTCGTTAGACTCGTTAAAATGATTAAATAGCGACAAACTTGTCTTTAGACGAGAACGAGTTTCCCTATCGCTAGGCTCGTTAAAACATAGCGATGGGCTTGCCCGAAGGGCAGGTTATAGAACAAGCATATGTTATCCTCCTCAAGCTTGACAAAAATAAAGAGGTACTGGTCAGAAATGACTGGGGAAAAATTGGGAGAACCTCAAAGCTTTAATGGTAGCAAGTCGCTCTTGAACATGACACTTTTCTTCCGTACCACATCGGGTTGGGTTGTTTCATTCACCGGTCTCATCACCATGGTATCGCCAAACCATCCACATTTGGGGTAATGCTACCGATCCATCGCATCAGTGTCGTTATATGTTCAAGAGATGTTGTTCAGAAAGAGTCAATCGTGTCCCATCCACTGCCATACATTATCCTTCATCCATCCATGATCGCCACCCTGAATCATCTGTCACAGATTGTTTTCACCTCCACTAAAATCATTAGCTTCGTTCCGTGTCACTGATGTGGGATTCATTAAGGCCCTCCTTTGACGGATCGCTTCTTGTCGACTTCAGCTCATTATCCAAGAAGTTGATCTAGGAACACCCCCCTCAGTACTTTGAAGCTTGCATGCCTCAATGGCAAGTTTCTCACTTCCGGCGACAGGTATACATCAATGACCTTCGACCAGAAGATTTTGCGTGGTGTTCGACACCAAGTCCTTTATTCACACCACGTGAATTGTACTGCAGTACCTTGAGGGTCATTATCATTATCGGTGATTCCTCTCGCGCTTGTTAACGGTTTACATCATTGACCGGTAATCAAGCGATGTCTTTCCATGTTCGACTTCAGCGCAATTCTCACATGGATCGACTTGTACTCAGAGTGAAGATTGAACGAGTTTGAAGACCCCGGATCTAGTTTCATCCATCCGGGCTGCGATATATATTCAGGAAATATAAAGACATTTGACATGTACATCATTGCAGCAGATGATCATCCTACTCAAAGGATGATAATTTCAGCAGAGAATTATCAGTCTACCATCAGACGATCGTCTGTTCTATGTACCAAAATGAATTTATAAAGCTGAGCATGGGAATGCCCGCCTCAGCTAGATCATGAAAGCAGAATGAAAAATAATGTATTGTATTGTATTTTATTACAGGTCACCTCTCAGCGATTGAATGAACTTCGGATCCTCCTGATAAAGCATTTCACCCGATAAACGACCTCATACTTTAGGGGGCAACTGTTATAGACATTTTTGTGCCTTACAGCATGAAGCATGAAATGTCCATAATCTAAGGGATCCAAAGTCCCTAAACATGTTGTTCCTACCCCTAGAGGAACAAGGTCAGCAAACCACAGCACTGAATATCAGTTCTCCACCTGAAAACACTCAAAAACAAGGCAATTCTGGATCATGTCAACTGCTCCACTGAGCATCTGCGCTGAATGTCAACTGCTCCATTGTCTACCTGCGCTGAATGTCAACTGCAATGAAGGCTACCTGCGCTGGGCGAGTTTGGACATGTGGCACAGTCATTCCTCAAGGTGTCAATGCCCAGGAAGCTTCCAAAATGACACTTGGATCAGGGAATTCGACTGGTGATGAGTAAGAGGGTCTAGATCTCCAAGTGGAAGCAAGAACCTCCAAGTGGACTCAAGAACTAAAGAATAACTAAAGTGAGAGAGGACACTAGTCAGCTTCATGCCAGCCTCAAGCTGACTCATCCTTTCTCCAAAACTCCTATATATAGAGCTCTCTCATGAGGTCTAGGGAGGCTGGAATCTTGTGAATGTAAGGAAGTGCTGTTGGTTTGAGTTTAGAACTATTGGGTGATTTGCTTTGAAGGAGGTGAAGAGGAGATTTCTTTCTGCTGGGAGGTGATGCTGGATTGGGCCTTTTATGGTTGTATCACTTCCTGAACTTTACTTCTTCCATTAATAAAGCATTTGAGGTTCTTCTATATGCATGTGTCTCAATGGTGTATTGTTATACTTGTGTATTTGATTTATTCTAATCCTTGAATCAATTATGAATGTATGCTTCTTGTAGTTTCCCTCTCTTGCTATTTTGCAAGATCTTGGTGTAGCTGGGCCAGTGAAAGAGCAAGGAGCTGGGAGCAAGCAGCAAGGAGAGAAGACTGGATCAACCATTAGCGAAAGACATCAGTTAGTGGATCTCTTTCTCCCCTATTTTACTTTCATAAAGAAGAAATCTTAGATAGCTTTGCTTCGATTGTTGCTGAGGTACCATCACCCTTAGAGTGGCATAGGGTCATTCTGTATTGGATACTTTTCCCAACAACAACAGATATGACAGAAAGTCTAAAATTTAACCTTTGTTCTTCATTTTACCTATGATAGAGCCCATCTAGTCCAAGTGTTTGTGTTATATTCTTTCCACGTAGTTAAAAGGGGGTTTGAGGGGCACTCGTAACCCCACTTTATGGGGTTCGGGGCAGCACCCCAGAAAATTTTGGTTTTGGACCCTATGTTAGGTTAGGCGGACCCACCTATGGTTTTGTGCATGATTTTTGCACATGTTTTTTGGACGCTATGGTTTTCGGTCCATGGTATTGGACGCGATGGTTTTCGGTCCATGGTATTGGATGCTTCGGCATGCATAAATATGTATTATAACATTGAAAGGAACATAATGAAAAATCAAGCTGGTAGTCCCGGTTTTGGGATCCAGGGGAAAATCTCTGTGTATATGTGTTTTATGTGTTCTGCTCTCGCATTATTTATTTTCTGTGTTTTAGAATTCGTATGCAGGTAATTTCTGTACGAGGTTAAAACCTATAGTTGGTATCAGAGCAGATTTGGCTTCAAGGGGACACCTTTGTTGCTGAGGGGTTTCACTTGGGCCTGTGGTAAACCCTGTTCAGTGGGAGATCTGCGAGATCGATTCTGGTGGTGAAAGAAGATGGCGAGCAGTGGAAAGATAGAGATCGATAAATTTAATGGTCAGAGTTTTGAGTTGTGTAAACTCAAGATGGAGGATCTATTGGTGGATAAAGATCAGTGGATCGCGGTAGATCCGGGTACTAAACCAACAGGATTGTCCGATGAAGAATGGAAGAAGTTGGATCGAAAGGCAAAGAGCACAATACGATTGTGTGTCTCAGATTTAGTATTGCTGAAAGTATCAGGGGAAGCTACAACAATGGCTTTGTGGGACAAGTTAGGGACTTTATACCAATCTAAGTCTCAGGTGAATAAACTATTCCTGCGGAAAAAGATGTATAACCTGAGGATGAAAGATGCATACTCAGTGACAGAGCATCTAAACACATTTAATACTGTGGTAAGTCAGTTAGCATTTGTTCATATTAAAATTTCAGATGAAGATAAGTGCATCAGTTTGTTGTGTTCTCTACCAAATTCGTGGGATAGTCTGGTTATTGCAATAGGTAGCAATGCAACTGCCTTGCAGTTTGATGAAATAGTCTCAGCCTTGCTAACGGAGGAGATGAGACAGAAAAATATGGAGAGCCAAAATGGTGATGCCTTGTCTGTACGAGGACAGTCCCAGAATAGAAACAAAAATTAGTCATCGCGTGGGAGATCTAAATCTAGAGGGAGATCTAAATCTCTAGGAAACCCTGTAAAGGTGGTGTGCTGGAAATGCGAAAAGGAAGGCCACTTCAAAAGGGACTGTAAATCTAAAGCTCCTGACAAAGGAAAGGGATCTGATGAGGTTCCTTCTGCAGAGGCGAAAACCACCTTAGATGAAGGTGGGGATGTGTACTTGGCTTCTTCAAGTACACATGTAGATCACGAGGCATGGTTGATTGACTCAGGTGCATCCTTTCACTTCACTCCCCATAGAGTGTGGTTTTGTGAGTATGAGAAATATGATGGTGGTGATGTCTTCTTGGGGGATGACAGGAAGGGTAGAATCATTGGTCATGGAAAATTAAAGTTGAAGCTACAAGGTGGAAGGGTTAGAACACTTCCGGGTGTTCTGCATATTCCTGCATTAGCGAAAAATCTGATTTCTGTTAGTAAGCTGGATGATGCAGGTGTAAAAACAATGTTCGAGAAGGATACCTGCAAGATGGTTCTGGGAGCACTGGTATTGGTGTGGGGAGTTCGGATTGGAACTCTGTACAAGCTGCAAGGTAGCACTGTTGTTGATGGGTGCAACAGTTCCATGGTTCCTGAAAGTGGAGCACAAAATCTAGTGGTCTCTGGAGAAAAAACCATGCTGTGGCATCAAAGGCTTGGACATATTGGAGAGAAGGGCCTTCGAATACTTCATGGTAAAGGTATGGTAGAAGGTATGAGTAATAGCTCTCTGGATTTTGATTTCTGTGAAAAGTTTGTATACGGGAAGTAGAATCGGGTGAGTTTCCCCTCTGGTGGTAAGAGGGTGAAACATATATTAGAGCTTGTGCACAGTGATGTGTTTGGACCTGTGAAGGTTCCATCATTGGGTAAGTCTGTGTACTATGTATCATTTATAGATGACTTCTCAAGGAATACATGGATATATTTCCTTAAGAAGAAATCTGAAGTCTTTGATAGGTTTAAAGAATTTAAGGCTCTAGTGGAAAACCAAACAGAGAAGAAGATAAAGGTGCTAAGGACAGATAATGGTGGAGATTTTTGCAGTAAGGAATTTGAAGAATTCTGCAAGAAGTGTGGTATAGCACGGCATAAGACTACTCCATATACACCTCATCAAAATGGAGTTGTAGAAAGAACTGGTATGTAAGTTAAAGAAGTCTCTATATGGGTTAAAACAGTCACCAAGGATGTGGTATTAGAAATTTGATACATTTATACGGGACTTGGCTTCACTAGAAGCAAAGCAGATCACTATGTGTATTTTAAATTAATTGATGACCGTGTTATTTATCTGGTCTTGTATGTGGATGATATGTTGTTGGTTGGAAATGACAAAGAAGTTATCCAGGATTTGAAGACCCAATTATCCTCCAAATTCGACATGAAAGATCTTGGTGCTGCAAACTATATTTTGGGCATGGAAATTAAAAGAGATGGGCAAAGAGGAAGCTCTGGTTAAAACAGAGGAAGTATGTCGAGACAATATTGTAGAGTTTTAATATGCAGGATAGTAAACCGGTGAAGGTTCCTATACCTGTAGGTGTGAGGTTATCTGTTGAACAGTGTCCCAAGACACAAGAAGAGGAAGAGGACATGTCCTGTGTTCCATATGCAAGTGCAGTCGGTAGCTTGATGTATGCAATGGTCTGTACTAGACCAGACATTGCACATGCATTGGGAGTATTGAGCAGGTTTATGTCAAAACCAATGAAGGAGCACTGGATAGCAGTGAAGCGGGTTTTCAAGTATTTGCGTGGCACTAGTGATTATGGTTTGTGCTACCAAGGAAGACCAGGATTGGACAGAGTGTTGGATATTCATGGCTTTGTTGATGCAGACTGGACTGGAGATATGGATTAGAGAAGATCTAAAAGTGGGTATGTGTTTAACCTATTTGGAGGTGCAGTCAGTTGGATGAGTAAGAAACAATCTGTAGTGGCACTATCAACTACAGAGGCAGAATACATGGCAGCCACTCATGCAAGAAAGGAAGCAGTTTGGTTACAGAGATTGTGTTCAAGTATGGGGTTAGTACAGGAAGTTATAAGGATAGACTGTGACATCCAAAGTGAAATTTTCTTGGCAAAGAACCCCGCATATCATTCAAAGACAAAGCACATTGATGTTCAGTATCACTTTTTGAGGGATATGATAGAAGACAAAAAGATGTTGCTGGTAAAGGTGGACACTTTGAAGAATACTGCAAATGCATTTACAAAATCTGTGAGCTCTGAGAATTTCTTTTGGTGTAGAGAGACAATGGACATTTCAGGGCTGGAAAAATGACTAAGCTCTCTTGTGGCACCTTGTGGAAAGAAAACAACAAGTGGGAGAATGTTGGGTTGTGTTATATTCTTTCCATGTAGTTAATAGGGGGGTTTGAGGGACACCCATAACCCCACTTTATGGGGTGCGGGGTAGCGCCCGGAAAATTTTTGGTTTTGGACCCTATGTTAGGTTGGGCGGACCCACCTATGGTTTTGTGCATGATTTTTGCACATGTTTTTTCGATGCGATGGTTTTTGGTCCATGGTATTGGACGCGATGGTTTTCGGTCCATGGTATTGGATGCTTCAGCATGTATAAATATGTATTATAACATTGAAAGGAACATAATGAAAAATCAAGCTAGTAGTCCCGGTTTTGGGATCCAGGGGAAAATCTCTGTGTATATGTGTTTTATGTGTTCTTCTCTCGCATTATTTATTTTCTGTGTTTTAGAATTCGTATGCAGGTAATTTCTGTACGGGGTTAAAACCTACAGTTTGAACCTGGCTCTGATACCACTTGTGACACCCTCTGTGGTAAATGTGCATATAAAAACATAATATGAATAGAAATACAATAAAAATAGCAGCCATCAAAATCCATATATACATCATTACATTTTCACATGGAAATCAATGGAATGAATTATTTTCATTAATAATGCAACAAACCAACCGGTGATGGGACTACCACGTTCCACTCGACCATATATTGGCTGAGCCAAGTCTCTCTTCAGCCAATCACCCTCGTGCCATATTCCAAGCATGAATGTGGGACTCATAGAACACTTAAAAAAAATACTAATCAATGTGGATGCCACCAGAGTTCTCTGCCTACACCGTGAGGAATTTGAGTTCCTCCTAGTTTCTTAGGCTTTACTGTGCATCCGCAGTTTGATCCAGGGATCACTAGGCCCTACACCGAGACATACTCTCCAGGCTTTATTGTGCATTCCATCCTGGAATCACTAGGCCCAACGGAGAGAAAATACACCTCTTGTCTTTACCGTATATCCTGCTATTCACCGGCAAGGATTCCGAGGCCCACCGAGGCACACAATCTGGCTTTATCGAACCAACAGTCTAGTTCAGGGGTTACTAGGCTAGTGGCTTTGTGCATCCTAAATCTGGTTCAGGGACCACTACCACCATGTGTTTGTCAATTCGGAGATCCACCCCACTCAGCTTCGAATCCAATCCAGCCATCTCCAAAAAAACGCATTAGAGAACCTGTCTCATCAAAGTTATCAGGAAATGGCAAGGCCAGGTTGAAAATACTATCACACTTGGCAAAACCCATGCCATGGTAGAAAATAAACACATTCAATCCCATGCATGCCAATTCGCAAGGAAAATACACATGCAATCCCATGCATGCCAAATCTAGATAGGAAAATACACATGCAAGTTGATACCTGCAATGAACCCTGTTGTAGCCACTTGATCCTGCCTTTCCCTACTTGATCCTTGCTTCCTCTTTCCTTCTTTTCCTTTCTTGCTCCAATGCCAAAGTGCTCCAAAAAAACTCTAAGTGTCCAAGAGTATGTGAGAGAGAGAGAATAATGAGAGAGCTTCAAATCTAAACTGACCAAGTCTTGCCCACTGATCCTCGAGAGCCTTTTTATTAATGAGGCCTCTATTTTCTTCATTTTCCATTAGTTTCCTTCATTTTCCTCCTCACATGAAACCTGTGACCTTTCACCTTCCTTTTCTCCTAATTTCTGTTATTTTCATAAATAAATGTGCCAAAATACCTCTTTGCCTCTTTAATGCCTTAGCCATTTCCTTTTTCAATTTCCTTAGCCATAAACAACCAAACGAACATCCCCTAGGATGTCTTGCCCACCATTCAGCTTGGAATACATGTCCCATCATCTGTGGTATTTATATATTTTTACATGGAATTTTCACTAGGGTTGTTACAAGTGTATCATATTTCTTTTGCAAAGGTTACAGTTTGAGCTCATCAAGCAAGCATTCCATCATTCACTCAAGTGCCAAAGGTTCCATTTGATCTATTAATCAGTCCATCCACCCAGAACGAATACTCTTTGCCAGTGGGAAATAAACTCTTATTTATAGCAAACCAGCATTCACTCATCAAAATGAAGCAACAATTTTAAAGCCATAACTTCAGCATAATTGTTTTTTCCCCTCCCAAGCCCCATCTTCATGCAATAATAATGAGTCTCACATAGGTAATGTATAGCCCCTCCACCATAGTCTTTTTCATTTCCATACACTACCCCATCAAAAAAAATCCAAGGCCTGGACTTATCAATTTCTTCAAGAACAATATTTTTGGCTCCCGGAATTTTTTCTTTTGTGGAAGTAGGGGGAAAATGGAAAAAACTTGTGCCATTATACTATCTAGTGTGGAGAGAGAATCTTGGAAGATAAATTTGTTTAGGGCTAGCCATTATCCCTCAACATATAACTAAAGGAAGTGCATTGAAGGATTTTATAACTCTTCCCTTGCCACTCCTATGCAAACCCCAATTTCCCTTTGTGACTTGCCCATACACATTTTATGTAAGGGCACTCCATAGACAAATGTACCATAGTCTCCACTTTATATTTACATAGAGAACCATAGTTAGGTCCTTCTAGATGCCTTTTTTGGATGTTATCCCAAGTTGGAACTTTTTTCTAGTAGGGACCACATGAAGAGATGGGCTTTTGCAGGAAATCATATTTTCCAAAGGCATTTTCACCACCATACCTGTTCACCCCATATATAATCTGAAATAAGTTGAAGGTATCCTAGATTTGGCATGTAGTCCCCAAAAGGAGAGGGATCCCATCCAAGTTCATCCTCCCCATTTGTTAGTTGAATATGGAATGCACACAATGCTATCTAGCCCATATTTTTGAGTGATTTCCCCCCAGTTCTAGTTGCTTAGCTGTTGACCATCCTTGCATCCAAATGTTTGTAAGGGTTAGATCTACTACTTTATTGAGAGTATAGATGCTTCTGTCATTTAACACCACCACTAGATCCTATGGAAGGAGATAAGCTTCACCACAAGTGACCCATGAATCACAACCCAACTTGATAAGAGCTCCATTCCCGACTCACCATGCTAGACCTACCTCATTAAGATGGAAAGAGGCCAGAACAAATTTCCAAATGATTGGAACATTTTTTCGTGACTTATTGGGGCTCCTTCTGTAATCCTCAAATTGAGCTAGGAATGATATACTTGATATGATCCACCGAAGTCCACATACTGGGAGTTGTGAGAAGCCTTTGTCCCACCTTTTTTGTGAGTTCTTTAGCAAAAAGAGGAATGTTCTTCAGTTCCCATCCGCTCCATGCCTTTGGGACTGCAAATGACTTGCTTGATGAGTAAAATGATAACTAGACACAAAGATATTTCCAATGAGCTATCATGAGATCAATTTGGAGTTAACGAATACCTTCAAAATTTGAATGCAACAACACTTTGCATTTAGGCGGCCTCATTTTGCACATTTTGACCAATATTGGGAGATTGGACTTTTGACAGAGCAAATGACCTCCAAATTCGAAAATTAAAGATGTTCTGGAAAGTAGACTCGATAAGATTTCCAACAAGCCATCACACGCCCAATTTGGACTTCGAGGAGGTCTCCAAAACCGGTATGTAAAAATGACTTGCGCATAGAATTGGCATTGCGCACTTATGACGGGTTTCCAGTGTAAAATTACACTGGCGCTGCGCACCTGTTGAAAACACCTCAAAATTGCTATAAAAACACCTCCAAAACTATTTAATGCTGGTGCCAAGTAAGTTTACCATTCCTCCTTGCTAAGAAAGAAGTGTGCTTGATTTCTTGAGTGTGTTTGACATCATTTCATAGCAAACCCTATTAACATTGAGATTTCTCTCATAAACCCTAAATAAGCTAACCTACCTCTCATAAGCCACTAAGGGTCATTGGTTGCCTTTCTCCTCAATTTACGCTTGGTTTATCAACTCTTCCTCACTATCCATCACTCATCAAGCTTCATTCCATTAAACCCTAATTTCTACATCAAACCCTAACCCTAATTCCCTTTTTCCAAACCCTAAATCCCAAATCCTACATATTCATTACACCTACTTCATTAAAAAAACCTAATCTCACATTTGAAAAACCCTACTCCCTCCATCATTTCCCCCATTCCGTCATAAATCCTTTACCCTAATTCCTTCAAGCATTCACCCTCACCTTACATTTCACTTACTTTATATTTCAAAATCTCTTCATACTCATCTGTTTTCACTACAAACTTCATCACCCATCATATTACCAAAAGCATGGAGAAAGATTCAGATTATGAGAGGAAAGAGGAAACTCTCAATGATTCTTCTAAAGAAGCTCATGTACCAAGAAAGCCACACAAAGGGGGAAAGATCATCTGGGAGGAAACTATCAGTCTCACATGGTTGCTTGCTTGTCCTCTTGCTATATCTTGTTTTAGACATCATTCTTGCTATGAGCGTGCCCGGTTGTTTGTCATCCATCTACATAATGGCCAAGTGAACCTTGCTGGCATTTCCTTCACCTTGTCACCTACCACTATCTCAGAAGCAACAGGCATTCCAAATGTTGGTGAACAGTGGAATGAAGGACAGTATGTTGACAGTGTAATGAATAGGCTTAAGGCTAAGTTGAAAAAGGGCCTTAAGAAAGCAAAAAGAGCATAATAAACTCAAAGATATTGGCTGAAGCATCATTGGCTCATCAAAGCACTTAAAAAGGATCATTCATGCCAAATTTCAAGAAATTTGGAGAAATTTTTTACATTTTTGAATTTTTGAAATTAAAAAACAGGCTTTTCCAACAGGTGTGCAGTGCCACCGGCGCTGCGCTTTTTTGGGGGGCATCCATTTGAAAAAAAGTTTATGTTTTTGGAATCAACAGGGAAAAATATGCATGCTCGGAAATGGCTGAGAATTTTGGACATGTTCTGGGTCTCCAAAAGGGCAAAAAACACCTAAAAAGTGCCATCTCTGCCGCTTTTTTGCCACACAGGAAGCAGTATTGGGAGAATTAATTTTTGGATGGGAAAATGAACTCCAAATTCAGAAATTCAAGTTGTTCCACAAGATAGACTCATCAAGCTTTCCAACGAGCTATCCTGAACCTGATTTGGACTTTGGGAAGACTTCCAAAAGTGGCCTAGAAAAAGCGCTACGCATAGGATCAATGGCATTGTGCATAGGAGGAAATTTGCCAGTTTTGCCTGATTTTCCAGAATTTCGCCCAGTTTGACTATCAGTTGACTTTTTCTTTTCACCTTAGTAAATTTGTGATGGTAAATCATGTAAGATGATGTAAATCCGATGAAAAATGACTTCAGGGGGTAGATACATCAGTTAGAGGTAGTTTGAGGTTGAATGAATCAGTTTCCACTGCCTATTTTCTAGTTCCTAGTTTAGATGTTGTTGAAACAGCTCCTTGACCCATGGATTCGACCCCTGATGGCTAGCATAGGTGGTTTGATGCCTATATCATGTACTTTCTTAGTCATTTGAAAAGGTTGGACTCTTGTGGATGCTTTGAGCTTCATTGTAAATCACTTCTGCAGTTTGGCAAGGAAATGAACCTGGGTTTTGCAGTATTTTGTGGGATTCTTGTGGTAATGTGTCTTGGCATTGTTTTTTCCTCTGTTATTTAGTTTCTCTTATGTGTATATGTTCCAGCATCTACTTCTTTCCTCATAACTAAATGAATCAAGATATATAGGTGGAATCCATTGATATTCAATGCTATGCTTTGAGGATACATTTAGTTTTTAATGTTTTCTACTATTTGAAGAGGACTCAGGACTTTGCATGCCCTGCCCAACTCCTCACTGGTCTTAGACTCACCATCACATCCAATTCAAAGTGCCAAAACACCTACCTACCTCGCCCCATATAAACTTCTGCAAATCTGAGTTGATTTCCCGGACCCAAATTTGCCTTCTTCATTTGATCCAGCAACCAACCATCAAAATCAAACAAAATCCTTTGACCTAATATACCTAGCCAAAAATCAGCATTTATTTTCAATCATCTCAAGTCCTATTTGCCATATTCTATTTGAGATTAACAAGGAGAGAGCCCTCTCCCGACCTAGTAGGGCTAGCTACCAGGTTAAGCGTGGTTTGATGTTACCCTAGACCTACCTTTCTTCAGCCTGAGGTAGATTTAGGCACTAACAAGAGCTAAGAGTTCAGCGAGTGTTACAAGTAGTGATGATGATGACAAGTTACTTCCTAGTCTTCGAAGTACCTCCCTTGCTAAGAGGGAGTGTTGGTTTTTTAGTAGGTTGGGAGGTACTACAAGCCCTATGGTTCGAGGTTTGGAGGGTGGATCGCCACAAGGCTCACTTATGGGCTTGAAACCCAAGGTTTGGGTTTTGCACCCATCATGATTTCGACCAAAACCATCAACACATTTTGACATGTGATGGATGAGGATGATAGCTCTCTTTGAGATGAACCTGACGTAACGAAGATCATCTAATTCCGAGTTGTAGAAATGGAGTAGTGAATTTTTTACTTCTAGAAGTGGTTTTGCACAAAATGAGTTAAGGTCGGATTGATGTTAATAAGCCTCTTGACAGGGTGTCAAGCCTTATGTTGGACGTTGGAGGAAGCCCTTCTTATGCATATAAACAAGAGGTGTTTTAGTGTCATTTCACTCATACAAGTGTAAACAAAGTCAAGGATTCATCTATGAAATTAGGCCGAAGTCAAGGAGAAAGAACATCAAGAGTTTAGGAATCCATTTTGGGTGGAATAAGGGTTGTCTTTCCACTACATGGAGTGAAAGTTCTGTTGAAGGGAGGTCATGTAAATTAGAGATAGTTTGGGGTTGTGTGGGCATGTTTTGAGGGCTTCGTTTTATTACAGGTAGGGCCGCAGGATTTTATGAAGAAACAGAAAAGGTGCTGCCCCTATTTAAGGAGGCTGAGAGGTGAAACAACCTCATGTGAGGAGGACACATCCAAAGGAAGGGACAACATAGTTTTCGGGCCTGTTCTAGAGCATAACACAGGAGATTAGAACAATGTCTAGGGTTGTCGAAGAAACCGTAACCACGACTGTCATCTCAGTATTATAGTGCATAATTCTCATGGTTAAGGAGGGGTATGATTGGTACCTTGTTTTTGGCAGTGTTTGCTAAGTGGATGTCAGAAGTTGCAGCCTGTGGAAGCCATGAGTTGAAGATGATTGGGTGATATAAGACTTCAACTAGGAGCATATTTCACAGTGAAGAGTTGGTGTTATAGACATTTTTGTGCCTTACAACTCCAAGCATGAAATGTCCATAAACCAAGGGCTCCTAAGTCCCTAAAAGTGTTGTTCTAACCCCTAAAGGAACAAGGTCAACAGATTACAGCTTCTCCCAGAAGTTCTCCACCAGAAACTACTCAGAATAAGTCAAAACATGATCATTTAAGCTGCTCCACTGGTTAGGTGCGTTGCATTGCACCTAAATACACTGGCTAGGTGCATTGCAATGCACCTAAATACATTGTGAGGGTGCGTTGGGCGAGAAATGACAAATGGCAGTGTCATTCCGCGAGGTGGAGAGACAATGGAAGCTTCCAGAATCTTCTCCTGTGACACTTGCCTCACTAAATTCGACCAAGGATGAGTAAGAGCCCTTCAGTCTCCAAGTGGAGGCAAGAACTGATAGAGAGAAGACACTAATCAAATCACAGGCTGACTCATCCTCCTTACACATATCTATATATGGATCCCTCATCCCAGAGATCCAGGGGCTGGAATTTTGCATATTGTAAGGAATTGTTGTTGGTTTTTGAGACAAACATCAGAGTATTGGGTGATCTATGCTTTGTTTGAGGTGAAGAGGGGTTTTCTTTGCTGGGAGGTTGAAGCTGGGTCAGGAGCCACCATTGTAACTCTTCTTGGATCTTTTCTTGTTTATCAATAAAAACTATTTGAGTTTTCCTCCATGCTTTTGTATCATTGATGCTTGTTACATTTGTATGGTTAACTTAAATCTGATCCTAATTTGTTTATGAATATAGATCCATGTCTTTGTATAGTGTTCTTCTTCTGTGATCTTACAGGTACTTTGTGAAGCCGGGCAAGTAAGGGAGTAGGTAGTTGGAGACTATCAAAGAAGAGAGGGATTGGATCAAAGGATTAGCGCAAGACACAGGTTGGTTCTTTCTATTCCTCTCTATCTATAGTTCATAAAGGAAATACAAAAGTAGTTTTTCTCTATTTGTTTCTAAGGTAACTGTCACACCTTAGTGGGATAGAGCAGTTCTAAATAGACACTTTTCCCTGTAACAAAATGGCGACTCCGCTGGGGAATGTCTAATTAGTTTGTTTGTGTATCTCTTTGTTGTTTGTTTCATAAACTTATAAGTAGCATTTGAACTGCATTTGCCATAACAAATGCAAAGTAGACATCTGCTGCTTCAATCCATTCGCTGGATCTGTTTATGATTTGAACAACTGATTCACAAACTATCTGGTTGCCCTTGTGATAGCTCTTAGATCCTCCTTAGATCTACCCCTGATTGTTGAATTACTGATTGCTTTTACTCGGCCAAAAACCAAAGACTGAACTGCAAACTGTGATCCGGACCCGAACAGATTCTCATTTCTGGCCCAGCGCAGGTACTGTTAAGAGATCCTGAATTTCAGCGCACTTCCCGAAAGGGCAACCTGCACTGCATTTCAGTTTCTCTGTGTTACAGGTGCGCTGATCAGACTAGCCCTGTGCAGCTGTGGTTCTTGTGCTTCATTCTTTCCAGTTATGTCTTTGAATTTTGCTGCCTATGATCAGTATATTTCTGTTTAAAACCCCTTTTCCTTGCTGATATTCCGCCTCCTTTGTACAAAAGAACTGTAGATGTTTTTGTGTGTTTGTTGAGTCGTTTACAGTTTTCCATTGCAAAAGTAGAATAGTCATACTGTCGTCCTTTGATTTGGATCTGTCGCAAGTGTCGATTTCGATCATAGGAGAAAGTTTGATTGCTGTTGATGGTCAATTATACTGTTACTATTGCCTTTGGTCTGAATTTGTGATTTTCTAGTGCCAAGAACAAGTGTTCATTCCAAAATCACTAGGTGTCGTAATCATCTCTGTTTTGATTTCAAAAAAGAGCTTGTTTATATTTGTCGCTTGAAAAGAAATTCAGATTTGTACATCAACTTTCTTTTTAGCATCAATACTAAGAAAGTCGAAAACAAATACATGCATGTGCATTTGCATATAGACAGTTTGTTTGGCTTGATTTAGGAAAGTGCATTTACGGTGTGCTCTTTGCTCTTTGTGAAAAGATTGTGTCTTTCTTTTCCTCTAGTAGCTAGGATTTTCATTGCACAACAGAGATAAAAGTTTGTTTATCATCTTTAGATTGCATTTTAGGAATTACATCTACATCTCGTGGTGAACCCAAAAGGCAAACTTCATAAGCAAGATCAACTTAAAATAAATTCAATGAATCTAACAACGCTTTGGAACTTAACGCACAACATTTAGAGGTCTAGGCTAGAGACGTATTCCGGCGTCGTAAAGCCTAGTAACTGTTGTCCTCACTGATGGTTGGGTGATTCCTCCACTTTGAGACGATAAGTGCCAGTACGGACTTGTGCTCCCACGTACCGTCGAGTATATTTTGGGAGACCCCTATAGGCTTAAATCCTTTATCCTTAGGAAGCCGTGTCTGCTGCCCTATCGATCGCAATGCACTGAACACAGCATTCGGGAAGATTGACTGCCGTACCGTAAAAAGTATTCTGCAGTTTTGCGATTGGTTTGGTACTCCCTCTACCTAGATCTCCAGAGTAGTCCCTTTCATTCCTTTTCAGACTCCTTAACAGAAAAGGTCCATCTGAGCATTTGTCACTTCAAGCTCATTAAAAATCGGAGGAGATTAGAGTCATCTTTTGTTTTTTCTCGACTCTTAAAAACTGAAAAAACAAGTTGTGTCAAAGCGTCTAAAATTCATTTAATTCGGAAACATACCTTCCCTTTATTTTAGTTGATCGAGTAATCCGCAATCGTGGAAGAAAGTCAATTGAAACCCCGTCGTTCGCGGAGGCTTACGAGTCAACCGTCTTTGTCTCCGGAATCGAAGCCAGTATGGACAAAGCGAACTCATTTAACCGGTTCCAAATCTCCTATCAAAGTTAGAACAAGTGTTCCAACGACATCAGAGACTCCGGTTACTCCAAACATTTCTGGAATCCCTGCCTCTACAGAAGAAGTTCAACAGCCACAGAAGGACAGTGATACTGATCCTAGTTTGAGGATAAACACTTGTGTTACCGAACCAGTTCCATCTACAACCGGTTCAGAGAGTCTTACTCTTCAAACATCTGTCGTTGCCGATTTCACACCTTCTTCGGCACCAGAAATATTTTACGGACCTGACGGTCTTCCCCTTCCACCTGGTCTGATTGCAATAGAAGAAATTGTAGAAGATCCTCAAACAAGTACTCCAACGCACTTTGGAGTTGGGATCACTCTATATCCTTCTTCATCAGAAGTTAGTCTACCACCAGCGGGAGCTCCTATAGAATCGCTAGGTAATCTTTTGGATAGACTACAAATGTCTGAACAACCGTCAACATCTAGGACTGTGTCGTCTGACACAGCGACGGCAGAACTCCCTGCTATCACTCCGACAATGTTCGTCGGTATACCATCTGTCCCGACTAGCTCTCAGCCGCCAGAAGGAGCCCACTCAGGGTCTATTTCGACAGTATGGTACGTTCTTGTTTGTTCATCCGGAATAATATCTGGAAATTCTTATGTTGAGTCTCAACAAATTGATCCATTTGGAGGTCAATTTGGGCAGTCCGGTCTCCAAGGGCAAACAATTCCCTTGAGTTCTGGATTACCACCGTATGGGGGGCAGTATACCCTTTCATTATCCCCTCCGGGAGGATATCCATACGGGAGTTCACAACAACATTCAGGTTATACTGGAATTACCTCAAGTGGTTGGGTACCTATACTACCTCAACAACCAAGAGTTGTGTATTCAATGCAACAATGCGTACCTATGTTGAATATCCCGACTACGCCAGCTATTGTGACGGTGTCGCAAGTTCAAACGCTACCTGTTGCATGCCAACCTCAGGTTTCTCAGGTTGTAATGCAACAGCCCCCTGACCCTGCGACTCAACCACAATCGCCGACTAGTGGAGCGACACGGGTCCAGACGGGAACAATTACCCCTCACCTTGGTCAAACGGTTAGTATCGGGCAACAGCACATGGCTTCACAACCATGGCTGGTGCAATACCAACAACCGCAATTCCAACAAGTATACCAAGGTTCTGAGCAACAAATCTTTGCTAACAGTGGACAGTTGTACATTCAAAACGGTCAAAATCAACCATTTTACAATGGTCATGTCCACCAACCTTACCAAACATACCAGCAGCAGATGCATTATGCCGGTATGCAAAGACCAACTGCTCAGGCAATCCCATCTTATCCTGGGTATGCTTCACCTAACCTGAATCAACAGTTACCCTTTGTGGCAACTTTAGAGTTACCTGATTTAAATCGATTAACAAACGATCCAATTGCTTACGCCCCTTGGTGGCCAGCGATTCTGCATAAACTCCCATCAGATATTCCTAAATTTAATGGAACTCCGGGTGAAGATCCATCGAATCACGTGATGACCTTTCATCTATGGTGTTCGTCAAACACCTTAAATGATGATTCGATAAGACTTCGCCTCTTTTAGAGGACGTTAACGGGTTCGGCGGCAAAATGGTACATTGAATTGCCTAGAGCTTCGTTCGACAACTTCAGTACCTTAGCCACAACCTTTTTAACCCATTTTTAGTTACCAATAAGGTACGAAACGGGAGCAGAACTTCTTACCAACTTCAAACAGACAATGGCCACTCACATATCTAATCATATACATGAGTGGCGACGTCGTCGTAGAATGGTAAAAACGTATGTCCCCGATCAGCTGTTAGCTGAATGGTTTATCAAGTCATTACTGCCTTCCATCACGGAAGATGTGGCAAAGGGGGGAGTCGTAATAGAAGAGCAAGTTATCGCTCGTGCACAATATCTGGACTTGATTTACACTCAGTCCGGCACTCTCTACGACAAAATACCTGACGCCCCTAGACTGGAATTCTCAATTCCTCCTCCTCCTAAATCAAACAATGAATCTCATGCCGGCGACGGCGTGATTGGCACGACAGACACGAAATCGACAAAGGCTACATCCAAAAAGGCCCGTAAGATTTCAGGTCAAAATGCAAAAGACCAACTTCTTGCTTCGGAAGTAAATGCCGCATCGACAGATAAATGCAAAGAAACCAAACAACCAGGAAGCAAGAAGAAAAGCAAAGGGAAGAAGAAGAAACAGGAGCAATCATCACCTGAAAAATCTTCTTCAAACCCTCCTGGAAATAGGAAACCAAAAAATCCATGCTTTATATGCGATGAGGATCATTGGACCTCAGATTGTCCACACAAAGCTGAGCTTAAGAAATTCTTCAAGAATTCAAAAACCTCCGCAGTGTTAACTGATCCATTTCCAAATCCAGGAACAAATCTGGTTGAGAGTGGAAATGCTTCCCCATCTCAAGTGCTAATGTTGTCGGTTTCAAAATAGCAAAATGATGCTTTGATATCAACAAGGAACAAAGATTATGGGAATCCACAGCTGTCGAACAACAAGGATAAAGATCAACCAAGTAGTTCGACAACAACTTTGACAGAAGTTGTGCCACCCACCATCCCTGAATTGACGATAAAACCGCCAAAGGGAGTAGTACACAAGTCGACATTTAATCCCCGCGCTAGAGCGGCACAGCATTATAATATAGTGGAAGATTTGGCCCAATCGCCATCCGCTATGTCGACTCTTGAAGTACTACAAATTGCCCATCCCAAAGGTAGGCTTTATTATCGGCCATTGGTGGAATTGACCCAAAGGATTCCAATCTTGTATCCTTCGATCATAAAGGATACAATCCTCAGTTACCAGCTCAACTAGATTTCCTTGTTCAAGTGAAAGCCCTCAACAAAACTGTTCATCGAACGATTATTGATGAGGGGGCATCTACATGCATTATGTCTATGAGTTGCTGGAAAACTTTAGGATCTCCAAACTTGTCGTGATCTTCGACGACATTAAAAGCATTCGACGGAAGGTCATATACCCCATATGGTATCCTAAATAACTTGAAAGTTGAACTAGGAGGGAAAACGGTAGAAATAGATGTTGAAGTCATTGATGGGAATCTTGATTACAACATCCTACTAGGAAGACCATGGATATATGCCATGGCAGCTGTTGTGTCGACCTATTTTAGAAAGATTGCATTTCCCTTTCAAGGAGGTATTACAATCGTCGATCAACAAAACTTCCTCCCCAATGGTTCTCAAGTTACTGGAAGCATTCCCATGATCCATGGAAGCCCCCATTCGCTTCAGAATATCGGAGTAGGCCTACTAAAAGATCCTATACTAATGGGAACTTTCGCTCTTCCACCTCCAATCAATCTGGTGGAAGTAGTGTCGATAGGAACCTGCAACATGATATCTTCTACAAAGATCTCAGAAAACGATATCGACATGGATCATGCAGTGGTTTTGCCCCCAAGCCCAACGGAAATATTATAGCAATCAATGTTCCTAGCATGGAAGGCAAACCTGAATCAACGCTCATCAAGCATTTGGATAGATAGGTCTAAGGAATATGGTACCTCTTCAGATCCTTGGTTGCATGTACAATCTACAGACAAAGGAATCATTCAGTCAATGATTTTAGGAGAGGCACCATGGGAAGATTACCACCATCGTTCCCTTCTTCCGGATTGTGAAGAAGATACCCCTGATGACCTTCATCATCCTTCAGTTTTTGATTTTCTATCAAATACTGTAAATACGGTGGATTTCGAGGATGGTTCTTATCTCGTGTCGACCTCATTAAAAAATGAAACAAGGAGTCATGAGGATAGTTCTTTTACTGTGTCAACCTCATTAAAAAATGAAACAAATCCCCTTTCCAAATCTCAAAGGTAAACCTTCATTCCAACCACCGAGTTGAATGCAATGAAGCTTGGGGGGCATGCACCTCGATTTGTGTTATTATGTTGGGGGCATGCAAACTTATCACGAGCAGTGTTACTGCGGGGTTCAAGCTCGTTAAAAAATAAACCCGCCTCGAGCAGTGTTACCGCAAGGTTCAAGCTCGTTAAAAAATAAACCCGCATCGAGCAGTTTTAGCACATAGTTCAAGCTCGTTAAAAAATAAACATAAGACATGAGCAAATGTTTCCACCCGCGTTTAAGCTCGTTAAAAAATGAACTATTCCCCAGTAAATAACCACCGTGAATGAAGTACTTCAGCCGTTAAAGCCTTGGTCGTGTTTGCACCGTCACCTCCACTTTTTCATTGGTCGATCATTCACCTCCATTTGATTGTTTACCCATTTTGAGGAACAGCTGCGAAGAGTGATTTCACTAGCCATCCTTGTGACACTGCCGTGATTGGAAAGTTCCAAACCTTACCTGGAATCAGCTGCTACCCGTTTTATCACTCGTTCCTCAAAAGACGAGTCTTCTTTAAGCTCTTTTCAACTGACTCGTAAAATATGAAAAGATTTCCGAGTCCTTGGCCTTCCAGCTCGTTAAAGGGACAGGAAGTCCTATCCCTCCTCTAGATTTTAATCTTTTTGGACCTGAGGGATTATTACACAAAAAGATCGAGCGCTTGTTTTTTTCGGCTCATTAAAACTATCGAAAATTCATCCCTTCTGTATTGTTTTATACTTTTTCAGACTTAAGGGATTAGATGACGAAAAAGGAATTTTGGAGTTACCTTTACGTACCTTTTCAGACTCTCTAAAATTGAAAAGGACCGAGTTATCTTTGTCGTTAAACTCGTTAAAAATATTAATAGCGACAAACTTGTCTTTAGACAAGAACGAGTTTCACTATCGCTAGGCTTGTTAAAACATAGCGATGGGTTTGCCCGAAGGGCAAATTATAGAACAAGCATATGTTATCCTCCTCAAGCTTGACAAAAATAAAGAGGTACTGGTCAGCAATGACTGGGGAAAAATTGGGAAGAAAACTCAAAGAATCTTTATTGGTAGCAAGTCGCTCTTGAACATGACACTTCCACTCCGTGTCCGAGTCGGGTTGGGTTGTTTCATTCACCGGTCACATCGCCATGGTCACACCATACCATCCACATTTGGGGTTAATGCTACCAATCCATCACATCACTGTCGCCGACATGTTCAAGAGAAGTCATCCAGAGAAGCCACCTGTGTCTCACCCACTACCATACATTATACTCCATTCTTTCATGACCGCCACCCTGAACCATATATCACCTGATCGTTTTCACCTCCATCAAAATCATTTGCTCCATTCTGTGTCATTGATGTGGGATTCATTAAGGCCCTCCTATGACGGATCACTTCTTGTCGACATCAGCTCATTATCCAAGAAGTTGATCTAGGAACACCCCATTCAGTACTTTGAAGCTTGCATGCCTTAATGGCAAGTTTCTCACTTCCAGCAATAGGTTTACATCAATGGCCTTCGACCGAAATATTTTGCGTGGTGTTCGACGCCAAGTCCTTTATTCACACCACGTGAATTGTACTGCAGTACCTTGAGGGTCATTATCATTATCGGTGATTCCTCTCACGCTTGTTAACAGTTTACATCATTGACTGGTAATCAAGCGATGTCTTTCCGTGTTCGACTTCATAACATTTCTCACATGGATCGACTTGTACTTCGAGTAAAGATCAGACGAGATTGCAGACCCCGGATCTAGTTTCATCCATCCGGGCTGCGATATATATTTAGGGAAATAAAGACATCAAATGTACAACATTACAACACAAATAATCATCCTACCAAAAGGATGATGGCTCTATCAGAATCATCAGTCTACGCTCAGACGATTGTCTGTCCTATGTACATAAAAATGAATTTATAAAGCTGAGCATGGGAATGCCCGCCTCAGCTAGATCATGAAAACAGTATGAAGATAATGTATCCTATTGTATCTTATTACAGGTCTCCTCCCAGCGTTGAAAGAACTTCGGATCCTCATAATAAAGCATTTCACCTGACACCAAAAGGTTAACGGCCTCATACTTTAGGGGGCAACTGTTATAGACATTTTTGTGCCTTACAACTCCAAGCATGAAATTTCCATAAACCAAGGGCTCCTAAGTCCCTAAAAGTGTTGTTCTAACCCCTAAAGGAACAAGGTCAACAAATTACAGCTTCTCCCAGAAGTTCTCCACCAGAAACTGCTCAGAATAAGTCAAAACAAGATCATTTCAGCTGCTCCACTGGCTAGGTGCGTTGCATTGAACCTAAATACACTGGCTAGGTGCGTTGCAATGCACCTAAATACACTGTGAGGGTGCGTTGGGCGAGAAATGACAAATGGCAGTGTCATTCCGCGAGGTGGAGAGACAATGGAAGCTTCCAGAATCTTCTCCTGTGACACTTGCCTCACTGAATTCGACCAAGGATGAGTAAGAGGCCTTCAGTCTCCAAGTGGAAGCAAGAACTGACAGAGAGAAGACACTAATCAAATCACAGGCTGACTCATCCTCCTTACACATATCTATATATGGATCTCTCATCCCAGAGATCCAGGGGCTAGAATTTTGCATATTGTAAGGAATTGCTGTTGGTTTTTGAGACAAACATCAGAGTATTGGGTGATCTATGCTTTGTTTGAGGTGAAGAGGTGTTTTCTTTGCTGGGAGGTTGATGCTGGGTCAGGAACCACCGGTTCTAACTCTTCCTGGATCTTTTCTTGTTTATCAATAAAAACTATTTGAGTTTTCCTCCATGCTTTTGTATCATTGATGCTTGTTACATTTGTATGGTTAACTTAAATCTGATCCTAAGTTGTTTATGAATATAGATCCATGTCTTTGTATAATGTTCTTCTTCTGTGATCTTACAGATACTTTGTGAAGCCGGGCAAGTAAGGGAGCAAGTAGCTGGAGACTATCAAAGAAGAGAGGGATTGGATCAAAGGATTAGCGCAAGACACAGGTTGGTTCTTTCTATTCCTCTCTATCTATAGTTCATAGAGGAAATACAAAAGTAGTTTTTATCTGTTTGTTTCTAAGGTAACTGTCACACCTTAGTGGGATAGAGCAGTTCTAAATAGACACTTTTCCCTGTAACAGTTGGGATCCATTGGACTAGTGGACTAAAGCATGTTGGCTACCCAAAGTAGCCCTAGAGCAACATACAAGAAGGGCGTTGTTTGATGTGTGATTGGGTGAAGTTTTAGCCTAATTTGTAGCCCTTTGATGGACAAAAGAGGCTACTATATTGGAATATTGGAGCTCAGGGATTGGCCAGCCTAGAGATAAGATTGGATTAGCCCATGTTCATTGTAGAAGATGTGACTTGTAACAGTGATAGGAGGTAGCCCTCCTAGAGTCTCTATGTGTTGTCCTTTGAAGGACTAAGGGGAAGATAGAGAGTAGATCGAGAATGAAGGAATGGTAAGACAAGATACGACATAGATTCAGCAGCGTGATTGTCATTGTATGTTGTATTCCATAGACTGTTGTATTATTCAGGTTGGTTTAATATAACAAAGATTGGGTTGTACAATATTTTGTTAAAAATTGTGTATACTTGTGCATATGTGATTTACTACTTTATATTTTCCATTGTGTAAAGTAGCTCTTGTTGAGATTCTTGGTTTGGTAGTGTCAAATATTCTAACATTATATCCTAGACCCAAGATCATGGAAATTCAACACTTGTAACTAATAACACTTCTATGATCACATTGGCTTAAAATCCTATATTCCATGATAAAACCAAGAAAATAAATGAAAAGTACTATTTGTTTGACATCATGTAGAGTTAAATACCATTCAACTAATACCTTGTTCCACATGTGAGAAAATTGTAAAATCTTCACTAAAGCACTTGCAAGAGAAAAGTTAGAAAAATTTAGAAAATGCTTGGACTTACAAAACCATTCAAGATTTGGGGATGATATTAGATACCTAATACTTGGTTATGGTATATTGAAAATATCAATTTAGTAGGGATATGAAGTCATGGGTGAATAAGAAGATCTGTTTAGATCCCTTGAAAGATGAAACCAAAGATCACTTTTCAATATATTTATGTGTGGATCAATTTAATGAAATGTTTTTAATGTTTGGATCTAATTGACCATAGATTGTCATCAAAAAAGATGCTAGTTATCTAAATACCATTTTTAAACAACCAAACGAGAAAAAATAATTTGGAATTAACCAAATGCCATCAAGCTAAACTAAGGGAGACTAACATAAAAAAATGTTTGTTAAATGAAAATGTAGTTTGAAATGGATATCTGCCCGCGTTAGAAACATTTTAATAGTTTCCTATGCCTTCCCTATACTTTAAACCATGACTATTTCAACATTAATAATTTGTGTAAGAGTGAAAACTAGGGTTTGCAAAGATAGGGCCTCTTTCATAGTAGGGATCATTGATTAATAAAGTGTCCAAGTAATTATTTTTAAAAATCATTCCTTGTGTTGACCATTTGACAAAGAGAACATGGGCATGATTCCCTTTGTTAATGATACCTACTCATTCATACTCATACGGGGTGAAGTGGAGATCCCAATTATTATTGTGAAATATTTTATGATTATAATTATTAGCTTAAAGTAAGATCATAATAGTGATTTTGAGATGTCGATAGGCCTTCTTATAGGTATCTACAATGATTAATAAACATGAATCACAACTTAATTTTTCAAACAAATATGAATCTTCACTATCATCCCCAAAGCCATGTTATTTATTTATTTTTTCAACCCTCTACACCACCACTTCCCATAACTCCCTCGAAGAATCCTACAAGGAAAAGGAATGTAAATTAATTTAAATATTTATCTCAATTAAAGCTAATACCACTCCTAAGTTTCCAACCTAATTGGAGTATTGGATGTCGATGTTAAAGTTTTTTATCCATGCACTCCATCATGTTTTCCTAGGAGGCTTCATCTTTCAATCATTATGCATTATATGCTAAATCTTTATGGTATTTGAGATGTCAATGGGTCTTCTAGGTTGATTTCCTTAGCATCCTAAAGAACTTTTTACTAGCCATAAACCATATCTCTACCCCTTTATGAATTTTCATATATCACAAACTTGAACAACACTTCAACTCCAAACCATGATGTTGAGTTTGCATTAAGATTGGTATTTTAAAGGGAATTAAGGAATTTGTACCCATTCAAGTAGGGGATAGGTATCTAAGACAAATCATCTAGTATGGTAATCTTTCTAACACTTTATTTCAATGTTAAATATGAAATCACCATATCGAAGATTGTATTCTCTTGTCTTAAGGTGATCTTACAATTACCTAGCTCATGTATGCCCACTTAAATACAAAAGCTTCCCAATAAATGAATGTGGTTGAAGATGGTTGAACTTGGGTGGTGAGGAATAACAAAAGAATTAGATTGGATAGAATCCAAAGCTAAAAGGTCAAAATGCATACAAGTATAATCTTAGTTTCACCCAAAAATCAATAACTAAAGTAGTTAGTAAGACTCCTACTAGGTCAACCCATCACAAGAGTGGGATTCATTGAGTTGACTCTCCTCCATTGCTCCTACATTCTTAAGAGAAAGGAAGAAATTAAATATGTTGATGGCCAAATGGAATGGGTGAGACAAATTACCCCCAAGTATTAGCTACTTAACACTCCAATACTAAAAAATAACTCTTTGGTATTGTCTAAGAGCTTGAGGCTAATGAGGGTAAGTTGTTCGATATTATTAGTTTGTAATAAAAGTGACCTTATGGAATGTTTGGGGCTCATGTGATCTAGGAATAAAATATATTGTTTTCCTATCATTGGTTTCAATTAGCAGGATAAATATTATTTGTTTACAACAAATCAACATTGAAAAAAATGTGGTGTTATTGTGTTATAAGTTTCCCCTTAGTAAGTCATCATTAGTGTTGACTAAAGGATTATAAAGATTGCTTTGGGTTCTACTTAATATTGATGCCAGTTCTACAATTTTGATAACATTCATACCTAGAATTAAGACAAAGAGAGGGCATTAATTGCATACATGTCATTTAGGGAAAAGGAAGTTTGACTTTCTTTGAAGGTATACCATTGGATCTATAACCCCAATTGGAATAATCAGTTGGATTTTATAGAAGTTTGGTTCTCTTTGAGGAATTTCAAAATAAGGATAGAAATAATCTACTAGCATATTGATAGAGGTTTTCTATTGGAAAATAACTTTTTCTACTTTGATTACATTGTGAATTGGTCAATTCTTGTTGACAACACAACTAATTTATCATAACATCAATATATATATATATATATATATATATATATATATATATATATATATATATATATTAATTTCCTTAGGAGCTGAAAATACATATTTTCCAATATATTGATATATCATGAATGTTTCATACCTCCAAATCATAAGGTGCTATGCTTTCATTCCAATTTTATGAAATTTGATCCCTGAACAAAGGGGAATTTTTGTTAGATGGTACAATGGTAGATAGCAATCTCAAAATTATTTCCTTTATAAGGATATATGATAGACAAATTACTCATATTAGGCACAACTAAAAAAGGAATGTGTGATTAACTAGAAGAAGTCGTGCAATGATTATGATACAATCCCATATGATGAAGAAAATTAAGCTCACACAATGAAATTGTGTCATCATCTAGAAATGGATGAGACCCACTAAACCATAGATAGTCAACTATAAGTGAAAGTTCATTGGCTCAAAATATGTGATAAACGCACTAGATCCTTCTTTAAGGAGAATTTCATGAACATGGAGGCCAACGAGAGTATATTTTCCTTAAAAAATGCATTAGGTTAGACTACTAATGAAGAAACTAATAAGAAAGGGTTTATGGAGCATTACATGTTGGTGCTCTAACCCTAAGACCTAATGAATGAGAGGTGGGGATTCATGTAGAATAGTCTTGACTTATTCCCATGCTCGATCTTGAAAGATAAAATGAAGTCACATGACCTATATCTATCTCTTTAGGAGCTCCTGATAACCCTACATGAAATGGAAAATGATAAGGCATATAAACTCGATGGATTCCTTTGTGAGTTGTGCAAGGTTATGTGAAATTTTGTTAGGGTAGACCCCTTGCAAGCACATAAAGAATTATTTCAAAGCCACTCTTTGTGAGAAGAAATTAATAAATATTTAATTAATTTAATCCCTAAGGAAGGGAACCCATATATAGTTGATTACCAGTGGGAGGCCATCAATCTTCTAAACACTTTTGATAAATTTTTGGCCAAGGTTTATATATGTATCAAACATACTATTCCAAGGTATTCCACCATGATTTAAAAGGTTAAATTCAGGGGTTCCATATCCTGGTTAATGTTATTGTAGTTTATAATGGCTTGGAAGGGACCAATCCTGTAGTCTAGGGGCCATTTTATAAAAAATAGACTTTGAAACCTACGACCAAATAGAATGGTTTTTCATCTCATGATGCTCCAATTATTTGGGTTCAATCCCACCTTCGTGGATAGTGTTGAAATCAACATAGGTAATTTTGAAAGAGTGTAGCTTATTCAGTCGACTAGACAAGGATTCCCCTTGTATCTAGTCTTATATGTCACAATCATTGAATCCCTTCACTATTTGATGCAATCTAAAATTGATCTAACATTAATTTAAGGGATTCCCCCCCACCTAAACACAATGATGATTAATTAGTTAATGGGCACTTTCTTGATGGTTCCTTCTTGATGATTCTTAAAGACCATAATTCTTTGGTTCACACTATGGAATTTTTGGATGCTTGTTTTGTGGCCTTAGGATTGATTATAAGGGGATAAGAAAAAATATTAGATAGAGAAATAATATTAGATAGAGAGCCAAAAGTCCATACTTGACTAGCCTGCTTTGTAACACTAGTCCCAGATTGAATAGTGATAACTAGTTTTACTTTATGGGCACCTCATTCACCATTCAAGCCTTAGTATCTCTCAAATCTTATCGTGTAGAGGGTGGAAATAAATATGAGTGGAATAGAATATCCTTATCCTTATCTATAAAATTCCAAATCTTTACTAGAGTATGACTCATGTGTATTATTCTTACTCTTAAAGTCCCCTCTAAAGAAACTTATTCAAAGCTATAGAAGGTTGTTATAAATTTTCTTTGGCCAAGATTAACCAAATAAAGGAATTTCATAGAATTAATTAGGAGCTTTGCTACACCTTATGAGAATTTGGTGGCTTGGTATAATAAAATTCCCATCTACAAGTACAAGCACCATGTATCAAATGAGTGGTTTGAGTTATTGATGGAAAATAAACCTAGAACGTTCTTCCTAAACATCAATCCATACAAGGATTTACACATTGGAAATGTTCTTTGGAAAAACATATGGAAGGTTTGGGAGGTTACCAAGCTCTACCTTCTCTAGAAAGATTTTTCCCTTCGGGTTCCCTCCCCTTTAATGCACATTGTCTTTAATGGTTGAATTTTATAAAGTTTTAATGTAAGCCTCTAGTTAAGACTTCTCCATTCTTAGATTTAAGGATTTTTAAAAAGAGCATTCATTATTCCAGTGGTATGTTTCACAATCTATCAAGACATTGGCTCTTGCGAGCTAAGATTGAGTGAAAATTTATCTTGGTTAATGTAGAAAAATTTATAGTAGAGTGAGTTGAAGATGTCACCTCAAATGAGCTCATGCTTAAACTTCACCTCCCAACACCTCAAATTTGGTGGTGCAACTAGAAGTGGGGGAAGGCCATAAGCTTTGCTAAATACAATATGACTATGGGCTACAAGTGGTTAAACCCCAAGTCAACCATTGAAATTTGGATGAATAGATTGTGGCACTTGAAGTTGAAACAAAATACTTGGGTTATCTTTCCTTTAGAGTATTTTTAATGTAGTGTTTATATGGCTTTTACTATTAGGAAGTCTCCTAATAGATAAGATATTACCATACCTATGTGTCTAGATCTCGTCTGTGTTGTTCATAATGTGGGCAAACCTAAGATCCTCACAAATTGTTAGTTTTCCCCTCTAGCCAAGCCTATTTAAGCATGGACCAAGACATTATGTTAGGAATTCCTTCTTGCCTTTTTCATTTGAAGCATAGCTTAGGCGACTAACTACCTTGGGCCATTGAGTTTTATTTTGGTTAGTTTCTTATTAGAGTTGAAGTTATTTTTTGTATTTGGAAGAGATTCAATGATGTTACTTCTAACTCAATATTCCCATCACAAATATTTTCTTCATATGCTTTTATATCATTGGGGTTCCCCCACTTTTCAATTTGAGTGGGGATCCACCCAACCCTTCTCAACATGGCTCTAGAAGTTCTCATAGAAGTGGCACTAACACCCACCCCCCACCACCTGAACACTTTTCGTAGCTTTTATATCATTGGGGTGCCCCCCCTTTTCAATTTGAGTGGGGATCCACCCAACCCTTCTCAACATGGATCTAGAAGGTCTCATAGAAGTGGCATTAACACCCACCCCCCGCCACCCGAACACTTCTCGTAGCTTTTATATCATTGGGGTGCCCCCCCTTTCAGTTTGAGTGGGGATCCACCCAACCCTTCTCAACATGGCTCTAGAAGTTTGCATAGAGGTGGAATTAACACACCCCCCCCCCGCACCCCCATCATGCTAGGAAATAAGTATGGAATAGATGCAAGCATGGGCAAAGTTGGCCACCATCCCGACCTTATATGACAAACATTTTCTGACTCTAACTCTGGCCATTTTTAAAGAGTCCTAACCCTTGAAATCTCCTGTAAATGGTCAGGAACTTGTGCAATCATTCAAAGTTGATCCTTGATTTTTCAATAATACCCTCCCTAAGATAACCCTAACCAATGTCCTCTTGTGGTGGGCTAGTCAATTCTTATTAATATTTAATTAATCCTATGCTCTTTATCTTATAATATTTTAGTTATTTACCATTTACACCATTTGTTAAATGATAATATGATTGTGGTGGTTTGAACTAAGTCAATAATGTATTTATTATTTTTATATTTCACTTACTAACCATAGGCATGGATAGTGTTTCTATGTTTAACTTTATAAAATTTATTAATATTAAAAAAAAAATAACAATTGTGTTACTTTTCATAAATAAAAAACTTAATTCAATTTTAATTTTTAATAATGAAATTGTATATAAAAATAGGAAAAGACAAACACACATGTAAAATGCATTCTTAAGGTGGGCTAGTCCATTCTTATTAATATTTAATTAATCCTATGCTCTTTATCTTATAATATTTTAGTTATTTACCATTTACACCATTTGTTAAAAGATAATATGATTGTGGTGGTTTGAACTAAGTCAATAATGTATTTATTATTTTTATATTTCACTTACTAACCATAAATATGGATAGTGTTTCTATGTTTAACTTTATAAAATTTATTAATATTAAAAAAAAATAACAAATGTGTTACTTTTCATAAATAAAAAACTTAATTCAATTTTAATTTTTAATAATGAAATTGTATATAAAAATAGGAAAAGACAAACACACATGTAAAATGCATTCTCAAGGAAAATATTAAGATAATATACACTATTAGAAGAAGCCAACTAACCCTTTTGATTTACTATTAAAAAATAAGCATTGCTGTTATAGTGCAAAGACTTGTGACAATGCCTTGATGAATAATCCTTATAGCCTCCTCACCTGTGTTGAAAATTTAATAAAAACATAATTGTTAAATGGTGTTCTTTTACAAAAATGTATGTTAAGTTTATTACATCTCTTTCTATTTGTTACATCTCAATTATAATATTTTGTATGATTGGCCATCTCAACCAATTTCAATGAACACGCCCAATATGTACTATACTATTCTTATATTAAACCTTATAGAACATTTTAAAAATCAAACAATTATTGAATATTAAACCTTTTAAAACATTTTTAAAAAATCAAACAATTATTCATTAAAAATAATATTGATACGAAGCAATTATTGAAAAAATAAGACAAGATAGCAAAGACAAATATTAAATATATGCTTCAAATAAAATCAAAAAATTATTGATTGAAAACAATATTGATATGAAGCAATTATTGAGAACATATGATAGGATAGCAAAGACAAATATTAAATATATGCTTAAAATCAAGCCATTATTTTTGCAAGTGGGTCTAAGAGTAAGATCAAGCCATTAGTTTTGCAAGTGGGTCTAAGAGAAAGATCAAATTTGAATGAGAAGCATTATTTCAAGCCATTATTTTCGCAAGTGGGTCTAAGAGTAAGATCAAGTCATTAGTTTTGCAAGTGGGTCTAAGAGTAAGATCAAATTTGAATGGGAAGCATTATTTCTCCAAAATATTGAGAGGATTAATTATAGATATTAGATAGATTTCAAAGAATCCAAGTATATATTAAATTTTGTTATTATAATGTTTTATTTAGATTTTAAATAGTTGTTTTTTATGTGAGGATATGTTTGTTTAGTCTTAAAGATATTATTAAATACTAAGGTTTGAAGTTATTATAAAGATATATTTATTATGAGCTCAAATAAGTTACATGTGGCAATTGAATATAGGTGGTGAGGATAATAACATTTCTCCCAACTACCAAAATGAGATCCAATTTACAAGGTTATGTTAATAATAGAGCTTAAACTTGTTACAATTGTATACTCATTATGAATTTAATATGTCACTTATGGGAATATAATTTAGGTTGGGAGGATAACACTTCATTCTAGAACTATTCAACCTAAACCTAGTTCACTATGTATTTAATGTCATTATAATAAATTTGCAACATTTGAAGCCATCATTTGAGGGGTAGTTATAAAGGAATAAGTTAATAAGTAGACTAACTCAACTTTTTTATGTTTATTTTTTTCAATAAATCAAAGTTCTACCTTGATCCACTCATTTTTTCAATATTTTTACGATTTGGACCATCTTAAAATGGGCCAAAACTTCTAAGGCAAAAGTTCCATAATCAAAATTATTTTCAATTAAATGTAACTATAACTTTCAACAAACCTCCTATTAGATTTGAGGAAATTTTTCTACCTTAAGGAGTTGAATTTATCCATTTATTAACTTGCTCCATTTATAAACATGTAATTGTGTATCATTAGACTTATCAGGAGAATTTGATGAGGTACCTATTTGTCAGGTAGCAATATTTTTTTTTATGTACTCAATGCCATTATGTTTAGAATAGTGCAAATTAAAACCATCATTTACGGGAGATTTCAAAGGCTTGGTCGTTTTGAAAATGGGTGCTTCCACATTCATTATAGAACTTAGTTCATCCTCGTAAATATTAATGCCAATGAAGAAGATACATATGGAGATAGAACACCTCTATTAGCTTCTATATCAATGGGGTGGCCCCCTTTTCACTTTGTGTGGGGATCCCCCTAGTCCCTCTCGGCGTGCTTGTATAATTTCTCATATAAGTCACATTAGGCCCCACCATCATGCTAGAAAATAGGAATGGACGAGATACAAGAATAGGAGGAGTTGGCCACCATCCGCAACTTACACAGACATTTTTTGAACTAGCCCTAGCCATTTCCAAAGGGCATGAGCCCTTGGAATCTGGTGGGTTCACACCATGGAATTATGGATACCTTTTGTGTGGCCTTAGCGTTGAATATAATAGGATAAGGTAAAGTGTTACATATAGGATAAGACAAAGAGGTACACATAGGCTAGTGGCCTATGATTGATTGCCTTGCCTTGTAACACTGGTCATAGATTTAATACAACTAGTTTTTTTAAATTAATGGCCATCCCATTCACCACTTCAAGCTTGAACGCGTCTTGGAGGTTATGGTATCTAGCGTGGAAAGAAATATGAGTGGATTAGCAAACATGTCCTTAAAAAAAATCCATTTTTTTACTAGAGTACTTGCTATGACTCGTGCATATTGATTTTCATGTTCAATCCCCTCTGAAGAAACCTATTCAATGTTAGAGAAGGTTCTTATTAACTTTCTTTGGGAAATATTGAACAAAGAAAGGAATTTCCTAGAATTAATTAGGAACAATGTTGCACATCATGAGAATTTGGTGGCTTTGGCATCATAAAATCCCACCTATAAGCATAAGCCCCGTGTGCCAAATTAGTGGTTTGAGTTGTTGATGGAATAGAATCTTGAAATTTTATTCTTAAATGTTAAATCAAATAGGGATCTATACATGGGAAATGTTTTTGGAAAAGATTGTTGTTTCAAACCCTCTTACTTATGGCATCTCATGTTAAAATTTCCCATTGTAACTTTATTTTGCAAATCATGTGGAAGGTTGTCTTCCTTAGAAGAGCTTTCCTTTTAGGTTGTCCTTTTCTTGAATGACCAATAAATATCGTCTCTAGTGGTTGAATTTTGTAAAGTTTGAATTCAAGCCTCTAGCCAAGACTTCTTAGCTCTCAAACTTAAGCATTTTTAGAAAGGGAATCCATTATGCCAATGATATGCTTAATACTTTATCAAAACATTGGCTCTTGTCGGCCGATCTTAAGAAAAATTTAGCTTTTTCCACTGTAGATAAATTTATACTAGATTGAAAAGTGTCACCCAAAGTAAGCTTATTCTTAAACTTGGCCTCCCAAAACCTTGAATTTGGTGGCATGATTAGAAGTGGGAAAAATGCATAAGATTTCTGAAATTCAATTTGACTATGGGCTACAAGTGGTTAAGCACCAAGCTAACCCTTGAAGTTTGGATGAATGAAGTGTGGCACTTGAAATCTCAACAAAAGACTCATTTATTCCAATATCAAAGCATTTGGATAGTAGTATTAAAATACAAAAAAGTATCCTTTGCATGGTGTTTAGCAATAGAGGATCTCTAGGTGGATAATAGATTGCCATACCTATGTTTGTAAAGCCCACATGATTCATAACATGGGCAAGATGAGACCATCAAGCATCTTTTCTAGTTTTTCCCTCTAGCCAATGTTACGGGAAATTTTGGCCTAAGCAAGCAGGCTACTTTTAACCCACTAGATCAAAGAATGATCTACCCATATTTGTGTGTGATCATGGACAAGATAAAAGAGTTAAGCCCTAATCATTTGCTATAGAAACAAATACATTCAACACTTGTACATGATAAGATGAGGATCATCAGCTAAAACCCAATATCCTTGCAAGTCGGTGGAGTCTCTTGGGTCTGATGCAGAGGAAGCGCACTTACACTTGAAGACATCAATCCACCTGTAACAAAACAAGACCCTACACACAACACATACAAAAAAGCAAACAATGGCCTTTCCACAAAGGGTCTGTCAGCTTAAAACCAACATATGCAAGAATAGAACATACCCAAAACACGGATATAGGAAAGGAACTTATATTTTTTAATCCAAAATGAAAGTGCATCAAATGTATACCTTCCAACAAATGAGACCTCCTCTCAAACCAGCAGCATGACCTCCTCCTCTAGGTGTAGGAATCTCGGCCACATAAGCACAAGATCTTAGGTACGAAAGAATATTGCTCTCTCAAGATTCAAAATTTCACCATTACTTACTCAAGACTCCCTAACCCAGCCCTTTAGAATCACTAATATAAATAGGCTTAGAGGCTTCTTTGAGAAGATGAACTTGGATACTTGGGATGTAGAGAAGTTAGGAAGCTTCTCTAATAATTCACCCAAAGCAACTCAAATCCATGATCCTCTAATCTGATCATATAGGGAAAGACAAACTCTAGAAGCCCAACCATCGTTGTTGGGACATAACAATGCAATGAAGGAGGTTTTTGGTAGGATAAAAAGAGTTCCCAGTGAAGACAAGTTTATTTGCCTTTATTACCACTCTATCCTAGAGAAGATGCAATAAAAATAGCTAAAAATAAGGTTCGGGCACCATCAAAAAGATCATCAGTATGAAGTCTCATGAACATTGGCTGTAAGGAGAAAATTAGGCTGATAAAAAGCAAGTTTGTTTGAGCATGGGTCAAGTTGTTATGTCAACAATGCCTTCTTACCCTTTTCACCTATATCATTGCCTTATTAAGTGACCAATTACCTTGGGCCATTGAGTTTCACTTTGCTTAGATGCTTATTAGAGTTAAAGTTCTTTTTTGGATTTGGTAAACATGCAATGATGTTAATTTTAATTTATTGGTCCCATCTCAAATATTTTAATGGTATGAGGACACTCTAATGGTTATCGATCCATCCTTGCAGAAACTAATGCTAAAGAAAAAGATACGTGTGGAGATGGAAAGCCTCTAGCACCTTCTGTATCAACGGGATGCCCCCCTTTCATTGTGGGTGGGGATCCACTAAGCCCCTCTCAATATGCGTCTAAAATTCTCATAGAAGTGATATTAAGCCACACCATCACGCCAATAGATAGGTATGGAATACACGCAATCATGTGAGGATAGAGGATCTCTAGGTGGATAATAGATTGCCATACCTATGTTTGTAAAGCCCACATGATTCATAACATGGGCAAGATGAGACCATCAAGCATCTTTTCTAGTTTTTCCCTCTAGGCAATGTTACGGGAAATTTTGTCATGAGCAAGCAGGGTACTTTTAACCTAGTAGATCAAAGAATGATCTACCCAGATTTGTGTGTGATCATGGACAAGATCAAAGATTTAAGCCCCAATCCTTTGCTATAGAAACAAATACATTCAACACTTGTACATGATAATAAGGATCATCAGCTAAAACCCAATATCCTCGCAAGTCGGTTGAGTCTCTTGGGTCTAATTCAGAGGAAGCCCGCTTACACATGAAGATTTCATTCCACCTGTAACAAAACAAGGCCCTACACACAACATCTCCAAACAAGCAAACAATGGCCTTTCCATAGAGGGCCTGTCAGCTTAAAACCAACATATGCAAGAATAGAACATACTCAAAACATGGATATAGGAAAGGAACATATATATGTTAATCCAAAATGAATGTGCATCAAATGTATACCTTCCAACAAATGAGAGCTCCTCTCAAACCATTAGCATGACCTACTCCTCTAGGTGTAGGAATCTCAGTCACATAAGAACAAATCTTAGGTATGAAAGAATATGGCTCTCTCAAGATTCAAAATTTCACCATTACTTACTCAAGACTCCCTAACTCGACCCTTTAGAATCACTGATATAAATAGGGTTAGAGGCTTCTTTGAGATGACGAACTTGGATACTTGGGATGTAGAGAAGTTAGGAAGCTTCTCTAATAATTCACCCAAAGCAACTCAAATCCACGATCCTCTAATCTGATCAAATATGAAAAGACAAACTCTAGAAGCCCTACCATTGTTGTTGGGACATAACAATGCAATGAAAGAGGTTTTTGGTGGGATAAAAAGAGTTCCGAGTGAAGACAAGTTTATTTGCCCTTATTACCACTCTATCCTAGAGAAGATGCAATAAAAATAGCTAAAAATAAGGGTCGGGCACCATCAAAAAGGTCATCAGTATGAAGGCTCATGAACACTAACTGTAAGGAGGAAATTAGGTTGATAAAAACCAAGTTTGTTTGAGCATGGGTCAAGTCGTTATGTCAACAATGCCTTCTTACCTTTTTCACCTAGATCATTGCCTTATTAAGTGACCAATTACCTTGGGCCATTGAGTTTAACTTTGCTTAGATTCTTATTAGAGTTAAAGTTCTTTTTTTGATTTGGTAAACATGCAATGATGTTAATTTTAGTTTATCAGTCCCATCTTAAATATTTTCATGGTATGAGGACACTCTAATGGTTATCGATCCATCCTTGCAAAAACTAATGCTAAAGAAAAAGATACATATGGATATGGAAAGCCTCTAGCAAATTCTGTATCAATGGGATGCCCCCCTTTCATTGTGGGTGGGGATCCACTAAGCCCCTCTCAATATGCGTCTATAATTCTCATAAAAGTGATATTAAGCCACACCATCACACTAATAGATAAGTATGGAATAGATGCAATCATGTGAGGTCTTGACCACCATCGATAAACATTTTCAACTCTAACCCTAGTCATTTAAAAAAGTCCCAAGCCCTTGGAATATCTCATAGATGAGTAGGACCCTATGCAACCAATTTGATCTTCGATCCTCGATTTCTTAAAAAAAACCCTAGCTACGATGACTACAACTAACATCTTCTTATAATTCGCAAAACCAATTTTAATATTATAATAAAACTTGTATTTTTGTATTATAATATTTTAAATATTAAGCTTATATAATTTGCTAAATAATCATATAATTATAATGATCTTTAATCAACATATATATATATATATATATATATATATATATATATATATATATATTTCACTTTTAAATTATATTCCTAAAACACCTTTTATATAATAATCTTATAAAATTAGTCCGCATGGGGTAGCTCAAGTGGCAGTGGCCGTGGAAATGAAGTCTCACCGAACCAAAAGTCTTGGGTTCAAATCTTGGGCTACCCTTCCCGTAGCGGGGTATGTAATGGACATGAAAATTGGAGAGTCCTACTAAACTTACAAAAAAGAATAAAATAACCTTATAAAATTAATAACAAAAAAAATTAATATATTACTTTTAATTATAAACGAATAATTTAATTTTAAACTTTATTAAAAATATAGGAAAAAACCAAAATAAAAACTAACATCAGCATAACATAAGTGACATCACATTTTTATCATACGCAAAAGTCACTTTTTCTAAAATATTAAGATAATATCCACCCTTCGTAAGTCAACTAACACTTATGATTTCTTAGAAAATAACATCACACTGACAAATCCATCCAGAGCACTGAAGGCTACATCATTCCACATTGTTGTTAGTGCAAAGACAAATCCATCCAGAGCCATGAAATTATAATAAAGACATGGTTGTTCAATGGTATCTTTATTGGATGCTTCAAAGCATCACTTTCAAATATTTTGTGTGATTGGCCATTTGAACAAATATCATAATATTCTTAGATAAACACTTCACTAACATTTTCAAAAATTGATATCAAGTGATTATTGCTTTAAAAAATTGATATCAAGTGATTATTGCTTTAAAAAATTGATATCAAGTGATTATTGCTTTAAAAATTGATATCAAGTAATTAAGCAAAATCGATGAAAACACAGATCTGAATATATAAAATTCTTTAGATCAAGTACTTATGGTTGCAAGTGGGTCCAAGTGTGGTCTCAAATTGGATTCGAAAGGTTTATTCAAGTGTCGGATCAAATTAGATTCCAAAAGGGTTTCCCCAAATCTAATATTGAATTTATAATTAATATATATATACATATATATTAAATAATTTATATTTTATTTTTTTATATTAAAGTGGAAAGTTTTTATAATTATATATTTTATTTATGAGAATGAGAATGAAACTGGAAATTGGATTAAGATAATAACATTTAATTTTATAATTATTAAATCTAAACTTAATTAATTAAGTATTTAATGCTATTTATTTATGATTTTTGGATAAGAATAAGACATTCCATAAAGCTCAAGATCATACAACAATCAGGGTTGAAAATATGAGCTCAACTTGTTACTTTTTGGAATTGAATTTTGTTGAGAAGGATAAGAATCACCCCAACGACTCTAGATGATTCCAAATGATATTTATTTAATGCCATTATGATTACACCTACAACATTTAAAGCCATTAATTCCGAGGTATTTACAAAAAAAATGAGTTAATAAATGAATAAATTTAACTTTTTCCATGAACATGTTTTTTCCAATGAAGTAAATTTGCACCTTGATCCACTCCTTTAATGGAAATTTTAATGATCTAAGTTGTCCTTATATGGACTATGGTCAAAGCTTTTATCAATTAAATGGAACTAATGCTCTTTTAAACAAAATTCTTATTAGATTTGAGGAAAAACCTCTACTCGAAAAGAGTTGAGCTTTTCCATGTATTAACTTGGTCCATTTATAAACATGTAATGACATATCATAGATTTACTAGGGCATTTATTGAGAAGTCTAAACATTTTACAATTTTATCTTTATTTAGCAATCATCACAAGAATTTAGAAAATTAGATGAAATTGTAACTTTTTGTTGTTAAATTTGTAATTTTTATAAAAAATGAGTTTAACTTTTCCTAAAGCCCCTACTATATTTGGATTGTGCAATTTCAACAATTGATATTTACAATTAGAACGATTTATTTAAATCTTTAATTAAATTTTAGATAAAGACTTAACTATAAACAATCTAAAACATAAAGCATTTAAAATATATGATTTGCAAAATAACAGTATAGAATTCCAGATCTACCAATTATCGAGAGACATCAAATCTCTCAAAATGTAAATATCTTTTTGAATGCATATATAAATCATTATTATTTAAATTTATTTTAATATCATATGCACATGATGATTTAAAAAATATATATATTTGTAAATTTTATTAACAAAAACAAAATTACAATATAACAAATTAAATGGAATCAATTTTTTATTTTGTATTACTTTTTATTACTTTTCTCACTGAATCATTATTAGTATTATTATTATTTCATCTAAGGGTTCATTTTACAAATAGTATAACATCTCTCCCATATTAAACTGATATTTAAGTGTTTATACTCATTTAGAGACACTACAACATCTCCCTCATACTAAGTTGGAGAGCACCTCTCGATGCAATGACCCCTCTAAGTGCTTAATAAATCCAGGGTTAATATGGATCTAATCTAGTTAGTGATAAGCACCTCTCAAGGCAATGACCCCTCTAAGTGCTTAATAGATCCAAGGTTAAGATGGATCTAATCTAGTTTACTGATAATTTGTTAATTTTAACTAAACTTATATTACTATTATTGTTTTATTATTTCAATTTCAAATATTATTATTATTATTATTTTGTGACTTATGTTATACATCCACGTGTTA
The DNA here is from genome assembly GCA_031772625.1 of Pinus tabuliformis. Lineage (NCBI taxonomy): Eukaryota > Viridiplantae > Streptophyta > Pinopsida > Pinales > Pinaceae > Pinus > Pinus tabuliformis. Next base: position 1,668,518,131 of record CM062816.1, on the reverse strand, counting down.
TATAAATCATTATTATTTAAATTTAGGTTAATGTCATATGCATATTATAATATTTTCTAAAAACAAATTGTTTGTAATTTTATTAATAAAGGGGTACCAAAAGGGGGAGGGATTCTTTGAAATCCCAAAGGAATAATAGTCAACAAGTATGCTTGGATATTAGGAAGAAAGTCCAATAATCAAGTAGAGGTATATGGTCTCTACACGGGGCTCCTCTTAGCCCAGAATAGGGGAATTAGAGACATCTTAATCCTAGGAGACTCTTTTCTTGTCATAAGGAATCTACGAGCAAGCTCCATCACTCAGGATAACAAGCTAAATTAGATGCTTCAATGAGCCCAAGGTATCCTCCTCTCATTCGCTAGCTCTCAGTCGTTTCATATCCTAATAACATAAATTATAAGGTTGATCTTCTGGTAAACAAGGCTTGCCAAATGAAAGAAGGTAAAACAAAATTAATGGTGTTGAGGGTTTCTACCCTATCCCCTAATGGTTATTATGAAATTGGCTCTCATTTAAAATTCCCTTTCTATTTCCATTCCCAAAAGGAATCATAATAACATTACCCCTATCCTCCCCATGAACTCCTCTTACCCCTCCATCTCTCCACTCTACAATTCATCAACATCGAAACATAATACCTTTCCACCCAAGCACATGATCATCCCCTCCCTTTTCATCATGATGCGGGGCGTTCTCAGTCATTCCCACGTAACATTCATCTGGTTGAATCTACATGTAAGTGTGGGAAAATTTGTGCCTTCCTCACTAATCAAGGCTCATCCCAGGCGACATCAATTGCTCCTCATGTGAATTCCCTCAACCGATGAGCCGCATTTTCTCCCTCTAGAAAAGATTAGACAGCTTAATCGATTGAGGTTCAGGTTGCGCGCGGAAGGAGTCCCTTCCATCACTAGTGTAAGGTCTTCGCAAACTCGGGCGGTTGAGCGTCGGGTGCGACGGGCGCATGGGAACGGCGGGCGCACATCGGTGCGACGGGCGGGCGGACATGCGACGGGCGGGCGCTCCACTTGTGACGATATGCGACAATCCTCCGGACATATGCGACGATAGAGTGCGACGATACATAAGGGCGCACGACACTTAGTGGGAAAAATGCGTGGAGGCAAAGGTTTATACCTTGGCTTGGAGAAGCCTTGCACGATGGCAAGGCCGACGTATGTTTGGGCATATGTACATTGATGTGGGGGTCGGCCATGGGGCTTCACACCCCCCTTAACATATACATATGATGCGTATAAATGAGAAGTGAAGGGAGTTCATTTCACCATCGACATTCGCTCACAAGACCTTCGCATAAGAGGGAGAAGTGCGCAGTAGGGGTAAAGTAAATGCGCATATCTCATGTGCATTGGACTTAAAGGTTGTGCAGATTGTCTCGGTTGAAGGGTGGCAAGGAGTGTCGTGTGTTGGGTGAATTCCGAAGGGCAGTTTTGTGCAGGACTTAGAGGTGGAGTTCTTGGTGTCTCGGGTGAGCACCCTCCTACCGTATGAGGTTGGCACATGTATTGTAAAGGCTGTTCTATGCCTTGATTGTAAATTATTCTAAGTATAGACTTGGAGTTTTGCCAAGTATACTTGATGATGTATTATTGAAGAACTGTTATAATATATTGTTGGGCAGACTGTTCGGGAGTTGCCCCTCCCTTTATACTTGTTTGCAATTGTTGATGTTCTTGGTTAATTGCATATGGATAATGAATGAGTATGGGCTTCATTAAGTATAAAGGATAAATGCATTTTACTTGGTTGCGAAACACAAACTAAGTAAGGACAAGTGAATTAGGCGTAGTCCACGAAGGTGAGTATTGGTGAAAAGAAAGTGTTCGGTGGTGCCGCACCTCGCTATAAGCGGTTGGAAGAGCACCGCAGGTGTAGGGGCATGACAGTTGGTATCAGAGCAGCTGATCCGGATATTGAAGCTGCTACACAACTTCACCGAAGTGAAGTTGGTATCAGAGCTCGGTTTGGAGCTGGTGAGCAAGGTTGCTCGTGACGAAGTGCAGGTGTGGGTACACTTGGAAACTTGACAGTTGATATTTAAGCAAGGTTGCTCGTGACAGTGGAAGCAGGTACTTGCAGGTGAAGGAAGCTAGTTTCACATACAAGTGGAACAAGGGTCGGTTCATGGTTGCAAGGAACTTGGTGAAGCTGGTGAAGGTTGAAACCGGGTATCATAGAGTTGGGCAGGTGGTACTACGTGCTGGTCATACGATTTGGGCACTTGTCAGATAGACAAGTGGGACTGTGTGTGGGCAGGTATACACGGTTTGGGCGTCTATGGACCAAACGAAGTACGAACCGGGGAAGACGAAGTACAAGGCATGGCAAGTTTGGGAGAAGGTGAAGGGAAGCTCTTTCTTACCTTATATAGGTTGAAGAGGTTGAAGGAAGAGAATCCCCGGATCCGGGATAAGCTTGAAGTCTTGGAAAAGAATGTTGAAGGAGAGCTTCTTCAACTTGGTTGGACAATGGAGCAAGGTGAAGTTGCAGATTGTGCTATCAAGGAAGAGGAAGTGATGATGATTGAAGATGTTGCAGACATGACCATGATGAAGAATGGACTTGAGATTGATCAAGTTGGACCAGGATCGTGCAGTTTGCCGACATGGATGAATGAGGAGGAGCCTCATGATGATGAAGTAAGTATTGATACTTGTGTTTCATTTGGGCATTTGGTAGATGGACCATATGCAGGGAAGGGCAAAGCCATTTTGCCGATGCTAGGGAGGATCTTACTATGGATGACTATGATGGGACCTTGTATGGAGAAGCAAGGATTGTTGATTGTTGCAAGACTTGTTGGGGTTGTTTGTGACCTTATGGTAGAAGGTACAAAGGCCCGTGACAAGGGAGGAACATGATGATCATTGTGTAGGATTGGGTCATGCTTTAGCCACTTTGGTTAAGTGCCCGGCATGACTCATGAACAGATTGGAGGGCACATACTTGGGTTGCTTGGGTAGACTTCTCATGGCCTAGACCAAGAGATAGTCTTGGTGGACACTTTGGTGGAGGAGCTATGATGGAAGGGACTCGTGATGATGTGATGATGATATGGTCGAGCGACCGAGTTCACTAGACCGAAGATTGCAGACTTGGATGAGGATGGCCGATGGTTGTGATGAGTCTACTTGGTTGGACTACATGGGCAACTTAGTCATGGACATCAGGTTGGAGACATGAAGCATGGCAGTCTTATGCAGGGACATTGTGTGGGAGCACTTATAGAGGTGTCACTTATGGGCATCCAATGAGGAGTGCCAAAGCAGGGATGTTGTGCAGATGGATTTGCTGATGTGACATGGAGACTTATTACTTATGAGCCTATGGAGAGGTTGTACACTCTTGTGCAACAAGACCATGGATTTGGATGGAGTTACGAGTAGATTATGGAGCATTCCTACTACATGGAGATGTTGGTTGGAGGTGACTCATGGAGCTCATGATGACATGAGATTGTTGTGACTTTGGGGACTTCATACATGGTGGACTTAGAGGATTTGATGCACTGAGGAGCTGAGGTCAGAGACTTTGATGCAGGATGGGGTGCATACTTCCAAGTACATGTATGGGCATGGCTTGGAAGGGTGACTTGATGTAGAGGATCGATATGAGGCACTTTGGGGTGATGGAGTTACAATGATGATGATGCCTTGGTGGCAACACTTGGGCATGAGTTGAGCCGAGACTCAACTACCTTTTGACACATGGGAGCTGATTGGTCTATGATCATGGGCAGCACATGGATAGATGAGGCAGGTGTATACATGTTTCTATGGAGACTTGAGGGTTGACACATTGCAAATGTGATGGAGGTAGCTTCATGGACTTGGATGTGGCATACCGAGAGTTGGAATTTGATGAGATGGTCTCTTCATATGGAGGAGGCACACATATGGATGATGTTGGAGTAGATGTGGCTGACTTCGTGTAGCACATTGACACCAAACATCATGGATGACATGTTGCAATTGAGATGAGGACTACTTCATGGACTTGGCATGGTTTACTTATATGGATGGATTCTTGATCAAGTTCAGGATGTGACAGGATGCTTTGAGGAACGACTGATGGTGGCATGAGGATGTGCATTCTCATGGTTTGGGTGTGACGGTTGGATTAGCTACCCAACTAGTTCAGACATGGGGGTTAACAGTGTGCAGAGATATGTTAGCATTGTGTTGGAGTATCATGGCAGCGGTTCACATGAGGACGACACATGATGAGGTCGACACGATATGTTGCAGTGGGCATGTAGCTTGAGATGGAGGGACCAGCCTTCCACAATGGAGCAGCATGTGGAGATTGTGACATGGTGGTCGATGATCATGGATTGAGATGACTTCCGATATATGACATATTGTTGAGATGAGATGTTGGCACATGGTTGAGGTGTGTTAGCACTTGTTGACATATCATGGGTAGTTTCGCACATGGTGGTGATGACATGATGGAGTTTGACACATTGTTGCGGTGGACATGTAGCTTGAATTGGAGGGAACAACCTTCCATGGTGGAGAGCAGCATGAGGAGATTGTGACAAGGTGGTCGATGATCATGGGCATCTGATATATAACATACATTGGTATGGAGTATCTTGGTGACAACTGGTTGCTAAGGTGAGACATGATGGAGATGGAGCTTTATATATGTTGCAGGGATGTTTGCCTTATATGGAGTCGACATCATGGTTGATGATGATCTTGGTGGAGAGCTACCGAGATGGTATGTTGTCGAGGACGACAACGATTTCAGGTGGAGGAGGATGTAAGGTCTTCGCAAACTCGGGCGGTTGAGCGTCGGGTGCGACGGGCGCATGGGCACGGCGGGCGCACATCGGTGCGACGGGCGGGCGGACATGCGACGGGCGGGCACTCCACTTGTGACGATATGCGACAATCCTCCGGACATATGCGACGATAGAGTGCGACGATACATAAGGGCGCACGACACTTAGTGGGAAAAATGTGTGGAGGCAAAGGTTTATACCTTGGCTTGGAGAAGCCTTGCACGATGGCAAGGCCGATGTATGTTTGGGCATATGTACATTGATGTGGGGGTCGGCCATGGGGCTGCACACCCCCCTTAACACATACATATGATGCGTATAAATGAGAAGTGAAGGGAGTTCATTTCACCATCGACATTCGCTCACAAGACCTTCGCATAAGAGGGAGAAGTGCACAGTAGGGGTAAAGTAAATGCGCATATCTCATGCGCATTGGACTTAAAGGTTGCGCAGATTGTCTCGGTTGAAGGGTGGCAAGGAGTGCTGTGTGTTGGGTGAATTCCAAAGAGCAGTTTTGTGCAGGACTTAGAGGTGGAGTTCTTGGTGTCTCGGGTGAGCACCCTCCTACCGTATGAGGTTGGCACATGTATTGTAAAGGCTGTTCTATGCCTTGATTGTAAATTATTCTAAGTATAGACTTGGAGTTTTTCCAAGTATACTTGATGATGTATTATTGAAGAACTGTTATAATATATTGTTGGGCAGACTGTTCGGGAGTTGCCCCTCCCTTTATACTTGTTTGCAATTGTTGATGTTCTTGGTTAATTGCATATGGATAATGAATGAGTATGGGCTTCATTAAGTATAAAGGATAAATGCATTTTACTTGGTTGCGAAACACAAACTAAGTAAGGACAAGTGAATTAGGCGTAGTCCACGAAGGTGAGTATTGGTGAAAAGAAAGCGTTCGGTGGTGCCGCACCTCGCTATAAGCGGTTGGAAGAGCACCGCAGGTGTAGGGGCGTGACAACCAGGATGACGATGGAGGCATCTTGGAATCCTGACAACTCATATTCCATATTTCATCTCTACACAAGGTATCAGCGAGCTAAATTCTATATATCACCTAGGGTTGTTTAATTTTTTCAATTATGTTGGTTGTTGACAGGTTCGACTAGAAGTTAGTAAGGATATGGATTTTTAATCTCTCTAGGGTGAAGGTGGATGTGTATTAGCTTAGGGAGACTCCTCTATTTGTTCTAGGTTGTGCCTCCCCTTTAAGAAAAATTTGCTTAGTGAAGGGAATTTCAATGGTTGAAGTAAATTTCACAGACTTTAGATCACCTTGGGGCCATTTAAATTTCTTCCTTATGTTGGTTATCGACAAGTCGGCCGAAAGGTAGTAAGGGTATGGCTTTTTAATTTCTTTGTGTTGAAGGTGGGTGCGTCTAAGTCTGATGTGATTCTCCTGTTTGGACTAGGTGATGCCTCCCTCTTCAGGAAAATTGGCTCTATGAAGAGAATCCTGATGGGTGAAGAGAAATGCGCCAACTTTGTTAGGGGATCAATTAAGACCCCTAGTCTCTTCCTTCTCTTTTCTATCTCTTCTCTACGACGTTCTTTCTCCATAGCTAACAATTCCTAGGGTCATCGAAAAGCACGCTTGCGAGAAGAAACTTAAAAAAATTGGCTATAGAAAGGGTTTATCCTAATTTTGCATCCCTAGTCCCCTCTGTCTGCAAACAATGCAACAGAGAGCATGCCGAATTGAGAGTGGAAATGTATGACCTACAACTATTGTTGCATCAATAAAGTGATTTGGCATGCGAGAATTTAGACACCATAGAAAATCGAAGTAAACAGATGAGGTTGGGGCATTGAGAAGTATGATAGAGGACCTCCAGCTGTAGATGGCCAAGGCGAACACCCCTCCAGAAACAACGAGCTTGGGATTTGACAACAGGGTTAAAACATTTTGAGTTTTGACCATCGAGACCATTCGTTGACTGAATGATCGGAGAGTAACCGCACTCGAATGTGCGCATGGGTTAACATTTCTGGCGGACTCAATATGGTATGAACTGGGGTTTATTTCCTTTTAGGTTCCGGCCTTAAACGTTCAAAGAAGGACCAACGGTGATTGGTCAGGTTTGATGTGAAGTCCGCCTATTAAAAGGCTTCCGATATATATGTACGTTGGCCCATAACCCACAGGTCCTCGCGTAAATTATGTAAAGATGCAGCTTTGCTATATCAAAGCAGCTGAGCTGTCATCAGGATTTCACAGTCACTATCACTAGTGATTTTAAAAGCCTTACTTCCAAGAGAAATGTACCGTCTATGTAAGCTTGCATCGAGAGAACTACACTTTTGAATTCTTCAAGAACTGAGCATGCATAAGCAAGTGACATTGACACTTAGAATCTGAGGTAACACCAAACAACCATGAAGCAAATATGAACAATCAAGAAAAGAAAAATCCTAGGATCACAAGTAGGTTCCAAAGTTCAAGTGTGAGCAAAATTTTGGAGGGTGTTTGTCGCTGTGACAACAAGTTCCTATTCTAACTTTTCGTATAGACTTTTATTTAGATATTTACAAGTTTTTTTTTCCCTGGTAAAAATTTGTAATTTAATTTCATTAGTGAATGATGCAAAATTACATTTTGTAGATGCATACTAATGTATTCATATAGATAAGATCGAGTGATTACCAAAAAACAATGTGATTTTATGTCACATCTATATTGAGAGGATGAATAAAACTCCGTCTAGATCATCTATTGCACATAAATACATAAGTTTTGCAATTATATTTTCTTTGTGAGAGCATTAAATTTATGTTTCTACAAAACTATATTTTACTGCACCCAATTAATACTAAGGAAGTCATTTATCCAACTTGACAACCCACACAGTACTTTCATACCATGGACAAAAGGCTAGCTTCAGCTTTGATTTTGCAATGCTTGTGGCCCCCACTTCTATGAAGGGACTATGATAAAACCCATAATGTAAATAATCATTTAATTCCTTGATCACCCAATTTCATAGTGCCATTTGAACACCTTATATAAGGTATCTTCTAGCAAGTTGTGTTCCCTATAAACATGACAAATAGAATAGTTGTCAAAATAATCTTTGAGTCAAATAACTTCTTCTAGCAGTGGTATAATAATCTGATTATGACATTTTTGGTCCCTTTCTCCCCATTTTATGATTAGCATTGAATTGCCAAAAATATATAGGGAGGTGTTGTAACACCCTCCGGGGTAAATGTGCATATAAAAACATAATAGGAACATAAATACAATAAAAATATCAACCATCAAAATCCATATATACATCATTACATTTTCACATGGAAATCAAGCGAATGAATTCTTTTCATTAATAATGCAATGAATCAACCGGTGATGGGACTACCACGTTCCACGTGACCATAGATTGGTTGAGCCAAGTCTCTCTTCAGCAAATCACCGCCATGCCATATTCCAAGCATGAATGTGGGACTCATAGAACACATAAGAAAACACCAATCAATGTGGATGCCACTAGAGTTCTCCACCTACACCATGAGGAATTTGAGTGCCTCCTAGTCTCTCAGGCTTTACCGTGCATCCGCAATCTGATCCAGGGATCACTAGGCCCTACACCGAGACATACTCTCCAGGCTTTACTATGAATTCCATCCTGGAATCACTAGGCCCAACGGAGAGAAAATACACCTCTTAGCTTTACCATATATCCCACCATTCACTGGAAAGGATTCCTAGGCCCACCGAGGCACACAATCTGGCTTTACCTAAACCCATAGTCTGGTTCAGGGGTTACTAGGCTAGTGGCTTCGTGCATCCTCAATCTAGTTTAGGGACCACTACCACCATGTGTTTGTCAATTCGGAGATCCACCCCACTCAGCGACGAATCCAATCCGGCCATCCCCCACAAAACGCATGAGAGAACCCATCTCATCAAAGCTATCAGGAAATGGCAAGGCTAAGCTGGAAATACTGTCACAGCTGGCAAAACCCATGCCATGGTAGAAAAGAAACACATGCAATCCCATGCATGCCAAATCTAGCAAGGAAAATACACATGCAATTTGATACATGCAATGAAGCTTATAGTCACTTGATCCTGCCTTTCCCTACTTGATTCTTGCTTCCTCTTGCCTTCTTTGCCTTTCTTGCTCAAATGCCAAAGTACTCCAATAAAACTCCAAGTATCCAAGAGTATGAGAAAGAGAGATAATAATGAGAGAGTTCCAAATCTAAACTGACCGAGTCTTGCCCACTGATCCTCAGAAGCCTTTTTATTAATGAGGCTTCTATTTTCTTCATTTTCCATTAGTTTCCTTCATTTTCCTCCTCATGTGCAACCTGTGACCTTTCACCTTCCTTTTCTCCTAATTTCCATTATTTTCATAAATAAATGTGCCAAAATACCTCTTTGCCTCTTTAATGCCTTAGCCATTGCCTTTGCCAATTTCCTTAGCCATAAACAACCAAATGAACACCCCCTAGGATGTCTTGCCCACCATTCAGCTTGGAATACGTGTCCCACCATCTGTGGTATTTATATATTTTTACATGGAATTTTCACTAGGGATGTTACAGAACCCTCCCCCTTGAGGGAACACCGTCCTCAGTGTTCAATGACACCTATAACTACATCACTGCTGAAAACAAAACATACTACCCATGGAGCTTTATAACATAGCTCGTTTCAGTATTTATAATGAAAGATCTTCTCAAAATCAAAACATCATGACAACATGACAACATACCGCATAATGGAGCTTTATAACACAGCTCATTATGGTATTTACAATAACCGCATATACACACATTCACATATGCACATTTTCTCAACCAACAAATAAAATAATACGATGCTTGCATCCACAACAAGGGAATCCAGAGGTTCAGACCTCCACCCTCAAAGTAATACCAGGATCTACCTCCTTCCCAGGAAGTCCATAATCCACCGCAAAGTCAAATCTGCATCCAATGTCCAGTGCTATAATCTCGTGCCACTTGTCCTCTCAGCGAATAGTTATCGGCTCATTGTTCCAGGGCGCACTCCCAATGTGCATCTGATTCCATTTGGCAATGCTAATGACCAAAACAAATCCATTCATGACCTTCCATTCTCTGCTACACAGTCCCTTAGGAATCCAGTCACCCCTTTTGTGCAGTCACTCACCTTCCAAGTTCAACTAGCACCCCCATCCTGGGCAGTCCATCCCTTAGCAAGGCTTCCTCACATCGGAAGATACAAAACCAAGGCATATACCTGCCTCAACACATCATATCGGTGATATCAGGCTCATGGAAATCAATGGACACTATTGGGTACTAGTGTCCCACAACGGCCATGCTCCTGAAGTGCTTTATCAGCATACTACTGCATGTTTCAATTCCTCTGCTGCTGCTGCTAATTCTTGCAGTCAATCTCAACCACCCAACTGGGCATGTTCATGCTTCCTATACCAAGAACATAACTTCCATTAGATTCAAAATAAATTGAACCTCATTGGTAGCTCGCCAATAAGGTACAGTTGCAATCATGTTTTCTTCCTGTCACAACAAGTCAAACTAACATATTTGACCAAATCAACATATATAAACATATCACATCAGGTTAGCTCAAACACAACCATCATAGATCATAAATCACATGTAACCATCATAAACCAAAATCACAAATCCCATATAATCATCATATACCATAGTCATAAATCACATGTATAATAAAATTGAAATAAAATGATGATACTTATCCTTTCCTCAATCCTTAGTTCTACCTTTGTTCTTTTGTATAGAGACCAGATTGGTTGCCACACCCAGCGCCTTCTCCTCTACTAGGTGCACATACGTATAGTATGCATCACACACATACAACCACACCTGACACACAACACCATGCACCTACACCTGACGTACAACGCATACACCTACAGCCAATGTACAACACAGTGCATCCATCTATACCTGATGTGCGATACCACTCCATACATGTACCTACACAAATTACAACACAACGAATACACATGATGCAATGTCATGACTACATGATGAACATACATAATACCACATGCCCATAACACAACATGGATGACATGCACACAATACCACACATACACCAGTACCATATGTACAACATGTACACAATACCATATGTACGTTGCACCACTTGCACAACATGTGCACAACATCACATGTACACGACGACATCTATACAACGTTGTACACAATGCCACATGTACACTACACCACTATACAACGTGTAAACAATACCACATGTAAAGAGTACCATACACACGATTTGTACGAGACACCATATGCACATAACATCACATGCACGACATGTACACAACACCACATGCTCATAACAGCTTATGTACAACATGTGCATGGCACCACATGCTCACAGCACCACTTTTACAATCATGTACACAACACCACATGTACATAGCACCATATGTACAACATGCATGCAACACCACGTGTACATAACACTGCATATCCAACATGTACATAGCATCATCCGTACACAGCACTGCATATCCAACATACATAGAACACCATATGCACATACATCACATATACATCATGAAGACAGTACAATATGTATACAACACCCCATATGCAATATTCACACAACCCTATTTGTACCATCCTATTCAAAATATTGCATAAATAACAAGTAAACATTCTATATATACACAACACCACAAGTGCACACATCATACGTGCAACATATACAACGTATGTACAATAATAGTACCGCACATCCAAAACCACATTGTTCTTACCAAGAAGCCTTGCTTCCGGTATCTCATCCATGCTTATCCTAGCATGCCACAAACTACACTGATTTCACTTTGTTGATGTATCCTTTAGCATTACCTGTTACATATAGACATAGGCATAATACAAGTATACAATATCAAATCATATCCACATTATACTGACCTCATATATTTGTTGTGACTATTATTCCCAATTGATTCCTCGTACGACCAGGAACCTCTTCATGTTTTTCTCCTGCATAAGCAATCATTCCTCCACAAGAATGATCCCTGACAACCATGTTAGATAGTAACATAGATACATGGATACATACATGCATATATAAACTTTAGCATAAAACAATCATGATCCTTTCAGACAATAACATACATACATATATATTCTATATACGTATATAAAAATAACAAAATCATGATTATAACATAATTACCATATAACATAAGGTCTAGGTTAAGAGAACTTCCTTATTTATGCAACAAATGTGCAACATTGAGAACAACAATTCCCAACATATCCAAGGCATATGACACCTCAAATCCATTTACTTTACCTTTTCATGTCACCTTCTCATGACTATACTGCTACCATCCATTTACAACAATGGACCCAGCCAATCCAATCGACTGTCATAGTCTTACCTTCCGCTGCGCTTACTCATGCACAGAGCTTCATCTGGGTCTTATATCATCGGTTGGGTACCACACATCACTCCTAGTTTCCATCAACTTTCCTCTTTCCCAACCAATTCCCAAGACTCAAAACATAAAAAAGGCAAGACAAGAAACAAACAAGAAGAAGACCATAAAAACCAATAACAACATGACTTCACAAACAAAGTGGTATGGCCATACACTAGACATAAACAAAGCCAAAAATCAAGCTCAAAAATTCATAAAAGACCAAAAGCACAAGACTAAAAGGAAACAACATGACTCAACCCCCATGGTTCCCAGGGAAAACTCAACCAGAGCCTTCTTCAAGATTTCATGATAGTCTCTCTTGCCATGCAACTCCCTGCATCATGCTCACACATGTCAACAACATGTTCCAAGTATCGAGACAATCATATTTATCAATTTGAATTCAACTTTTACAAACAATCATGTCATAATCCATAGTCATTAGACATAATGCTACAACTATCAACTACATTCAAGTACATATCAATTGTCTCAACACATACATGTTACTACAATAATCTTAAAACAAAATCATTTGAACACATACTCATATTAAGCAATTAATCAATCATTCAACCACTTGCAACCATACCATGTTAAATAAATAAACTAGGCACCAAACACTCAAACACCAAATAGACACCATAATCAACTATGAAACATCAAGTATAATACATAAGAAAACTCATACCTTAGTGTACCTCTAGGGAGGCTATCTTGTCTGCATAATCAATCTAGTTAGCGAGATATAGCTTTACAACATGTCAACATAAATCATGATATCCATAAAAATATCTAACTAACATGTTCACATCATAAACTCATACACAATTATCATTCACACATATGCAAGGTCAATCTAGATTAGTATGACACCATCTCACAATATGTCGGTTGATACCTAAATATCACAACCATAACCATCTGCATAGATCAAACCAAGTTAACACAATACATATAACATCAATATCTTCAAGGCAATGAACATAACCATCACGCATATGACCAATCCAAATTATAACATCAATATCTCAATGAAATGACCCTAATTATCAAGTTAATAGCATATAACAACAATAAGATATATATCATGCTCATCAACAACATAAAACTGAATTGTCAAGCTAACTGTCACATAAAAATCAACAAGTTAACCTATAACATACTCATCAGCAACATATAGCATAATCATCAGGTTATCTAATATAAAACAACAATAGCAATGCATACAACTACATGTTACTATCATTCTTGACTATCTGACACATGTGCATATAAACACACTAATCATCTAACATGAATGTAACTATAACATCAAATACATGTTCATAAACCTAATGTATATAAACCTGATGCATATAATAATCCTTAACTTACATAACTTCATGCCAAACATACACTACCTGTATCACGATCTTCTCTTACCCCAAAGTCTAATGCTGCAACCTCATTATGATAATCTGCATCTCCTACTCTATCTCAGCCAACACATTAGCATCATAACAACCAATAGCATCATGATGACCTAAATTGCACACCATGACTTCACAATTCATGTTTGGCCTACCATTCATGCATACTATAACCAAGACCATACATGCATAAAAACAGTATATAAACATATAACAATTGAGTACCAAACCATATACGCATCATTCTAGCTAGAGTCCAGTCATCAATGCATGACTATATCAAGTACACAAAACATGACCTCATGCATGACAACAACCATTACTCCATTGTACACATTGCCACATGCAACCAACAGTATGCATAAGCAATGCCAAATAAACTACACCTACACATAAACGCATGTAGTCAAACATAAGCAATCAATTCTTGTAATCAATCTACAAGACTGATGCATGTAATCAAAATATTCAAAAATGTAACCTAACATACAAGGATGTAAGTAGGTATCATGAAATCAACATGTAAGTGACATATAATTCATACGCAGTCAATCACATGTTCCAAAAATCAAGACATTGTGTCTATTAATTTGAAATCAGCATTCACCAATACTAACAAGCTATAAGCATACCCCCTTACTATCCATGGTCCACACTAAGGCAGAAGGAGGAAGCTACTATAATGGTCTGATCTCCAATGTCCAATTATGGAAATGGAATCTCCAAAGCTCTACTAAATTTAACCACACTTGAAAAGAAATTGATTTTTATTTCTCATACATTTGGATGAGACTAAGTCAAATACATTTCCCTTATTCCACTTGTAACATAATAACTAAAAACATGCCACTTTTCCATTTCCTTACATGCAACTTTTCAAATTCCTTGCATGCAACCTTTCAAATTCCCTACATGCAACTCTTCAATTCTTTGCATGAAAATAGGCATAGATCACCTAAATCCATATTATCATACTATAATACTATCCCATCTAAAAAAAAATAACATTTTCTTCAAACAATTACCATACTTTTACATTTTCTTCAAACAACTACTATACTTTAGACTTGGTTACCGGAGAATCCACAGTAAAAACCATTTTCCGTCAACATTTCAAATCCCAACTGGGATCCATCATCAGGACTTTCTTGAATGCTGGATTCCAGTTGGGATTTGAAACGTTGACGGAAAATGGTTTTTACTGTGGATTCTCTGGTAACCAAGTCTAAAGATATATACCACAGATGTCTTAAATCCAGAACTACTATACTATTACATTTGCATGTAAGAATTTCTTCAAACACTTTACATGCAAACTAATATAGCAAACTATTTGCATACAAGTAAGAATATATCAACTACAGCAATACTATTACACATCAATACTATCCCCAACCACAAAAAACATACTCATTGGGGCATTTTATCAAAAAAATTGTACGCAATTAATCATTGAACCATTTAAGCATTTCATCAAACACTTTGCATGCAAACTAGTATAGCGAATGATCCAATGCATATATTCTAAACTGTAGTAGTACAAGTTATGGAAATTGAACCAGATAATCAATGGAATTATCCCTCACTATGGTTCAAGTTTTAGATTTTGATATTTCATAGATGAAAAGTTATAACAAAAATACCAACACAATGATATTTGGTGCACAATTCTAGGAGTATCCAACAAGATCGACTTCCACTGGTCATATCTCCTAAATTATAGCGAATAAATGTTTGAAATTTTTATCACAATATTAGTGGGATTTCCCCTCATTGTATAAAAAATTTCAACTCCTGAGAGTTCCCAGAATAAACGTTATAACAACAATGTCAGTGTGGCCTGTTTGAGGCCTGATTTTAGGAGCATTCAGAAGGCTCGACTCCCTCTACTCATATCTCCTAAAATATTGCGACCCAATATCTGAAATTTCTAACACATAATAATTGGTATTTCCCCTCATTGTGGACAATTTTTCAGCTTCTGAAAGCCTACAAAAGAAAAGTTATTGTAGAAATTCCAACATGACCTATTTAAAGGTGCATTCAGGAAGGTCGTCTTCCTTGGATCATAATTCCTAAAGTATTGTGAACCAATATCTGAAATTTTTACCACATTATCAGTGGGATTTACCTTCAATATGGACAAATTTTTTACTTCTAATATTCCACAGAAGAAAATTTATAACAGATATGACAGAAAGGTCTAAAATTTAACCTTTGTTCTTCATTTTACCTATGATAGAGCCCATCTAGTCCAAGTGTTTGTGTTGGGTTGTGTTATATTCTTTCCACGTAGTTAACAGGGGGTTTGAGGGGCACCTGTAACCCCACTTTATGGGGTCCGGGGAAACATCCCATAAAATTTTGGTTTTGGACCCTATGTTAGGTTGGGCGGACCCACCTATTGTTTTGTGCATGATTTTCGAACACGTTTTTTGGACGCGATGGTTTTCAGTCCATGGTATTGGACGCGATGGTTTTTGGTCCATGGTATTGGATGCTTCGGCGTGCATAGATATGCATTATAACATTGAAAGGAGCATAATGAAAAATCAAGCTGGTAGTCCCGGTTTTGGGATCCAGGGGAAAATCTTTGTGTATATGTGTTTTATGTGTTCTGCTCTCGCATTATTTATTTTCTGTGTTTTAGAATTCATATGCAGGTACTTTTTGTATGGGGTTAAAACCTACATTTGGTATCAGAGCAGATTTGGCTTCAAGGGGACACCTTTGTTGCTGAGGGGTTTCGCTCGGGCCTGTGGTAGACCCTGTTCAGTGGGAGATCTGCGAGATCGATTTTGGTGGTGAAAGAAGATGGCGAGTAGTGGAAAGATAGAGATTGAGAAATTTAATGGTCATAGTTTTGAGTTGTGGAAACTCAAGATGGAGGATCTATTGGTGGATAAAGATCAGTGGATCGCGGTAGATCCGGGTACTAAACCAACGGGAGCGTCCGATGAATAATGGAAGAAGTTGGATCGAAAGGCAAAGAGCACAATACGATTTCGTGTCTCAGATTCAGTATTGTTGAATGTATCAGGGGAAGCTACAACAAAGGCTTTGTGGGACAAGTTAGGGACTTTGTACCAATCTAAGTCTGTGGTGAATAAACTATTCCTACGAAAAAAGCTGTATAACCTGAGGATGAAAGATGGAGAGTCGGTGACAGAGCATCTAAACGCATTTAATACTGTGGTAAGTTAGTTAGCATCTGTTCATATTAAAATTTCATATGAAGATAAGTGCATCATTTTGTTGTGTTCTCTACCAAATTTGTGGGATAGTCTAGTTATTGAAATAGGTAGCAATGCAACTGCCTTGCAGTTTGATGAAATAGTCTCAGCCTTGCTGACGGAGGAGATGAGACAGAAAAATATGGAGAGCCAAAATGGTGATGCCTTGTCTATATGAGGACGGTCCCAGAACATAAACAAAAATAAGTCATCGAGTGGGAGATCTAAATCTCCAGGAAAACCTGTAAAGGTGGTGTGCTGGAAATGCGAAAAGGAAGGCCACTTCAAAAGGGACTGTAAATCTAAAGCTCCTGACAAAGGAAAGGGATCTGATGAGGCTCCTTCTGCAGAGGTGAAAACCACCTCAGATGAAGGTGGGGATGTGTACTTGGCTTCTTCAAGTACACATGTAGATCATGAGGCATGGTTGATTGACTCAGGTGCATCCTTTCACTTCACTCCCCATAGAGAGTGGTTCTATGAGTATGAGAAATATGATGGTGGTGATGTCTTCTTGGGGGATGACAGGAAGGGTAGAATCATTGGTCATGGAAAAGTAAAGTTAAAGCTACAAGGTGGAAGGGTTAGAACACTTCCGGGTGTTCTGTATATTCCTACATTAGCTAGAAATCTAATTTTTGTTAATAAGTTGGATGATACAAGTGTAAAAACAATGTTTGAGAAGGATACCTGTAAGATGGTTCTGGGAACTCTGTACAAGCTACAAGGTAGCATTGTTGTTGATGGGTGAAACAGTTCCGTGGTTCTTGAAAGTGGAGCACAAAATCTAGTGGTCTCTAGAGAAAAGACTATGTTGTGGCATCAAAGGCTTGGACATATTGGAGAGAAGGGCCTTCGAATACTTCATGGTAAAGGTATGGTAGAAGGTATGAGTAATAGCTATTTGGATTTTGATTTCTGTGAAAATTGTGTATACGGGAAGCAGAATCGGGTGAGTTTTCCCTCTGGTGGTAAGAGGGCGAAACATATATTAGAGCTTGTGCACAGTGATGTGTTTGGACCTGTGAAGGTTCCATCACTGGGTAAGTTTGTGTACTATGTATCATTTATAGATGACTTCTCAAGGCATACATGGATATATTTCCTTAAGAAGAAATCTGAAGTCTTTGATAGGTTTAAAGAATTTAAGGCTCTAGTGGAAAACCAGACAGAGAAGAAGATAAAGTTGTTGATGACAGATAATGGTGGAGAGTTTTGTAGTAAGGAATTTGAAGAATTCTGCAAGAAGTGTGGTATAGCATGGTAGAAGACTACTCCATATACACCTCAACAAAATGGAGTTGCAGAAATAGCTGGTATGTAAGTTAAAGAAGTCTCTATATGGGTTAAAACAGTCACCAAAGATGTGGTATTAGAAATTTGATACATTTATATGGGGACTTGGCTTCACCAGAAGCAAAGCAGATCACTCTGTGTATTTTAAATTAATTGGTGACCGTGTTATTTATTTGGTATTGTATGTGGATGATATGTTGTTGGTTGGAAATGACAAAGAAGTTATCCAGGATTTGAAGACCCAATTGTCCTCCAAATTCGACATGAAATATCTTGGTGCTGCAAACTATATTTTGGGCATGGAAATTAGAAGAGATCAGGAAAAGAGGAAGCTCTGGTTAAACCAGAGGAAGTATGTTGAGACAATATTGCAGAGGTTTAATATTCAGGATAGTAAACCGGTGAAGGTTCCTATTCCTGTAGGTGTGAGGTTATCTGCTGAACAGTGTCCCAAGACACAAGAAGAGGAAGAGGACATGTCCCATGTTCCATATGCAAGTGCAATCGATAGCCTGATGTATGCAATGGTCTGTACTAGACCAGACATTGCACATGCAGTGGGAGTATTGAGTAGGTTTATGTCAAAACCAGGGAAGGAGCACTGGACAGTAGTGAAGCGAGTTTTCAAGTATTTTCGTGGCACTAGTGATTATGGTTTGTGCTACCAAGGAAGACCAGGATTGGACAGAGTGTTGGATATTCATGGCTTTGTTGATGCAGAATGGGCTGGAGATCTGGATCAAGGAAGATCTACAAGTGGGTATGTGTTTAACCTATTTGGAGGTGCAGTTAGTTGGATGAGTAAGAAACAATATTTAGTGGCACTGTCAACTACAGAGGTAGAATACATGGCAGCCACTCATGCAAGCAAGGAAGCAGTTTCGTTGCAGAGATTGTGTTCAAGTATGGGGTTAGTACTGGAAGCTATAAGGATAGACTGTGACAGCCAAAGTGAAATTTTCTTGGCAAAGAACCCCGCATATCATTCAAAGATAAAGCACATTGATGTTTAGTATCACTTTGTGAGGGGTATGATAGAAGACAAAAAGGTGTTGCTTGTAAAAGTGGACACTTTGAAGAATATTGCAGATGCATTGATAAAATCTGTGAGCTCTGAGAAGTTCTTTTGGGGTAGAGAGACAATGGGCATTTTAGGGCTAGAAATATGACTAAGCTCTCTTGTGGCCCCTTGTGGAAAGAAAACAACAAGTGGGAGAATGTTGGGATGTGTTATATTCTTTCCATGTAGTTAACAAGGGTTTTTAGGGGCACTTGTAACCCCACTTTATGGGGTTCGGGGCAGCGCCCCAGAAAATTTTGGTTTTGGACCCTATGTTAGGTTGGGTGGACCCACCTATGGTTTTGTGCATGATTTTCGCACATGTTTTTTGGACGCAATGGTTTTTGGTCTATGGTATTGGACGCGATGGTTTTCGGTCCATGGTATTGGATGCTTCAGCATGTATAAATATGTATTATAACATTGAAAGGAACATAATGAAAAATCAAGCTAGTAGTCCCGGTTTTGGGATCCAGGGGAAAATCTCTGTGTATATGTGTTTTATGTGTTCTGCTCTCGCATTATTTATTTTCTATGTTTTAGAATTTGTATGCAAGTAATTTTTGTACGGTGTTAAAACCTACAATTTGAACCTGGCTTTGATACCACTTGTGACACCCTCCGTGGTAAATGTGCATATAAAAACATAATATGAATAGAAATACAATAAAAATATCAGCCATAAAAATCCATATATACATCATTACATTTTCACATGGAAATCAATGGAATGAATTATTTTCATTAATAATGCAACAAATCAACCGGTGATGGGACTACCACGTTCCACTCGACCATGGATTGGCTGAGCCAAGTCTCTCTTCAACCAATCATCCTCGTGCCATATTCCAAGCATGAATGTGGGACTCATAGAACACTTAAAAAAAAAACACTAATCAATGTGGATGCCACTGGAGTTCTCCACCTACACCATGAGGAATTTGAGTTCCTCCTAGTCTCTCAGGCTTTACTGTGCATCCGCAGTCTGATCCAGGGATCACTAGGCCCTACACCGAGACATACTCTCCAGGCTTTACTATGCATTCCATCTTGGAATCACTAGGCCCAACGGAGAGAAAATACACCTCTTGGATTTATCGTATATCCTGCCATTCACCAACAAGGATTCCTTGGCCCACCGAGGCACACAATCTGGCTTTACCAAACCCACAGTCCAGTTCAGGGGTTACTAGGCCAGTGGCTTCGTGCATCCTAAATCTGGTTCAGGGACCACTACCACCATGTGTTTGTCAATTCAGAGATCCAACCCACTCAGCTTCGAATCCGATCCGTCCATCCCCCACAAAACACATTAGAGAACCCGTCTAATCAAAGTTATCAGGAAATGGCAAGGCCAGGCTGAAAATACTATCACACCTGGCAAAACCCATGCCATGGTAGAAAATAAACACATTCAATCCCATGCATGCCAAATCTAGCAAGGAAAATACACATGCAATCCCATGCATGCCAAATCTAGCTAGGAAAATACAGATGTAAGTTGATACCTGCAATGAACCCTATTGTAGCTGCTTGATCCTGCCTTTCCCTACTTGATCCTTGCTTCCTCTTGCCTTCTTTGCCTTTCTTGCTCCAATGCCAAAGTGCTCCAAAAAAACTCTAAGTGTCCAAGAGTATGAGAGAGAGAGAGAATAATGAGAGAGCTTCAAATCTAAACTGACCAAGTCTTGCCCACTGTTCCTCGAGAGCCTTTTTATTAACGAGGCCTCTATTTTCTTCATTTTCCATTAGTTTCCTTCATTTTCCTCCTCACATGAAACCTGTGACCTTTCACCTTCCTTTTCTCCTATTTAATGCCTTAGGCATTGCCTTTGTCAATTTCCTTAGCCATAAACAACCAAATGAACATCCCCTAGGATGTCTTGCCCACCATTCAGCTTGGAATACGTGTCCCATCATCTATGGTATTTATATATTTTTACATGGAATTTTCACTAGGGTTGTTACAGGTGTATCATATTTATTTTGCAAAGGTTACAGTTTGAGCTCATCAAGCAATCATTCCATCATTAACTCAAGTGCCAAAGGTTCCATTTGATCTATCAATCATTCCATCCACCCAGAACGAATACTCTTTGCCAGTGGGAAATAGATTCTTATTTATAGCAAACCAGCATTCACTCATCAAAATGAAGCAACAATTTTAAAGCCATAACTTCAGCATAGTTGTATGTTCCCCTCCCAAGCCCCATCTTCATGCAATAATAACGAGTCTCACATAGGTAATGTATAGCCCCTCCACCATAGTCTTTTTCATTTCCCTACACTACCCCATCAAAAAAAATCCAAGGCTTGGACTTATCAATTTCTTCAAGAACAATATTTTTGGCTCCAGGAATTTTTTCCTTTTGTGGAAGTAGGGGGGAAAGTGGAAAAAACTTGTGCCATTATACTATCCGATGTGGAGAGAGCATCTTGGAAGATATATTTGTTTAGGGCTAGTCATTATCCCTCAACATATAACTAAAGGAAGTGCATTGAATTATTTTATAACTCTTCCCTTGCCACTCCTATGCAAACCCCAATTTCCCTTTGTGACCTGCCCATACACATTTTATGTAAGGGCACTCCATAGGCAAATGTACCATAGTCTCCACCTTATACTTACATAGAGAACCATAGTTAGGTCCTTCTAGATGTCTTTTTTGGATGTTATCCCAAGTTGGAACTTTTTTTCTAGTAGGAACCACATGAAGAGATGGGCTTTTGCAGGAAATCATATTTTTCAAAGGCATTTTCACCACCATACCTATTCACCCCATATATAATCTGAAATAAGTTGAAGGTATCCTAGCTTTGGCATGTAGTCCCCAAAAGGAGAGGGATCCCATCCAAGTTCATCCTCCCCATTTGTTAGTTGAATATGGAATGCACACAATGCTATCTAGCCCATATTTTTGAGTGATTTCCCCCCAGTCCTAGTTGCTTAGCTGATGACCATCCTTGCATCCAAATGTTGGTGAGCATTAGATCTACTACTTTATTGAGAGTATAGATGCTTCCATCATTTAACACCACCACCAGATCCTATGGAAGGAGATAAGCTTCACCACAAGTGACCCATGAATCACAACCCAACTTGATAAGAGCTCTATTCCCTACTCACCATGCTAGACCTACCTCATTAAGATGGAAAGAGGCCAGAACAAATTTCCAAATGATTGGAACATTTTTTCGTGACTTATTGGGGCTCCTTATGTAATCCTCAAATTGAGCTAGGAATGATATACTTGATATGATCCACCGAAGTCCACATACTGGGAGTTGTGAGAAGCCTTTGTCCCACCTTTTTTGTGAGTTCTTTAGCAAAAAGAGGAATGTTCTTCAGTTCCCATCCACTCCATGCCTTTGGGACTGCAAATGACTTGCTTGATGAGTAAAATGATAAATAGACACAAAGATATTTCCAATGAGCTATCATGAGATCAATTTTGAGTTGGGAATACCTTCAAAAGTTGAATGCAGCAACACTCTGCATTTAGGCGGCCTCATTTTGCACATTTTGACCAGTCTTGGGAGATTGGACTTTTGACAAGGCAAATGACCTCCAAATTGGAAAATTCAAGATGTTGTGGAAAGTAGACTCGATAATCCTTCCAACGAGCCATCACACGCTCAATTTTGACTCCGGGAAGGCCTCTAAAACTGGTCTGTAAAAAGAAGTTGTGCATAGAATTGGCGTTGCGAACTTATGGCAGGTTTCCAGTGTAAAATTACACTGGCGCTACGCACCTGTTGAAAACACCTCAAAATTGCTATAAAAACACCTCCAAAATTATTTAATGTTGGTTCCAAGTAAGTTTACCATTCCTCCTTGCTAAGAAAGAAGTGTGCTTGATTTCTTGAGTGTGTTTGACATCATTTCATAGCGAACCCTATTGGCATTGAGATTTCTCTCATAAACCCTAAATAAGCTAACCTACCTCTCATAAACCACTAAGGGTCATTGGCTGCCTTTCTCCTCCATTTACACTTGGTTTATCAACTCTTACTCACTATCCATCACTCATCAAGCTTCATTCCATTAAACCCTAATTTCTACATCAAACCCTAACCCTAATTCCCTATTCCCAAACCCTAACTCCCAAATCCTACATATTCATTACACCTACTTCATTAACAAACCATAATCTCACATTTGAAAACCCTACTCCCTCCCTCATTTCCCCCATCCCTTCATAAATCCTTTACCCTAATTCCTTCAAACATTCACCCTCACCTTACATTTCACTTACTTTATATTTCAAAATCTCTTCATAATCATCTGTTTTCACTACAAACTTCATCACCCATCATATTACCAAAATCATGGAGAAAGATTCAGATTATGAGAGGAAAGAGGAAACTCTCAGTGATTCTTCCAGAGAAGCTCATGTACCAAGAAAGCCACACAAAGGGGGAAAGATCATCCGGGAGGAAACTATCAGTCTCATAGAGTTGCTTGCTTGTCCTCTTGCTATATCTTGTTTTAGACATCATTCTTGCTATGAGCTTGCCCGGTTGTTTGTCACCCATCTACATAATGGCCAAGTGAACCTTGCTGGTGTTTCCTTCACCTTGTCACCTACCACTATCTCAGAAGCAATAGGCATTCCAAATGTTGGTGAACAGTGGAACAAAGGACAATATGTTGACAGTATAATGAAGAGGCTTAAGGCTAAGTTGAAAAAGGGCCTTAAGAAAGCAAAAAGAGCATGATAAACTCAAAGATCTTGGCTGAAGCATCATTGGCTCATCAAAGCACTTAACAAGGATCATTCATGCCAAATTTCAAGAAATTTGGAGAAATTTTTGACATTTTTAAATTTTTGAAATTAAAAAACAGGCTTTTCCAATAAGTGTGCAGTGCCACTGGCGCTGCGCCTTTGTTGGGGGCATCCATTTTGAAAAAAAGTTTATGTTTTCAGAATCAACAGGGAAAAATATGCATGCTTAGAAATGGCTGAGAATTTTGGACAAGTTCTGGGTCTCCAAAAGGGAAAAAAACACCCAAAAAGTGCCCTCTCTGCCACTTTTTTGCCACACAGGAAGCAATATTGGGAGAATTAATTTTTGGAGGGGCAAATGGACTCCAAATTCAGAAATTCAAGTTTTTCCAGAAATTCAACTCACCAAGCTTTCCAACGAGCTATCCTGGACCTGATTTGGACTTCGGGAAGCCTTCCAAAAGTGGCCTAGACAAAGCGCTATGCATAGGATTAGTGGCGCTGCGCATAGGAGGAAATTTGCCAGTTTTGCCTGATTTTCCAGAATTTCGCCCAGTTTGACTATCAATTGACTTTTTCTTTTCTCCTTGGTAAATTTGTGATGGTAAATCATGTAAGATGGTGTAAATTTGATGAAAAATGACTTCAGGGGGTAGATACATCAGTTAGAGGTAGTTTGAGGTTGAATGAATTAGTTTCCATAATTTTAGAGGCAAGTTGTTCCACTGCCTATTTTCTAGTTCCTAGTTTAGATGTTGTTGAAACAGCTCCTTGACTCATGGATTCGACCCCTGATGGCTAGCATAGGTGGTTTTATGCCTATATCATGTACTTTCTTAGTCATTTGAAAAGGTTGGACTCTTCTGGATGCTTTGAGCTTCATTGTAAATCACTTTTGCAGTTTGGCAAGGAAATGAACCTGGGTTTTGCAGCATTTTGTGGGAATCTTGTGGTAATGTGTCTTGGCATTGTTTTTTCCTCTGTTATTTAGTTTCTCTTATGTGGATATGTGCCAGCATCTACTTCTGTCCTCATAACTAAATGAATCAAGATATATAGGTGGAATCCATTGATATTCAGTGCTATTCTTTGAGGATACATTTAGTTTTTAATGTTTTCTGCTATTTGAAGAGGACTCGTGAACTTTGCATGCCCTCACCAACTCCTCACTAGTCTTAGACCCACAATCACATCCAATTCAAAGTGCCAAAACACCTACCTAGCTCACCCCACAAAAAATTCTACAAATCTGAGTTGATTTCCCGGACCCAAAGTTGCCTTCTTCATTTGATCCAGCAACCAACCATCACAATCAAACAAAATCCTTTGACCTAATATACCTAGCCTAAAATCAGCATTTATTTTCAGTCATATCAAGCCCTATTTGCCATATTCTAATTGAGATTGACAAGGAGAGAGCCCTCTCCCAACCTGGTAGGGCTAGCTACCAGGTTAAGTGTGTTTGATGTTACCCTAGACCTACCTTTCTTCAGCCTGAGGTAGATTTAGGCACTAACAAGAGCCAAGAGTTCAGCGAGTGTTGCAAGTAGTGATGATGATGACGAGTTACTTCCTAGTCTTCAAAGTACCTCCCTTGCTAAGAGGGAGTGTTGATTTTTTAGTAGGTTGGGAGGTACTACAAGCCATATGGTTCTAGGTTTGGAGGGTGGATCGCCACAAGGGTCACTTATGGGCTTGAAACCCAAGGTTGGGGTTTTGCACCCATCATGATTTCAACCAAAACCATCAGCACATTTCGACATGTAATGGATGAGGATGATAGCTCTCTTCGAGATGAACCTGACGTAACGAAGATCATCTGATTCCGAGTTGTAGAAATGGAGTTGTGAATTTTTTAATTCTAGAAGTGGTTTTGCACAAAATGAGTTAAGGTCAGATTGATGTTAATAAGCCTCTTGATAGGTTATCAAACCTTATGTTGGATGTTGGAGGAAGCCCTTCTTATGCATATAAATAAGAGGTGTTTGAGTTTCATTTCACTCATACAAGTGTAAACAAAGTCAAGGATTCATCTATGAAATTAGGCCGAAGTCAAGGAGAAAGAACATCAAGAGTTTAGGAATCCATTTTGGGTGGAATAAGGGTTGTCTTTCCACTACATGGAGGGAAAGTTCTGTTGAAGGGAGGTCATGTAAATTAGAGATAGTTTGGGTTTGTGTGGGCATGTTTTGAGGGTTTAGTTTTATTACAGGTAGGGCCGCAGGATTTTATGAAGTAACTAAAAAGGTGTTTCCCCTATTTGAGGAGGCTGAGAGGTGGAACAACCTCATGTGAGGAGGACACATCCAAAGGAAGGGAAAACATAGTTTTCGGGCCTGTTCTGGAGCATAACACAGGAGGTTACAACAATGTCTAGGGTTGTCGAAGAAACCCTAACCAGGACTGTCATCTCAGTGTTATAGTGCATAATTCTCATGGTTAAGGAGGGGTATGATTGGTACCTTGTTTTTGGCAGTGTTTGCTAAGTGGATGCCAGAAGTTGCAACCTGTGGAAGCCATGAGTTGAAGTTGATTGGGTGATATAAGACTTCAACTAGGAGCATATTTCACAGTGAAGAGTTGGGATCCATTGGACTAGTGGAATAAAGCATGTTTGCTACCCAAAGTAGCCCTAGAGCAGCATACAAGAAGGGTGTTGTTTGGTGTGTGATTGGGTGAAGTTTTAGCCTAATTTGTAGCCCTTTGATGGACAAAAGAGGCTACTATATTGGAATATTGGAGCTCAGGGATTGGCCAACCTAGAGATAAGATTGGATTAGCCCATGTTCATTGTAGAAGATGTGACTTGCAACAGTGATAGGAGGTAGCCCTCATAGAGTCTCTATGTGTTGTCCTTTGAAGGACTAAGGGGAAGCTAGAGAGTAGATCGAGAATGAAGGAATGGAAAGACAAGATACGACATAGAGTCAACAGCGTGATTATCATTGTATTTTGTATTCCAAAGACTGTTGTATTATTCAGGTTGGTTTAATATAACAAAGATTGGGTTGTACAATATTTTGTTAAAAATTGTGTATACTTGTGCATATGTGATTTACTACTTTATATTTTCCATTGTGTAAAGTAGTTCTTGTTGAGATTCTTGGTTTGGTAGTGTCAAATATCCTAACATTATATCCTAGACCCAAGATCATGGAAATTCAACACTTGTAAGTAATAACACTTCTATGATCACATTGGCCTAAAATCCTATAATCCATGATAAAACCAAGAAAATAAATGAAAAGTATTATTTGTTTGACATCATGTAGAGTTAAATACCATTCAACTAATACCTTGTTCCACATGTGAGAAAATTGTAAAATTTTCACTAAAGCACTTGTAAGAGAAAAGTTAGAAAAAATTAGAAAATGCTTGGACTTACAAAACCATTCAAGATTTGGGGATGATATTAGATACCTAATACTTGGTTATGGTATATTGAAAATATTAATTTAGTAGGGATATGAAGTCATGGGTGAATAAGACCTGTTTAGATCCCTTGAAAGATGAAACCAAAGATCACTTTTCAATATATTTATGTGTGGATCAATTTAATGAAATGTTTTTAATGTTTGGATCTAATTGACCATAGATTGTCATCAACAAAGATGCTAGTTATCTAAATACCATTTTTAAACAACCAAATGAGAAAAAATAATTTGGAATTAAGCAAATGCCATCAAGCTAAACTGAGGGAGACTAACATAAAAAAAAATGTTTGTTAAATGAAAATGTAGTTTGAAAGGGATATCTGCCCGCGTTAGAAACATTTTAATAGTTTCCTATTCCTTCCATATACTTTAAACCATGACTATTTCAACATTAATAATTTGTGTAAGAGTGAAAACTAGGGTTTGCAAAGATAGGGCCTCTTTCATAGTAGGGATCATTGATTAATAAAGTGTCTAAGTAATTATTTCTAAAAATCATTCCTTGTGTTGACCATTTGAAAAAGAGAACATGGGTATGATTCCCTTTGTTGATGATACCTACTCATTCATACTCATACGGGGTGAAGTGGAGATCCCAATTATTCTTGTGAAATATTTTATGATTATAATTATTAGCTTAAAGTAATATCATAATAGTCATTTTGAGATGTCGATAGGCCTTCTTATAGGTATCTACAATTATTAATAAACATGAATCACAACTTAATTTTTCAGACAAATATGAATCTTCACTATGATCCCCAAAGGCATGCTATTTAATTTTTTTTTCAACCCTCTACACCACCACTTCCCATAAATCCTTCGAAGAATCCTACAAGGAAAAGGAATGTAAATGGATTTAAATATTTATCTCAATTAAAGCTAATACCACTCCTAATTTTCCAACCTAATTGGAGTATTGGATGTCGATGTTAAATTTTTTCATCCATGCACTCCATCATGTTTTCGTAGGAGGCTTCATCTTTCAATCATTATGCATTATATGCTAAATCTTTATGGTATTTGAGATGTCAATGAGTCTTCTAGGTTGATTTCCTTAGCCTCCTAATGAACGTTTTACTAGCCATAAACCATATCTCTACCCCTTTATGAATTTTAATATATCACAAACTTGAACAACACTTCAGCTCCAAACCATGATGTTGAGTTTGCATTAAGATTGGTATTTTAAAGGGAATTAAGGAATTTGTACCCATTCAAGTAGGGGATAGGTATCTAAGACAAATCATCTAGTATGGTAATCTTTCTAACACTTTATTTCAATGTTAAATATGAAATCACCATATAGAAGATTGTATTCTCTTGTCTTAAGGTGATCTTACAATTACCTAGCTCATGTATGCCCACTTAAATACAAAAGCTTCCTAATAAATGAATGTGGTTGAAGATGGTTGAACTTGGGTGGTGAGGAATAACAAAAGAATTAGATTGGATAGAATCCAAAGCTAAAAGGTCAAAAAGCATACAAGTATAATCTTAGTTTCACCCAATAAATCAATAACTAAAGTAGTTAGTAAGACTCCTACTAGGTCAACCCATCACAAGAGTGGGATTCATTGAGTTGACCCTCCTTCATTGCTCCTACATTCTTAAGAGAAAGGAAGAAATTAAATATGTTGATGGCCAAATGGAATGGGTGAGACAAATTACCCTCAAGTATTAGCTACTTAACGCTCCAATACTAAAAAATAACTCTTTGGTATTGTCTAAGAGCTTGAGGCTAATGAGGGAAAGTTGTTCAATATTATTAGTTTGTAATAAAAGTGACCTTATGGAATGTTTGGGGCTCATGTGATCTTGGCATAAAATATATTTTTTTCCTATCATTGGTTTCAATTAGCAGGACAAATATTATTTGTTTACAACAAATCAAAATTGAAAAAAATGTGGTGTTATTGTGTTATAAGTTTCCCCTTAGTAAGTCATCATTAGTGTTGACTAAAGGATTATAAATATTGCTTTGGGTTCTTCTTAATATTGATGCCAGTTCTACAATTTTGATAACATTAATACCTAGAATTAAGACAAAGCGAGGGCATTAATTGCATACATGTCGTTTAGGGAAAAGGAAGTTTGACTTTCTTTGAAGGTATACCATTGGATCTATAACCCCAATTGGAATAATCAGTTGGATTTTATAGAAGTTTGGTTCTCTTTGAGGAATTTAAAAATAAGGATAGAAATAATCTACTAGCATATTGATAGAGGTTTTCTATTGGAAAATAACTTTTTCTACTTTGATTACATTGTGAATTGGTCAATTCTTGTTGACAACACAACTAATTTATCATAACATCAATATATATATATATATATATATATATATATATATATATATAGATATAGATATATATTTTAATTTCCTTAGGAGATGAAAATACATATTTTCCAATATATTGATATATCATGAATGTTTCATACCTCCAAATCATAAGGTGCTATGCTTTCATTCCAATTTTATGAAATTTGATCCCTAAACAAAGGGGAATTTTTGTTAGATGGTACAATGGTAGATAGCAATCTCAAAATTATTTCCTTTATAAGGATATATGATAGACAAATTACTCATATTAGGCACAACTAAAAAGAAGGAATGTGTGATTAGCTAGAAGAAGTCATGCAATGATTATGATACAATCCCCTATGATGAAGAAAATTAAGCTCACACAATGAAATTGTGTCATCATCTAGAAATGGATGAGACCCACCAAACCATAGATAGTCAACTATAAGTGAAAGTTTATTGGCTCAAAATATGTGATAAACACACCAGATCCTTCTTTAAGGATAATTTCATGAACATGGAGGCCAACGAGAGTATATATTCCTTGAAAAATGAATTAGGTTAGACTACTAATGAAGAAACTAATAAGAAAGGGTTTATGAAGCATTACATGTCGGTGCTCTAATCCTAAGACCTAGTGAATGAGAGGTGGGGATTCATGTAGAATAGTCTTGACTTATTCCCATGCTCGATCTTGAAAGATAAATGAAGTCACGTGACCTATATCTATCTCTTTAGGAGCTCCTGATAACCCTACATGAAATGGAAAATGATAAGGCATATAACCTCGATGGATTCCTTTGTGAGTTGTGCAAGGTTATGTGAAATTTTGTTAGGGTGGACCCCTTGCAAGCACATAAAAAATTATTTGAAAACCACTCTTTGTGAGAAGAAATTAATAAATATTTAATTAATTTCATCCATAAGGAAGGGAGCCCATATATAGTTGATTACCAGTGGGAGGCCATCACTCTTCTGAACACTTTTGATAAATTTTTGGCCAAGGTTTATATATGTATCAAACATATTATTCCCAAGGTATTCTACCATGATTTAAAAGGTTAAATTCAGGGGTTCCATATCCTCGTTAATGTTCTTGTAGTTTATAATGGTTTGGAAGGGGCCAATCCTGTAGTCTAGGGGCCATTTTATAAAAAATAGACTTTGAAACCTACGACCAAATAGAATGGTTTTTCATATCATGATGCTCCAATTATTTGGGTTCAATCCCACCTTCGTGGATAGTGTTGAAATCAACATAGGTAATTTTGAAAGAGTGTAGCTTATTCAGTCGACTAGACAAGGATTCCCCTTGTATCTAGTCTTATATGTCATGGTAATTGAATCCCTTCACTATTTGATGCAATCTAAAATTGATCTAACATTAATTTAAGGGATTCCCCCCCACCTAAACACAATGATGATTAATTAGTTAATGGGCACTTTCTTGATGGTTCCTTCTTGATGATTCTTAAAGACCATAATTCTTTGGTTCACACTATGGAATTTTTGGATGCTTGTTTTGTGGCCTTAGGATTGAATATAAGGGGATAAGAAAAAATATTAGATAGAGAGCCAAAATCCCATACTTGACTAGCCTGCTTTGTAACACTAGTCCTAGATTGAATAGGGATAATTAGTTTTACTTTGTGGGCATCACATTCACCATTCAAGCCTTAGCATCTCTCAAATCTTATCGTGTAGAGGGTGGAACTAAATATCAGTGGAATAGCATATCCTTATCCTTATCTATAAAATTCCAAATCTTTACTAGAGTATGACTCATGTGTATTATTCTTACTCTTAAAGTCCCCTCTAAAGAAACTTATTCAAAGCTAGAGAAGGTTGTTATAAATTTTCTTTGGCCAAGATTAACCAAATAAAGGAATTTCATAGAATTAATTAGGAACTTTGCTACACCTTATGAGAATTTGGTGGCTTGGTATAATAAAATTCCCATCTACAAGTACAAGAACCATGTATCAAATGAGTGGTTTGAGTTATTGATGGAAAAGAAACCTATAACGTTCTTCCTAAACATCAATCCATACAAGGATTTACGCATGGAAATGTTATTTGGAAAAACATATGGAAGGTTTGGGAGGTTACCAAGCTCTACCTTCTCTAGAAAGATTTTTCCCTTCGGGTTCCCTCCCCTTTAATGCACATTGTCTTTAATGGTTGAATTTTATAAAGTTTTAATGTAAGCCTCTAGTTAAGACTTCTTCATTCTTAGATTTAAGGATTTTTAAAAAGAGCATTCATTATTCCAATGGTATGTTTCACAATCTATCAAGACATTGGCTCTTGCGAGCTAAGATTGAGTGGAAATTTAGCTTGGTTAATGTAGAAAAATTTATAGTAGAGTGCATTGAAGATGTCACCTCAAATGAGCTCATGCTTAAACTTCGCCTCCCAACACCTCAAATTTGGTGGTGCAATAGAAGTGGGGGAAGGCCATAAGCTTTGCTAAATACAATATGACTATGGGCTACAAGTGGTTAAACCCCAAGTCAACCATTGAAATTTGGATGAATAGATTGTGGCACTTGAAGTTGCAACAAAATACTTGGGTTATCTTTCCTTAGAGTATTTTTAATGTAGTGTTTATATGGTTTTTACTATTAGGAAGTCTCCTAATGGATAAGAGATTACCATACCTATGTGTCTAGATCTCGTCTGTGTTGTTCATAATGTGGGCAAACCTAAGACCCTCACAAATTTTTAGTTTTCCCCTCTAGCCAAGCCTATTTAAGCATGGACCAAGACATTATGTTAGGAATTCCTTCTTGCCTTTTTCACTTGAAGCATAGCCTAGGTGACTACCTACCTTGGGCCATTGAGTTTTATTTTGGTTAGTTTCTTATTAGAGTTGAAGTTATTTTTTGTATTTGGAAGAGATTCAATGATGTTACTTTTAATTCAATATTCACATCACAAATATTTTCTTCATATGCTTTTATATCATTGGGGTTCCCCCACTTTTCAATTTGAGTGGGGATCCACCCAACCCTTCTCAACATGGCTCTAGAAGTTCTCATAGAAGTGGCACTAACACTCACCCCTCACCACCCGAACACTTTTCGTAGCTTTTATATCATTGGGGTGCCCCCCCTTTTCAATTTGAGTGGGGATCCACCCAACCCTTCTCAACATGGGTCTAGAAGTTCTCATAGAAGTGGCATTAACACCCACCCCCCGCCACCCGAACACTTCTCGTAGCTTTTATATCATTGGGGTGCCCCCCTTTCAGTTTGAGGGGGGATCCACCCAACCCTTCTCAACATGGCTCTAGAAGTTTGCATAGAGGTGTAATTAACACACCCCCCCCCCCCGCCACCCCCATCATGCTAGGAAATAAGTATGGAAGAGATGCAAGCATGGGCAAAGTTGGCCACCATCTCGACCTTATATGACAAACATTTTCTGACTCTAACTCTAACCATTTTTAAAGAGTCCTAACCCTTGAAATCTCCTGTAAATGGTCAGGAACTTGTGCAATCATTCAAAGTTGATCCTTGATTTTTCAATAATACCCTCCCTAAGATAACCCTAACCAATGTCCTCTTGTGGTGGGCTAGTCAATTCTTATTAATATTTAATTAATCCTATGCTCTTTATCTTATAATATTTTAGTTATTTACCATTTACCCCATTTGTTAAATGATAATATGATTGTGATGGTTTGGACTAAGTCAATAATGTATTTATTATTTTTATATTTCACTTACTAACCATAGGTATGGACCATGTTTCTATGTTTAACTTTATAAAATTTATTAATATTAAAAAAAATAACAAATGTGTTACTTTTCATAAATAAAAAACTTAATTCAATTTTAATTTTTAATAATGAAATTGTATTTAAAAATAGGAAAAGACAAACACACATGTAAAATGCATTCGTAAGGAAAATATTAAGATAATATACACTATTAGAAGAAGCCAACTAACACTTTTGATTTACTATTAAAAAAAAACCATTGCTGTTATTAGTGCAAAGACATGTGACAATGCCTTGATGAATAATCCTTATAGCCTCCTCACCTGTGTTGAAAATTTAATAAAAACATAATTGTTAAATGGTGTTCTTTTTTTACAAAAATGTATGTTAACTTTGTTACATCTCTTTCTATATGTTACATCTCAATTATAATATTTTGTATGATTGGCCATCTCAACCAATTTCAATGAACACGCCCAATATGTAATTGTACTATACTATTCTTATATTAAACCTTCTAAAACATTTTAAAAATCAAACAGTTATTGAATATTAAACCTCTTAAAACATTTTTAAAAAATCAAACAATTATCAATATTAAAAATAATATTGATACGAGGCAATTATTGAAAAAATAAGACAAGATAGCAAAGACAAATATTAAATATATGCTTCAAATAAAATCAAACAATTATTGATGGAAAACAATATTGATATGAAGCAATTATTGGAAACATAAGACAGGATAGCAAAGACAAATATTAAATATATGATTCAAATCAAGCCATTATTTTTGCAAGTGGGTCTAAGAGTAACATCAAGCCATTAGTTTTGCAAGTGGGTCTATGAGTAAGATCAAATTTGAATGGGAAGCATTATTTCTCCAAAATATTGAGAGGATTAATTATAGATATTAGATAGATTTCAAAAAATCCAAATATATATTAAATTGTGTTATTGTAATGTTTTATTTTAGATTTTAAATAGTTGTCTTTTTATGTGAGGATATGTTTGTTTAGTCTTAAAGATATTATTAAATAATAAGGTTTGAAGTTATTATAAAGATATATTTATTATGAACTCAAATAAGTTACATGTGGCAATTGAATATAGGTGGTAAGGATAATGAACTCAAATAAGTTACATGTGGCAATTGAATATAGGTGGTAAGGATAATAACATTTTTCCCAACCACCTAAATGACATCCAATTTACAAGGTTATGTTAATAATAGAGCTTAAACTTATTACAATTGTATACTCATTATGAATTTAATATGTCACTTATGGGAATATAATTTAGGTTGGGAGGATAACACTTCATTCTAGAACTATTCAACCTAAACCTAGTTCACTATGTATTTAATGTCATTATAACAAATTTGCAACATTTGAAGCCATCATTTGAGGGGTAGTTATAAAGGAATAAGTTAATAAATAGACTAATTCAACTTTTTTATGTTTATTTTTTTCAATAAATCAAAGTTCTACCTTGATCCACTCATTTTTTCAATATTCTTACGATTTGGACCATCTTAAAATGGGCCAAAACTTCTAAGGCAAAAGTTCCATAATCAAAATTCTTTTCAATTAAATGTAACTATAACTTTCAACAAACCTCCTATTAGATTTGAGGAAATTTTTCTACCTTAAGGGGTTGAATTTATCCATTTATTAACTTGCTCCATTTATAAACATGTAATTGTATATCATTAGACTTATCAGGAGAATTTGATGACGTATCTATTTGTCAGGTAGCAATATTTTTTTTATGTACTCAATGCTATTATGTTTATAATAGTGCAAATTAAAACCATCATTTACGGGAGATTTCAAAGGCTTGGTCGTTTTGAAAATGGGTGCTTCCACATTCATTATAGAACTTAGTTCATCCTCGTAAATACTAATGCCAATGAAGAAGATACATATGGGGATAGAACACCTCTATTAGCTTCTATATCAATGGGGTGGCCCCCTTTTCACTTTGTGTGGGGATCCCCCTAGTCCCTCTCGGCATGCTTGTATAATTTCTCATAGAAGTCACATTAGGCCCCACCATCATGCTAGAAAATAGGAATGGATGAGATACAAGAATAGGAGGAGTTGGCCACCATCCCCACCTTACACAGACATTTTTTGAACTAGCCCTAGCCATTTCCAAAGGGCATGAGCCCTTGGAATCTGGTGGGTTCACACCATGGAATTCTAGATACCTTTTGTGTGGCCTTAGCGTTGAATATAATAGGATAAGGTAAAGTGTTACATATAGGATAAGACAAAGAGGTACACATAGGCTAGTGGCCTATGATTGATTGCCTTGCCTTGTAACACTGGTCATAGATTTAATACAACTAGTTTTTCTTAAATTAATGGCCATCCCATTCACCACTTCAAGCTTGAACGCATCTTGGAGGTTATGGTATCTAGGGTGGAAATAAATATGAGTGGATTAGCAAACACCTCCTTAAAAAAAAATCCATTTTTTTACTAGAGTACTTGCTATGATTCGCACATATTGATTTTCATGTTCAATCCCCTCTGAAGAAACCTATTCAATGCTAGAGAAGGCTCTTATTAACTTTCTTTGGGAAATATTTAACAAAGAAAGGAATTTCCTAGAATTAATTAGGAACAATTTTGCACATCATGAGAATTTGGTGGCTTTGGCATCATAAAATCCCACCTATAAGCACAAGCCCCGTGTGCCAAATTAGTGGTTCGAGTTGTTGATGGAATAGAATCTTGAAATTTTATTCTTAAATGTTAAATCAAATAGGGATCTATACATGGGAAATGTTTTTGGAAAATGTTGTTGTTTCAAACCCTCTTACTTATGGCATCTCATGTTAAAATTTCCCATTGTAACTTTATTTTGCAAATCATGTGGAAGGTTGTCTTCCTTAGAAGAAGCTTTCCTTTTAGGTTGTCCTTTTCTTGAATGACCAATAAATATCATCTCTAGTGGTTGAATTTTGTAAAGTTTGAATTCAAGCCTCTAGCCAAGACTTCTTAGCTCTCAAACTTAAGCATTTTTAGAAAGGGAATCCATTATGCCAATGATATGCTTAATAGTTTATCAAAACATTGGCTCTTGTCCGCTGATCTTAAGAAAAATTTATCTTTTTTCCACTGTAGATAAATTTATACTAGATTGCAATGAAAGTGTCACCCAAAGTAAGCTTATTCTTAAACTTGGCCTCCCAAAACCTTGAATTTGGTGGCATGATTAGAAGTGGGAAAAATGCATAAGATTTCTGAAATACAATTTGACTATGGGCTACAAGTGGTTAAGCACCAAGCTAACCCTTGACGTTTGGATGAATGAAGTGTGGCACTTGAAATCTCAACAAAAGACTCGTTTATTCAAATATCAGAGCATTTAGAAAGTAGTGTTAAAATACAAAAAAATATCCTTTGCATGGTGTTTAGCAATAGAGGATCTCTAGGTGGATAATAGATTGCCATACCTATGTTTGTAAAGCCCACATGATTCATAACATGGGCAAGATGAGACCATCAAGCATCTTTTCTAGTTTTTCCCTCTAGCCAATGTTACGGGAAATTTTGGCCTAAGCAAGTAGGCGACTTTTAACCCAATAGATCAAAGAATGATCTACCCAAATTTTTGTGTGATCATGGACAAGATAAAAGAGTTAAGCCCCAATCATTTGCTATAGAAACAAATACATTCAACATTTGTACATGATAAGATGAGGATCATCAGCTAAAACCCAATATCCTTGCAAGTCGGTGGAGTCTCTTGGGTCTGATGCAAAGGAAGCGCGCTTACACTTGAAGATATCATTCCATCGGTAACAAAACAAGACCCTACACACAACGCATCCAAAAAAGCAAACAATGGCCTTTCCACAAAGGGTCTATTAGCTTAAACTAACATATGCAAGAATAGAACATACCCAAAACATGGATATAGGAAAGGAACATATATCTATTAATCCAAAATTAAAGTGCATCAAATGTATACCTTCCAACAAATGAGACTTCCTCTCAAACCAGCAGCATGACCTCCTCCTCTAGGTGTAGGAATCTCAACCACATAAGCACAAGATCTTAGGTATGAAAGAATATTGCTCTCTCAAGATTCAAAATTTCACCATTACTTACTCAAGACTCCCTAACCCGAACCTTTAGAATCACTAATATAAATAGGCTTAGAGGCTTCTTTGAGAAGATGAACTTGGATACTTTGGATGTAGAGAAGTTAGGAAGCTTCTCTAATATTTCACCCAAAGCAACTCAAATCCATGATCCTCTAATCTGATCATATAGGGAAAGAAAAACTCTAGAAGCCCAACCATCATTGTTGGGACATAACAATGCAATGAAGGAGGTTTTTGGTAGGATAAAAAAAGTTCCCAGTGAAGACAAGTTTATTTGCCTTTATTACCACTCTATCCTAGAGAAGATGCAATAAAAATAGTTAAAAATAAGGTTCGGGCACCATCAAAAAGATCATCAGTATGAAGGCTCATGAACATTGGCTGTAAGGAGAAAATTAAGCTGATAAAAAGCAAGTTTGTTTGAGCATGGGTCAAGTCGTTATGTCAACAATGCCTTCTTACCTTTTTCACCTATATCATTGCCTTATTAAGTGACCAATTACCTTGGGCCATTGAGTTTCACTTTGCTTAGATGCTTATTAGAGTTAAAGTTCTTTTTTGGATTTGGTAAACATGCAATGATGTTAATTTTAATTTATCCATCTCAAATATTTTAATGGTATGAGGACACTCTAATGCTTATCGATCCATCCTTGCAGAAACTAATTCTAAAGAAAAAGATATGTGTGGAGATGGAAAACCTCTAGCACCTGCTGTATCAACGGGATGCCCCCCTTTCATTGTGGGTGGGGATCCACTAAGCCCCTCTCAATATGCATCTAAAATTATCATAGAAGTGATATTAAGCCACACCATCACGCTAATAGATAGGTATGGAATACACGCAATCATGTGAGGTCTTGACCACCACCTTATAATGATAAACATTTTCAACTCTAACCCTAGTCATTTAAAAAGGTCCCAAGCCCTTGGAATCTCTCATAGATGAGTAAAACCCTATGCAACCATTTGATCTTCGATCCTCAATTTCTTAAAGAAACCCTAGCTAAGATAACTACGACTAACATCTTCTGGAAAAACCAATTTTAATATTATAATAAAACTTGTTTTCTTTATATTATAAAATTTTAAATATTAAGCTTATATAATTTGCTAAATAATCATATAATTATAATGATCTTCCATCAATATACATATTTTTTTTTATTTCACTTTTAAATTGTATTCCTAAAACACCTTTTCTATAATAACCTTATAAAATTAATAGCAAAAAATTAATTAATTTATTACTTTTAATTATAAACGATTAATTTAATTTTAAATTTTATTAAAAATATAGGAAAAAACCAAAATAAAAGCTAACATCACATAACATAAGTGACATCACATTTTTATAATACGCAAAAGTCACTTTTTCTAAAATATTAAGATAATGTCCACCCTTCGGAAGTCAACTAACACTTATGATTTCTTTGAAAATAACAGCACACTGACAAATCCATCCAGCGAGCACTGAAGACTACATCATTCCACATTGTTGTTAGTGCAAAGACTTATAGAAATGCCTTGAAATTACAATAAAGACATGGTTGTTAAATGGTATCTTTATTGGATGCTTCAAAGCATCACTTTCGATATTTTGTGTGAATGGCCATTTGAACAAATATCATAATATTCTGAGATAAACACTTCACTAACATTTTCAAAAATTGATATCAAGTGATTATTGCTTTAAAAATTTGATATCAAGTGATTATTGCTTTAAAAATTGATATCAAGTAATTATGCAAAATCGATGAAAACAAAGATCTGAATATATAAAAATTATTTAGATCAAGTACTTATGGTTGCAAGTGGGTCCAAGTGTGGTCTTAAATTGGATTCGAAAGGTTTATTCAAGAGTGGGATCAAATTAGATTCCAAAAGGGTTTCCCCAAATCTAATATTGAATTAATAATTAATATATATATATATATATATATATATATATCTAATTTATATTTATATTTTTTATATTAAAGTCGAAAGTTTTTATAATTATATATTTTATTTATGAGAATGAGAATGAAAATGGAAATTTGATTAATTGAATAACATTTCATTTTATAATTACTCAATCTAAACTTAATTAATTAAGCATTTAATGTTATTTATTTGCGATTTTTGGGTAAGAATAATACATTCCATAAAGCTCAAGATCATTCAACAATGAGGCTTGAAAATATGAGCTTAACTTGTTACTTCTTGGAATTGAAATTTGTTGGGAAGGATAACAATCACCCCCAAACCACTCTAGATGATCCCAATTGACATTTATTTAATGCCACTATGATTACACCTACAACATTTAAAGCCATCAATTCTGAGGTATTTATAAAGAAATGAGTTAATAAATGAATAAATTTAACTTTTTCGATGAACATATCTTTTTCAATAAAGTAAATTTCCACTTTGATCCACTCCTTTTATGGAAATTTTAATGATCTAAGTTGTCCTTGTATGGACTATGGTCAAAGCTTTTATTAATTAAATGGAACTCATACTCTTTTAAACAAAGTTCTTATTAGATTTGAGGAAAAACATCTACTCGAAAAGAGTTGAGCTTGTCCATGTATTAACTTGCTTCATTTATAAACATGTAATGACATATCATAGATTTATCAGGGTCATTTATTGATAAGTCTAAACATTTTACAATTTTATCTTTATTTAGCAATCATCACAAGAATTTAGAAAAATAGATGAAATTGTAACTTTTTGTTGTTAAATTTGTAATTTTTATCAAAAATGAGTTTAACTTTTCCTAAAGCCCCTACTATATTTGGATTGTGCTATTTCAACAATTGATATTTAAAATTAGAACAATTTATTTAAATCTTTAATTAAATTTTAGATAAAGACTTAACTATAAACAATTTAAAACATAAAGCATTTAAAATATATGATTTGCAAAATAACAGTATAGAATTCCAGATCTACCAATTATCGAGAGGGATCAAATCTCTCAAAACGTAAATGTCTTTTTGAATGCCTATATAAATCATTATTATTTTAATTTATTTTAATATCATATGCACATGATGATTTAAAAATATATATATATGTAATTTTTATTATTAAAAACAAAATTACAATATAACAAATTAAATGGAATCAATTTTTTATTTTTTATTACTTTTCTCACTGAGTCATTATTAGTATTATTATTTCATCTGATGGTTCATTTCACAAATACTATAACATCTCTCCCATGTTACACTGATATTTAAGTGTTTATACTCATTTAGAGACACTACAACATCTCCCTCATACTGAGTTGGAGAGCACCTCTCGATGCAATGACCCCTTTAAGTGCTTAATAGATCCAGGGTTAATATGGATCTAATCTAGTTAGTGATAACCACCTCTCAAGGCAATGACCCCTCTAAGTGCTTAATAGATCTAAGGTTAAGATGGATCTAATCTAGTTTACCGATAATTTTTTAATTTTAACTAAACTTATATTACTATTATTGTTTTATTATTTCAATTTCAATAATTATTATTATTATTATTATTTTGTGACATATGTTATACATCCACGTGTTACTTAAATCATTATTATTTAAATCTAGGTTAATGTCATATGCATATTATATTTTTTCCTAAAAACAAATTGTTTGTAATTTTATTAATAAAGGGTAGCAAAAGGGGGGGGATTCTCTGAAATCCCAAAGAAATAATAGTCAACAAGTATGCTTGGATATTAGGAAGAAAGTCCAATAATCAATTAGAGGTATATGGTCTCTACACGGGGCTCCTCTTATCCCAGAAGAGGGGAATTAGAGACTTCTTAATCCTAGGAGACTCTTTTCTTGTCATAAGGCATCTACGAGCAAGCTCCATCACTCAGGATAACAAGTTAAATTAGATGCTTCAATGAGCCCAAGGTATCCTCCTCTCATTCGCTAGCTCTCAGTCATTTCATATCCTAATGAACATAAATTAGAAGGTCGATCTTCTAGTAAACAAGGCTTGCCAAATGAAAGAAGGTAAAACAAAAATTAATGGTGTTGAGGGTTTCTCCCCTATCCCCTAATGGTTATCATGAAATTTGCTCTCATTTAAAATTCCCTTTCTATTTCCATTCCCAAAAGGAATCATAATAACATTACCCCTATCCCCCCCATGAACTCCTCTTACCCCTCCATCTCTCCACTCTGCAATTCATCAACATCAAAACATAATACCTCTCCACCCAAGCACATGATCATCCCCTCCCTTTTCATCATGATGCGGGGCGTTCTTAGTCGTTCCCACGTGACATTCATCTGGTTGAATCTACATGTAAGTGTGGGAAAATTCGTGCCTTCATCACTGATCAAGGCTCATCCCAGGCGACATCAATTGCTCCTCATGTGAATTCTCTCAACCGATGAGCTACATTTTCTCCCTCTGGAAAAGATTAGACCGCTTAATCGATTGAGGTTCAGGCTGCGCGCGGAAGGAGTCCCTTCCATCACCAGGATGACGATGGAGGCATCTTGGAATCCTGACAGCTCATATTCCATATTTCATCTCTACACGAGGTATCAGCGAGCTAAATTCTATAAATCACTTAGGGTTGTTTAATTTTTTCCATTATGTTGGTTGTTGACAGGTTCGACTAGAAGTTAGTAAGGATATGGATTTTTAATCTCTCTAGGGTGAAGGTGGATGTGTATTAGCTTAGGGAGACTCCTCTATTTGTTCTAGGTTGTGCCTCCCCTTTAAGAAAAATTGGCTTAGTGAAGGGAATTTCAATGGTTGAAGTAAATTTCACAGACTTTAAATCACCTTGGGGCCATTTAAATTTCTCCCTTATGTTGGTTATCGACAAGTCTGGCCGAAAGGTAGTAAGGGTATGGCTTTTAATTTCTTTGTGGTGAAGGTGGGTGCATCTGAGTCTAGTGTGATTCTCCTGTTTGGACTAGGTGATGCCTCCCTCTTCAGGAAAATTGGCTCTATGAAGAGAATCCTGACGAGTGAAGAGAATTCCTCCAACTCTGTTAGGGGATCAATTAAGACCCCTAGTCTCTTCCTTCTCTTTTCTGTCTCTTCTCTACGACGTTCTTTCTCCATAGCTACCAGTTCCTAGGATCATCGAAAAGCACGCTTAGGTTGGGTGGTGAGAAGAAACTTCAAAAATTTGGCTATAGAAAGGGCTTATCCTAATTTTGCATCCCTAGTCCCCTTTGTCTGCGAACAATGCAACAGAGAGCATGCCAAATTGAGAGTGGAAATGTATGACTTGCAGGTATTGTTGCATCAGTGATTTGGCATGCGAGAATTTAGACACCATAGAAAATCGAAGTAAATAGATGAGGTTGGGGCATTGAGAAGTATGATAGAGGACCTCCAGCTGCAGATGGCCAAGCCAAACACCCCAACAGAAACAACGAGCTTGGCATTTGACTTAAACTGCCTTACTGATCCTAAAATCTAATCTACAATTGTAATGACTAGTTTCTACCGCATTTCCCTTTTGTCACAGTTTTGTGGTGTTTACACTAGTAGAATAACAAGAGTATTGCTACTTTTTGTTGTTAGTAATGACAACTAGGCATGGCTAGATAGTCTGCAAATGTAATAATTGATACCCATTGATATAGTTGAAATGTAAATCCCCTGAATATTTGCCACATTCAAGTACAAACTTAATAAAATGTACTCATTATTTAAAAACAAAATTACAATATAACAAATTAATTAAATCATTTTTATTTTCATTACTTTTTTAATTGAACCAATACTATCTTTTTATTATTATTTATTAATCTAATAATTCATTTTGTAAATACTATAAAATTTATCCCATATTAAATCAATATTTAAATGCTTATATTTATTTATAGACACTGCTATATCTTTTACACTAAATAATAAAACACCTCTTAAAAAAAATTATAAAAAAATAAAAATAAAAAAATAAAACACCTCTTAAAAAAATTATAAAAAAAAAAAAAAAAAAAAACGGTTTGAAATTATCATTTATAAAATATTAATTTACATCTAAAATACCTCATTACTTTCAGTGGAGCTTTTATATGTCATCTTATGAAGTGATCTTCTCACAATGAAGGTTTATATATTGAAAAAGTCTTTGACATCATTTTTCTTTAACCGTGTAACTCATTGATCAAGGTGGCTAAATATAAAGTTTGGTGACTTAAAATAGTTTTATTTAGAAAAATTCATTGTGAATCTTTGTTTTAATATGGGATATATAAAAAAAAAAAAAAAAATTATGTATATTTTTTTAAAATAAATGTTAGAAATTTTAAAATAATAAAAATGATTTAAAATAATTAATAATTTTATATTTATTATAATTTTTATTTTTATTATGGTTTGTTTTCAACCTTACAAACACATTTTGTTA
The DNA here is from genome assembly GCA_031772625.1 of Pinus tabuliformis. Classification (NCBI taxonomy): domain Eukaryota; kingdom Viridiplantae; phylum Streptophyta; class Pinopsida; order Pinales; family Pinaceae; genus Pinus; species Pinus tabuliformis. The sequence continues at coordinate 1,668,474,210 of CM062816.1, read as the reverse complement.
TTTAAAAAATAAATCTTTAATTTACAAAGATGGAAAAAAATAAAAACTCTACCAAAATCACAGAGTAATAAGTTATAATGGTGCATATTTAACGTACACATAAAACAAATAAGAAATATTGTATACAACACCTTAAGATTTACATTTGCACAAATTTCCAATTGTCTCATTTTTCTAAGTTTCAAATATGTCATTTAAATTAGAATATTAATTAATTAGAAATAGAAAATATTAGGGTTAAATGTGAAATGAAAGAAAAAACATTTATATTAAAATTATATAGAGGATTAGTTTGGGTAATTGATTTCTTTGAATTATAAGTAAAATGCATGAGTACTTTGAAATTATTTTTATTTGGCTAAGAATTTGTCTTTTTTAAATGTAAGGAAACATGTTAATGACCCAAGATCTATTAGCATCTCGCAGGGGTGAAACCCTTCCTCCTTACGGACCACCAACAAGTTATTCCAAGAAGCATGGTTTTCCTTGAATAACTGTGATGAGTCAACTTGCATTCACAGAGAGTGACTAGAGATGGTTATCCTCATTACTGGTTTGGCAACTGAGTTATGATAAGTTTTCCCATTGTGTAAAAAACTGAGTACTTTAAATTACAAGTAAAAGATTATGGGGTAATTATTTAGGATAGTTTCTTTTGTGGATTATTGAGCCTCATTCAATTTCCCACTAGCTTAGGTTGTCAAAAGCTACAACCTACTTACTTTGGGTGTCATCCTAAAGAGTTCATTGGAATGTGTAATTAGTTAATATTTCAATTTATGTTATAAATTTTGTTTGTTTGTTAGTTTGTTTGTGACTTGCGGAACTAGTCTTTGGCTACTCCAAGTACCATCCTGAAGAGTTCCCCAAGATGTGTAATTCATCAATATTTCCATTTATGTTATATTTATTTTTTTTCGTTTGGTAGTGTTTTTGTGACTTGCGGGACTATCCTTTTGCTAAGAAACCACAACTAGAGGCAGTTAAGTTGTCAAAATCACTTGGGGATCGCACTTGGCCTGGGTCGCAACAACCCTTAACATGTTTGTATTTTTTGTACCAAAAAGTTTTTGAATTGACAACCTTCACACAAGGAGTCACTTCACAAAACACATTGTCACCAACTATTATACATCTCTTGGGTAATTTATGTTATATTTGTTAACCTAAAAAGTGAAAATAATATTTTATTTAAAAATAATAAAAGATAAACTTTATATCTAATTATTTATACCTTAGTATTTTGTTTAAAAAATTATGTAGTGTGTAAATAATTATGTGCATGAATTTTGTATTGATTTGGATGTGATAGTTCTTCATTGGTTCATGGAGGGATGCAAATTTGAGGATGTAGTTTCGAGTGGATTATTTGGAGGAGCCTGTGGATTTTTGGGAGGATCCTCTTAAAGGAGTTAATATTTCAAAGGCCCCCCCATGGTATGTGGAGCCTTCAGGATAACCAAGCATGAAGTTATTGTTCTTAGTCTCTTGGCTAGATTTCATGAGCATGGTTGGAATTTACAGATGGATGTCAAATTAGGTCCTTTTGTTGGTGAGAGGGAATGTCCCATGGTTTTCAAACTTCTTTATAATTCTCTTTGGGCTTCATATGTACCTATGGACAAGGGATTTAATAATATAGAAAGGGTAGATCGGGAAGGTCAAGGTGATAAGGAAGGTATTTATAGCATAAGGCATGTGCCAACATTCCTTTGTTGACCAACCATAGGCAAGAGGTGTTTTTTTTTTTTAGGAGAATAATAACATGAAAATTACACTTATCAAAGTGAATTCAAGAAAAAACAATAGTTGCGAATGTGAAAGCGACAATTGAGAAAACAAGGGTGTGCAGAGCGACAATTGAGAAAACTCACCGAAATGAAAGTGCAATTGCATCGAAATGAGGGAGATTGTCAATGTTGAATATGCACTAACTATCGATATGTATTACGCAGTACACTGTGCTTATGGATTTGATGTAGAAGCATCTGACCACCCTTAATCAAAATTCAAATTCAAAGCTACGAAAGAGGAAACGTGGACAATCATTGTAAACCGGGGCAAATTCTGTTTAAACAGAGCTAAATTGATGGAATTGATAAGGCTTGATTTAATGTAATTATCTGCCATAGAGAGATTTAGGGGATTTGATTGAGCGATTGTGGGAGAAACTCATGGATCGTAAACGATCCCTCCCTTTGTAATTTCCTATATAAGAGAGTTTGTGTTGTGTGAAATAGAAGAAGAGAGGATACAATGTAGTCGCAAGGTAATTTGTGGTTCGGGCTGTGAGGCCTTAGCCTGTAATCGAACTATGTATATAATGGAAATATATGTGTTATTGTACATTTGCGTGTTATCTGAGTTTTGTGTGTCTGTGTACGGTTTAAGTATTGTTCTTTACTGTAAGTTGTGAATTATGCGTGTGCGAGTGTAAAGGACAAAGTTCCTATGAACCTTAAATAAGTACAACAAAGATAGACCTCTGTTATAACATAATTCCACCGATAAGCGAACAAAGAAGAGTTTTAATCGAAACTGGAGTCGATTGAGTAACGCAGCGACACCGTCGGATCATCTAGATCGACGGATAATATTGGCGGAACGAGAGAACCCTGACAAAAATCATGAGAACCTGGAAGAACCATCATAGCCGTCCGATCGGACAGACCCAGCAGATCCAACATATCTAATGGTCATCGCGTGGTAACAAGTGTTGAAGTTTAATTATAAAAACGGACACGAAAATTTATAAAACTGGGTTAATAGCTCAGTTAATCATGATTGTCTGCTTGAAGGAGTCAGATCTAATGGTAATCGCGTTGGAAAATGCACGGGACTTAATTCCAAAATCGAACGCGATGAGGTCTTATACAATGGGCTTAAAACCTTTTGAGTTTCGACCATCGAGACCGTTCATTGACAAAACTCAAAAAACACATCTATATTAAGAGGATGAATAAAACTACGTCTATATCATCTATTGCACATAAATACATAAGTTTTGCAATTATATTTTCTTTGTGAGTAGCATTAAATTTATGTTTCTACAAAACTACATTTTACTGCACCCAATTAATACTAAGGAAGTCATTTATCCAACTTGACAACCCACATAGTACTTTCATACCATGGACAAAATGCTAGCTTCAGCTTTGATTTTTCAATGCTTGTGGCCCCCCCTTCTATGAAGGGACTATGATAGAACCCATAATGTACATGATCATTGAATTCCTTGATGACCCAATTTCATAGTGCCATTTGAACACCTTATATAAGTTATCTGCTAGCAAGTTGTGTTCCCTATAAACATGACAAATAGAATAGTTGTCAAAAGAATCTTTGAGTCAAATAACTTCTTCTAGCAGTGGTATAATAATCTGATTTGACATCTTTGGTCCCTTTCTCCCCAGTTTATGATTAGCATTGAATTGCCAAAAATATATAGGGAGGTGTTGTAACACCCTCCAGGGTAAATGTGCATATAAAAACATAATAGGAACATAAATACAATAAAAATATCAGCCATCAAAATCCATATATACATCATTACATTTTCACATGGAAATCAAGGGAATGAATTCTTTTCATTAATAATGCAATGAACCAACCGGTGATGGGACTACCACGTTCCACCCGACCATAGATTGGCTGAGCCAAGTCTCTCTTCAGCCAATCACCCCCATGCCATATTCCAAGCATGAATGTGGGACTCATAGAACACATAAAAAAAACACCAATCAATGTGGATGCCACCAGAGTTCTCCGCCTACACCGTGAGGAATTTGAGTGCCTCCTAGTCTCTCAGGCTTTACCGTGCATCCACAGTCTGATCCAGGGATCACTAGGCCCTACACCGAGACATACTCTCCAGGCTTTACTGTGCATTCCATCCCGGAATCACTAGGCCCAACGGAGAGAAAATACACCTCTTAGCTTTACCGTATATCCCACCATTCACTGGCAAGGATTCCTAGGCCCACCGAGGCACACAATCTGGATTTACCGAAACCCATAGTCTAGTTCAGGGGTTACTAGGTTAGTGGCTTCGTGCATCCTTAGTCTGGTTCAGGGACCACTACCACCATGTGTTTGTCAATTCGGAGATGCACCCCACTCAGCTTCAAATCCAATCCGGCCATCCCCCACAAAATGCATGAGAGAACCTATCTCATCAAAGCTATCAGGAAATGGCAAGGCTAAGCTGAAAATATTGTCACACCTGGAAAAACCCATGCCATGGTAGAAAAGAAACACATGCAATCCCATGCATGCCAAATCTAGCAAGGAAAATACACATGCAAGTTGATACCTGCAATGAAGCCTATAGTCGCTTGATCCTGCCTTTCCCTACTTGATCCTTGCATCCTCTTGCCTTCTTTTCCTTTCTTGCTCCAATGCCAAAGTGCTCCCAAAAAACTCCAAGTGTCCAAGAGTATGAGAGAGAGATAATAATGAGAGAGCTCCAAATCTAAGCTGATCATGTCTTGCCCACTGATGCTCAAAAGCCTTTTTATTAATGAGGCCTCTATTTTCTTCATTTTCCATTAGTTTCCTTCATTTTCCTCCTCACGTGCAACCTGTGACCTTTCACCTTCCTTTTCTCCTAATTTCCATTATTTTCATAAATAAATGTGCCAAAATACCTCTTTGCCTCTTTAATTCCTTAGCCATTGCCTTTACCAATTTCCTTAGCCATAAACAACCAAATGAACACCCCCTAGGATGTCTTGCCCACCATTCATCTTGGAATACGTGTCCCATCATCTGTGGTATTAATATATTTTTACATGGAATTTTCACTAGGGATGTTACAGAACCCTCCCCCTTGAAGGAACACCGTCCTCGATGTTCAATGACACCTATAACTACATCACTACTGAAAACAAAACATACTGCCCATGGATCTTTATAACATAGCTCGTTTTAGTATTTATAATGAAAGATCTGCTCAAAATCAAAACATCATGACAACATGACAACATACTGCATAATGGAGCTTTATAACACAACTCATTATGTTATTTACAATAACCACATATACACACATTCACATATGCACATTTTCTCAACCAACAAATTAAATAATACGATGCCTACATCCGCAACAAGGGAATCCAGAGGTTCACACCTCCACCCTCAAAGTAATACCAGGATCTACCTCCTTCCCAGGAAGTCCATAATCCACTGCAAAGTCAAATCTGCATCCAATGTCCAGTGCTATAATCTCGCGCCACTTGTCCTCTCAGCGAATAGTTATCAACTCATTGTTCCAGGACACACTCCCAATGTGCGTATGATTCCATCTGGCAATTCTAATGACCAAAACAAATCCATTCATGACCTTCCCTTCTCTACTACATAGTCCCTCGGGAATCCGGTCACCCCTTCTGTGCAATCACTCACCTTCCAAGTTCCACTGGCACCCCCATCCTAGGCAGTCCATCCCTTGGCAAGGCTTCCTCACATCGGAAGATACAAAAACCAAGGCACATACCTGCCTCAACACATCATATCGGTGATATCATGCTCATGGAAATCAATGGACACTATTGAGTACTAGTGTCCCACAATGGCCATGCTCCTGAAGTGCTTTATCAACATACTACTGCATGTTTCAATTCCTTTGTTGCTGCTGCTAATTCTTGTAGTCGATTTCAACCACCCAAGTGGGCATGTTCATGCTTCCTGTACCAAGAACATAACTTCCATTAGATTCAAAATAAATTGAAATTAATTCACATCATACCTCATTGGTAGCGTGCCAATAAGGTACATTTGCAATCATGTTTGCTTCCTGTCACAACAAGTCAAACTAACATATTTGACCAAATCAACATATATAAACATATCACATCAAGTTAGTTCAAACATAACCATCATAGATCATAAATCACATGTAACCATCATAAACCAAAATCATAAATCCAAAATAATCATCATATACCATAGTCATAAAACACATGCATAATAAAACTGAAATAAAATGATGATACTCATCCTTTCCTCAATCCTTAGTTCTACCTTTGTTCTTTTGTATAGAGACTGGATTGGTTGCCACACCCAGCAAACACCCAGTGCCTTCTCCTCTACTAGGTGCACATACGCATAGTGTGCATCACACACATACAACCACACCTAACACACAACACCATACAATACATGCACCTACACCTGACGTACAATGCATACACCTATAGCCAGTGTACAACACAGTGCATCCATCTATAACCGATGTGAAATACCACCCAATACATGTACCTACACAAATTACAACACAACGAATACACATGATGCAATGCCATGACTACATGATGCACATACATAATACCACATGCCCATAACACAACATGGATGACATGCACACAATACTACACGTACACCAGTACAATATGTACAACATGTACACAATACCATATGTACACTGCACCACCTACACAACATGTGCACAACATCAAATGTACATGGTGACACCTAAAAAAGAAAAATGGCATTGGGTGGCTTTGAATCCGTTGAAGGACCTCTTTTAAAAGCTCTGTAGGGCTTTTTTGAAGAAGTTTCTGCTACTTGCTTTTTTATGTCGACCATTTCATTGGACATGGTCTTTAGAACTTTCTGCAATCCTTCCAAATCAAATGGATCTTTTGCTTGTTTCTTCTTGGAGTCTTCCTTGAAGGTGACTTTTTTGGATTTACGTTCCTCTATCGCGGATTTCTTTTCTAGGGCTATTATTCGTTTCTCTATTGTTATTGCTTCTTTCATGTTCTCAGCTAAGGTTGTTTTATTGGCCCTGTCCACGAAGATTGCTATGTTCGATGGTAGAGCGGTGATATACCATTCACATTGTACTTCTTCGCCGGGCTGGGAAGCAGTAGGAATTTTGTTGAAACGTAAATTGAAATCCTTGATAGGCTCTCTAGTTTTGGCTTTAAGATTGGATAGATCATTGATTAATGTTGCCGTAGACCTGTCATCACCAAACTTGGTTAGGAATTGCTCTTGGAAGATGTCCCAACTTGTGATGGATCCGGAGGGTAATGAAAAGTACCATGACCTGGCTGTTCCTTGCAGTGTATAGGGAAAAAGCCGAACAACAACATCTTCATTAGTAACCCCATTGAGATTAATGGAAAGCATGAAGTTTTTATATGCTCTTCTGCTAGCATGCCTGCCTCAGGATTGAATTTAGGCAGCCATTTCTCAGGATGGGCCAGTATTTGACTCAAGGGTGCAGGCATGAAGACTGCCCCAGGGTTATTCCATGGAGACTGGGCCATTGTTGAACTGCTAACAGAGGAAAGTGCAGAAGATGATCCCTGCGGCTGGGAGGATGAGGATACTACGATGGTAGATGATTGAAGAGGGGTTGTGGGGGTTCCAGTGGATGGATGGATGATGATCTGGAGTGGAGGAGTGGATGGTTGACTTCGCGGTGAAGTAGTTGAGATGGACGATGTTCACGAAAGAGTCTCACTGTCAGACCCTTTAGGTGATTTCCTCGCTCTTTTCTTGGTGGGAAGAGGTAATTCGGTTGGCTGGACGCCAAAATTTTCACTCTTTAGCCTGGTCAGAGGATGAGCAGGGTTGTACTGCGAAGTCACGCTACCTTGAGATTTATCAGACGTCTGAGGAGAAATGGAAAATCGTTGAAGTTTGTGAATCAGGGATTCGAATTCAGGAAGTTCAACAGTAGATTGTTCTGAAATATCAGGGTGTGTAGCAGTGGTTGATACTCGAGCGACTTCTGACTCTGGATTTAAATGTAATGGAGAAGTCGGGGGAGATGATGAGGGTGATCTACTCTCAGAATGGTATTCAGATTTGGATTTGCTTGCCATTCATAGTTCAGGCCCTCCTTCTAGCGCCAAATATGTTGAAGCCCCGAAAATCGGGTCGACAACAAGGGGGATACCCGCCCGGTCCGGACCTTGGTTGGCAGCTCCTTATCCGCTTGGTATAGCGGGTCCGACTGGGGATAATGGGACCAGTTTCCCAATCTATGAGTGTGTGTGTGTAGAATTTGATGTTTCTGATCTAACAGTTCCTATCTAAGATATTCTAATTCAAATTTTAGTCTAATTTTATGCTATTGTAATCTAATAAACAACACATCTAAATCTATACTAACCCAGGATGTAATTCTTCTATTAAGCGATCTAAAGAGATTTCAAATAACAAATGGTAATAAAGATCATTCGGCGATTATAAGAAAGGAAATCAATCAAGATGAACCACTTCGCATAAAAAGTTAGACGAAACAGTTGTGAAAAGCATATCGCATAATGAGCTATTCATACATTAGGCATAAATAAATAGCTATCACCGTACAAAAGTGCCAAATGATAACTCAAGCAATCATGCAATAATACACAAACAACTAAAAACTGTATATCACTCTAACATATAAGCAGAAATGGTCAAGAAATAAAAGTACCATTTATTACTAGTCCTACTCATAAGCTTCAAGCAACAATGATTTATCTCTCTTTGCTCTAACATCCACTAAGAGTATAGAAGTGCAACATCAGTAGCAGATATCAAATGCAAACATCAACAAATCTTGATCCATTCATTCACCAAAACCTCCTCTGAGGGTGCAAAAGTGCATGTTATGAGGACAAGTTTTTGATAAATTTCTGGACCCTTCTCTAAATGCATGAGAAGGGTTTAAATACTACTAACTAAATAACTTAATTACACAGATTCAGGATACGGTTTAAATGACCGCCCTTTTTCTAAGCAAAACTATTTCTAAAAATTAAATCTAATATCTAACTATTTCTACATTTTCTCCTTAATGTTGCGAGCATTCAATATTAGCCTGGGTAGAGTCGGCTGACTATCTTCCGCTTTTGGTTGAGCTAAGCAAACAGAAATGGTAAGAGTTGGCACCATCTTTTCAGCAAAATCGATGATATACTCGAGAGTCATCCTCTGGCTATGTGGATTTACTGTGTATGCCCAGTAATAATCCAAGTTCCACTTGGTTAATCCTCGAATTGCTTCTGCCTTTTCTTTCAGCTTTATGTTTCTAGTTTGTTCTTTACCATTGCTTTCTTGCGTTTTCCGGGCTTACAAGTGACTGAGCAGTTAGAGGCTTTGCTTTTTGAGCAATTTTCTCAGTGATGCGTGATTAGCGCTAGGCGCTAATCGCGCATCGGAAACTGCCTCCGTTCTTTGATCCGGGCCTCTCTGATGCGTTTTTTGCCTTTAGTGCCTTTTCCTTCACCGGGTATAAGCTTCAAAATTTGTAAAAATACTGCTTTCGTGAGCTTCTGACCTTGAGCGTTAAACCACCTGTTGATATCAGCATTGTTCAACTATTCATTCAACCATGGCTGTGAATGAAATATCTGTAACGGATAGATCAGCAACGTTCTATGAATCTGCGGCTCTGTTGCATGCGGTATCCATTTATGAGGGCTTCTTTTCTCTGTCTCTGAGCATTGGAGCTTTACCCTTTTCCTTCATGGCTTCCTACACATTGCTATGTGTTACTTCTGTTTTTCGTTCCTGCAGTTCACACATGAGGAGAGAGTAATGATAATAAAAATCGAAAAGAAAGCTTTAAGCTCTATGGATGTACAAAAACATGCCACCTGACGTAACCTGACTCTTCGAAAAACACAAAAACCGTCTTTCATTAACAACTGACGTATAATTCATTAATTATCATTAAAGCACGTATCCAGTTCTTGGTTTATGGAAAGCTTTTCTTGAATGTTGAGCCGGGGAAAATCTGCGATGGAATGTTTCTGCGATTCGCATCGCAATATTGCATTACCGCAAATTTCATTAAGATGTGTTATCGCAAGGTTGCTCGATCGCGCTATCGCAAGATCGCGGATCGCAGTATCGCGCTATCGCAAAATCGTAGATCGTTACAATCGTTAAATGGTTATGTGTTTTTCATGTGACATTGCGATATGCGATATCGGATATCGGCGATTTTTTTAAGGTTTTCCAATGTGAGCATTTCTTAATGCATGCGATGCGATGAAATTTGCGTCGCACTCTCGCAGTTTATCATTTTTACTCATAAGGAAATGTCCTATCATTCTTCGCGCGATGCAATGTTTCTTAAGGAGTAAAATATATGAGCCTTAATTGAATTTTTTGAATTTTTTACTAAGGGTCCCCACTTATCTAGTGTTATTGCTAATACTAAATAAGGAGGGGGGTTGTTGGTTTCCACAACACATCTAAAAAAAATAACATTTTCTTCAAACAATTACCATACTTTTACATTTTCTTCAAACAACTACTATACTATTACATTTGCATGTAAAAATTTCTTCAAACACTTTACATGCAAACTAATATAGCAAACTATTTGCATACAAGTAAGAATATATCAACTACAGCAATACTATTACACATCAATACTATCCCCAACCACAAAAAACATACTCATTGGGGCATTTTATCAAACAATTTGTATGCAATTAATCATTGAACCATTTAAGCATTTCATCAAACACTTTGCATGCAAACTAGTATAGCGAATGATCCAATGCATATATCCTAAACTGTAGTAGTACAAGTTATGGAAATTGAACCAGATAATCAATGGAATTATCCCTCACTATGGTTCAAGTTTCAGATTTTGATATTTCATAGATGAAAAGTTATAACAAAAATACCAACACAATCATATTTGGTGCACAATTATAGGAGTATCCAACAAGATCGACTTCCACTGGTCATACCTCCTAAAATATAGCGAATAAATGTCTGAAATTTTATCACAATATCAGTGGGATTTCCCCTCATTGTAGAAAAAATTTCAACTCCTGAGAGTTCCTAGAATAAACGTTATAACAACAATGTCAGCGTGGCCTGTTTGAGGCCTGATTTTAGGAGCATTCAGAAGGCTTGACTCCCTCTCCTCATATCTCCTAAAATATTGCGACCCAATATCTAAAATTTATAACACATAATAAGTGGTATTTCCCCTCAATGTGGACAATTTTTTAGCTTCTGAAAGCCTACAGAAGAAAAGTTATTGCAAAAATTCCAACGTGACCTATTTAAAGGTGCATTCAGGAAGGTCATCTTCCTTGGATCATAATTCCTTGTGAACCAATATCTGAAATTTTTACCACATTATCAGTGGGATTTACCTTCAGTATGGACAAATTTTTTACTTCTAATATTCCATAGAAGAAAAGTTATAACAGATATGACAAAAAGGTCTAAAATTTAACCTTTGTTCTTCATTTTACCTATGATAGAGCCCATCTAGTCCAAGTGTTTGAACCTGGCTCTGATACCACTTGTAACACGCTCCGGGGTAAATGTGCATATAAAAACATAATAGGAATAGAAATACAATAAAAATATCAGCCATCAAAATCCATATATACATAATTACATTTTCACATGGAAATCAATGGAATGAATTATTTTCATTAATAATGCAATGAACCAACTGGTGATGGTGTTAACACTCGAATTTGCCTCAGGCTGAAGAAGGAAAAACTCAAGGCAACATCAAACCACGCTCAGCCTCGTAGCTAGCCCTACGAGGACAGGAGAGGGCTCTCTCCGGGTCTATCTCGGCAAACAAGTTTTCAAAGGGGCTGAGATGACCAATAAAGAATACTGATTTTAGGCTAGTAAAGAGATATGAAATGAGGTTTTAAATAAATGTTTGGGTTTTCTGGGCTGCATGGGCAAAGACAGCAAGAGCAGAGGTTTAATAAAAGGCACAGGTTAATCCATAAGGCGAGGTAGGAGTGAAGTTTAACAATAAAATTGAGATTAAACAGAATGGCAAGACTGCTGAGAAGTCGACAAGGGCATGTGTGATGGATCCTTATCAAACAGAAGAAAACATTAAATATGAACACTTCCTCAAGACAAAGCAAATAAATTGAATTCTGCCTTTCTCACTTAAAAGTATCCATTTAGAAACGATTATGAAATGAAATGGAAACATTACAAAGACATATGAAACAGAAGAAAAACATATGCTAAATTTCCACACCACAAGAATCTTACAGATCAGAGCTGAGCCAGTTAATTAATCTCTGTCATTCAACTGTACAATGAAATGCTATGTTTTCCTCCACGCACCTCTCAGAATTTTTTCTCCCAACCCCTTACAAATCATTTGCCATACAATAAATAAACTATACTAGACAAAAACAGAATGACCCAAAATAAGGGCATTGTTTCACCTGAAGCCATGAAGATAGAAAAGAATCCTCCATCTGCTCTAAAGATAGAAAAGCCTTCCATTATTCCAGCTTGAGGATTTCTAATGACCCATGAAAACTAATCCTGGAGCATAGACTAACTAAAGACAGAAATAGGCAATCGAACCTTTGAATGCCACTTTGCAACTGCTCTCAAATTTCTGGAGATACGCTTTGCCACTTTACAGAAATTGGGAAGAGGTCCCCAATATTTTAATGATAAAATATGGGTCAAACTGCCACATATGCTCTTTTAGATGAATCGAATGCCCACATATTGCAACGATTGCCACGTTACATTTTCCATGTGCTTATCACCACATCATACATATACTAATACCTTTAATTCATTTGAAGAAGGTTCTATCATAAAACAACGACTTATATATAAACAACTCAATGCGGCCATCAACTATCTGATGCGAATAGACCATTTTCCTGAAAATACTGTGTTCATTTCCACTTTACTCCATGACAACATACACTATCTGTTTTGAATACATGCATTAGAACTGGCAGTGATGATGTCCCAATGACGTCTGAGAAGATTCCTTTGACTCCATTAAGATGATAATACAACTGGCTGTCTTTGAAGGCATCTTTATGAACACAAGGCCCTGGGGAGCATGCTAATTTCAAATGTCTAGTAAAGTGTAGCTTTATAAAAATGGGCATGCAATGCACATTGAACCAAGAACTTGATGATTTTACTGAGCCACGTCCCAGCGCCACATACTACCATCGTCACAGCAGCAGAGAATGGTACTTCCATCATGAGATATAGCCGTCTTTCTAATAGGATGTTTGCAATGTGGATGTGATAACCTGGCAATTAAATTAGGAGGGCTCGACTGTAATTCCCAAACATAAACTTTTCCTTCCCTTGCCAACTGCCATAGAATTATAGTGGAAATCGCATGAAAACTTGATAAACCAAATGTCACATTCTGGCACTGGATACTTCTGCAGGATGTCCACACTCTTTGATAGGATGAAACTGCCAAGCCATCTAGTGCAATCCACATAGTTTGAATGCACTGCAGCAATAAAAACAGGAAACTGCACATACTTCGTGGGGAATTTCGATGGCAAATCCGTCCAGGTAAATGACTTCTCAACATAGGTCCAAAACTCTTTCATAGACCAGATCTTGACGGTGTTGTCCATGCCACAACTTGCAATACGATATACATCTGAAGGATGGAAATCTACACTGAGAACTTCATTGCGATGTCCCCCAGCTCCAACAAATATCAAAATGCATATTCCAGTTTGAACATTCCAGAGTCGTACAGATTCATCTTTGCTAGCAGATAAAATAAGGGAAGGTTTCAATGCTTGGGTCCTTATTTCATTCACAGAATCTCCATGGCCAACGAAACTCTTATGGACCCTTTCATTTGCAACATCAAGCACTCGAATTATACCATTGTGACCACCTGCAACTAATAATGGTGAACCATTCACATCGCATGCCCAACTTAATGTGTAAAATGATTCATCCTTATCATCGTCAACAGATGCCTGCAAAACAGAAATAGCGCCTCGCTCCAAGCATTGGTAAATGGTCACCTTTACAGGTCTACGAATATCACAGCCATTATAACACTTCTAAATCATTACGGATTGCCACCATATCTGCACAAGTGAGGACGCCGCCCTAGTTGACACACTATACAAACCAGCAAGAGATAGAAACTCTAATTCTCGGGCCTGTCTTTCCATAGTGATTATCATCTCCTGAGCTTGGCGTGCAGCCCACTGATTCAAAATTCCAGATTGTCGTTTTCTTACAGCAGAAGACTCTGTCGATTCGATACTACTGGATCTATGATGCCTGCGTGAATGCTTTGAAGAGCCTATAACTGATATTGATGATGATGGCGCGCTTGCAATTGAAGCGTATGGGCATGGGATTGGATGCAAGAGCAACAAATTTCTGAGCTCTGTTGCTGTGTGGGTAGCGCCCCTGATGCGTGTAATTTTACACTGTGTTTTTGTGCCTGATGCGCCGCGCGCCCCTAATGCGTCGTGCGCCAAGTCCAACACGTCGCACCTAAAAATTGATCCACCAAGATATTGGTAGGCTTGACATCTTTATGAATAATTGCAGGGGAGCAATCGTGGTGTTCTTCTAATCGGTTCTAATCGGTGGAGTTCTTCTTAGTTCTGTCCTTCCAACATCTGACATGGCTGCAGCATTATCCTGTAGATCTCCAGCTTCAGCAGAATCAAGAATATGCCATCTTATTTATGCAACTTTCAATACTTATGATAAGTCCTCCTGTTTACATAGATGGAAGGCTTTAAAATGCAAATTTATTACAAAAACAAATTTGTCGATTTCTTCTCCAAAACAGAGTTTTTTTGGAAAAGGATCATTTTCGAGTATTACTGATGATAAACTCTTGAAGTAAGAGACTTATTCAACCTCCCTCTGGCCTGCAAGCGTTATTTCACATTTCTGGAGACAAAACCCTGGACTCAAGAAGTAAAATGACTCTTTTCTGGACCACAGTAACATCAATGACTGCGAATGACGAGAAATGAACCTTGGTGCATTTGACTGCAGCGAGTTGACAAGACGGAGTCTAACATTGGCTCCAATGGGGATGGCAGCTGCCGCTTTTTGGAGGTGCCAAGAACCGCAGAGCTTTGGGAGAGCAGATAATGCCTCCATCCATTGGGCAATGGATTCATCATTTCGACAACCAACACAGACTTTGACATATTTATGGACTGAAATTTGACTGAAATAATTGAAACACTTGCTCAGCAAACTTCACACTAAAACTGTAATGAAACTCAAAACGAAATGCTTCTTTTTGGCTGCTTATTTATTTACAAAATCTACCCTACTTTGCTGAAAAAACAATAGATCAGGTAATAATGAAATGACAGATTAACCATTCAAGTAAACCTGAGGATGATGTCGCTTGAGAGTGCTTCAACCAGATCACAGATGCAATTGCTGGCAGCCCTTCATGCACGTAATGAATCTAGCTATGTATAAGACAGCTTGATTTGTCAGTCAAACTGAAAAACATTTCCATGTAAGTTGACATTGGATCGCAGAAGCCAGACTCTGTTGGTTGCCCCAACTCCGCAATACATATTTCCAGCTGCACACTGTCAATGCAAACATCTGTAGGCAATTCTATTATTTCTTGTTTCGAAGGAGGAAGGATTTCCAAGAACTTTTTAGGGTCTTGGAAATCATATGACTGGATCTGCTCATTCAAATACTGAATCTCCTTCTCAAGTTTTTCAACAATTAACTCGCAGAAACCAGTTTTAGCTTCAAGAGGGAACTTCGGAGATTTCAAACATTGAAGCAAGGCACTGAAAAAATCTTCATTAATTTCAAAATCTGCTAACTGATTTCTTACTTCTTTTACAGCTTCACACAGTGCAGGGTTTGCCACATACCCTACCATTGCATAAATGGATCAGCGAGCACTGGACTGTCTGGATCGAGTTGGAGTCACCAGGTGAATGTTTCAGCCTGCATATGTGTCTGAATGTTGTCCACCATCAGCATCAGATCTGCAACTTGATTTCATGTACTGGAGCAAGACAATCTACAAGTCGAATGTCACATCAACAGCAAACCATCTTCCCCAGTATGGTCGCCACTATGTTAACGCTCGAATTTTCCTCAGGCTGAAGAAGGCAAAACTCAAGGCAACATCAAACCACGCTCAGCCTCGTAGCTAGCCCTACGAGGACAGGAGAGGGCTCTCTCCGGGTCTATCTCGGCAGACAAGTTTTCAAAGGGGCTGAGATGACCGATAAAGAATACTGATTTTAGGCTAGTAAAGAGATATGAAATGAGGTTTTAAATAAATGTTTGGGTTTTCTGGGCTGCATGGGCAAAGACAGCAAGAGCAGAGGTTTAATCAAAGGCACAGGTTAATCCATAAGGCGAGGTAGGAGTGAAGTTTAACAATAAAATTGAGATTAAACGGAATGGCAAGACTGCTGAGAAGTCGACAAGGGCATGTGTGATGGATCCTTATCAAACAGAAGAAAACATTAAATATGAACACTTCCTCAAGACAGAGCAAATAAATTGAATTCTGCCTTTCTCACTTAAAAGTATTCATTTAGAAACGATTATGAATGAACTATGAAACATTACAAAAGACATTGAAACAGAAAGAAAGATACATTTGCTAAACTTTCACACCACAAGGATCTTACAAATCAGAGCTGTACTCTTCAATTAATCTCTGTCAAACACTGTACAATGAAATTTTGTTCTTCTCCACGCACCTCTCAAAATTCTCCTCCCAACCCTTACAAATCATTTGCCATACAATAAATAAACTATACTAGAAGAAAACAGAACGACCCAAAACAAGGGTGTTGTTTCACCTGAAGCCATGAAGATAGAAAAGAATCATCCATCTGCTCTAAAGATAGAAAAGCCTTCCATTATTCCAGCTTGAGGATTTCTAATGACCCATGAAAACTAATCCTGGAGCATAGACTAACTAAAGACAGAAATAGGCAATCGAACCTTTGAATGCCACTTTGCAACTGCTCTCAAATTTCTAGAGATACGCTTTGCCACTTTACAGAAATTGGGAAGAGGTCCCCAATATTTTAATGCTAAAATATGGGTCAAACTGCCACATATGCTCTTTTATATGAATCGAATGCCCACATATTGCAACGATTGCCACGTTACATTTTCCATGTGCTTATCACCACATCATACATATACTGATACCTTTAATTCATCTGAAGAAGGTTCTATCATAAAACAACGACTTATATATAAACAACTCAATGCGGCCATCAACTATCTGATGCGAATAGACCATTTTCCTGAAAATACTGTGTCCATTTCCACTTTACTCCATGACAACATACATTATCTATTTTGAATACATGCATTAGAACTGGCAGTGATGATGTCCCACTGACGTCTGAGAAGATTCCTTTGACTCCATTAAGATGATAATAACAACTGGCTGTCTTTGAAGGCATCTTTATGAACACAAGGCCCTGGGGAGCATGCTAATTTCAAATGTCCAGTAAAGTGTAGCTTTATAAAAATGGGCATGCAATGCACCTTGAACCAAGAAATTGATGATTTTACTGAGCCACGTCCCAGCGCCACATACTACCATCGTCACAGCAGCAGAGAATGGTACTTCCATCATGAGATATAGCCGTCTGTCTAATAGGATGTTTGCAATGTGGATGTGATAACCTGGCAATTAAATTAGGAGGGCTCGATTGCCCCTTTGAAAACTTGTCTTCCGAGATAGACCCGGAGAGAGCCCTCTCCTGTCCTCGTAGGGCTAGCTACGAGGCTGAGCGTGGTATGATGTTGCCTCGAGTTTTGACTTCCTCAGCCTGAGGCAAATTCGAGCGTTAACAGATGGGACTACCACGTTCCACTCGACCATAGATTGGCTGAGCCAAGTCTCTCTTCAGCCAATCACCCTTGTGCCATATTCCAAGCATGAATGTGGGACTCATAGAACACATAAAAAAAACACCAATCAATGTGAATGCCACGGGAGTTCTCCGTCTACACCGTGAGGAATTTGAGTTCCTCCTAGTCTCTTAGGCTTTACCGTGCATCTGTAGTTTGATCTAGGGATCACTAGGCCCTACACCGAGACATACTCTCCAGGCTTTACTGTGCATTCCATCCTGAAATCACTAGGCCCAACGGAGAGAAAATACACCTGTTGGCTTCACTATATATCCTACAGTTCACCGCTAAGGATTCCAAGGCCCACTGAGGCACACAATCTCGCTTTACCGAACCCACAGTCCAGTTCAGGGGTTACTAATCCAGTGGCTTCGTGCATCCTAAATCTGGTTCAGGGACCACTACCACCATGTGTTTGTCAATTCGGAGATCCACCCCACTTAGCTTTGAATCCAATCCGACCATCCCCCAAAAAACGCATTAGAGAACCCGTCTCATCAAAGTTATCAGGAAATGGCAAGGCTAGGCTGAAAATATTGTCACACATGGAAAAACCCATGCCACGGTAGAAAAGAAACACATGCAATCCCATGCATGCCAAATCTAGCAAGGAAAATACACATGCAAGTTGATACCTGCAATGAAGCCTGTTGTAGCCACTTGATCCTACCTTTCCCTACTTGATCCTTGCTTCCTCTTGCCTTCTTTGCCTTTCTTGTTCCAATGCCAAAGTGCTCCAAAAAACTCTAAGTGTCCAAGAGTATGAGAGAGAGAGAGAATAATGAGAGAGCTTCAACTCTAAACTGACCAAGTCTTGCCCACTGATCCTCGAGAGCCTTTTTATTAATGAGGCCTCTATTTTCTTCATTTTCCATTAGTTTCCTTCATTTTCCTCCTCACATGAAACCTGTGACCTTTCACCTTCCTTTTCTCCTAATTTCCATTATTTTCATAAATAAATGTGCCAAAATACCTCTTTGCCTCTTTAATGCCTTAGCCATTGCCTTTGTTAGCCATAAACAACCAAATGAAGATCCCCTAGGATGTCTTGCCCACCATTCAGCTTGGACTACGTGTCCCATCATCTGTGGTATTTATATATTTTTACATGGAATTTTCATTAGAGCTGTTACAGGTGTAGCATGTTTCTTTTGCAAAGGTTACAGTTTGAGCTCATCAAGCAAGAATTCCATCATTCACTTAAGTGCCAAAGGTTCCATTTGATCTATCAATCAGTCCATCCACCTAGAACGAATACTCTTTTCCAGTGGGAAATAGATTCTTGTTTATAGCAAACCAGCATTCACTCATCAAAATGAAGCAACAATTTTAAAGCCATAATTTCAGCATAGTTGTTTGTTCCCCTCCCAAGCCCCATCTTCATGCAATAATAATGAGTCTCACATAGGTAAAGTATAGCCCCTCCACCATACTTTTTCTCATTTCCTTACACTACCCCATCAAAAAAAATCCAAGGCTTGGACTTATCAATTTCTTCAAGAACAATATTTTTGGCTCCAAGAATTTTTTCCTTTTGTGGAAGTAGGGGGGAAATGGAAAAAAAACTTGTGCCATTATACTATCCAGTGTGGAGAGAGCATCTTGGAAGATATATTTGTTTAGGGCTAGCCATTATCCCTCAACATATAACTAAAGGAAGTGCATTGAATGATTTTATAACTCTTCCCTTGCCACTCCTATGCAAACCCCAATTTCCCTTTGTGACTTGCCCATACACATTTTATGTAAGGGCACTCCATAGACAAATGTACCATAGTCTCCACCTTATATTTACATAGAGAAACATAGTTAGGTCCTTCTAGATGCCTTTTTTGGATGTTATCCCAAGTTGGAACTTTTTTTCTAGTAGGAACCACATGAAGAGATGGGCTTTTGCAGGAAATCATATTTTCCAAAGGCATTTTCACCACCATACCTATTCACCCCATATATAATCTAAAATAAGTTGAAGGTATCCTAGCTTTGGCATGTAGTCCCCAAAAGGAGGGGGATCCCATCCAAGTTCATACTCCCCATTTGTTAGTTGAATATGGAATGCACATAATGCTATCTAGCCCATATTTTTGAGTGATTTTCCCCTAGTCCTAGTTGCTTAGTTGATGACCATCCTTGCATCCAAATGTTGGTGAGGGTTAGATCTACTATTTTATTAAGAGTATAGATGCTTCCGTCATTTAACACCACCACCAGATCCTATGGAAGGAGATAAGCTTCACCACAAGTGACCCATGAATCACAACCCAACTTGATAAGAGCTCCATTCCCTACTCACCATGCTAGACCTACCTCATTAAGATGGAAAGAGGCCAGAACAAATTTCCAAATGATTGGAACATTTTTTCATAACTTATTGGGGCTCCTTATGTAATCCTCAAATCGAGCTAGGAATGATATACTTCATATGATCCATCGAAGTCCACATATTGGGAGTTGTGAGAAGCCTTTGTCCCACCTTTTTTGTGAGTTCTTTAGCAAAAAGAGGAATGTTCTTCAGTTCCCATCCACTCCATGCCTTTGGGACTGCAATTTTTTCCCATTCAACCCAAGGCATCATTGCTTGGTCTCGAGATCCTACACACGAGAACCTCATACACAAATTTCCTATTTTCTCCAAAATTCCTTTTAGGGTCTAAGATAGTGACATCCAATATATAGGGATGGCTTTAAGAACCAAATTTATAAGAACTACATGACCTGCTCTTGAAATCCATCTCAAACCCTAGTCCTTTATCCTTTTTTCCAGTTTTTTAATGAGCTAGTTCCAATATTCTTTCCTATAAGAATTTGGTTTTAACTGAAAGCCTAAATATTTTAGGCCTTCATCAAAGTCCAACCTGGTGTACAAAAACAAATTCTATAAGTATAAGACTTCCATTCCTTCCAAGGAATGAGTAGAAAGGGTTTATTCAGTCATATTCACCTATATACCAGTGACTCTCTTGAAGAAATCAAGGGAATTGTGATCTCTGCGATCACAAAAAATGAAAATGTCATCTACAAAAAATAGATGGGTAATTTGTAGATTATCTTCCACTAATATCCCTTTAAACTCTTCTCTTCTCTTTACCTCTCCTAACATCTTGCTTATGCCTTCTACCACTTGTAGGAAAAGAATAGGGGATAGTGGGCATCCTTGATGAAGGCCCCATTATGCATGAGAAAAATGGGATGTTGAGCTATTTATCAAAATGGAAAAAGGTACCAAGGAGATACAACTCATAACCCATGATATAAAACGAACTTCAAACTTGAGATTAGCCATAAGGAACCTCAAATATAGAAAATTAACCCAATCATAAGCTTTATAAAGATCAATATTAAGGACCACTCCTTTCAACTTCCTGGTTTTAATGTTGTGTAGGCCCTCTTGGGCCACCCCTGTGGGCTCATGAATCTGACATCTCTCTAGAAAACCAAATTGCTCCTTTGATATGGCTTTGGATATAATTGTTTTTAGGTGATGAGTTATGAATTTTGCTATCATTTTGTAGATGCAATTGATGTTTGCGAAATTTTTTACTATATTGACCCAGGGTTTAGTTGTAGGGTGCCAACAAAAGTGTTTATCATAGTCTAGCACAACATTGATGATTTCATTCCTCTGCAAGGGAGAAAAGTCTCACCCAAGGAATTATGGGACTCTTAAATGATGTGTAAGGGTTTATATGGTAACATGATTCAATTCAAAAATTAATTTATTCAGTAAACTTACATATATTCATGAGTATTCAAAAGGACATTAATGTAGAAATAGATAAATACATAACAACATAGTAACACAGTTTGTACAAAGAAAATTTAAAAGGTTGAAAACTCAATCACATTCATTCATGAGATACCTATTTATATATCCCCACAAGAGCCTCCTTATATTATATTTCATAGAGCCAAGTCATTACAATATAGAGTTGCGGAGACTACGCAAGATCTTTTTAGAACTCCTTTAACATTATCTAACGGGACAAGATTACAACAAAATACATGAAACAAGATCAGTTTTCATTTTAGTAGCATGAAAGCTTTGTCCTTCTTCTCCCCTGTTGTAGCTTGATCCATCTCACTTTATATAGATTTTCCCTTTTTTATTTTATCTGCGCTCGCTTGATTTTGTCCAACTTAACCACCTTGATGATATCTAACCACTTGGTCCACTTTTCACTTGATTCTTTCAAATTTAGCTTCTTGATGCTTCTTTTGTGACCTTAGTGAATCCCAATGTAACTGATCTTTTCCATCACTTGTCAATTTCTTTTTTTTGTTTGCCACTTTCTGGTTTCTTTAACAATTTGCTTTTTTGCTTGCGCTACCTGTCCCCATGACTCTTTTTTTGTCAAAATTGATAAAAAAAAATATCATAAAAACGAAGGACCCAACAAGTGCCGAACATGGTCTATTGAATCCCCTTGAATTGATCCTTTTCTTGCATGCTTTATCATTCTTGTGGTTGCACAATTAATTCTAATGTATTTTGTCCCTTTACATATGCTTCTCCTTCAAAGGAAGGACCCAACTCTGGAATGGTCAATAAATATTGAGCCTTGAAACTGTTATAATAATCCATCGCAGTTTTCCATGTAGTAAGCAACGTAGTAGCCTTATTAAGAAATTGAGTTGTAGTCTTTATAGTTAGTTTCTCACAACGTGAAGCAAGCAAGGTTTTCCATAGAGTATTTGCATCAAAATTGAGCTCACAAAGTTGTAAGTATTTATCTTTGGAAATAGGATAAAGGTCTCGGAGGGTAGTCTTAGCCTTATGTGACTCCTCTTCTAATCCATGAATTTTTATCAAGTTCTTCATCTTGAGCAAAGGATTGTTGTTGTTGTGCTAGGTCGATGGTTCCAAGATCTTGCTCCATCAAATTTTTTCATTGTTCGTGCAACTGATACAAAGGTCGATTACACTTGTAAAGTAATCTTGGCCAATCTTCAACTTGATGGAAAATATCATGTGAAACTCACATGCACTGTTAAAGCATATTGCATAAATTGGATACCTATTTAATGGTGTCATTGATATGTTGTTGGATTTGTGGTGTAGGATCAAAGGTATAATCTCACAGCTCAATAATGGTCTTGCACAAATCCTAGTTTTCAATAACTAGATTTGTATAGGTGATCTCAATATATTCAAGACACTTCTTAGGTTCATATGAAGAAATGTCTTTCAGTGAAAAAGAGGCATGCTCCGCAATAGCTAGCCACATTTCCTAAATTTTGGCAGTGATTTCTTTGACATATTTCTACTGTTGTTTGTCTTTAGTCACAACCGATCATGTTCCTCAATAACAATAATAATTTCTTGCTTTTGTTGTTCATGCACGATGACAAGTTCATTATTCTCGGAATCAGTAGTGAATAGTTGATCCTCCAATAGTGTCGATAATATGGAAGAGCTATTGTGAGGACCTTTGTTGAATATCTTAAATAGAAATACCATCGACAAGAGGAAATTTAGCCTGCAATGGTCGGCCACTCGCAACATAATTCTCATATTGTCCTTGTCGTGAATTCTTTGGTGCGTGATCTTGTTCTTACTGTAGATCTTCTTGGACTTTATTAATCACATGAGAAAGAAGAAGGGGAAAAGTATTGAGGGACTATGCAAATAGATGAAAAGCTTCCTTACAATAGAATGAGTCCTGACTAAGTGTAGATAATTGTGTTGCAGAAATGATGATGCTTGGTTCTGATTGCGATGCAGACAGAGGTTGCACACGTGACACACAAAATATATCTAGAATTTGTCCTTGATAACCTGTATTCTTAGGATCTGTGAGTATCTCCATATCATCGGCATGCTCTTCAGTATCTTCATGATCAGAATGTTGAGAAGGGTGATCAAAAATGGTTTTAGAGGGTGTCACAGTTTTGGGAGATGAAATGGGGCTCTGCGTAGGAGATGTGGTGGGTGAAGGGATAGTTCGTTTTTCAATAATAGGTGTAGGTCGAATGGGCTCTTCATTCTTGTCGTCAGGGATATCTACAATAATTGAATAACTAACAATAGGAGTAAGAGGTTTGGATGCAATAGTAGAAAATGTTGCTTGTACAAAATCAAAGTAACTAAAACGTAAGGAAAAATTAGGATCAACATTGGAATGGTAGAAGGCACTAAAGATAAAGGGCCCATGGAAGAAAAAGGAAAAGTTGGAGGTTTAAAATTTCTACCATGTTATGGTGCAACATCAGGAATAGAAGTGGTTGCGATAGGTGGACTTACCGGGGATTCCATAGTAGATAGTGGTGTTGACTTAGGACATACATTATTGGATCCTCTTCGTGATAGGCTGAAAATCAGAGGTAGGTGCAGCCAAATTCTTCCATGATGATGATGGAACATTAGAAGATAAGCTCTATGGTGTCAAACCATCGAGATAATAGACAGTTCCCTCAATGGTCTCCATTCGTTGAATAAACAGTTCCCTCAACAGTCTCCATTCGTTGAATAAACAGTTGCCTCAAAAGTCTCCTTTTCTGACTCTCCTTGTTGCCTTGTTTTCTTGACTAATTTTGTTGGTGCACTCCTGTACTTAGTTCCCCACTCATGAATCATGGTAATGGTTGCATGAATGAATTTCAAGGCTTTCACATTTTCCCATGATTTCTTTTGCATATCATGTAAAGGAACTACTGCTTTATGCAAGGTGACCAACTCCTCATAAAGATGCCTCATAGTGTCTCCCAATGCCTAGATCTCACCATATATAGCTACTTGGAGCTCTTTCAAGCAAGCATGTACAAAAGACAACTTTTGATTCTTTGCTTGTAGTTGTTTTATTTTGTGCTTTGCAGCTTCCAGATTCTTTTCCAATTGTTCATTTTCCGCCATCGGGAAATTTGTATTTTGTTTTTGAAGCACCTGCAAAGGCTAATTTAGTTGCAGCAATAGTCTAAGGATTCCTTCTAGTGTTAGTGATGATCACCCTTTCCGTGTGATTGAAATTAGGATGTGTCAAATCATCGGGAAAGTGTTTCTTTATTTCTTACACAACTCTGTTCTGAAGCTCATTAAAGGTTAAACTTGAGATATCCATGATCGAGTCTTTATCTAGAGGAGAGATCTCTTCTTCATCATTTGGGGCTTTCAAATTTGCAAGGGGAGGAGGAGGCTAACTAATGATTTTATTTTTTATTTTTTTTTGCATGAGGTCAACATATTTGTTATGCTCCCCTTATTTTATTTCCATGTCCTGGGCTACTATATGCTCCTTTATCTATTTAACAAGCTATTGATGTTGCTTATGCTTACTTTCTTCTTCTTCAAGTTGTTTCTGCCTTTTTCCTTCTGCCTCCTTAAGTCTAGCTTCTTCCTCCTCCTTTTTTCTGAGCTCTTCTCACAATTGCATTTCCTCTTGTTCCTTTCTTTCCTGCTCTTCAATGTCTGCTCTTCTTCTCGTTTCCTCTCCAATTCCAACTGCGTCCTTTTGCGTTCTGTTGTCAAAGCCACCTTTAGAATAATTGGATCTACCTTGAATTTGCATCTTTTCTCCTTTGCTGGGTTGTGTGAAACCTTCCTCTCATAATTACTACTCACTGGGGAGTGATCTTCTGGCTACTTTTCTTCCTGAATAACACCTCTTTTTGGAAATGCATTGGAAGGGCCTGTCTGATCTCCTGGTGCACGTGACCGAGAGGCATTATAGTGATTCTTCATCTTTTCTTCCTCCAGCCTGGCATAAGTCCCATATGGCTAGAAAAAGACTTGGTACAATGGTTCTTGCAAACTCCTATGGGATCATACTGATGATAGTCTATTGTACTGAATCTGAAGTCTTCTAATTGTTTGGGTTCAGTTTTTGCGGCCTTCAAGTTCTTGATCACATAAGATCCCACCTACAAGGGAAGAGCGGGCCATGGTTCTTTCTTATTCCTTTGCATCACTACATAAAAACTTGACAAGATGATATGTGACCCTCTTGCATGAATATTTTGTCAATGGCATACCTCGGTATGAGATGAGATGGTTTCTGACAACTTAACACTTTGAGGTATGTGCCATCTAGTGAGGTGAACCAATCTGCAACTTTTGACACTGCACTAATCATTAGGGGAATTTTCAGGTCTAATATGGACCTCCTAAGGAAATTATAAAATAATGCTGGAAATAATAAAATAAGGTTAGATTACATCATCAAATTTTATAGGGAAAAAATAAAAAACTAATTTTCAACTCATATTTCCAACTTATCTCCCTATGGGTTTACTCAAATTTCAAGCGGGAACACTTGTTGGATACAAAATTTGATTCCTCATCTAAGGAGTACCCATGTTGCATACTTTTGATGGACCTTGCTACACGAAAAATGAAAAATACATGAAAAACGTGATTGCAATCATGTTTTTTAATGTATTTCTCATTTTTCGTGTAGCGGGGTCCATCGAAAGTATGCAACATGGGTACTCCATGGATGAGGAATTAAATTTTGCATCCAACGAGTACTCCTGCTCAAAATTTGAGTAAAACCTTAGGGAGAAAAGTTGAAAAAGTAGTTTTATTATTTTATTATTTTTAATCTTTTCACTTTTTTACCTCAAAAATGGTGAATCATCCCCCATGGTTGACATCATCATATTGAATCCAATTGGTTCTTATAAAGTTTATTTTGGTTGTACATTTTTCTTAGGAGGCCCATTTTAGACCTCAAAAGTTCTCTAATGTGCCTCGTGACACTTGCAAGGGGCTTCTTCTTCAAAGATCATCTAGTATAAGACTCTGAAGAAGTGATTAATCAGTGTTTCAAAAACTCCTTTGTAGTTGCTTTCTACCAACAACTTACAATATATATGGATAGGAGGGTCTCTATAAGTCCATTTCCAATCCATGCCAGGGAAAGCATTGCAAGCACATATACCATCCAATAGGTAGGTAGACATTAGAGAAATTTTGAGGTTAAAAATGGGTCTCAAAACAAAAATGTACAACCAAAATCAACATTATAAGAGCCAATAGGATTCAATATGATGATCTCATCCATGGGGGATGATTCACCATTTTTGGAGTATAAAAGTTAAAAGATTAAAAAATAAAAAAATAAATAAAAAAACTACCTTTTCAACTCGTATTCTCAACTTATCTCCCTATAGTTTTACTCAAATTTCGAGCAGGAGCACTCGTTGGAAGCAAAATTTAATTCCTCATTTGAGAAGTACCCATGTTGCATACTTTCGATGGACCCTGCTACATGAAAAATGATAAATGTGTAGCATGGTCCATCGAAAGTATGCCACATGGGTACTCCTTGGATGAGGAATTAAATTTTTCATCCAACCAGTTCTCTCACTTGACATTTCAGTAAAACCGCAAGGAGTGTTGAAAAATGCAGCAAGAAATTCTCAATTTGAATTTTCCTTGATTAAATTGAGAAAAAATTAAATTTCCACATCAATAGACAACTTGGATGTAGTTAACTTGTGTGACATGGCTTAGGTCACCTATTTTACTCATTCAATTTGAGTTGGAGGAGCTAAAGTTTAGTTAAGCACGTTTGATTGCTAATTTGTAGCAATCAAATTCAGTTATCTCAAGTTGTTTTCAGTTAAAATAGTTCCAACTGTTGGAGGAACTAGTGGAAGGTCAATTGTGTAGTGGGACTTATAAGTGAACTAGTCTTATAAGTGTTTTTTGGTGTCTGGTGAAACTTTGATGGTTCCTTTACCCGCATCTTGACCACATCCTTAGTATTGCGATAGCCTGATATTGCATAGAAATAAGATTCCATATGTTGGTAAGTGATAAATCAAGTGGATGTCATGTGGATGGTAGGAGGCAAGCTATTGCCCACTAGCATTGTTCAAATACATGCTCTTGGTGTCAAAACCTTGAAAAATCCATTTGATAACAGCCGCACAAGACCGGGAATTTGCAAGAAACCCTTTGAAGCCTCGATCATTGGGAGTTGATATAAACCTCTCTATCTTCTAGATCTACTTTAAATTATGTGGTCGTGAATTCCATGTGATATATGAGACCTTTTTAATGTACAATTGTGTATTAGTTAGAATGTGAACTGAGGATGAAGGACTTTCGACCACCTCATTAGTATTGCTTTCTATAGCCTCTTTTGATGTTGATCTCTTGGGAGGCATGTTGATTTTTTTGCTAAAAAGAAGTATGCTCAAAACCTGCAGTATTTGTGGCAAGAGATGTGCTCATAGCAAAAACATGTTAGCTCTAGACAAATCATCTCATCAGTCAATCCAAAGGCAACAACACAGTAATGAGGAGAGAGATTACACAATTATGGGTTAGAAGAGGGCAAGTTGAGCTCTGGGATTGCACAATGCGCATTGAGAGAGGAGGATTGCATAGTCTCAGTTGTGAAAGGGATGTCTTGAGGCTTGAGAATGTGCAATATTAGCTGGCAGAAGAGAGAGAGAATTTTGCATTATGCAGTCTCAATGGCTAGGCTGGGCCACTGATGACTGGGATTGCGCAATGCACATGCGGAGAAGGCCAGTGACTATGGATTGTGCAATTGCAACTAGAAAGGAGTGAGCTTGAGGCTTAGGATTGGGCAATGCATAGTGGGAGAGATCAGTAAGCTTTGATGATGAGGCAATTCCGCCCAGAAAAGAGGCAAGTTTAAGATCTAAAGTTGAGGAAGGAGTAAGTGTAGATTGGCCGTAAGACAAGTTAGATCAGTCATTAACATCGAATATTATGAAATGGAAAGAACATGCATGCACAAAAAGACCCAACAACAATAACTGTTGATAAGAAAAATAACATGGGAGGGATGCGACACTTGTAAACACTAAACGACAAACTGAAACAACACTTGTACAAGGTAAATATAGTAGAAATGACTACACAATTCCTAGTGACAAGGAACTGCGTAGTCCATTGGCTCAGTGGATTGTGCATTTCTAACTCTCAGTGGAAGATTACATAGTTTACTTCCCTAATGACTACCTGTCTGACAGGATTGCGTAGTTCAGCTCCTCAAGGGATTGCACAGTCTTCAGTGGCAAAGGATTGTGTAGCTCCCATATGCAAGACGAACAATCAATCCTAGATTAGGACATGAGTTTGCTTGTGTTTGGAGGAAAGTAACTTGTCGTCAAAAGTTGTGCAATTACTAGCAACAAGATTTAGTCAAAACATCACACAAGTATTACATGAAAGAATGAGTGATTACGACACTAAAATATCAATAGAAACACTTGACAATCGTGAAAGATAAGTTCCGATTGACAAAAGATAGGCTCCAAAATCAAAGCGTAGACAAAATTTTGGAGGGGGGTTGGAGCAACTACAACACCTTCCCATCATGATATTTTCTCATATTCACATAAGACTTTGATCTTGGCCTTGGAAGGCCATAAAAGGGAGTTATTTAGCTCCAGGGAGCATAATGGAGACTTAAAAGTCAAGCTATCTAGATAAAAGGAGGAGATAAAAATTCAAAGTTTTTTTATAATTATGCTTCTAAAAGGAGACGAGAAAACGTTATCTGGGAATTAAGGGGCGAATTTGGTAATAGGCTCTCTTCATTCAAGGAACTACATGTGGAGGTGGTTCGATATTTTGGTGAACAATATAAAGCCCAAGAAGGAGTAGATACCAATAAGGAGATGGATGTCATCAATACATATCCCAGAATGTTTGATGATGACGGTAAAGTTTCATTGGATATGTTGATCACTTTAGAAGAGTTTGTGGCAGTATTAAAGTCTTTTAGCAAAGATAAGAGTTGTTGTCTAGAAGGTTGGTTGGTTAAACTTATTATTCTTTCTCCAGATATTATGGGAACATATTTTCTTCTTGCCACTAAGGAATCAAGAACATCTAGTTTTATACCTGGCTCTCTGAACTCTACTTTTATTAATTTCATTACAAAAGTTTCTAATCCCTTATATTTCAAAGACTCTGAGGCATATTTCATTATGTAACACATTATGTAAATTGATATCTAAGATCATTTCCAATCGGTTGAATCCACTCTATCTAAACACATTGGACTGGAGAAATTTGGATTTTTTAAACATTGACAGATATAGGGTGCAGATGCTACTACGCAGAAATGCATACGCTATCAAAGTAAAAAAGGAGAAGGCCATATTACTGAAATTGGATTTACATAAGGAATTTGATCGTATAGACTAGTCATTTCTTCGTCTGGTCTTGCATAAAATTGGTCTCTCTGCTTGTGTTATTCACTGGGTTATGGCTCATATATCATCGACTAATTATGCAGTATCGATCAATGGGGTTCCTTTTGAATTTTTCAAGGCTTCTTGGGGGCCGAG
Source organism: Pinus tabuliformis (assembly GCA_031772625.1). Classification (NCBI taxonomy): domain Eukaryota; kingdom Viridiplantae; phylum Streptophyta; class Pinopsida; order Pinales; family Pinaceae; genus Pinus; species Pinus tabuliformis. Next base: position 1,668,444,288 of record CM062816.1, on the reverse strand, counting down.
ACAAGGTTGTGCCTTATCACCTCTTCTTTTCTTATTTTCATTGAGGGATTTAGTAGGATGATCTCCAAGGTACATCTTAGTATGTCTTTTTCTTGGGTGGGGATTCCTAAACACAATTTTATTACTCATCTCATATTTGTGAATGATCTTCTAATATTTGGGAAACCATCTATTAGAGATTGGTAGGGATTACATATGATCATTTGTCTCTTTGGAGATGCCTTTGACTTATATATGAATTAATTGAAGTCCTTGTTGATTTCGGCATGCACTAATGAGCCATGGGTGTAAGAGATTGCTAGATTATTTGGTGTGGATAGGGAGACTTTGGACTTAGGCTTTAAATAACTTGGTCTAAAGCCAAATAAATATGGTATTAAGGATTGGCAATGGCTTATTGAAATGAAAATAGACTGACTGCTTGGTCTCACAAATGGCTCACTATGGGAGGTAGAGTGGTATTGGTACAGGTGGTTCTTCAGAGCATTACAGTTTGTTGGCTACATCTATATATGTTGCCCAACTACATCATCAAGTGGATAAATTTGATCAACTCAAATTTTATTTGGGTTGGTTGTAGTGACATACATAAAATCCATTTGGCTCATTTGGAGTTATTAACATTAAGGAAGGAATATGGGGGCTAGGGTTTAAAGGACCTAAAAAAATTGGTTGGGAACTAATTATTAAGTCTTTAGTGGGGACTTACAGGGGATGGTATCTAGAAAAATATCATTAAAGAGAAGTACTTATAGAATCAAACTTTCGGACCTGGATCAAAGAGCAGGTTTCTTCACCGTATGTTATACCATACATCTGGAAGGGTGTGATGCAGGTTAGACACTAGTTGTTGGGGAACATGAAGTGGCAAATTGGGAATGGTGCTAGAGTCAAAATCAGACTTGATCCCATTAAAGGATACATCGGTGACCACACTCTGCGTGCTCCTCTATTAAGACCGATTCATAATCGAGGATTATATTTTTTCAATCAGATTCAAAAATATAATGGACATACAGTTACATCCTAGTCTGGTTAACATGAACTTGGCTTATACAATGATATGGAGACATATTGGAACAGGTATGTTAAAAACCTTTCAATGGCTAGTATTTCTTTTAGTGAACATATTTTTACTTGGGTAGGCTCCTCAGATCTTGGACAACTCTTGGTGAAAGATGCATATTGGTTTCACTCCTTCACCTCCACACACAACCCCATATAGATGGTTTTATAAAATCTGGGGATGGAACATCCTTCTCAAGTTAAAGTGTTTTGGTTGCTTGGTTTGGAGAAACAATATATTGACATGGGACAACCTATGTTGTAGAGGCTTCCATGGACTTGACAGATGCATTCTATGTGGATCCAATAAGGAAGACGTGTCTCATCTATTTCTCAAGTGCTTGTTTGTGGATTCTATCTAGTTTGGAGTGTTGAATATATTAAATTTACAAGTAGTTTGGAACTCTTCTTCAACAGATGTTTGCTTACAAGATTGGATCCTTAATCATAAAAAAAATTCCACACTTCCTTTATTTATTATATGAGGCATTTGGCATTGTCGAAATGCATTTACATTTGAGAACTATCCTTTGAATATAAATGATACATGCAATAGGATTGCTACATATTTTAGGGAATTTGGGCCTGTGCATGGTAAGACTTCGGTGAGATGCATCACTTAGATTAATTCCTAAAGTAGATTCATGTTGGATTTCTTTGATGGTGCTACCAATAACATGTGGATGTGGTGCTTATATTATTATAAATCTTGGTCATCATTTCCACTTATGTTGGTTTGGTGGATATGGCACTAATACTCGACTTGATGTTATTGCTCTATGGGGATTATTATTTTGTGCTAAGTGGTTAGGGATTGTGTCAATGGAAGCTTATGGTGATTCCAAGGTGGTGGTAGAATGGGCCTCCAAATAGGCTTCACTGAATCATCTTATTCTATTTAACTGGTTAAATAGTATTAGGTTGATCTCTGAACAATTCCAAGTGGTTATATTTTCCCATATACATGGGGAATTGAATGGGATGACAGACTCTCTGTCCATGACTGGGCACACATATCCTTTTGGGGAAATTATATATTCCTCATTTGAATATAACATGATTTAGGATACTGGTAAAACACTTTTCACTTGATACAACTTGCAGTTGATATGTTGGTCATTTGATAGTCGACTGGAATGAATGAGTTTTTTTTTTATCTACATACAATACTCATTGATGGTTCAATTTTGATAGTCGAGACGATATATATAAATACTCAATACTCTCTATCCATGACCGGGCACATATATCCTTTTGGGGAAATTATATATTCTTCATTTGAATATAACATGCTGGTAAAATACTTTTCAGTTGATACAACTTGCAATTGATATGTTGGTCATATGAGTTTTGTTTTGATCTACATACAATACTCATTGGTGGTTCAATTTTGATAGCGAGACGATATTTATATATATTTCTTTTTTTTTCCTAGATCTTTTCAATCCTACTTCAATTTGGATCAATTTATATGTGTGGGCTACATACGTGGACTCTTGTCATAAGATGATGTCTTTATTTTTTGGAGGGTTGTATTTAATTTTCATAGTATGTGACAATTATTTTTTGGGCGATCAAGAGTATTTGGCTGATTATTTTTAGAAAGCAATTAGTCTTTTTATAACAAGTGGACAATATGGTGGAAAATCTTTCCTAACTTGGTCATATTGCTGAAATTGAGATATTTGTCACAAGTAGAGAGCTTATTTTAATATTAAATATGTTAGATTTTTCATTGTTGAATTTTTTTTTTTATAAAAACACTTTTTATGTGAAATAATAAATATATTATCTTTTTCTTTAATTAAAAAAGTTGTAAATATATAAACTAATATGTAATTTTTAAAAGATATATATATATATATATATATATATATATATATATATATATATAAAACATATATTTAGCAATGTATTCCATTATAATTCTAATTATATATATATATATATATATATATTTTAAATAGATAATTCAGATAAGTGGAAAAATAAATTTTGAAATAATTCCAATTTCACATTTCAATTTTTTAAAATAAATAATTTAGATGACTGAAAAAATATATTTTGGAATATATTTACCAATGACCATTATAATTCCAATTTTATATTTAATTTTTTAAGAATAAATAATTTAAATGATTGAAAAATTATATTTTGGAATAATTCAAATTTCATATTTATTTTTTTAAGATTAAATAATTTAGATGACTGAAAAAATAAATTTTAGAATAAAATATTTATTAGTTATGTGTTTTAATAAAATAAATATTAAAATATAACATTTCAATCTAAGTTAAAATCTAAAAATAGTTTAAAACTTGTTACAGTTAACTTAAAATTATAATAACATCATATTATTTTTGAACTTGATTTAAATAAGTGAAAATAATTACAATAAATTAGTACAACTACATTAAAAATATTATGTGGTTAATATAGTAAAAGGCTTTATAAATATAACAAAAAACTATTGCAACACAAAAAATTGCTTACCAATGTACACATAATGATTAACTATGTATAAAAAGGTTATGGGTCAACTTTAAAGAATTATATATTAATACAATTTTCCTATATATTAATTTCCCTATCTAATTGGACTAATCTCAAATCTCTAAGAAATTGGTGACATCAATCTAATTTAATTTCAAAAAGAAAATACACATCATATTGTAAAATAGACCATTTTACTAAATAAAATTTGCTTATATATTAATTTCTTCATTTAATTAAAATATAAACTTATTAAAATTGGAATAATCTCAAATCTCGAAGAAATTGGTGAGAAAAGAGCTACATAATATAAATATAATTTTTTAAATTTATTAAAAATTAATACAGCTTAACAAACTCCGTAATACAAATACACTATAGCGATTGATAAGCATTAAACTAAACATATACTCTAGCATATTCCTCGAGAATCAATCTGGACTATCCATTAAAAAATAAAATAAAAAATGAACGTTGAAAGCGTTACAATAAAAAAAAAAACCAAAACCGGAAACTAAACATTAAACCTAAACCACTAAATCATTGCCAACGTGGCAACTGCCCAACGAAGGTTAAATGTACACCCACTGCTGAGTGCCACGTTTTACATTGCACATGCCAATTCTGCCGCCGAGTTTCCGCCATGATTGAGTCCATTCATGGGAACACACTTTTTACGTTGACAGAGAAATTAAAGATAAATAGAGTAACGCTGAATTTATCTACTAACCAAACAAAGGCAATCCATATTCTGGGCAGCAGAAGACGACTAAATTTATATTCTTAATAAAATAAAAATAAATATTTGGTACATTTAGCGTCCTCGCGCTACCTCGGCCAGATAAACAATGCCCGACAACGGCTTTACAACAGATATGTAGTCAACCTACTCAATTACCAACCGCAGTAAACTAAAAATTACTCTCCCGCAGCATCAGCGACGCATCCATTGCCTGCAATAAGATCAAAGGCGAAAAGCCAATGTAATCACAGTTCTAAGCCAATGTAAGCACAGTTCTAAAATTTTGAATTTTTTTTGGGGAAAGATGCTGCTATCAATTCTCTCTACCAGGAATCACATGGAAAGATGTGAAAAGTTGTGATGCAGTGGTAAAAGCTGGAACAGACCATGTTCAAAACTCAGTGGACGAGCACTACTTTTGGTAATGCAGCTGAAACTCAGTGGATGAGTACTACCTCTGGTAATGCAGCTGAATGGTTGTTGTCTGGTCAGTTGGAGCATTTGGGACATCTGTAATAATGATGACCATGTGCAGAAACTATTGGACAAAATGCTTTTAGTAATGACCTAAAAAGTTGGAGCACAGTAATACATGTAGTAATGATGATCATGTCTAAAACCCAGTGGATATAATTTTAGGCTAAGTTGCAATTTTTAAATGCATAAATAAATTCAGCACTTCGGAAAATCCACACACAAATTATATATACAAATCAAACCTGTAATTCCAACAAAACCTGTAATTCCAACAAATCTCTATTGAATTTTAAACAAAATTGACTAGAAAATATGGAAAAAACAAAAATATAGAACATTTACGCTACACTATTGTTACTGACTCTGGGGATTGCAAAGAAAGATGCTCTTGGGATTGCAAAGAAAGATGTTCTAAACCACCGCGGGATGGATAGGAGCTGAAAAAACCACACTCCGACATCTGTAAAGACTAGGTAGGTTGTGTCAACCAGAAATAGCTTTGTTTTTCTACCTTATTAACTCACTTCTTTGGACCCTTTCGAAAATGCTGTTATAAATTTCGTATACCATTTCATACAAAGTAAGTTGTAGTTTGGTAGTGAGTTGGAGCACTAATAACACTCTTAGTCATAATGATGACCATATTCCAAAGTCAGTTAATCCTTGATAATGCAGCTGACCATGTCCTCCCCCAATGAAAGGTTCTGTGAATGCAATAAGCATTGGTTTTGTGCTAATGAGGAGGAGGCGGTATTGTTAATTGTAGTCCCATGGTAATAAGGTTTCTGCAAATTAATCATTAGATCACCTGCAAGTCATTATGTCGTAACGTTCATAACTCCACTCTCTGCTGAAAAGGGCTTGGCCAAAAAGAAAAAAAAAACGCATAATAGCCCATTACTGGGTTGGCAATGATATGGATCTAAAGTTGAATAGATGATAGTGATTATCAAAGCTAGTGGCAGATGATTTCGTGCCTAGGTATCTACTTTCAACAAACAGAACTGGTTAATGGAAGAGTTGTAACGAGATTCTAACTAAAAGTCACCTATTAAGTTTAGTTAGAGCCCAGTAGACAAAAATTTGGTTAGACCTTCACTTGGAATTGGAATGTAACATGTCTACGCTAAATGATGGAGAAGATTAGGTTAACATCCTTGGATTAGGTTAAATGATGGAGAAGATTTAAAATATAGCCTGCATTGGGTGCACATCTGAAGGTGGGAAGAGTCCTGAACCCCTGAACGAAGGTGTGTATCATAGGATGTTGTAAAGACACATGATTCAAACGTGATAACGACAACACAACCCAAAGGGCAGAGTCAATTTGCAGAAATTGGCTTTATAAACAAATCAAGGAACATGAACTAGAAAAATTAAGGACATAGACTAAATAAAATCAGAGAACATAGAGTCAGGAAAACTGGGCAAACTCATTGAAAATTGACTTATCAGAAAATCAGGGGACATAGACTAAATAAAATTAGGGACACATAAACTTGGAAAAATTAAGTAAACTTTTTAACAAAACTGAGTCCTTGACTCCACTCACTAGCTCAGGACTACTCGCACAGTTATAAAGACTCCTGTTTCTGTGGGATGTACATCAAGTGCAAGATGGATAAACAAGCAAGATATATACATAATTTTGAGGCAACACATGCAAGATACAAATATAAATTTGAGGCAACACAAGTAAGATACATATATATACTTATATTTAGTTCATCCCCCAAAAAATGAAATTATGGATCAGTGATGGATAAAAAGCATTGCTACTATGTTGGTTCAATATGCAGAGGGTTTTAATAAAGACAGAGGAGAGCATGAACTGGTGTTTAGACTCTATCTAAAAAAGTATAAACATATAGCTATCTCAAAGCATGTACATTGTTTGTATATATGTGTGTAAATGTTATCTGGTTTATTTTGAGAAAAAAATATTCCTTGAAGAAAAAGGATAAAATTCATTATTAAGTTTAAAAAGGATAATTAAGATAATTTAGTTATAGCTTTACATATGTTCAGGAAAAACCAATTACAAACATTTTGACCCAACGATGTATAAAATTGATATTTTTTCAGAAAAAATTGCATGGCCAATTAAATCACTCAGAACTTTTGAGTGTGAACCAAACTCTATTTTTTGGAAAAAAAATCATCAAATGTAATATGCGTATTATATACTATAGAGCTTGGAATAGATGTATTCTAGCCATAAATTTCACATCTTTTCAGCACACATATCTTAAGCACCTCTACTTATTTATGAGAACAGAATAGGAATTTGCTTACTTGTAATAGTAACAGAGTTGATGCTGATGTTTGCTGATGTTTGCAATGTTACAATTTTGAATTATCATCCTTAATAAATGAGAATGCTCGAGCTATCAGTTTGTTAGTGTAGAAACAGAAGCCTTCTGGTTCACTGTCAGCAGAGTATATATTTAGTTGCCTGCAGCCGGATTTTGTCTGAATCTTCGTTGTTTGAGCTGATTTTGAATGAACGGAAACATGTAAATTTCTACTGAACTTCCATGGCTCCAATCATGGAAGAAACAGTGGAACAACAAAGAAAGTAGAGAGGCCCAAAAGCAGAAGATGATTGTAGAAGGAGATAACAGAATAGGTCTCCTGAAAATGACAATAGCCCAGAGTTACAATCAAGAACTTTTTTTTTACAATTTGTTCTTTGAGCTTGCATTCTGCTGAAATAAAGTGTACAGATGCACCAGTTAGCTAAAATACCCAACCACTACAATTTCCCTTTCGTTGTAAGTAATAAAATATTTATTGTCTCTCCTATTAACAGAGTAAATGATGGATGGATTGCAGAATTAATATGGATGCTTTTTTCTCTTCTTTTCCATTCAGAAGTTCGACCTCCACAATTCCTTTTGTCTAAGTGCTCTGTCAAGTCATCAATGACACACTGGCTGCCACTTGCGTGTGGGGGGAGGAATATTTTTCAGCGAATCCGGGGATCATCTTTCTGCAAAACCCCCAACTAGCACAAGGAGACTATCTGCCAGCACTTGGACTTTGAACCTGAGACCCCCATGAACCCCAAAGGACTGGATTAAGGTGACTTTGCCAATTCACCTGCAGGTCTAAGCCTGATGAAAATGGGTGCTCGCTTGGCCTCTCTCTCTTCTTTGGGAAAGGTGTTTGTATGGGCTTATGTGAGAGAGAATTTAGTAATGCTGTGTTTGAAGTTTGAACCTTGGCATAGTTTCCACAACATTAAAATGCCCCCTTTCCATCTCTTTTAGATTGAGAATTTAACAAAATGGAAAAAAAAATATAAATAGCTAATTTTAATTTAACAACACTGTAAAGAAGGTGGAGATTTTGAATGAAACAAAACCGTAAAGATAAGCATACCTTGGCAGAAGAATAAAAGGAGTATGAACTATCCGTAGTACTTGGATAAGCAGCTGGAGGTGGAGTACCAGTCGTGAAGGACCCAGTAGACGTTGAACCAGTAGATGGTGAACCAGTAGACAATGTTCCAGATAATCCCAGATTGTAAACCGCAGTTCCATCTGGCTTAAAGAGCCCATAGTTCCTCTCGGAGGCTGGCCCAGGCTTCATATCCTCATTGAATAATGCAAACAGGTAAGCCTGCAAAACAAGTTTGGGTCTCAAGGGAGTCCCCTGATTCTGAGCGAGCAGTTGAAGTAAATTCCCATTATAAGTCTGAGCATTCTGAAGGGTTGCACCTGCTTCATTGGCGTCTCCCTTTGAAGGCCATCCAGTTTCGGAGACCGTGACTTCTATATTAGCATATCCTAGAGCAGACAGCGCAGAATAAACAGCATCAACCTGTGCATATAACATGTTGTTATAATGAACATTATTGTTCGGGTCAATAACACCTGTATTTGGTTCGAATAGTACATAAGGCAGGGATATCTGGCTGGGGTCACCCTTGTATGCAAAATATGGATAAGCATTTATGAAGAAAGGAGAACCAATCTGAGACAACAAATCCAAAAGTGGTTTCATTAGGCTCTTCACGTTTGATGCAAAGGAACCAGCAGACGGGGGAAATGAATTCCCAAGTACAGCAAGAGAATGGGGAGTGGTAACTTTAATATTCATGTCTGCACCGATGCTGACAAGGGCCGAATGGATGTTTTTCATTGCGGGAACCAGGTTTGCCATTAACTGCGTGTCAGTTCCTGTGTAAACCTCGTTCCCTACAGCTATGCCTGTGATCTTTGTGGCTGGTAAGTAGGCCTGAATGTTTTCATTTACCCATTCAGTGGCCTTAGTTGGATCTGTCATGTTGCCAACGTTTTCATTACCCATTCCAACAATCAATTCTATACCAGTGTTTGCAAATGCTTTGAGAACTGTCTCATTTACGCTGTAGAGTTTTACTTTGTTGATACTGTTGGTCTGCAGAAGACCCACTACTAGTTCCGGCGGTGCCAAGTCATCTGCGACTTGTCCATAGTTGATTCCTGTTGTGGAGGAACTTATTTTTGACTGAGCGTTTGAAAGAGCCAATCCTGAAAAGATTTAACACTTAGTGTAAGATGCAACATTTAATGCAAAAAGAAACCCATGAATTGGGACATTTATATAGATTAGGATAAAAAGCAGTAACAGTGGAGGACTAGCCACTTCCAACATTGCTAAGTAGGACAAATTAAAGACCTTGGAAGCTGTTGATGGGTGCCTAAAAAACATAACCCTGGGTTTCAGCAACTCCCAGAGGATTTTGGTGTAAGGTGAACTGTGGAGAGGAAATAGTTGGGAATAGAACCATATTTTCCTTTCTCCTCGAGTTTTGCATCAAAAATAGATGCTCTGAAAAGAAGCAACATTTGGAGGAAGGCTGTGGTATCTTGCGAAAAAAGATCAGCTACATAACTGTAAAATGTTAAGATTCTTAAAATGCTCTGGATGAGAATGCAGCCAGTATGGGCTTCCTAAGCCACGTTGAGGCAGAGCACGGATGCCTAACAAGCACAGACTAAAGATTAGCAAAAGCCTCAGTTAGGATGGGAACCTAGAGCCATCATTTTCCTCAATTCCCGTTTTTTATTCAGCTGATTGGGACTTCTTTAAAAATTGGAAGAGGCTTCACCTACACAGAGTAATGCACAGCATTCACATTTTCCTCTTTCTTGGTTCGACAGATCTTCATAAAAGGAGCAAAAGAGCTAAGCAGATCGGAATCTGAGGGTCCTACACTGTACATCAAGGCCCCATTGCTGCATGAAATCACCCCCACTTAAAACAGAGTGTGCAAATAAAGAACTTGAAGTTAGAATCAAAGGCAGCAACCCAAACAATCCGTCCTGAAGAAGATATACAGTCAAAAAATGACACATAAAAACATGGGTGCCTTTCAACAGCTTCACCAACCAAACAAAGATGGAAGATTCTTTGGGTGTAATGAGTGCTGTATCTTTGTTTAAGAAGACCTTGGGCTCCATAACTGCAGAATGATAAGCTACATTTCGTGGGAATGCATGAAAAACTTCTAAAAAAATTGACGATGCGGGCTTCCCTGAGGCCATAGTGGGCAGATGGGTGCCTAATGAAAACATATGTACCTTTACACTCCACTCAAACACAAAAATAATCTAAAGCTCTGAAAATGCCTCCATAGACAAAACAATGTCACAGAGCACAGTGAAGTAAATGCTTCATAGACAAAAAAAAAATGCCTCCATAGACAAAACAATGTCACAGAGCACAGTGAAGTAAATGCTTCATAGACAAAAAAAAAAATGGCAGAGCACTGTGAAATGTTAGTCCAACAAATCCAACAAGGGCCTACTCAACGTTTCTTGAACTATCTGACATCAAGAATTCGATGATCCATTTAACAAACAGAGATAATTTATCCAAATGTAAAACAGAACAAATAGAATGCAAACAAACACCTACCAGACAGAAAAATCAGAACACACAACAAGCTCGTTCTGAGGCCTGCTCTGCCCATTTCTGAAGCTCCCTTGACAGCAGCCTCTACACACCCAAATCTCCTCGCATGCAGAGAAATGCGAGAAATTTATGAAGTGGGTTTTGCTGTTGCTGCGATGGCACATGTGCGTTCTGCAGTGACTCACTCAGTATTTGTTTTTCTTTTCAGGAAAGGTTGCAGTAGCACGCTCATTCAGAAGGCTTTAGTCATAAATAGTTGGTGTCCCGTCATTTGCGATTTTCCCCTTTCCGGTCATGGGTGACGTCGAGTTTTCTCTTCCCGAGTTAGATCTCCGTTGGCAGTGTGATCACGGAGTGTATATTCTTTTCTTACATGCCTTTGGAGTGCGGGCTAATTACCAGAAATGGTGTTAGAATCCAGATTAACAGAGGAAACCTCAAAGCATTTCATAAGGGAAATTTCCAGAGCTCCTGCAAGGAGCATGTGAAGCAACAATCCAAAAATTGAAAGATGCCAAAGGGATTTTTAATGGAAATGGAGGGGATCATCCATTCACTGGCATTCAGGAATTAATATTTTCATGAATTTATAGAGTTGGCTGTTCTGGGGTCTGATTCCAAAAGGTTGATTGGGTTGTTGTTTGATTCCAAACGTGTGAAGGTGCAAGCAGAATAGGCCCAGATTCAATTCATTACAGTATAACAAATTTCATAGACACCCGGAGGAAGATACAGAGTCATGCCTTTCCACGACGGTTAAACTGTTGAAACACGATTTCGTTTCGCATCGTGGGAAGTGCAAAATTATAGAAAACATAAATTCCTGATTATGAAATTAAATCGTGAGATTTCTGTATTTATTTGTTTATGTAACAGCAAATTTCAGCACTTATTACCACGATGGTGGATGAAATAAATTTATAGTTTGAAATAATTTTTTTTGAATTTATATTATTTAAAGGTGTTTTAGAATGAAATGAAGATAAATTTATAGTTTTTTTTTTTTTTTTTTATATGGTGCTTTAGAATGGAAAAATTAAATTAGTATCGTTAATAAAGGTTGATATATTTCCTGGATGCGGGTGTTTGACAGGTCGGATGGTACGATGGTGGCATATCAAATGGGCAGGTGTCAGCCCAAGCACGCCACGGGTTATTGCACTGGACGGGCGAGCTGGTCTCGCACAAGCATATTAATGAAGGCATTTACTTCCTCCATCAGTCTCATGGTTAACTGTGCTATGGCGCTCCATAAGCTCATCATTCCCGCGGCTTCGTCGCAGACCTCTGCGGCCTTATGGATTGCTGCGTTGTGTGTTTCACTGAGCTATTCTACAAGCGAGCTTAGGCCTGTCATTCCCTTACTAGGCTCAAGAGCATACCATAAACGTTGGGCTCTGGTTCCAGGTTCTTACGGTTCAGTCGGGGTTCTGTTTCCGCTTCACTCTAGGCACTGGACTTGTTGCCATTCCTCCCCGTGTAGCCGCTCCTTTGACAAGCCTCTGCACATTGCCATGCCGCGCGAACGGCCCAGAATGGGGAGCAGGCGTGGCGGCTCCCGCGGTCGTGCCACCTCTCAGCGGTCCACCCCCATTTCTTACTCTTCCTCGGACGCGCTGGAACCTGGTCGCAGCAATCCCCCTGTCACCAGAAGTGGCAGAGGCAGGGGTCGTGGGCGAGTTAGGACTGTTGAATGTGAGCACGCTGCCCACCCCATTGTTCGCTACCGCATCTCGTGTTCTTTAGCCAACTCCACCTTCATTGTTTCAGTCATTATTGAAAAATGTGAAGATGTCCGGGGTTTGGGAGCGGCCCATCCTGGAGTTCTTGCAGACCAGAGGACGACGAATCCAATTGACAATCAGCGCCAGGTCATGGGAGGTCCCTCTATGGTGAATTCAGCAGCCCTTGCAGGTCCAAGTGCGCCAGCTCGAGGAGAACCAACAGGCTCGACGGTTCATCATTCTGACTCTGAGGACTCACTACTATTCGAGTGCAGGGTCGTTGAGGAACCATACACCTCTGAGGACGACTAATCCCGCCCGGGTTTCTGCTCTTTGCAGTTTCTGAAGTAGGAGCTCGACTCCTTTTTTGTATCTCGACGTTAATGCATGTTTCAAGTCTCTGTCAGTCAATGTTTTGTTTATGTCTAGCGTTGTCTAGCTGTGAATGTTTCGTTTTAGTTTATGTTCAGCGTTTCGAGTTTTATGAGAAGTCAAAATACTGCTGGAGGTCTACTGTGTATTGAGATCATGATCATTTTTGTAAAATGCCAACTTCATGGCAAGACTTTTCAATGCTGTGGCCTTGCTGTAACTTTTTTGTATAAATAATAGGAGTAGACTGATTGAGAAAAAAATAAAAAGGTTGATATATTATTTTATTATTATTATTTAATTTGAAGATAAATGTTAATATATTATATTATTTTATTATTATTATCTAATTTGAAAGTCATAGTTAAGTCACACATTAAATTGGTGTACAAGATTTTCTTGTTTGTGGGACAATGGACCTTCCTCTGCTAAATTGGTGTATGAGACCCCCTTGTCTATGGGACAAGGGACCCTCCTCCGCCAAATTGATGTATGATACCCCTTGTTTGTGGGACAAGGGACCCTCCTCTGCCAAATTGATGTATGAGACCCCTTGTTTGTGGGACAAGGGATCCTCCTCCACTAAGCGATTTGACTACTAAGTCTACCAAGGGCAAACACATGCTCTTAACCATTAAGCTCACTCAAGTTGTGATAATAAATATTAAAATACTTACTTTCTCATATATTTTAAATTAAGCATTAAATACTTACTTTATCATACATCTCAAATTTCATAAAAATTAATTAAATTACAATTTTAAATAAAATTTATTATTATTAATGATAAAAATAATTAACCTATAAATTAAAAGTATATACATTTAAAAAAACCATGTAACAAGATTCTTAATCATAGAGATTCAAGCCCCACTTTATCATGGAGTTTTAATTTGTAAATAAACTTTGTTACAATACTATGACTTCCCAATATCAAATGCCCAAAAAACAATAACTTATTTCATATGAGACTTGTTGATTTGTGTAACGTATTTCAGCATTTGATTTATGTATACTACTAAACATTCTAGAATATTTGTGGAGGTTAAATCCCTATTATTCACCTAATAACTAGCATAGCCATATAAAATAAATGGTCACTTAATACAGATAGACGTCAATCTATAATAAGCATCAAAGCATGAAACAAGATTCTTATCAATGGAGATTTGCCCCACTTTACCATGGAGATTTTTAATTGTAAATAGGCTTCACTACAATACTATGGGTCAATACCATAACTTATCAATACCACATGCCCATAAAACCATAAGTCATTTCATATGACACTTGTTCATATGACTTTTCTTTTAATTAATCAATTTAATTAAAAGAGCAAAAAATGCATAACTACTTTGGAGATAAATATCAACCTTTGATTTGTGTATACTACTAAGAATATTTTAAAATATTTCATGGCCGTTAATCTCTACCATCCACTTAATTATTATTGATAATTAATTTAAAATTTTGGAAAATGTATTCTAAAATAAACATGTTTATCTTTTTGTTTTTAGGTTGATACTATATTACATGTTACATATGTTTACATTGTTCACCCACGGAGGACCCTGGGGACCAAAGTCCTCACTCACATGGCTATCCCTTATCATAAAATTTTAGAAAACCCTATTCCAAAATAAACATGCCTTTAGGCATAATTTGGTAGTTAATCATTTTTATTATTATTTTATTTCAATTATTTTAACAATAACATATACTTGTTTCATAATTATCATTATAAAAGGAATAGAATTGAAATATATATATATATATGATTGATTAAAGTGAGAAGATATTATTATTATAAAAATATGAAAAATATAATTTAATTTCATTAATACAAAATCTGCAAGTATTAATTAATTATTTAACTTATATAACTATAGTGATGATGATGATGATTAGCGTCTGTTAAGATCAATATGGTCTATGAAACCTTAAAAAAGTAAGAGATTAATTGGAATTTCTTTAATATTTTATTTCTATGGTCGAAAAGAAGAGAGAGAAATTGTACCTAGATAGCCATAGTTTTGTTTACATAACAAGTCATGAAGGTTGGTAGTGTGTCCAAGTTTTTGAAAATTAGAACATTTGTGAGTCCAAGAGAAAATGTTTTTCATCTTCAATTTCACTTTGAAGCTAATGAGAATTAGTTCTTATCTTGGCAAGATTCATTTTCTTCTTAGCCGTCTTCAAGTCAGAAAAATAACTTTGGTTACCAAGATTAGGGTTAATTACCTCTTTGTAATAGTTTAATTTCTTCTTTCCCTTTTACTCCTTATCATTTCACAACTTACCCTTAAATTTAAAAAAAATAAAATAATTTATGAATATAAGAAATTAATTAAATAATAAATTAATCTTCTTTCTAATAATACTTCATAGAAAAAAGTGATTCACCAATAAAGTTTTATTATAATCAAATTAATAGGTTAGAATATATGACAATGGTTTATCCAGGATGAAAACCACTTCCTCTTAGAGTGCCTTGCGTACAACCACATTAGATCTCAGTGTCACAATATTTGTTACAACACTGACCTTCCTAGCCTTTTACAATGTCAAAATTATAGTGAGCTCGGGAGGCTTCCCTCCAAGCTTTTTGAGCATAGGAATAAAATCTTAAATCAAAATAAATAATTTGTTTATTTAGGTTTGATAGATCATTGTTTGGTCTCAACGGACATTAACCATCATCATCATTGTCAAATTAAATCAATTATAATTTTAATAATTTAAAAAATATATTTATCAAAATTTCACACTTTTTTGGACTCATTAATTAAATTATGATATTTTTAAACAAAATTTCAACCATATCTTTTATCTTTTCACAAATTAGACGACTTTCTCATCAAACGTTCAAAAATCCAAATTGAAATTAATTAATAAAATGGAAAGCCGTCTCAATAGAATCTGACGATGGCGTCGGCCAATAAATCCGACTGTTTGGCGGTGGGTTCAACGTTTTGCTTATTTCGTGATCGACTTTTAATTTAATTTAATGACATATAATATTGATTGAAAATGCAGTTGGCATTTGCGTTCACGATGCATACGTGGACAAGAATTCGTGCCAGAATTCGTTGCGTCAGTGAACAAACGTTTTCCCAATCTGACGGCTAAAAAGTGCACGGCGTGGGCTATCTGGTAGGTTGCTGTCAAAAGTGCCACGTGGAAATAAATTATTCGTCGTAGCACGTATCATTACAACTGCGAATACCGTCATTTGTTGGAGAAAAGAAAATCCTTTACATCTGTCACTATCATTCTGACGCAGACAGCCCATCAGTGAGTTGTGCGAGTGCGATGTGAACGTGGAAAACGACCGAGGGTTACTGTAAGCCTATGACGGGAAGAGAACGGCTGCCGAAAGGACACTTTATAAGTGATTCCCCATACAACTTTCCGACACCGGAAGAGATAGATTCCCGTCGTGCTTGATTTTCCCGTTAACTGACGGGATGTCAACTACTTTGTCGCATTATGACTGGCTTTTATAGGATAGATTTTATTGGCTCTAGGTTTTATTATATTACATTTTGTGCCTTTTTATAAACATGGCATCGAATATTATTTTAGGGTTAAAAAAAAACAAGGGTTTGGTGTAATATGTTAACTTTTTGGGAAAAAATATAACTTTTTCATAAATTACTCTTA
Source organism: Pinus tabuliformis (assembly GCA_031772625.1). Lineage (NCBI taxonomy): Eukaryota > Viridiplantae > Streptophyta > Pinopsida > Pinales > Pinaceae > Pinus > Pinus tabuliformis. The sequence continues at coordinate 1,668,427,848 of CM062816.1, read as the reverse complement.
GAATTTTAATATGGAAATTGGTAAATCAAAAAGGAGTGGAAAAAAATTAACGATTATTTTAAATAACACAAACAAAATTTCACATTATATAAATTATATTAAATATTAAATCTTAAATAAGTTACTATTTTATAAAGTTAAGGATTTATAATAGGTAGTATAGTCCATGTCATTTAAGTGGAAATTATGTTTTCATAAAAATTGCAAATTATATATATGAAATGGAAAAAATAATTACTAACTAAAGGGCAAGGACTTGCATAAATTTTGGTAGCTAGTAATCAATAGTAACTTTGTATATTTATATTTTTACTCTTACTTGTTAAAGTGCTAAACAACACATAAATAATTGTGTGCACTAACTCCTAGTAAGTATATTTATTTACACCTTGTTCATATCCATATTTTATCCCAATACTTGCTTAAATTATGGTGGGAAATATGATGGTAAATATGTTATGTACGTGAGTATGAGCTATTAACAATGAAAAATCACCCCACAAATATATAAAATTCATGGTATAAATATTGCAATCGTGTCCAAAAATTATGGTTGAAAAATCTCAAGTAGTTATCTACATGGCACAAAGGCTACAATCAGAACCTTCAATTCCGGTCCAATCAAAAGTTTGAAAATTATTTTTTTGTAATAATATTGAAAAATAAATATTTGTTTTTCAAAAATTAAACATTATAACTTGCATTGGTCAATACTAAACTAATAGTGATCAACAGGCCAATCGATTACTCGAGTGTTGCCTTGGCAAGGACCAATAATTCTTTCTTTTCTCTTACAACAGTGTCAAAACCTATCAACAATATTTAAATTTGTGCCAACTCTATTGCCATATCCGTCTTTCTTATCCTAACCCTATATATAGTTGGTCTTTCTTATCCTAAGCCTATATATAGCAATTATAAACACAAGAAAATAAAATAACCATGCAAAACCCAAAAGTATATGGCAAAAGAATGAAAGACTATCTCATTAATCACTAATCAATTATTTAAATAATAAGGTTGAGTTATCCATTTTCATAAAATTGAATTATTATTGCACGTGAGCTGATGCGATAGTCGGGGCGGTTCGTTTGCATGCCCCCGACTGCGATTGAGTCCTGCAGAGTTGCGGCTGCAATATATTATGCTCCATGGAGACTCTGATGTTGGAATTTGATATTTGGTTCTGACACCTATTTGTACTAATATATGTAAAAAAAAAGACCCATAATGCTTCTGTAGAGAACTAACCCCTCCCATTTAAAAAAAAAATTGAATTATTATTATTCACATTATAGATTAATTATTAAATTATAATACAATTTATTATATTAAAAAATTATGAAAAAATAAAATAAAGATTTGAATGTAAAAAAATAAAAATTTATTTATTTCCTTCTAAATCATTAATCAATTATTTTTCAAAAACATTATTTTCTTTAAAAAAATAACAATGAATTATTAATTCTTGTAAAAGGAAATAATTAGTGTTCACATTAATCTTAAATTTTAAATTTTACCATATTAAAAAATAAAATGAAAAAATACCAAACCCACTTGAAAATTTTATATCGATTAATTTGATATTGAAATGGAATCTTTTTGTCTCGAGTCGATAACAAATATTAAAAAGCAATGTAGTCACATTATATATTAAAAAAAAAACTCTATTTCGGTCGTAAAAAGATCCGTCTTTAAATGTAATATAATATTCTATATTGTTTTTGCAATTTTGCTAGTAAAAAGGTTCAAACTTAAATTATGGTAATTCTTTTCTATATAAAAACCTTTAATTTCAGAAATTTATTTCCAAATAAAAATTGGATTATAGGTAAAGACAGGGATCCAAAAAGGAAGGATCCAAACTTAGACTATAGGTGAAGATAAGAATCTATAAAGTTAGATTCATAATAATAAATTTATGAAGTAAAGATAGGACTTAAGGGGTAAGGTCCAAATATTTTTAATTTTATTTAAATAGAAGTATAATTAGACTACCATGATGCCATATAGAATAGTTTATATAATGAAAAATAAATAATTCACAACATAACCCCAAAAATCAATGGAATCCAATGTCTTTAGCGATGAGCAAATGAAGACGTAATTAATACATACCTGAATATGACTTTCACTAGAAATATATTTCTCCTCGACCTTATCTAATTTATTATTAATAAATTGTTAGTAACTGTAAATTTAAATTTTATAAATATATAAGTTTTAGTAAGCGTAAATTTAAATTGTATAATATTGTAAAAATATATTTTATTTTATTTTATTTTATTTATTTTGGAAAAATGATAATAAAGATAAAAGGAAATTTAGATAATATGAAAAAGCTATCTTATTCTTATATTATGTTTATTTAATGTTTTTTCTGAGTTATGTAAATAAGGGTGATTTTAATATTTGATATTAAGGATTGAATTTAAAATATACTTAATTATTATTTATTTAATATTTTGTAAATAAATTTTATTTAATATTAGTATTATATAAATATATTTAATTAAATTAATCTAATTGTAATTAATTAATTAAAAGTAATTACAATTAATTAAAAGTAATTAAGGTAGAGAGTTTACAATTTAGATTTCAACAAATCTCTAATGAATTAAACGAAGTCTTTCGGTAGAAATCACATGAGAGAATTTTTTGGCCAACGCTTTTTGAACCAAAAAGTGTGGTTCATCATCGACCAGATGATGAACCAGACTTGTTGGTTCGAAACACGTCGGCCAAAAAATTCTCTCATGTGATTTCTACTGAAAGACTTAGTTTAATTCATTATAGATCACAAAAGCTTGAATACAGAAATCTCTAATGAGTTTGAGGCAAATTCTATCAGAAAATATGCCAAAAAAAACTCCAAAATTTATAACAAATAAACTACTTTTATTCTCTTATGATTTTTACAAATATAAGTAAGTAATATTAATAGGGTCATAAAAACACATTTACAAGGTATTTTGCATTATTTTTTTAATTAATTTTTTTAATATATAAAAATATTAGTAGTCCATGAGGTCTTGGATAGATGTTGATTGGGTACTCTCTTAAGGCACTCCTTGATGTGAAGTCACTGTTCAATTCCCTGCCCTAATTTAGGTGATATATTAGACATGATGAAGATGTGGTCCTGCCATAATTAGTTTCATGAGGAAGATAATACATTAACTTTCTCCTCTTTTTTCCCATTTTAGTTTGCTCTTCCTTTATTATTTTGCTAATATGTATTATTATTTTGTTGTTATAGGTTTAGGGTTTCATGGAGGAACCTCCATGATGAAGGTAGTGGCTTTTAGCTTTCCTTTTCCTTCCTTCTCCCTTTGACACTTTTCTATTACTTTATTGATTTGCTAAATTTTACTATTCTTTTGTTGTTGTTTAAGGTTTCATGGGTGGAGGCTAGTGTTCCATAGAGGAACCTCCATGAGGAAGGTAACAACTTCTAATTTTTCTTCTTTTTTCTACTTTGTTTTTGTTTTATTGATTTACCAATATTCATTATTTTTTTTCTGGTTGGAAGTTTAATAAAGAAATAAAAAATGATATTTTGGGGGTTTTGTTTAGTGCAGAAATATAGTTTGTGAGTGAGGTATAAAGAACATTCCTATAATAAGACCTAAGTTCAAATGAGTATATCATCATCATGTCCAATATATCATCTAGATCAAGGCAACTTCACATCAAGGAATGCCTTAGCAAAATACTTCATCACCATCTATCCAAGACCCGTGGACAACATCCGTATATGGACAATTACTTACTTTAATATTGTTATTGACTTGGCTAAAACTATGACCTCAAAATGAGAACTTTAACCCTAATTTTTTTTCTTAAAACAACACTATCTTTCTTGAAATTAATACTTATATTATTGTATCAAAATCTTATAATTAATACTTAAATTAAAAAATGGTACTCACAACAATACCGTGGTGCTCACAACAACACCCCTTTCCTTTTTTTCTCAAAGCTATAATTACAATCTTTTTGAAATGTTAAACTGGCATTTTTGTGATCAAAATTTTAAAACAACCACCCAAAAAGTTAATAATAGTTTTGAGTTTTTAAGTGTAACATTTTTAAAATTGTAATTTAAAAATGTGATATTATTGCACACACAACTTTTATATATATAAAAAGAAAGAAAATAAAAAATAAAAAAAAAACAAAACATTTAAAACATAAAAATTATATATATATATATATATATTTAACAACCGAAATCTTTCTTGGGACAATCTTAGGAAAAGGAGCTGGCATGGCCCCAGCAGATGCTCGATGTGCGAGTCTGAAGAAGAGACAAACTTACACATGTTCTTTCAGTGCAACTCTTCACAGAAAATCTGGTATGAACTTGCCATTTTTTTTTATTTCCCTCACAATGTCTTTGACTCTGTTCATGCAGCCTTCCATTGGTGGTGCTCTCAATGCGCGACAAGGCGTCCCCTTCTTGTTATCATGATATGGTATGCTTGGAAATGGCGGAACCATAAAATCTTTAGAGATTCCAAGACCCCCTTCTCTGCCATTTTGCAAAGCATCTGCACTAGCTTTGAAGCTATCTCAGGCTTACAGGCCTAATACATCTGTCTTAAAATGTTTCTGTTCCCTCTATTTTGACTTAATGTCTAAGTATATGTACATCCCCAGCCCATCTAGTATCATATGTTTCCCTTTTCTGTATCCATCATACTCTGAGATATGTGCTATATGACATCCTATTTACATGATCCATCTCTATTTTGACTTGATATCCACTCAAGTCCCTTTCATATGCTTCCAAATGTAGCTCTTTATATTGACTTAATATAATCTATACTGCTTTTTCTTCTGGAAAAAAATATATTATTTATTTATTTATAAATTTAATTTTTTTTAATAACTTAAAAAAAACACAATTTAAAAAATATATATTAAAATAAAACAAATTTCAAATTGCTTAGACAGATAACTTGAATAGATCCCCGAAGACTGAAGGGTAGCTAAAAAGCCCCTGCGTATTTTACTGATGGGCGTTCATCATAAGGAGGGTCAAAGGGGACGACCCTGCTACCCGAAGGACTATCTATGGCTCTTCTAATTTATTGACAACCTAAAAAACCTTTACAAAGTTATCATTAAATTTGTAAATATGTTTTTTTCATTAAGTGGTGATATTTATTGCATTATTCACTTGTTTGCATGCATCAATTATGTTAGTTTCAGTTTAAATCTACACTTATAATGACATTTTTTTGTGGGAGTGTAACTCAAAGTAAATTCTTGCATTTTGGCAAGTGATCTAGGTTCATATATTTCTTTACCATCATTTATTTCATTTTTCATTTTTTTTCCTTTTTTAATTTCTGTATTGGTATATTTTTATTTTTATTTATTTATTTTTGTATTGGTATATTTATTTTTTCTAGTTTCAAATTTATTTATTTTTTCACTAGTTTAGTTTAGTTTTAAAATATTTATTTTTTCACTAATTTAGTTTAGTTTCAAATTTGATTTACACTTTTAATGAAAGATTTTTGTGGAAATGTCACTTACATAGTGATCCTTTTAGCAAGTGACATGGTCAAACCCCAACATTTTTTATTTATGCTTTTTTTGCTTACTAATTTTAGTTTTTATATTCGTAAAATTTAATTTAAAAATAGTCATACTAAATTCACCATTAAATTTAGTACTAATCCCAACGTTAAATACAAACATTTTCTCAAGTTAAGATCACACTAAAAAGGGATTGCATCTAATAAATATGATCCCACTATCCAAAGTTAAGATGGATCTATGCTAGTATTGCAATATGCTTCGATATTGGCATGTTGCTTAACACTTTATATTGGCTAGAAGCTTGCGGAAGAGGAAAGCTTTTGAGGACCTGCTTCTGAAGCTCTCCCATTGGTGACAACACTCTTCGGGGGGCTCGCTACACTCAACCATCAGTTCCAATATCCACGGAAATCACATAAAGAATGTAGCCCAAACGGTGATCAAAAAGTTGGAAAGGTGGTATGCTACAAGCTCTCAATCTCGATATGGGGGGAGGGTGCTTAGGGGAAAGCTCCTGAATCAATTGGTTCCAGGTCAACTTGGGTTTTGAAACAGTCCATGGTACTTATAATGGTTCGGGAACAACTAATGGCGGGTCAACTGTTGGTGGTGCTTATAGCTCAATCTAATCAATCTGTTGAAACCGCTGCTCCTTCCTATGCTGTTAGTGATGATGGTAGTGAAGAAACTGAATCAACTGATGTCGGGTGGTGCTACTGAAGTTTCTACTCCCTACTCACTCTCTCCGCGTGTGGTTGGTTCGACCTGCTCCAATGAGCATTCTGATCCCTCGGCTGTGATTATATGATCTAATTCCTAGCCATTTTCCCCAGTACAGCTCAGGGTTGGCTGGGTCCCTCACGTTCATTCACGGAGTGTGCTGTAATCACCCGTTCCAGGATAGAGGTATAAATTAGGTAAGGTCCCCGGCCCCATAGTTCTCATTGATCCGTATTAGTGCTAGTTATCCCCGGTAGTCACTGTAGTAGGTGGATATAGTAGTTGAGTTTAAGGGGGCCACAGGTGATCCGTCCACTGTGTCTTGAGTAGCTTCATAAGGTCCTTGATATTACATTATGTGTAATTAATTACATATGCAGTTGAGGTGTAATATATATATATATATATAATGGTTTTGTATTTTTTTTTAGAATCGCTGGCGAGCTCTGCAACCCTCGGCCCTGCAAAACGAGATCCGCATCCTCCACGAGTTGCAGACAGCGAGCCCCCGCCCTTTGCTGGCCCGGCTCCTGCGAACCCGTCCGCTTGTGAGCCCACTGCTTGCTGCGGTCTGCCTTTCATGGATCGTGCAGCAGACTGACAGATCCGCTCTCAGAGATTGTGACCATGGAGGGGCTGGGCACTCCTCAGGCGCCTCTTCCGCCTCCTCCGCCGACCTCACCTTCTGAGGCTTTTAACAGGCTTTTGGCAGGACTGCCAAAGAAGAAAAATACTGAAGCTGCGAAGTTTGTCAAGAGATTGGACGATATTCCGGTGATCTCCCTCCCTCCAGAAACCCCGATCCAAGTTGCCCTGTCACTGGCTGAAAGGGCTCTCATCGGTCAGTTCACCGGGCTATGGTCGTCACCAAAAACCACAGAAAGCTGGGTTAACAGAAATTGGGCACCACTGATCAAAGAAAGCGTCACCTCTTACTTTCTGGGGAGAGGTTATTTCCTCTTCGAATTCACATCAAAAGAAGATAAAGACCTGATCTTCCAAAATGGCCCCTACTTCATGGGCCCTCAGGGTCTATACCTGAACAAATGGACCCCGGACTTCGATCCGGCAGTAGATGTGCCCAAAGCAGTCCTGGTGTGGGTCAGGCTCCCAAATCTCCCAGTGCACTGCTGGAACTGGGATTCACTGAGACACATTGGAAACGCCCTGGGAAAATTCATAGATCGTGCGAACAACAAGGATCAGTACGACTGTGCCAGGATCTGTGTAGAAGTAGATCTGGAGGTGGGACTACCAGAGGCCATCACAATAAAGGTCGGAAGCTGGACGCACATGCAGAAACTGGACTATGAGCAGCTGCCCTTCAAATGCTGGAAATGTCATGTTTATGGACATTTCGCCAGAGGCTGCCCGACTAACAATGAGGTTGTGCAGGGGAAAGAGGATGGATGGAATCAAGTCAAGCGATCCAAAAATTATCCCAAGAATCAGAAGCAGGGAGGCCCTAATGGCAAAGGAACCCAGCAGGCCACTGCTCAGCAGATCCCCATCAAATCCATTCCTGAAAACAAGTATGATCCCCTGAGTTCGCAACCAGAGAGCACACAAGAGGGCGAGGTTCAAAAGGAGGCAGAAGCTACACAGGAGACCGAGGCTCAAAAAACAGCTCCCACAAGCAAAGGTACTCCCTCAGCCTCCCACAAAGGAACAAGTGTTGAAGATCCAAAAGGCATGATCATAGAAGATGAAGAAGAAGGGCAGGAAACGGAAGAATCAGAAGAGGAAGGAGAAATAGGAGAGTCCCATACCTCGGTAAGAAGATCAACAAGAGGCCGGAAAACCGATAGGGAAAAAAGGGAGCAGGAGACTTACAAAGAGAAACTTCAGGGCAGTCAACCAACCTTGGAGAAAATGCTAGCCTCAAAGCCTAAGATATTGAAAAACCTGCCCCAAGGCTCCAAGGGAGCCCACCAGAAGCATAAATAATGAAGGTCATCTCCTGGAATTGCAGAGGTATGGGGAGAAAAGCTAAAGAAGAAGCCATCAGAAGTCTAATCAGGACAGAAACCCCAGATTTACTTCTCGTCCAGGAGACAAAGCTGGAAGACATAGTCTTCCTTCAAGCAAGCAAGAAACTTTGGAATAAAAGAGAAGCAAGAGCAATCTCTGCCTGGGGTGCCTCAGGAGGGATAGGCACTCTTTGGAACGCCAATAAATTTACAGTCCTATTCGAGGCTAGGAATATCCATTGGTTGTTGCTGAAAATGCAGAACCTGGACACTAAGGAAACGTTTTGTCTATTCAATGTTTACTCTCCAGTCAACGTTGGGGAAAAAAAGACTGTTGGGACTTTATAAGACATCAAGTAGATTTGACAAACTTATAAAATAAAATAATTGCTAGCGACCTCAACCTCACCTTGCATCCATCAGAAAAAAGGGGAGGCAACGTAGTTAGAGATCCGGCTAGAGAATGGGTGGAGGACATAGTGTAAGACTGGGATTTGCTGGACATCAAACCCTCTTTAGGTAAGTACTCTTGGTCTAATAAAAGAGTGGGACCTAGACACATTGTTGCTAGGCTAGATAGATTTATCATTCAAAGTTCCTATTTGCTGCTAGGATTAGAGCCCAGAATGCATATTCTTGCCAACAGCATCTCTGATCATAAGCCCATAAAGCTAGAACTCTTAGCTCAACATGATCTGGGCCCTATTCCATTTAGATTCAACGCTCTTTGGGTAAAGGAGCCTAATTTCATGCAAACTGTCAAGGAATGTTGGAACTAGCCAGTTAAAGGATCGTCATTATATATTTGGTAGGAAAAGCTCAGAAGGGTGAAAGGAGCTCTAAAAAGATGGGCCAAAACACTGTCTAATCAGGCCACAGTAAGGAAAACCATTAAAGCTGCCCTTGTTTCTCACCAAAATGGTATGGAAAACGCAATTCCCACAAAGGATTTATTAGATCAAGAAACCCAGTTGCAACAACGATACCACAAAGCCTGCTTAGCTGAAGAAGAGTATTGGAGATTGAAATCCCGGAACCTCTAGCTTAAAGCAGGGGATAGGAACACTGCTTATTTTCACAAACAAGCCCAGGCAAGGAAATGTTTCAACACCATCTCAGAGATTAAAGAAGAGGGAGATATCCATAAGGATTTTGATCACATAAAGAAAGCAGCTTTTGCTCATTTCCAAAACTTATATAGTGAAGACAAGGATCCAAGCCACTATCCAGATCTGTTAGATAATATACCCTCTGTAATTTCTCAGCGAATTAATGAATCTCTTGAGGCCAAAGTCACTAAAGATGAAGTGAAAAAGGCTCTCTTTGATATGGACCCGGATAAGGCCCCTGGGCCGGACGGTTTCTCTGCTATATTCCTTCAAGTTTGCTAGCCGATTATTGAAAAATACCTTCACAAAATGGTACAAAAATCCCAAAATATCCAAAAAATAGGAGGCAGTACTAATTCTACGTTTTTAGCACTCATACCCAAGGAAAAAGGTGCCAATAAATTCAACAGATTCTGGTTGATTTCCCTATGTAATACAGGGTACAAATTAATCACCAAAGTAATTGCAAATAGATTGAAGTTTATTCTCCCCAAAATAATTCCAGAGAATCAAGGAGGCTTCATCCATGGTAGGCAGATCGTGGACAACTTTTTACTGGTACAAGAGGCAATTCACTCAAGTCTCCTTCGAAAAGAGCAAGGTATGGTGATTAAACTTGATTTAGCAAATGCTTTTGATCAAGTAAATCATATCTTTCTTTTAAATTTTATGTGTAAGTTTGGTTTTGGAGCAAACTTCATTAAATGGATCCAGGCATGCATCTCGGAGCCATGGATTGCTCCTCTTTTTAATGGAAGAGCCATAGACTTTTTTAAAGCCTCGAGAGGACTTAGGTAGGGGTGTCCTCTATCCCCCCTGCTCTTTGTCATCCAAGCCTCAGCCCTTAGCTTCCTGCTAGACAAAAAGTTGCATGACCAAGAAATCAATGCACTGTGTATTGCAAAAGGGACCAAAAATATTAACCATGCCTTATTTGCAGATGACATTTTGCTGTTAGGTCCTTCCTCTATTTCCTCTGCCACTAAATTCAAAGCGGTTCTGGATGATTTCAGTGAAGCTTCAGGCAGCGTTGTTAACAAGAGCAAATGCCATATTTTCAGTTGGAATACTACGCCTAGACTGCTATCTACCATCTCCAGATGTTTGGGCTTTGAAGCTTCCACCTCCTGGTCTTCTTTTAAATACCTGGGCCTCCCAATATCTCACAAGAGACCTACAAGCAAAGAATGGCTCCCACAGCTGGAAAAATTCAAGGCAAAGATTCAAGCCTGGGGATATTCCTGGCTGAATACTGCTGGCAAAACAGTCTTAATTAAATCAGTTCTCACCAGCTTGCCTCTATTTCAATTCGCTGGGCTTCTCGCTCCGGCATCCATTCTAAAAAAAATGGAGGAATACATAAGGAGGTTCTTCTGGAAGGGAGGGAAACAGAATGAAAAAAAGATCCCTCTTATCAGCTGGGATATCATCTCCAAGCCGTTGTGGGAAGGTGGCCTAAATTTCAAAAATCTTCGTCAACAGAATGTGGCAATGGCTGCAAAAATCATTTGGAGGATCATTGCACCCAATCCTGGCTGGGCCCAAAAGGTGCTCTGGAAAAAATATTTCAGAGGTCCAAGATCCAGATGCTTAGAAAATGTGATCCATCTGCCAAACTCGTCATTCCTCAAAATTTATGACAGAGCTGCATCTCTCATCACCGCCCATTCTTACTGGATACCAGGCAACGGGAAAAAAATCAATATCTGGTCGGACAGAATCATGAACAAGGAGCCAATAGAAGTCAGAGCCTCCATTAATTCGCTGCGCTGCTGGATGGACAGAGAAGGACTGCGAACACTGTGGGATATCTCATGCTGGAACGATTCGATATGGGCAGGCTGGAAACGTTTAAAGGTGCCGGATAACCTGAACTCCGAGTGGATCACGCTGCTCGACTCCCTTCACGGATTGGCGCCCACGCACTCGAGGAAAAGAGATGCGATGGGCTGGGGGCCGAAAGCCAGAGGATACGCAGTCTCCTTGGGGTATGCTAAATTGAACGAGAGACCATACGTTCCCCCTGATCCAGCTCCTTGGCAAGGTGTCTGGCGATTGTCTTCATGGCCCAAGGTTGATTTCTTTGCTTGGGTTTACTGCCATGGCAAAATCTTAACTTATGACAACTTACAGAAGAAAGGATTCCACGACCCATCCATCTATTCACTGTGTAATGAAAACGCTGAGACAACAGTTCACCTAATTCTAGAATGTAGCTTCTCCAGGAAGATCTGGTCCTTCTTTACTCATGATCTGGATCCTAACTTCACTATCCCTTGCTCCACTTCTGAACTTTTCTCTGAATGGACAAACAGATTTCCAGGTTCTCCTCCTAAAAACCTGATTATTAAAGCAGCATGGGCTGTTCTCCCAAAGATTATTTGTTGGCAGTTATGGATAGAGCGTAAGAGAAGAATTTTTAGAAATACAAAACAGAGCCACAAAGTCTTAGAAGCCAAGATTAAATGTCACATAAAGGAGTGCTTGACTGATATAAAAGACGACTCCAACCTCAGTCAACAGGACATTGCATGGGGATCAACGCTAGAACTTCAATTTCATCCAGCAGTCAAAAAAGCCCCCACTATCAAAGAATGGCAAATAAGGAAACCTGAGAATGACTTTCAAGATTGGCTTAAATCGCAAGCAAGGCACTTCCTCTTTTTTGATGGAGCAGCAAAGGGAAATCCGGGCAAAGCTGGTGCAGGAGGTGTTGTTCTAAATCAAACTGGGGAAAAAAATTTCTCCTACGCTTGGGGACTTGGATATACTACCAGCATTCAAGCTGAGGCCTTGGCCCTCTTCCAAGGACTCAAGACCCTTAAAGATCTGGACATAAATGAAGCAATTGTTATAGGCGATTCTCAGGTCATTATAAACGCAATGGTTTCCAATACTCCAGTATCGGACCTCAATCTAGCAAGGCTGATTACTAGGATCAAAGGTTTGGAAAACAATTTTCAGAACTTGAAGTACTATCATGTGTTGAGAACTCACAACAAAAAGGCGGACATCGAAGCCAATAAAGCTGCCCTACTCTCTGCCGGGGTCAAGTTGAAAGAGGAAGAAGAATCATGGGAACCCATTCCATAAATAGATTGCTGCCATGTTCTACTGTCTGTTATTAAACAAATTTGTTTGTATCTTCAAGTGGGGGAAAATCTCTGAAATCAACTCATTGGGTGTCTATCCAAGGAAGAAATCTGCAAGCTTCAGCTGCATCCTTAGCAGAGAAATGCATCAGGGCAAAGAAGCTCATAATGTAATCAGATTTTCGGCATTCAGCCCAAGATTAATATAAAAGCTCCATAACCGTTTCTGTAAATATATATATATATATATACATACAAAATGTGTTCTTATTCTATTAATATATTCTTTCTAATTTAAGGTATTATTGAGATTCACGAGTTTTGATCCTTATAGACACTATATATATATAAAAAACATTGAAAGATTTCACTAAGTATGGGTATTGAAGTATTTTACTTATGAACCATATTGTTCACATTAAAATGTTTCTTCTTAATATATTTATAACTACACATCAATATTACTTAATCTTGCATATGAAAATATTTTATTTATCACTCATATTGAACTTTTATTATTATTAATAATATTTTTAAATACCATATGTTAATTTTATATTAAGAATTGATGAATTTCTATTGGGAAGTAATTGAAATTTCTTTTGTTATATATATATATATAGATATAGATATATATATATATATATATATATATATATATATATATATATATAATATTTTTTGGGATATAATATAGTGAGCACCGCGAGTCAAATTATTTATTAATACTTTTAATTAAAACTAACCAAATATATATTATTATTGTAATAGAGGACATTGTATTTTTATTTAAAGATGATGATGATGATGATTATTATTATTATTATTGGCAGGGATATATATGTGAACTTTTGGTGGAAGAGGGTAGGTTAAATTTTGTTATGTATTGATAATCGACGAATGGATTTGATGAAGAGCGAATATTCCCAACATATTCTTTGTCTGAGTGTTTAATCCACAACTGCGAAAAGGGAAAAGCAAACGTCCAAATGCATGGCAAGATTTAGTGTGGAAGTGTTGGCGGTTGCGTTAACACGTTCTGAAAGTTAGTTCATTAATATAGGAAAAATTTAATATTAATATAACTGCTGTTAAAAGAACACATTAAAGTTAAAGTTAAAGTTATAAATAAACAAACTTAGTTCATGAATACACCAAAACCACCATGTAAGTTGTTATAATAATTTTCGAGACCCAGATGGAAATAGGTGGTAATAAACGAAGTCACAGCCCTGAAGGATCGGATTCAGATAAGGAGCAACCAATGTGTACGATGGAAAACCAGCTAGCCGTTCTTGACTCCCCTCCCAACATGGATGGTTGGCGAAAAGTGGAGAAGAAGAAGGGCAGGAAGACTTAGGCCAGCTGGGCTTTCTTTCTGGGCTGTATTGGAGCAGCTCTCGTTTTTCCTACCTTTAGGCAGTGTTGTATATTGCAGGTTGTGTGATTTTTCCCCACACAGCTAAACTGAATGTTTTTTGCATATGCTTGTAACTTTTTATTTTAATAAAAAGTTCGCTTTTTTTCTTTGGAAAACAAAAAAAAAGTTGTTATAATAATTTTAATTAAATGTATCTTCTTGTTAAAAGAATATGTTAAAGTAAAGTTATGTGTTACTGTCTTACTATATTTTCCTTCCATCAACTTGATGACTAAGGTGGAATAAACAAAATTTTTACTTATTCAAATTTAACAAACTTTTTCCTTATTCAAACCCACAAATTTACTACACTAGAGTGGAATACACCTCAATACCTCTGGCAAAGCATTCGAGGTACAGTCAACCTTTAAGTTGACTGAGCATTCGACAAATTAGTTTACTATGTTACAACTAAATTATTAAAGGTAATTTAGTATGGTAAAAGTTAAAAAAAACAAAATCGTTAAGGTTAATGACTACTTCTACCAATCTTTACTGGTTATTGTTTGTAGAAGTGGATGCTAAAACACGTGGGGTGGGGGTGGATTGGAAAATGGTTGCCATCATCGTGGATGCTGAGACCACTTGCATGCTTGCGGAATTTCATATTTTATGGAAGCTTGGGTTGTTCTGTTCTTCTTTGTTCGACTTAGTTGCTGGCATAGAATTGTGAATTGCGTGGGTGGGGTGTGCTTCCTAAGCTTGGTGTTGGAGATGAATACTACAGTTGCAGAGGAAACCTACAATGTTTGTCTATTGTTTGTCTTCAAACGAGTAAGAAGATTGAACAAAATTTTCTATTCAAAGTATGAATTGGCATGTTAATCTAGCTATTTAGTGCAGGAGTTGTTAATCTGAAAACAACTAGTGTGCCTATTTAGTGTGCCTACTGTGCATGTTAATAGGAAAAGATGATAGGTTTGTACCTTAGAAACCCGGGTTAGTCCTTTGGCCTAGCCTGACAGTGGCCTAGCCAGAAGGCAGTCTCGAGGTCTATAATAATAATATGCAAATTTATTTAAATTTTAAAGGAAAGATTTAAGTAATAGTATGCTCTACTTTAAAGGAACAAGCATGTACATTAAAAAATAAGCATGCACATTAAAGAAACAACTATGGAACCTTTGCATTTTTCTGTTAAGAGATAAGTTAAGTTGAATCAGACAGTTTGGTAATTTATAGAACACCAAAACAGTCAGTGAATCTTAGTAAGTCGAAATATTATCAGATAAATAAAAAACGTGAAATAATTATCACGTTTAGTCCCCAGGTCGAATCGGACTAACCAACAACTTGGGGACTTGTCTGGGTTCAATGCAACCTCGCATTAGTTTCTGGGGTTGAATAATAAGACCAAAACTGCGTATACCCTAGGGATGAGCGAAGCATAAATATGAATCTTATAAATGAATTGCGAACCTAATGAAGACAAGAAGTAAAAGACAACGAACAAAATAGTGGTTGTACCAAAGACAAAACAAAACCAACAAATGAAAACTATACTTGTCTGTAATATATTCAAAATAGCCACATAAAATTGATTATTGATACAAAACCAAAACAGAAAACCATTTCCAACAGTGAAACCCTCATTCATGGGAATTAAAAAAGGAATATAATAACAATAGATTTCATATATTAACATCCAGACTTTAAAAGGACCATAACTTAATTAAGTCCATTACGCCCAACCAAGCTGGTTAGGATACCTAAACCAACAGACATTCTATATCCATATATATAACTTCAAGTCACAACAAACCTCAAATAACTTGTGGCAGTGCCAAAAAATACAAGAATGAAATAACAACACTTTGTGGCCACATTTGGGCTTGCAATGTATAATTTGTCCCTAGCCATTAATTAAAAACCTAAGAAAATAACTATAGGGACCAAATCTAGAAACCGTAATGAAAATAACACAAAATTTATGAAACCTGGAAAGAAGAAATATGTGTGGAGGTCAGCTTGTCAGCCCCCATCTCAAACAAAATTACAGAAGAAAAGATAAACCAAAAATAGATTGGACCTGTAATTAAATTCAACATTTTGTACATTCATGAGGAATGATATTCTGTGGAATAACTTCATTAATAAAGAGAATGAGATATATTTTTCTAAGTTAATAACAGAGCCATATACAAAATTATGGTAGTTATATAAGCATTTTGTGTATAACATTAACCAATAATAGAGCCACAACATGTGTAACACTATCAACACAGAACCATTCAAAATATACAAATTCAAACATGACTATCAATTCTGAGAAGCCCAAACCCTTAGCGCGAGCAGGCCGAGGAAAGGCTTGGAGCCTACCCTTTGGTATCTCATAGGTGAACGTAGACGTATAACAAACCCCAACAAATAGAAAGGAAATTATTGTACATACGAGAGGGAACCGAAACCTGGAAGGTTTTCCCCAAAACAGTTCGTCCACCCATGGTCCTCTAAGGACAGGCAAGTATAAAAACAAGAGTTACTGGAATGCCAACCTGGAGATGAGCGACCAACATTTATGGGTAACGTAATGAAGTCGAAAACCCTGGTAAATGTCCTCTCCACCTGCAGGAATAGTCTACCTATTAGGAATAATTCGGTAGAAGGCATTTAACTAAAAAATTACAACAAATGGAAAAATTGTTGAACAATAAAATAGAAGAGTAAACCTTACTTGAGCTGGTGGTGAGGGAGTATGGAAGAACAATGCTCAGATGGATGGCACAACAACCCAGCCAACGAGAAACTAAAGATTTCCTTAGTGATTCGGTGCAGAATAGGGTTTGAGTGTCGAGGAGCATTTACTTCACCTAGTTTCTGCACTCTCTCTGCCTGGGAGAAGCAACTGGAAAATGAGGGTTCTCTCCACTTGCTAGAATAGTCTAGCTGTTAGGAATAATTTGGTAGAAGGCATTTAGCTCAAAAATTACAACAAATGGAAAAACTGACGAACAATAAAACAAAAGAGTAAACCTTACCTGAGCCGGTGGTGAGGGAGTATTCTCCATGCAGGAAGCACAATGCTTGGATGGATGGCACAACAACCCATCCAATGAGAAACTAAAGATTTCCTGAGTGATTTGGTGTAGAATAGGGTTTGAGTGCTGAGGAGCATTTACTTCGCCTGGTTTCTGCACTCTCTCTGCTTGGGAGAAGCAACTAGAAAACGAGGGTTGCAGAGCCATCAGAGCCGGCAGAAAGGAACAAAATGAAATTTGTTTACAACAACCCAGCAAGGTGGTTACCCTAATTCGTTCACAAGTGATCATAGCCGTAGGATGAGCATCAGGTGAGGCAATCCTTGGATGATCATTGTGTGGCATTCTCGATTGATGTGCATCTGGAGGGGTGCCTCGCAATTTTGAGAGCCACCCATAGCATATGAATTAGTACCGATACTTAATGTTTTCCTGCGAAAACTAATGTATGGTACCTGACCTGATACATGTCGCAATTAAATCTCTTCAAAATAATTTACACTATACGTAACTTCGTGATACATGATATTAATGTTCCATGGCTGGGCTCGATGGTTCATACCATTGAGTTGTAATAAATTAAATGGCTTACATAACTATAATGTCAATAGTAATATTGTGATGTGACATCAAATCATAATGTTTAGAGTAATAGATAAGCGGTGACATGTAAGTAGAATAAATTTTTTATTTATTGATTTATTCAAGGTGTTAACGTATATGTGACAAGTATGGTTTAATTAAGGGTTAACTTCCAAGGTTTCATAAGGTTTCATTTGCGTTCATACTCGATGTCTGAACCCACTTACCTACCAAGCATTCAGATTTCCCATTAATTTATATGAGCATAGCTACAATTGGAAACTTCCTTCTTGTCACCTCAACCGTTGATCTGAACCCTGAGCTCAAAAGGTCGTAGATCCAAAATTGCTCCAATCTCGAAGAGAACTCCAAGCCAGATGGAAGTAGATCCCAACGCGACCTTTGATTCTTTTTATGGTGATCTGGATAATGGGCACTTTTTAATGCTTTTATGGTGATCCTTCTAATATATTGTCATACATTTCTGCTCGATCCCTTACCCTTAAAATTTATGGTAGAAAATATCATCATGAAAAATACTTGTCATAAACTTTTATTCTACATTTAAACTTTTCTATGTAATAATAGGTTGGGAATAATTCAAAGTGCATGACAATGATCACATGTAAATAATTTATGGATCATCATTTATTTAATAATAATAGTTTAAATGGTTTTAGTATAGTTTAAAGCAATTGCAAATACAAATTTTATTTTACATTTAAACTCTATTTCTAAACATTAATGTGTGGGAATAATTTACTGACAATGATAACCCATAAATAATTTATGGGTAATTATTTATGTTGCAAGGTGATAACGACACTAACTTGTCATATGATAAGTTTAAAATAGGTCAAGTCATTAGTTCACTTTTTCAAAAATTTCTTCAATTTTTTTTTGAAATGTAAGGATTATTTAATATAGGTTCTTGCGAAAATCAATAGAAAATTTTTCATGCTTTGAGTTTTGACTTTTATATTTTGAAATGCATAAGGATTATTGAATATAGGTTCTTGCGAAAATCAATGGAAAAAATTTCATGCTTGGACATGATGTCAAATTATTGTGTGAAGTGAATTGGAAAGATGAAAGTTCATGTTGCAAGGTGATAAAGACACTAACTTGTCATATGATAAGTTTAAAATAGGTCAAGTCATTAGTTCACTTTTTCAAAAGAAATTTGAATAATTTTATTATTGATCTTTAAAATTATACTTTCGGATTAGAATTATACAAATACGACTTTATCGTTAATGTCCGTTTTAATATTATATTGAAAAGGTTTTGCATCATGTGCTCATCTAAATCATTTTTTTGACTATGGGGGATTTGTCCTTCTTAATATTGAAATATTGAACTTTTGTATTATTTTTTATTTTTATTTTTTATATATATCATAATAATTGAATTAATAATGAGGGTAAATATCATTTATTTAACTTGCCCATCTTTGAGAAAAATGCTTCCAAAAATTGTGCTTGGGCAGTGGTTATAAATTTCAATAATTTTGTATTTTTAAGTTGCACTATTTTGTTTAGTCTAATATTGAAGTATATAGAAAGCAAGTAAAGATGAAAATGGATTGTTTTCCTAATCCATTTTTAGATTAAAATAATCAATGAATGTTGTTCCTATTGTCATTTAACATTTTTCTTCTTTTCTTTGTAGTACAAAAGACAACTTTTCCTTTGTTTCTAGCAAAGGTTGTTTCTTTTGGTATGGATACTGCTATTTGGGAATTTCTCCCCCTTAACATTATTGAGCTTCTCTTTCAATGGCTTCCTTTGTCGGTGTTGATGAAATATAAGTTGGTTTGTAAACAATAGTGTCTTGTTTTGGAAAACCCGTTTTTTATTGCGGCTTGTGATCAATGTCATGAGAAAGAGTTAGGATTTATTTCTTTGTCCACTCGTTTTCGCA
Source organism: Pinus tabuliformis (assembly GCA_031772625.1). Taxonomy (NCBI): domain Eukaryota; kingdom Viridiplantae; phylum Streptophyta; class Pinopsida; order Pinales; family Pinaceae; genus Pinus; species Pinus tabuliformis. The sequence goes on along the minus strand of CM062816.1, from coordinate 1,668,408,501 downwards.
ATGATTGCTTCCTAGCATCATACCTTAACAACAGTGGTCGGTTGTCGACTATGGTGTTTCCTTTTCTTCATTCTGCATACATAATTGAATGTACAATGGGATCAATGATTCTCTTCAGCACACCTACAATTTATTTGCATACAAAAAACTATTTCATTGTCAACCCTTTTACGAAGACGTTTATAAATGTTGGACTTCTTAGTGTTGGGGAGCGAGGATTCTTCTCTTTATTTCAAAAATGCAGTCCAGGAAATTATGAATGGGTGTTTTTGAAACATGTTTGTGAAAACATGGACTCACATTTTCTCATTTGCAGTAGTGTTGACAATGTTTGGAAGAGGACAAAGCTTCCATATGGTGGTGTAACTCCACCAAAGGAGGCTATCTTCTTTGAAGAAAATTTTTATTGGGTATATCTAGACAAAGATTATGAAGATTACCCTACTTATGGTTACACTATCTACTGGTTGGAATTGAACATAAATAATTGGGGTTATTCATTTGTTCCTATTGTTGACATACAATGTATGTCATTAGGGTTATATAAGAATCAACTTGTTTGTGTTGTTAATAATGGTGGCACATCTGTTTGGTCACTTGAAAAGGTAGAGAATTTTGAATTTGGTCAACTGTCGAAAGAGAAAAGTTTGGAATATTTTGAAGATGATTGGGGACACAGATGGTCGTTGCTTCAATTTGTCTCTTTGGATATAAATACTAAATGTGCAGGTTACATACCTTTGTGCATAGTTGGAGAAAAATTCCTTATGCTCGGTTGGTCTGGAGTGCAGTTAAAGTTGTATGATTTACTGAGTGGAATATGAAAAACAACAATTCTTGATGGATTGTCCATGCTGGAAGCATCATGCTTCTATCTACAAACAGTTGAAGAATTTGATGATGTCATTGAAAATGGAAATATTTTTTCATTGATTCCTAATGCAGATTCTATTGTTGACATACCTCCACTACCTGTGGATGTATTCAATTAGCGTTTGAGGCATGAAGATGTTCTTTTTTGTGTATTAATGAACACCATATCTATGTTTAATGTTTTTAAATATTTTTTTGAACATCATTGTAATTCACATTTTGAAGTTATATTAAGGAGATAGCCTCATGGTTCTATCTACAAATGGTGGATGATTTTGATGATGTCATTGAAAATGGAAATGTATTTTTAGTTATTCATAATGGAGATTGTATTCTTGACATACGTGCAATATGTGTGGATGTATTGATTTAGTGTTTGAGGCTTGAACATGTTTGTTTTTTTATAATGCAGAAGACCTTTTGTATGTTTTGAATTATTTTTTTAAATCATTGTAATTCATATTTTAAAGTTATATTGACGACATACGTATGGTAAATTTCAAATGCGGTTCATATTTCTTTGTTTTTAATTTCTTCAACTTGTTGTTCTATCGATTATGTGTAAGGGGAACATTTTTGTATGTGTTCCAAGTTTGTCGTGGGAAACATAATTTCTCAAATATTTCTTCTCTGCACTTTTCTTAGTTTTTAGTTATTTCAAGATTGTAGAGTATGTATTAGCGTGAAACAGAATTGCGAAATGACTTTTCAATTGACTTTAACTTTATCATAGAGATGTTGAGTGAAATAAGAAGCAAGAGTGGTGTGAAAAAACCTCCCTCTGCTGCTACACGACAACGATTAAGTGAATACCAATGACAGTGGTATCAACAAAATAAGGAAGTCATTAAAGCATGAAGAAGAGTTGCGTATCAACGAAAGAAAAGAGATTTAGTGAATGATGAAGAAGGAGGACATGTAAATTTTGTTTTGATTGTCGTTTTATTGCATGTTTATCATCTGAAATAAATTATATTTTTGAAGGTTTACTAACTTTTCTCTTCTTCTTTTTTAGAATATTGTGTTTCGAAAGAGAGTCTTCATATGAACAACAATGGTATTTCCTGTGAAAACAATGAAAGAAATGCAGTTTTTGGAGTTCATGAGAACTGTAGGAATGAGGAATTTCCTGAAATGGTTGAAAATTTGGGAGACTGTGTTGGTGAAGAGGGTCAGGCATTTCTTGGTAGCGACTATATTGTTAATATAGCTACCCATCCTGAATCTGTATGTAATGTGTTTGTTGGAACAATGTAGGGAGTTCAATTTTTTTTTTCTTTTGCATTTTCTTTTCTTCTGGATCTGAACTTTTTACTATTCTTTTTTTTTCTCGTATTGTTTTTTCAGAACAGTGTCAAAATCATTAGTAACCGACAAATAGATTCGGAAGCAGTCAAACCTTTATTTCTTCCTGAATGTGAGGGTCGACGACCAACTTGTCAAACTTCAAGAAATGATGAAATGTACAATAACAATAATCATAAGTTTAGAAACTTTCATCTGTACATAGCAGAACATTTTGTTTGCATTTTTGTTTGCTTTGTTGTTGATTCTCTTGAAATTTTGGTCTTCTTCCATATATCTTCTCAGATGTTCTATGTTTTTGAATATTGTGTTTACATAGGGACCCTTGATAGAGATGAGAACCTTGGGGGTTGTGGAAATGGTGCAACAGATGTTATAATGGAAGATAGGGAATTTGATTCCAAAGAAGAAGTTGTTGCGTATGATGTTTTTGGTGATAGTAATATGCTTGCTAGAATGGTTGATGATTTGGGAAATGTTGGAACCAATATTTGTCGATGTAGCTCTACAGAGAATATTGTTGAAGCTAAAGAATGTGAGAATAATTTTCCTCTTCACGGAGCACAGGTGCTTAATGCATATTTATTTTCAAAGGTTTAGTGGTTGTCAATGTTAAATTTATATTGTTTTACGAATGTCTTTGTTGATGTTTTTTCACAGAATTATGTTCAGCTGAATAGTGGTCGACAAAGAAATTTGCAAGCAATATCAATTCGACCACTTGCACATGGACGATGCAACAATGAAGAAAATGTAAATTGTTTTTTGTTATATTAATATAAATTTGATTTGTTTTGTAGATATTTCGTTCTTACAAACATTATTTTCTTTGTTCGAACCAGAATTTGGTCAGCTGTAATGAATATAGAAGAATGATTTCCCATTCTGTTATAGAAAGAAATGATATAACCAATACTCCAGTTCCACGAGTTGTTTCACATGATCATCGAAGAATGATTTCTCATTCTGTTATAGAAAGAAATGATATAACCAATACTCTAGTTCCACGAGTTGTTTCACATGATCGCCAAGCTAGGATGGTGTTTCGTAGAGAAAATGAAAGTGTTCGGTATCATTTTAGCGAACAAATGGTTGATGTGCATAAAAAGTTTCGGTCGAGGATTGATAGTTTGGCTTCTATGCATATGTGCCATGTATGTAATGAATGTTATCCTGGTATACAAGTTGTTAGATTGCACGAGGGGTCGATTTGTAAAAGATGTAAGTTTGAGAAAGGTGCTCATCGCTTTTCTCACTTTAACAACATGGATCCAAGTGAGTAGCCTAAGGTTCTAACAATTTTGACACAAGTTGAAGAGATGCTAATAGCGTGGGTAAATCCAATATTGCAAGTAATGCATGCTCGTTGTGGTCAATATAAATATAGCGGCCACATAATATGTTTTCCACAAGATATTTCTTCGATTGCAAAGAAGCTTCCACGACGTGTTGAAGAACTAGATTTTTTTATTGTAAGAAGGTGAGGTGTACAATCTGAATACTATGAATGTTATGTGAAGAGACAACGTGTGATGGATGTGTTGCGTTATAAAATTGAAATGGAAAAGTACTATAGGGATGTTGAAATTGACATGGATTTAGTTGCTTCTCTCCTGGAAAGACCTACTGATGTTTCTAGCAGGTTATAATATGTTGATAGTCATGTTGATGATATACCTAGGATGGATGCAGAGATTGAAATAGATGGGGCTAATTGTTTGCACTGTCACCGTCATCCTTTATTTCTCGCTTTATGAATCCCAGGAAGTTGATCGAATCAGAAGATTTATTGAAAATGGAAATAACACATCCGTTGAACCAATAGATTGGCCAAATATTGGTACATCTCCCATTAATGAATATAATACTGAAGGACTACTAGATATGGTGTTCCCCACTTTATTCCCTACAAGTGATGCTGATTGGTTGCATCCTCAAATTTGCAATGTTGAAATGCATGAATATGGTTTGCATATATTGAGATTTTATGATTAGAGATTTGGAAGCCATCCTTGCTTTTGATATTTCTTGTTGAATATGATTATGCGGCATCGTAGTTAGGGAATAGCTTCAATTTTTTTAAAGAAAAATATTCATGAAAATGTGTCTACAACTATTGTTGCTTCAACAACTTTTTGATTTGCCAAATAATAATTTGGTTGAGAAATTAAATGCATTTTGGATCTTGTCTTAGGGGTATAGGAGCTTATTGGACAAAGTGTCATTCTGAATTAACTGATATCATCAACCAATTGGGTTTCCCTACTTTGTTTTTTACATTGCGTGTGGCTACACAAAGTGGTCTGATTTTCATGGTGTTATGCCTTCAAGCAGAGATTCTAATCGACAAAGTGAGCATGCCAGAAAGATTCAAAATGTTATTTGGTCACATATAGTTGCTATGTCCATGCACCAAAGATTCAATATCTTCCATGACATAGCCTTGCAGAGATATCTCTGTGCTAGAGACTTTTGGTATAGGTTTGTTCTTCCTTTCCAAAAATTTAATAATGATTTGAAGGAAAATGTATGTTTTTTCGATTGATTATTATATTTTAACTACATATTTTCAATCCTTTTAGGTATGAGTGGTAGCATAGAGGTTTCACCCATATCCACGGTTTTTTGTGGTTGCCTGAAGCACTAGCTATGGAAACATTAATTTGGTCCAATGTGACTGTTGTTGATGTAGCAAAGTGGTACTTTGACAAATATGTTACATCATGGAATTCGCGTGACATACATCGTCAAAATGTCATGATCCCTCAAACTTTAAATGTTGATCCATGTGTTTTGAACACTAAACCAATTTTTTCTTGTAATTCCTAAGAAGATTATGAGAATTTAGTTAATCGTGTGCAAAGGCATACAAAATGCAATGTTGATTATTGTTTACATAAAAAAGGGCCTATTATTTCATGTCACTATCATGCTCCATGGGAGGTTCGTCCGGAGTCAACATTCATCCATATATGGAAAAGGGAGAAAGAAGTATGAACCAGCAGGAAATGATGTTGTGAAATGATTTCTTAGAAGAAGGGGTCAATTTTATAAAACATGCACAGTCTGTAGGTTTTTTGAATTCTGGGTTCGTTACAGACACATATTTGTTGCCTTCGTCTCTATCAAAAAAACAACTAGCTGCTTTTGAAATTATTTTTCGACACTTTGCTAATGGTGAAAATGATGGTGCTTTGAAAATGATTATTCCAGGTATTGTTGGAACAGGGAAGTCTTCTCTCATTGGGTGTATTTCTCATGCTCTTTCTAGTGCAACAACGAATGGAAAAAGTCCATTGTTATTGCTTGCTCCAACTGGTATTGTTGCTTTTAACATACATGGGAAAACAATACATTCTGCTTTAAAAAATCCTATAAAAGATATGAAGCCACTGTGTGGGCAGGCTTTGGCAGTGTTCCAAGAGGAAATGAGACATGTTTGATATATATTGATTGATGAGATGAGATTTATAGGTCCAAGGCTATTCATACAAATAGATTCTCGTTTGCGAGAAGCCTTTCCTGAAAATAAGGACTGTCCTTTTGGTGGTAGGTCCATCATTCTTGTGGGTGACCTTGCTCAACTGCCTCTTGTTAAGGATAAACCATTGTATGTAGGTAGAATAGTTGGGAAATTTTTGTGGGAAAGCTTCAACATTGTAGTCGCTCTGGACAAAATTTATAAGCAGCAAGGAGATGATCCCAAACAAGCATATTTTCGCAATCTTTTAACCAATATTCGAAATGCAGAGCCTTCTCTTGCTAATTGGGATTTTCTTATGACTTGTCTTGATAATTTCTTGGATCGACAACAAAATATTTTGTGTGATTCTTCTGTTCACTTATTTGCGACGAATAATCTTGTCAATTTGCACAATCAAGAAATGCTTAAAGCGTTAAATTCTCCTATTGCAAGATGTGTTGCAGAAAGTAGTAGAATAATAGAAATAAGTGATAGTGATGATGATATATTGGAGCGTGAAGTATTTTTATGTCATGGACAACTCGTGATGTTAACCTGTAATTTGTGGGTTGAAGATGGTCTCGTTAATGGTGCACTTGGATATATTGAAAATATTTTCTTTGCGCCTGGTTCAAAGTCGCCACAACTTCCACAATTTGTTACAGTTATGTTTGAAAAGTATTGTGGTGTTCCATTTGATAAGGATTTTCCAATTCTTGTACCTATTCCACTTGTTCTTAGGGGGAATATGAGGCAAATTCCTTTGAAAATGGCATGGACGTTGACAATACACAAATCATAGGGGATGACTTTGCAATGAGCCACTGTAGATATTGGAGATAGAGAAAGGTAGGGTCTAACATTTATATCTATATCGAGAGTGAAATTAATAGATGGTTTGTGGATTTCACCACCCTTTTCTTTTCAACGTTATGCAAAAATGAAAGATAGTGCATATGTTACTCTTTTTTTTTTAGGTTGTGGTTCACGGACACCCTGGTCAACGGGTGGCGCTACATCCACGAAAAAATCTGGGCTGATCGACCCCGAAGGGAATCTAGCCCCGCGACCCACTAGCTAGGCCTAACCCCAAGGGCTTCGGGGAGAATGGACCCTGTGACCTCTCGATGGCGAGGCACTGATTTTGACCAGCTGAGCCAACCCTTGGGGCTAGTGCATATGTTACACGTAGAAAGAAATAGGAGGAGTTATTAAAGTCAATACCATTTTTTGGGTATTAATCTTCAATACAGTTTAGTGTTTATGAATTATTTTTTAAGTAAATAGACTATTTCAGAGCAATTGTTGTTTGATTTCTTGAATTGTAGTTGTTTGTGTTTTTTTTTATGTCCTTCTTTTGAATCCTTTTATATTTATGTTTCAATATGAAACAAGCAAAATCATAAATGTATAGTTTTGTTTATGTTAATTTGTTCTCTTTGAATGTACTGATTTTAATTGTATGTTTTTGTCAATGATTCACAGATATGGAGAACATTGATGGTAATTATTACATCAGAGCGATTAATTCAATTACAAAAACCATTAGTTTTGTTACTTTTATTCGTGCAAGGTTTGATAGAAGACATGGCTTCCATCCTGATTTTGTCGATGAGCATATCCGTGTTTTGAGTGGAATGAAATCAAATGTTCAAACTTTATATCATTTGCACCAAAGAGAATCAGGGAGGAAGACGAGAAGGGACTGACTTGAAAGCATGAAGTATTGTGATCATTATCCTATTGATTTGAATTGGTGTTGCTTTTGCCACCGCTTTGGGTGTGTTTTGGAAGAGGTTGCTATGAAATAATTGTGTTGTGGTCGAGTGTTGAGAGTTGAATTTTGTTGTCGAATGTGGTGTTATTGTTATTATTATTTCTTTCAATGTTACTAAACTTTGGATTGTTGTCATTGGTCCTGTAATGTTTAAAATTTCATCTCATTTCTTTGTTGCATTGTGAGCAACATTGTCAGAATCATCATTTCTTAACTATCGTGAATGCTTGTTAGTGATTGACAACAATTGTTGTTGATGTCGAAATTTATGTTCTCTTCAATGTATTTAGTTTTTCCTATGCTTATACTTAATTAGTAACATTATTTTATATTTTTAATTACCAACATTATTTTAGAAACATTTCACATTCGTTAATGTTATGGTTTTGTATATCTATTTCGGTTGTTAATTTTTATTATTAATGTTTCATTGTTAATTTGATTGTTTATTTTATCATATTTTTCTATCATAAATAATGTTATATATTTAGGTTATTAATTTTTATTAATATGTTTTATTTAATTTCATCCTTTGTTTTATTAAATTGTGTTCAATTATTTTTTATAATATTTGCTTATATGTGCTATTATTAATTTCTAAAGTTATTTTAAATTTATTATTATTATTAATATAATATTAATATTATTATTAATGTTAATATTAAAATTAATATAAATTATTATATTATATGTCTATCGGTGTTTATCAACCACATTTATATTAATATAAATGTGGTTGTGCTAGTTATTATAAAATGGACATGTGTAACTCTAGGTTGAGCACAAAGGGAATCAAACATCACCCTCATAATATAAATGTGGTTGTGCTAGCTATTATAAAATAGACATGTGTAACTCTAGATTAAGCACAGAGGGAATCAGACATCACCCTCATACCGGGGCCTCTTGGGGCAATTACATAAAACACTTAACAAAATTATAGTAAAAATACTTTATTATTATGTTGTTCAAATTCTAGAACTCCAAAGAGCCGAGAGGATGCAAACCTTTTCTCTAGTTGTGCACTAAAAAGAGGATTGCATACTAAGAGATTTGATCCCTCATAGTGCTTAGTAGATTTAGAGTTAAAATCCGCACGTGATTCTTCATAGCTAAGAATCTTGTTACATGTATTTTTAAATACATATAAGTCAACTCATATATTAATTGTTTTTATAAGTAATAATAAAATAAAAATATAATTTAGTTTTTTTTTGAAATTTTTAAATTTCACAATGTGAAATGTTTCATCAGATAAATATTTTGATGTCAATCAATTTTTAATAGTCATTTACTTTATATGGATAACCTAATCTAACAAATACTATAACATTATAATTTAAAATTAAATAAGTACGAACTTCTAAACTATATAATACAATAACTACTCCAATTAGATAAAATTTATTTTTCCAAATTATTTAGAATTTATATTATTATTTATTAAAATAAATTTTTTATTAATATAAATATGACCAACTAATTTTTATTTAAAAAATATATATTATTTATAAATTATTATAAATTATTAAAAATTTCAATAAATAAATAGATTGATAAAAAATACACACCACTTTTCTATTAAGACTTCGTAAATGTGATGATACAACTACCGACGACAATCACAAAAAAAGATTAGCACTAATTCAAATCTATAAAACAATAATATGGACTTCGTAAATGTGATGATACAACTACCGACGACAATCACAAAAAAAGATTAGCACTAATTCAAAACTATAAAACAATAATATGGATGAGTTTTTAATGAGTATTGAATTTGTTTCATATTTATTTATAAATAATATGATTATATAAATTAAATAATTGGTAAATGTTAAGAAATATTAAAATATTAATTTTTATTATATAAAACATATTTTTGGTTTACGTTGTGGCTCTGACCTAGCCGACGCTCTCCTCCTGCACCTGAGGCCGCTGGCCGCCTCGGCCCTCTCATTGTCACGGAGGGTCTGATTTCTTACCTGCTGACTGCAGAGAGCTCATCCCGCGCCCTTATGGCTGCTGCGCCCCTGCGCTCAGTCCTGAGGCGCCCCTCAGAGATCATGGACACTACCTGGGGCTCGCCCTCTCCTCCTTCGAAGGTATTGGCGTTCCACGCATTGGTTGAAGCATGCCCAAAGAGCGCCCCAACGGTGGCCCAGCAAAAGTTTATCAAGAGGCTGGATACAATCCCTCAGTGGCCCTCTCTGAAGAAGAGACGTGTAAAGCAGCATTGAATCTAGCAGAGAGAGGCCTCATTGGCCAGTTCACGGGCCTCTGGCCTTCTCCAAAGTCAGTAGAAGATTGGACACAAAGAAACTAAAGCCCCTTGATCAAAGAGGGTGTGAAAAGCTACTTTGTTGGGAAAGGATACTTTGTCTTTGTGTTTGAAAACCCGGAAGACAGAAGCTTAATCTTCAGAAATGGCCCATACTTTATGGGACCGCAGGGACTGTATCTGAAAAAATGGTCCCCAGACTTCGATCCTTCCCAGGATGTCCCCTCCGCAGTTCCGGTATGGGTGAGACTCCCCCATCTGCCTCTCCACTGCTGGAATAAAAAATCCCTTGAAAATATCGGCAATGCGCTGGGTAAATATATCGACAAAGCTACAAGAAAAGATCAGTATTCATGAGCTCGAATATGTGTTGAAGTCGATCTGGAGGAGGGGTTACCGGAAGCAATCAAACTTACAGTTGCAGGTTGGGTGCATGTCCAGGAACTGGACTACGAACAGCTTCCGTTCAAATGCAGACATTACCACGAGCATGGACACTTCGCGAAACATTGCAAGAAGAAGGTAGAAGAGAAACCAAACAAACAAAAAGAGGAACAATGGATTCGAGTCCAGAAAACAACACACCCAAAAAAAGGTCCTAGCAAAGGAAAGACGACAGGGATGCCAAGCAGTTCCAAGCCCAACCAAGAAGATGAAGCAAACGAACAAGGGACAACAAGCACACAGATCAAACCAATAGATCCGAGCAAGAAAACCTGGTGCATGTAGAAAGCACCCCTCCATGCAAAGAAGGTGAGAAAGAAAAGCAGATTGAAGTCACACAGGGCAGTCTGTCCAACCCCTCATATGCAGAAGTTACAAGGAAAAAAACAATAGAAAGCTCAGGATCTTCGGAGGATGAAGTCTATGAGCGCCCTACTAAAAGAGCTGGAAGGAAATCCCGTAAAGAAATGAGAGAAGAAGAGGCTGAAAGACTTAAAACCCAAGGGAGCCAAGCCACAATAGAAATGTCCATTGGGCGAAACACCAGGCCGAGACCTTCCAAGGGAGGTCCCACCCCTCCACTAAGTAAATAATGAAGCTCGTCTCTTGGAATTGCAGAGGACCGGGGAACCCCGCAAAACTAGAAGCAGTCAAGGATCTTCTTAAAGTTGAACCCTCAAACATCCTCATGCTCCAAGAGACCAAGATTGAAGGGCATTCCCTTCTGGATATCAGCAGGCTAAAGTGGAATAAAAATACAGGCAAGGCAGTCAGCGCAAGGGGCACTTCCGGAGGACTGGCTACTCTTTGGTCAGATAGCACATTCCAGCTCAATAATTTTGGAGAAACTCAGCACTGGATATACACCGAATTGATGCACAAAGTTAGTAAGTTGACTGTCACTCTCTTCAATCTGTATGTTCCGGTAAATTATGCAGAAAAAAGAGAATGCTGGCACTCTTTATCATCTTATCTAGAGCAGTGTTCCCCAAATAATATTATCATAGCAAAAGATTTAAATATAGTCCTGAAGCCAAAAGAGAAGAGGGGAGGTTCCAGCACCAGAGACTCCATGCTGGCCTCTGGAGGAGCTCGTTCAGAATTGGGACCTCTTAGACTTCCCTCCAGTCCATGGGTTGTATACATGGTCAAATAATCGTGCTGGGCCGGATCATATCTCTGCCCGGCTGGACAGATTCCTGGTCCAAAGCGCCCTTTTGTTGAACAAAAAGATCGCCACTACAAAAATCCTGCCCAAATTGACTTCTGATCATAAGCCAATACAACTTCTATTGGAAGATGAAGAAGATCTGGGCCCCATTCCCTTTCGATTCAGCCCTCTATGGATCGAGAAAGTGGGCTTTATTGAGACATTGAAAGCTGCATGGGTCAAACCCATCACAGGCTCCCCTAGCTACATATGGGAACAAAAGTTGAAGGCTACAAAATATGCGTTGAAGGAGTGGATAAAAAATCCAGACCCCAATCCAACCAATCAAAGAAAAGAGGTAGTTCAGAGGCTGCACTCTATGCAAACGGAAATGGAGAATAAAGATATTACAGCAGAACTTTTGGACGAGGAAGTTAAAGCACAACGATCCACCTACAAATCCTTCCGAGCTGAAGAAGAATACTGGAGATTAAAGTCCAGAAGTTTATGGTTAAAGGCAGGGGACCAAAACACTTCTTACTTCCACAGACAATACAGAGCTAGATTGTCCCGGAACCATATAGTGGAAATCAAAACCTTGGAGGGCCAGGTCTATAAAGGCTTCGACCAGGTGAAAGGCGCCACTGAAGCCCACTTTAGGAATCTATACAACACTGGAATCCAAGGCAATGAAGAGGAAGTTTCTGACTTTCTCTCCAATATTCCCCTCCTTGTTAACTCAGATGAAAACATAGCCCTTTGCAAACCCATTACAGATGAGGAAGTTATCAAAGTAATCTGGTCAATGGAAGCCGATAAGGCCCCTGGGCCTGACGGATTCACAATCCATTTTTATCAATCATGTTGGGAAGTTATCAAAATTGATCTCCTCAAAATGATTAGAGGTTTTATGAGAAAAGCCAAGATAGGAGGAGGCATCAACTCCACCTATCTAGTCTTAATTCCCAAGGAAACCAATCCAGACACCTTTGCAAGATTCAGGTCTATCTCGCTGTGTAATGCTTCTTACAAAATCATAGCCAAACTCCTAGCAAATTGACTCAAGCCCCTGCTCAAAAAGTTGATTTCCAGCACTCAAGGCGGATTCGTGGAAGGCAGATACATTATGGAAAACGTCATTCAAGTTCAGGAGACCATCCATTCAAGCAAACAACGAGGGGAGAAAGGTATGTGGATCAAACTCGACATGGCGAATGCATTCGATAGAGTAAATCGCTTGTTCCTATGCAAAGTTCTGCTTTCTTTTGGTTTCTCTCATCATTTTGTCCAGCTCATAAAAGCATGTATAGAATCCCCGTGGATTGCCCCCCTCATCAACGGCCGTCCAACCAACTTCTTCCAAGCTCAGAGAGGTATCAGGCAGGGATGCCCTCTCTCTCCCTTCCTGTATATCCTCATGGCCAGCTCTCTCAGTAGAAAACTAGCAGCTGAAAAAACCGCTGGCTCCCTCCTGGGGCTCAAACCTTCTAATGTAGCAACTCCCCTGAATCATGCCCTCTTCGCGGATGATTCTCTGCTCCTTGGAGGCGTTTCCACCAGAATAGCAAAAGCTTTCGACATTGTGCTGAGAAGTTATTGTAGGGTGACTGGTGCTCTTATCAATGAGAGAAAAAGCAAAATCTACAGTTGGAACACTGAACAGCAAGAGATCACCAATATATTGAAGATCCTTGGGTTCAAAGGTCATGCCAAATGGGACAGTTTCAGATATCTTGGTCTTCCCATTTCCTCAGGGGTGAACAAGAGGTCTCTATGGACTCACATCATTAGTAAAATCAAATCCAAAATTGCTGCCTTGGGAGGTTACTGGTTAACAAAAGGCGGCAAAACCATTCTAATTAAATCTCAGCTATCAGCTCTGCCCATTTATCAGGCAGCGTTTCTTCTAGCCCCCAGACATGTCACAGATCAGATTGCTACCCTTCTCAGGAATTTCCTATGGCAAGGCGGGAAAGGCAACGATAAAAAGATGCACTTCGTTAATTGGGACACGGTTAAGAGGCCGATTGATGAGGGCGGACTTCAAATTCGGGACCCCTCCCTTGTTAACAAAGCGCTGGGCAGCAAACTATTGTGGAAAATAATCAACGATCCCTCCCATCCAGTCAACATAATTTTACACTCAAAATATACAGATAATGATGCGCTCAGCAAAATGCAACTGCAGACTACAGCGTCCTGTTCGCAGGTATGGAGGCTCTGTTGTAAGAGCAGTGAGTTCTTTAAAAAACACATGTACAAAATTCCCGGAAATGGTAAGTGCACTCACTTGTGGAAAGACTGAATTATGGGAAAAGAACCGCTGGCGGAAAGAGAATATATCGCAGAGCTCAGAAATTGGCTTGAACGAGCAGGAGTAAGTAGAGTTTATGATTTGGCAAGCTGGGACAACCGTGGAGACTGGATAAGATGGGATTTCCATGGAGTCCCCGAACGCCTAAGAGACCAATCGATTCAGCTTGAGGACCTGCTCGAAGATGCCACTCCTGTCAATAGATTCAAGAAAGACAGATGGGGATGGGGACAGTCTGGAGTATACACATCAGTAGAGGGATATAAGACTCTTCAGGGATCTAGGAACAACAACCATACTCCCGCCTTTTGGAAGCAGGTCTGGGAGCCGTTAGCTATCCCAAAAGTTAAATTTTTTTTATTTTTTATTTTTTATTTTTATTTATTTTTATTTTATTTTATTTTATTTTTATTTTTTTTATTATTTATTTATTTATTTTATTTTTTTCTGGACCTTGGTACACAACAAGTTATTGATAGGGGACAATCTGGAAAAAAGGAGGATTGAAGGGCCTCATAGATGTGCACTCTGTAGATGTAATCTAGAAACTGCCCAACACCTGTTTCTGGACTGCATTTTTGCCAAGGAGGTATGGGGGCTTCTTCTCCATGATTTCCAGACCTCTATCCCTCAGCAAATCTCTGTCTCGGATCTATTTGCGACATGGAGTGCCAGCTACCCCATAACCATCCCTCCCAAGTCCTTTTGGCGCAAAGTTTGGATAGCGCTGCCCAAATTTGTATGCTGGCAACTGTGGTTAACTCGAAATCAGCAGATTTTCAATGATATGCAGCACTCCCCGACCCAAGTTGCTGCAAAAGCTAAGGCCCTTCTCTTGGAAGCGGCTCAGCATCAATATTTCAAAGAAGACCCCTTGCTCAGGCCGGAAGAAAAGAGGTGGCTTGCCCTGGAGCCACATCCCCGAAAGTACCGAATCACACCCCTGAAAGCAAACCCGGATTGGAGAAAAAGAGAGACAGATGACATCTTTCAAAGCTGGTGGAGGGCCCAAAATCTAACTACCATTTTCTTTGATGGAGCGTCCAAAGGGAACCCCGGAGCCGCAGGCGCTGGTGGGATCATCTACTTCACGGAAGGGTCCTCCACTGTTTCTTTTGCCTGGGGTCTTGGTGAGAAAACAAACAATCAAGCGGAGATTCTAGGGCTGCTTAAGGCTTGCCACATTGCCAGAGAGAAAGGAGCCAAAGATATTCAAGTCTTTGGAGACTCAGAAATTTTAATTAAAAAACTAATCAAGGAGGAATATTTCAACAATGCTGGACTCAACAAAATCATGGACAGACTGAAGAGGGTCCTGCTGAGCTTTGATTCGTACAAATTTTATCACATTCTCAGAAATTCCAACAAGGAAGCAGATCGCATGGCTAACTTAGGTAGCACTCTCATGAAAGGGATCTTAAATGTAAATGGGGAAAGTCTGTTCCATAATTGGTGAAACTGCCACATTTCAAAAGCAGCAAAAGAAGGATTACAGCCATGTATGCAAGGCTGCCTCGGCAAAGACCCTCTCTGTTTTTAACATATAAATAAAATTCACAACCGTTTTAGTTAAAATATATATATATATATATATATATATATATATAAATTTTTATTATATATTTCAAATGATTATTATTGTTTTTTTATAAAATTAACTAAATTGTAATTATATATTTATATATAAATTTTAATTTATTTACAATTTTATGATTTATTATTATTATATATCCAAAAAATTATAACTCATTCATATGAAATATATTAGATTCATAAAAGTTAATCTTATTATTTATCAAATAATTATTAATAATTAAATTAAAATTGTAAAAATCTTATTCCAAAATAGCATTCTTATTAACCTAATTAAAAAATATATAATTATAATTTGGACCATTTTAATTGTTATAATATTTTAATGAATTTAAATATTTTGATATTAATTTAATAATTTGACATCACAAAAAAAGATTAATGAGAAGTACAACTTAGTTATTTGAGGGTGCCAATTACAGAATTAGATTCAAGCTAAAGCTTAATCTTAATCTTTAGCATTAGCCATTTTCATTTAGTTTGTAATCATTGATATTTTTAGTAAGAAAAAAGCAAGATTGTATTATAACCATTTATATTATAGTTTCTTTTCAATCACAATCTAATTTGATTTTGATTCTTTTTTTTTAAGTTACATTTTCGTTATTCATCATATTTAATATTTCACCTCGATCCAAATCATCTTCTTCATTCATCATATTCAATATATCACCTTGCTCCAAACCCGTAATGATCTAGCTTAATTTTGATTCTCCATTAAATCAATCCAAATTGATTTATCAATTTTAATTCCAATTTGATTTTGATTCTTTTTTTAAAGTTACATTTTCATTATTCATTATATTTAATATTTCACCTCGATCCAAACCATCTTCTTCATTCATCATATTCAATATATCACCTTGCTCCAAACCCGTAATGATGTAGCTTAATTTTGATTCAGCATCAAATCAATCCAAATTGATTTATCAATTTTGATTCCCATCGGATAACGAAAACCTACGTATTGTCATTATCGCTGCAACGCGATAGTCTCGAATTGTACCAAGTAACTAGCGGCAGAGACGCTCATCCCATTATTTATGCCATGAAAGCTACACGCAATACTTGAGATCAGATTTCTAAAAAGTATTATATCTATATTTCAGCAGCAATTAATTTTATTAACAAATCGATGGTTATAATTTTTTGAATTTTAATTAATAATTTTTTGTTTTTAAATATATATTTTAAAAAATATTTGTTATTTTCAAAGTGTGTGTTTTATATTTTAATACAAAAAAAAATTGTGTAGTTAAAAATGTATTTCAATATTAATTATAATTCTTTTTTATGTGATTGTTTCGATTGATATAAGTTATTTTCACTAAAAATTCTTTTTTATGTGGTTGTTTAGATTGATATAAGTTATTTTCACTAAAAATCATTTGTGTCTGTAAAAATTAAGTCCTGGTAAGTTATTATGTAAAAATTACTTCTAAAGAATGAGCATGTTAAATTTATCTTTACTAATCTATATATATTTAACAATTAAAAATGAAATATGTTAATATTCCATTTATATATATATATATATATATATATATATATATATATAAAATATTTATTATTTCAAGTTAATAGGCTTCTTTGGAATAAGGTTTGGAGAAATTTAATTTATTTTTCAATAATTATATGTGGATGGTAGACATTTAACCTTAAGAAATATTCTAGTAGTAATATTCACAAATCAAAGATTGAGATTTATCTCCAAGGTAATTATGTTTTTTTTTCTCTTTTGATTAAATTGATTAATTAAAAAAATGTCATAAGAAGATGGGCGATATGAAATGAAGTATGGTCTTTTGAACGATTGTCATATGGATTTTTTTACATGTTTTTTTTTTAAATGTATACATGTTTAACTTATATGATATTTCTTTTTATAATAAAAATAATAATAAAGGATTATGTGGATGGTAACGTCCAAGAAATATTCTAGAATATTCCTAGTAATATTCACAAATCAAAGGTTGAGATTTATCTCCAAAATAGTTATGTATTTTTTGTTTTTATAATTGAATTGATCAATTAAAAAAATGTGATAAGAACATGTGTCATACTAAATGAAGTATGGTCTTTTAGACAAGTGTCATACGAATTTTGTTACATGTTTTTTTTTTTTTTCTAAATGTATATATGTTTAACTTATAAAGTAAGTTTTTTTTTTTTTTGAAGTTTAATCTGTTACCTCTTAGAAGGAAATACATGTTTTAACCATTAGGCTCACTCAAAAAATTAATAACAAAAAAGTTATAAACAAAATATTTCAATGCCCACCTTAGTTAAAAATATTTTACTATCAAGATAAAAACTCTTTATAAATTGAATAAATTTGAGAAAATGTTTGTATCTTAAGAGATTTGGTGTTCCTACATGATAAATTTGAAGTTAAGATAAATTGACTCTCGTATCTAGGATTTTAGTAATATTTGTTGCCCATAATGACAAATAACAAAATGCCCATAAATATTGAATATTGAGACTTTGCTTTTTCAAATAGAAAAAACTAACATCTTATATTAATAGATAAGAGTTTACATATGCTACATCATAGCATTTTTCTTCATTCAGCAAACAAAAAATTGATCTACAGTCTTCAAAATGTCCCTTGTTATGTTAGTACCCACTAGTTCTAAGCTTTCTAAAAGTAAAAGACCAATTAACAATCTACAAAAACTAACACATAAAATCTAAGTATGGTTTATCCTCTAGCTAAAAATCCAAGAATTTGTTGAAGAACAAGTTACTGAGGAAAGATTACTTGCAATATGAATATTGAGACTTATATATTGGAACTTAGTCTTAGCATGTCTAACTATATGAATTTTGAATTTTTCTAACACTCTTAACATGCTAATTTTCATGCAAAATATAATGCACAAGTTTGAGTTAGTGCAACCTTTGAGTATTTAAATAATGGAATCTTGCTAAAAAAATAGTGAGTTGTAGAGAACATATTGTTTTCTTTTGCACAACTATTTTTTCAAAATCTATAATCTTTAATTTTAAGAATTTATATTAGTGCAAATTAAAAGGTTATTATCAAGCACTCTTTTCCTTCTTTAGGTTGCACATCTCAATTTCCTCTAGTGCACCATATAACTTTTTTTTCCAAATGGTTAAGGCCCAAAACAAAAATATAGTGGAAATAAATGAGGGATGTATTTTAATATTTTAAAATATGTTAAAATAAAAATGTATTAAAAATAGTAAGCAATATATATATTTTTAAATTATATATTTGGAATCTGTAGAGATGACTCTATATGTGCCTCTTGTTTCATGGACAACAAATTTGTCTAGCTTATAAAAAAATAATGTTAAATATAAAGATACATGTATATATTTTCTCAAAAAATGATATTTTTTATGAATTTGCAGCCCAAATCCTTAGGTTTGTGATTATGAACCTATATTCGAAGCAACCAACTCATCATGCATGTAATATTCATTTCAGGTAAAATTTAAATTCAACAAATTGCATATGCATTCCTAGTGCTAAAAGCGTGCACACATGTCGAGCGATAGGAATGCATACAAGTCCTTTCTTCTAGGACCGCACATGCATTCTTTCCGCTAGGAACATGCACATGTTACATCAAATAAGAACTTTAATGCATGGGAAAAGATTGAAGTGGGGTTTGCTGAGAAATCAATAGGCAGGTAAAAGTGGCGATTTCTCTTACTTGATGATTACTTGTGACATTACTATTGACTAATTATAATTACATTTATATTCTTCTTTTCATCAAGAAATTACCAAAATGCAAAATATGAAGATAAAAAAGAACAAAAGACACAAGATATAGGCTCCAAGCCAAGGGAAAAACCCCACAAGGGGGAAACTAAGAAAAATATTCTCTTCTCATAATCAGATCAAAGTGATATATCCAAGACCCAATATGAAGACAATCCTCCATAAATGTCCCATGTCAGCCCTCCATTCTTCCCATTAGATACCATCATATTATTCATTTAGGAAGTTTTCAAACTGTCCACAAGGAGCCAAATATATATCTTCAATAGAAGCCTAAACTCTATTCATTATTTTTGCCTATTACATAGATAATACCATAGTCCCTTTTCATCTACAAAAACCTTAGAATTTCAGATATATGATACTTAGAATGTGAGCCTAGTTTCCTTAGAATTTCAGACCTATGTGCCATCAGATTCTCGGACATGTGTGCCTTAGATTGTGTGCCATAGAACTCAGATAGATATGCATTCAAAATTAGCATTCTTTAGCTTTAGAACTCAGAGTATATTGCTCAAAACTTTAGACTATTTTTTACTTTACAAGATTGCTGAACTTGATTTCCAAATGATGTAGGATAGATGCCAATATATATTTTTTTCCACATGTGAAAGGACACATCCTTTAAGGAGGCTGATATGAACTCTAGGAGGGTCGACTTGGTCTTTGTGGGAACAATTTTACTTTTTGACTCAATTACATTTTTTTCTTGACTCAAATTACTCTAAGAGCCCAAAGAACATGCTTTGACTAGGAAAACAGTAATCAAAATAATAATTTTATTTCTTTGCTTTTTTATTTTACATGAAAAATACAATGATACAAGAACAAAAATAATTATGAATACTGAACCTAGTTACATTTTCCAACACTACCTATTAACTAGGGAGGTATTCATATACCACAACGAGATACAAGGATACTCTCAAATTGAAATATTCTCATAAGAAGAGTCAGATTGATAATCCATCACACATCAACATTATAACCAACATTGTCAAATTGCAATATAGCAAGGCCTTGACTTACAAGCTCTAACTCTCCACTAGATTAGAGCACAACGCTGGGAGGCATACATTTGGACACCACCAAAATTTCTTCTCAAGGTACATACCCCATTGAGATGTTCACTAGGTATGTCCTTACATGACTATTCTTATCTTGGATTCCCAATCCTCAAAGAATATTGGTCCTCTTCGACCACTCTTATCTTGGATACCCTATCCAATCCTTAAAAGAGTGTTGGTCCATGGGACTATTTCTATCTTGGATTCCCAATCCATAAGAAGTATCAATCCCAGATTCTTATCTAATCCTCCATTCTCCATACTAGTGCCTTCACTAGACTTACAACTGTTAGTCCTAGTCTAGTACATGAAAAATGGAGAATAAAATGTTTGTCATCACTCCCTCTCAACCAAGGATGAGATCCTTACTCCCTCTCAAATAGGGAGACATAACCAAAATCCTTAGCTAGTCACATACTTCATCAATACATCAATGACTTGTTCTTCCATGGAGATATAGTTGTAGTTGCATGGCTTCTTTCTCACATTACATCATATTTGAGCTTCGACCTTCTTGGATGTCAAACATTTTACGGAGCCAAATTGTTTTACATTCGACCTTCATGACATGGTTTCTTGATTCCTAACAACATCACATCATATGAAACTTCAAACTTAGTGGATCTTGTCAATTATCATACAACTTTGTCATCAAGTGGTTCATCTATTATCTTTCTCGCAACTACTATCACATGCTTTCCATCGTTATAGAACAATATTTAGTCTTCATGCTTTTCCAACCCACCATCAGTGTCATCCACTCAATCCATATGATTCCAAGTTGAATCAAATAGCATCTGGTATAATATCACCAAACAAGCTATCTTTCCAGCCTCTTCACATACTTTTGCAAAAAGTCCTTTTAGGAAGCCAAACATATCCCAACATTATCGAAGTTTCCAAATCACAATAGCGTTTAATCAAGATGTGGGATTCTTCAAAACATTTTTTCTTTCTTCCTTTGAGGTCTTTACATGGTCTATCTTTATATTACAACAGAGATATGTTTCATGCTCTTCAACTTTCAATCATCAATTAATGTGAACAAACCAATCAATAAGCTTGTAACATCCTCCTCTCACATTTACCCAAGTTACCAGCCTACCAGGGTAAACATGTGACAAAGAGTTACTATGATATGATTCAACCTCCTAGATCACCTTAAGGAAGTGGAATCAACAAACCAAAAACCTTAATGACTTCCCCATTAGGTGCTATAGGCCCCCAAGGGCTAAACCACCCTTGCAGGTGCCCAAACCTTGAATTAAACCTCTTTTTTCAGTGCCCTGATCTCCCAGACACTGGCACAACAGTTCTTGATTTTGGCTGAAACCCTCCAGTTGCACACATGATTCCTACAAGGGAGCAACTGTAGCCTTTTTCACCTAGTTTCATGCCCATGACCGCATGATTTAAGCTACTTTTTCAGGCTAGGATCTAGATCTTTGCCCAAAACTTAATGAAACTTTCCAAAACCATGAATGACACAAGGACAAACCCTTCCATACAAATATTGTACAAGAACTTGACCTAACAAGGCCAAGCCATGGCAAAAATTCCGTCAAACATATCATGAACATGAAATCTACAGGTCATAAATACACATCTGAACATAGGAGTCTGATACTTATCTGAAAATCACCAAGAAGGTCTAGTGACTTCTCATAATAACTACAATAACATATATGAGGTCATATATTCATTCACATTCATGTACTAATCAAATCATGATGAGAGCCATAACGAAAGTCTGTCATAAACCATGCTTATACCCAACATATAAAAAACATAAGCAACAAGGATATAACAACCATAAAAACCACATATGAACAAGTACATTTATACATGAAACACTAAAGGAGAAGGATCTCTTATTATTGTATGCATAATCCAACCAAGTTAGGGACTTCCATGAACCACATGACTATAGATTGGGCTAAACCAAATCTTTCTTTTTAGACAATCACCCATGTGCCATCTTCCAAGCATGAATGTGGGACTCACAACAAACCAACTAGGTTTCCTCATGCTTTACCGCAATCCCCACTGGATCACTAGGCCTTAAAAAATCATGGATTCCTTCAGATCTCTCCACCTACATTGTGAGTAATTTGTCTGTCTCTTAGTCTCTAGGATTTACCGTATATCTTGTTATTCACTAGTCGAGGATTCCTAGGTCTAATCGCGACTCCACCCTCCAAGATTTATTTTATATCCCACCATTCATTAGTCGAGGATTCCTAGGCCTGATCGATGGCACACACCTCTAGCATTTACCATATATCCCGCCATTCACCGATCGAGGATTCCTAGGCCCACCTACGTATAGAAAATATGACTTTACTGAAATCCCACCTTCTCTAGTCCAGGGATTCCTAGGCCTTGCGTTCTTCTTTAGAGACCAACTCACTTAGTTTTGAAACCATTTGACAATCCAACTTAACCAAATAGAAGAGAACCCATCACACCATGTCTATCCATAAATGACAAGGAAAGGCTGAAAATCACAATCACACCGGGGAAAACCCATGCTAATGACAACAAGAGAACCAAATACACACATGCATGTGTCATGAATTCCAAATCTAGTAAGCAAATCACACATGCAAATTGATATCTACAAGTAATCATATTGTAGCCGCTTGATCCTTCCCTTCCTTGCTTGCTCTTTGTTTCCCTTTGCCTTCTTTTTCATTCCTTTGATTTCCTTGATCCAAGTTAGAGTTCTCCAAGAATTCTCCAAGTGAGAGAGGGAGAGAATGGAAAGAGAGTTCCACCCAAAACTTTCAAAAACCTTGTGAATTGATCCTCAGAAGCCTTTTTATTAATGAGGCATCTATTTTCTTCATTTTCCATTATTTTCCTTCAATTTCCTCCTCACATGCAACTTGTGACATTTCACCTTTATTTTCTCCTAATTTCATTTATTTTCATAGCTTAAATGCTAATTAATGCCACTTTGCCTTTCCAAAGCCCTTGCAATTTCCTTTGCTAATTTTCTCTAGCCATAATAATTGAAATGAACACCCAATAGGATGTTTTTCCCAAAATTCAACTTGGGATACATGTCCCATGACCTTGGTCTTATATTTGTTTTTACATGAATTTATGACTAGGGCTATTATAGAACCCTCCCCCTTGGGGGAACACCATCCTCGATGTTTAATGACACCTATAAACCAGCAAACCACTGAAGAAAAAAACATACTACCCATGGAGCTTTATAACAAAACTTGTTGCAATATTTACAATGACATCCTACAAAACATGATAAATATATCATTTACTGGAACTTTATAACACATCTCATTACAATATTTACAATAAGAACCACATATAGTTATGCACATGTGCTTAAACCAACAAATAATAATACTGTCTATGGAGCTTTATAAATCCATCTCGATACAATATTTACAATGATACACAGATATACACATATGTACGTTTGATCTAACTAGCAATTAAAAGGATATGATGTCTTCATTTGCAACACGGGAATCCAGAGGCTCACACCTCCACCCTTAAAGTAATACCAAGATTCACCTCCTTCCCAGGAAGTCCATAATCCACTGTCAAAATCAAATCTGTATCTAATGTCCAACGCTACAAGCTTGCGCCACTTGTCCTCTTAGTGAAAATTTACCAGCTCATTATTCCAAGGTACACTTCAATGTTCATTTGATTCCATCTAGAAATGCTAATGATAAAAAAAAATTATGACCTTCCCTTCTCTGCTACACAGTCCCTTCAGCAATCCTGTCACCCCTTCCATGCAGTCACTAACTTTCCAAGTTCCCCGACATCCCTGTCCCGGGCGATCCATCCCTTGGCAAGGTTTCCTCATATCGAAAGGTCTAAAAACCAAGGCATGTCCCTACCTCAAAACCATCATACTGGTCATTGGATGCTCATGAAAATCAATGGACACTATTGAGTACCAGTGCCCCACAATAGCCCTACTCATGAATGCTTTACCAACATATTGTTGCATGTTCCGATTCCTTTTTTTACTGCTAATTCCTTGATAGCCAATTCCAACCACCCAAACTGAGATTTTTTCCCTACTTTCCTATACAAAGAACATAATTTACATTAGACTCAAAACTAATTGAAATAAATCCAAATCATACCTTATTGGTAGCTTGTCAATGAGGTACACTTGCAATTTTATTTACTTCCAGTCACAACAAGTTAAACTAGCCGTTTGATCAAATCATCATGTATAACATATCACATTCCGTTAGCTCAAAATGCAACCATCATAATCAAAGTCATAGATCACATGTAACCATCATAAACCAGAATCATAGATCACATGTAATCATCATAAACCAGAATCATAAATCACATGCATAATTAAAACTAGAATAAACTACTGATACTTATCGTTTAATTGATCCTTAGCTTCTACCTTTATCCTTTGTCCTTTTCTTACACACACCAGATCAATTTCCACACTCGGAAAACACCTTGTGCCTTTTTCTTTTCTTGAATCACGTACACATACACAATGTACATCACAGCACATACATCCACACACAGCGTACAACTCCATGGAATACATAGACCTACACCTGATATACACCATGAAACATACACCTACACCTGATGTACAACACAACTCAATACATAATCCTACATCTGGTGTACAACACAATTCACATATGTACACGTAGTACAACACAATGAATACACATGTCACGATGTCATGAATACATAATGCACATATGTAGTACCGCATGTACACAACACAACATGTACGACATGCACACAATACCACATGTACACCAGTACCACATGTACAACATCTACATAGTACCACCTGTAAATAAAACCACCTGCACAACTTGTATACAACATCACATGTACATGACACCACCTACACAATGTGTATACAACACCACATGTACACCGTGCCACTTATACAATGTGTACACAACACCACATGCACGACATATACATGACACCACTTGTACACAGTACCACATGCACGACATGTACACAACACCACATGTACAATCATGCATAGAACACCATATGTACATAGTACCACATGTACAACATGCACACAACGCCATATGTACATAGCACTACATATACAACATGTACATAGCATCATATGTACACAACACTGCATATCCAACATGTGCACAACACCATATGCACACAAAACCACATATCCAACATGCGCACAGTACGATATGTACACAACACTGCATATCCAAACTACACATAACACCATCTATACCAGACACTGCATATGCAATATACACACAACACCATATATACAACAAACACACAACATCATACGTACACAATACTACATATGCTACATGTACACAACACCAGTACCGCACATCCTAAGACCACACTTTCCTTACCAAACGACCTTGCTTCTAGTGTCTTTTCGCTATCCATGCTTGTCCTAGCATGTCACGGATTACACTGCTTTTATTCAGCTGATGTATCCCTCATTATTACTTGCCATAGCATAAACACAGACATATTATAAACACATAACATCAATTCATATCCACATGATACTGACTTCGTATTTTTTCATGACTAATCTTCCCACTTGATTCCTCATAAACCAGGAACCCCTTTCATGCCATTCACTTGCATAAGCAATTGTTCCTCCACAAGAATGATCCCTAAAAGCCCTGTCAGACATTAACATAGATACATAGATACATGCATACATATATATAAATAGTAGCATAAAACAATCATGATCCTGTCAGACAACAACATACATACACACACACACATATATATATACATATAAACATTAGCATTAAACAATCAACAATTTTGATGACCCTGTCAGACAATGACATACCTGCATACATGTATACATATATAGACATCAACATAATCATGATCACAACATAATTACCAGATAGCATAAGGTCAAGGTTAAGAGAAATCCATTTATCCATGCACAACATGGACAACATTGAGAACAATAGTTCCCATCTTAGCAAAGGCATATGGCACCTTATATCCATTTTATTTACTTTTCCTTATTACTTTTATCATGTTTGTCCTACCAACATCCATTTACATCAATGGACCCAACCAATCCAACTAGTTGTCATACTTTTGCCTTCAATTGCCCTTATACATGCACCAAGCTTCATTCGGGCCTTACATCACTTGTTGGGTTTCATTCAGCTCTTCTTGAGCTCCATTAAATTCCTCTTGTCCAACAAATTCCCAAGACCCTCAAAACCATGAAACATCAATAACAACATGACACCACAAACAAAGTGGCAAGACCTTGCACTAGAAACAATCAAAACCCATAAATCAAGCTCAAACAAATGATAAAATACCGAAGGCACAAAAATCCCAACAAACAACATGACTCAACCCCATGGGTTCCCAATTCCTCCAAGGGAAGTTCAACATGAGCCTTCTTCAATATCTCATGGAAATCTCTTTTTCCATTCAATCCCTGCATCATACTGCCATAAACACATAATTATCAATGTATAAATAAATATAACAATACACCAGTTACGTTACCTTGTTGTACCCAACACGTTGACTTGTAACTGAACTCATACATATATCATCTCTCAAGGGACCCCATTCGCTTGACGAATCTAGTAATAACTAAAAACCAACTTAATATATTTGTCAAATACATGTTCATGAATAAAGTAGATATCCACATAGTGTCAGACAAAATCAAGGTTAAGAAGACTTCATGTTTCCATGCAAAGCACTCATTCATTTTGAACTGTGGTTTCCAAACATGCCAAAGGAATTCTTACCCAATTCCTTTCTTTTAACTTTTACCTTGATGTAACTGAGTCTTACTATGTATTGTCACATCACCCAACTATTAGGTATATAAACACATCAACTATTACCTTGTCATGGTAATATGAAGCATGTTGCCCTGCAACTGTTCACATAGTCAGTCACACATTCCGAAGATCAAGACATCATATCTATTAATTTGAAATCAACCTTTACCAAGACTAACAACCATGTCATAATCAACTAATAGTCAAAATCATAATACTACAAATAGCTCACACTTATACTCAAGTACATATAAGCTATCTTAGCACATAATGCGTTATTACAACCATCTTAAAACAAGACCATTCATTCGTTCAATCTTACAGACACATACTCATATCATGAAATTAATCAAACAATCAAACAATTTGCAAACATACCATGTTAAATAAATCAACTACATGACATAATCAAACGCTCAAAAACCAAATAGATGACATAATCAAACTCATACCTTGATTTATCTTAGGGGAGGCTATCTTGTTTGCACAATCAATCTAGTTTAGCATGATATAACCTCACAATACATCAACTCAAACATAAGTAAGGTCATAATATCCATAAAAATAACTAGCTAACATGTTCACCTCATAAGTTCATAAACAATTTTCGTTCATGTATAACAATCACATATGCATAGTCAGTCTAGATTAGTATGACAAAATATCACAATATATTAACTCATACCTAAATTTCATAATCATAATCATCTACATATGTCAATCCAAATTAGTGAAAAACATAATAACATCCATACCTCAATTGCAATGACCTTAATCATCAGGCATATGACCACAATGCATACAACAATAGGTTACTATCATTCATGACTATCTGACACATGTGCATATGACTACACTAATCAACTAGCATTTATCATACATGTAACCATAATAATAATATAATGACAAGCATATAAGTAACCCTAATGCTTATAAAAACAATTAACCACATATCTGCATGCAAAACATACAAACCTATATGACGATCTTCTCTTACCCTGAAGTCTAGTGTTGCAACCTCGCTCTAATGATATGCATGTCCTACTCTATCTCAACCAACACATTAGCATCATAACATACCAATACCATCATGATGACCTAATTGCATACAATGACCTGACAATGCATGTTTGACCTACAATACATGCATAACTATAACCATTTCAATTCATGCATAATAACATATAGACACTGGCCAACATAAAAAATACATATACAACTGACATGCATTCATGATGACCACATTCAACAACAAAACCACCACAATGCATACACAACTACAACAATGACCATGACCATACATACATAAAAATCACATAGGCCACAAGCATGATGAACACATATGCAAATGACATGTATGCACGACAAACACATTCTGCCCATCCAATCCAAGGGGTGAACCATGCTTTGATACCACTCTGTAACACCCTCTTCCCACAGTTACCCAAGTTACTAGCCTACCAGGGTAAACATATGATGAAGAGTTACTATGATATGATTCAACCTCCTATATCACCTTAAGGAAGTGGAATTTACAAACCAAAAACCTTAATGACTCCCCCATTAGGTGATACAGGCCCCCCAAGCGATAAACTACCCTTCCAGGTGTCTAGACCCTGAATTAAACCTCTTTCTTCAGTACCCTGATCTCCCAGATGTTGGTACAACACTGCTTGATTTTGACTAAAACCCTCTAGTTAAACACAGGGTGCCTATAATGGAGAGATTGTAGTAATTTTCATGCAGTTCTGTGCCTGCTACCATAGTATTTAAGCCACTTTTCAGGCTGGGATCCAGACCTCTGCCCAAAACTTAATGAAACTTTCTAGAACCATGAATGACACAAGGACAAATCCTTCCATACAAATCTTAGATAAGAACTTGACATAACAAGGATAGGCCATGACATACATTCTGTCAAACATATCATGAACATGAAATCTATAGGTCATAAATACACGTCTCAACATAGGGGTATGATAGTTATCTGAAAATCATCAAGAAGGTCTAGTGCCTTCTCATAATAACTGTAATAAAATCTATTAGATATTTATTAACATTCATGTACTAATAAAATCATGAGGAGATCCATAATCAAATTCTGTCATAAACCATGCTTATAACCAACATATAAACAACATAAATAGAAAGGATATAACAACCATGAAAACCACATATGAACATGTAAATTTACACATGAAAAACTAATGGATAAGGAGCTCTTATTAATGTATGCATAAGCCAACCAAGTCAAGGACTTCTAGGAACCACCCGACCCTATATTAGGCCGAACCAAATCTTTCTTTCAGCCAATCACCCCGTTCCATATTCCAAGCATGAATTTGGGACTCACAACAAAACCAACCAGGTTTCCTCAGGGTTTACCGCAATCCCCACCAGATCACTAGGCCCTAAACAAGCATGGATGCCTCTTTATCTCTCCACCTACACCGTGATGAATTTTCCTATCTCCTATTGTATAGGCTTTACCGTATATCCCACTATTCACTGGTCGAGGATTCCTAGGCCTAATCAAGATTCTGCCCTCTGAGATTTACCATATATCTCACAATTCACCAGTTGAGGATTCTTAGGCCTGATCGAAGGCACACACCTCTAGGCTTTGTCATATATCCTGCCATACATTGGTCGAGGATTCTTAGGCCCACCGAGGTACATAAAATCCAACCTTACCCCAATCCCACCTTCTCCCATTCAGGGAAACTTAGGCCTTATGTTCTTCTTCAAAGGCCACCTCACTGAATTTCGAAACCATCTGGAAATCCAGCTTAACCAAATAAAAGAGAACCCATCACACCATGGCTATCTGAAAATGGAAAGGTAAGGCTGAAAATCACTCTCACACCTGGCAAAACCCATGCCAATGACAACAAGAAAACCAAATACACACATGCATGTGCCATGCATTCCAAATCTAGCAAGGGAATCACACATGCAAAACAATACATATAAGTAATCCTATTGTAGCCACTTGATCCTGCCCTTCTTTGCTTTCTCCTTTGTTTCCTTTGCCTTCTTTGTCCTTCCTTTTCTTTCCTTGATCAAATGTTAGAGTGCTCCAAGAATTCTCTAAGTGTGAGAGAGAGAGATTGGAGAGAGAGCTCCACCCAAAAATGTCAAAAAATCTTGTGAACTAATCCTCAGAAGTATTTTTATTTTCTTCATTTTCCATTATTTTCCTTCAATTTCCTCCTTACATGCAACTTGTGACCTTTTACCTTCCTTTTCTCCTAATTTCCTTTATTTTTCATAAATAAAATGCCAATTAATGCCACTTTTCCTTTCCAATGCCTTTTCCATTATCTTTTCCAATTTCCTTTACCCTTAATAATCGAAATGAAAACCCACTAGGATATTTTTCCCAACATTCAGCTTGGAATATGTATCCCATGACCTTGGTCTTATAATTTTTTTTTACATGAATGATTGAACATGGATTTTACAAAGCTTCAATATCATATCCATCAAGGTCTTTATAGCTTCCTCTTTTTATCTGAGGTAGGTGAATTTCTTATCAATTAATAGTCTTCTTTGATGCATACAACAAACTATTTCTTCCTTCACAGTCTTCATGCTATGTCACGTTTCTTCAAATTCATCTGCTTATTCAAGATAGAACTTGCCTTGACCTGTAACATTGGTTAGAAGAATTATGAAGGAATAAGGAGACAAAGTATAAAGATATTAGCATTAGCAATAATCAAGAAGATGTTAAATACTTATCTCTTGAGAAAGGTTGGCTTCCTCTTAATCTTGGACCCTTTTCATCAAACCTTGTCTTCACATTAGCATGATATAATACTTATAATTCTTAAGAACTAGGTTCCTTTTCTTTTCGCAGTAGAAACAATCAGTTAGGGTTTCTATTTCTAGGGTTTCTTCTTCTATTCCCAACTTTGCTAGAGTTGACAATCCATAGATGCCAAGACCTTTTACTTAAAAGCTACAGAGTTCTACAACCACACTAAAGAGTTAGTTGAAAAACCCTAGATACTTTAAGGTCTTCAATATTCGTTACATTAGAAATTGCCAATTTTATGCAAACCCTAGAAACTTTATTGACAAAACTTCTATACCAAATATTTCATTTTTTGACTCTAGAACCTAGCGACCCTAATATTCAAGAGAATACTTCAAATATTATGACAGACTTTAACATATCTTCTAAAATTTCAAAAGAGAATAACATCAATAATTATGATCTAGAAGACTTATCAATGCATAATAATGTGTATCTCTTTTGACCTCACCTTGTCCCTTCTCACAAATATCTATCCCTTTAATATTTCTTCGGTTGTTATGTACCAACTTTTAACAAAAGATGCTCCAACACCATAACAACATAAATTTCTTTGTCTTGGCTTCTTCAAGTTTTGTAGACAAGTTGTCTTCTCAGACTAGTAATAATAGATGTAATCTCAATCTTATTGGGTATTGTTCAATTACCTAAACTCCTTTGGACCACATTAACTACTATAGCTTCATATTTCAGACTATTGTACTTTTTTTTCTTCAGATTATTGTAGCTTAAGATTTCGTTCAACCTAGGATTTCCTTTGAGATAAGTGTTGCTTCAAATTTTTAGGGCTTTGTATCTTCCAGGAAGCAAGCACATCATAATAAGATCTTTTGTTATTGTCAATCATTAAAGTCATTTTTTTGTAAAAAGGTATTAAAGATCACTGTCACTTTCATTGCTATATCAAAGCTCACTGCCACTAGCTATATTATGATCGTTGATATGCTAATTCTATTATCATATCAAGGGTCACTGCTATGTAACTAGATCACTGCCATATCAACTTTCATTTAAGGTCACCATCATGCAGATCACAAGTATGTCTCCAAGTCACTATAATACATATTACTATCTCACTAGATATAGACAATTAAGGTCATTTTCCATATATCATAAAGTGAGCCATAGAGTATGAAGTATATATGCTAGAAACTACGGAAAAATGTGAGCCCCCATAGAGAAGATGTGAACCATAAAATGCAACCCATCATAGATATATGAAGCGAGCTATTGCAACGAAGTGCTACATGGGTTGTCACACGAGGCACAAAGAACTGGAGTATGAGTGATAGTATTATATTAGATCCTCAAATACATGTATGCAAATCATAGTTGAGAAGTGTGTTATACATAAACAAATGCAGGCTTTAGATTATAATGTGAGCCAAAATGAATAATAGTTTAACTACCCCTGGTTAAAAATCAATGTAACAAAAATAAATAAAGGCAAAAATAAGACCACGGGTAAGGGATATGTATTCCAAGTTGAATGTTGGGCAAAGATATCCTAGTGGGCATCACTAGATGTGTTTATGACTAAAGGAAAAAAGGAAAAGGAAAAGAGATTAAAAATGAAAAAAGGCATTTTTGGCACATTTATTTATGAAAATAAAGGAAAATAGGAGAAAAGTAAGGTGAAAGGTCGCAGGGTGCATGTGAGGAGGAAATTGACGAAAAATAATGGAAAATTAAGAAAATGGAGGCCTAATTCATGAAAAGGCTTCTAAGGACCTGTTGGTAAGTTTGGTCAGTGTAAGCTTGGTAAGTTCAATTTTGGAGCTTTCTGATTATTCTCTCTCTCTCTCACTCTTAGACACTTGGAATTTTCTTGGAGCACTCTAGCTTTGGAGCAAGGAAGGAAAAACAAGCAAAGGAAAGGAAGG
Organism: Pinus tabuliformis; assembly: GCA_031772625.1. Classification (NCBI taxonomy): domain Eukaryota; kingdom Viridiplantae; phylum Streptophyta; class Pinopsida; order Pinales; family Pinaceae; genus Pinus; species Pinus tabuliformis. The sequence continues at coordinate 1,668,375,950 of CM062816.1, read as the reverse complement.
AAATCAAGGATCAAGCAAGGAAGAGTAGGATCAAGTAGCTTTAGCAAGAATATTTGCAAGTAACATATTGCATGTGTGATTTCCTAGTTGGTTTTGATATGCATGGCTTTGCATGTTGGTGTATGGTTCTCTTGTTGTCGGTGGCATGGTTTTTCCGAGTTATGATAATGGTTTTCAGCCTAGCCTTTCCTTTTTCTGGATGCCATGGTGTGTTGGGATGTTGATCTCAGTTTTGAGCTTTGGAATTGTCGGATGGATTTCAGAATTCGAGGCGGAGGTGGTCTCAAGGTTCATTCCCAAAGGCCTAGGAATCCCTTGACTAGTTTTGGTAGGATACACAATAAAGCCTGAGGGAGGTGTCTCAGTTTAGGGCCTAGCGATCTGAGATTAGATTGCAGTAAAGCCAAAGAGACAAGGAGATGGAAAATTCCTTAAGGATAGTGATGGATTACGGATGGTATTCCAAGTTTGATTCGATTTTGTGATTGGAGCACCGGTTTTGGTGTGATCATAGTTTGGTGAGGGTGGAGGTGGTTTAACCTCTGGATTCCCTTGGTTATTTTTTCATTGGTTTATCCATGAGATCTCACATTCATGCTTGGAATATGGCATGGGGGTGACTGTTTGAAAGAAATATTTGGTTCAGCCATGTCTATGGTCGGGTGGTATGTGGAAGTCTCGAACCTGGTCAAATTTTACTATGTTTAATAAAAGATAAGTTATCTTGCTTTTGTACTTGTTTATATGTGGATTTAATGGTTGTTATCTCACTGTTATTTCCATGGTTTTATCTTGATTATAAGCATGGTTAATTAACTAGTTCATGTCATGGTTATTTCATGTATTTACTTGTAATGGTTAAAATGATGGATGCAAGACCTAATTCATGTCATAATAGTTCAAGGGAGAAGGTGGTGATCCTTCTTGTCATGTCTCATAAGAGTTTTCAGTCATTCATGCTCTGCCTTGTATCTTATACCTATAGATTTCATAGATGCCAAGTGTTTGATAGAATGTTAGTCCTAGTTGGGGATGGTCATGCCTAGTCATGGAGTTAGTTTTTGGTTTATTAGTCTTTTCATTATGTGTTTAATGGATTCCAGAAGTTACAACAAGTTATGGGCAGTGGTCGTAATTCTGGGCTTGAAAAGTGCCTTTAATCCCGTGGACTTTGGCACAAGTTTGCTGGAAATAATCCATGGACACAGACATGTAGGCTTGTGGCTCTAGACATTGGCATGCCCATAGAGTGGGAGCATCCAGAGGTTTAATAGCTTAAAAACTCAGTGGGACCTAGGAGCATGATACCTGTGTGGTTGGGATGGCTCTTGGGAGTGTTGTTGCTGATGTGGAAGGTATGTTTGATGGGTTTCCATTAATTCCACTTCCTTAAGGATGCCTAGGAGGTTGAATCATATAATAGTAGCCTCTCATCACATGTTTACCTCGGTTGGCTAGTTACTTGGGTAGATATGGGAGGAGGGTGTTACAGAGTGGTATCAGAGTAGGTTGTACTCTCTTTGGGTCATATATGATACCACAAAGAGCATGTTTCACCCCTTAGACTGGATGAGTGGTGTGTTGTCATGCATTCATGTCGGTTGCATATGTGTTTCTTATGTTTGTAGCCCATGTGTGTGTTGCATTTACATGGTGTTGATCATGGTTGTAGTGATGTTTCCATGTGAAGGTTGAGGGCGTTGTTGTGGGATGTGTCATCATGAGTGTATGGTTGTATATACTTTTGTTATGCATGTATAGTAGGTCGAACATGCATTGTGAGGTCATTGTATGAAATTAGGCTAAGATAGAGCAGGAGATGCAGATCATTAAAGTGAAGTTGCAACACTAGACCTTGAGGCAAGAGCATGTCGTCATACATGTTTGGATGTTGGGCATGTAGGTATGTTAGTTAATGGATTGTTATATGCATTAGGGTTATATACATTAGGTTTATGTACATGTCTATTGATGTTATGGTTACATACATGATAGATGCTAGTTGATTAGTGTAGTTATATGCACATGTGTCAGATAATCATGAGTGGTAGTAACCTGTGGTTGTATGCATTTCTCTTATTGTTTTATGTTAGATAACTTGATGATTATGTTATATGTTGTTGATGAGTATGTTATAGGTTAACTTGTTTTTGTTATATGATAGTTAGCTTGATGATTAGGTTATATGTTGTTGATGAGCATGATATATAACTTGTTGTTGTTATATGCTAGTAACTTGATGATTAGGGTTATTACATTAAGATCTTGATGTTATATGTATCATGCTAAATTGGATTGGCCTATGCAGATGGTTAGGGTTATGACATTCAGGTATGAGTCGACTTATTTGTGACATTGTGTTGTACTAATCTAGACTAATCATACATATGTGATTGCTATGCATAAATGGAAAATGTTTATGAGTTTATGATGTGAACATGTTAGCTAGTGACTATTATGGATATCATGACCTTATTTATTTTTGAGTTGATATGTTGTGAAGTTATATCATGCTAATATGGATTGATTGTGTAAACAAGATAGCCTCCCCTGAGATACATTAAGGTATGAGCTTGCTTATGTCATCTACTTTGTGCTTGAATGTGTGACTATGTCATTTATTTGGTGTCTATTATGTCATCTATCTGTTTTTCGAATGCTTGATTACTTGAATGATATGAGTATAGGTCTATAAGTTTTCTTACCGAAATGATCTTGTTTTAAGATGGTTGTACTAATATATAGGTGTTGAGAGAACTGCTATGTACTTGAGTGTAAGTAGGTGATAGTTATAGCATTATGTATTATGACCGATGAATGTGAGTTGAATGTTGAGTATGAAATGGTTGTTAGACTTGGTAAAGGTTGATTTCAAATTGATAGATACGATTGTCTTGATATTTGGAACATGTGGTTGACATGTGTAAATAGTTGTAGGAAACATGCTTGGTATTAGCGTGACAAGGTAATAGTTGACGTTTTTATATAACTAATAGTTGGGTGATGTGACAGTGCATAGTAACACTCAATTGTAGCAAGGAAAATGTCAAAGAAAGGTATTGGGAAAGAATTATTTTTTCTATGTTTGCAAACCCTAATTCCAAACGAATGAGTGTTTTGCATACATGAAGTCTTCTTAACATTAATCTTGTTTGACATTATGTGGATATGTGCTAGATTCATGGACTTGTATTTGAAAGGTATATTAGCTAGTCTCTAGTTACATGTGGATTTGTCAAGGGAATTGGAGTCCCTTGAGAGATGGCGTGGATGTGTTCAGTTGCAAGCAACATGCTTGGCACAATAAGGTAAGTTAACCAGTGTATTATTATTTTTACTTAAGCATTGACAATTATGTGTTGATGGTAGTATGATGCAAGGGATTGCATGGAAAAGAATTTTCCATGGAATCTTGAAGAAGGCTTAGGTTGAGCTTTCCCTTGGAAGCATTGGGAACCATGGGTATTAAGTAATGGTGTCTATTGTTAGTCTTGTACTTCTGGTCTTTACATGATTTTTTGTTCTTAATTGCGGTTTTTTTTGCGTCTTGTGCATGGCCATGCCACTTTGGTTATGGTATCGTATTGTTGTTAGTCTGCCATGGTTTTCTTCTTGTTTGTTTCTTGTCTTGCCTTTTATGTTTGGGGTCTGGGGAATTGGTTGGGAAAAAGGAAAGTTAATGGAGCCCAGGGAGAGTTGAATGAAACCCAACAGGTGATCTAAGGTCTGGATGAAGCTCAGTGCATGTATAAGGGCAGCGGAAGGCAAGTGTATACCAACTAGTTGGATTGGTTGGGTCCATTGGTGTAAATGGACGATGGCAAGACAGTCATGAGAAAAGTAATGAGGAAAGGTAAAGTAAATATATTTGAGGCATCAGATGCCTTAGCTACATTGGGAATTGTTGTTCTCGATGTTGTACATGCATTGCACGGATAAAGGAAATTCTCTTAACCTTGACCTTATGATATTTGGTAATTATGTTGTGATCATGATTGTGTCGATGTATATATATGTATACATGTATGTATGTAGGTATGTCATTTTCTGACAAGATCATGAATGTTTTGTGCTAATGTTATAAATATGTATGTATCTATGTATCTATGTCACTGTTTGATAGGGTCATTAGGAATCGTTATTGTTGAGGAATGATTGCTTATGTACGTGAATGGCATGAAGATATTCCTGGTTCATGAGGAGTCAAGTGGGAAGAGTAGTCTGACAGATCTCTAAGGTTAGTATCATGTGGATATGACTTGATATTATGTGAACTATGTGTATATTTATGTTATGGAAAGGATAATGTTGAGAGATACATCAGCAAAATGAAAACATCGTGATGCGTGACATGCTAGGATAAGTATGGATGGTAGAGAGACACTAGAAGCAAGGTTACTTGGTAGAGACAATTTGTTTTTGGATGTGTGGTACTACTGTTGTGCATATATTATATATGTTGTACATGTGTACATGTTGCATCTCGATGTTGTGCACATATGGTGTTGTGTATATGTAGTGTGTGTACATGTTGTTATGCAATGTTATGTACAGGGTGGTACAGATAGTGTTGTATGAATATTGCACATGCAGTGTTGGGCATAGATGGTGCTATGTACATGTTGGATATGTGACATTCTGTGCATATGGAGTTTTGCACATGTTGGATATGCAGTGCTGTGTACATACGATGCTATGCACATGTTGGATATACAATGCTATGTACATGTGGTGTTGTGTGCATGTTGTACATATGGTGCTATGTTGTTAGGTCCCTATAATACTAGTGATTCCCCCATTACTATTTCTATTGTCACCCTTATTGTCATTGTTGTGCCCTTATTTTCCCCATATTGTTATTCTTGTGCCCAATAGAAGCCCACTATTGTTATTGTTGTGCCCTTATATTATTATTGTTATGTCGACTTTGATTATATTGTGACCCCTTGGACTTCTATATATAGAAAGGAGGTTTTGTCATTTGTATCATCCAAGAATTGTTCATTTGTGTAATGTAAAGGAGGTTTCCCTCTCAAAGAGGATTATTTTGAAGTCATTGATCTATCTGTTCTTCTAGTTTTTGAGTTATTTGCATAACATTTGGTATGAGATCTTTGGATTCTAGGGTTTCGCTGCTCCAAACAAATCATTGTGGAATTTTTGCTATAACTTTTTTCTATGACATTTCAAAAGCTGAAATTAGAAACCATTTGATACGAAATATCGATGTACCTCGGGTTCGAATTTCAGATATTTTCTTGCTATAGTTTCGGAGATATGATCCAATGAAGTTAGGGTTTTTGCAAGCTCCCGAATTACATCCCAAACAGGTGACCTTGGGAAAATTGTCATAGATATCTCTCTGACAATCAGATTGAAATTTCGTAAAAAGCTACAGAAATAGGACAGAATTTAGTTTTCTGCATATTGTTTTCAGGTCCGAAGGTCGAAATAGTGACACATGGAAGGTCGTACAATTTCGCTCTACTGAACCAGTCTATAATCAGGTCATCATAGGAGATTTGGCATAAGTTTTCCTTGAAGAATCAAATATTGATCAGACTAGTGGGGTTAGAAAGAGGACTCAGAGGGATACCATAGGAAGAAATTTCAAACCTTGGAGATCCTAAATTAAAAAGATACAACATATTCAATATCGAGCTCCTACAAAGCGAAAAAAGGTGTGTAGTTTTTTTTTTTTAATTTGCATAGGTTTGGTTTGAAAAATTAGTTTGAAGTGATTCAAAGGGAATAATGAGGCATAATTAACATTAATTGATGCCCCAAAGAAAGAAAATTGAAACACCTAGTAAGCAACATGAAAGCTCTACCATGACTCATGAAGAAGAGGAAGAAATGCAACATGACATATCAAAATTATGATATCAAGTGCAACAATTTTCACTCACAAAAAGTAACAGAAGCTAAGATGGATGGTTTAAAGAAAGGCATGGAAGCTAACATGAATGGCGTGAACACTAAGCTGGATGGGATGGAAGCTAAGATAAATGGTGTGGAAGCTAAGATGGATGGTGTGGAAGCTAAGATGGATGACATGAAAGCTAAGATGAATGGCGTGGAAGTTAAGATGGATGGTATAGAAGAAAAACTTAAAGGAAACATGGAAGATTTGAAGATAGATTTGACAAAGTTGCTACAAGGAATTCTTACTAATGGTGAAAGGGTAGTAAAGGAAACTCATGATGAGAACAAAAGAAATGTTAATCATGATTTCATAGACTCTAATGTTGGATTGAATACCCACCATGTTCCAAAGATCGATATGAGGAATTTTTGATGGCAAGGATCCCGTAACATGGATACTACATATGGAGGAATATTTCGATCTCCATAATGCGCAAAAGATACAAAAGGTATGCATTGCAACTTTATATTTGGAACCAAATTAGTTTGTATGGTATCCATGGTTTTTCTCTCGTAAACAAATTGTTACTTGGGAAATTTTTATGGAAGAAATGATAGCACATTATGAGGATACAAAAAGCAACACCTTTTTAGCCAATTGATAAATCTCAAACAAAAGAGTTCAATGATGGAGCACATTGAGGACTTCCAAAATTTGAATATAAGGGTAAAAGATATTCCATAGGAGCATAGGATTGATGTGTTCATAGGGACTTTAAAGGATAACATCCAACATGAGGTTCACCTTTGGGAACCCGATTCATTGGAGAAGGCATTCAGGTTGGCAAGAAAAATGGAAAGAAAAATTATGGAAACAAGGAAACCTATCACTCACAACTATACAGATGGAGGTATTGTTGCTCCTGGCCTTCCACAACCTGCAAGGTTGACAACACAACAATTGGAAGAAAAAAGAGAAAAAGGGCTTTGTTATAGTTGTGATAGAAAATACACTAAAGGTCATAAGTGTGCCAAGAAGAAATTATTTTACATAGATTGTGAAGAGGAGGAAGAAAAGGAACAAGAAACAACAAAAGAAGAGGATATACACTAGGAACAAACCCCAAAGAAAGAATAAATGAATCTAACCATATATTGTAATGCACTGGCCAGAATTACCACTCCTCAAACTATCAAGATAGAAGGAAATATCAAGAAGAAAAAGGTAATAGTGTTGATTGTTGGGCAGTACCCATAATTTTATTCATTGTAAGATAACCAAGGAATTGAATTTCTTCCTATATCCAACACTGGAATGTCAAGTGATGGTTGCAAGTGGAGGAACCATAAATTGTTCTAGAAAGTGCCATAATATCAAGGTATCCATGGGAGAATATGTATTGAATAGCCCAATGATTTCCATTCCAATGGTTGGTGCTGATGTTGTAATAGGAGTCTAATGGCTACAATCTTTGGGTATGATAGATTTTAATTTTCAAGAAATTTTCTTGATTTTTTTTCAGAAGGAAAGGACTTGAATTAAGGGGTATCACAGCTAAACTGGGAAATATAATAAGCTCTAATGGAATGAAAAAACTTCTAAAGAAAGAAAAATGAGGCGTAATTGCACAATTATGTTCGCTGGAGGTTCCCACATCGGAATCATCTATTTCTCCAGATCTCCAAAAAGTGTTGGACAATCATTCCAAGGTATTTGAGACTCCCAAAGGCCTTCCACCTATTCATGGTCATGATAATGCTATTCATTTGATTCCAGGAAGTGTTCCTCCAAACATTAGGCCTTACATATATCCCTATGCCCAAAAGAGTGAAATTGAACGTATGGTTGCAGAAATGCTAGAGGCTAGTATAATTCAACCTAGTCAAAGTTTTTTCTCTGCTCCAGTAGTATTGGTGCACAAGAAGGATGGATCATGGCACATGTGTCATGATTATAGGGAGCTCAACAAGCTCACTACTAAAGATAAATTTCCCATTCCTGTCATTGATGAATTATTGGATGAATTGCATGGATCAATTTACTTCACCAAGTTGGATCTTTGTTCAAGATATCATCAAATCAAATGAAGACTGAAGACATTCCAAAAACAACATTTAGAAATCATGAGGGTCATTATGAATTTTTGGTCATGCCTTTTGTCCTTACCAATGCAACTTCTACATTTCAAGGTTTGATGAATTCCATTTTTAAACCTTTCCTTAGAAAATTTGTGTTAGTATTTTTTGATGATATACTAATCTACAAGAAGTCTTGGAAGGATCATGTTCAACATGTTGAAAGGGTGCTCAAACTATTGGAGGATAAACAATTATATGCAAAAAGCTCCAAATGTTTCTTTGGAGTACAAGAGGTGGAATATTTGGGTCATATTGTATCTCATGAAGGTGTTAAGGTAAACCCTAGAAAAATTAAAGCCATTAAGGAATGGAAAATCCCCACATCCATAAAGAATCTATGAGGATTTCTTGGGTTGACAGGGTATTATCGCAAGTTTGTTAAGAATTATGGGAGAAGAGCAGCACCTCTAACAACATTATTGAAGAAAGATGCATTTTCATGGACTCCAGAAGCAACGAATGCCTTTGAACATCTTAAAGAGGCAATGTGCCAAGCACCGGTCTTAGCTACGTCAGACTTCACAAAAACCTTTATTGTGGAATGTGATGCCATGGGAAATGGAATAGGTGTTGTTTTAATGCAAGAAGAAAGACCCATTGCTTTCAAACGTCGTCCAATCAAAGGAAAGTATTTACACACAACTATTTGTGAGAAGTAAATGTTGGAAATACTACATGCACTTAACCAAATGACGACACTACCTAATGAGAAGATACTTCAAGGTAAAAACATATCATGATAGTCTTAAATACTTTTTAGAACAAAGATTATCTTTAGAAGAGCAGCAAAAATGGATCACAAAGATTTTGGGTTATGAATTTGAAATCATCTACAAAAAAGGGAAGCAAAATGTTATGGCAGATGCACTCTCATGAAAGGATGAGGATCTGGAAGCATTGCTTTGCGCCATTTCTATTATCCATCCAGATTAGATAAACGAAGCAAAGGGTGAATGGAAGAGTGATGAAGAAGTGTGGGAAATCATTCAAAAGTTACAACAAGATCCTAATATATCTGATACATTTATCTTGAAAAATGATTCATTATGGTACAAATATCGCTTATGTCTATGTAAGAATTCCCAACTCAAACAAAAGATTCTTATGGAATTGCACACCTCTCCCTTAGGAGGGCACTCAGGATTTTAAAAAACTTACCACAAGGCTAAGAAGGATTTTTTTTGGGATGGGCTTAAACCTTATATTCAAAAGTTTGTGGCAAAATGTTTGGTTTGCCAACAAAATAAAGTTGAAACAATTAAGACCCCGGGTCTATTATGACCTTTATCCATTCCAAGTCAACATTGGGAGGAGGTTTCAATTGATTTTATCATAGGTTTACCCAAGTTTGAAGGAAAGAGTGCCATCATGGTGGTAGTTGACAGACTTACCAAGTATGCACACTTTTGTGCATTATATTATCCATTTAAAGCCAATACAGTTTCTACTGCATTTATGGAAACAATTCAAAAGCTACATGGAAACCCAAATATTATTGTAAGCGACAGAGATCCCATTTTCAATGGAAATTTTTGGACAAAATTATTTTCTTGTGTTGGTACTCAGTTAGCTCATAACTCATCTTATCATCCTCAATCTAATGGGCAAACTAAGATAGTAAACAAATGCTTGGAAGGATATCTTCATTTCTTTGTATCCTATAAATAGACACAATGGGTCAAATGGTTGCCTCTAGCTGAATGGTAGTATAACACTTCCTTCCATACTGCAGCAAAAATGACCCCAATTATGGCACTTTATGGATATCTTCCACCATCCATCACATCATATTTAAGAGAAAATTCTAAGGTTCAAGTAGTGGAAGATCACTTTGAGCATCAACAAGAAGTTCTCCAATTCTTAAAGGATAACCTCACTTTGGTACATAATAAAATGAAACAACAAGCAGATCAACCTTGCAGTGAAAGAAGTTTTGATGTAGGTGACTGGGTATTTCTACGGCTACAACCATATAAACAAATGTCCCTCAAGCGAACTAAGAACGATAATAAATTATCACCAAAGTATTATGGTCCGTACAAGGTGTTGCAAAAGATTGGTACTATGGCATACAAATTGGAGCTTCCTGCAGCTTCCTGAGTGCACCCATTTTTCCATGTTTCATGATTAAAAAAGGTTATAGGTGACAAGCTCCCAGTTCAAACAATATTTCCAAAACTTGACGAGGAAGGAAAAATCATATTGGAACCTGAAGCATTCACAGAAATAAGAACATTGACAACTACGAAATCGATCAATTTCAGAGTATCTCATCAAGTGGAAGAACCTATCCGTTGAAGATTCCACATGGGAGGATGAAAATTTTATACAGAATCATCCAAAACTACTCAAGCGTTGAGGACAACACTTTTTTGAAGGAAAGGGGCATGTTAGGTCCCTATAATACTAGTGATTCCACCATTACTATTGTCATTGTAGCCCTTATTGTTATTGTTGTGCCCCTATTGTCCCCATATTGTTATTATTGTACCCCATAGAAGTCCACTATTGTTATTGTTGTGCCCTTATATTATTGTTGTTATGTCGGCTTTGATTATATTGTGACCCCTTAGACTCCTGTATATAGAAAGGAGGCTTTTTCATTTGTATCATCTAAGAATTATTCATTTGTGTAATGTAAAGGAGGTTGCCCCTTCGAAGAGGATTATTTTGAAGTCATTGATCTATCCGTTCTTCTATTTTTTGATTTGATTGCATAACATATGTACATATGGTGTTGTGTGCATGATTGTACAAGTGGTGTTGTGAGCATGTGGTGATGTGTACATGTTGTACATATGGTGTTGTCTGCAGGTGGTGCTGTGTACATGTCGTTCATATTGTGTTGTGTACATGTGGTGTCTTGTACATTGTTGGTGCACTAAGATGTCTTTTTACATGCAATATTAATTCCTACATTAATTGTAAACCTGAGGCAAGTCTTTTTATCTCAAGAGTGTCAACACTATATATGCAGTGAATTCAGAGGTTAACTAATAATAAATCGTTGCAATTTCTAATGACTATCTCTTCAAACTCAATCTAAACAAATCAGAAAGAAGTAACTATAAAACAAATTCGTAACTCACTTTGCAATTCTACTTAACCTATTATGAAAGCAGATGAATTTGAATACAACTGTAAAAATCACACCTGCAATCTTAAATGGAATTGAAACTAACACACTTAATCATTAAAGGGAACTGCGACAATTGAACAACAAATGATAATTGAACAACAAATCCTAATTGAACAACAACTAATAATTGAACATCAACTAATAATAGAACAACAAATGATATCTGAACAACAAATAATTATATGAGCATACGAAAAGCGATCAATTCTATCTCTGAAATCTATGATAACATTACTTGGAATGAATCAACGATCTAATGTTGGAACTAACATAACCAATTCAATCAAAAGCATTACCCATATATAACACACGGCTAAATCTGAATCTCGAATGAACAACAAAATCAAATCGGAATCGACAATCCTCAAGGTAATCAAAATGATATTAACTTAACATTAACAAACAAATAATAAATAGAAAAGATTATAGCACAGGTGAAGCAGTAGATCTTCTCTTGACTGGGCCCAGAGTCGCCAGAAGTCTCCGCTATGAGACACCCAGAATATGATTTTGATTTAAACACAGTCTTCTTCATTAAAACAAGTAACAGAGTTACAACATCACCAAAGTAACAATATTATATGTCCAAAAGAATAATTACAAACTGTCAATTTCTGAACTAGTTGTGTAGTTTGCCTTTCGACTTATATATAACATTTTAGAAAAGTAAATAGATAAAAGCGAATCCTCATGATGAGGGGATCCTGAGGATTTCACAACACTTGATCTGATTCCATCATAAAATAGCATTGGTCTGCCTGGTCTTCCGCTATCCTGCTTGCCTCTGACGCTGTCTTTTTCCTTTATGAGATGCTGTTATTATGTTGATTGAATAGCCATCGTCCAATTCACGTCTTCTGCACATAAATATAGTAAAAGTCAGATTTCCTTGCTTAGATTCATCTAATTTGTTACTGATTACTTTTACCCAACTTTAGCTATTATTTCCTCTACTTTTATCCATAAACAAAGATAATCATGTGAGGATGAGTGCTAAATAAAGCTATTTACAAGGAGAAAACATACCTTTTTCTTGACCCAACATACTCCCCAGCTTACCTTGTTGCATGTACTCATGCAATTAAATGGTTTAGGTGCAGCTGAGTTAGGGAATAGGCAGGATATACCTCCTCCTTATAAACTCTGAAGCCATTTTTCTTCTTAAGTACAATGAAAGCCTGGTTTACTTCTTGATCCTTCAAGTTGTAGTCACTGTGGTATTTATTTGGAGGATACCATATGATTGGGGTTCTCTACCAACATCCTATCCATTCTGGCCCCATGGTTAAGATCATGTTACTATATTTATGGAAGCGAGAGGAGGCAACTTTAAAATTCTGATATCCAAATGGTTCTCTGTTTCCAACAGTATTGCTAGAGACTTCCCACCTTTGTCTGGCTGTAGACAAGGATTCTTCCTTGATCTCCTGGAAGTACTCCTTCTTAGCTTGTATAATATCTGTGTGGAACAGCCCTAATTGGCCCACAACACCAACTCGCCTCATAAATTGCTTGTGCCTGACATATAGATGCAAGGGTTTTGTAGGTTCCCCCCAAACCCATAGGTTGATGCCATATTCACGCTTTCTAGAAGTATTATGAGCCTTGGCCCACTTGAGTTGGTTAGTAGAAAAGGAAAGAAATGCTTGGAATTGGACATCCCCTATAAAGGGGCCAGGGTTGTTGTTTCTGTCATCTTCTAAAAATAAATTGTGCATGTAAAGTTCACACAGGAGGCGTTGTACTATTATGAAACCAGCTCAAGAAAAGATAGAAAAGATAGATCAACGCCTTAGAATTTAGCCTCTTTGAGGGGGCAACCTCCTTTACATTACATAAATGAACAATTCTTGGATGATTCAAATGACAAAACCTCCTTTCTATATATAGGAGTCTAAGGAGTCACAATATAACCCATCCGACCCAACAATAATAATATAAAGCCACAAAAATAAAAATAGAGGGGTTCTATGGGGCACAGTAATAAAAATATGGGGACAATAGGGGCACAACAATATTAATAAGGGATACAACTACAATAGTAATGGGGTAATCACTAGTATTATAGGGACCCAACATTCCCTTCTCCTTCAAAAAAGTGTTGTCCTCAACGTTTGAGTAGTTCTGGATGCTTCTGTATAAAATTCTCATCCTCCCATGTGGAATCTTCAGCAGATAAGTTCTTCCACTTGATACGATACTCTGAAATTGATCGATTTCGTAACTGTCGAGTTCTTGTTTCTGTGACTGCTTCTGGTTCCAATATAATTTTTCCTTCCTCGTCAATTTCTGGCAATATTGTTTGAACTGGGAGCTTATCGCCTATAACCTTCTTTAAACATGAAACATGGAAAACTGGGTGCAATCGAGAAGCTGCAAGAAGCTCCAATTTGTATGCCATAGTACCAATATTTTGCAACACCTTGTACGGACCATAATACTTTGGTGATAATTTATTATCCTTCTTAGCTTTCTTGAGGGACATTTGCTTATATGGTTGTAGCCATAGGAATACCCAATCACCTACATCAAAACTTCTTTCGTTGTGATGTTGATTTGCCTGTTGTTTCATTCTATTCTGTGCCGACACGAGGTTATCCTTTAAGAGTTGGAGGACTTGTTGTTGATGTTTGATGTGATGTTCCACTGCTTGAACCTTAGAATTTTCTCTTAAATATGATGTGATGGATGGCGGATGATATCCGTAAAGTGCCATAAATGGGGTCATTTTTGTTGCTGTGTGGAAGGAAGTGTTATACCACCATTTAGCCAGAGGCAACCATTTGACCCATTGTGTCTGTTTATCAGATATAAAGCAACAAAGATATCCTTCCAAACATTTGTTTACTATCTCAGTTTGCCCATCAGATTGAGGATGATAAGATGAGCTATGAGCTAACTGAGTACCAAGACAAGAAAATAATTCTGTCCAAAAATTTCCGGTGAAAATGGGATCTCTGTCACTTACAATAATCTTTGGGTTTCCATGTAGCTTTTGAATTGTTTCCATAAATGCAGTAGAAACTGTACTAGCTTTAAATGGATGTGATAATGCACAAAAGTGTGCATACTTGGTAAGTCTGTCAACTACCACCATGATGACACTCTTTCCCTCAGACTTTGGTAAACTTGTGATAAAATCCATTGAAACCTCCTCCCAATGTTGGCTTGGAATGGATAAAGGTTGTAGTAGACTCGGTGTCTTAATTGTTTCAACTTTATTTTGTTGGCAAACCAAACATTCTGCCACAAACTTTTGAATATCTGATTTAAGGCCCTCCCAAAAAAATTCTTTCTTAACCCTGTGGTAAGTTTTTAAAATTATTGAGTGCCCTCCTAAGGGAGAAGTGTGCAATTCCATAAGAATCTTTTGTTTTAGCTGGGAATTCTTACAGAGGTATAAGCGATCTTTGTACCATAATGAATCATTTTGCCAGCTAAATGTATCAGATGTACTGGAGTCTTGTTGTAACTTTCGAATAAGTGCCCACACTTCTTCGTCATTCTTCCATTCCTCCCTTGCTTCGTTTATCCAATCTGGTTGGATAATAGAAATGGTGCCCAACAATGCTTCCACATCCTCATCCTTTCTTGAGAGTGCATCTGCCACCACATTTTGCTTCCCTTTTTTGTAGATGATTTCAAAGTCATAACCCAACATCTTTGTGACCCACTTTTGTTGCTCTTCAGAGGATAATATTTGTTCTAAAAAGTATTTAAGGCTATCATGATCCGTTTTTACCTTGAAGTGTCTTCCCATTAGGTAGGGTCGCCATTTCTTAAGTGCATGGAGTATTGCCAACATTTCCTTCTCATAAATAGCTTTGTGTAAAAACTTTCCCTTGATTGGACGACTTTCAAAAGTAATGGGTCTTTCATCTTGCATTAAAACAACACCAATTCCATTTCCTGAAGCATCACATTCCACAATAAAGGTTTTTGTGAAGTCTGGTGTAGCTAAGACCGGTGCTTGGCACATTGCCTCTTTAAGATGTTCGAAGGCCTTTGTTGCTTTTGGAGTCCATGAAAATGCATCTTTCTTCAATAATGTTGTTAGAGGTGTTTCTATTCTCCCATAATTCTTAACAAACTTGTGATAATACCTTGTCAACCCGAGAAATCCTCACAGATGCTTTATGGATGTGGGGATTTTCCATTCCTTAATGGCTTTAATTTTGCTAGGGTCTACCTTAACTCCTTCATGATATACAATACGACTTAGATATTCCACCTCTTGTACTCCAAAAAAACATTTGGATCTTTTTGCATATAATTGTTTCTCCTCCAATACTTTTAGCACCTTGTCAACATGTTCAACATGATCCTTCCAAGACTTGTTGTAGATTAGTATATCATCAAAAAATTCTAACACAAATTTTCTAAGGAATGGTTTGAAAATGGAATTCATCAAACCTTGAAATGTTGAAGGTGCATTGGTAAGGCCAAAAGGCATGACCAAAAATTCATAATGACCATCATGAGTTCTAAATGCTGTTTTCGGAATGTCTTCAGTCTTCATTCTAATTTGATGATATCCTGAACGAATATCCAACTTGGTGAAGTAAATTGATCCATGCAATTCATCTAGTAATTCATCAATGACAGGAATGAGAAACTTATCTTTAATAGTGAGCTTGTTGAGCTCCCTATAATTCGGACACATGCGACATTATCCATCCTTCTTGTGTACCAATACTACTGGAGCAGAGAAAGAACTTTTACTCGGTTGAATTATACCAGTCTCTAGCATTTCTGCAACCATACGTTCAATTTCACTCTTTTTGGCATAGGGATATCTTTACGGCCTGATGTTTGGAGGAACACTTCCTAGAATCAGATGAATAGCATGATCATGATCACGAATAGGTGGGAGACCTTTGGGAGTCTCAAATACCTTGGAATGATTGTCCAAGAATTTTTGGAGATCTGGAGAAATAGATGAATCCAATGTGGAAACATCTAGCGAACATAATTGTGCAATTACACCTCTTTGTTCATTTTTTAGAAGCTTTGTCATACCGTTAGAGCTGATTATATTTCCTAGTTTCCCTGCAATACCCATTAATTCAACTTCCTTTCCTTCCACAGAGAATTTCATGAAAAATTCTTGAAAATTAAAAGCTATTGATTGTAGCCATTGGACTCCTAGTACAACATCAACACCTCCCATTGGACTGGAAAGCATTGGGCTAGTCAATACATATTCTCCCATGGATAGCTTGATATTATGGCACTTTCCAAAGCAATTTATTATTCCTCCATTTGCAACCATCACTTGAAACTCTGGTGCTGGATATAAGAAGCAATTCAATTCTTTTGCTACCTTATAATGAATAAAATTGTGGGTACTTCCTGAATTAATCAACACTATTACATTTTTCTTCTTGATTTGTCCTTCTATCTTGATGGTTTGAGGAGTGGTAATTCCCGCCAATGCATTACAAGATATGGTCGGATTCATTTCTTCTTTATCTAGGCTTTGTTCCTGGAGTATATCCTCTTCTTTTGACCTTTCTTGCTCCTTTTCTTCTTCCTCTTCACAATCTATGTAGAATAATTTCTTCTCAGCACACTTATGATCTTTAGTGTATTTGCTATCACAACTGTAACAAAGCCCTTTTGCTATTTTTTCTTCCAATTGTTGTGGTGTCAACCTTATAGGTTATGGAAGACTAGGGGCAACAACACTTCCATCTTTATAGTTGTGAGTGGTATGCTTCTTGGTTGCCATAATTTTGCTTTCCATTTTTCTTGCTAATCTGAATGCCTTCTCTAATGAATCAGGTTCCCAAAGGCGAACATCATGTTGGATATTATCCTTTAAAGTCCCTATGAACACATCAATCCTATCCTCCATTGGAATATTTTTTACCCTTATGTTCAATTTTTGGAACTCCTCAATGTGCTCCATTATTGAACCCTTTTGTTTGAGACTTATCAATTGGCTAAAAAAAGTGTTGCATTTTGTATCCTCATAATGTGTTGTGAATTCTTCCGTAAAAATTGCCCAAGTGATAATTTGTTTACGAGAGCAAAGCCATTGATAGCATACAAACTGATTTGGTTCCAAATATAAAGTTGCAATACGTACCTTTTGTGTGTTTTGCACATTATTGAGATAGAAAAATTGCTCCATCTGTAATATCCATGTTGCGGGATCCTTGCCATCAAACTTCCTCATATCGATTTTTGGAATATGTTGGGTCTTTGATCCCACATTAGAGTCTATGGAATCATGATTAACATTTCTTTTGTTCTCATCATGAGTTTCCTTTACTACCCTTTCACCGTTAGTGACCATTTCTTGTAGCAACTTATTCATATTTATCTTCAATTCTTCCATCTTATCATCCATGCCATCAATTTTAGCATCCATGCCATACATCTTAGCTTCTATGCCTCTTTTTAAACAATCCATCTTAGCTTCTACACCTTTCTTTAAACCATCCATTTTAGCTTCTACATCTTTCCTTAAACCATCCATCTTAGATTCTGTTGCTTTTTGTGCAAGTGACACTTGTTGCACTTGGTCTCATAATTTTGATATATCATGTTGCATTTCTTCCTCTTCTTCATGAGTCATGCTAGAGCTTTTAGGTTTCTTACTAGGTGTTTGCATTTTTTTTCCTCGGGGCATCAATTACCGATTCAAACTAATTTTTCAAACCAAACTTATGCAAAAATTTAAAAAAAACTACACACCTTTTTTCACTTTGTAGAAGCTTGATATTGAATCTGATGTATCTCTGTAATTTCGGATCATCCAGTTCTAAAATCACGATCTTTAGTATCCCTCCGTGTCCTCTTTCCAATGCCACCAGTCTGATCCAAATTGGATTCTCCAAGGAAGAGTTATGCACAATCTCCCACGATGACCTGATTATAGACTAGTTCAGTAGAGCGAACTTGTATGACGTGCCACGAGTCATTGTTTCGACCTCTGGCTCTGAAAAATATACACAAGAAACTATAGTCCATCCCCTTTCTTTACCTTCTTACGAAATTTCAATCCGATGCTCAGAGAGAAAGTTATAACAATTTTCCCCAGGTCACCTGTTTGGAATGTAATTCAGGAGTCTGCAAAAATACCAACTTCCTCAGATCATATATCCGCAAATATAGCACGAAAAGCTCTGAAATTTGGACCCGAGATTCAACGCGATTTCTTCTCAAATGGTTTTTTTTTTTAGCTTCTGAAACGTCGCAGAAAAAACTTTATAGCGAAAATTCCATGATGACCTGTTTGGAGCAGCAAAACCCTAGAATCCAAAGCTTTGATACCAAATGTTATGAAACTAGCTCAAGAAAAGATAAAAAAAATATATCAACGCCTTAGAATTCAGCCTCTTTGAGGGGGAAACCTCCTTTACATTACATAAATGAACAATTCTTGGATGATTCAAATGACAAAACCTCCTTTCTATATATAGGAGTCGAAGGAGTCACAATATAACCCAGCCGACCTAACAATAATAATATAAAGCCACAAAAATAACAATAGAGGGGTTCTATGGGGCACAGTAATAAAAATATGGGGACAATAGGGGCACAAAAATATTAATAAGGGATACAACTACAATAGTAATGGGGTAATCACTAGTATTATAGGGACCCAACATGTACCTACTCATTCTACTCTTTGAAGCACTTGCCAAAGTTCGAGGTAGTTTTGATTTCCACAGACTTGCTAGCCTTAACAGCTTTGATTTTCAGTAGGAGTTACCTTTCTAGGTGGAATAATGCATAGTTTGCAGCAAGAGCTTGGTGTGACAGGGTGTCTGAATAAAGAGAGTAGACAGTCTCCAACTTCTCCTTAGCCTTTTGTAATTTGTCCTGTGCTTTTTCAACCTTTTTCTGCCCACTCTTGTATTGAGTGAAGGTCTCATCCTCAGTGGCTGTGAGTGCCTCGATTTTTTCCTTAATTATTGATGTACACGTAGGGGCACTACTTCCTTTTTGTGTTGAGTTAATTCTTGATGAACCTTCAGTAGTTCATTCCACAATCTCCCCTCTTACTAAGGGAATGTAAGCAGGTGTCCCCTCTATTTGGGCTTCATTATCTTGTGTCTCCATAGGCTTGGTCTGGACAATAGCCTTGGCTGCTTCTTGAATTATGCAAAAATCAAATTGGATTCTTTCTTCGGCATTAGTTTGAACGACAACGTTCACAGTAGCGTGGTTCGTTTGGGTCTCTTGTTGGCAAACACAGGGGTCTTCAGTCTGCATTTAATTGTCTTCTACAAGGCATAGCTCCATCTGAGTTTCCTTTGAATAGACCAAAAGAATCTCAGTTTGCATTTCAACATCTTTTCCAGAACAATGTTCTTTCTGTGTCCCTATGGTCTCCATTTCCACTTTCAATTTTCTGGATCTGATTGCTTCTTTTAACCACTCTCTTAGCTGCCCAATTATTCTCTTCTATTTTCTATGCTTTTTAAGAATTTTCCGAGCCTATCCTTGTAGTACTTCTTTATTGTGTGACTTCCAACCAGTGGTGGTGCAACTGCCTTTCCCTCAAGTTGATGCTCAGGTGGTATTATGCCAGCATCAGGGAGGGTTTCAATTGGAACTATATCTCCTGATGGAGCTTCAACTTCTAGCTCTTTTTCATCATGAATTTCTCCCTTAAGAGACCCCAACAGAATGGTGTCTCCTGAGCAATTATCGTTCTGTGGGCATTCTTCTAGGTGGTCCTCATCCTCAGGGGACTTCAAAAAACTAGCATTTCCTGGTTGATTTTCATCTCCTAGGGTTTTACCTGCAGGATTTTCTTCAGTTGGGGGGTCCACTGGACTAGTATCTACTGTCTAATTTTCTTCTCTAATGGCTTCCTCTTCATGCACCTCGGCTTTAAGGGTTTTTTCCATAGAAGGAACGGGTTCCCTCTGTTCTTCCAAAAAATCATTAAATGGCAGGGTTTGATCATAACCAAGGTTGTTAGCATAGGCAGACTGGTTGGGGGTACAATTATGTCCTTCAACATTCTCAGATTGTTCTCTTCCCTCACCAAATATCCCCATGTTTTCCAATACCTTGGCCACCTTGTTATAGGTCTATTTGGGTGCATCACTCCCATCATTAAAATTAGTACTTTTAGGCCTCATCAAACCCTAATTCAGTTGCTACATGCCGTAGACAAGTCATCACATTGAATGCCATCATTCCTGAGAGTTTCCTGGCCTGAAGCCTTCCTAAAATGACTCCTTGAGGGACCGGAATAGCCTTGGTCAGGGGCAACTACTTTGCAGAGTACTTAGGCCCATTCAAGCCTGCTCTGCAGAGCACCTAGGCCCACTTTGACCCGCGTTGGGAAAGATTGAGCGAAATCTTCATAGGGTTCAGGGAATATTCTTTCATTCTAGACCATTCTAGAAGATTCCCACCTCTTATCCTCTCCTATGAGCTCAAAATTGGGTAGGGAATGAATTAAATAATCTTCTATCCTCTCATCCCTTCCTCCATGGAAAATAAATCCCAAATTGGAAAGCCATTCAATGCCCAATTTTTGACAAAACCACCTCCATTTCCCTATAAATTGAGCACTCATCATAGTGATCAGGGGCTGGACTTTGAGAATTTGTAAGGAGATACTGTTGGTTTGAGGTTTGAGATTATAGCAATTATTGTTATGCGGCCAAAGTGTTGTGATTTTAATGTAATGAAGGATGGAACTCAAGCTGGATGAGTGACATGGGTTCAAACTTCTTGGGTTGTAACTCTTCCTTCTACATAATAAAGCTGTTTACACCTTTTCCCATATCCTTGTCTTTATGTATGATGAGTATATGTGTAAATGCTTTCGATTCCATTTTCTTATAGTAGATAGATCTCTTGCTTTGATTGGTTCTTGTCCTCTATTTATGATTATAGGTACTTCTTGAGCGGATTCAGTTCAAGAAGGAGCGACGGGAGCTATTCAAAGGAGACAAAGGGAAGCAAAAGATAACAAGTAGGTCCCTTGTCTTATTTATCTTCTATAGGAAAAGTTTAAACTCTTTAAATTTGTTGTTCTAAGTGTAGCTACCCACTTAGGGAAGTTGTGTTTATCCGTAGATGCAAAATTCCACATAACAAATTGGCGACTCCATTGGGGATCGACCATCATTCCTGGTAGTTTATCCTCATCATAGTACACCCTAGTAGACTTTACTTGACTTCATTGATCTCTTTTAAGTCATTTTGAAGCTTTTTTGGTCAAAATTTGCACTAGAATTCCTTCTGTAGGAATGCGCTGGTACTAGAGCACCCTTGGTTGGGGGACAATGCTCTGCAGAGCACCCTTGGCTTAGAGAAAGTGCTCTGCAGTGCACTGTCTCCCACTCTGACCTGTGCTGATCCTTGTTAGGTAAAAAAACCATCCTTTGACTTGGATTTTTCCAAATTTGCTTCTCATGTTGTTTGCTGAAGGATCAATGATTGTTATGGTTCTAAAATCAATTTTAATTTCCCCTTCTAGCCCTACTTTGACCTTGATTGTTTATTGTTTGTCAAATGATTTCTTTATCATTATCAATTCATTGTCAAAGTTAGATAGTCGATTATTCTTTGCTGAAAAGAAAGTGTCGTAAAAGTCTTCATTTCTTTCAAAAAGGAACTGTCGTAAAGTCTTCGTTCTTGCAAAAAGATTGATTGGTTGTATGTGCATTAGTTTCCTTTTGTTCATCTCAAAATTAAGGGAATTGAAAAGAAAAATTTGCATTTTTCATTGAAAAGTTTGTGTGTGCTTATAGGAATAGTTTAGGGAAATTGCATTAGAAGTGCTATTTATTCTTTGATTAAAAGACTCTGATTGCTCTATCCCTACTAGCTAAGGTTTTCATTGTTCAAATTGAATGAAAAGAATGCTTATCACATTAGTTGCATTCTAGGAATTTCAAAGACATCACGTGGTGAACCTTGAAAGGAAAATTCTTAATCAAGATCAACTTAAATTAATCTCAATTAACCTAATGGAGCATTGTCACATAACGCAAAACATTTAGAGGTTCTAGGCTAGAGACATGTTCTGGCATCGTAAAACATAGTAGCTGTTTCTAACTTGTATGCGATACATTCTGAGTGTGATACCTCATTCCACATATGTGAGTATATCATAGCTTGTCCACTTACCTTCGGGTATATAGGGCGGTGTTACAATATGTAAAGTATAAAGGAATTCTCTCACTCTACGGTTTCGCATTGGACATTGCTAATATGGATTGGGCCTCCACGTACTTTCGGGTATATATGGGAGGACTATATTAGGTTGCTATCCATCCATAGGTAATCGAGTTGGCCGCCTTGAACACTGTGATACACCAAACACAACATTCAGGGAGATTTCTTGCCCGTACTTCTCGGTTCGCCGGGAGGTATTCTGTAGTTCACAGTTGCTTGGTAATCCTTTTGCCTAGATTATCCCTCTTTTGTTTTGTTATTATTATTTTGATTAAAATAAATTAATTGACCGCAAATAACATCCTCCACATCACTCCTTAGTTGATCTTAGGTTGAAACATATGGCAACAACTCCGGAGTCCACCGAGCAAGGAATTCCTTTTGATGGGAATCCTAGTCCTTTTCCTCCTTTCATAAATATTGGTGCTCCTTATATAGCTACATTGTCCCTTCCGGGACTTACCATCGGATTTTCAGTATTGTTGTTCTCAACCTCCTTGGCCCCACAACTAAATATTCCTACAACTGGACAAAATCAACCTCCAGTTGATCCCAAAGTTGACCCTTTGCTTTCTTCATTGGTTGTTTCTTCATCCCCTTCTTCCTATTCACCTGGTGAAAGTATTGGCACTAGTAACCAGGTGGCTAAGAAGAAGAAGAAAGGGAAGAAGAAGAAGAAGAAGAAGAAGAAGAAGAAGAAGAAGAAGAAGAAGAAGAAGAAGAAGCAAATTTAGTAGGGGGCAACCAAGCAACCATTGCTTCGAATGTAACTTCTGATGAGAAACCGTCTGATAAGCCTCACAAACTTCAATATCCTTGCAAACTTTATATGGGAGACCATCTTCTTTGAAATTGTTTTGGTATTCCTCAGATCTTAGAAGAATGGTCTTCTCGTTCACATCATCCTGTGTCATCAAATTCTGGAGATCATGCTAGTGACACACCATCAACTAGTGGTAGTAAAGTTCATGGAAAGAAGGGTAAAGTTAAGTTTCCTTGTAGGTTATGTGAAGGGAATCACCCCATTCACCTTTGTCCCTATCTGGATGAAGCCAAAAAAGTGTTGGATAACCATCTTGCTTCTCCGCAGTGACTTCCATCTGGTTACAGGAGACTCTCCCTTAATCCTTCACTAGTTGATAAAGTGATTGGCCCAAATCAATAGTTGGTCAAACCCACTCTCTTTGAATGTGAATCCCATGAGTATATACTTGACCAATCACAAGTCGAGGAAATAGTTGACCCAATTTCACCTTTAGTTAGTCGTACCTTTCCCGAAGAGAGTGAATATGATAGCACTCAGGTTCTTTTCGTTTCTTTAGATTCCAATGAGCTTGGAGGCAACCCTCCTGTTCCATCAAAATAGGAGGAAAATCCTCATGTTCTCGTAACTCAAGGGGATAATTCTCCCGTTCTTGTGGTGCCCCTTCCAAGTAGTCTGGTCACTTCCTTTAATTGGAATTGATTGGCAGGATGTCGTCTTCATTCTTATGTGCCTTTCCAGATCATAGTACAAATTTGTAATATGATTGTACCTGGCACTATTATAGATGAAGGTGCATCTGTGAGTATCCTTTCCTCCACTGCTTGGCAAGCGCTTGGTTCACCGCCACTTGTCCCTGTTACCCAGAATGTGTTGGCTTTTAACAAAGGAACCAGTCAACCATTAGGGATCCTTCCTCAGTTGCCTATTACTTTGGGAGGAAAAAATGTTTATCTCAATGTGATAGTAGTCCCAGGTCCTTTAGATTACAATTTACTTCTTGGGCATGACTATGTTTACGACATGGGAGTTATTGTTTCAACACTCTTCTGAATGATGTGTTTCCCGCATGAAGGAAGAATTGTCACTGTTGACCAGCTGAAGCAAACAAAGTTTCTTCTGTAAATTAATTACTCTAGAAGACTTTGAATATAAAGTTATCCATTGAGGATATAAATATTATATTAAATATATGAATAGGAATGAATGAATGATTTACAAATGAGAATGAGAGGCTTGCTTATATATCAGGCAAGTGTCTCTTCATGAAGAGTCATGTCTCAATTAGACATGCCTCTTCAACCTAATTACTACTTAACTAATAATTATTTATGCTTATTATCATTTATATTATTTTACATTATTTATATATATTTTATTCGTTACATTGCCTCCTTCCTCAAAGAGCTTTGTCCTCAAAGCTTGTCGATGAAAAAAGGCTTGATCTCTTTTTCAGCTTCGAACATCTTTTTCTCTCGAAATAGTCATCCTCGTTGATACAAGTTGATATGATCTTCTCAGTGACAAACAAAATTGTCGCACTGAGAAGGGATCAGACCATCGGAGATTAATCTTCTGTATAGTATTTTTATCACTAGAATTTTGTAATGACTTGTTAGCATAAGACTGGATTGAGGGTACATCACTATTATATGGAACATCAGTTTGTTTTTTCTGGTCTGAATGGTTTCGATAAGTAGCTTGGTTGAGTTGTCTATTCTCATGATTTGGATGCCGATAGGGAACTTTACTTTCCCTTATTGGGCATGTGCCAATTTTTAGATTTTCTTCTGGCGAAGATGTCATTGAGTTGGTTATGAAACATTCACTAGGGATGTTCATTGGCTGAACTGCAACATCTAAGTGTGTCGTTTCTTTAACTGACTTGTCTTCTTGAGTTGTCATATTCACTCGATCGGTATTTGTTGTTTTGTCATCAACTTGAATTCCTACATTTGATGCTTCTTTCTCGATAAGTTGTTGTACCTTGTTTTCTAATGACTTCTTATCCTTCTTAAGTTTCTTAATTTGCGACAGTAATTTTTCGCTATGGTTTTTAAATCAAGAAACTTCTTCATTTTTGTCAACATTGATTTTGTCAATTTCTTTTTGCATATTTTGTAATACCTTTTTACCTTCTTGAGACATTACTTTTGAAATATCTGAGATATCTTCTGGTGTTACTGAATTTGGTTTTAGTGTAAAATCTTGGAGCGTTATTTTCTTCTTCTTGTAAGAAAATGTTAAAAATTTGTTCTTTGTATTTAGAATAAAGGAACCTAGAGTTTCCATCCAAGGTAAACCAAAAACAATGTCACTATCATTAAAACATAAGGTTTTCACTTTGAATTGTGAGGTAAAAGTATAATCTCCAATATTTAGGTGTAGATTGCTTATGTTGTATTTTTTGTTACATGTGCCAAAAATATTTGTTTCAACTATATTTGATCCAGGAATCACCAATTGTTTAGCACATTTAGGACTAACATAATTACTTCTTTCAACAGGACTGATACAGATTATGATGTCTCTTCCTGCGAGTGATCCTTTGATTTTAAATAGTGTGTAAACACATGTACTAAAGGTTTTAGGAAACCTTTCATTACTAGTCTCCATTTTTTCCTTGATGTTTTTACGTAAACAATATGTCAACTGAAGCTATTTTTACTATAAAATATCACTTATTTCTTCTATATGTATTTTTCAAATATTCTCCTTTAATGTGGATTGTTAAAACTTGAATACCCTTTTATTAAAAAAATACTCCTTTATATTGTTGTCCTCTATATATGTATGTATTTCTTTATATTAAGACCCCTTTTCCAAATAACTTTATTATCTTATAATAATAATAGTTTCACTTCTTTTTTTTTTTAATAAATTGGTCCTTTTTTTTTTATATACTTAATTACTTCCTTGATAAATTTTTAATGTCACCCCACTTAATAAATATAAAGGTCACATCTTTTCATATGACACGGTCATGATGTTAAAATACCATGGGCTATTACCATGGGTTGTTTTTAAAACCTTCGTTAAAATGTTCTCCACGTAAAAAGTAAAACGTATTCCTTTTGTTTTTTGTTTTTTTCTTCAACTTTTTAAAATACCATGGGCAATTACCATGGGTTGTTTTTAAAATCACTGGCTTCTCCTTGTAAAAAGTTTTAAAAATACTTGGTATGAGATTTTGTATCCGTTTTGTTTTTTCTTTTAGTTTTTTTCTTCTCCTTTTTATAAATTTATTTACGACATGGGAGCTATTGTTTCAACACTCTTCTGAGTGGTGTGTTTCCCGCACGAAGGAAGAATTGTCACCGTTGACCAGCTGAAGCGAACAAAGTTCCTTCTATAAATTAATTACTCCAGAAGACTTGGAATATAAAGTTATCCATTGAGGATATAAATATTATATTAAATATATGAATAGGAATGAATGAATGATTTACAATTGAGAACGAGAGGCTTGCTTATATATCAGGCAAGTGTCTCTTCATGAAGAGTCATGTCTCAATTAGACATGCCTCTTCAACCTAATTACTATTTAACTAATAATTATTTATGCTTATTATCATTTATATTATTTTACATTATTTATATATATTTTATTCGTTACACCAGCTTTCATTTCCCGGTCCAAATATGGCTTCCAGTCAACCATCTTCCCTAAATGGTCCTTTTGTTCCAATGGTATCTTCGCTGCCATGGGTTAATTATGTGGCAACCCATTCCATGCCTACATCAACAGACAATCAATTCCGTGATGTTGTACATTATGTAATGGGGGCATTGGAACTAGATCTCCCCTTCCAGAGCATTGTTCTCCCATATGATGAGAACCTCTTGGAAGTCATGACCTCTTATGGGTCGTGATCAAGGGTGTGAACATAGTTCCTTGTCTTGTGTCAAGCTTGTTAAAAAAATGAAACAAGGAATTTGAGCATAGTTCCTTGTCTTGTGTCAAGCTTGGTAAAAAATGAAACAAGGGATATGAGCATAGTTCCTTGTCTTGTGTCAAGCTCGTTAAAAAATGAAACTAGGAATATGAGGATAGTTCCTGGTCTTGTGTCAACCTCATTAAAAAATGAAACAAGGAATATGAGGATAGTTCTTTTACTGTGTCAACCTCATTAAAAAATGAAACAGGTCCATGAGCATAGTTCCTTGTCTTGTGTCAAGCTCGTTAAAAAATGAAACAAGGAATATGAGGATAGTTCTTTTACTGTGTCAACCTCATTAAAAAATGAAACAGGCCCCAGAGCATAGTTCCTTGTCTTGTGTCAAGCTCGTTAAAAAAAGAAACAAGGAATATGAGGATAGTTCTTTTACTGTGTCAACCTCATTAAAAAATGAAACAGGTCCTAGAGCATAGTTCCTTGTCTTGTGTCAAGCTCATTAAAAAATGAAACAAGGAATCTGAGCAGAGTTCCTTGTCTTGTGTCAAGATCATTAAAAAATGAAACAAGGTCCCCTGGAGAAAAGTTCCAATTCAAGTCTTTGATTAGATCTCGTAAAATCCCAATCGAGTCTCTCACTTGATCTCGTAAATGAACCTTCATTCCATCCACCTGATAGCCACGAGTAATCTATTTAGGTGAATGCAATGAAGCTTAGGGGGCATGCACCTAGAATCGAGTCATCATGCTGGGGGCATGTAAGTCAATTTCAAGCATAGTTCCCTATGGTTCAAGCTTGTGTAAAAATGAACCTGAATCCAAGCATAGTTTTTCGTTTCGAGCTTGTGTAACAATGAAACTGATCCGAAGCATAGTTTTCCGTTTGAAGCTTGTGAAAACATGAACTGAATCTAATCATAGTTCCCTATGGTTTAAGCTTGTGTAAAAATGAACCCATCTCCATTTTAACCCTCGTGATTGTCATTCTATCAGCCTCTTCCATTAGATGAGCCTTGGTTTTTCTCCTTCCATCATCACTATCTACTTGGCCGATCATATGCTTTCACTTGGTTGTTTTACCCTTTTTGAGGAACAGTTGCAATGAGTAGTCTTATTGGCTAGCCCCTTCACATAAATCAACATGTTTTGAAAAGTTTCAACATCACCAGAACCAGTTGCTATCCTAGACACCACTCGTTCCTCCAAGCGGAGTCCTATTTAAGATCTTTTCAGAATCTTGAAATATGAAAAGATTTCCAAGCGCTTGTCCTTTTTAGCTCGTAAATGGATTGGAAATGACATCTACTCAGTATAAGTTTAACCCTTTTCTGGACCGATATAGATTACTTACGAAAAAGGAATACATTGATCGAACATGGTCAATAGGTTCTCTCTCATATTATTTTACACTTTTTTGGACTTGAGAGACAAATCTACAAAAAAGAACTTGTGGAGTTTTCTTTTTGTCCCTTTTCAAACTATCTAAATATGAAAAGGATCGAGTTATCATTGTCGTTAAACTTGTTAAAACATCAAATAGCGACAAACTTGTCCATCATGACAAGACCGAGTTTCACCTTCACTAGACTTGTTAAAACATCACATAGCAATGGATTCACCCGAAGGGTGGAATTATACAATAAGCATATGTTATCCTCCTCAATATTGATAAAAAATAAAGAGGTATTGGTCAGCAATGACTGGGAAAAATGGGAAAAGGGGTAAACGACTTTATGGTAGCAGGTCGCTCTTGAGCATGACACTTTCACTTCATCTCTATGACTACTTAGGTTGGGTTATCTGCTTGATTCTTATCATACCTATGGTCTATCATACAATCCATTACTTTGGTTTTGGGTCAATGTTGCCATTTCATTTAGTGTCACCGACATGTTCAAGAGAAGTCACTCAGTTAAATTCATCCTTTGCAATACTCATAAACCTTCGTTTTCATGACTGCCATTCCTGAACCTTGTGTCATCAGTCACATTCCGTCTCCAAAAATCATTACACTCATTTTGTGTCATTGATGTGGGATACATCAAGGCCCTCATGTGATGAGTCACTACTTGTCAACATCAACACATTATCCAAGAAGTTGACTTAGAAGCACCCTTTCAGTACCTTGGGACTTGCATACATCAATGGCAAGTTTCTCGCTTTCGGCGATAGATTGACATCACTGGCCTTCAACCGAAATACTTTGTATGGTGTTTGACATCAAAACATCCATTCACACCATGCAGAATATACTACAACACCTTAAGGATCATTATCATTCAGTGATTTCTCTCGCGTCTATTAACGGCTTACATCATTGGCTGGTAATCAGATGGTGTCTTCCTATGTTCAACTTCAGATCACATATTCAAATGGTTAGACTCGTTCTTGAGTGAATGATTGAATGAGATAGAAGACCCCAGATCTAGTTTCATCCATCCGGGCTGCGATTTCAGGAGAGTACTAAATCATCTGTACGTTGGCTTTACACTGATGGTCATCTGATCATGGGTCTATATCTGTAGACAACTATCTATGTACATTAATGAAAGTTTATATGTTGAGCATGGGTATGCCTTTCCTCAACGATTCATGAAAAATCCAAAATATCATGATATTATGTATTGTAATTGATGCAGGTCACCATCCGCTTCAGAACCTCGTCATCACATCATAAAGCATATCACTCAACATTATCATTTTCAACTTCATGCTTTAGGGGGAAACTTTTACAGGTCTATTTGGGCACATCACTCCCATCATTCAGATTAATACTTTTAGGGCTCATCAAACCCTAATTCAAAAAACTAGCATTTCCTGGTTGATTTTCATCTCTTAGGGTTTCATCTGTAGGATTTTCTTCAGCTGGGGGGTCCACTGGACTGGTATCTACTGTCTTATTTTCTTCTCTGATGGCTTCCTCTTCATGCACCTTGGATTCAAGGGGTTTTTCCACAGAAGGGACTGGTTCCCTTTGTTCTTCCAAAAATCAGTAAATGATAGGGTTTGATCATAACCAAGGTTGTTAGCATAGGCAAACTGGTTGGGGGTACAATTTTGTCCTTCAACATTGTTAGATTGTTCTCTTCCCTCACTAAATATCCCCATGTTTTCCAATACCGTGGCCACCTCCTCCTCATAGTCTTGCAAAGGGCCATTTTCAAACTTGGGGGTGGTGTGTGAGATGGCCTGGCCTCATTTGTTTGAATTGGGGTATGTCATTGGGACTTCACCCAAATAGAGCACCTACGTTTTGCTGGGTTCAAGGGCATAGATGAATTCTTCCTTTTCAGTGTCCTTCACAGACCTGGGGTTCTTGGCCCTTGCTGTTCTATCACTGGGTTTTCTATAGGTGGGGCCAGAGTGGGATTTACAATATTGTCCCAAGTTAATTGTTGCTAGGCCATTTCATGCATGATAATAAATTTGATCAGTCCATGATGACTAATGACTGTGTATGGGTCCTTAGCTTTCCTAACTCGACGAGCGACATCATGCAATAGGGAATTCAAATAAACCAACAAATTAACTGAAATTTTCTGTTTTAGGATGGCTAACAGTTGGTGGGGCTTTACCACATCCTGTATACCATTGCATGTGATGTACCTTTGCACAATGACTGCCAATTCCTGCCATGGTTGTCATAACGCTAAAGGGTGAATCCCTTTCCCTGTTTGCACCAATTGCTCACCTGGGTCCTGGAATACTGCTACTGCATCATACAGAAGGATGTGTTTGTCTGTCCATTTTGTTCACTTAGCCGGAATTCTAGTGAATTCGGCTATGAATGCTTCGAAGACCATTATGTCCCTGCCTCTTACTGTGGTGCTACCATTCTACAAATTCTACAGGAATTCAAGTGTCATCTCTTCGTGAAATCCCTACAATTTATTAAGATATTGCAGCCAGCCAACGTGCTCGAGAATTGCACGAGCCTGGTCTGATACCATGAGAAATGTGGGTTCATTTTGGATGGCTCTACCTCCCATGGTTGTTATTTTCTTGTGAGTGGTTCACTCACATGCACTTCTCTTGCACCTTCATAGTTTAGAACAACAACAAAGAACGTTAAAGAAATTAACAGGAAAATGACATTGTTTTGGGAATTAACATCATATACAGTGAAGTCATTTGTCTCGTCAGCAATATTTGATGCAGGCTCATAATCAATCAACATGCCATCCATAATGGTTGTCATCCTTTCTCTAATAAGAAATACTTTGATAATTATTACGCATTCATAATCATCATGCAATCCTTTACTCATAAATCAATTTAATAATTATCACAAAATTATCCATAACTGTCACACATGTTGTTCATACACAGACCATCCCCCCTCCAATGAGAAAAGGGTGTCCATGTCCATCAAGCATGTGAAAAGCAAGTGAAGGAATTGGTAATTCATATATGCACACAACCAATCCATAAAAGTGACGTGATATATGAAAAAACAATTAAAGCAATACACATATTAGAGGTGAAATGGACGAAAAATAAAAATAGATATTTAAATCATTGTGTCAAAAAAAATTCACCTTAAGTGGTATTAGTAACAAATGCATAATCGACAATAAGTATTAATGACTGTCATAAAGTGATTGGAAAAATATAATGTAATGAATATATAACATAAGTTACCATGCATGTTGGCTTGTAATAGTGTTTTTCAAATGGGAAATTTCCTTTAGAAACGAATCCATAGGTGGTAATAGAATAGAGATCATTTGGCAGTGTAAGATAGTACTCTGATACCACAAGCAGAGCCACTGCTTCCAGCAGGCGTTCATAGCCTCAACAAGGTTGCTTTTTAACCCCACAAATGAGCTAGAGTCCTCCTTTTAGTATGTAAATGATTTTTTTTCTCTTGTCATAAAGAGACCACTATGCTGACATGGTGACCCGATAATCATAGTGCCATTCACTAGGATATAACAAAGTGATTAGGCTGGCTCATGATGAGACCCCCTACCCTTCTGACAGTTTTAATTATCAAGAATGTCATTACCTTAGTTTGGTGGCCAAAATGGAATATCACCTGTTACATCCTTATGATCATGGTAGGCTGGCTTGTGCTGAGATCCCCTATCCTCTTTTGTTGCATTTTCATATTTCGTTATTTTCATATTTTGATGCTTTTATTGTAAAAAAATGGAGGCTTATTTACTCCTTAAGAGTCAGGGATGGTGTAAGAAGTAAGAAAAATGCCAATGAAAGTTTATACTTTTACCCCTATATCGTCATATCAAAGGGATTTATCCATTTGAAAGTGTCAAAAATATGCCAGCATGGTTTTAAAATAAGGAACAATTTTATGATGTGTCCAAAGAAAAGATGTTCAGCCAGTCATTATAGAGATGCACCATGTCAGCTTTTGAATAAAGATAACCATCAAAAGGCTTCACAGGTCATAATGGTATTGAAATTACTGTTTTTCTTTATGTAAGGCAAAAATCCAATAAGATGGTGTTTATTGAAAACATAGAAGAAAAAGAAAGATAGAAAAATGGCTGAAGATGAAATATTAAAAGAAATCACAGTTGTTCCTACAAAAGCACAAAAAGTTTTGTTCAATTGATTAAACAACAATCATTCAATTGATTGAACAGTAAAATCGAAAAGAAAACAAAATTGTTGTTCAACTGATTGAACAACAATCGTTTAATCGTTTGAACAATAATTTGAAAAGAAAAACAAAACTGTTGTTCAATTGATTGAACAACAATCGTTCAATCACTTGAACAACAAAATTGAAAAGAAAAAAAATGCAATAGTGTCGTTCAATCATTTGAACAACAAAAATCGGGAAAAAAATGCAAAAGTGTTGTTCATTCGATTGAACAGCAATTGTTCAATCGTTTGAATAGCAAAATCAAAAACGTAAAATTTTTGTTCAATTGATTGAACAATAATCGTTTAATCATTTGAACAAAAAAAAAAATGTAAAAGTGTTGTTCAATCGATTGAACAACAATCGTTCAATTGTTTGAACAACAAAAATGGAAAAGAAAAAACGCAAAAAGTGTTGTCAATTGATTGAATAACAATCATTCAATCGATTGAATGGAAAAATGGAAAAGGCGAAAAAAGTGTTGTTCAATCGATTTGAACAACAATCGTTCAATCGTTTGAACAACAAAAATTGAAAAATGCCAAAAAGTGTTGTTTAATCGATAGTACAACAATTGTTCAGTCATTTGAACAACAAAAATTGAAAAATGCAAAAAGTGTTGTTCAGTCGATTGAACGACAATTGTTCAATTGTTTGAACAACAAAAATAAAAAAAATGCATAAAGTGTTATTCAGTCGATTGAACAACAACCGTTCAATCGTTTGAATAAAAAAAATAAAAAAATGCAAAAAGTTGTCGTTCAATTGATTAAACAACAATTGTTTAATCATTTGAACAACAATATAAACATAAAAATAAGTGTTGTTCAATTGATTGAACATCAATCATTCAATCGATTGAACAAAAATGCACACAAGAACATAAGTGCTATTCAATTGATTGAACAACAATGGTTCAATTGATTGAACAACAATCATTCAATCGATTGAATAACACTTACCAAACACCTAAAACAAGAAAAATATCATATTTACATGGTGATGCCTAACTGAATTGCAATCAATCAAAAATAACATATACATTATTTACAATTTAAAGAAAATCACAATTCTACAAAAGAAAAACTGTCGGGTCATCACTCCCTGCAGCTAAGATTTGCATGGAGGGGTCCTCGCATACCTGCTGGAAGAAAGACTCCTTGG
Source organism: Pinus tabuliformis (assembly GCA_031772625.1). NCBI lineage: Eukaryota > Viridiplantae > Streptophyta > Pinopsida > Pinales > Pinaceae > Pinus > Pinus tabuliformis. The sequence continues at coordinate 1,668,342,216 of CM062816.1, read as the reverse complement.
TGAGTGGTTTGTGATAGAGACACACCTGATGCCCATTCACCTTGAAAGAATGGTCAGACCTGTCAATGGTAGTCAAAGTGAGAGTACCATTGTCATGTAATTCTTGAATCTCATAAGGGCCGAGCCATCTTGTTTGCAACTTGCCCAGAAAATCCTGAAATCTGGAGTCATAGAGTAGTGCCCAATCCCATTTTTGAAACATCTTCTTTTTGATAAGGCTGTCATGCCACTTTCCCTTTACTGCTGAATAATTGCAGTTTGTTGTAGAGAAAGTAGTCAGCCTCGTCTAGTTTGTTGATTTGTTGAAGTCGCTTGGTTTTGGCTTCTGTTAAATCCAGTCCCACTTCCTGAGCTATTCTTAGAGTCTTTATTTCAAATTTAATCAGAAAAATAGGTTCTTTTCCAAACACGAGTTGGTACAGAGGGTATCCAGTAGTATTCCTCCAAGTTGTGTGATAGGCCCACAAGGCCTCTGGTAGTCTAGCAGCCCAGTCTCGTCGATGTGTTGAGACTGTCTTGGTCAGAATTGCTTCAATGACCTTATTGGTGGTTTCGACTTGCCCATTTGCTTGCGGGTGATACAGGGAAGTGATCCTGTGTGTAATGTGATGATTTTTGAGAGTGGTTGTAATCTTGTGTCCTACAAATTGTCCTCCCCCATCTATTATCACTTCTTGTAGTAAACCATAACGCACAAATAGCCCAAAGAGGAAGTTAATCACGACTTCCTCTATAGCTCTTGGTAGATCTATTGTTTCCACCCATTTCGTCACATAATATGTGGCAACCAGTATGTAGGCTTTCTGATTTGATGGCAGATGGAATGGGCCAAAAAAGTCCAATTCCCATCATTCGATGGGTTCTATGACTAGTTGGGGCTGCAACGACATTTCATCAGATTGGTTAGGTCAGCCCATCCTTTGGCAGCTATCACAAGCCTAAGCATATTTCTTAGCATCCTTAAAAATAGTGGGCCAATAATATCCCATCTATAGTACCTTATGGCAAGCCTTTAGGATGTTATAAATCTCATCCTCGCAAATGCATTTGCGTATACACATATCAGACCCTGTGTGAAAAAGAAATTCGCCAATCCAAGAGAATCGGGCGCTGCGTTGGACGATATGTTTCCTTTCCCTTGCTATCAAATGCCTGGGAAACTTCCCCACTGCCATATAATTTGCCACATCTGCGTACCATGACGTCTTGACTACTACGAAAACAAATGTTCATCTGGAAATTGGTCGTCCACTGCCAGTGGATCATTTACCTTTGGGACTTGAGACAGAAAATTAGCGATTGGGTTTTCCTTCCTCGGACGATCTTTGATAGTGATGTCAAAATCCTGCAAAAGCAATAGCCAACGAGTCACTTAACCATTCGTGATTGGTTTTTTAGCTAAATACCTATTGGCAGAGTGATTAGTATACAAAAAAACTTGGTAGTGAGTTATATAATGTCTAAATTTGTTTATGGCATAAATGACAGCTAAGAATTCTTTTTCTATTACTGTATAATTAAGCTCTATAGCAGTAAGTTTTTTGCTAATGTAATATATAGCATAAGGTTTTCTGTCCTCCTCCTAGCCAAGGATAACGCCTATTGTTGCATCTGATGTGTCCATGGATATGTGAAAAGGCAGCTCCCAGTTTGGTCCACGTAACACTGGTGTTTTTGATACTAGTTTCTTTAAACCTGTAAAAGCTGTGTCACACTTGTTAGACCATTTAAAATCAACATTTCCAGTTAAAGCATATAAAGCCATAGAAATTTGTGGAAAGTTTTTGATAAACCTACGTTAATACCCTGCATATCCTAGGAAGCTACATACATCTGTCTAAGTACATGGTGTAGGTAGTAAAATAATTACCTATGTTTTTGCTGGATATACCTGTATCGCTGCTGCAGAAATATAATGTCCCAAGATTATGCCTTCGATCATCATCATGTGACACTTCACATTGCTTAAACATAACCTGGTAGCAATGCATCATTCTAAAACCTTTTCTAATGTTTGCAGTGCTTGATCAAAGTCATCCCCATATGGAGTAAAGTCATCCATGTATACTTCAAGTCCTTCATTTATCAGGTCGGCAAAAAATTTGAGTATATCTCTCTGGAATGTAGCTAGGGCACTGCACAGGCAAAATGGTAACACTCTGTAAGCGAATGTACCCCAGGGATAGCTGAAGGTTGTTTTGTCTTAGTCTTCAGGGAGGATTTGAATCTGATTGTAGCCATCTAGAAAAGAAAAGAACTGCTTCCCTGCCAAAGTATCTAGGACGTGATCAATAAATGGAAGAGGGAAGTGGTCTCTCTATGTTGCATTGTTCAATTCCCGGTAATCCACACAGATACACCACTTCCCATTTTTCTTGGGGACGACCACCAATGGAGAGACCCATTTGCCATCCAAAATAGGATAAATGAAATTCACATCTAGCAACTTTTGTAACTCTTCTTTCACAATGTCCTTGAGATGCAGATTCAATCTTCGCTGAGGTTGCCGATAGGACGAGCATCCTTTTTGGTATAGATGTGATGTGTACACAACTATGGGTCTATACCCTTCATGTCAGGATAATCCCAGGCAAAATCCCCTTTATATTTTTGCAGGACCTGAATGAGCTTTTGCTGTTGATCACTGTCCAGGCTATCATTAATGTTTAAAAATTTTCCTGGTTCAATTTCCACAGGCTTGCTGTTATGAACAATAGTTGTCTGGATGTGCTGATCATCAGTATCCTTCAAGGGATCTTCCAAGGCTTCATTATCCAAAATTTCTTTTAACATTTGACACTTTACATTGCTCACATTAGCTGGCTGATTGATAAAGTTGTTGATAACGTCATCTTCAGTCTGATCTTTGAATTCAAGTGCCTCTGCTACTGTGAGTGGTGAACAGATGCTTTCTTCCAGGTATGCTGGTGGTTGTTTACATATTTTTACAATGGGCAGACTTGGTTTGGCAGGGGGATATAAAACAAGATTTTTTTCAGCATCCCCCTTTGCAATAGTCATGCTTCCCTCCTGATAGCCTGTATAAGCATCAATTGTCACCAGCCAAGGTCAGCCCAGAATCAGAGGGTGCCCATCCAATCGACTCTTTGGGTTTATAACAAGAAAATATACTGGATAATCCCATGAATCAACAGAAACTGTAATATCCTGTAAAGTTCCTTTTGGCCTTACCATCGAACAATCAACAAGTTCTAGTAAGGTGGTGGTTGGTTCCAAGGCTATAATACCAAGTTCTTGATAGGTTTCTGTTGTTAAAATGTTAATGGATGCACCCAGATCAACTAGCATATTGGGAAAAGAGAGACCATATATTTGAATTGTCACTATGGGATTCCTAGGATCCTCATACTTTACCAAAGTTTCCCTTCCCAAGAGTAAATCAAATAAGGTTCCTACTACATGAATGGTGGGTGAAATTTTTTCTCTCCTCACAAGATTCTTTACACATAGTTATGTAATTGTTTTATCATAGATGGGAATGTCTTGGATGGCTTGGAGATATTTTTAGTTCCCCTACAAGATCAAAATCTGGGTAAACAACCGGCTGAGGTATTGTTAACCTTCCGGGGAATAGGGGAGAAGTGACTATAAGTTCCTCAGGATTTTTATGCTGATTTGTCTCTTATCCTTGTTTTATTTCAGTATCAATTACAAATGGTGGTATATATACAGGTGTGGTGTTGATCTCAATTGATGGTTGGTCCTTGTTTTCCTCAGGGGTGATGATACGTCCTGATATCAATCTCATTTCATTACATTCCTTTTGTTCAATCTCATAGTCTGAGGTTTCAACAATCTTCACCAACTGAACTGGTATGTTATTGGGATTCAATATTCGGTCGAGCTGGCAATTGAGGGTGCAGAAGAGGCTGAGCATTTTGCTGTAATGGATAAGGAGTTGATAATGCAGGTTGAGGTTGAGGACCTATCCCCATAGGTGTATTGGATATCCCCAGAGGTTGTTGCCAATTTGTAGACCAATTCGTTTTTTGAGAAGTGGAGGTAGGCCACGGGGATTGATATGGATTACCTTGCCAAATAGGAGCAAAAGGAGAATTTGGCCAACCATTATCTGGAAAGGATTGAGTTGGCCATGGTGCCATAGTGAATGGTTAGGATTTCCAATTTGAGTAAGGTGATTGGCCTTGCCATGCTGTCCCAAGGTTCTGTTGCTGATTAAACTGTGAAGGAGGAAAGAACTGGGATGCATCTTGTGACATACCTGTAGGTTTGGTCTGCCATTGTCGATGCTAGTTCATTAGATACACTTACTCTGTCTCTTCTTCTACTTCCTTGAAAATTATTTTGAGCCCCGACAGTGATGAACATTGTTCAGTGATGTGATACTTGGTACAGATAGCGCATGTTTGAACCATGTCTAATGGACACTCCCATTGGTTATGCTTCTTTCAACAGCGTGGGTAGAAAATGACCAAGTTTTATTCTGCTAAGGCTTGTTTCTTTTTAGCCTGTAGGACGTCTAGCTACATTGTGAGGGTGCCCAGAATGTTTGCCTTGAAATCTTCTAGGAGGTTATCGATTTCCATTCATGTTATGTCGCCACTATGTGGTTTGCTTCCCCTGCTAATGGGATCTCAGCTTCCTGCTCCTGTGCGTGTGTTTCCTCGTGAACACTTGATACACAAGTGAATGATTTCATCATAATCTTCTTGAGAAATATCCCCTTTCCCTATTAAGTTTAGAGTTTCTATCCACTCTTCTTTCATTCCATTAATTAAGATAGCTCTCAGGACTTCTTTTGGTAAGGTGGTGTGTGGAAATCTCTGCAAATTATAATAAAACCATTCGACGTATTCTTCTATAGCTTCATTATCCTTTGTAGCCATCTTAAAGATTTCATCTTTTAGCTCCCTAGTCTTGCAAAAGTCATAGTATCTTGTGCGGAAGGTAGTCTTCATATCATCCCAGGAATTAATAGTATGTCCACCCAGACCCATGAACCATCTTAAAGTTTCTCCTTTCAGAGTAGAAGGGAACAATTTTAGCTTTTGATGGTCAGTGGTGTAGTCATACCCTCTGCAAAGGACGTCAAACTCGAATAGGAAGGCATCAGGATCCTCTGTGATCATCCCATGAAAAGTTGGGATGCTCTGCAGAGGAATAGCCTTCGTGGGGGAAATTGCCACTTGATCGACTATGGGGTATTACAATGTTGAGGTTTGACCTTGAGGTGGTTGATTTGACATTTGGTCAAACATGTGCCAATATCCTTCAGGGATTTCAGGGGGTGCTTTTTGAATAAGCGGAGGATTAGCAATCTGGGTTGGTTTTGCAGCTCTACCTAGATCTGGGATCACATGAGATCCTTGTTTAGACAGCTGAGGTCCTACCTTAGTAGTTCCACTAGTTTCTCCCTCTCCTCTTAAGTTACGTGATTTTCCCTCTTGTAGAGGATGAGAATGTAATTTTTTTGTATCTTGAAGACTTTGCTTAGATCCTCCAATTTGGCTTTGAATCTCAGTGTAAGCTGCAGATGGTGAGCATGCCGCCTGAGGGATTACAGTAGGAATTTTTCCAGACACAAATTAGAATCCTACTGATGCTTGAGACTCTACTTTTCTTACAATTTCATCTATAAAGGTTGTTCTCCCAAGGTTCACTGATCCCTTGGGTTTTGTGGATTTAGGTGGGGGGTTATGATATTTTTCTATCTTTCTATTCCTATTCATTCATAAAAACCTATTCCTATTTAACCTCTAAGCTTTTGTTAAAAGTGGCCTGGTAAGCAAGCACTTTACTTGCTAGGTATGCAGATTCTTACCTCCCGTTTTTAAAACCCAATTATTTTGCAACAAGATAAAAAGGAAATCACTTTGGAACACTCTACCTGGAAACATCACCAAAATGATGGTGCACTAATATGTCTTTTTATAGGCAATCTTAATTCCTACATTAGTTGTCAACCCAAGGCAAGTCTTTTTATTTCAAGAGTATCAACACTATATATGCAGTGAATTCAGTGGTTAACTAATAATAAATCGTTGCAATTGCTAATGACTATCTCTTCAAACTCAATCCAAACAATTATGAAGGAAGTAACTCTAAAATAAATTCATAACTCACTTTTCCATTCTACTTAACCTATTATGAAAGCAGATGAATCCGATTACAATTGTAAAAATCACACTTGGCAATCTTAAATGGAATTGAAACTAACTCACTTAATCATTAAAGGGAACTGCAACAATTGAACAACAAATGATAATTGAACAAATCCTAATTGAACAACAACTGATAATTGAACAACAAATGATAATAGAACAACAAATGATATTTGAACAACAAATAACTATATGAGCATATTACGGAAAGCGATCAATTCTATCTCTGAAATCTATGATAACATTACTTGGAATGAATCAGCGATCTAATGCTGGAACTAACATAACCAATTCAATCAAAAGCATTACTCATATATAACACACGGCTAAATTTGAATCTCGAATGAACAACAAAAGAAAATCGAAATCAACAATCCTCACGGTAATCAAAATGATATTAACTTAACATTAACAAACAATAAAGAATAAATAGAAAAGATTATAGCACAGGTGAAGCAGTAGATCTTCTCTTGACTGGGCCCAGAGTCGCCAGAAGTCTCCGCTATGAGATACTCAAAATATAATTATGATTTAAATGCAATCTTCTTCATTAAAACAAGTAATAGAGTTACAACATCACCAAAGTAATAGTATTATATGTCCAAAAGAATAATTAAAAACTGTGAATTTCTGAACTAGTCGTGTAGTTTTCCTTTCAGCGCCCTATATATAACATTTTAGAAAAGTAAATAGATAAAAGTGAATCCTCAGGATGAGGGGTTCCTGAGGATTTCGCAATACTTGATATGATTCCATCATAAAATAGCATCGTTCTGCCTGGTCTTCTGCTATCCTGCTTGCCTCTGACATTGTCTTTTTCCTTTATGAGATGTTGTTGTTCTATCGATTGAACAACCATTGTCCAATTTGCGTCTTCTGCACATAAAGATAGTAAAAGTTTGTTTTTACTTCTTAGATTCATCTAATTTGTTAGTGATTACTTTTACCCAACTTTAGTTGTTATTTCCTCTACTTTTATCCATAAACAAAGATAATCATGTGAGGATGAGGGCTAAATAAAGCTATTTACAAGGAGAAAACATATCTTTTTCTTGACCCAACATACATGTCATGTAGGTGGTGCTGTGTACATCTAGCATTGTGCACACATTGTACATGTGGCATTGTGTACACGTTGTACAGGTGGTGCTGTGTGCATGTGATGTTGTGTAGGTGGTGTTGTGTATAGGTGGTACTGTGTACATGTTGTACATGTGGTACTGGTGTACATTCGGTATTATGTGCATGTCATACATGTTATGTTGTGTACATGTGGTATTCTGTATGCACATGGTGTAGTCATGGTATCATGACATGTGTATTCATTGTGTTGTACTTTGTGTATGTATATGTATTGTGTTGTACATCGGGTTTAGGAGTATGTATTGTGTTTTGGTGTACACCGGATGTAGATGTATGTATTGTGTTGTGTTGTACATTGGGTGTAGGTGTATGAGTTGTATGTCAGGTATAGGTGCATGTATTTCATGGCGTTGTATGTCTGTGTGATTGTATGTGTGTGATGCACACTATGTGTATGTGCACATGGTTGAGGAGAAGGCATTGGGTGTTTTTCGGGTGTGGAAACCGATACAGAGTGCGTACAAAATAAGGACAAAGGTAGAAGCTAAGGATTGATTAAAGGATAAGTATCAATATTCATTTATTTATCTATTTTATTTTTATTTATTTATTTATTTATTTTTTCCAGTTTTATTATGTGTGTGAATCATGATTATGGTCTATGATGATTACATGTGATCTATGATTCTGGTTTATAACAATTAGATGTGATTTATGATTTTGATCTATGATGGTTGTATTTTTTGCTAACCCGATGTTATATGTTTATACATGATGATTTGATCAAAGATGCTAGTTTGACTTGTTGTGACATGAAGTGAACATAATTTCAAGTGTACCTTATTTATGAGCTACCAATGAGGTATTATTTGAAGTTATCTCAATTTATTTTGAATCTAATGGAAATTATGTGCTTGGTACAGGAAGAATGGAAATGCCCAGTTGGGTGGTTGAAATCAACTACAAGATTTGCAGCAACAACTAAAGGAATTGGAACATGCAACAGTGTGTTGGTAAAGCACTTCAGGAGCAGGGCCGTTATGGGACATTGGTACCCAATAGTGTCCATTGATTTCCATGAGCATGCTATGATGGTTTGAGGTAGGTATATCCCTTGGTTGTTTGACTTTCTGACACGAGGAAGCCTTGCCAAAGGATGGATCACTCAGGATAAGGGATGCTAGGGAACTTGGAAGGCGAGTCACTGCACGGAAGGGGTGGTCAGATTGCCTGAGGGACTGTGTAGTAGAGAAGGGAAGGCCGGGCATGGATTTGTTTTGGTCATTAGCATTGCAAGATGTAATCATATGCACATTGGGAGTGCACCCTAGAAAAATGAGTCGGTCACTGTTCACTGAGAGGACAAGTGGTGCAGAAATATAGTGTTGCACATTGGATGCAACTTTGACTGTGACAGTGGATTTTGGACTTCCTAGGATGGAGGTGAATCCTATTATTAATTTTGAAGGTGGAGGTGTGATCCTCTGGATTCCCTTGTTGATTGATACGAGCATTATATCCTTCTCTTTGTTAGTTTAGAAAATGTGCATATGTGTATATGTGGTTATTGTAAATGCCATAATGAGCTATGTTATAAAGCTCTAGTAAGCAGTATGGTTGTTATATTGTCATGATGTTTTTCTTTTGAGAAGGTAATTCATTGTAAATTCTGTAATGAGCTAAGTTATAGATATCCATGGGTAGTATGTTTGCTTTTCAATGGTTTTTCTCAGGTCTTGGTGTGGTTTAACACCGAGGATGGTGTTTCCCAAGGGGGAGGGTTCTCTGACAATCCCTAGTTAAGAATCGATGTAACAAAAGTAAATAAAGGAAAAAATAAGACCACGAGTAAGGGACACATATTCCAAGCTGAATGTTGGGCAAATATATCCTAGTGGGCATCACTAGATGTGCTTATGGCAAAAGGAAAAAATGCAAAGGCACTAAAAAGGTAAAAGGGCATTTTTGGCACATTTATTTATGAAAATAAAGGAAAATAGGAGAAAAGTAAGGTGAAAGGTCACAGGTTGCATGTGAGGAGGAAATAGAAGGAAAATAATGGTCGGTGTAGGCTTGGTCAGTGTAAGCTTGGTCAGTTCAATTTTAGAGCTCTCTCATTATTCTCTCTCTCTCTCTCTCTCTCACTCTGGACACTCAAAATTTTCTTGGAGCACTCAAGATTTGGAGCAAGGAAGGAAAAAAAGAAAAGAAAAGGAAGGAAACCAAGGATCAAGAAAGGAAGAAGAGGATCGAATAGCTTCAACAGGAATACTTGTAGATAAAATATTTCATGTGTGATTTCCTAGCTGGTTTTTACATGCACGACTTTGCATGTTGGTGTATGGTTCTCTTTTTGTCGATCACATGGTTTTGCCGAGTTATGACAATGGTTTTTAGCCTAGCTTTTCCTTTTTCTAGATGAAATGGTGTGTTGGGATGTTGATCTCAGTTTTTAGCTTTGGAATTTCCGGATGGATTTCAAAATCCAGGGCGGAGGTGGCCTCAAGTTTCATTCCCAAAGGCCTAGGAATCCCTTGCTTGATTTTGGCAAGATACACGGTAAAGCATGAGGGAAGTGTCTCGGTTTTGGGCCTAGTGATTCGGGATTGGATTGCGGTAAATCCCGAGGGAGGTGCCTCAGTTTAGGTCCTAGTGATCTAGGATTGGATTGTGGTAAATATCGAGAGACAAGGAGAAAAATTCATCAAGGATAGTGACGGATTGCAGATGGAATTCCAAGTTCAGTTCAATTTTGTGATCAGAGCACTAGTTTTGGTGTGATCACAGTTTGGTGAGGGTGGAGGTGGTTTAACCTCTGGATTCCTTGGTTATTTTTGGATTGGTTTATCCATGAGATCCCACATTCATGTTTGGAATATGGCACGAGGGTGACTGGCTAAAAGAAATATTTGGTTCATCCATGTCTATGGTTGGTTGGTACATGGAAGTCCTAAACCTGGTTGGATTTTCCTATGTTTAATAAAAGCTAAGTTCTCTTGCTTTTGTACTTGTTTATATGTGGATTTAATGGTTGTTATTTCATTGTTATTTCCATTGTTTTATGCTAGTTATAAGAATTGTTAATTGACTGGTTCATGTCATTTTTATTTCATGTATCTACTTGTACTTGTTAAAATGATGGATGCAAGACCTAATTGATGTCATAACAGTTCAAGGGAGAAGGTGGCAATCCTTCTTGTCATGTCTCATAACAGTTTTTAGTCATTCATGCTCTGTCTTATATCCTAGACCTGTATATTACATTGATGCCAACTGTTTGACAGAATGTCAGTCCTAGTTGGGGATGGTTAGGCCTAGTCCTGGAGTTAGTTTTTGGTTTATTAGTCATGTCATCATGTGTTTAATGGATTCCGAAAGTTACAACAAGTTATGGGCAGTGGTCGGATTTCTAGGCTTGAAAAGTGCCTTAGATCCTGTTGACTCTAGCACAGGTCTTCTTGAAATAGTCCCTGAGCACAGGCATGCAGGCTTTTGGGAGCATCCAGATCTCTCTAGATTTTGGCATGCCCATAGCATGGGAGCGTCCAAAGTTTTAATATCTTAAAAACTCAGTGGGACCCATGGGAATGATACCTGTGTGGTTGGGATGACTCTTGGGAGTGTTGTTGCTGATGTGGAAGGTATGTTTGATGGGTTTCCATTGATTCCATTTCCTTAAGGATACCTAGTAGGTTGAATCATATCATAGTAGCCTCTCATCGCATGTTTACCCCAGTTGGCAGGTTTCTTGGGTAGATATGGGAGGAGGGTGTTACAAATAGTGTGCCACACAGATTCAATGATTAATACATATTCTAATAGTGAGCCATCATAGAAAATAAAACCACTATAATATATGTGAACTCGGAGAAAGATATGCCTTATGAACTTGTCATGTGATTTGTCTCAAGCTTCCTTAGGAAACAAATGTGAGATGCCTCAGAAAATGAATATGAAAGAGTTCTTTTTCTTGATTTACCCATGTCTTGCCCTATTACATTAATGCATACCTCTTTATTGTTACATACCATAACCTTAGACTTTAGCGAATCTCTAGTCCGGGTCTCCAAGTGCTATCACAGGTTAGAATCTGCAATTCTTTATAGGGTTACTGTAGTATCTTCATATGTCAATGTTTTAGAGATCATCTCTTTTTATTTAGTTTGGATTCCATAGAGAATATGTTGGACTGATATGACAATGAATGTTTTAGACTTTGAATCTTAAATGTGATAATTATCTTCTTCAAAGCCCAACAAAAGTGATCTTCGAACTGTCTTTCCATCACCTTAGCTTTGGTTCCATGTTGAGAAATCAATAGGAAGGTAAAAGTGATGATTTATCTTACTTGATATTTACTTGTGAAATTAATGTTGGCTAATTATTACATTTATATTCTTATTTTATTCAAGAAATTACCAAAATGCAAAACATGAATATCATAGAGAACAAAAGACATAAGATGTAGGCTCTAAGCTAGGGAAAAAACCCCACAAGGAAGAAACATTGGAAAAATATTCCCTTCTTATAGAATCAAATCAAAGTGAGATATCCAAGACTGAATACCAAGGTAGTCCTCAAAAAATGTCCTAAGTCAACCCTCCATTATGCCCATTACATACCATGATATTGTTCACTTAGAAAGTTCTCAAACTATCCATAGGTAGCCAAATATATATATATATATATATATATATATATATATATATATATATATATATATATATATGTATATATATATATATATATATATATATATATCTGTATATATATATATATATATATATATATATATATATATATATATATATATATATATATATATATATATATATATATATATATATATATATATATATATATATATATATATATATATATATATATAAGCAACATAAGCCCGAACTTTGTTAATGATTTCATCATGGTACAAATATAACACCATAGTCCCTTTTCATCATCAAAAACCTCATAATTTCAGATATACAATGCTGAAAATGGAGCAAGAAAATCTAGTTTTGACTTTGCCTTGGTCAAACTAGATTAAAGTTCGAATTTCTATTTCAGTAGAAAACTTGGAGGTAGTTAACTGAGGTGACATGGCACTTGTCACTCAGTTAACTCAGTAAATTCGAGTTGGGGAAGCTTGAGTTCAGTTCTACATGATTGATTGAATTTGTAGCAATTTATTTCAATTAATTTAAGTTATTGGCAGATTAAATAGTTGTCAGAAGAACTAGTGCAGGTCAAGTTGTGGAAGTGGAACTTCAACCACACTCAGTGATCAACTAGTTAACTAACCAATCAACCCAAAATAATTGTTTCATGTAGAGAGTTTGAGTTACCTAGTCGAGATGGATATTCCAAGGCAGTGTACTATCAATTGTATCATATTCCAATGTGTATAGATGGTGCATGTAGTCAGAGGAAGACCTAAGGCTATTGCACAATTCCAAAGTGTGAAATCCTTAAAAAATAGGGGATATTTACCAAGGGAAAAGCGCAAGGAAATAGGAGCCTATGAAGGCTTGAAATTGGCTAAGTGTTGGCTAGGTTCAGACAATCAGGCAGAGGAATAAACTATACACTTGGAGGGTGTGCTCAAGCTTGAGCGAGCATTGTATTTCTTCTCTATTCTCTGATTAATGCAATATAGATAGTAAGGGGTTTTGAGCAGGTTCTTCACCCTAGATAAATCTTTGTGCATGTGTGATGTTTCATTTTGCATGTCTATGATTCTTATTTTAGATGGTGAATTGTTAAACATCATTTTGTCACCAGGACACTTGATAGTTAAAATGGATCTCTCACCATCCATAAAAATGTTCCATTATACTCCCTTAGAAGTCAAACAGCCAAAAACCATTGAAGAAGATGTGAATTTTGGGTAAAAATGGCTTTATAACTTGTTTTATATGACCTACACACTTTTCCTAGTCAGTTTCCATGCATTTGCAATTTCTATCCCTAAAACCTATGCAAAACTGCTCTCTGTCTTCCATTATAGACCGCACACATAACAAAAAGAAAAGTAAAAATAAAAAGTGAATTCCAGAAACATTGTTGGGCCAATATATCCCAATTGAAACCTTTTGGGTCATATCTATTCAAGCCATACCCCTCAGATCAAGGAGCTAATTCCCTCTCATCAAGGAACCCTAATTCCCCAATTAAAGGATCTCATCCTTCTCTTTTGGATCTGGGACTTCTTCCTCTTGGCCTATAAATTGACTACAAGCTAGAAGGATTGAGAGGTTCAAAAAATATACACTTATACTATTGGATTTAGATTGGAAGGCTTATCATCTATGAAGAGGGTTAGAGGCATTTGGGATGAACCTCATGACATCAAGGTAGAGGTTGTAAGTCTCTTCTTTGTCCTTGAATTAATAAAAATGAATTCTTTTTTCAATTGTATCATCTTACTAATTTCCTTTACGTGCACTTAATTGGTTCTTTACTTGTATTCATGAAGGGAAATCGTCTTGTTATTATTTCACTGCTTTGGAATAATCTTGTGTTTATTTTGAAGAGTTCTCTTGCATAGATTACATTTGCATGGCTAGAATTCTCATTTCATGAATGAAAGTGTGCATAGATTACATTTTCATAGTGTTCACATAAATTGTGCATAGATTACATTTGCATAGTTTTCAAGCAAATTGTGCATAGATTACATTGCGTGGTTTGCAACTTTGAGCTTTGAATTGCATTGAAAAATTAGAAGTCGTACATTTTTGAGTTTATATTTTAAAGGATAACCTCTTTACTCACTCTAGCTAGAAGTCATCGAAATAAACATATTACAAATTTCATATTTGATGCATTAGAGTTTTGAGTCAAGTCATAATACCATCAGTTTCATGTCCATTTACCCTTTGAGTAAATAACAACTTAATAACACAATGTTAGTAAAATTCATTTATAATTTTTATTATTTTTAGGGATCTTTCCACCTATAGTAGATTAGGTTGTAGGGATTTCAAATAGGGAAGTGAGTAAACTTTCCAAAGTTGCAGACAAACAATATAATCTTGTGATAGGGAGATAAATCCAATTATTTCAGTTTTTCTCTGGGAAGATCTTCTAACACATGAGTTAAGAGCGAGATCATGTCAGACCTAATGAAGTGATCGTACCCACTTCATTGACTATGATAAAGCAATTTACACATATTACAATGGTGCTGAAAGGTACTTAGGGTCACTTGAAAGTAAACCTCCAATTAATCGTGTTGAGGAGCTTTCAAGGGGATTGAGCTTTGTTACTCTGCCCTTGCATGTACGTCCGATCTGCGATTGTCCCCTCAGGTAGAATTGTTGTAGTTGGTAACCTCAGTGAACATAATCCTAGGGCTACTACCTGAGGTGATGACAGAGGGAAGGTCATGTTGTACCTGGGATAGACGTTGACTATACTCACTTCGACGTTTTGGAGGGTAATCTTCGCTTGAGATGGCATAAGTGAAGTTACTTGCGCTAGATCGTTTCATTAAGCAAGTTGTCACTGTAATTGGTTCCAATCGCTATATCTACAACCACTTTTCACCTTGATTTTTGCAACATTATATTTCATCACCAACTAGTGAGTTCATTGTGAAAATCTTGTTTGCATGGTTTGACTCTTTAGATTTAGTAGCGTGTGTTATATGTTTGTTTTTATTTATTTTATAAGACCTTAGGGGTGGATTGTGAATATTATTTAATTTTAATACTAAAAAATTATTTGGATTGAATCTAATGGAAACAATGCCGGAAGTTATCGATAAAGACCTCCCTTTTAACGAGAACCCTAATCCTTTCCCTAATTTTGCAAATGTCGGTCCTCCTTATATCGCTACATTGTCACTTCCCAGATTCACGATAGGTCTACGTGTATGGTTGTTCTCAACCTCTTTAAGTCAAAATACTCCAATTGTACTAGCTCAACTGATTCTTTTGCGTCAACTGAGTTTTTCACCTCAACCGAGTTCACCATCTCCACATCACCAACCCTTATTGAACCTTTACCTTCTATATCCAATATGTCCTCCTCCCTTTCTTATTCTTCGCTTGGTAAAAGACTTGATGCTAATAACCAGGTGACTAAGAAGAAGAAGAAAGGTAAGAAGAGGAAGAAGAAGAAGAAGCAAGATAAGAAAGAAGTCAACCTACCAACCATGGCTGTAAGAATTGGTAATGTTGAGGAAACTTCCACAATGCATCGTAAGCCCAAATGCCCTTGCAAAATTTGTAAGGGTGACCAATTCCTTAATAATTTCCTGGTATTACTAAGGTCTTGGAAGTATGGTCAAATAATTCTTATCAACTTACTATTGATCCATCAACCAGTGATTGTGAGGTTCATGGGGAAAATGTTAAAGTTAGGTTTTCTCATAGATTATGGAAAGGGACTCATCATAGTCACGTTTTCCCTTACATGGATGAAGCCTAAAAATTGTTAGAAAAAAATACTTTTTTCACAGCAACAAATTCCAACTAATTACCGTAAACTTTCTCCCCATATACTATCAGTTGACGAAGTGATTGATCTAAATCGAAGTACAGTTAATCCCACTCTTCCATTAGAGGGTGAAACATGTACCACTCAAATTGATGGATTATTTGTTGATCAAGTGGTCAAAACAATTCCATCTTCGGTCGATCCCACTCTCCCTTTAGAGAGTGAACTTCATACCGCTCAGGTTCTTCATGTTACCTCAGATTATTTTACACATGGGGGAATTTCATCTATTACTTTTGAACCCCATCCAAGTAATGAGGCTATTTCTTTTGATTGGAGTAGACTGACAAAACCTCGTCTTCCATATTCCACCCATTTCCAAGTCATTGTGAAGGCTTATGGTAAGAATGTGCAGCGCACGAATGTAGATGAAGGTGCTTATGTTAGTATTTTATCCTCGTCTACCTAGAAAGCTTTGGGTTCTCCTCAGCTTGTGCCTGTTACACATAATTTGTTAGCTTTTAATAGAATCGTTAGTGAACCTTTAGCGATCCTTCCTAAGTTACCTATTACCTTGGAAGGTAAGACTGTTTGTATCAAACTTATGGTAGTCCAAGGTCCCTTGGATTTCAATTTTCTCCTTGGGAAATACTATGTCTATGCCATGAAAGTTGTCGTATCGACAATCTTTCACATGATGTCCATCCCTCACAATGGAAACATTGTGATCATTGATTAGCTTTCATACGTTGATCTTTCTTTGACTACCAGTCATTCGACACCCTTGAATGTTCATTATATGGAAGTGGTACCTATCCTGCCACAGGTTAATTATGTGGCAACTTGTCTCATGATTTTAGTTACCGATGCAAGCATGCCTCTTACTGTCAACTCAATTTCTTTTGACTTGGATTGAGTAACTGACATGGTCAGAATTTCAATGGGGGCATTTGAATATGATTTTATTATCCCTATTGATCCCCTTGACACATGTTCCTTCCAGAGAACTGTTCTTCCGTTTGATGAAGACTTTTTGGAAGCCAGATCAACAGGTATCCCTTAACGTGTGTTTCTTCCATTTGGAAGTAATGAAACAAGTCACCATGAGGATGGTTCTTTTCCTGTGTTGACCTCATTAAAAAATGAAACATGCTTGTTGAGGATAGTTACTTTACTATGTCAACCTCATTAAAAAATGAAATAGGTCTCATGAGTATAGTTCTTTTCCTGTGTTAAGTTGGTTAAAAAATGAAACAAATCCTCCCCTATTTGAGTTGAGTCTTTAACTAGATCTCATAAATGTTAAGTCGATTCTTTTATCTGATCTCGTAAATAAGCCTTCATTACATCTGATCTTTCATCTGATCTTGTAGTCTACTTAGGTGAATGAAATGAATTTTGGGGGGCATGTGCCCTTGTAGTTATTATGCTGGGGGCATGAAAACTTATCTCAAGCACAATCTTCTCTATTTCAAGCTTGTGTAAAAATGAAACTACCCTCAAGAACAATTTTGCTATGTTTCAAACTTGTGTAAAAATGAAACCTACCTCGAGTCCATTTCGGTTATTATTTTCAAGAATCGTTAAATTCATGAAAATCCCGAAATTCTTTTGCTATCTTTTCATGATCATAAAACGCATATGAAAATGTCAATTTCATTCCGTCTTTTCCTGCTTGTTATTTAATTGAAAGTCCGTAATACGAGTACACTTTTATCACTTTTTCAGGCTCTTGAAAATCATGAAAAAGAGAAACCCTAGAGTCCTCTTTTAAGCCCTTTTCAAATTCTTGAAACATGAAAATATTTCTGAGCGCTTGATTGTTCGAACTCGTAAAAGTAAAACAACAACCATCCATTCAGTATAAGGTTACCCCTTTTACGGACTAAACCAAATTATTTTCAAAAAAGGTATATGTTGACTGATTATAGTCAATAGAGTTCTCTCATATATTATTTTATCCTTTTTCTTGAAATATGGCAACAAGAATATTCCAATTTAATTTGTCTTGAATTAAGTTGTGAATTAAAATCGAATTTAGTCTTAACAGCTACTTGGAAATAATTAATTAATTTATTTTAAATTAATTAGTTGGAGAAAATCAAGTTAGAAGCCTTTCTGAAGTCATGCAAGAGTTATCCCTTAAATTAAGGAGATAAGATTGAGTTATATTTGAGTTGTAATTAGTTAACTCAGTTTACTGAGTTAAGTCTAGTTAAATTAGTTCCAAACTGTTTGAGGAACTAATAGTGAGTTAACAATCAGTTGATGCATTAATGCACTCAACTATTGCTACTCTAGTTAACTGAAGATTCCCTCATCAAAAACTCATGCATGTCTATTATGAGAATGTTATGAAACCAGCTCAAGAAAAGATAGAAAAGATAGATCAACGCCTTAGAATTCAGCCTCTTCGAGGGGGCAACCTCCTTTACATTACATAAATGAACAATTCTTGGATGATTCAAATGAAAAAACCTCCTTTCTATATATAGGAGTCTAAGGAGTCACAATATAATCCAGCCAACCTAACAATAATAATATAAAACCACAAAAATAACAATAGAGGGATTCTATGGGGCACAGTAATAACAATATGGGGGCAATAGGGGCACAACAATATTAATAAGGGGTATAACTACAATAGTAATGGGGTAATCACTAGTATTATAGGGACCCAACATGCCCCTCTCCTTCAAAAAAGTGTTGTCCTCAACGCTTGAGTAGTTCTGGATACTTCTGCATAAAATTCTCATCCTCCCATGTGGAATCTTCAGCGGATAAGTTCTTCCACTTGATGAGATACTCTGAAATTGATCGATTTCGTAGCTGTCGAGTTCTTGTTTCTATGACTGCTTGTTCCAATATAATTTTTCCTTCCTCGTCAAGTTCTGGCAATATTGTTTGAACTAGGAGCTTGTCGCCTATAACCTTCTTTAAACATGAAACATGGAAAACTGGGTGCAATCGAGAAGCTGCAGGAAGCTCCAATTTGTATGCCATAGTACCAATCTTTTGCAACACCTTGTACGGACCATAATACTTTGGTGATAATTTATTATCCTTCTTAGCTTGCTTGAGGGACATTTGCTTATATGGTTGTAGCCGTAGGAATACCCAATCACCTACATCAAAACTTCTTTCACTGCGATGTTGATCTGCCTGTTGTTTCATTCTATTCTGTGCCAACACGAGGTTATCCTTTAAGAGTTGGAGGACTTGTTGTTGATGTTCGATGTGATGTTCCACTGCCTGAACCTTAGAATTTTCTCTTAAATATGATGTGATGGATGGTGGTTGATACCCATAAAGTGCCATAAATGGGGTCATTTTTGTTGCTGTATGGAAGGAAGTGTTATACCACCATTCAGCCAGAGGCAACCATTTGACCCATTGTGTTGTTTATCAGATACAAAGCAACGAAGATATCCTTCCAAACATTTGTTTACTATCTCAGTTTGCCCATCAGATTGAGGATGATAAGATGAGCTATGAGCTAACTGAGTACCAAGACAAGAAAATAATTCTGTCCAAAAATTTCCAGTGAAAATGGGATCTCTGTCACTTACAATAATCTTTGGGTTTCCATGTAGCTTTTGAATTGTTTCCATAAATGCAGTAGAAACTGTACTGGCTTTAAATGGATGTGATAATGCACAAAAGTGTGCATACTTGGTAAGTCTGTCAACTACCACCATGATGACACTCTTTCCCTCAGACTTGGGTAAACCTGTGATAAAATCCATTGAAACCTCCTCCCAACGTTGGCTTGGAATGGATAAAGGTTGTAATAGACCCGGTGTCTTAATTGTTTCAACTTTATTTTGTTGGCAAACCAAACATTCCGCCACAAACTTTTGAATATCTGATTTAAGGCCATCCCAAAAAAATTCCTTCTTAACCCTGTGGTAAGTTTTTAAAAATCCTGAGTGCCCTCCTAAGGGAGAAGTGTGCAATTCCATAAGAATCTTTTGTTTTAGCTGGGAATTCTTACAGAGGTATAAGCGATCTTTGTACCATAACGAATCATTTTTCCAGCTAAATGTATCAGACGTACTGGAATCTTGTTGTAGCTTTCGAATAAGTGCCCACACTTCTTCGTCATTCTTCCATTCCTCCCTTGCTTCGTTTATCCAATCTGGTTGGATAATAGAAATGGCGCACAACAATGCTTCCACATCCTCATCCTTTCTTGAGAGTGCATCTGCCACCACATTTTGCTTCCCTTTTTTGTAGATGATTTCAAAGTCATAACCCAACATCTTTGTGACCCACTTTTGTTGCTCTTCAGAGGATAATCTTTGTTCTAAAAAGTATTTAAGGCTATCATGATCCGTTTTTACCTTGAAGTGTCTTCCCATTAGGTAGGGTCGCCATTTCTTAAGTGCATGGAGTATTGCCAACATTTCCTTCTCATAAATAGCTTTGCTTAAAAACTTTCCCTTGATTGGACGACTTTCAAAAGCAATGGGTCTTTCATCTTGCATTAGAACAGCACCAATTCCATTTCCTGAAGCATCACATTCCACAATAAAGGTTTTTGTGAAGTCCGGTGTAGCTAAGACCGGTGCTTGGCACATTGCCTCTTTAAGATGTTCAAAGGCCTTTGTTGCTTCCGGAGTCCATGAAAATGCATCTTTCTTCAATAATGTTGTTAGAGGTGCTGCTATTCTCCCATAATTCTTAACAAACTTGCGATAATACCCTGTCAACCCAAGAAATCCTCGCAGATGCTTTATGGATGTGGGGATTTTCCATTCCTTAATGGCTTTAATTTTGCTAGGGTCTACCTTAACTCCTTCATGAGATACAATATGACCCAAATATTCCACCTCCTGGACTCCAAAGAAACATTTGGATCTTTTTGCATATAATTGTTTCTCCTCCAATAGTTGTAGCACCCTGTCAACATGTTCAACATGATCCTTCCAAGACTTGCTGTAGATTAGTATATCATCAAAAAATACTAACACAAATTTTCTAAGGAATGGTTTGAAAATTGAATTCATCAAACCTTGAAATGTTGAAGGTGCATTGGTAAGGCCAAAAGGCATGACCAAAAATTCATAATGACCCTCATGAGTTCTAAATGCTGTTTTCGGAATGTCTTCAATCTTCATTCTGATTTGATGATATCCTGAACGAAGATCCAACTTGGTGAAGTAAATTGATCCATGCAATTCATCCAGTAATTCATCAATGACAGGAATGGGGAACTTATCTTTAATAGTGAGCTTGTTGAGCTCCCTATAATCCGGACACATGCGCCATGATCCATCCTTCTTGTGCACCAATACTACTGGAGCAGAGAAAGAACTTTGACTTGGTTGAATTATACCAGCCTCTAGCATTTCTGCAACCATACGTTCAATTTCACTCTTTTGGACATAGGGATATCTGTACGGCCTGATGTTTGGAGGAACACTTCCTGGAATCAGATGAATAGCATGATCATGATCACGCATAGGTGGGAGACCTTTGGGAGTCTCAAATACCTTGGAATGATTGTCCAGGACTTTTTGGAGATCTGGAGAAATAGATGATTCCGATGTGGAAACATCTAGCGAACATAATTGTGCAATTACACCTCTTTGCTCCTTTTTTAGAAGCTTTGTCATACCATTAGAGCTGATTATCTTTCCTGGTTTCCCTGCAATACCCCTTAATTCAACTTCCTTTCCTTCCGTAGAAAATTTGATGAAAAGTTCTTGAAAATTAAAAGCTATTGTACCCAAGGATTGTAGCCATTGGACTCCTAGTACAACATCAGCACCTCCCATTGGAATGGAAAGCATTGGGCTAGTCAATACATATTCTCCCATGGATAGCTTGATATTATGGCACTTTCCAGAACAATTTATTGTTCCTCCATTTGCAATCATCACTTGACACTCTGGTGCTGGATATAGGAAGCAATTCAATTCTTTTGCTACCCTACAATGAATAAAATTGTGGGTGCTTCCTGAATCAATCAACACTATTACCTTTTTCTTCTTGATTTGTCCTTCTATCTTGATGGTTTGAGGAGTGGTAATTCCCGCCAATGCATTACAAGATATGGTCGGATTTATTTTTTCTTCATCTAGGCTTTGTTCCTGGAGTATATCCTCTTCTTTTGACCTTTCTTGCTCCTTTTCTTCTTCCTCTTCACAATCTATGTAGAATAATTTCTTCTCAGCACACTTATGACCTTTAGTGTATTTGCTATCACAACTGTAACAAAGCCCTTTTGCTCTTTTTTCTTCCAATTGTTGTGGTGTCAACCTTATAGGTTGTGGAAGACTAGGGGCAACAACACTTCCGTCTTTATAGTTGTGAGTGGTATGCTTCCTGGTTGCCATAATTTTGCTTTCCATTTTTCTTGCTAACCTGAATGCCTTCTCTAATGAATCAGGTTCCCAAAGGCGAACATCATGTTGGATATTATCCTTTAAAGACCCTATGAACACATCAATCTTATGCTCCTCTTGAATATCTTTTACCCTTATGTTCAATTTTTGGACTCCTCAATGTGCTCCATTATTGAACCCTTTTGTTTGAGACTTATCAATTGGCTAAAAAAAGTGTTGCTTTTTGTATCCTCATAATGTGCTATCAATTCTTCCGTAAAAATTGCCCAAGTGATAAATTGTTTACGAGAGCAAAGCCATTGATACCATACAAACTGATTTGGTTCCAAATATAAAGTTGCCATACGTACCTTTTGTGTGTTTTGCACATTATTGAGATCGAAGAACTGCTCCATCTGTAATATCCATGTGGCGGGATCCTTGCCATCAAACTTCCTCATATCGATTTTTGGAATATGGTGAGTCTTCGATCCAACATTAGAGTCTATGATATCATGATTAACATTTCTTTTGTTCGCATCATGAGTTTCCTTTACTACCTTTTCACCATTAGTAAGTATTTCTTGTAGAAAATTTGTCAAATCTGTCTTCATGTCTGTCATTCCTGTCTTCAAGTTTGTGTTCAAATATATCTTCAATTCTTCCATGTCTATCTTCAATTCTGTCTTCCAATCATCCATCTTAGCTTCCACGCCCTTTATCTTACATTCCATGCCGTTTATCTTAGCTTCTGTTAGCTTTTGTGAGCGTGACATTTGTTGCACTTGTTCTCGTAATTTTGATATATCATGTAGCATTTCTTCCTCTTCTTCATGAGTCATGCTAGAGCTTTCAGGTTCCTTACTAGGTGTTTTCATTTTCTTTCCTCGGGGCATCAGTTACCGATAATAATTCCTTCAAAATAATTTTCAAACCGATCTTAAGCAAAAATTTAAGAAAATCTACACACCTTTTTTCACTTTGTAGGAGCTCGATATTGCCTCTGATGTATCTCTGTACTTTTTGATCATCTAGTTCTGAATTTGTGACTTGAAGTAGCCTCTGTGTCTTCTTTCCAATGCCACAAGTCTGACCCAAATTGGATTCTCCACGGAAGAGTTATGCGAAATCTCCCACAGTGACTTGATTATAGACTAGTTCAGTAGAGGGAACTCGTACGACGTGGCACGAGTCACTGTTTCGACCTTTTGATCTGAAAAATGCATACAAGAAACTAGAGTCCGTCCTCTTTCTATACCTTCTTACGAAATTTCAATCCGATCCCCAGAGAGAAAGTTATGACGATTTTTCCCAGGTCACCTGTTTGGAATGTAATTCAAGAGTATGCAAAAATACCAACTTCCTCAGATCATATCTCCTCAAATATAGCGCGAAACGCTCTGAAATTCGGACCCGAGGTTCAGCGTGATTTATTATCAAATGGGTTTTTTTTGCAACATCTGAAATGTCGCAGAAAAAAAATTATAACTAAAATGCCACGATGACCTGTTTGGAGCAGCGAAACCCTAGAATCCAAAGCTCTGATACCAAATGTTATGAAACCAGCTCAAGTAAAGATAGAAAAGATAGATCAACGCCTTAGAATTTAGCCTTTTCGAGGGGGCAACCTCCTTTACATTACATAAATGAACAATTCTTGGATGATTCAAATGACAAAACCTCCTTTCTATATATAGGAGTCTAAGGAGTCACAATATAATCCAGCCGACCTAACAATAATAATATAAAGCCACAAAAATAACAATAGAGGGATTCTATGGGGCAGAGTAATAACAATATGGGGGCAATAGGGGCACAAAAATATTAATAAGGGGTATAACTACAATAGTAATGGGGTAATCACTAGTATTATAGGGACCCAACAGAGAAAGACCCAATTGAGATTAATGTTCAAGGACAATGTACTATTAGTTGCATGTGTTTTCTCATGAAGAAAACTCATGCATGTAGTCAAGGATAAATCCTTGAGGATTGCACAGTTTTGAAGAGGGTTTTCCACTTGGTAACTAGGAATCATCCACAAGGAACAACACAAGGAAATAGGAGCTTGGAGGGCAGATAGGAAGTCTGGAGAGAAGCCAAGATTGCCTGTGAGCATCTGTGAGGATTGTATTAAGAGCTGGCTAGCTGTGAGAGCTAAGGCTTTGTATAATTCCTATGTATTTCCACCATGTATGATATTACAATAATGTGGGGTTTTTAGTTGAGGCTTTCCCCAAAGTATTTTCATGTGTATTGTGCCATTGATTCTTCTTCTTCAGGTTATATTGTTCAGCTCGATCTTTAAGCTTCCGAAAATTGATAGTAGAAATAGGTTATAGTATTCTGCTTTGATTTATATTGCATTATCGGGTTAACCTACCATCAGATTTTCTACATGGTATCAGCGGTAGATTTGTAGAAATCTCTACATTTTTTTGGGATTGAGGGACTAAATTTATGAAAAATAACATGGCAGAGTTTACTTATATTTTTCTTCTGACTCACTAATACTGAAAACAATGAGCTTTACTTTCTCCAAGCTCATTAAAATTTTACGTTAAAAGAATTGAATGAGTTTTCTTTTTGTGTCTTTTCAAACTCATTAAACATGAAAATGACATCGAGTTACCCCTTTACTGGACTCATAAAAATTAAACAATATAGGACTCGTTAAGCATAACGAGACCGAACCACTCCTTCCTAGGGTTCGTTAAAAATACTTCGGAGGACTCATCCAAAGGATGAGCTTATATGAAAAACATATGTTATCCTCCTCAAGCTTGTGAAAAAATAAAGAGGTACTTGCCAGTAATGGTGGGGGAAAATTGGGAAAGAGTATTCATTTTACATTCATTATAAAGGCAGTATGTCACTCTTGAACACGACACTCCATCACACCTGTGTCCAGGTTGGGAAATCCATTTGTCTTACAGTTAATCGAACCCCATTGAAAGTCTTCAGCTGGTTTTGAGTATTATCGTTGAGTCAAATGCTGGCAAGTCAATTGTTGTGTCGATATGTGTTCAAGATAATTTCATTGTCAGTTCATGTTCCTTTGCAAATTTTAGCCTTCAATCACATCGGCCATCCCCCAGTCATTCCTTGTAACTATTCTTCAAAACTTGACATTGTGTTTTGTTTCGTAGTCCCTCCTGTGATGGGTCGCTTCCTATCGAATTCATCCCATTATCTAGGAAATTGATATATAGACCTTCAGTACCTTGAGGTCTGCATGCCTTAATGGCAGGCTTCTCACCTTCGATGATAGGTCCTCATCATTAGCCTTCGATTGAACGATTCTATGAGTGTTCGACTTCAGATCATATTTTCACACTCTATAGATTGTACTGAGAGTACCTTGAGATCCATTTTCATTGTTGGTGGTTTTTCTCACACTTTTTAATGGTTCACATCATTGACCAGTAATCAAGTGGTTTCTACCATGTTTGACTTCGAGACATTTACTCTCATGGCTAGATTTGTACTATAGATCAAGAGATGGAGATCAAGACCCTAGATCTAGTTTCATCAATCTAGGCTGCGAGAAGTTATATATTCATGATTATATAAAAAAATTCATAGCCGATGGTTGCACCCATACTGTGTCTTCTATTGATATGATTCTTGAGTTTTTTCGTACTTGTTCATTGAGTTAGTTTTACTCTAAGTATGGGAATTCCTACTTAAGTGATGATTATATATTGCATTGTAATCCTTGAATGTTTCTTGCAGGTTTCCGACCATTGTCTCTAATCCAATCTTTGGCATGATAAAGCGGTTCAATCTTTAAAAAACTACTTTTCAGACTTCGCACTTTAAGGGGCAATCTGTTACACATTATTTTGTCAGCATGACGCTTGACTGTTAAAATGGATCTCGCGCCATCTGTAAACATGTTCCATTATACACTCTTAGAAGTCAAACAATAAAAAACCCTTGAAGAAGATGTGAATTTTGGGTAAAATTGGATTTATAACTTGTTTTATATGACCTAGCATTTTTCCTAGTCAGTTTCAATGCATTTGCAGCTTCTATCCTTGAAACTTGGATAGAACTACTCTTTGTCCTCCACTATAGACTGCACACATAAATCAAAGAAAAGTAAAAATAAAAAGTGAATTCCAGAAGCATTGTTGGGAAAATACATCCTAAATGAAAGATTTTGGGCCATATCTATTCGAGTCATACCCCTCAGATCATGGAGCTAATTCCCTCTCATCAAGGAACCCTAATTCCCCAATTTTAGGAACTCATTCTTCTCTTTTGGATCTGAAACTTCTTCCTCTTGGCCTATAAATTGACTACATGCTAGAGGGATTGAGAGGTTTAGAAAAGATACAATTATGTTATTGGATTTAGATTGGAAGGCTTGTCATCTAAGGAGAGGGTTAGAGGCATTTGGGAGGAACCTCATGACATCAAGGCAGAGGTTGTAAGGCTCTTCTTTATCTTTGAATTAATACAAATGAATCCTTTTTTCCATTGTATTATTTTACTGAAATGATGAATGATTTATGTTTGTTTTGATATTCATTAAGATAATATCTATTTCTAATCTCCTGATCATTAGAGTAAGCTTTTTTGAATTGTTATGTTGCATATGCCTTTGATCTCTCTTATGTCTACAATTGCAGGACTTTTCAAGCATTGTGGAGCTGCATCAAGACAGAGCAGGGATCTCCATCAAGAATTTCACAAATAGGTAAGAGGCTTATTCTCCTACTCTTGTATTTACAATTCAAATGAAGTAAACTTAGGAAAAGAGCTATTCAATTAGTTGTTTGTTTCTAGTTTCCTTTAGGATCTAAGGAGATCTCTCTTTTCAACAAAGAGGCATTTATCCTCCTAACATGAATTAACTTCCACAGATCAGTAGAGTTGCTTCAATTCTTGTGATTTAGTAGATTTAATTTGGAGTATTGAATATACACATTAATTTTTACATGGTATTACATCTGGAATCACTGTAGAGCAGATATTTAAAAGTTGTCATTGCAGGAGGTTCAACTTTAGAGATCAGGTTACAGGTTTTTTCAGAATTGAGAAGATTCCTTTCAATGGACTTAGGCTTGATTATACCCTTGAGGGAGCTCAAATTATGTTGCATGGAAGAGCTGCATGGAGGCAGTAGTGGAGGATAGTGGGTTGAAGGAATTAATTGATAATGATATTTTGAAACTAGCAACATTTGATGCTAAGGAAGTAGCATAATGGAAGAAGTGTGTTGCCAAGGTAAGGAGGATCATATTGGAGGGAGTATGAGACAATATTGTCTCAAACATCCACAGGAAAGAGACTTCATATGAAATGTGGCAAGCGATGGCAGATTTGTTCCAAAATAGTAGTGACCATAGGAAATTAGCACTCATGGACAAGCTTCGAAATATCAAGATGTAGAGGAATGAGAAAATTCCATAGTACTTGAGCAGGTTCACACAGTGTCATGACAAACTTGGTTAAGTTGGTTTTACTATAGGAGAGGATGGTTTGGTAAGCCTAACCCTTCTAGGCCTTCCCAAGAGTTGGCACAACTACTAAGATTCAGTAAATGGGAGGGAGAAACTACCAAATTGGGAATGCCTATGGTCTGATTTGGTACAGGAGGAAATAAGGTGGAATACCAGAGACAAGATTTCATCCAAGGGTGAGGATGAGGAAAATTGTGCCTTGGATGGAAAGGAAAAGAAAGGGAAAGGGAAGAAATCCCAATCCAAAGCAGAATCTAGTCAAGGGGGCAAGAAGAAATACTTGTCCAGAATCAAGTGCTTTCACTATCATGAATTCGATTACTATGAAACGAAGTGTCCACATAAGAAGGCAAGCAAGAAGACCCTAGGATGAGAAATGGGTGAACCCTTAGATTCACAGTTCAAAATTGATTTTACTCACATTACATGCATGGAAAAAATGGCGATGGGAAGTGTGTGGTATCTCAATAGCAGTGCCTCGTTCCATATGACAGGGAATAAAGATTTTTCAGTGATTTGGAGGATAAGGATCTACAGATGCAAATCGAGATGGGATATGATGGAAGGTACATAAATGACCAGGATTAGTAAAGTCACCTTTTAGAGACACATAGCTATGGGACAGGTGAGACAATGTAGTATACTTAGGGGGGATAATATGGGGTACAAGGGAGGTACCCAAGGGAATAATGCAATAATGGGATGGGCCATAGTAATAAATAAGGTGGTTAACCCATATCATGTAAGGGACCACAAGTAGTTAGCAATAATGTAATAAGTCCATGGTATTAGATAGATGGTATTGAGGGAACCATGGTATTGTATGTATGAGGCCTATTGTTATAGCTCCAAATCCCACTCTTATGGTTTGTGATGCTGCACTCATGGCCTAGGGCAACCCCTCCTTCCAAACCTGGTCCAAAATTTAAAAAACAGTGTTTTATTCCCTATATGCGACATTGCCCTGAGATAAACGCATGTATACGCGGGTCTTTGTATACCCAACCCATGTATATGTCTTAAAACACTTAAAAAAAATTAAATCTCCTTAATTTCGGGCGAAGATCGTGGGTTTTACTTGCTGATCACCTGTTAGTGCCCGTGGCCCAACTATTCCCAATGAATTCCAAACTAAAAAACTACTTTGGGAGAAGTATAAAAAGGCTTCAATGGGAAGGCCTAAGGGAGGAGAGAAGAGAGAGAAAGGTTATTATGCTAAGATTTCCCTCACCAAGTCTGAAGATCCTTGTGCCTCCTGCACTTCCCCCATTTTTACAGGAAACCCTTGTTTCCTTGTGTGATGATGTCCATTTACTACTTGTGATATCATGGAGTAAGTCATGGAAGGAGTTTGTTAAAGGCTTGAGACTAGACGAATCTGGAGGATGGTTCCGCTTGGAGCCTGCGAAAGGACGACTCAGGTGAAATTGTTCCTTTCTGTACTTTATTTGTCTATAATAAAAGAAACACATGTCTTTGTTCCTGATATAAATCTTCTTGATGTTTATGACATTCATGTTAGAATTCATATGTGAATGGTTGTTTAATTGCATAAATAACTACCTTTCTTTATAATATGAAGATGGTTTCTTTATAATGTTTAGTCCATATACTGTTGTACTTTCTTGAATTGATTGTTTTGCAGGTCAAAGGAGCAAAAGGAACTCCAAGAAGGGTTTGGACCCTGGAAGGACCTTCTCAAACGTAGGACCTCAGGTACGCCCCTTATCGTAGATTTTGCTTATATTAGCATTATGGCTGTATGGAATGTGTGTTTCTTTGTATAGAAAACTTTCAGTCTGCTAGGGTATCAGCCCAAGACCCTAGGGGAACTTTTCCCTTAACACCTATATAGAGGCTAGAGACTCTCCATTGAGAGATGTTAAGGAATATTGTATGAACATGCATATGGCTTGTGGAGTGTTCTCCTTCCTTAAGGAGTGAATGTATGGTGTTGCCCTACCTTAAGGTTTTGATCAATAAAGAAGCATTTCTATATTCAGATCTTGTTATTTCTTGGGTATATTTATATTTTCATATATTTTCAGATCAGATCTATAACAAGCACTTGTTATAGATATAACCCAAAAATATATGATAATAGAATAAAGCCAAGAAATAACCAGATATGAATATAGATAGAATGCTTCTTTATTGATCAAAACCCTTAAGGTAGGGCAACACCATACATTCACTCCTTAAGGAAGGAGAACACTCCACAAGCCATATGCTTGCCAATACAATAATCCTTGACATCTCTCAATGGGGAGTCTCTAGCCTCTATATAGGCCTCATAGGAATAAAAGGTCACCAAATGAGTACACTGGCTACATGGCTCTTATGATTGAGATAATAGAGACTCAACCATCCTCTTTTGAGGAAGAAGTAGAGAAACTAGTATGGGTTGATGCAATGGTGGAGGAGTATAATTCCATTGTGAAGAAAAGTGTTTGGGAAGTGGTCCCAAGGCTAGCAAATGAATTATTTGTAGGTTTGAGGAGGATCTTCAAGTTGAAGCAGGTAGGAGACGGAAGCATAGAAAAGTACAAGGACAAATTTGTTGCCAAGGGGTACTCTGAGGTGGTGGAGATTAACTATGAAGATACCTTTGCTCCTGTAGCAAGGTACTCATCCATCAAATCAATCCTTGCTTTGGTTGCACAAATGGGGTGGAAGATCCACTAGATGGATGTGAAAACAACATTCCTCAATGGAGTTATTGAGGAGGAGGTGTATATCGAGCAACCAGAAGGCTTCGAGACTTATGGCCGAGAGTCTCATGTGTTCAGGCTCAAGTGAGCATTGTATGATGCAAGCACCCCGTGCTTGGTACATTAGGATCAATAGCTATCTCATTGGTTTGGGCTTCACCAAAATTGAAGTGGTTGCAAACCTTTATCATATTTTGGTAGAAGGTAAATTGTTGATTATTTTTTTATATGTTCATGACTTGATCCTTATTGGGTGATGAGCAGTTGATCAGATCTTACAATCGAGGACCTTGCAAGAGAGTTCGAGATGAAGGACATGGGTTTCATGCACTACTTCGATTAGAATTATGGCAATATGATGTGGAACTATTTGTCTCTTAGGGAATGTATGCCAATGAGATACTTCATAAGTTCCATGTGGATAGGTGCAAACCTATGGAGACTCCTCTAATGACCAACTAGAGGAAATAGGATTCCACTTCAGGCGAGGAAGTGGATGCGATTGTTTACTAAGAGTTGGTGGGTTCACTCATGTATCTTGTGAACACACAAACAAACATGTGTTACACAGTCAACCAACTGAGTCAAGCTATGGTTAGGCCAACTAAACTGTTTTGGAGGGAAGCAAAGCATGTTCTAAGGTACCTTAGAGGAACTACCCAGTTTGGACTTTGGTACATACAAACAGAGGGAGTGAAGTTGTGTGGCTTCACCAATGCAGATTGGGCAGAAGTCCATAAGACCAGAAGAGTACATTAGGTGGAATTTTTAGTTTTGGGTACGCATTAGTTTCTTGGTACAACAGGAAGAAGAGATCAATGGAACTCAGCTAAAGAAAAGCATAATAGATGGCTGCAAGTCAAGCAACATGTGAGGTGATCTAGATGAGAAAGATACTTGTTGGCTTGTTTTGTTAGATGATGGATCCTACTGTTATTTACTGTGATAATCAAATTTGCATCAAAATATCTAAGAATCCCATTTTTCACGATCGATCCAAGCATATTGATATTCACTATCACCATCTACGGGATTGCATGCAGAGGTGGATTATGTTGTTGCAATACATTCTAACAGAGGAACAAGATGTAGATATTTTGAAAAAGGATAAGTAAAGAGGGAAGTTTGAGTGTAGGATAGGGGTGGTTGATAATTCCTTTCTTGCTAAGAGGGAGTGTTGAAAATGCAACAAGAAAATCTAGTTTTGACTTTGACTTGGTGAAACTAGATTAAAATTCGAATTTCTATTTTAGCAAAATACTTGGAGGTAGTTAATTGAGGTGACATGGCACTTGTCACTCAGTTAACTAAATAAATTTGAGTTGGGGAAGATTGAGTTTAGTACAACATGATTGATTTCTAATTTGTAGCAATCTATTTCAGTTAATTTGATTTATTGTCAGTTTAACTAGTTCTAACTATCAGAATAACTAGTGGAGGTCAATTTTTGGAAGTGAACTTCAACCGCACTCAGTGATCCACTAGTTAACTAATCAATCAACAAAAAATAATTGCCGCATGCATAGAATTCAAATTACCCAGTTGATATGGATATTCCAAGGATGTGTACTATTAGTTGTAGCATATTCCAATGTGTATAGGTGGTGTATGTAGTCAGAGGAAGACCTAAGTCTATTGCGCAATTCCAGAGTGTGAAATTCCTAAAAAATAGGGGCAATTTTCCAAGGGAACAGTGCAAGGAAATAGGATCTTTGGAAGGATTGAAATTGGCCAAGTGTTTGCTAGGTTCAATCAGTTAGGAAGAGGGATATACTATATACTTGCATGGTGTGCTAAATCTAGAGAAAGTATTGCATTTTTTCTCTATTCTATGATTAATGCAATATAGATAGTAAGGGCTTTTGAGCAGTTTATTTCCCCTAGATAAATCTATGTGCGTGTGTGATGTTTCCTTTTGCATGTATATGATTATTGTTTTAGATGGTGAATTAACTTTTGTAGATCAGTTGAGTAGCTTCAAGTCTTGAATCTACACATTAATTTATACATACAATCCTCAGAATTTGGGCGTGGGTGCCTTAGAGTTTCAGACTTGTGTGCCATCAAATTCTCAAATCTGTGTGCCTCATATTGTGAGCCACAAAATTCACATGGATATGCATTAGAGCTTAGCCTTCTTCTACTTCAAAACTCAAACTATATTTCCTCAAAACTTTAGATCATTTTCTACTTTATAAGATGATTGAACTTGAGAGCTAAATGATGTAAGATAGGTTCTAATATGTACTTGTTTCCACATGTGAAAGGATACATCCTTTAAGGAGGCTGAATTGAACTCTAGGATGGCTGACTTAGTATTTATGGGGACATTTTACTATTTTGACTCAACAAAAAAAATCTTTCTTTTTATTAGAAAAAGTCAAAATGGAATTTGACTCAATTACATTTTTTTATTGACTCAAATGACTTTAAGAGGATGAAGAATATGCTTTTACTGGAAAATTAACAATCAAAATAATAATTTTCCTTTTATTTTCTTTTTTATTTTACATAAAAAAATAAAATGATATAACTACAATAATAATTATGAAGACTAAACCTAGTTACATTTTCCAACAAGGTTAAGGGGGAGGGATGGAGAGGAAGGGATATGGGGAAAATTGGGTCAGTGAGTGAGGAGAAAAGAGGGGGGAGGGGGAAGGAGAAATCGGATGAGAGTTGAAAAGTGAGAGAGATAGGGAAAGAAGGCGGGGAAGGGAAGAAATGGAGATTTGGTATGAGAGAGAGTTGTGGGAGATAATAGCCTTTAGGAGGAAGAGAGAGATAGAGTTGTAGGGGGGCTGTTGTGAAGGAGGGATTGAGGGAGGGATAGAGAGAGAGACGAGAGAGGGAGGAGTGAGAGTGTCTATGAGTCAGTGAGTGTGGGGAGGGTGGAGAGAAAGATAGAGGAGGGGGAAGAGAGAGGAAAATTTAGAGATAGAGAAATGATGGGGGTGGGGGACGGGAAGAGAATGAGAGAAGGGGAAGGAGTGAGGGAGAGAAAGAGAAGGATAAAATGAGGGATATAGAGACAACACTAGAGGGAAGAGAGAGAAAGAGAGAAAGAGTTGGAGGAGGGTTGTTGTGAAGGAGGGATTGGGAGAGTGAGAGAGAGATAGAGAAATTGTAGCATTCCCTCTCACTCCATTCGCTTATCTTAGTTGTGGGATTTGTTGCCTATTTTTTTTTACCCAACCTCCAAGGTATGTTGTGAAGATGGGGTCATATGACCTCATTTTCTCAAATTATTTAAAATTAAATTATGATACCACTGAGTTTAGTTTATTGAGATATTTCCAACGATACAAATTTTATCTTGATGTAATTCCCAGATTGAAAGTTATACTTGTTATAAGTTTTCCAATGAGAAGGGTCCATGTTGGTTTATGGATCTCCAAGAGGACCCATGTGGCCTTTGACTAGCCCATGTGGAAATATTATGGCTGCTTGCCATCCACCGGGTCACTACCTTGTTACATGTCGCACTAGGGTATGAAACCACATCGATCAAACAATTGGTATTGCAGACCCCCCAATGGTGGGTTTAAATTTAGGGAAGGGGGCCCTCTAATTGATCTACATGTCCATTGAAGGTGGGAATTGTGGTGCTAATCCAAACCACGCCTCCTACTCATTATGCATCAACTACAAGCCGCCCCCCCCCCCCCCCCCCCCCCCCCCCAACAATAGATATTGACTTTCTATCTCGATTGGGAAGATATTTCACCCAATTAACTTGCATGAGGATTAACATCTACTCCATGGGCGAAAATATGATACTACCCCCCATACTTATGGTACAATAAAAGTGATTTCTCCCCTACTAAAAATAGTTCTAACTTGCTTCGAGGGTGTGGTGAAACCACTAGGATGATAAGGATTGCCATGTCATTGCCACATCATTGTCATGTCACCTAATACATCATTGTCACCTCATCACCACATCAGTGCCACATCATTATCATGTCTAGACCACATCATCACTAAATCAGTGCCATGTCATAACCAAAGTCACCTGCCAGAGTATCTCAGGGTCCTGACAACGTCGTCTCCTACCTCCCTCTATTAAAATTACTGAGATTTGAGATCTGAGGTCGATGACTTCAATTTAATATATCCATTACCTAAGGTGGATCCCACCGACATATTTCATCTTAGGATCTCGACATCTATTTTTCCTCCTTGCCTCCCTGTATTAGAAGTGTTGATATCTGAGGTATGAGACTCAATGATCGAACACAATTTTTTAGCACTCAAGGTTCCTCACTCCTCCTTATGTGTTGGACCATCAACCCATTAACATCAAGCCTTCCTTACAAGCTTACCACAACTAGAAATTTTCAAGGTCTTATGGTTTGACAACATCATTTTAGTGCTCAAGGTTTCACAAGGAATGATTCCTTGGCAAGCTAGTCCTCTAACACATATATCTTATATTTGGATTCTTCCTTATCCAGATGCAAAAAGGCATGTACTGTTTACCAACCCTAAGATATTTTGACTCTTGGATATGATGTGATATCCAACTAAGGGTAAATTCGAGGCCATGTAGAGGTGCCACCTTTTTAAAACTACCAAATTTTCAAATTTCCGGATTCTATCAAGGTGCTAAGGATCAAGGAATAAAGAAAAGTTTCCAAGGAAAAATGGAAATAGAAAAAATGCCAAAAATTATAGTAGACATGGATTGGACCCTAAAACCAGACCATTAAAATACCAAGCCATGACCATAATAAAAAATTTGGGCCCCATTAAGGCTCGAGATACACCAAACCAAATGATAGATAAGAGCATGCCCCCCATGGATGAATTACATAAAATGAACATTGCTTGATGAAAAAAAAGAAACAACCCAACCTTGTTGCTCAAATCAAGTTGGTTGGGCCTTCTACAACAAAAAATAAACCTATCAATCATGAGAACTGTAAGAAAGAGGACCATTCAAAGAGATCCATATTCTATTTTTTATACAATACACTCTCAAAATATTTCAACCATTCTAGCCATCTATCACAACAACACCATAACAATTTATAACTCATAGTTTATCTCCTAGCTCATCAATTAAGTATCTTCTAGCACAATTCAAGTACATTAATTCAACTTATAACATATAAAACAATATGCAAATCAAGGATATGGTAGTAGACTATATAGTGCAACCATTCGTTATAACCATGAGCATGTAATGTGGCTACCAATGAATATGACAATGAATATAAGCATTCAATCATGATTATATAAGATCATACGAACATAACAATATTGTCATAACCTATGACTCAAATATGTATAACCTTTTTACTTATCTTAACATGATATAATGGTTGGAAACCAAAGGAGGGATTTCAACTCTTAACCCTACCATAGGCCAACTACACTACAAACTTTCTTGCAGCTGACCATCCTTGAGTTAGATCCAAAGTATGAAGGAATGCTTGCTCAAGGGAAACTATACACCAATGGCTTAAGTAGGCACTCAGAGATGGATTTCACTATCTAGGTGGTTTAATAACTATCCTACAATAATAAGAGCACCATAATAACTCACTTACTCTCCAAAGTCCATTCATATGGCTTCACCCAAAGTCTAGATGGGGTATTTCTTAGTCCAAGAGATTGAATCCACCATTGAGGTGGCTTATCAGTTTTCTTTTCATAGCAAGAAACATAAGGGTTTGCATTCCACTATCTAGGTGTTTTATTAGCTATCTAGAAAGCACCATAGTGACTTGAATTACCATATGCAGGTGGTTATCAACTATATAGTAAGCACCACAATTATTTTGTCCTCCACTAAGCCTCCCACTGACTATTCAAGCATGGAAACCATTTCAGTGGTCTTGAATAGAAAACACTAGGAATAACACCCAAATATTTGATTTCGTCAAATAATAATGATGGAATTAATAAGGGAGTTAAGAAGTACAAGTCAAACTAACATCTTTGACCAAATCAACAAGTCTTAGGAAAATTCCCAAGGGTTGGGGGTGGAGGTGGTTTAATCTTCGAGAAACACTCGACAAGTGGGTGGAGACAGGAAAATTCCTCACTATTAGTGGATAAAATTTGAGGCATCCAAGATTATTTTTGGCATTGTGATCTCTTGACCAGTTTTGGTGGGATCACAGAAGCCTAAGGGTGGAGGTGGTTTAATCTGTGGGAAGCCATGGTTGTTTATGTTTTAGTTTTCTTATGTGATGTCTTGGCCAGTTTTGGAGAGATCACAGGAGCATGAGGGTGGAGGTGGTTTAATCTCCGGTAAGCCCTAGTTTTTTATGTCTTGAGTCCTACATCATGCTTGGAATATGGCATGGGGGTGATTGGTTGAAAGAAATATTTGGTTCAATTCAATCTATGGTCAAGTGGTACATGGAAGTCCCTGAGTTCTAGGTATTAATTCCATCGTTATTATTTGACGAAATCAAATATTTGTTGTCACACTCATTACTATGGGCTAATATTATGGTAAAGATCCCTGGTATTCAAGTTACCATTGTGCGAATTATGTACGCGAATCTGCTTCACTATGCTTGTGTATGTACACGACCTTTCTTCACAGGACCCGTGTATACTTTCTTACACTTTACCTTTGTCATCCATCTGCCTCTGAACTAATATTCATTTTTTCATTTCACATGTAGCATCTACATAACCATCATGTTGAAACTCTATGAAGTATGTTTCCATCAAGGAAAACACATTAGCCATAATGCCAACAATCTCCCCCTTTGGACTTGATGGAAACCACTTTGGTGTTTGGTCACCACCACCTGTAAATACCTGCAAACACATCTATAAATACACCAAGCTTCTCTCCCAAGACATCTTTCCAAGCTTCTCTCCGAACACCAAGCTTCTCCACCCCTTTTACACCATGGGAAAAGGGATGACCAATGTTGAATGGAAACTTCTCTTCCCTTGTGTAGAGAGGATTACTATAGGATTGGTATATTGAAGATGGAGACTATATGTTGACCATGCTCCCCCCTGAGCATATGATGAAGGTCTTCAATGAAATACTTAATTCTATGACTCAACAAAATATGACCTTTCCTATCACTAAGGACTCATTCTTACATCAATCACCCAACACAGTGGAATTGCATATTTGACCCAACATTACATCAAATTCTCAAAATAATGGGATTACAGACATAAATGAATTGACCCCAATAGTCCATACTTGACTGAATTTAAAATGATTTACAACATGGGTATTTACATAGATATGCCATTTATGAACAAAACCAGAGACAATAAGATAAGACAATGTATCATCAATATGTGACTAAATATGCAATGTATCCAAGCATCACCAAGTACTGAAGTATAAGTACACAAAAGTTTTGTCAACAACTCATCCCCTTGAATTCATATCATCAAGGTTAACATGCTCTTTCCATTTGTAGGAAGAGTCACAATCCATGAACATCAAATACATATATATCTTTTGCCGCACAACAACATATATTTTCATGCATCAACAACATATTTGAGAACCAAGAATATCTCATAGAAGTATGCAACAACATCATAACAACTTTTCACATGTACCCAAGAAACATATAGGCGTCATCCATAAATTCACCATCAATAATGACAGAATAACAACAACATATGTGTCTTCATCAGCAACAACTATACATTATGAAGGATATATTTACTTATCAGTGACATCATTATGCAAAAAGGGATGCTCAAAAAATCATAATGCCAACAATATACTATTAGAAGCATAGAAAATGCTCCCACTGAACCTGTGCCAACTATTCACTATTAGGTATGATCATCTCCAACTCATAAATCAATAAAACCATCGAAATAACCAAAACATCCATGACATCATCATAAACCAATATCATTTCTAAGTGAAATTTGAGCATCATCAATAGACTGTAACTAATCAATGTCAGAACCATAAACCAACTGATTGGAGCACATCATAAAATCCCCTTAAGTTTGTCCCGTTGTTTCTTCATCTTAGAGAAACATACGTGAATTTATAGATAAAAAATTGTGTATATACATGATTGTCCTTTATGATATCCACGTACAAAAAATAAAATGTTGAACTTTCATAAGCAGAACTCCCCCTGACCCTATACTGTATGCTCTTGTTCACTGTTACTACATCAGATGCAATGTCATTAATATAAGCATCACCAAATGAATATCAAAACAAAACAGGAACCATCATGAAGATATACATATGTATAGCTCCCCCTTATATTATACACTAATGGTTCTGAGGACCTGATATTCATCATCAGCTCTTCATAAGGTCATGTACCTCACATCACTTCTGCAGTCACTATGAGAACTAAGCTTTAAGAGAAATGGACTGCAGTAGGGTCAATATTCTCTACGTTTTTTTACTAATGTTCCTTATTCCTCTAAATATGCTTACAAATTTTAATTAAGTGCTAGAACATATCCCATCTTCTGTTTCTATTCCAAGTGCTTGACCCGCAATCAGTGGCCTTATGCCCAAATGAGTTACAAGAGAAACAATATCCATGAAACCAAACTTTATGCCTAGGGACTAATCTTTATTTTGATCGAGAAGATTCATTTTCAGATCAGTGACTTAATTTAGTTTTCTTTTGAACCACCACATGATGTTTTTTCTTATTATTGCACTGAGGATCTGAAGCCATGTAACCAATGTTTGTCTTTATTATAGGAGATATTTGTTCATTGATAATCCTCTCTAGATATTCAGAGGCATTTACCCATTTGTTGATCTTTTCATATTCTTCCTTTAGGGCCACAACTTCAGATTTCAGTGTCTCACAATGTTTTTCTTTTTCTTGAAGTTGTCTTCTTATGCTTTATGTTCTTCTATTGGTTGCTTGTAATTCCATCTGTAACATGTTT
Source organism: Pinus tabuliformis (assembly GCA_031772625.1). NCBI lineage: Eukaryota > Viridiplantae > Streptophyta > Pinopsida > Pinales > Pinaceae > Pinus > Pinus tabuliformis. The sequence continues at coordinate 1,668,303,157 of CM062816.1, read as the reverse complement.
ATTTCCTTAACCATGCTATTTCCTTTTGTTTCCAATTATTTGTTTGCATTCCTGAGTTTAGCATTCTCTTTCAATGCTTTCATTAAGTCATCTAATTCATAACTATCTGATTCATTAATTGACTGATCTTCAAGAGCCATAAATACTTGATAATGATTGTTAGAATCTAAATCTAAATTTTCTAGGTCGTCAAATGTGCTATGACTATCTTCATTAGAGTAAAAGCTTTTCTTGTTAGAAAATTTCTTTTTGGAAACATTATTTCCATTCTCTTTATGATTTTATTTATATGGACATTTGGATGCATAGTGACCTACTCTTCCACAAGCAAAACATTTGAAGGGAAGCTTACCTCTGAATTTTCCAGTTCCTACTTGCAATTTCCTCACGAAGTTTTCTTCTTCCTCATCTGATATGTAGCTTGTATCTTTGGGTGATTCATTCTCTTTCCCTTTATATGTGACCTTGAAAGCTTCTTTTCTCATATCTAATGGACCCATTTTTCTCATCTCAAAGGTTGTTAGGATCCTACGGAGTTGTTCAACAATGAGACTCTTCAAATCTTGCATTTCTTCAATAGCAGAGACTTTGGAATCGAACTTCAGAGTTAGTGATCTCAAAATATTTTCAACAATAGTAGCATCCTTTATTTCATCACCAAGATTTCTCATTGAGTTAACAATCTCGTCTACTCTAAGGAAAAATTATGCAATGCTTTCATCATCATGCATTTTAAGTGTCTCATACTGAATTCTAAATGTTTTAAGTTTAACACTTTTTACCTTGGTGTCACCTTCATAACTTTGGATAAGCTTATCCCACATTTCCTTTGTGGTGTTCAGCTGCATGACTTTCACAAATTCAGACTCAGCCAGACTTCCCAAGATGGCATTTACAACCTTTGCATTGGTTTCATATTTTTTCTTCCCTGCAATATCTGTGGGAATAGAGGTTGGATATTGATATCCACCTTCAAAAATTTCCCATACATATGTTCCAAGTGCCTACAAAAATTCCCTCATTCTAACTTTCCAAAAGATAAATTTAGTTCCATTAAATAAAGGTGTCCTGATAGAAAATACTCCTTGAATACTCATCTTGACGGATCTCGCTTAAGTGATAAAGCTTCTACTGAGGGACATGCTCTGATTCCAATTGTTGGGAAAAATACTGAGAGGGAGGGGGTCGAATCAATATTTTAAACTCACTTCAACTTTTCAATTTCTTATTTTGATTTTTGTACGTTATTATTATTTAGGAAACCAGAGTATGTACATGAATGTGATGAATACAAATAATGTATATCCAGATAAATAATTTATCATATATTTTATCATCAATTCATATTTATCTAGTGCATCATTACTTCATTATTCATTAATTAAACAGTAACCATGAGAAGTAAGAAGCAAATAGATTACCAACACACAAGAATCATATCAACACACATGTACACCAACATTTTAGGTAGAAATACAATGTGGGAGAAAATCATTACTATCGTCATCTTTGTATTCTTCTTTTATTATAATGGAAAAAATATTACAATATTGTATTGGTGCAAATTCATACCAGTACGTAGGAAACCACCTGCAGAAGGCTCAACCCCCCTGATCTCGTTTACCGACTCCTACCGAAAGGGAGCTCCTACCCCCTGCACAAATTCTCCAGCTACTACTAGAAGGAATCTTTGAATCCCTCTCTGAAGGCTCTAACCCTCAACACCTTTTGTGGACCATGTTTCATAATATTTCATACTGGATCCACCTGACTCAAAACATCAAACTTGTAGGCCTCATTTCATCATATTTTCAAATTGGACCCACTTCAATCATTATGACCAATATCAAATAACAATTTTGAAACCAATCACTGAATCAAATCATCCAATCATAGTACCAATTGAAACACTACAACATCAACAAACCAATCACTGAATCTTAATCAACCAATGCAATAGATCAATAGATCATATCAATGCACAACCACACATCAATATACCAATCGATATACTATTCAGTATCATAGAAACCAAATTCTATCACCTCAAACCTAGATCAAACAGATGTCAGAATGCATACACTACTATTTTGAATCATATCAGTGTATGTATACATTTCCCCTAAAGAATACCTACGTACAACTCTCAAATTACTGAGACCTAAGCCTGAATCATTGTAATACTGAAAGAACCACTAAACCATATATTGAATCAATCACATATCACTGAACCAAATACATATCACCACACAGTAACATCATCATTAATCAACATTCCATTCCATAACCAACTCGACCTAATCAGTACTGTTAAACATATATTATGATGAGAGGGACATAAAAAAAACACAACAAACATAACATAACTATTCAAACATCATCAAAATCCCATATTGTAAGACCCTAGCATGTATACATGAATTTTACATAGGATATCAATGTATCTATGCACTTCCCATTCTCAACACTTGTGTATAGATTCTGAAATTTTTCATAATATATACGTGACTACTTAGAAGATTATCTATGTATGTACATGATATCTCAGAGGCAAACAAATGTATAGATCTGAAATCATTGAGTCAAACCTTCGCTCCAACCATAACACATACTGCACATATTTCCCCATCACATATCCACATCATAGAATTATCATCATCACAAAACTATAATAAAAAATAGATAAAGCAATCATATTCATTAATATTCTTTCATATGTATCATATCTAAGCCTCTTCCATGCTCCTTTGTGCACACCTGTTTCAAATCAAATTATACATTAATAACCCATAGCTTGCACACTTAACACTTTCATCTCCATTTCCTTATATAGCTTTAGCCTTAGCCAATACCTTAGGCCAATCCATTAGTAATCCCATTGGTATTCTTTTATGGGACCAAATAACCGTTTTCACACTCATTACTATGGGCTAATACCATGTTAAAGACCCCCCTATATTCAAGTTACCATGGTGTGGATTATGTACGCAACTTTGCTTCACTATACCTGCGTATGTACATGACCTTTCTTCACAGGTCCCGCGTATACTTTCTTACACTTTACCTTTGCCATCCATCTGTCTCTAAACTAATATACCTTTGTTCATTTCACATGTAGCATCTGCATAACCATCATGTTGACATCTCTATCAAGTAGGTTTCCATCAAGGACAACACATTAGCCATAATTCCAATAGACTTAAAGAATGTGAAGAACATCAGAGGGGAAGAGTTGTCCTATAAGGAGTTTAAGAAGTATTTCAAAGAAAAAGACCTATGTCAGAGGTACTATTAAAGCAAGGGTAAGGAGTTTTATTGGTTGAAGTTGGGGATGTAGTTAGATGAAGAGTATACAACACAAAATTAGAATTACTAAAGTATGTACACTACCTCAAGAATTAGAAGGCGAAGGTTCAAAGATATATAAACAAGGTTCCATAGACATTCAAGGACTGGAATGAGTTTGATGAGCCATAAAATCTTGTAGATGCAATTAGAAAAATGAAATATTGCTAATATGAGAAATCCAAGCACAGGTTAGAATATAGGATGGATTCGAAGGAAAAAGGAAACCTCAAATTCAAATGAAAGGAGCAGAGAATTGTAGGACTATAGCTTGGAGCAAGGAAGCTAAGATCGACTACCACTAACAAGAATGAATCCCAAAAACGTTTTATTGATGCTAGTAAAGACCGATTCATTTAGGATGTGGGTGAGGAGTCCTAGGGATATGGAGGAGAACCACTAAGATGTTGGACCTGTAGAGAAAACCATAAGAAAGTGACTACCCGTAGCAAAATAGAGATGACCATAGATTGTACAATACACAAGAAGTTGAAACAATTCGGTACATAGCTCAGAACATGCCTAAAATATCTACTTCCATGGAAAATAGATAGGTTGACCATCACATATCTATTATTAAGATGGAAGGTATGATTTGTAATAAAATTATCTCTGTTTTTATTAACCTTGGGTCAATTTTTAGTTATATCAGTCCAACAGTCAATGAAAAATGCACTTTGGTAAAAGAAGTGCATAGGGAATCGTGGTTGGTTTAGTTAGCCACAATGACAAAAAGGAGAGTGGAGAACATGGTAAAATGATGCCCATTTGTGCTAAATGGTATGCCTACAACAACCAATTTTAATTTATTACTTCTTGGTGTGTATGATGTGTTGCTAGGGATCGAATGGTTGGCCCTTCACCAAACAAAAGTTGATTGTTACGAGAATTTATTTGAATGCCTCACCAAGGTAGGAGAAAGGAAGGTACTACAAGGGAAGCTGAAACCTATATTAGTTAGTGTAACAACCCCAGGTTAAAGTTCATGTAATAAAGTTAATAGATGAAAAATAAGACCAAGGTCATGGGACACGTATTCCAAGATGAATGTTGGGAAAAACAATTGGCTAAGGAATTTTTAAAGGTAGAGAGGCATTAGTTGGCATTTACTTATGAAATAAAGGAAAATAGGGGAAAAGGGAGATGAAAGGTCACAAATTTGCATGATATGGAAATTAAAGAAAATAGAGGCTTCAATGACTAAAATCCTTCCGAGGATCAGTTCACAACCTTTTGTTAGTTCAATATTGGAGATCTCTCTCTATTCTCTCATACTATTGCACACTTCTAGAGTGTTTTCGAAGGACAAGGAAGGAAAAGGAAGGCAAAGGAAGGACAAGGAAAGAAAAGGACAAACAAGGAAGGTTGGATCAAGCAGCTTCAATAGGAAGAATTGCAAGTAATAGGTTGCATGTATGATTTCCTAGCTGATTTGTGAATGCATGGTACACGCATTTGTGTATTTGGTTCTCTTGTTGTCATTGACATGGGTTTTTGCTGGGTGTGATAGTGGTTTCATCCTTGCCTTTCCACTTTTGGGTAGCCATGGTGTGATGGGGTTCTTTTATTTGGTTGAGCTTTGGATTTCCAAAAGGTTTTGGAATTGGGTGAGGTGGTCTCAGGAAAATTCCCAAGGGTTGGGGGTGGAGGCGGTCTAATCTTCGAGAAACCCTCGACAAGTGGGTGGAGATAGGAAAATTCCTCACTATTAGTGGATAAACTCTGAGGCATCCAAGATTAATTTTGGCATTGTGATCTCTTGACCAGTTTTGGTGGGATCATAGAAGCCTAAGGGTGGAGGTGGTTTAATCTCTGGGAAGCCATGGTTGTTTATGTTTTAGTTTTCTTATGTGATGTCTTGGCCAGTTTTGGAGAGATCACGGGAGCATGAGGGTGGAGGTGGTTTAATCTCCAGTAAGCCCTATTTTTTATGTCTTGAGTCCCACATTCATGCTTAGAATATGGCATGGGGGTGATTGGTTGAAAGAAATATTTGGTTCAATTCAATCTATGGTCAGGTGGTACGTGGAGGTGGTTAGGTGGTACGAGAAATATTTATAAGAGCTCTTTTCCTATTTCATTTCATGAGTACTTGTATTTTTTATTATGTGGCTTTGATGGATGTTCGATCATGGTTATTATTCTAGTTATATGATGGTTATAAGTATGGTTCCATAATAGGTTCTAGCTATGGTTATTGATATGTTTTTATTAGTTGATGAATTGTTATTGAATGCATGAGCTAAAAAATGTTATTGCAACTATTATGAGAGGGCATTAGACCTTCTTGGTGATTCTTAGATAAGTTTCTGACCCCTATGTTCAGATATGCATTCATGACCTGTAGATTACATGTTCACCATATGTTTGACAAAATGATTGTCATGGTTACGCCTGGTTAGGTCAAGTCCTTGATCAAGATTTGTATGAATGGATTTTTCCTGATATTATTTATCATTCTAGAAAGTCTCATCGAGTTTTGGGTAGCATTCTGGAGGCTAGCCTAAAATGGTGGCTCAAAACATGGGAACACACCCTCTGAACTAGAGGTTTTTGGCTATAATTTCACCCTTACAGAATTATCCATGTGGTTGGAGGCCTATAACTATATGGTGGCCTTGTTATGGATGTGTTTTTAAGCCCAAGTCACTTAAAATAAATCCAGCTCAAGGTTTGGGCACTTGGAGTGGTTGTTTAGCTCCTGGGTGTCCTATACCTTCTGAGGAAGGACAATAAAGTTCCAATTTTTAAAATCCACTTCCTTAACTGTAATTAAGAAGTTGGTTCATGTCATAGTATCCATCATCTCGTGTTTCCCCCATAGGTGTAACACCCTCCTCCCACATCTACCCAAGCAACAGCCAGTCGGGGTAAATATGCGACGAGAGGCCACTATGATATGATTCAACCTCCTAAGTCAAGTTAAGGAAGTGGACCGATGGAAACACACCATACAAACATTCAAAATAAGCTTCATGACCCTTAGGAACCAATCCAACACTTCAAACATCTTGCCCTCGGGTCCCACTGAATTTTTGGATAACTTAAGCCTTAGTTGCTCTCATGCTATAAGCATGACAACGTCCAAAAACCCGAAGTCGCTCTCACAGGATTTCCTGCCAGCTTACAAAGACCAAATTTATCAGTGTTATGCCAACATCCCTGGGATTTGAGCCATTTTTTTAGGACCAAAGCCCAGGTCACTACCAAAAATTGAGGCATCTCTTCATAACAGTAAAATAACATGGAAATGAAAATACTAAAGAAAATACTTGTTTAAGGCCTTAACTGGACCCCTAATAGCCATGACAGGCATTTCATCAAACATATCATGAATATGTAAACTACAGGTGTAAATGATAGATTTGAGCATAGGGGTCTCATACTTATCTGAGATTTGCCATGAAGCATTGATGCCTTATCACATTAACTGACATTCCATCCATTAGTCCATAGATAGATTGTTCATTCATATATAAGTAAAAATATGATGAGAGCCATACATAGCTATTGTCATAAAACACATACATAACTAGCATAATAGGGACAAAAATACCCATGAAATCACAACCATATAAACCACATATAATCCAAAGTAATACTCATAGAAATACCAGGAGAAACTTCATTAATGATGCAAAATCCAAACCCAGGATGGGACTTCCACGTTACAATGATCGTGGAATGGCTAAGACAAATATCTCTTCAGTCATGCACCCCCCTGCCATATTCCAAGCATGAATGTGGGATCTCATATAACACATTATTAAAAAACCATCAAGGGCTTCCAGAGACCATCCACCTTAACCCATCAAATAGTGATTCCACCTCACCATCAGATATCTCAAAACCATCATCAGATTGGTCTCTGTCTAAGCCTTCCAGGCCTCTAGAGCATTTGTCCAACCAAGGCTCCAGGACTAGTAACTCAACCCACAACGTTTATCGAGCTCCAAGGTATTTGTCCAACCAAGGCTCAAGGACTAGTAACTCAACCTGCCAAGGGCTCCAGAGCATTTGTCCAACCAAGGCTCTAGGACTAGTAACTCAAACCAAGCTATTCTAGGGCTCCAAATTGTTTGTCTAACCAAGGTTCCGGGACTAGTAACTCAACCCGAGCTATGGAAACATGAGAACTAACCAAAAACACAACAATGAAAATAAACCCACAATCACCAAGGCTATCTAGGAAATGGCAAGGCTAGGAAATCCACTGTCAATCTCAACCATCCTCCATGCCAATGACAAATCACAACCAATCAACCACATGCATATTCCATGCATGGTAAAACTAGTGAAGGAAACATACATAAAACTTAGTAGCTGCAAGAAAATTTGATGTAGCCGCTGATCCTAATGCCCTATTGCACTTTCTTGCTCCCAAAATTTAAGTATGCCACACCCTCTAAGAGTGCTCCAAGAAAACTCCAAGTCTCTAAGAGTATGAGAGAGAGAGAGAATAATGAGAGAGCTCCAAAACTGGACTAACCAAGCTTGAGCCAAGATCTTTCCAAATGATACTCAAAAGCCTTTTTATTAATGATGCCTCTATTATCTTCATTTTCCATTATTTTCCTTCATTTTCCTCCTAACATGCAACCTGTGACCTTTCATCTCCCTTTTCTCCTAATTTCCATTATTTTCATAAATAAATGTGCCAAAAATTCCATTTTTCCTTTCCAAAGCCTTTGCCATTGCCTTTGCCAATTTTCTTAGCCATAAACAATCATAAGTTATCCCCATCACTAGGATTTTTCCCAACATTCATCTTCGAATAAGTGTCCCATTGACCATGGCCTTATGTATTTTTACATGGAATTTTCACCAGGGCTGTTACAAACCCCCCCCCCTTGGGGGAACACCGTCCTCGGTGTTCAATGACACCTATAACCAAAAAGACTGTTGAAAAAAAACATATTGTCAATAGAGATTTATAACATAGCTCGTTGTAGTATTTACAATGACCACTACTGAAACATGACAAATATCCCATTTACTGGAGCTTTATACACAACTCATTATGATATTTACAATAACCACACATACACATACACATTTGCTTCAACCAGAAAATAACCATACTATCTATGGAGCTTTATAAATCCATCTTGATAAAATATTTACAATAATGCACACATATGAACATTTTCTCAACCAACAAATAAAAAGGATACGATGCCTGCATCTGCAACAAGGGAATCCAGAGGCTCACACCTCCACCCTCAAAAGTAGTAACAGGATTCACCTCCTTCCTATGAAGTCCATAATCCACTGTCAAACTCAAATCTTCATCCAATGTCCATCACTACAATCCTGCACCACTTTTCCTCTCAGTGAACAGTTACCAACTCATTGTTCCAGGGCACACTCCCAATGTCCATCTGATTCCACCTGGCAATGCTATTGACCCAAAAAAATCCATCCATGACCTTCCCTTCTCTGTTATACAGTCCCTTAGGAAATTCGGTCATCCCCTTCTATGCAAATCAATCACATTCTAAGTTTCGTTGGTACCCCCATCTCAGGAAGTCCATCCCTTGGCAAGGCTTCATCGCATTGGAAGATACATAAACCAAGGCATATCCCTACCTTAAAATCATCATACCGGTCATAACATGCTCATGGAAATCAATGGAAATGATTGGGTACCAGTGTCCCATAATGGCCCTGCTCCTGAATACTTTACTAGCATACTGTTGCATTTTCCAATTCCTTTTCCTGTTGCAAATTTTTGTAGTCGATTTCAACTACCCAACTAGGCATGTTCATGAATTCCTGTACCAAGCACATAATTTCCATTAGATTCAAAATATATTGAAATAAATTCACATCATACCTCATTGGTAGCTCTTCAATAAGGTACACTCGCAATCCTTCTTGCTTCCTATCACAACATGTAAAACTAACATCTTTGACTAAATCATCATGTATAAACATATCACATTAGGTTAGCTCAAAAAACAGCCATCATAGATCAAAATCATAAATCATAGGTAACCATCATAAACCAAAATCATAGATCACATGTAATCATCATATACCTAAATCATTAATCACATGCATAATAAAGCTGAAATACATATTGATACTTATCCTTTAATCAATCCTTAGCTTCTACCTTTGTCCTTATTTCATTCTCACTCTGAATTGGTTTCTAGACCTGACAAACACCAAGTGCCTTCTCCTCAACCATGTGCACACACACATAGTGTACATCCCACACATACAACCACACACGACATACCACACCATGCAATACATGCATCTACACTTGACATACAACACATACACCTACACCCAGTGTACAACACAACACAATACATACTCCTACATCTAGTGTACAACACAACACAACACATATATGTACACAATGTACATCACAAGACATACATTCTACACACAACATGCGACACCACAAAATGCATACACATACACCTGATATACAACACAACTCATACATCTATACTCGATGTACAATGCCACACAATACATGTACCCACATAGAGTACAACACAATGAATACACATGTCATGATACGACAAATACACAATGCACATACATAGTACCGCATGTACACAACACAACATGTATGACATGAACACAATACCACATGTACACCAATACCATATGTACCACATGTACACAGTACCACTTCTACACCGTAACCACCTACACCATGTGTGCACAACATCACATGTAGATGACACCACTTGCACAACATGTATACAACGCCACATGTACATTGCACCACCTATACAACGTGTACACAATACCACATGTACATAGTACCACATACATGACATGTACATGAAACCACCTATAGATAGTGCCACATGCACGACATGTACACAACACCATCTGCACACAATGCCACTCGTACAACATGTACACAACACCACATGCACATGACACCACTTGTACAATCATGCACACAACACCATATGTACGTAGCACCACATGTACAATATGGACACAACACCACATGTACATAGCACTGCATATCCAACATGTACACAACATCATCTGTACACAACCTCGCATATCCAACATGCACAGAGCACCATATGCACACAACGCTCTCTGTACCACGTTGTACATAATCATTACATAACAACATGTACACACACTATATACATACAACTATGCCACATGTAGAACATATACAACATATGCACAACAATAGTACCTCACATCCAAAAGCACGCTGTCTCTACCAAGAAATGTTGCTTCTAGTGTCTGACCCATGCTTGTCCCAACATGTCGTAAACCACACTGCTTTCATTTCGCTGATGCATCCCTCAACGTTACCCGACATAACATAAACATAGGAATAGTACAAGCATACACTATCAATTCATATCCACATGATACTAACCTCATATATTTTTCATGACTACTCTTCCTAATTTATTCCTCATAAGACTAGGAACCTCTTCATGACATTTGTCTGCATAAGCAATCATTCTTCTACAAGAATGATTCCTAACGACCTTGTCAGAAAAAAAACATTCATACACACACATATATACATATAAACATTAACATATAACAATTGTGATCCTGTCAGACAATAACATACATACATATATACATACAAACATCAACATAATCATGATCATAACATAATTGCCAGATATCATAAGGTCAAGGTTAAGAGAACTTCCTTTATGCATGTAACACATGCGCAACATCAAGAACAAAAGTTCCCAACATAGCAAAGGAATATGACACCTCAGATCCATTGACTTTACCTATTATGGTTACCTTTCTCATGACTATACTACCATTGTCCATTTACCACTATGGACCCAGCCAGTCCAACCAACTGTCATAGTCGTACCTTCTATTGGGCTTACTCATGCACCGAGCTTCATCTGTGTCTTGCATTACTTGTTAGGTATCACACATCTCTCCCTAAGCTCCATCAACTTTCCTCTTTCCCAACCAATTCCCAAGACTCAAAACATAAAAGGTAAGGCAAGAAACAAACAAGAAGAAAACACGAAAACCAATAACAACAATACGAAACTAAAACCAAAGTAGAAAGGCCTTGCACCAGACATAACAAAACCATAATCAAGCACAAAAAATCACCAAAATACCAAAAGAACAAGACTAACAATAGACACCATGACTCAATACCCATGGTTCCCAGTGCTTCGAAGAAAATATCAACCTGAGCCTTCTCCAGAATCTCATGGCAGTCTCTTTTCCATGCAATTCCCTGCATATTTCCACGAACACATAACTGTTAGTGCACAAATAAACATAACAACATACTTGTTACCTTACCTTGTTGTTCCAAGTGCATTGCTTGCAACTGAACACATCCACACCATCTCTCAAGGGACTCCAATTCCCTTGATAGATCCACCTGTAACTAGAGATTAGCTAATATATTTGTCAAGTGCATGTTCATGAATCTAGCATATATCTGCATATTGTCAAACAAAACCAAGGTTAAGAAGATTTCCTGTTATGCAAGGAACTCATTCATTTAGGATTAAGGTTTCCAAACATAGCTGGAGGAATTCTTGCCCAATTCCCCTCTTTTATCTTTTTACCTCGCTACAATCGAGGCTTACTATGTATGTTACATCACCCACTGTTATATTTGTAAACACCTCAACTATTACCTTTTCATACTAATACCAGGCATGTTTCCTGCAACACTTCACACATGTCAACCACATGTTCCAAATATCAAAACAATCATATCTATCAATTTTAAATCAACCTTTACCAAGACTAACAATCATGTCATAACCCATAGTCAACTCATAGTCATTAGACATAATGCTACAATTGTCAACTACATTCAAGTACATGTCAACTGTCTCAACACATATATGTTATTACAATCCTCTTAAAACAAAATCTTTTGAACAAATACTCATATTATGGAATTCATCAAACGTTCAACGAACTTGAAAACATATAATGTTAAATAAATCAACTAGATGATATAATCAAACCGTTAGGAACCAAATATACAACATACACGAGCTTATACCTTAATGTATCTCAAGGGAGGCTATCTTGTTTGCACAATCAATCTAGATTAGCATGATATAACTTCACAACATATCAACTCAAACACAAGTAATATCATGCTATCCATAACAATCACTAACTAACATGTTCACATTCTAACTCATAAACAATTATCATTTATGCATGAAATCACATATGTACGATCGGTCTAGATTAGTGCCACATAATGCAACATGATAAGTTGACTCATACCTAAATTCGTAAACCTAACCATCTACATAGGCCCATCCCATTTAGCATGATACATATAACATCAAGATCTTAATGTAATAACCCTAATCATCAAGTTACTAGCATATAACAACAACAAGCTATATGTGATGCTCATCAACAACATATAACCTAATCATCAAGTTATCTAACATAAAAAATACTAGAAATCCATACAACCACATGTTATTATCATTCATGACACATGTGCATGTGACTATACTAATAAACTATCATCTATCATGTATGTAACCATAACATCAAAAACATGTACATAAATGTAATGTATATAAACCTAATGCATATGACAATACTTAAATTACATACCTTCATGCTAAACATACAATACCTATATGATGATCTTCTCTTATCCCAAAGTCTAATGATGAAACCTCATTATGATGATTTGCATCTCCTACTCTATCTCAGCCAACACATTAGCATTCTAACAACCAATAGCATCATGATGACCTAAATTGCATGCAATGACTTCACAAGGTATGTTTGATCTACTATTCATGCATAACTATAACCAAGATTATACATGCATAACAACTACATATAAACAAATAATACATGAGTGAAAAACCGTATACACACCATTCTAGCTAGAGTCCAGTCATCAATGCATGAGCATATAAACAACACAAACCATGACCTCATGCATAACAACAACCACCTCACATGCATTTGATAACATGTGAACACTGATGTTCATAACAATGCATAATCAACCATACACACATGAAGACATACACCTTCAACCTTCACATGGCGACATCACTACAACCATGATCAACACCATACAAATGAAACAAGCACATGGACTACATTCATAAGGAACACATATGCAACCGACATGAATGCATGATCAGCACACCGCCCATCCAGTATGAGGGGTGAAACATGCTCTGATACCACTCTATAACACCCTCCTCCCACATCTACCCAATAAACTAGCCAGTTAGAGTAAATATGCAACGAGAGTCCACTATGATATGATTCGACCTCCTAAGTCACGTTAAGGAAGTGGAACTGATGAAAACACACCATACATACCTTCAACATCTGCTTCAGAACCCTTAGGAACCAATCCAACACTTTAGACAACTTGCCCTTGGGTCCCACTGAAATTTTGGACAAATTAAGCCTCAGTCGCTCTCATGCTATAGGCATGAAAGCGTCCAGAAACCCAAAGTTTCTCTCACAGGCTTGCCTGCTAGCATCTAGAGACAAAATTTGTTAGTGCTTTGCCAGCATCCCTCAGATTTGAGCCTTTTTTTGAGGCCCAGAGCCCAGGTCATTGCCCATAATTGAGCCATCTCTTCATAACAGTAAAATAACATGGAAATGATAGTACTAAAGCAAATACTTGTTTAAGACCTTAACTGGACCCTTACTAGCCATGACAAGCATTTTGTCAAACATATCACGAATATGTAAACTATAAGTGTAAATAATAGATTTGAGCATAGGGGTCTCATACTTATCTAGATTCACAATGAAGCATTGATGCCTTATCACATTAACTTTGATTCCATCCATTATACAGAGATACATTGTTCATTCATATATAAGTAAAAATATGATGAGAGCCATACATAACCGTTTTCATAAAACACATACACTAACCAGCATAATAGGGACATAAATAACCATGAAATCATAGCCATATAAACCACATATAATCCAGTATAATTCTCATAGAAATACAAAGATAAATAATCTTTCATTAATGATGGCCAATCCAAACCCGGTATGGGGGCTTCCACATTCCACCCAACCGTAGAATGGTTGAGCCAAATATCTCTTCATCCATTCACCCCCATGCCATATTCCAAGCATGAATGTGGTATCTCATAGAACACATCAATCAAAAACCATCAAGGGATTCCAAAGGCCATACACCTCAACCCATCAAACAGTGATTCCACCTCACAGTCAGGCATCACAAAACCATCATTAGATTGGTCTCTGTCCAAGCCTTCCAGGGATCCAGAGAGTTTGTCCAACCAAGGCTCCAAGACTATTAACTCAACCGACCAAGGGCTCTAGAGCATTTGTCCAACCAATGCTCTAGTACTAGTAACTCAATCAAGGTTGTTACAGGGCTTCAGAGCGTTTGTCCAACCAAGGCTCTAGGTCTAGTAACTCAACCCAAGCTAAGGAAACATGAGAACCAAAAAAAAACAATGAAAATAAAACCACAATCACCATGGCTATCCAGGAAATGGCAAGGCTAGGCAATCCACTATCAATCCTGGCCATCCTCCACGCTAATTACAGATCACAACCAATAAAACACATGCATATGCCATGCATGCCAAAACTAGTGAAGGAAACATACATGCAACGTGGTACCTGCAAGAAAATCTGATGTAGTTGCTCATTATGATGCCCTATTGCACTTTCCTGCTCTTCCTTTTCCTTCTTGCTCCCAAAATCTAAATATGCCACACCCTCCAAGAGTGCTCCAAGAAAACTCTAAGTCTCCAAGAGTATGAGAGAGAGAGAGAGTAATGAGAGAGCTCCAAAACTGAATTGACCAAGCTTGAACCAAGAGCTTGCCAACTAATCCTCAGAAGCATTTTTATTAATTAGGCCTCTATTTTCTTCATGTTCCATTATTTTCCTTCATTTTCCTCCTTGCATGAACCCTGTGACCTTTCACCTCCCTTTTCTCCTAATTTCCATTATTTTCATAAACAAATGTGCCAAAAATGTCATTTTTCCTTTCTAAAGCCTTATACATTTCCTTTGCCAATTTACTTAGCCATAAACAATCAAAAGTGATCCCCATCATTAGGATTTTGCCCAACATTCATCTTGGAATAAGTGTCCCATTGACCATGGCCTTATATATTTTTATATGGAATTTCACCAGGACTGTTACAGTAGGCCAGTTAAAGTGGGTAAATGTGAGAGGGGTGGGTTATAGTTAGACTAATTACAATAATCCAAGCGAAGAGGAGTAGTCAAAAGGGATGCAAAGTGTTTGTTATGCAAGTTAACATTAGTTCTAAAATTGAGGCGAGAAATTATTTATTAGAACACCCAACCTTGAATCAATTTCAAGATGTGTTTCTAGAAGAAATTCCAAGTCTACCTCTACATGGAGAAGTGGTCTTTTCCATAGATCTCTTACTCGATACAACACCGACATCCAAATCACCTTATTGGATGAGCACTCCAGAATTCATAGAGCTGAAGCTAGAACTCAGGGAAATGTTGGAAAAAGGATATATTAGGTTCACTGTCACCCTGGGGAGCACTGATATTTTTCATGAATAAAAAGGATGGAACACTTATGTTGTGCATAAACTACCTATCACTTAACAAAGTCACCATAAAAAATAGATACTCCTTAACATAGATTGATGATTTATTTGATCAACTACGGGAAGCAACAATGTTTTCAAAAATTGATTTGGGATCTAGGTATCACTAGGTGCGCATTAAGGATGAGGAATTTTATAAGACATCATTTAGAATGAGCTATTGGCATTAAAAATTATTAGTTGTGCCCTTTGGGTTTACTAATGCACCTGCTACCTTCATGCACTTGATAAACAATCTATTGAGTCCATACATGGAGAATTTCGTGTTGGTGTTGGTTGATGATGTCTTGGTTTACTCAAAAAATAAGGAGAAGCATGAAGATCAACTAGTTGTGGTGTTACAAGTATTAAGGGAACACAAATTTTACATAAAAACTCATCAGATGCAAGTTCTTCCAGTCTCAGATCCAAGACTTGGGACACATAATCTCAAAGGAGGGTGTGGAATTTGACTTAGAGAAGGTCAAAACTATTATGGTGTGGCCAATATCAAGGAATTTAGTTGAGATTAGATCAGTCATGGGGCTAGTAGGTTATTATAGGAGATTCATTAAAAACTTCTATCGGATTGGTTAGCCAATCATGGTATTGCAAAATAGAGGACATAAATTTGAATGGATTGTGGAATATGCTACAAGTTTTAGGCAGCTGAAGTATCTACTAACTCATGCACCAAGGTTGATAATAGTAGACCCATACTAAGACTTTGTGAAATGCACAAATGATTGCAAAGAAGTAGTTGGTGGAGTCTTGATGAAAGAATACCAAGTAGTTTGTTATGAATCCTAGAAGTTGAATGAGCACGAGAAAAATTATGTGACTCACAATTTAGAATTGGTTTCCATTGTTCATGCATTGAAGATGTGGAGACCTAATCTCATTGGAAGGAAGTTCACCTTAACGATATATCATAGGGGTCTGAAATATTTATTTGACCAACCAAAGTTAAATTCCTAGTGGGCTATGTGGCTAGCCTTACTTAGTGAATTTGATTTTGAAATCAAATATATCAAGGGAAAAGAGAACAAAGTTATTGGTGCACTTAGTAGAAGGTTACAATTGTCCCATATAGTAGCAGTGATTTCATATGGAAAAAATCTACAATAAAATATTAAATTGGTGAAAAAACAGGAACAACATGACAATAGGTACCAATAAATAAAAGAGGCTTTGCAGCAAGATCCCAAAGGTGAGAGAAATAAGAATTTCTACCTTTTTGAGGAAAAACTATTATAATTTAAAGGTAGGATTTATATTCCTTGTGAGAGTGACTTGAAGAGGCTCATGCTAAACAAGTTCCAAAAAATCCTTATTCTGGCCAACTAGGGTATCAAAATATGCTAATATCCATCAAGATGTCATATTATTGGCCCGGATTAAAAAGGGATGTGGCTTAATTCATTTCCAAATGAATATAATGTCAGCAGGTAAAGGCTAAATGCAAGCACCCAACAAGACTGCTATAGTCGGTCCCCATTCCAAAATGAAAATGGGAAGTGATTTCCATGGATTTTATTACAACCTTACCAAGGACAACCAAACAACATGATGCTATTGTGGTTGTGGTAGACAGTTTGAGCAAGGTAGTTCACTTTGTGGCTGTTAAATCCACTCATACAACAATTGATGTGGCCCTAGTTTTCATAAAATAAATAGTGAGGCTACATGAGGTGCCCAATAAAATTATCTCAGATAGAGATGAAAAATTCACCTCAAAATTATGGAAATATTTTTTTGTTGGTTTTGGGATATAATTAGTTTTTAGTACAACTAACCATCCACAAAAAAGATGGGAAGACTGAGAGGAAAAACATAATACTAGAAGACATGCTTAAAATGTATGTCATGTAGCAGCCAAGGAAGTGGGAGGAGTTTCTTCCACTAGTGGAGGTTTCTTATAACAATGGGTACCAAGAATCCTTGAGGATGAGACCATTTGAGGCTCTTTACAAAAGGAAATGCAACACTTTTATCATCTAGAGTTATCCGATAAATAGGTTCCATATTGGGCCTGATATGTTGAAGGAAATGAAATTGGAAATGGTGACCATCAAGCATAATTTAAAAGTGGCTCAAGATAAGTAGAAGAGCTATGCATACCAATATAGAGTACACATAGATTTTAAAGTAGGATAACATGTCTACCTATGGGTTAAACCCAAGAAAATTTATTTGAAAGTTCCGTCTTATGCCAAGCTGGCACCATGGTTTTGTGGGTCATTTTATATTTTAGAGAGAGTAGTGCCAATAGCATATAGATTCTCTTTACCTCCTACAGTAAAGGTTCATAATTTTTTCCATGTTACTTTATTTAAAAAGTATATACATGATACTAATCATGTGATTGATTGGGCAGTGCTATAGGTAGAACCAAAGGGAGAGTTCTATCTGGAACCTCTATGCATCCTAGATCGGAGTTAGATCATGCTCCGAAATTGCCTCATCGATCAATTCAAGTTGTAGTGGAGGCACTTTGGGCCCAAGGAAGCCACATGGGAGATGGTTGATCAAATGTGAGCATCCTACCCCTTCTTGTTTGCTAGCTAGAAAAATGTAAATATGATTGTAAATCGATATATATATATATATATATATATATATATATATATATATATATATATATATATATATATATATATATATATATATATATATATATATATATATATATATATATATATATATATATATCACAATGGTCTTTTATGCTTGGTTTAAAGCATGTTTATAATTGTGTTCGGGTATAGAACATTGAGGACAATGTTCCTCCAAGGGGGTGGGTTTGTGAAAACCCTCATAATGGTCTTTTATGCTTGGTTTAAAGCATGTTTATAATTGTGTTCGATTATAGAACACTGAGGACAATTTTCCTCCAAGGGGGTGGGGTTTGTGACAACCCTATTTGGTTAATCCTCCCTTGTAAATATTTATAATTATTGTTGTAATTAAATGGTGGAAATGTACACACAACTAAATGGCTCAGAAGTAGGACATAGATTTAGAGCTTTGTGGAGGAGATTTCTTGGGAAGTTGGAGGAAATTGTTTTCTTTAATGATAGTCATGGGTTGAATGGCATGGTTTAAATGGATATGACTGCATATTTATGAAGTTAGAGGAAGCATATGAGCTTCCCAAAAAGGTAGGACAAGCCCATACTCATATTGGAAAATTCCACAAGAAAAAAAGATTGAACATTAAAGAAAGGAACTATGATGGTTGAGATATTTTTCAAGAAAGAAATTCAAATAAAGAAGGGGAGAGCCTGGAAAAGGGAGGTTAGAGGAGAGTAGAGAACAACAAGTCAATTTTAGGAACAATTCTAGAGATGGAAGAGAATATCGAAGAGGAACAACAGTAGCTCGAACAATAGTTCGAGGAGGGAAGATTATTGTTGATTAACATCGTAGGAGGAGAAGTTCACTGGAAGGAACTACTAGGAGCAACATGTTTTTTGGGTGTAAGCATTGGAAGAATAGAGTAGACATATCTCAGGTAAAGGGAAGAGGTTCCATGGACTCCTGGTTTTGGTAGAGACCTTGTTTCCTTTGGATTTCTGGTTATAGAGTGTCTATGGTGTCTTCCTATGTTTGGTTGTAGGCCTAAAAATTATTTTTAGTGAGCCCTGCACTCTCGGTTTAGGGTGGAGCCACTAAAGGTATTGTTTCCTAGAAATAAATGGTAGAGATGGTGATGTCTCTAAAGTCCATAAGCTTGGATTGACTGGTTATTTCCTTTGAGAGCTCCTCTTGAAGCTCTGAATCTAACTCGGGGGTAGTTTACTACAAGAAATGAATGTTGTAGTGAATTCATCCTAAAGTTGGGTCTAGATTTGAAGTCCCAATCTCAGTTTTTAGGGCTTCATATAATGAAAGATAAGTAGGTTAACTTATACTTTCTATGTTGTTACTTCATCATAATGGATGAGCTATGGTAATTTAACATGTACTGTTATTAAGAGATTCATATGCTCTTTGTGTGCTTGAGCTATTATGGATGAATGAATATGTGTATACATGTATGTATTTGGGAGATGGTTGAGCTTCCCTATGAATGTAATTTTTTTTAATAGCCAATATGATGACTTGTAGATTTAATGGAAAATTACAAGGGTTCTGTTCTAGGGGAATCCAAAAAGCCTGGGATAAGGAAATTCACTATTCATTATCAACAGGAAGAGATGAAATCCCTAGAGCTAAATCTTATCTAAGTCATGATAATAAATATGTTTTTGCTAAGTTGTTGGAATTATGATACAAGTGTTGTCCTTGATGGAAACTCACTCATAGGTCAGTTCAGTTTTGATGAAAGGCAACCCATAGAGTAATAGGTCCATTCAGATGTAACAGGGCATTGGCACAAAAGAACAAGAAGATGGAACTAAAGTCTACTAATCAAAATGAAGAAGTTGAAGGTAAAGGATGGTGAAAAGAAGTTTAAGATGTATACACAGGTCCACTTAGTCAAAACAATGTATACATGCTGGTTCACAGAACGAAAAGAGCATATACGTATAAACGCACTTTCACAAGAATACAAGTGCGTGTATGTTGGAAAATCAAGGAAATTCAAAAGGAGACAATACCAGGGGTCAATACCATGGTATTAGCCCACAATATTGAGTGGATTAACGAATATTTAATCCCGTCCAAGTATACCATAGGTCCTAAGTGGTTTTGGTCTGAGGTATTGAGAAAGGCCTAAAACTATATAAGGAGGAGAAGATCATAAGGCCAGGGTGTGCAAGTGAAAAGGGCTTCTAAGGAATACTTCTAGCTGAAGTATATTTTATGTTGAAGGGGCTATGTTTGTGATTTGATCTGAAATATTTTGCACCTTGAATTCAATGCTGGATCAAGATCATGAGACCTAAAATGACTTATCATTGAATGATTTGGTATTGGTTGGGCCAAATCTGATTGTGTACACCTGTTTTATTCTTTCAATGTCATCATTTGAGTTTGTTTGAAGTCCGGAATAGCAACGAAGTTATGAGTTAATATTTGTAGATCTATACACTGGTTTGCCTCGGTAAAAGTGCGTGTACACACAGGTTCTACTCTTCCAAGTAGCGTATACAAAAGAAAATCCTATTCTTCAAGATCTGACTGATCTATCTGATCAATTCTGTTGTTTTACTGTTGTCTGTCAATGAAGTCTTCTTAGATCTAAATGTAAAACTGAATGCATAAGGAGTTTGATATCTGATTGATTGATTGTATAAGTGAGAAGGGTGATCTCTACTACTGCCTGTGTAAAGCTCTGTAAATTGATAGTAGATGTTTAGTATATTGCTGGTTGGTACAGACTTGATTCAGAAGTTTTATGTTTCAGTAGTTTTGAAGGTATACGTAGGTTTTATTAAAGGAAGTAGCGTATACACACAGGTTGGGTTTAGTAAAGTAGTGTATACATTCTGATGCATGATTTTTGAGGTTGCAGCTGGTTTTGAATGATAATGTAGGTTTTTGGGTTCAACATAGTGTTCTGGTGACAGTGATCTGACTGTTCAGATTAACTAATTATTGGTTGATGCAGTTTGAAAGTTCTGATGGGTCTAGTATGAAAATTTGATGAAACGAGGCCTTCATGTGTATTGTTGTGTACCAGGAGCATCCAGTCTGAAAATTTATGAAACGTGGTCCCTGGAGGAAGAGAGAAGGTCATAGCCTTTTGTAGGTT
The DNA here is from genome assembly GCA_031772625.1 of Pinus tabuliformis. NCBI lineage: Eukaryota > Viridiplantae > Streptophyta > Pinopsida > Pinales > Pinaceae > Pinus > Pinus tabuliformis. Next base: position 1,668,281,530 of record CM062816.1, on the reverse strand, counting down.
GGTGCCTATGTACTAGTAAACACATTGGCTAGTACAAGAGCTAGGGGGTTGTAGCTCCCTTCCACTAGAAGCTGGAAAACGAGAGAAGGTTGTAGACTTCTGTAGGTGGGTGCCTCCGTACTGGTATGAGTCTACACCAGTATAGGATTGTAAACAAATTTTCTTATTATTAAAGTAAGACAGAGATGCCAACAACAGGTGGTTTTCACCCACATTGGGTTTCCACATTAAATCTTGGTGTTCATGTGTGTTGCTTATGTGTGATGGTTTATTATATTTTTACTGCACTATTTAAGAAGTTACTGATGCACTGATTAAAGAGAAACACATGATAAATTAACTAAATCACAAGTTCTCTAGGTATACGTTGGTTTCATTAATCATAGTAGCGTGTACATGCTAGTTCACTTCACAGAAGTAGTGTATATAAATATGTCTGGAAAATGAAAAATTATTGATATGACAATACTAATTCAACCCCCCCTCTCAGTATTATTTCCAACAATTGGTATCAGAGCAGGTCCTTCAGAATAAGCTTGATTGCTTAAAGGAAGATATTTCAAGATGAATAATCACAAAGGCATGGGATTTGTCAGACCACCAATCTTCAATGGGAGCAAATTGGTATATTGGAAAATAAGATTCAAAGCCTATCTTCAATTTCTTGGAGCCGATGTTTGGGAAATTATGGAAGGAGGATATCAATTTCTGGCAGCAATACCTAAAGACTCTACAGGTAAGAAGTTATATGAAACCAATTCCAATGCGGTCAATATGTTATTGGGAAGTCTGTCAGAATTAGAATTTGTCAAAGTCATGCAGCTCAAGACAACCAAAGAGATAAGGGACAAAATCATTTAGAGCTATGAAGGAGACTCTCAGGTAAAATGTGCTAAGCTTAAAACTCTCAGAATTTAGTATGAAACTCTTAAGATGCATAGTGATGAGAGTGTTGCTAGTTACTTTTTATGTATAGATGAGATTGTTAACTGTATGAAGAATCTGGGTGAAGAGATAAAGGAAGCTACTTTAGTTGAGAAAATTTTGAGATCTTTTTCTTCTAAATTTGAGTCAAAAGTGTTGCTATAGAATAAAAACAAGACCTTCAAACTATTACTGTGACTCAACTCCATGGAATCCTAACTGCCTTTGAAATGAGGAAAGGAGGTTCACCATATATGAGAGAAGCTGCCTTTAAAGCTTCAGCAAAGGGAAAAGAAAAGGAAGAGCACAATGAACCAGGATACATTTAAGAAGAAGAATATGAGGTAAATTTTGTCAAAAAGCTTCAACCGGGTTCTGGAAGATTCAAAGGTAAGTTACCATTCAAATGCTTTGCTTGTGGTAGATCTGGCCATTGTGCTGCCAAAAGTCCTCATAAAGATAAATATGAAAAGGGAAAGGAATATGCAAAAGGAAATAGAAAACAAGTTGTCAATAAAAGGAGTTAGTTATACGCATGAACATAGTGATGGTTTATCCAATAGTGATGAAGATGAGGCTTAACAAGATTATAGACTACTCATGGCTTATGACAGTGATGATTTTTTGGATGCCTGTTGTGGTATTCAACAACCCCCCATTTATTAATGATAGTAGTTAATATTACATTAATAAATGGGGACCCTTTAAATTTTTTTTTTTTAGCATTTAGGTATTTCTTTTATTTTTGGAATAAAGCAAAGATAACAATCAAAACCTTTTTAGGAAACTACTAAATACTTACCTTTTCATATATAGCATGTCTAAAACCCACCAAAGGACTCTATGGTCAATTTTATCATAAAAACTGATGCAAACAGAAGACCTTAGGCTTTTTCAGGCTTAAGTCTCGTATCACATATCACCACTTGTAAAGGACCTGTTTTTAACATGATATTGTGAAATATGTGAGATGCGAAACTACGATGGCATTGTGACCTTTATCGCATCACATTTCAGGCATTCAAAAAAACCCTTTGTACTTACCACTAGCTGATATTGCGAAATGTGATTAGCACCAAGACCCACACCTTAAAATATTATGAGTAAATGTTTTGAGTCCGTTAGGGCTTTTACATAGGATAAACCTAGCAATTAGATATGTTTTGAAACAACTAACGGACAGCTTGCATCTCGCATCTCGCAGAAACACAGTAGTAGATAAGAAAGGTAATAGGGACATATTGAGATATTGCGATCTGTGATATTTCTTTGCAAATCGCACAATCGCTATTATCGCAGTACAATGGCTCGCCACCCTAGAAGATTTCATCCCATTTTATGATACAAACATTTATGAGCATTAAAGCTAAGGGATAACGAATCATTAGTGGGCATTTAGTGGGAAATAACTATATTTATGTGTGAAAATCTATTTAGCTTGATATAATATCTTCTTACGTGCGTTAAAATAAAACTCTTTTTACCACCTTTACAAGCTATCTGCATTTTTTCATTTTTACGTTCAACTTTGTGTATTCGATAGATGTTGTTCTCCATTTTCAGGAAAAACCCGCAGAGCAAAGCATTGAGAACAATGGTGAATAAAGGCAAGGCTGTTGCCTCTGAGAAGACAGAGATGACTCCCCTATTTACGGATGCCACATGCAGCAGAGAGGGAGGAACCTCTACATGGGAAGCTATGTATAACATATTGGAGGAAGAACAACCGAGGATTATGGAAACAAAATTTACAGCTAATGGACGTGATTCCTCAGACGCTTCCATGCTAGAGATGGCATGCTCATTTTTGCACCACATAGCTGCTTGGCCAAAGATAATCCATTATACTGATATGGTAAAATGGGTCATCAATGAAGCCGACATCTCAGACAGAGAATTCAAGACAAGAAGCCAAGAGGTTATGGGGTGTTTTACCCCGGAAAACCTACGGTTTATGTACCACCTACCAGAACCCCAAGTCATCTACAACAAGCAATTCGTAGAGAATTTTGCTAAATAGAACGACGACCCAGTGGACTACACCCACGCCTGGTCGAATAATAAAAAGAAAATCAAGAAAGACAAAAATGGTATGTACACTACTTCGTTTGTTTGTCCCCCTTATAATTTTTGCAGCGACTATGTTATGTAGACTGTTTGGAAGACCTGATAGTACTAAGTTCTCCCCATAGTGGTTGTCGTTAATAGATGCAGTTGTTAATGCAACTGTAATGAATTGGGCACAAATTTTGTCAAACAATTTAGCCAAAACAATTATCGAGTATAGAAGGAAAAGAAGTGTTGCATCGAGGGTTTACCCTCCATTTTTATGAGTGCCTATGTCATGGATGCTATTTGTTTTAGTTCAAAATTCCCTATCATGGGGTGGAAATGGACTGTCCAAAATCCACTCCCTATTCACATATACCACAAGGACATGTGGGAATCCAATTTTGAACCACATTTTTTCAAGATTTGCCATGGAGTTATGCTCCCTATTCACAAGCGGCTTTATAATCGAGATGCCCCTAGGTTTTCCCAAGAAGTTGAAGTTGACATCCTCCCGAGGGCCAGATGGTTTGGGGAGGAAACATTTACATATATCAGAGTTTTCGGCATCATCACCTCCCCATATCCTCCCATACTATGTTCTAGATAAATTAATGGCTAGAGAGATAGCCTATCAAACAACTAGTGAGGGAGGAATGAGCAAGACACTGAAAGAATAGAAAAAGGCCATCTGGCCTACATTCCCTGTACAGTGTAGAGAATTTGCATTACACAACCTAGGGCATGCGTTCTAAGAAGCGAAGAACATGTTATCTCCGCAATTACCTAAATTCCCTGGATGACAATATGATATGTTCAACATTGTCAAGGATTTCACCACTCTAGTGAAAATAAAAGTATTCAGTAATGAGGAGGATGTTTTTAATGACATATTTTTGCAGAAGAACACCTCCACAGAGGTGAAGCATATGGCACAAATACTTTTTGACTGTGAAGACCTGGGAAATTTTTACAGTTACAGAGAAAGAAGGCTAGCAATGGTCCCACTGGACCAATTATTGATTGAATCAATAAGGGAGCCTACTCCCAGTGTGACTATAGAATATGACTCCAAAGAAAATTCCAAGTCCAATTCTGGACCAGAATGTCAAGAGAAATCTATCGAGGAATCGCAATAGTATCGCAAAATGGGAAAATCAGAAGCATGGAGTCAGTGAGGGATACAACCCAATCTACATAGGAGATAGCTGAAGAAGCTTCAGCTAGCAAGTACGCTGAAATCCATGCTATCTCCGCACAACTAATAAAACCCATGGTAATTGACTTAGAGGAAGAGTGGGACAATTTTAATAAAAGTATCAATGTAGAGGAACATGTGCCAGAGTTGCAAACTCCACAATAGAAAACAGCCCTGGAAATTACAGTGGAAGAAACTACAAATAAGAAAGAGATAGAGCACATCCCTGTTACCCCTACTTCCGAAATAATTTTGAGAATTGAAGAAATACCCCCTTTGGATGTATTCTATAGCCCACAGCATAAAGCTGTGGTGAAAAGGCAAATAAATAAAATGTAATTGGACTCTATAGCTACTACTACCCCTGAAAATGAACCAAAGGATATTCTAAGGAAGGACTCGCCTCTTGATCCATCCACCAACCTCACTAGACTCTCGTAGTTTGCAGGATTATGCTACAATGACCATAGAAAAAGCAACCGAAATCCAAATGTTGCTTAGATAAAAAGAGAATAAAATAAAATCGCTTGAGCAACAATTACAACAAGTCAAATCCAACCAGCAAGAAGAGATACAGTTGGCTAAGCTTCAACTTGTATTTGAACAGATGCAAATAGAACATCGAACCAGCTTAGCCGAAAAGGAAGAATAGGTGCAGAAAATAATTGATCGACATAAAGACTATCCAAAAATTGATCATTTTGTTACCGCAACATTCAGTCTTAACTCCCAGTTGATGCATTAGAAAGAATTGTTGTGCCAGAAGATTTCACATTGGAAATCCTATTGCGAAACAAGTGATAAAATGACAATTCAAGTTGTAGAAATGCGACTTGAATATGATGAGATCTTTAGAAAAGTCTCTGATTTCATCGCCTGACAAAATATAGAGGATGGGAGAAAAGCCAACCTACCCAAGCTAGAAGAATCACATAAAGAAATTTTATTTGCGAGTTGGGATTCTCGACTTAAAGAAGCAGAAAAGGTAATAGCGGATGCGGCAGTAGCAACAAACTGTGTCATAGACAATATCAACGAGAATTTGCATAATGCCAATCTTGTGGCAAAATCCATTCCAGGTTTCCTTCTTAATGCGAAATAGTTCGAACAACAATGGAAACAAGCAGCAAAAGAAAAGGCAAAAGTGATAAGGCAAACGACCAGGTTAGACTGGGAGGCATATTGACAACATTTGGTCAAGCCTCACAACCAATGGATGACCTTGTGATGCCTAACCACTTCCACCAAGAAAATGGCGCCAACACTAACCGATGTCGTATTCACTGGACAGTTGAAAGCTAAAGTTAGCCAACCAACACAGCTAAAACCCATGATGGATATTTGCGATCTGAAGGATCAAATGCAGGATAGTTAGTCACCTTGTTTATTTCCATTTTGAATTTATTTTCGCACAAATTTAGGTAGGTCGTTTAAACCTCCTCAACTATTTATGTGATAATCTATTTTTAGTTTTATAGTTTTAGTATTTAAACCCCTCTCATGCATTTAGAAAGAGGTCCAAAATTTTATTAGAAACTCTCTTCAAAACATGCACTTTTATCCCTTTGAGGAAGTTCTGGTGAAATATATGGAACATGATTTATTTTTATCTGATTTAGCATCTTCTATTGAAATTACATTGTTGTACTCTTAGATGATGTTGAATGGATTGAAGATAGATCAATATTGTTGAAACACCTGAGTAGGACATATTATAAATGGTACTTTTATCTCGTAATACCTTTTACTTATGTATTAAGCAATCATTTATTTTTTTAATTGTTTATGTATGAAAGTATGAAATTTGATTATCTTTATTGCACTTCTGTATGATGATGATCTTTATTTTATGTTGAATATATGAATAAATCTTTATGCGATATGTCTTTCACAATCGTTTCGGCTAACTTTTTATACGAAGCAATCATTGTTAAAACGGATTCATTTGTAATCGCAATTGAATGATCTTTATTACCAATTTCTTTAAGAAATTATTGTAGATCACATACATCAAGTTAATCTCGAGAATATTTATAATTAGATAGTTCTTAAATTAGAATAAAATGCATTGTGATTGATTAGTTTAGGTTAGATTACTTTTAGCTTAGACATTACTTTAAAACATCATACATCACCCCATTACCACAAGCATTAATAGATTGGGAAACTAGTCCCATTATCCCCAGTCAAAGCCACTACTCCAAACGGAAAAGGAGCTGCCAACCAAGGTCCGGACTGGGTGGTTTTCCCCCATGTTGAGGCAACGATTTTCAAGGCTTCAACATTTTGGCACTAGAAGGAGGGCATGAACTATGAATGGTAATTAAATCTAAATTAACACGCCATTCTAATAGTAAAACTCTATCACCCTCACCTCCAACTTCTCGAAAGTCTTCCAAATCTCTTGATCCTAAGCGAGAAGTTGCACAAAATATTATACAACTTGTTGCTGAAATCCCAAACAAGCCAGAGCATTCTTCTTTTACCGAAGCCCCTGAAGTTCAAGCTTTGATTCATAAATTACAAGGGATTTTGCTATCTCAAGAAGAATCTGAGTTATCCTAGGATAGTGTTACCTCTCAGTTCACTCCATCTCAACGGTTAACTAGAGCACAGAGCGAAAATTTTGGAATTCATTTGTTCGAATTTCCTTTGCCAAGCCAAAAGAGAGCTAAGAAAACACCATTCGAATCTCACAGCGAGGTTCTATCATCATCTTCATTCATTCCATCTATACCCTCATAGGATCAATCATCCATCCCACCACTCCAGATCATGATTCACACAGGTACAGGAGCTACATCTTCCTCTACCCAATCACCTTCAAACTCTACTGCTACACCTTCCCCTACCCACATACCAGCAATGGCACAGAATCCTCCAAGGCCATGGACAAACCCAGGGGCTGTTAGGATGGTTGGACCTTTACATCAATTGCCAGCACATCTAGAAAAATGGCTACCCAAATTCAATCCTAATAATGGTCTATTAGTTGAGGAACATATAAATAATTTTATGTTGTCCATTAACTTGAATCAAGTATAGGAGGAAGATGCAGTTGTAAGATTGTTCCCATATACTTTGCAGGCAGGATCATGGTACTTTTCAATACCATCAGGTTCTATTAATAATTGGGATGCTTTTCAAGAACAATTTTTAACAAAATTTGGAGATGATAGATCTACAACTACCTTAGTCAACAATCTCTCCAATTTGAAAGCTGAGCCAAGAGAACCCATTAAGGGCTTCAACTCTCGCTTCAATAAACTATTGAATAAAATAACAACAACATCTAAGCCTAGCGATGAGGTCTAAAATGAATGGTACATCTTTGCTCTCCCATCAAATACAACTATCTTCATTGATAGAGTTTCCAAGCCAACCTTGTCAAAAAATATGAAAGAGGTAATAGATGTAGAAAAAAGCGTTCTAGTTGTCGAAAAGAAAAACGCATTAGAAGAATGGAAATCTAGGAAGGTAACCTTCAGAGATGACTCTAAGAAGAAACCATCGAAAGTTCATTTTGATCTTGAAGGTTGTAGAAAGTCCTCAAGACCATGTTTAATGAAATGGTTGATATTAAAAAACAAGTAGCAGAGACTTCCTCTAAAAACCTTTCAGACCATTCAAAAGGAATTCCCCTGCTGATCCTAAACCCCCAAATGCCATATCAAATGCCAAATCAGATGGAGAGGAGGATAAAGTATCAACAAATGAAGAACAAACAGATGACGAGGAAGTAGCAGAATTACAAGGGATGTGGGATTTTATACTTCCCAATGAAGAAACTCAAGAAGCCTTACCTGTCGCTACCCGAAGTAAAAACCCTGTTGAATCGTCACAAACAAATCTGAAATAGAAGGCTTCAACGCCACCCCCTAGGGACAAAGAAATAGGTAATAAATCTGTATCAAAATCCACTCAGACTACACCTACTCAATTGGATCCTTATCCTTCATCTAAAACTCTGATAGTTTCTGATGAAATGGAATATAATATTATTGATGATATGAAGAAGACTAGGGCAAACATTACATTTCATGAGCTTAGTAAATTGAAACATCAACAGAAGTTACTTCTGAAAGAACTTAAAGCAGTACCTACTGCACCACTTCCTGTTGTCGTGATCTCACAAGCTGCCCAAGAAATGGGAAGACCCCCTAGTGCTTCTTTGAATAAGATTGATCCAACTGATATAGCTTTAATTGGGGGAAGATCAAAATCTCACACTCCACCATTTCTCCTTACTTTTGAATTCTTTAACAAAAACTTACACAACTGTCTGGTTGATTCCGGAACTTCATCTAACACCTTACCCATAATAGTTTGTGCCAAGTTGAATGTTCAGCCTCAGAATGTTCAATTAGATCACTTTCAAGTCGAAGTCGTTGGTGAACTTAACCAAGTAACCATCAGACTTTCATCAAACCCTAAAGTTTTCCAAGTCATCAACATACTTGTACCTGACATTCCTGAGTTCTATGGCTTAATCCTTAGTAGAGGCTGGTTAGAGAAACTTCATGGTTATTTTGCAACTAACTGGTCTCACTTGTGGCTTCCCTATAACGGTAAGCCAAATCAAATAAGGGCTGATCACGAGAAACATCAGAAGTTCATAGTAACAGAACTAGAAGGAGAAAATGAACTAGTCACGTATAGCAACAATATCATCAAAAATTATTCTATAGAATCATTTCTAGGAAATTTTAATGCTCATACTTCACCTTTATTAGAAAACTCTATGTCTTTCAAGTTGAAAATTTTTCTCAAACAAACACTTCTAAATGTGTAAATTTTGTAGATAAACCTATAGTTACATCTTTATTTTGGAAATTATTTTCTGATGGATCTAAATCCAATGATGGAGCAGGAGCAGGTTGCATCTTAGCTAGCCTAGAAGGGGAAAAAAATATGTTAGCATGCGGACTTGAATTTGATTGCACCAACAATACCGCTGAATATGAGGCACTAGTTCAAGGTCTGTATAAGGAAATTGGCCTTAACGTAAAATACCTTCAAGTATTCGGAGATTCAGAGATTGTCATAAAACAGGTAAGGAACACTATACACTGTTTATCAGGACACTTGAAACATTATCAGTCATTAGTCCAAGATCTGACTCTCCACTTTACCGCGTTTAATATTTCCCCTATCCCAACACTTTAGAATGTTAGCGCTGATCTTCTAGCTAATGTCGCTTCCAGGCTTATTCCTCCAAAATATTATAGCCCAGATCGATTTTCCATTGAATTAATTTTTAGGCCTTCTATTCCTGACAATATCACCAACTGTAGAGTCTTTTATAACAATCCAGATATCATAATCTTCGTGACCTCAGAAGGCTCTTACAATGACCAGATAGTTGATGAAGACTAGCATGATAACAAACTTAAACAAGAAACAGTCATTAATGCTATACCAAAATCTGTAGTTAAGTTGGAAGATTTATACGACCTTAAAGACAGATTTAAACGATCTACCAATTCAAAACTTCAGAGTTCAACTCTGAGGTTTGAATTGATCAATCTCGGGACTGATTTGAAACTTCAAAATATTAACTTAGGTCTTGGTCTTATGTCAGACGAAAAAACAACTTTTATAGGTTTGTTGAAGAGATACAAGAATGTCTTTGCATGGAACTATGAAGATCTCAAGACATACGATACCTCTATTATTCAACATACCATTCCCATGATATCTAACGAAAAACCTATTCAACAGAAATTGAGGAAGATCCATCCTAATTTAGAAATTCAAATTAAATCTGAGTTGAATAAACTATTTAAAGCCAAAATTATTTTTCCTGTCAGACACTCCCGATGGGTTTCCAATCTTGTCCCAGTTAGGAAAAATAACAACGATATTCAGATATGTATAGATTTTCGAAACCTCAATAAAGCTTGCCAAAAGGACAATTTCCCATTACCACCAATGGAATAGATTTTGCAATCAGTAGCAGGCTCTGAGCTAATGTCTTTCCTGGATGGATTCTCAGGTTATAATCAAATCTTAGTACATCCAGATGACCAGCTGAAAACTACATTCAGAACAAAGTGGGGCACTTACGCTTATCAGAAGATGCCATTTGGACTGATCAATGCTGGTGCTACTTTCCAGAGAGCTATGGATATAGCCTTCAAAGGTTTAGTAAATAAATCAGTGGTGATCTACTTGGATGATATAACAGTATACTCCAAAAAACGCAGTAATCATCTAAGAGATTTAAAACAAATCTTTGAACGATGCCAAAGGTATGGAATTTCTCTGAACCCCAAAAAATCCTTTTCCACGTTAAGTGAAGGAAAGCTCCTTGGATTCATTGTCTCCAAAGCAGGAATTCATATTGACCCTGACAGAATTAGAGAAATTTCTGAAATACCTTTACCACACAACAAGAAATCAATGCAATCTTTCCTAGGTCAAATAAATTTTGTTAAAATATTTGTCCCTAACTTCTCAAGAATTGTTTTACCTCTTCAAACCACGATAAAGAAAAATTCTGTTTAAATGGGGACATTCAGAACATGAAGGTTTTAGCTTGATAAAACAAGCAATTATAAACGCCCCATCTCTAGCAACTCCAAATTTTTCCAATCATTTCATTCTATATACTTTCGTTTCTGAGAAATCATATGTAGCCATATTGACACAAGAAAATCAAGATAAAGCTGAAGCTCCGATCTCTTTCTTTAGCTCCAATTTGCAAGGAGTTGAATTAAATTACTCAGATGTTGAAAAACAGGCTTTTGCTACTTTCAAATCTATAAAACACTTCAGACCTTTTCTCCTCAAAACCCACACTAAAGTCATAGTACTTGTTATCACCCCAAGAAACTCTCCTAGGTTGTATGTCAGAGATGCTCGGGAACATTACAAACTCAACAAAAATGTTGGAAAATGGTGGATGAATGAAAGAAATGTTGTATATTCAAGCTAGATAACCACTTCTACTATGCTTAACCCTAGACATGGGTGAACACACCCAGACTACAAGGCTTTAGACCACCAATTACTCACAGTTTTAAGGAAAATGTGATGACGGAGAATACTAATCACACCAGCAGATGCACAGGACCCTGTGATGGCCAGCTGCAACAAGTTTAAAGGTTTATGAAACTATTTCTTAATGCACAGACAGGATGGAAACTCTCTGGAATTAAAACAACAGAAACCTGCATACATATTTAATAATACATGCTAAATTCTAACACAGAGGTGGGATGACAGCCCCTCTAATGCTAAACATCAACAACACATGAATAAATGCATAGCAGGCACAACCTGGAACAAAGAAGAAGAAGTGGAAAGTGAGCAATTAACAACAAAAGAAGCTTGCATTTGCTGAAATGAAGACCAGAAGCTGTAGGTATCACAGTAGTTACAGTCTCCAGAAGTTGAACTTTACACCAAAATAACATTCATCAACCTCATTACATCTTGTTTTTGAGTATATATGGAGTTTTTTCACAAAATTTCTCTGCTGCCCTAAGCGTGGAGGGGTCATAACTGGCCACCAACCACATTTACAATCAGATATGGGCTTTGATACAATTTGATTGTTTTAATGGATCAATTTGACATTTACTGGTACTTTGTTGTCCTTCCTGAATAGGTGAAGTATTATTTGAATGAATTTCAATAACTGCTGCAATCATTGAACTACTCGAGGATCGTCCTTCTCGTCCTTGGCTGTGCTGTTCTTTGAATGAGGTAGCTGAGGATTCAATGCGCTGAGTACCGGATCATCTCTTCCTTCTTCGCGTGCATGGGACAGGCCAAAAACACTGAGAAATGCATTGAAAATGGACGATGGACTGGGCATGAACATTAACCGTTGGATAGCTCAGACAGATGGCCGAGATCTCTTGGAGGGCAGCGTCGGGAGGAAACAGAAGCGCGATGGAATATTAGCCGTTAGATCTGGCAAATTGGACGGTGGAGATCGGCATATGTGGGTTATTGGGAGGCATGTGCACGAGAAGAACGAGGACCATCGGATCATGGGCGGGGATGATCGGATGGCTATCGGAAGCGGAAGCAACGCGACAGTTAACAAGCAGGGGGTCATACACGAAGGGCGGTAAGTGGTTTCCCCGCACTGCTTCGGGAGCTGTGGTGGTTTTCGTACCATGGGGCGCAATGCAGTTAAATTATGACATGTGGTTGTAGGGTCTGGCGGGAAACCGCTTCCCCGCAGGTTATAGGACGTGCAGGTTCGCGAGGCGGGGGCTGCGTATGACATTGGATCATGGCAATGGATAATCGAATGGTCAAGGATAATCGCGCATGCTTATTAAATGAAGTGATAGGTGAGGGCCCAGCGGGTTATGATTTTTATTATATGCGCGCGGTTATATCAATAATATCATATGGACTTTGGAATTAAGCGAATAAAGGGACCTACACGGGATTTTATGGTGTTTAAACAAAAAACACGCGGGAGCTCGGGAAAAGGGTTTATGCGGGTTTTTGAGACAAAAACAGGGATAAAAGGGTTTAAAGGGGAATAAGGGGAATTTAAGGGGAAGGAGGAAATGGAGGTGTGGGGAGTTATGAGGACATGGGCAGAGTGAAGGGGAAAGAGGCGGGCTGGCCACTGCAACTCCTACTTTATCATGGAAAACCCAATCAAGCATGCATTTTAACCCTTGAATGTCAAAATCAATAGTAGAGCTAACAGTACCATCCTCATCAGTGAGAAATATTTTAATACAAAGGGATGTAGGAGAAAATAGAGCAAATTAGGTGACTGCCCTGCAAGAATATGACATAGAAATTAAACCAGCGAAAATTGTAAAAGGTCAAGGTTTTTGCAGGATGTTGGCGAGAGCATTGAATCTATCAGAGTTGCAACATTCATGTGATGATGTACAATTCTTTGAGGTAAGCCTCAATGATACAGAATCAAGGTATGTTGATATCATATTTTACTTGAAAAACAGATATGTACCAACCCAAAAGAGCCTTGAGGTTAAAAGCTAGGCAATATCAGATTGTTAACGATGTGCTTTTCAGGATAAATTATGATTCTATTTTACTTAGATGTCTTGAAAAATTTGAGGCAGAGAAGGTGTTGCAGGAACTGCATGATGGATCGGCTGGTGGTCACTTTGGAGGTGATACTACAACACATAAAATCCTACATGCCAGCTATTATTGGCCAACACTGTTCAAATATGCACACAGTTACGTAAGGAGATGCAAGATTTGTCAAACAGCTTCTGGAAGACAGAGAAAACCCGCACTACCATTACAGCCAGTCAACATTGACCAACCATCTGAACAATGGGGATTTGACGTAATAGGTGAGATTGTTCCTCATTCTTCTAAACAGCATAGATACATCCTTACAGCCATTGATTATTTCACCAAATGGGTAGAAGCAATTCCACTCAAGGTAGCCAATTCAAAAAATATTATTGAATTTATAGATCAATTTATCATAACTAGATTTGGCTTACCATCTACTTTAATGTTTGATATCGTGTCTTATTTTTCAGGCCACTCTATGAAAGAATTTTCTCTTAAAAGAGGTTTTAAGAATAAGTATTTGTCCAATTACTATCCGCAAGGAAATGGATTAGCTGAATCCACAAACAAAAATATCATTAGGATTATTAAACGAACCGTTGACCAAGGCCAAAAGAACTGGCATAAGTCTTTAGTGTTTGCTCTATGGGCAGATTGAATAACTCAAAAAGCCTCCATTGGCACTTCTCCTTTTAATTTGGTCTATGGGAAAGAAGTAGTCTTACCAACAAACGTAGCTATTCCCTCCTTAGCCTTAATTCAATTCATTGGAGAAACTCCTTTCTCATCTATGCAGGTTAGACAATTACAGATTCTTAAGCTTGAAGAGGAAAGGGAAAATGCCAGGATCACGCATGCACATCATCAGTAGTTAGTCAAAGCCTCCTTTGATTCAAATTTTGTAGCTTCAAAATCTTTTCAACTCGGAGACCTAGTATTAAAATTGGATAAATCCCATGAAGAGAAAGGTAAGCATACCAAGTTCCAACATATGTGGCTTGGCCCATTTCAGATTGTGGAACAATTAGGCCCATCGACTTTTCTGCTACAAGATTTATCAGGTAAGAGAGAATCTCTACCTGTTAATGGACAGGTTCTAAAGAAATACTTTCCATAGAAGATGATCTCTTCTGTTCATTGTATATTATTGCCTTTAGTTAAAAGTTTCCTTTACAAAAAATAATACCAATTCAAAAGCATTTACTTTTTATTTTACTGAGGATAGTCTCTTTTCGATTTTGACTTTTCGCTTATATAAATAAAGATTTTTATGAAATTAATTTTCATATATGAAGTGTATAGTTAAGTTTGATTGCTCTTAAATTCCCTGTCTTCCTCCTTAATTATCTGATTTTTGATGAAACTTAGATTTAAGAGAGAAACTACTCCTTTACATCAGTCTAGAAAAGTATCTATAACAAAGCAGAGTTCCTCTCTAGAAAGGCATCTTCAAAAAACTCTACACTTGTCGTCCAAAAGCTCTTAAGGAGCCAATGATCCTCCCCACTTAACCAAGTTTTCATTTTTAGAGTGTAATTCTAAAATATACTTAAAACTTAAAGGATAAGAGGTCTCATCAAGAGCCAGCTTACCATGATCATAAGATTATAACTGATTGACATTACCAATACTATATATCAAAATAGGGTAATGGCTTAGGATTATATCAATCAAAAGACAAGGGGTCTCATCACGAGCTAGCTTGTTCAGTTAAGTTACAAATCAAGTGAATGGTATTGTCAATGTTGGTAACCAAACCAAGACATTGTCCTTTAAGAAATAAAAGATGAAGGGCTGAAGCAACAATGAATTACTTCAGAAAATAAAGAAAGCAATAAGTATACTTATGAGCTTATCTTTAAAATTGCATTCTGACTTAAGTGGGATACTGGATCATTGCTGGTTAAAAGGTAACCCTGTCGAGGCTATGAATGCCTGCTGGCAGCAAAGGCTCTACCTATGACAACAGAGTAAACCAAAAACTGATCTGGGGAGAGACTTATTGCTTTTATCCTTAAAAAACCAAGTAAAGACTGATGTAGACAAAGTTACTTTTTATAAGAAAAGAATAGTCAAAAGAATGATAGTTAGGCAGATGATTGTTTTCTTTATAAAAGAGCAGTGTAACTTACCTTATATATTCCATGTAATTTGTTTTATTTTAAAAAATATCTCTATTTTAGAATTTTTAAGAAATTAAAAAAAAAACTCTCAGAGATAACCGATTCTTCCAAGTGAATTGCCAATTATCGTGGTATTCAACAAACCCCCATTTATTAATGATAGTAGTTAATATTACATTAATAAATGGGGACCCTTTAATTTTTTTTAGCATTTAAGCATTTCTTTTATTTTTGGAATAAAGCAAAGATAACAATCAAAACCTTTTTAGGGAACTACTAAATACTTACCTTTTCATATATAGCATGTCTAAAACCCACCAAAGGACTCTATGGTCGAATTTATCATAAAAACTGACGCAAACAGAAGACCTTAGGTTTTTTCAGACTTAAGTCTCGCATCGCATATCACCACTTGTAAAGGACCCACTTTTAACATGATATTGCGAAATATGCGAGATGCGAAAATACAATGGCATTGTGACCTTTACCGCATCACTTTTCAGGCATTCAAACAAACCCCTTGTACTTACCACTAGCCATTGTTACAAAATGTGATTAGCACCCGGACCCACACCTTAAAATATTATGAGCAAATGTTTTGAGTCAGTCAGGTCTTTTACATAGGATAAACCTAGCAATTAGCTATGTTTTGAAACAACTAACGGACGGCTTGCATCTCGCATCTCGCAGTAACACAGCAGGAGATAAGAAAGGTAAGAGGGACATATTGTGATATTGCGATCTGTGATATTGCTTTGTGAATCACACAATCGCTATTATTCTAGTACAGTGGCTCGTCACTATAGAAGATTTTGTCCTGTTTTATGATATAAACATTTATGAGCATTAAAGCTAAGGGATAACGAATCATTAGTGGGCATTTAGTGGGAAATAATTGCATTTGTGTGTGAAAATCCATTTAGCTTGATATGATATCTTCTTACATGCGTTCAAATAAAACTCTTTTTACCTTTACAAGCTATCTGCATTATTTCATTTTTACGTTCAGCTTTGTGTATCTGATGGTTGTTGTTCTCCATTTTCAAGGAAAACCCACACAACAATGTGTTGAGAACAATGGTGAAGAAAGGCAAGGTTGTCGTCTTTGAGAAGACAGAGATGACTCCCCTGTTCATGGATACCACATGCAGCAGAGAGGGAGGAACCTCTACATGGGAAGCTATGTATAACATACTAGAGGAAGAACAACTGAGGATTATGGAAACAAAAGTTATAGTTGATGAACACGATTCCTCAGACGCTTCCATGCTGGAGATGACATGCTCATTTTTGCACTGCATAACCTTTTGGCCAAAGATAATCCCTTATATTGATATGGTAAAATGGGTCATCGATGAAGCCAACATCTCAGATAGAAAATTCAAGACAAGGAGCCAAGAGGTTATGGGGTCTTTTACCCTGGACAACCTATGGTTTATGTACCACCTACCAGAATCCCAAGTCATCTACAACAAGAAATTCGTAGAGAATTTTTCTAAAGAGAACGATGATCGGACGGACTACACCCGCGCTTGGTCGAATAATGAAGAGAAAATCAAGAAAGACAAAAATGGTATGTACACTACTTCGTCTTTTTGTCCCCCTTATAGTTTTGCAGTAGCTATGTTATGTAGATTTTTTGGCAAACCTGATAGTACTAAGTTCTCCCTAGAGTGGTTGTTGTTAATAGATGCAGCTGTTAACACAACTGTAATGAAATAGGCAAAAATTTTGTCAGACATTTTAGCAAAAATAATTATCGAGTATAGAAGGAAAAAAAGTGTTGCATTGAGGGTTTACCCTCCCTTTTTATGAGTGCCTATGTCATGGATGCTATTTGTTTTAGTTCAAAATTCCCTATCATGGGGTGGAAATGGACTGTCCAAAATCCACTCCCTATTCACATATACCACAAGGAAATGTGGGAATCCAGTTTTGAACCACATTTTTTCAAGATTTTCCATGGATTTATGCTCCCTATTCACAAGCGACTTTATACTTGAGATGCCCCCAGGTTTTCCCAAGAAGCTGAAGTTGACATCCTCCCGGTTGTTAGATGGTTCGGGGAGGAAAAATTTACATATATCAGAGTTTTTGGCAGCATCACCTCCCCCCATGTCCTCCCATACTATGTTCCAAATAGATTAATGGCTAGAGAGATAGCCTATCAAACAACTAGTGAGGAAGGAATGAGCAAGAAATTGAAAGAATAAAAAAAAGCTATTTGGCCCACATTCCCTATACAGTGTAGAGAATTTTCATTACACGACCTAGGGCATGCGTTCAAAGAAGCAGAGAACATGTTATCTCTACAATTACCTAAATTCCCTAGACGACAATATGATCCGTTCGGCACTGTCAAGGATTTCACCACTCTAGTGAAAATAAAAGTATTCAGTAATGAGGAGGATGTTTTTTATGACATATTTTTGCAGAAGAACACCTTCACAGAGGTGAAGCATATGGCACAAATACTTTTTGACCACGAAGACCTGGAAAATTTTTACAGTTACAGAGAAAGAAGGCTAGCAACGGTCCCATTGGACTAATTATTGATTTAACCAATAAGGGAGCCTACTCCTAGTGTGACTATAGAAGGTGACTCCAAAGAAAATTCCAAGTCCGATTCTGGACTAGAATCTCAAGAGAAATCTATAGGGGAATTGCAACAGCCATCGCAAAATGGGAAAAGCAGAAGCATGGAGTTAGTGAGGGATACAACCCAATCTACACAGGAGATAGTTGAAGAAGCTTCAGCTAGCAAACAAGCTGAAATCCCTGCTACCTCCGCACAACCAATAAAACCCATGGTAATTGAATTAGAGGAAGAGTGGGATAATTTTAATAAAAGTCTCAATTGTAGAGGAACAGGTGCCAGAGTTGCAAACTCAACAACAACAAACAACTCGGAAATTATAGTGGAAGAAACTACAAATACGCAAGAGATAGAGCACATCCATGTTACCCCTACTTCCAAAATAATTTTGAGAATTGAAGAAATACCCCCTCTGGATGTATTCTATATCCCACAGCATAAAGCCCTGGTGAAAAGGAAAAGACGAAAAAGGAAATTGGACTCTATAGCTGCTACTACCCCTGAAAATGAACCAATGGATGTTCTATGGAAGGACTTGCCTATTGATCCATCCGCCAACCTCACTAGACTCTTGCAGTTTATAGGTACTTATGCTATAGCGACCATAGAAAAAGCAACAAAAATCCAAATGTTGCTTAGAGAAAAAGAGAATTAAATAACATCACTTGAGCAACAACTACAACAAGTCAAATCCAACCAACAAGCAAAGATATCGTTGGCTAAGCTTCAATAGGTATTTGAACAGATGCAAATAGAACATTGAACCAGCTTAGCTAAGAAGGGAGCAAAGGTGTAGACAATAATTCATCTACATAAAGACGATCCAAAAATCGATTAGTTTGTTACTGAAGCACTCAGTCTTAACTCCAAGCTTATGCATCAGAAAGAATTGTTGTGCCAGAAGATTTCACATTGGAAATCCTATTGCGAAACAAGCGATAAACTGACAAGTCAAGTCATAGAAATGTGACTTGAATATGATGAGATCTTTAGAAAAGTCTCTGATTTCATCGCCTGGAAAAATACAGAGGATGGGAGAAAAGCTAACCTACCCAAGCTAGAAGAATCGCATAAAGAAATTTTATTTGCGAGCTGGGATTCTTGGCTTAAAGAAGCTAAAAAGGCAACAACGGATGCGGCGATAGCAGCAAACTGTGTCAGAGAAAATATCAACGAGAATTTTCATACTGCCAATCATGTGGAAAAATCCATTCCAGGTTTCCTTCCTAATGCAAAACAGCTCAAACAACAATGGAAACAGGCAATGAAAGAAGAGGAAGAAGTGATAAGGCAAACGACCAGGTTAGACTGGGAGGCATATTGGCAACATTTGGTCAAGCCTCATAGCCAATGGATGACCCTGCGATGCCTAATCACTTCCATGGAGAAATTGGTGCCAGCACTGACCGATGTTGCATTCGCTGGACAGTTGAAAGCTGAAGTCAGCCAACCAACATAGCTGAAACCCATGATGGATATTTGTGATTTGAAGGATCAAATGAAAGATAGTTAGTCACCTTGTTTATTTCCATTTTGATTTTATTTTTGCACAAATTGAGGTAGGTTGTTTAAACCTCCTCAACTATTTTTGTAATAATCTATTTTTATTTTTATAGTTTTAGTATTTAAACCCCTCTCATGCATTTAGAGAGAGGTCCATAATTTTATTAGAAACTCTCTTCAAAACATGCACTTTTGTCCCTTTAAGGAAGTTTTGGTGAAATATATGGAACATGATTTATTTTTATCTGATTTAGCATCTACTACTGAAATTTCACTTTTGTACTCTTAGAAGCTGTTGAATGGATTGAAGATAGATCAATATTGCTTAAACACATGAGTATGACGTATTATAAATGGTACTTTTATCTCATAATCCTTTTTAATTATGTATTAAGCAATCATTTATTTTTCGAATTGTTTATGTATGAAAGTCTGAAATTTGATTATCGTTATTGCACTTCTGTATGATGATGATTTTTATTTAATGTTGAATATATGAATAGCTCTTTATGAGATATGTCTTTCACAATTGTTTCTGCTAACTTTTTATACAAAACGATCATTGTTAAAACGGATTCACTTCTAATCGCAATCGAATGATACTTATTACCAATTGCTTTCAGAAATTATTTTATATCGCATACATCAAGTTAATCCTGGGTATATTTATAATTATATAGTTCTTAAATTATAATAAAATGCATTGTGATTGATTAGTTTAGATTAGATTAGTTTTATCTTAGACATTACTTTAAAACATCATACATGACCCCATTACCATAAGCATTAATAGATTGGGAAATTGGTCCCATTATCCCCAGTCGGAACCACTACTCCAAACGGAAAAGGAGTTTCCAACCAAGGTCCAGACCGGGTGGTTTTCCCCCATGTTGAGGCAATAATTTTCGAGGCTTCAAAAATGCCTTAGAAGAGGAAGACTTTCTTGAAGAAATAAAAAAACTCAAAATATGCTTAGAAGAAAAGAATATGATCATAGATACATTGACACACCAACTCACTGAAAAAGAAAAACATAATGAAAATCTAGAATGTAAAATCGTGGGTCTAAGAAAAGAACTTGAGAAGACAAAATCTCTTAATCTTAGATTTGCTAAAGGATCTGAAAATTTAAATGAAATCATCAAAGTTCAACGTTCTCCTATGATAAAGACAAGTCTTGGATATACTGAAGAATCATCTCAATCACAAAAGCTGTCAACCTCCACCAGAAGCTATCTTGATGCAAAGACCAGTGAACAATATGTTAATTGTCAGCAAAGGCTTAAAATTACCCATCAGGTAAATCATACTCAATTTACTCCAAGGATGAATATTAGTAGAAGCTTCAACCAACAGGTAAATAATGCCAAAATATCCTATGATCGTAGAAATTTCTTTAATGGACAATGTTTTTCATGTCATAACTTTGGGCATAAGGCTGCTCAATATGTTGATTACAAAACCATCATCACTAGAGAAGCACGAAATCAAAGAAGTGTAACAGGAATCAAGAAAAGTTCCTATAATAACTTTTATCCTCTTGAAAATGAAATAGAATGCTTGATTTGTAACAACTTTGGTCATGAAGAATCTGAATGCAGGAGCAAATTTCGACCAACACTTCAAAAGGAGCAAACATCATTAAATCCCAAGATATGGAGAAAGAAGGAATCTCAATCAGAAAGATGTGGCATAGCTCTATATGCAGAAGGATAAGAAAATCAATGGTACATCGACAGCTGATGCTCCAAACACATGATAGGTGATAAAGATAAACTTCATTCATATAATGCTTTAGAAAAGGAAAAGAATGTCTCATTTGGAAATGACGCTCCAACTATGATTAAAGGTAAAGGTTCTGTTTTCTTGAAAGAAAAGGTTAAAGCTGGAAATGTCATGTATGTAGATGGTTTAAAGCATAACATGTTGAGTGTCAATCAAATGTGTGATCAAGGAAATAAAGTTTTGTTTCAATCAAATGGATGTGTGGTTCATGAGCTTGATACAAGAAATACCGTGATCAAAGGGACAAGAACTCAAAACAACTTATACATACTCAAAGGAGGACAACAAGAATGATATCTAAGCAAAACAGATGAAAAATGGATATGGCATAGAAGATTGGGACATCTAAGATTTTCTCAAAATAAGAAAAGCATGCAGGCTCAAGGCAGTTCGTGATCTTCCAGATATCAACATCCCATAAAATACCATATGCAAACCATGTCAAGTTGGTAATCAAAACAGAGTTCACTTCAATGAAAAAGAAGGATCAGCAAGTAAGCCTCTTGAACTCATCCATACTGATTTATGTGGACCAACAAGGAAAGAGTCACCACGTGGAGAAGAATACTTTATTTTATTTATTGATGATTTTTCCAGGATGTGTTGGATAGGTCTCTAAAATATAAATATGAAGCATTTGAAAAGTTTAAAGCCTTCAAAGCTTTAGTTGAAAATGAATCAGATCGAAAAATCAAATGTCTTAGATCTGATCGACGGGAAGAATTCATATCAGATGAATTCTTTGACTTTTGTGAACAACATAGAATAAAAAGGCAATTCTCCGTTGCAAGAACTCCTCAGCAAAATGGCATGGTGTAAATAATGAGCAGAACAGTTCAACAAATGGCTCGAGTTATGCTTGATGAATCTGGACCTCCTACAACCTTCTGGGGTGAAGCTGCATTTACTGCCATGACTATTCTTAACAAAGTGAATGTTCGAGTAAATAGTAATCAAACTCCATATGAAATTTGGTATGGTAAGCCTCCTACTTTAAAACACTTTAGAGTTTTTGGAAGCAAATGTTTCAGCAAAAGGACTGATGAAAAACTTGGTAAGTTCAAATCCAGAGCAGACAAAGGAATTCTTCTTGGTTATTCATCCAAAAGTAAAGGATACAAATTTTATAATAAAATATTTCAAAAATTGTTGAAAGCATTGATGTTGTAATTGATGAAGCATGCAAAAATCTTGAACAAATGAAATCAACAGAGGAATATGACAGTGGGGAAGATGGGGAATTATTTCCCACATCAAATCAAAATGATATAGAAGAAGAAACCAATGAAGCACCAAAAGAAGATACAACAGACATGGAAAAGACTCCATCCAGGTATGTTCAAAAGAATCATCCAGAATATCAAATTCTAGGAGACAAAGGGGCTAGTGTACAGACAAGAAGAACTCTTATAGGGACCTCAAGTTATCTAGCATTACTATCCTCCACCGAACCTTAAAATATAAATGAAGCCTGCAAAGATGAATGTTGGGTCAAGGCCATGGATGAAGAACTGTGCCAAATTGAAAAAAATGATACTTAGGAATTAGTTCCTAGACCTCATGATAAAAATGTTATAGGAACAAAATGGATATTTAAGAATAAGATGAATGAAAATGGATAAGTTATTAGAAACAAGACAAGACTTGTCTGTAAAGGGTATGCTCAATAAGAAGGTATAGATTTTGAAGAAAATTTTGCACCTGTTTCCAGACTTGAAGCCATAAGGATGTTTCTTGTTCTCTCTAGTATTCGAAAATTCAAAGTATATCAAATGGATGTAAAATCAACCTTTCTTAATGGAGATTTAGAAGAAGAAGTTTATATTGAACATCCAGAAGGATTCATTCTTGGAAATGATGTAAAACTCGTATGCAAGCTCAAAAAATATCTCTATGGTCTAAAACAGGCTCCAAGGGCTTGGTATTACCACCTTGACAAATATCTACAACAACAAGGTTTCACAAAAGGTTCTGCAGATAGCAATTTATACACAAAGATTAAAAATGATAAAATGCAAATTATTGTTGTTTATGTTGACGATATCATCTTTGGTAGTAATAAAGAATCCATGATTCATAATTTTGCTTCAGTAATGAAACAAGAATTTGAAATGTCCTTACTTGGTGAACTTACTTATTTTCTTGGTCTACAAGTACAACAAACAAAAGATGGTATCTTTCTTTCACAAACCAAATATCTCAAGCAGATCTTGAAGAAGTACATAATGGAAGATTCTAAACCAGTATGTACTCCAATGGTAACAGGATGCAGTCTCAGTTCTAACGATGAATCACCAGTAGTAAACCAACCAACTTACAGATCTATGATTGGAAGTTTTCTTTATCTAGCAGGTACCAGACCCGATATCATGCATGCAGTAGGAATTGTTGGAAGGTTCCAGGAAAATTCGAAGGAATCACATCTCCAGGCAGTCAAAAGAATTTTCAAATATCTTCAAGGAACTCAGGACTTTGGACTATGGCATCCTAAAGATACAGACCTTACTCTTTATGCATATACAAATGTATATTGGGTAGGAAATGTTGATGATTGAAAGAGCACTAGTGGAGGTGCATTCTATATGGGTTCTCGGTTAGTGCCTTGGTTCAACAAGAAACAAAGTTCGATTGCCTTAAAGTAGAATATGTGGCTGCTACATCTTGCTGCACACAACTACTTTGGATGATGCAAACATTGCAAGAAATTTAGATCACATGTACTCCACCCATTTCCATTCTATGTGATATTACAAGTGCCATCAGTATTTCGAAAAATCCTGTCATGCACTCCAAGACCAAGCACATACCCATTAAGTACCATTTTCTACGAGAACAAGTTCTTGAACAAAAGGTTAAATTGGAGTATGTTCCCTCCAAAGAACAGGTTGCTGATATATTCACTAAACCTATTCCCACATAAACATTTGAATATCTCAGAAAAAAGCTGGGAGTAGTTACTTCAATATCCTGTTGTTAAATCCAATTTTTAGGGGAAGGTTATTATACGCGGGTTTCATGAAGTATAGTCACGTATACACATAGGTTTCTGTGGCTGAATAAGCGTATATGTTTTTCTGACAGAAAAATAGTGGGTCAGACTCTGATATGGGTGCTCTGTTTGATATTGATGATTACAATCTGACGATATGCTTTGTTCATTGATTTTTATCTGACTGACAAATATGCCTTGATGAATGACTTGTTGACAATGCACAGGTAGCACAAGTTCAGGGGGATCATTAGCCCTCACACATATTCTACATTGTTGGCATCATGGTTGTTGAGTTCAACTATGGCTTCAAATACTTATATCATTTGTTGCATAAGTCATGTAAATATCTAGGGTGTGATATGAATTCTTCTGTCATTGTTTATGTTTAAATGAGTCCTATTGGACATATGATGTAATCTGTATCCCCACTTTGTATGGGAGGGATGATGTAATAATTGATGTATTTCTGTCATGTATAAACAATCGGTATATCCCCACTCGGTTGGGTGAATGAGTCAAATATGGTGTATCCCCACTTGGTTGGGTGATTGATGTATGTATGAGTCATTGGTCATAGGGAGGTCATAGTCACTTAGTTGAGTTACAGAGTCATGTTATTCTCTTGAAACATATGTATGCAGACTCGGCATGTGCTCAAGGGGAGCATGGACAACATAATGTATATCAAAGGGGGAGAATAGCTTGGTCCGCCCTTTGCCCTTGATGTCAAAGGGGGAGAGTATTTTGGTGTTTCTTGTTATCTCTAACTATTTCTACAGCCTGCAGTAATCAACACCAGCATGTTTTCCATCAAGTCCAAAGGGGGAAATTGTTGGAATTATGATACAAGTGTTGTCCTTGATTGCAACTCACTAACAGGTCAGTTTAGTTTTGATGAAAGGAAACCCACAGTGTAACAGGTCCATTCAGATGTAACAGGTCAGTTTAGTTTTGATGAAAGGAAATCCACAGTGTAACAGGTCCATTCAGATGTAACAGGTCATTGGTACAGAAGAATAGGAAGATGGAACTAAAGTCTACTAATCATAATGAAGCAGTTGAAGGTAAAGGATGGTGAAAAGTAGTTTAAGATGCATACAGAGGTCCACTTAGTCAAAACAACTTATACACGTTGGTTCACGAAACAAAAAGAGCGTATACGTATACACACAATTTCACAAGAAGAAAAGCATGTATATGTTGGACAATCAAGGAAATTCAAGAGGAGACAATATCAAGGGTCAATACCATGGTATTAGCCCACAATATTGAGCGGAGTAATGATTATTTAATCTCGTCCAAGAATACCACGGGTCCTAAGTGGTTTTGGTCTGAGGTATTGAGAAAGGCCTAAAAATATATAAGGAGGAGAAGATAATAAGGCTAGGGTGTGCAAGTGAAAAGGATTTCTACGGAATACTTCTATCTGAAGTATATTTTATGTTGCAGGGGCTATGTTTGTGATTTGACCTGAAATATTTTGTGCACCTTGAATTCAATGTTGGATCAGGATCATGAGACCTGAAATGACTTATCATTGAATGCTTTGATATTGGTTGGGCCAGATCTGATTGTGTACACCTGTTTTATTCTTTAAATGTCATGATATGAGTTTGTCTAAAGTTTGGAATAGAAGCGAAGTTATGAGATAATATTTGTAGATCTATACGCTTGTTTGTCTCGGTAAAAGCATGTGTACATGCAGGTTCTACTCTTCCAAGTAGCGAATACAAAATAAAAGCCTATTCTTCAAGATCTGACTAATCTATCTGATCAGTTATGTTGTTTTACTATTGATTGTCAATGAAATCTTCTTAGATCTGAATGTAATAATGAATGCATAAGGAGTTTGATATTTGATTGATTGATTGTATAAGTGAGAAGGGTGATCTATGCTACTGCCTGTGTAAAGCTTTGTAAATTGATAGTAGATGTTCAGTATATTGCTGGTTGGTACAGAATTGATTCAAAAGTTTTATTTTTCAGTAGCTTTGAAGGTATACGCAAGTTTGATTAAAGGAAGTAGCGTATACACGCAGATTAGGTTCAGTAAAGTAGCATATACATTATGAGGCATGATTTTTGAGGTTGTAGCTAGTTATAAATGATAATGTAGGTTTTTGGGTTCAGCATAGTGTTCCAACGATAGTGATCTGACTTTTCAGATTATCTGATTATTGATTGATGCAGTTTGAATGTTCTAATGAGACCAGTATGAAAATTTGATGAAATGAGGCCTTCATGTGTATTGTTGTGTACCAGGAGCATCCAGTCTGAAAATTTATGAAACGTAGTCCTTGGAGGAAGAGAGAAGGTCGTAGCCTTCTGTAGGCTAGCACCTACATACTAGTAAACACATTGGCTACTACAAGAGTTAGGGGGTTGTAGCTCCCTTCTAGTAGAAGCTAGAAAACGAGAGAAGGTTGTAGCCTTTTGTGGGTGGGTGCCTAGGTACTAGTATGAGTCTGCACCAGTACAAGATTGTAAACAGATTTTCTTATTATTAAAAGAAGACATATACGACAGCAGCAGGTTGTTTTCACCCACATTGGGTTTCCACCTTAAATCTCGGTGTTCATGTGTGTTGCTTATGTGTGATGGTTTATTCTATTTTTACTGCACTTTTTAATAAGTTACTGTTGCAATCGTTAAAGATAAACACATGATAAATTAACTAAATCACAAGTTCTTTGGGTATACACTGGTTTCACTAATCACAGTAGCTTGTACATGCTAGTTCACTTCACAAAAGTAGCGTATATAAATTTGTTTGGGAAATGAAAAATTATTTATCTCATAATACTGATTCACCCACCCCCCCCCCCCCCCCCCCTCTTAGTATTATTTTGAACATAGGTTGATATCTATCTATGCATAGGAGAAAGTGTTCTCAGGTCAGGAAATCCCATGCTAATGAAATAAACAAAGGAAAAGCCCCTTTTTAGATGGGTAGATTTGTGTGTAGTGTTGGGTCATTGTCTAGGCCAAGTCTGGACGGAATACACCCACTCAACAAAAAAGTAACCATGAAATGTAAATCCCAAGTCTTCATGGCTAAGACAATCTAGGATTAGTTTAGGTGACTTAAAGATTGTCTAGAAGCATGTAAAAATCTGGTTGAGGCCCTGGTCAATGTGGGAAAGTAGGAAGGCAGGGTTTCGAGTGCCCTAAATGAAAAACCTTAGAAATTTTTTATAATGAAAATGTTCAAAAAACAACATAAATTTAGAGGCCCGACCCAAGTTTCCTTGTTTGGTGGTTAGGGACCCTTTAACAAGCACATTCTGTAGAAACTCCCATTGTAGATCAACAGATTATGCAATGTACTAAAGCAAAATACAAGATCTACTTCTACAACAAACTTGTGGAAGCTTAATTGAATATGAGCAAGATCAAATAGAACACATATATCTAATAATGAGAAACCAATCACACATAACACAGAAGAAATAACCCGGGGAAAGCCTCAGCCTAAAACCCCAATCTCTGTATTATCATACAAGTGGAAATATGTTTAAGATACAAAAAGAATCAGATCTCAAGCTATCCTGCTCTATCTGCAATCAAACAATACAACTCACAGACTGAATAGACACAATATATGTCCTCCTCAAGCCCTCCAAGCCTCCTATTTCCTTGCGTAGTTTTTCTTGGGGTCCAGTGATGCCACATGTGTGAATTGGCCTCATCACACTCACAAAAACTGAAGAAGTAACTGCGCAATCCTCAAGGAAAGAATTCCTTTTGCATGCAAGAGATATTCACAATGGAATATTCTAGCAACTTATAGTACACTGCCCCTCCATCTGACTTCAACTGGGTCTCTGTTTGAATTGACATGCATGAGTTATTTATGAGAGAATATTCAGTTATCTGAAGTGCAGTAGTTACATGCATGCATGCATTAACTAACTGAACTCACAATTAATTCAACAAATTGTTTGAATTAATCTAACTGGGTTTGACTCAATTAATTGAACCAACTAATTAAAACTCAATGTTACAACTCATCCTTATCTCTTTAACTGATGGATAAATTCCTCAATTAATGGAGAAACTGTTGCATGTCCCCACATAGACTTCATGTTTGATTTTCTACAACTAATTAACTCATGGTGAATTAATTAATTATTTTACAAACAACTGCTAAGATCAAATTCAAATTTTACTTCTCTATTTTAGTTCAGGGACTAACTAAAATAGGAAGGTATCCCAAAATGCTATTTATAGAAGTACTAAATTTATCACTTCTATATTTATCATTTCTTTTTTCTATTTTCAACACTCCCTCTCAACAAGAAAGGGATTATTTGTAACCCCAATCTTGTCTCTGTGGAACTCAAACTTGCATTTTGACAATGCCTTAGTCAAAATATCTACATCCTGTTCCTTGAGCGAAACATACAACAACAACATGATCCTCTTGACCACACAATCTCGAAGATGATGATACCGGATATCAATGTGCTTGGACCTATCATGAAAAACTGGATTCTCAGAGAGTTTGATACAACTATGATTATCACAGCAGACCATGGTTGGATCCATCCTCTAACCAAACAATCCCACTCGAATCTTCCGCATCCAAATGGCTTCACATGTAGCCTGACTAGTAGCCATGTATTCAGCCTCTGCTAAGCTAAGTGCAACTAACCTTTATTTCCTGCTGTACCAAGAAACTACAGTTGAACCAAGGTTGAAGATTCCTCCAGAAGTGCTCTTCTGGTTTGATGGACTCCCTGCCCAATCCGCATTTGTGAAGCCTTGAAGCTTCACTCTCTCTATCCGCCTATACCACAATTTGAACTGAGATGCGCCTTTGAGGTATCTCAACACATGCTTCGCTGCCTTC
Source organism: Pinus tabuliformis (assembly GCA_031772625.1). Lineage (NCBI taxonomy): Eukaryota > Viridiplantae > Streptophyta > Pinopsida > Pinales > Pinaceae > Pinus > Pinus tabuliformis. The sequence continues at coordinate 1,668,252,478 of CM062816.1, read as the reverse complement.
CAAAAAAGCTTGGTAGGCTGAACCATAGCTTGAATTAGCTGGTTCATTGCAAAGCATAAGTCAAGTCATGTGTTCACCAGATACATAAGTGAACCCACTAGCTACCGATAAATGGTAGCAACTACTACCTCACCTAAAGTAGCATCCTCCTTCCTCTAGTTCCTAGCTAGAGAAGTTTGCGTGGGCTTGCACTTCTCCATGTGAAAGTGCCTAAGTATCTCATTAGCATACTTGTCTTGAGACACAAATACTTCACCACCTTTCTGCCACACCTCCATGCCTAGAAAGTAGTGCATAAGACCCATGTCTTTCATTTCGAACTCTCTTGCAAGGTCCTCCTTGCAAGATTGTATCAGCTAATCATTGTCTGTCAATCAAATCATCAACATAAAGAACAATGATCAATGGTTTACCTTCTATCATGCCGTCGTAAAGGTTCGCATCTGCTTCACTCTTGGTGAAGCCCAACCTGATGAAATAACTATCGATCCTGGTGTACCAAGCACGGGGTGCTTGCTTCAGCCCATATAGAGCCCTCTTGAGTCTGCACACATGCGACTCATGATCGAAGGTCTCAAAACCTTTTGGCTACTCAATGTACACCTCATCCTCAATCTTCCCATTGAGGAATGTTGACTTCACGTCCATCTGGTGGATCTTCCACCCCATCTGAGCTGACAGTGCCAACATTGATCTAATTGATGAGTACCTTGCTAAAGGAGCAAAAGTCCCATTGTAGTCGATCCCCTTGACGTATCAGAAACCTTAGGCAACAAACCTTGCCTTTTGTTTCTCAACACTGCCATCATTTGCCTGCTTTACTTTGTAAAGCCATCTGGAACTCACCAATGACTTACCCTGAGGTCTTGGGACAACATCCCACACACTGTTCCGAATGCTAGAGTCATACTCCTCTACCATTTCATCAACCCAGACTGGTTGCTGCACTGCCTCCTCGAATGAAGAAGGTTCAGTATCTATACACTCCCCAACCAAGGGCATGTACCTGGTGTACCACTTGGGCGACCTCCTCTATCCGCGCTGAGAAGATGGCTATCCCACATTCTCCCGCACATCTAGCATCAACCTGTCAGCTTCCCTTGAGTGTTCTACCCATCTCTGGAAGTCTTAGCATGAGTGGATGTCTCCACTCCCAGATCCTCTGCATGCGGCTGCTCTACATTAATATGAGTCTCCTCCTCCTTAGGAATTGAAATTTCCTCCTTTACATGCAACTTGAGCTCCCTCTCAAGTGATAGTCGCATGGCTTTCTGCTTGTCGAACTTCAGATCCCTGCATACCATTGTCCTTTGACTAGTACGCAGGTACACCTGATAGTTGTGGGGTGTATCAGTGTACCCCACAAGTATTCCCAACTCAGCTGTTGGAACTAGCTTCTGTTATCACCTAGATTGACCCTCAGGCTGAAGGGAGGCAAGCCAAGGTAACCACATACCACGCTTAGCCAAGTAGCTAGCCCTACTAGGTCAAGAGAGGGCTATCTCCATAAGGATCTCAACCAAGATGACTGGATCAGGAAAAGGATTATAGGCTAGGTATAGTAGCACAATGCTTTGATTGAATTTGTTGGTATTTTGCTGGATCAGATGGAGTTGGGTAGTTTAGGTCTGGGAAATTAGGTCAGAAATGTAGGGTGTTCTATGGGGCAAGGTAGGCATAGGCTTTAGCACTCTTAGGCTTGATGATGTGAAGTGTTTGACTGGTGAGAAGCTAAGAAGGGCATGTGGAGGTCATGGATCCTTCTTAAACAGTAGAAAAACATGAAATGTTGTGTGTTTTCCCAAGGCATAGCATCAAAATTAATAGATTCTACCTATCTGACTTGAAAACATTCAACTAGAATCAATTAAATGAACGAGGCATACATAAAACATATGAACACATAATTATAGAAGAAGAAACTATGCTAGAACTTCATACCATAGGGATCCCATAAAAATAGCTACAAATCTTATTAATTTCCTTGCCAAACTGCTTACAATATGGGAACTGTTTTGTTTATAAACAGGGCATGATCTATAAGCAGCTGAACCATAATTTTTGAAGCCCACATATCAAATCTCTCCATGGATATCAAATCTCTCCACGGTGATTCACAAACAATACTCGCCATTAATCCAACACGGCATAATCAACTATCAATGAGGATGAGCCTTTTGTCAAACCTATTGAAGTTGTGCTAACACATTCTACATTTTTTGTCTGGACCTATTGCAATATGAGATTTCTTTGTTATATGATGTTTTATTTTTAATTTTTCTATAAAATATGCCATTCCTGGGCACCTGTCTGCAATAAAATCCAACATTGGCACACAACATCTCAAGTATTTCTAACAAATTACAATACAATATATTATTTCTCCATGAATGTGGAGATGTATCCCATGCAAAACACATAGAGAGGGCCAAAAATAGTTATTATAGTTAAAAAGTCAAATGGCAATGATAAGAAAAAATATTTAAAAGGTATTTCCTGCCACTGAATACGATTCATTCTCAATTTTTGGATTTTTCGAAAAATGTTGGTTCCCTTGATTGTTACCATAGAAAATCATGTAGAAGTTCTGAAGTGTTGAAAGTTTTGAGCAGAGGATTGAAATGGAACTTATTCCTGCAAAAATACTTTTGCGGTGAAACTTTTGGGTTTGATGCATAATTTTGATGTAATTTTGGAGAAAATATTGCATACCCTTTCTGTCTGCATTACTTTAATTTGTAGTCCTTTATTTGGGCTTCTCTTCATTTTTGAGGGAAGCATTATATAGAGGACACTCTGACTGAATGGATTTTAGTGTGGTCAAGCCTATCATGTGAAATATGAAAGGAGCTAGTCCAGTGACAACTTTGGATTCAGTTTTAGCATATTGAAATAATAAAATATACCTTCATCACATCATGCTTTTGAATATTTTATAGCACCAGTATATTCTTATCGCATACTCATTGTGACCAAATTAGCTGTATTTTAATAGTTATGAATTATTCTCATGCATCTTTGAAGCATGTAATGATTTCCAGCCTTTCAGATATGCCACTTTAAAATTGCTGCATGTTATGGATATGAAATCTGTCAAATTGTGGGTGTTAGCCTGCATTTTCCCATTGTAGAAGGGTTTTTTTTTTTTTTTTTGTGTATTGCAGAGCTTGAATTTTTTTTCAATGTTATATCATTATATCAAGTCTTGCAACTCAATGCTTTTGAATGAATACTTTCAATTCAACATTTAATAATGTCAAGAAGTCTCTCTGTCAAACATATACAGTGTACTTTCTTTACAAAATAGTTAGTTTTGATCTCAAGAATCGGCCCGTTGTTTTTGCCATTTGCTTCTCTGAATCTTTGCAGTATCAAGTAACTTTAGCTACATAATAGCAGTTTCTGCTTTGAGAAATGTTGTAGGTCAAGAATCTGCTCCATTGAAATCCCTAGCTTTTTCTGTATTGTGATTTAACGCACAATCGTAGCACTTGTGGGTGGTTGTTCTCAATTCAATTCAGTCAATTAGTAAATATTGTTAACGTATTGTTGCATTAATGGATAATATTTGTATAATCTCATATTATCTATCAAGTATTATAGGAGTCCAATCAGATTAAGCGTAGGGATCAAAATTATTTTTCTTTGATCTTTGTAAAATAATTGAAATTACATCAATTATAAATATTTTGGAGTTTTGCATTGGAAATTGTAAGTGTGTAAACGAGGTAATAGAAAACTCTTAGATACCAATATTTGTTTTACCATTAAGTCTTACAAAAATTCCATGTTACTTTGGTGATATGCCCTATATTGTAGGTAGTTATTTAGTTAACTAAGTAAATCATGTCTTATTGCTTAAACTTTATGATACATCTAAATCTTTCACTATGATTTTAGTTTAGTTTAATTAACTGTTATGATGATGAGTATAATGTTACATGAAGTTTTGTGATTCAAGGTTAATTTCATATATTGGATAAAGTTGTCTAAGGAGAAATGGAAAGGAGAAACTTGAAAATTTTCTAATGATGATAACTAATGATAGCTCATGTGATTATGGCCAACTTGGATCAGAGGAACAAAAAAAAAAGGTGCTAGATAGATACTTAAGGTGGTTGAGAGGAAGTGTCACAACAAGGGTAAGAAATCAATAACAAGAGGCAACGTATTTTAGAACATAATGAAAGAGTTTGTATAATCATAACTTGGTACTCTAAAGGTATCACTATAAGGTCTATCTAAGGATGATGCACATAAAGAAAAAAATATTGGCAATCAACTAATGAAGTTGAATAATTATGGTAATAATGAAGGTCATTTTGAAGGAACCTCGAAGGTATGATGACATAGATTAAAGAAGTAAATCCGTAATAAAATTGATCAATTGGAGGAGAAAATTTGTGTGCATGACAACAACTATAATAGTTTTCCCTCTAATGGGATGGCCACATTGTAAAGCTTTCCATAGGTGACTAACTATATGCATGAGTTATGGATAACAAGATGTATGATCAGGCAATTTTATTATGCTAATGTCTTAAAATAAGAAATGATAAGTGGATTACATTTGGTAGCCATCTTAATGAATTTATTTATAGGGTATTACCCAAGTTGGGGAATAGTAACAACATTTCCAAAGTGTATCAATGCTATGCTTTTAAGAGAAGAGGAAATGAAACCATAATCACTGGAAGTGAGAAATTAAAGTCAATTTAATAAAATAGAATGAAGTGAAGAAGTTTTCATTTTTGAAGCTAGTAGACATGGAATAGTAGGAAATTAAGACTATGAGAAAAGATAAAAATATATCTATAAATATTTGGTAGGAGGAAATGAAGGGATGTTCTATCAAGAAGAAAGTTCTTTTAAGGGTATTGATGAGTGGACCGAGAAACATGATTGGTAATGGTCATAGTGATGATCTACATAGTTTAAAAGTATGAAGATATGAAGTTGAAAATTTTCATAATGACCAGTGATGATAAACGAGGAAGACGTTTAAAGGTTTAAATGGTAAAAAAAAAATAGTTGAAGTATAGGAAGGAATGTTGCTAGAAATTTTATAAGGATACCTTGAGAAGGATTGTGTACATATTGACAAAAGAAGTGAAAGTAAATTAATGGAGGTTGTAGTTGAGTAATTTGCACTCATTGCTTCATGAGTAGGACTTCACATATAGAAACTTATCAAGTTTTGTTCCCATAGCGTTAAAAGAGGTTGTTTCCACAGAACACCATACATTTAAATTTTTCATGGACAATGATGGTAGTAGTGTTTCCAACTGTTTCAAAATCTAAAATAAAGATACTATTTAAAGAGCAAGAATCTCTTGTCCAACTTGAAGAAGGGTGAATTTACGATAAAGAAATCAAGTGGTATTGAGATAGAAACATGACGAGATAAGAAAATATTTTTGTGGATGAAAATGATAATTGTTAAGTGATGTATGTATAAGTCAACATGGATCAACAAACCCTCGTGCAAGTAAATTAAGCATGATATTAAATTAAATCATGATGACCTAGTGTTTATGTGTAATTGCCTATAGCGGTATTAGAATCAGTAAGACAAAGGATAAATGGATGTAAAACCAAGGGATTTTAATTGTGAGATAGATGATTTAAAAAAAATAAAATTGTATAACTAGTAATATTTTAACAATGAATTTCACCAGAAATTCCTTGGGGAAGGAAGAATATATGACAAGAGATTAAGACTCAAGATGATGAGGCTCATGTGGAATTTAACAATGTACTTAGATGATTATGCCTATGGTGTAATTGGTCAACTTCCTAGTTGAAGGAAGTGAAAATGATTATTGAAAAAGTAATTGGTATCTTGATGAAAAAATAACACTAATAACACTGATGAGATAACATAGATCCTAGATGGATGTTGAATAATCTTAGTTCATAGTTGAATGTTTGTAAAGTAAATGAAATTGATTTTTCTGATGAATCATGATAAGAATGCTTATAGAGTATTATTCTATATTTTATAAGTATTGAGATGTTTCTCATAATGATGATGTTTCATGATATGATGGTATGAGGGTGATCATGCACATGTGGTTCATATATAGTTGTTACAATAGTGATGATGTATCCTTATGATGATGATGATGATATGCATAGGCATTATGATGTTAGGTCAAGGTATATTGACATATTCATTTGCTACGTGATGATAGGTATTTAATGTTGAATCATGATGGATATGATACGCATAATGTGGCATAGGAATTATGATGCTATAATATGAGGTTTATTGACATGTGGTTCATTTATTATGTGAAGTCATGATATGTCTTTGATGCAAATATGTTGATGTTATAACTTATGATGGTATTTCATGAGGTGAAGCATGTGATAGTTGCATACAAGTTTATGACATGCATGAGCATGCAGTTCGTTATTATTCATAATGATGTGATTAACAATGATGAATGTCACATGATTACATGCAAGACTTGCCATGTGGATTATTTTCTATAATACTATGATGGTATAGCTAATGCATTGGTTGCATGTTGAGGTGTGATGATTGACAGGACTCCACAAATGTGTCGAGAGGGCCGGTTTATTTGATTATCCCATGCGAGACCATATGCATGAGGGAGAATAAGTAACACCATATGGGCTGGGGCCAAACTCAATCAACACTACATAGGCCAGTGATTACTTCGTCTTGTGTAGCTCTTGATGGATAGCTCTTGAAGGGCTATGGGACCATCTTGAGGAGGCCAAGTGCCTGATGTTCTAGGCTAGGTGCCTAGTATTGTATTGGGATGCCGAAGTCTAGTAGGTGTGTAAGGACTTCGATGCCTGGGGTTGTTCGCCTTAGTGAGTTGTGGAGGGAGTGGGCCAACCTTGCAAGATGCTCGGTGACATTGAGAACTATACCTGATGCCTGCCTTGGGGCCTCGGGGGCAGATGAGGTCTGAGTCAAGCGTGAACCTTGGGGCCAGCCTTGGACTAGGATACAGACCGAGGAGGCTTATGCCTGATTCTGAAAGTGGGAAAAAGGACAGAGTTTCCTTGGGATTTCTCAGGTGTTGTGAAACTTTCGATGCCTGCTGGTTATACTAGTTCAGCAGAGGGTGCCGAGACTATTACATGAAGTAATAAATAACAAAGTAAATGTAATGTCCCTTAATAATAAATAATAAATAATAAAAACTTAACTTTAGGACGAAGTTCCTTAAAGTGGGGGAGTATGTAATGTCCCTTAATAATAAATAATAAATAATATAATATAATATTAAATAAATAATAAACAATAAATAAATAATAGTAATACTAAATAAATAATAATAAAATAATTTAATTACATGCTCTAAATAAATATAAATAAGAAATAAAACAAGAAAGCAGTAAAAATCAGTAAAGCTATCAAAAAGCAAAAACAAAAGAATAAAACAAGAAAGAAGTAAAGTTGCATGTTGACACATGGAGTGTGTGCATGTGGTTCCCCTTCCAATGTTTGCTCTATTTAATAGATGGGGAGGAAGATGACAAGCATTCCATCATCCATTCTCTTTGGAGAATAGTGTTGTGAGACAAAGGATACCCTAGCAATAGTACGTTGATTGAGGACTCGGGGTGGCCAGTTGTAGCAAGATTTTGTGCAACTGAGCCTACGGTTGGGTGGAGAGTCATCCCCAAGACTTTGTTGCAGGTAGCAGAGTTCAACTAGCATTCCACAAGTAAGTTGTTTCTCTACCCATATATTTTTGAACTTTGATGTTAATTAATTGATAGTTGCATGTTGAATATAAATTACTTGATTAATCTAATTAATTACATGTTTATTTTGGGCTGTTACATATGGTGCGTTCCACAGGTAAATTGTCTCTCTACCCATATATTTTTGAAATTAATGTTAACTAGTTGATAAATTTCTTGTTGATTATAAATTGCTTGATTAATCTAATTAATTATGTGTTGTTATTACGAGGTTGTTACACCGATTGTTCTGCCTTTTTCCGAAATACATTGAAAAACCATGCAAAACATCGATATTTACCTTTTCTATTGATGCGCTTGTCGTATGCCGAAGTCAACACATTAATGCTTTGGAATCGTCGATTTGGATCGATGAGATCTGACGGTCGTCAGGAATTTTGAATAGAAGACTGGATCGAGAGTTAACCACTTGAAAAAGTGGTTTTTATCATCCTCCACCTTTGCTACGTGACAACTTCTTAATGGAATCGAGGGTCGGGCCTTCAAAACAACTTACCGCCTTCTATATACCCGAAATACCATCCACTGTAGTGAAAGCCGCTTGTGATCCAACGGTCGTGATCAATCGTGATTCAACGACTGCGATTAAATCGCGCAATCACAATCATAATGTTCAATTGCCCAGAATCCTTATGTTTCAATATGTCGATGCGATCACCCTTCGCGGACTTGATAAGCTATCAACTCTGCTCTATAGCTTTTCAGATCTGATATTATCACGATATCGGAAATCACCAATTCAACAAGTTGTTCCTCCCCACTTAAGTGATGCGATTGCGTTCCACGGACCCGATAATCTTCAAGACTTCCGTCTATAAAATTTGAAGTCCAGATTCTAAATCTGAAGGCGTTTTGCGACGATTTCTAATGTATTTTGGGTTTTCCGCTTGCGGACCCAAACTACACTAAGTTTGCCTTAACCATGGGGATTTCTATGGTAAAGTATGAAAACATAGAGCCAATGCCAAAATCATCCACATACAGAGAAAAAGCAAGCATTCGGGGCCTCCACGGGCCATTTATATAATAATGCACGCAACACTGGTTTATTCACAATGAATCAACTACAGAGTCTCGGCCTTGATCATAATACAACATTAAACACCTCTATCTCAAAAGAAATGTAATCAATTACATAGTTCTACCCTCACAATCAATTCTCTGTGTACAAACATAAATACAAAACTACATTGAGGCTCTCTCCTTCCTCTAGCCTGATTCTTCTAATTAATGGCCTCTTTCTCCTATGATGCCCGTAGGCTTACAATACTCTTGATCTTCTCCCTCTCTGTCTTGCTCTCTCTCCCCTCTTCTTTAGAAAACAAAGGAAATTACATATATGTCTAAGCTAACCATCTCCTCCATAATTGAAGGAATAAACTATACATTTAGAAATCAAATCCTATCCTAATATAAACAAACTAGACTACTTGGCTTGATCTCCACATAGGGAGGATCACTTTGCCATTTATTCCCAATTCAGTTCAGAATTAGGTAATAATTAATTACTTACATTTATTTTGAAATTAATACAAATTAAACAACCAAGTCTTCCTCCAAACTTCTTTTAGCCACAACATGTGACCACTTCCATCACATTGCTGGCTAGGCCTAAATGCTCCTGCATCAGATCTTTTCCCTTCACAAGTTGCTCACGCGGACTTGGTCCAGCTGCAGGTTGAGCAGCTTCCCCTTGAAATTTGCATTTTTGGAGGGAAACCAACCTTCCCTCCAGAAATTTCACAATCCTCTCAGACAACCTACTGGGCTCTAGGATTACGCAATCCTGCTGGACAATCCTCCCAGCATGATTTGCACAAATTTTCCCAACAGCAGGTTGTTTAGCCCAGGATTTTCACAAATCTAGGTAGAAGTTAGCTTCTTAGCCTAGAAATTGCCCAAATCTCATGGGTAGCCAGCCCAACTCCCAGCCAGAAATACGCATTTTTCTCCAGCAATTAAGCAGTGTCTTGCATGTGCAACTGAGTTGATCAGTTCCCTCCGGGACTAAGCAAAACAGATTTGCATGCATGGGTTTTTTCTACCAAGGAAACATGCAAAGGCATGCCTTGTTTGAAGGATCTATGTTTAGCAGTTGGAGGTTACATGCAAGGAACATTTCAGAAACCTCCCTCCAAGTGTCGCTTCCCCTAAATTCGTGGCATGCGCATCACAACCTCGATGTTATCAAAACTCATCAACCAAACACTGCAGAGCTCATTCTTCACATTAACCTTGTAGCTCTAACATCACACATCACATTTAGGAGCAGTTGGTAAATTCATCTCAGTTGTTTTGGGGTAAGCTCGCTTCCCATGCCTTGTGCTGCATTTATGTTGCTTTTTATGTATTCTCTTGTGTCAGTGTTGTTTTCTTGATTTATTTGAACACCTGCTGTCATTTACATGTATTCTATATTTTCCAAACTAGATTGTACATTGCGCAGTTCCAGTAGTCAATCAGTCTCTCAGCAGCTCGGACTATGCCTTGTGTAGTCTTGGCAGTCGGTCTCCCAACCTCCTGATCGAAATTGCGCAACCTTCATGATTATTCACCCAGGTATGTTGCAAGTAAGTTCTCATGTTCATTCTAGTTTTTGACTGAAAAATTGCTTTCTATGAGTGTTTCCATGTCTCCAGGTATCGCAGGTGTTCATATGCCTCTCAATAGTACAAGTACAATGGCTTCCAGGAGAGCATAGACGAAGGAACCATTCAGAGCATGCTTGGGGATGCAGTCAATCAAGTGTGTATGAGATTTCCTACTCACAAAGAGATCAAGTTGTTCGTGGAAAAGGACATCAAGCAACAGCATCACAACAAGCCGCATCATTAAAAGCAACTGAAGGGATCATACTGAATGCAGCGAATGAAGCGAACACAATGAATGCAAGAGGAAGGTTGTTGACAACATAGAGGCGGAGCAAAGTTGCAAGATTAAGCAGATCCACTGATAATGAAAGCAACTTTGGAGACTTAGGCTATGTATTGATGGTGCGACATGAAGATCGCGCAAAGGCAGAAGATGGAACAAAGAAGGAGTTGCATGTGTTGAAGCAACAACTCAGGAAGAACATGAAGCTGCATAGACAGTCCAATGAGTTGTAGAAGGAATAGGAACAACAATGGGCACAACATGCACTCACGATTGAAATTGTGCCAGTACAAGTTAAGGATCCATCCCAACAGTTAACACAGAGAAAACATGGTGAGAAGTGTTGTTGATTGCATGCAAAGGATCAAACAACATGCATGTCATTGAGTGCATGCATGAAATCCAACCCATTTAATACACTCACCAAGGCGAAGTCAACAAGAAAGTCCAACTGGGGTTGAACATGCAATTCAGCAAGTTGATGTGCATGACCACCAGCACACACATGAAGATCAGCATGGACACTATGCATCAGTGTGTTGTCGGTTCAACCATACCCAAGAATACCATGCACATGTTAACAGACGAGTTGGATGAAGGGGCCGAGCCAATGCACTGGTTGCAATGGAGGCAAGAGTTTGCTTCAAAAAGATGTCACCATGAGGTACATGCACACCATCACGGACGACCAAGCTTGGCATTAGCTCACTAGCTTCACCATCACAAGCATGTCAAAGAGTTGGTCTCACCACATCGGACCGAGTGTTAGTGATGTCTTGCAAGGCTTGCTTAAGCCATGTTGTCTCACATGTGTACATGTGCATTGTAATGTTGAGTCATGTCAAGTGTAAATCGAGTGTCAATAGTTGGATGTAACAGTCATAGAGTATGCGAAGAGTCACGAGGGTAGTTGAACTGTCGCAAAGGGGAATGTCAAGGGTCACCCCACCCTTTTCTATAAATAGTCCCTCATAACTCATTGTAGAGGCTTTTTGTCAGCCAAAATTTTACTAAGACTATCTTGAAGAAGACTTGGACAGTATTGTAATGCCCCTTGGCTTCTCCACTGCACAGAACTAGTACATCTCTTTGGAGGAGCAGGCGGATGTGGCTGTAACGTTCCACTATTGGGGCTAGCAGGTTTACATGGTGTATTGTATGATTGTGATTTACACTTCTTTAATAATAAGAGCCAACACATTTTCATGCATATGTTGTTATTGTATTTGGACTGTTCCAGTTTCCTTAATGATATATGTTTTTTAACTTATGTACTTGTATATGAACTGATTTGTATGAAATTATATGAATATTGTTGTTAATGTGTTGCATATGTTGTTAATGATGTCACCGTCCATGTCGACTGCTTTGTCAGACATCAGACAAACCTTTCTCAGGAACCTTTCTATATCAACCATCACACTCGTCTCGGACTAATCTGTGAATGTTGTTCGTGTTATCTTACCTTGTATGTTGTGACTGCCGCATCTGAGTGGACTGCTCCACTGGAAGCTGTGCATGTCCTTTGTGTGGTGTGTTCCTAGTTGAGTTGGGACTGATCTCGTTCAACCTGGAACTCACCTTCCCTTCCTCTCCCTTCGAAGTGTTGGAACCTCTCGTACAAATTCCTTGACTCTCTGCATCAGTCACACCCTTGCTACTGACAGAGTTATCTTACTTGCCTCTGTGCGACACCATGGTCAAGGAATTACCTTACAACCCACTACCAGGACTCCTACACCAAACGGTCTGAGGTCTAATTAGGACTTCTTACTGGGGAGATCCCTTTGACATGTTTGCAGGTCCTGCACCGTCAACATTTCTAGTGCTAGAAGGAGGGCCTAATGACAAGCAGTGTCCTCTCATCCAGTTTTGAACCTTTGCATATCTTTCATGGAGTCTTGCATTCTTCTTCCCCCGAGGTGTTTTTCAAATCGTGAAGATGTCTCCATATTGGGGAATCTATTTGATCTCGTGTACACTCACACATATGACGGTGAAAGCGAGATGGCCTGGCCTGAGCACTTACATAACTTTCTTTCCATGATTTATGAGGAAGATGAGTTTACTAACGAATAGGCCTGTTTGCTGCTTGCATACACAGTACACGAATCTCCATTTCATTGTGTGCTCAGCCTATCGGCTGACACCGTGCACTCATGTGAGCACTTATGTGATCTTATTTAAGACATGTTCTATCATTTTGATCCAGACCATCTTGACCGGAAACTGTTATAGCAACAGAAGGCTTTGCATGAATCTGTTATTGATTTTTTGGAGCACTTCCGTGACTTGCAATTTCAAGCTCCGAGGAGCCAGATGAAGTTTGCTTATCTCTGGGACCAGTTCAAGTACTGTCTTAAGAAATTTTCCCATCCCAAGAGAAAGCTTGATGTCAATCCTCGCTCAACTTTCTTCGTTGATGGAACCACGCATTCCCATGTGGGAGCACACATTGTCTTGATGGACTGTCTGCTTCCCCCTCATTCAACAGTTCTACCATCGCCCAGTGATGTTGAGGATCATGTTTGCACACTTGTTCATCCTTCACACTCTCCCAACATCACTCCACTCAATTTTCCACAGATTTTGTTGTGATTCCTTCGAGTTCTCATATGCATTATTTTCTTCGACCTCCGTCTTCACACTTAGGTGTTCCTCTAGATGTTGTTGTCTTGCGTTCATCCATTCTAGACTCTTCACTTGTTGTGAATGAGGAACAACCCACTGACAAAGCTGGTGTTGCACAACCAACATGTGTTGTCATTCATGAAGAGTATGAGTGGGAGCATGATCATCAACACTCGATGAAGGATGACTCCCTTCCGTCTGAGCCCCCTCTGTTCTTTCTTAGCTTCTTTGGTGAACCTGCCATCCCTGATTTTGCATGTGTGCCTTCATCCACGGATGCACCCATTGTTGATCACTCGAAAGACTCACCGGATGTTATTCCATCATTTGAAAATGGAGAGGATAAGTTATTCATTGAAGACCCACTTAATCCTTCATTTGTCTTTTCCGGAAACACAGTGGATGAGTTCGTTCGCTTTCATCTATCCCTCTGTTTGATTCATCTTATTATGAGGATGCCAAAGAATTTAGTGTTTTTTCTGATCGTGGCAGTCGTGATCCATTTGCTTCTATTTTTTTATCACGACCATGAATTTATTGCAATTGATCTTTCAAAGACACTAGTTTATGGTGATTTACCTAATGATGAAGTTGAGACACCCAAGACTGTCAAGGCACTTCAGACTAAGCTGATGGTTATGTCAGGTCCTCGTTCTCTTGGGGTTAGTCTTGCTTCTGATCATGAAACTATTCAATCACCCAAGGCTCCTCCTCACTTGTTTGTATGCACTGAAGATCCGTGTCACACACAAATCACACGAACTGCACGATCCCATTGCTCATGCATTAGAGGAGTCTTACATTGCAAGCACTCGTGCATGGCACAAGTTATCTTTGTTTCTTTCTTTTGCTTGCATGTCTCAGTCAAGATTATGCTTTTTCTTCAAAGTTTCACGTAGTGTGACACAACACAATGATAAGTCCATAAACTGTCCGTCATGCACATGCACTCATTCACGTCCCGTGGGCACCTTGAAACACGAAGTGTGGATATCTTCACTGTTATATCTTTCTTTTTTGCTAGTCCACACAACAAGGTTACTTGCGGGCCAAGCCTTCACCAACATGGGTCTACCAATACGTCGATGGTTGCATTGGAAACATCACTTCATGTGATTAAGCCCATGCACCGTTAGTGTAGGAGTAGGAGTAGTGTTTGCTTTCAGTTGTTTGCTTGCATGCTTGTTTGCTTACATGCTTTGTTTGCTTGTTTGTTTGCGTGCTTGTTTGTTTACTTGCTTCGCTTTCATTTTTGCTTCTACTCTTACTTTTCTTTGTTGATTGATTAGTTCATTAGCTCATTTCATTCGTAGGTTAGTTGGCATGAAACCACATATGACTCTTGAAATGAGCTGGGTGAAGTACAAGAGGGCTTGTACAACTATCACTGCTTGGTTATCTGTCATCTTGCCTCTGTATGATGAGCTTGTTACTTTTAGTACATGATACGTCGAAGGAAAATACTTACTATTCGAAGCAAACCTTGGTGAAAACAAAATGCTTGCGCACTAACTAGTGTCACCTTCTCTAATCGGTTGTTTTTCGGTTAACCCTTGTCAGCCCAGTCAAGTAGAGTAAGGTGAGGGGGGAAACCTTAACAGGCACGTCGGAGATACAATAAACTACTTCTATGCTGGAACAACCTCTTCTACTCTCAATAAGTTGGGATCCCTTTTCGCCTCTGAAATGAATAAGTGCTATGCACAGTGAAAAATGAAAAGTCGAAAAAATCAAATGAAAAATGAATAAGGCGAAAGAAGAGAAAGGATTACTATGTAGGGAGGTGATGCAAGTAACTCTGCTGGGGTACTGACCAAGCTCGCTGGCAGTGGAGCCATGCTTGTGTTCCTATGTGACTCCACCGGGGAACTATCCAGGCCTGCTGGCAGTGGAGCAACACCAGAGATGAAACTTAGACTCTGACGACTATACTACTTGTGCACTTGTATACCCCTCAACCGCAACTGGAAAAATTGTGTTGTCTTGGCTTGGAATGTGTGTCAATCGATCAAGAGTCTGGTAGATGCTACATCTTACAATCAAGCTAGTGTGAAGCCAAGATGAGCTGAGAGTTGAACAATAATTTCGAAGGTGTTAGACTTGCTTTTCACGAACAAGGTCCATCCATAGAGCTGTAGTTCTACTAGTGTGTTACCAAGTGTTGTAGCAGCCACAAACACCGTCCAACATTTTTCCTTAGCTTGTTTTGAAGCCTCCCTACCAACCTTCACAGAAGCTTGCCTTGCTTCGTCAAGTCCTCAAGCTTCAGTGTCTTTCTTACTCAAAGGAAGCCTGTCGATCACAGTTTGCTCTTTTCCCTTCACAGGTTTCTCACCTGGACTTAGTCCAGCTAGAGGCTGAGCAACTTCCCCTTGAAATTTGCATAATTCTGGAGGGAAACCAACCTTCCCTCTAGAAATTGCAATCCTCTCTTACAGCCTACTGGGCTCCAAGCTTGTGCAATCCTGCTAGCCAACCCTCCCAGCAGGATTTACACAAATTTTCCTAGCAACATGCTGTTAAGCACAGGATTTGCACAAATTTGGGTAGAAATTATCTTCTCAGCCCAAAAATTGCTCAAATCTCCTGGGCAGCCAGCCCATCTCCCAGCCAGAAATGTACATTTTTCTCCAGCAGTCAAGTAGTCTCTTGAATGTGCATCTCAGTTGACTGGTTCCCTCTGGGACTAAGAAAAACAAACTTGCATGCATGGGCTGTTTCTCCCAAGATAGCATGCAAAAGCGTCCCATTTTCAGGGATCTATGTTTAGCAGTTGGTGGTTACATGCAAGGAACATTTCAGAAACCTCCCTCCAAGTGTCGCTTCCCCTATATTTGCGACATTCACGTCACAACATCGATGTTATCAAAACTCATCAACCAAATGCTACAGAGCTCATTCCTCACATCAAACTTGTAGCTTTAACATACCACATCACACCTAGGAGCAGTTGGCACATTCAACTCAGCTGTTTTGAGGTAAGCTCGCTTCCCATGCCTTGTGCTACATTTCTGTCGTATTTTATGTATTCTCTTGTGTGAGTGTTGTTTGCTTGATTTCCTTGAACACTTGCTATCATTTACATGTATTCTAGCTTGTCCTAGATCTGTTTCAATTTTCATTGCTATCTCACTGTTATCGCATGCATGAAACTATTTTGCACAAACGTTCGCCCAATTGGCGAACTGCCTCACCCACATGCATGCTGACTTGTTTGTTGAAGATTTCATTCATGTTTTGTATGCCCTGTTTATCACTTCTACTATCACTTAGTGTCGCCATGCATTCACTCACTTACTTGCTTTTAGTTGTTGGTCAGCAAGTCGGGCCAACCTTGGCCTGGGCTCTGCTTTCACCAAGGCTGTATTGCACAATCTGGGATAGAAAGGCTCACCTTCCTCTGCAGATTTGCACATTCAAACCGAGTGCCAGTGATGTCTTGCAAGGCTTGCTCAAGCCATGTTGTCTCACATGAGTACATGTGCATTGTAATGTTGAGGCATGTCAAGTGTAAGTCAAGTGTCAACAATTGGATGTAACAGTCATAGAGTAGGTGAAGAGTCACGAGGATAGTTGAACTGTCACAAAGGGGAATGTCAAGGGTCACCCCACCCTTTTCTATAAATAGTCCCTCATAACTCATTGTAGAGGCTTTTGGTCAGCCAAGCTTTTATTAAGACTATCTTGAAGAAGACTTGGACAGTATTGTAATGCCCCTTGGCTTCTCCACTGCACAGAACTAGTACATCTCTTTGGAGGAGCAGGCGGATGTGGCTGTAACGTTCCATTGTTGGGGCTAACAGGTTTACATGGTGTATTGTATGATTGTGATTTACACTTCTTTAATAATAAGAGCCAACACATTTTCATGCATATGTTGTTATTGTATTTGGACTGTTCCAGTTTCCTTAATGATATATGTTTTTTAACTTACGTACTTGTATATGAACTGATTTGTATGAAATTATATGAATATTGTTGTTAATGTGTTGCATATGTTGTTAATGTTGTCACCGTTCGTGTCGATTACTCTGTCAGAGATCATACAAACCATTCTCATGAACCTTTCTATATCAACCATCACACTCGTCTCAGACTCATCCGTGAGTGTTTTTCGTGTTATCTTACCTTGTATGTTGTGACTACCACATCCATGTGGACTGCTCTACTGGAAGCTGGGCATGTCCTTTGTGTGGTGTGTTCCTAGTTGAGTTTGGACTGATTCCTTTCAACCTGGAACTCACCTTCACCTTCCTCTCCCTTCGAAGTGTTGGAACCTCTTGTACACATTCCTTGACTCTCTACATCAGTCACACCCTTGCTACTGATAGAGTTATCTTACTTGCCTCTATGCGACATCACGGTCAAGGCATTACCTTACAACCCACTACTGGGACTCCTACACAAAACGGTCTGAGGTCTAATTGGGACTTCTTACCGGGGAGATCCCCTTGACATGTTTGTGGGTCCTGCACCATCATCATTTCTAGCGCTAGAAGGAAGGCCTAATGACAAGCAGTGTCCTCTCATCCAGTTTTGAATCTTCGCATATCTTAAATGGAGTCTTGCATTCTTCTTTCCCCAAGGTGTTTTTCGGGTCGTGAAGATGTCTCCATCTTGGGGAATCTGTTTGATCTCTTTTCCACTCACACATATGATGGTGAAAGCGAGGTGGCCTGGCCTAAGCACTTACATAACTTTCTTTCCATGATTTATGAGGAAGATGAGTTTACTAACAAATAAGCCAGTTTACTGCTTGCATACACAGTTCACGAATCTCCATTTCGTTGGGTGCTCAGCCTACTAGCTAACACCATGCACTCATGTGAGCACTTCTGTGATCTTATTGAAGACATGTTCTATCTTTTTGATCCAGACCATCTTGACTAGAAACTATTACAGCAACAGAAGGCTTCGCATGAATCCGTTATTGATTTTTGGGAGCACTTCCGTGACTTGCAATTTCAAGCTCCGAGGAGCCAGATGAAGTTGACTTATCTCTGGGACCAGTTCAAGTACTATCTTAAGAAATTTTCCCATCCCAAGAGAAAGCTTGATGTCAAGCCTCACTCAACCTTCTTCATTGATGGAACTGCGCAATCCCATGGGAGAGCACACATTGTCCCGACGGACTGTTTGCTTCCCCCTCATTCAACAGTTCTACCATCACCCATTGATGTTGAGGATCATGTTTGCACACCTGTTCATCCTTCACACTCTCCCAACATCACTTCACTCAATTTTCCCATAGATTTGGTTGTGATTCCTTCAAGTTCTCATATGCATTCTTTTCTGTTGGAAATAATACTGAGAGGGGGGGTGAATCAGTATTATCAAGCAATTTACCAAATCTTCCTTATTTGATCTTTTGAATTATTCTTGCATATCAGTACCATAAAATAATGAGCATGAATAAAGAAAATAGACAGTCACACCAAAGAACACAAGATGTAAGGTGGAAACCCAATGCGGGAGAAAACCACCTGCTGCAATATGTCTCTATCTTCTTTCAAGAAATTCTTTTTACAATGATTTTGTACTGGTGCAGTCCTTTACCAGCACGCAGGCTGCAACCTGCAGAAAGCTACAACTCTCTCTCGTTTTCCAGTCTCTCCTGGAAGGGAGCTACAACCCCCTACTTCTTTTCATGAAGAATCAAATGATCAACAAGTATACAACAGATACAGTCCACTACAGATATCAGATCAGTAATTACAGAAATAACCCAGAACACCTTATGAACAGAAATATACAGTCAACAGATCATCTTAAGACAGGGACGCATATTTTCTTTCTGTGACCTGCGACTGGACGCAGTCTACCTTCCACTGTTCTGCGTGCCGACGCACTGTTCCTCTATGCTTTGCTGCGACCGGCGCACCCAGAAACACTATCGCGCCGCGTCGTTTGCTTCAGAGACGCACCCAATAACA
This sequence comes from Pinus tabuliformis, assembly GCA_031772625.1. Taxonomy (NCBI): domain Eukaryota; kingdom Viridiplantae; phylum Streptophyta; class Pinopsida; order Pinales; family Pinaceae; genus Pinus; species Pinus tabuliformis. The sequence continues at coordinate 1,668,233,291 of CM062816.1, read as the reverse complement.
CAGTCGCACCGCGTCTTTTGCTTCAGAGACGCACCCAATAACACAGTCGCGCCGCGTCCTTTGCCTCAGAGACGCACCTGAGCGTTTACTGTACTGCGTCCCGGCGCACTTTCCCTTCACTGAACCTGCGTCCCTTCGGATATAAAAGATATGAGGACTTCAGAACCAACCCAAACACTCAGATCCACAGATCTTACCATGCGCCATAGAGATCACAGTCCATTAGAAGATTCGCCTTCATAGATCTGGACTAGATCTCACCAAAAGATATTCAACCAAGATGATGATAATCCAAATGAACTCCTTTGCTTTATATAGGCAAGCTTCTCCCCAAAACATGGAACAAAACCACGAGCCGACACCATAGAAACACAAAACCGTCGGCTAGATACCACACAAGAAACCCCCACGTGCTTTTCTCTGCCTTGAAATGTGTGCACTGGGCGGACGCACCTCCTGAACGGCTGGCCTGCGTCCCTGGACGCGGGTTCTGTATGGTATACCTGCGGGGACGCACTTGCTGAACATATTTCCTGCGTCCTTCTTGATTTATCACCTGAATGGGTTTGCCATCAAGGACAATACCTGAATCATAATGCCAACAATCTCCCCCTTTGGACTTGATGGCAACCACATAATCTTCAGCTTCATTCTCCCCCTTTGACATCAAGGGCAAAGGGTATGCTCCCCCTATGCTCATGCATCTCCAGATCTGTAACCAGAAATCCATCATGAAGGAGATAGAGACATATTGCAGCTATTTCCAAGATCTCCTTTTCCATAATGCCAACAATGCATTATGTGCTCCCCCTGAGCCTATACCACCAATAGGAAGATGATCAACAGTAAGATGATGCATCAACAACCCCCAGCTTTTGCCTGAGGTATTCAAAAGTGTCCCTGGGCAACGGTTTGGTGAAAATATCAGCAACTTGTTCCTTAGAAGGAACATACTCCAACTTGACCTTCTGTTCAAGTACTTGTTCCCGGAGAAAATGATACTTGATTGGTATGTGCTTGGTTTTTGAATGCATAACCGGATTCTTTGAGATGCTGATTGCACTTGTGTTGTCACATAAGATAGGGATTGGAGGAGTACAAGTGATTTGATAATCCTGCAAATTCTGCATCATCCAAAGGAGTTGGGTGCAACAAGATGCAGCAGCAACATATTCTGCTTCAGCTGTAGACAAGGCAATTGAACTCTGTTTCTTGCTGAACCAAGAGACCAGTCTGGGACCCATAAAGAACGCACCACCACTTGTGCTTTTCTTGTCATCCACGCTTCCGGCCCAATCTGCATCTGTATAGGCATGAAGAGTAAGATCTGTATCTCTAGGATACCATAAGCCATAATTTTGAGTCCCTTGAAGATATTTAAAAATTCTCTTCACTGCTTGAAGATGAGTCTCCTTCGGATTTGCCTGAAATCTTCCAACTATTCCAACTGCATGCATGATGTCTGGTCGGGTACCTGTCAAATATAGTAAACTTCCAATCATAGATCTGTAGGTTGGTTGATGTACTGCTGCAGATTCATCATTTGCACTGAGACTACATCCTGTGACCATGGGTGTACATACTGGTTTTGCATCTTCCATGCCATATTTTTTCAAAATCTGCTTGAGATACTTGGTTTGAGATAAAAAGATTCCTCCTTCCTTCTGTTGGATTTGCAAACCAAGGAAATATGTCAGTTCTCCTAGCAAGGACATTTCAAATTCTTTCTGCATGACTGAGGCAAAGCTTTGACTCATAGCTTCTTCATTGCTGCCAAAAATAATGTCATCTACATACACAACAAGTATTAGCAATTTGTCATTTTCAACTTTTATATACAGATTGCTATCTGCTGAACCTTTTAAGAAACCTTGTTGATGAAGATATTTGTCCAACCGGTAGTACCAAGCCCTTGGAGCTTGTTTGAGACCATAGAGAGCCTTTTTCAGTCGGCATACAAGATTTGGATCATTTCCAAGAATGAACCCATCTGGCTGTTCAATGTATACTTCTTCTTCCAGGTCTCCATTCAAAAAGGCTGATTTCACATCCATTTGAAATACTTTGAAGTTCTGAAAACTTGAGAGAGCAAGGAACATTCGGATGGCCTCAAGTCTTGCAACAGGAGCAAAAGTTTCTTCAAAGTCTATTCCTTCTTGCTGCGCATACCCTTTACAGACGAGTCTGGCTTTGTTTCTAATTACTTCTCCATTTTCATTCAATTTATTTTTGAAGACCCATTTTGTTCCAATAACATTCTTATCTTTTGGTCTAGGAACCAGCTCCCAAGTGTTGTTCTTTTCGATTTGCTCAAGTTCTTCATCCATTGCTTTCACCCAAAATTCATCTTTGCATGCCTCTTTCACATTTTGTGGCTCGGTGGAGGAAAGTAATGCCAAATAGCTTGAAGCTTCTGCAACTGTTCTTCTAGTTTGTATACCTGCTTCTTTTTGTCCCATGATCTGAGATTCTGGATGGTTCTTCTGAACATATCTGGATGGAGTCTTTTCTTCTATTCTTGTCCGTTCTTCTGCTTCTTCGTGAGGTTCTTCTTGAGATTCTTCTTGAGGTTCTTCTTCTTCATCATTCTGTCTTTGAGGGTAGCTCTCATCTTCTTCGATGTCTTCACGATGTATTTGCCTAGGAATATATCCCTTTTCATCAACCACTACATCAATGCTGTCAACAATTCTGCCAAGTCTTTTATTGTAGCATTTGTATGCTTTGCTATGTGGAGAATAGCCAAGAAGAATGCCTTCATCTGCTCTAGGATCAAGTTTCCCAAGCTGCTCCTCAGTATTCTTGATATAGCATTTGCTCCCAAATATTTTGAAGTGCTTTACCGAAGGAGTTTTACCACTCCAGAGCTCATGAGGGGTTTGAGTGCTGTTCACCCGGACATTTGTCTTGTTGAGAATAATAACCGCAGTATGTGCAGCCTCACCCCAGAAGGTTGCGGGGGTTCCTGATTCATCAAGCATAGCACGAGCCATTTGTTGGATTGTTCTGTTCATTCTTTCAACAACTCCATTTTGCTGAGGCGTTCTAGCTGTAGAGAATTCTCTCCTTATCCCATGTTCATCACAGAAATCGAAAAATTCATTTGAAGTAAATTTCCCACCTCTGTCAGATCTGAGGCACTTAATTTTGTGACCTGATTCATTTTCAGCCAAGGCTTTGAAGGTTTTGAATTTTTCGAATGCTTCATCTTTGTGCTTCATAAGACCTAACCCAACAAACCTGGAGAAATCGTCAATAAATAATATCAAGTATTCCTCTCCTCTAGGTGTTCTTTTTCTGAATGGTCCACATACATCTGTATGTACTAGCTCAAGAGGCATGCTGGCTGATCCTTCTTTCTCTGGAAAGTTAGTTCTGGTTTGTTTTCCAAACTGACATGATCTGCATATGGTGTTGTCAGGAATTTTGATATCTGGAAGATCACGAACTGCCTGATATTTGCAAGCTTTCCTTATTTGTGAGAAGCTTAGATGTCCCAACCTTCGATGCCATAACCAGTGCTCTTCATTCTTGCTTAGATAGCATTGTTGTTGTCCTTCATCAAATATGTATAGATTATTTGGAGTTCTCTTTCCTTTGAGAACTGTTTTACCTGTATCAAGATCACGAACAAGACATCCATTTGATCTGAATATAACCTCGGTTCTTTGATCACACATCTGGCTGACACTTAGAAGATTATGCTTCAATCCATCAACAAACAAAACATTTCCAGCCTTAACATCTTCTTTTAAAGGAGCAATACCTTTTCCTTTTATAGTTGCAGGAGTATCATTTCCAAAAGAGACTTTCTTTCCCTTTTCTAAATTAGAATAAGACTCAAGTTTTTCTTTATCACCTGTCATATGCTTCGAACATCCACTGTCAATGTACCATAGATTTTCTTGTCCTTCTGCATAAAATGCTATCCCACATCTTTCTGTTTGAGGTTCCTTTATTCTCCATGTTTTGGCGCCTGAGGCTTGTTCCTTTTTCTGCTCTTGTACCTTTCTTTCCGGAAACCTGCTTCTGCATTCAAAGTCTTTATGTCCAAAATTATTGCAAATAGAACATTCAACTTCATTTTCAAGAGTTGAAAAGTTGTTATAGGTCCTTTTTGTAATCCCTGTCATACTTCTTTGTTTTTGAGCTTCCCTAGTCATGATTGTTTTATACGCAACACATTGAGCTGCTTTGTGACCAAAGTTATGGCAAGAAAAGCATTGTCCATTGAAGAAGCTTCTACGATTATTGGATCTACCAGCCAACTGATTGTAATTTCTATTTTCATCTATTCTTGAACCAAATTGAGAAGATTTTACCTGTGGCTGGTTGTGGCTTTTGTTCACCCTTAAGCTGGATTGCCCCTGATAGTTTCTGCTTGACATTTGTCCCTGTTTTACCTGATGATCTTCCTTGTGCTCTTGCTCATTTCTTCTTGCTGCATCAAGATAACTTTTTGAAGTGGATGCTTGAGAAGTTTCTCCATTATAGCCCAAACCTGTCTTATTTAGTGGAGACCGCTGCACACTGATAATCTCATCCAAAGTTTCAGATCCTTTGACAAACTTGAGATTAATAGTTTTTGTTTTCTCAATTTCTTTTCTAAGACCAACAATTTCACCTTCTAATTTTTCAAGATGTTTTTCCTTTTCGTCAATTTGGAATTGTAGAGTATCAATAATCATGTTCTTTTCTTCTATGCATCTCTTGAGTCTAGTAATTTCATCATAAAGGTTATCCACATCTACAACATCCTCATAATCATCATCTTCAAATGCCATTAACAACCTATATTTATTACCTTGTTCATCTTCATCACTGTTTGATAAGCCATCGCTATCTTCATGGGTGTAGTAGCTTTTCTTATTTGCGCTTTGTTTCTTGTTCCATCTAACTGGTTCCTTTCCTTTATCCTTATAAGAGCATTTTGCAGCATAATGACCTACTCTTCCACAAGCAAAGCATTTGAAAGGTAGCTTACCTCTGAACCTTCCAGAACCTCTTTGAAGATTTCTGACAAAATTTGATTCTTCTTCCTCTTCTTCTGGATCATGGCTTGCTTCATAGTAATCTTCTTTGCCTGATGCTTTAAAAGCAGCCTCCCTTCTATCTGATGGTCCTCCCTTTCTCATTTCATAAGCAGTTAGAATTCCATGTAGCTGAGACATAGTAAGAACACGGAGATTTTCTTTTTCTTCTATTGCAGATACTTTGGATTCAAACTTGGGGGATAATGATCTTAGAATCTTTTGAACTACTAGAGACTCCTTTACTTCTTCACCCAAATTTTTCATACAATTTACAATCTCATCTACCCGAAGAAAATAATTAGCCACACTTTCATCATTATACATCTTGAGAGTCTCATATTGAATTCTGAGAGTTTGAAGTTTGGCTTGTTTTACCTGTTCATCTCCTTCATAGCTTGTGATCATTTTGTCCCATATTTCTTTTGCTGATTTGAAGTGCATTACCTTCATGAATTCTGTTTGGGATATACTTCCTAATAGAGTACTGACTGCTTTTGCATTTGTTTCATACTTCTTTTTCTCAGCTGGATCTGTAGGAGTAGCTGAAGGAAAAGCATAGCCTGTTTCTACAATGTCCCAAACTTCAGTACCAAGAGATTGAAGATATGCAGTAACTCTTACCTTCCAATAATTGAAGTTTGTCCCATCAAAAACTGGTGGCCTGATTGATGCTTCTCTCTCGTAGTTGCTCATGATGAACGATCTACCTTCAAGCGATCAAGCTTTTCTGAAGGACCTTCTCTGATACCAATTGTTGGAAATAATACTGAGAGGGGGGGTGAATCAGTATTATCAAGCAATTTACCAAATCTTCCTTATTTGATCTTTTGAATTATTCTTGCATATCAGTACCATAAAATAATGAGCATGAATAAAGAAAATAGACAGTCACACCAAAGAACACAAGATGTAAGGTGGAAACCCAATGCGGGAGAAAACCACCTGCTGCAATATGTCTCTATCTTCTTTCAAGAAATTCTTTTTACAATGATTTTGTACTGGTGCAGTCCTTTACCAGCACGCAGGCTGCAACCTGCAGAAAGCTACAACTCTCTCTCGTTTTCCAGTCTCTCCTGGAAGGGAGCTACAACCCCCTACTTCTTTTCATGAAGAATCAAATGATCAACAAGTATACAACAGATACAGTCCACTACAGATATCAGATCAGTAATTACAGAAATAACCCAGAACACCTTATGAACAGAAATATACAGTCAACAGATCATCTTAAGACAGGGACGCATATTTTCTTTCTGTGACCTGCGACTGGACGCAGTCTACCTTCCACTGTTCTGCGTGCCGACGCACTGTTCCTCTATGCTTTGCTGCGACCGGCGCACCCAGAAACACTATCGCGCCGCGTCGTTTGCTTCAGAGACGCACCCAATAACACAGTCGCACCGCGTCTTTTGCTTCAGAGACGCACCCAATAACACAGTCGCGCCGCGTCCTTTGCCTCAGAGACGCACCTGAGCGTTTACTGTACTGCGTCCCGGCGCACTTTCCCTTCACTGAACCTGCGTCCCTTCGGATATAAAAGATATGAGGACTTCAGAACCAACCCAAACACTCAGATCCACAGATCTGACCATGCGCCATAGAGATCACAGTCCATTAGAAGATTCGCCTTCATAGATCTGGACTAGATCTCACCAAAAGATATTCAACCAAGATGATGATAATCCAAATGAACTCCTTTGCTTTATATAGGCAAGGTTCTCCCCAAAACATGGAACAAAACCACGAGCCGACACCATAGAAACACAAAACCGTCGGCTAGATACCACACAAGAAACCCCCACGTGCTTTTCTCTGCCTTGAAATGTGTGCACTGGGCGGACGCACCTCCTGAACGGCTGGCCTGCGTCCCTGGACGCGGGTTCTGTATGGTATACCTGCGGGGACGCACTTGCTGAACATATTTCCTGCGTCCTTCTTGATTTATCACCTGAATGGGTTTGCCATCAAGGACAATACCTGAATCATAATGCCAACATTTTCTTCGACCTTCGTCTTCACACTCAGGTGTTCCTCCGGATGATGTTGTCTTGTGTTCATCCATTCCGGACTCTTCACTTGTTGTGAACGAGGAACAAACCACTAACGGAGTTGGTGTTGCACAACCAACATGCGTTGTCATTCATGAAGAGTATGAGTGGGAGCATGATCATCAACACTCGGTGAAGGATGACTCCCTTCCGTCTGAGCCCCCTTTGTTCTTTCCTAGTTTCTTTGGTGAACTTGCCATCCCTGATTTTGCATGTGTGCCTTCATCCATGGATGCACCCATTGTTGATCACTCACAGGACTCACCGGATGTTAGTCCATAATTTGACAACGAAGAGGATAAGTTATTCATTGAAGATCCACTTGATCCTTCATTTGTCTTTTCCAAAAACACAAAGGATGAGTTCATTCGCTTTTCATCTACCCCTCTGTTTAATTCATCTGATTATGAGGATGCCAAAGAATTCATTGATTTTTCTGATCGTGGCGGTCGTGATCCATTTGCTTCTATTTTTTATCATGGTCATAAATTTATCGCAGTTGATCCTTCGAAGCCACCGGTTTATGATGATTTACTTAATGATGAAGTTGAGACACCCAAGACTGTCAAGGCATTTCAGCCCGAGCTGATGGTTATGTCAAGTCCTCATTCTCTTGGGGTTAGTCTTGCTTCTGATCATGAAACTGTTCAATCACCCAAGGCTCCTCCTCACTTGTTTGTATGCACTGAAGATCCATCTCATACACAAATCACACTTCCTCCACTCGAACCGCACGATCCCATTACTCATGCATTGGAGGAGTCTTACATTGCAAGTGCTCGTGCGCGACACAAGTTATCTTTGTTTCTTTCGTTTGCTTGCATGTCTCAGTCAAGAGTGTACCTTTTCTTCAATGACACAACACCATGATAATTCCACAGACTGTCCATCATGCACATGCACTCACTCATGTCCCGTGGGCACCTTGAAACACGAAGTGTGGCTGTCTTCACTGTTATATATTTCGTGTTTGCTAGTTCGCACAACTGGGTTACTCGCGGGCCAAGCCTTCACCAACATGGGTCTACCAATGCACCGATGGTTGCATTGGAAATATCACTTCATGTGATTAGTCCCATGCACTGTTAGTGTAGGAGTAGGAGTAGTGTTTGCTTTCAGTTGTTTGCTTGCATGCTTGTTTGCTTACATGCTTTGTTTGCTTGTTTGTTTGCTTTCTTGTTTGTTTACTTGCTTTGCTTTCATTTTTGCTTCTACTCTTACTTTTCTTTTTTTATTGATTAGTTCATTAGCTCGTTTCATTCGTAGGTTAGTCGGCATGAAACCATGTATGACTCTTGAAATGAGCTGGGTGAAGTACAAGAGGGCTTGTACTACTATCACTACTTGGTTATTTGTCATCTTGCCTTTGTATGATGAGCTTGTTACTTTAGTACATGATACGTCGAAGGAAAATACATATTATTCAAAGCGAACCTTGGTGAAAACAAAATGCTTGCGCACTAACTAGTGTCACCTTCTCTAGTCGGTTGTTTTTGGGTTAACCCTTGTCAGCCCAGTCAAGTAGAGTAAGGTGAAGGGGGAAACCTTAACATGCACTTCAAAGATACAATAAACTACTTCTATGCTGGAACAACCTCTTCTTCTCTCAATAAGTCGGGATCCCTCTTCCGCCTCTGAAATGAATAAGTGTTATGCACAGTGAAAAATGAAAAAAATGAAAAGTCAAAAAATTCAAATGAAAAATGAATAAGGTGAAAGAAGAGAAAGGATTCCTGCACAGGGAGGTGATGCAAGTAACTGTGTTGGGTTACTGACCAGGCTCGCTGGCAAGTGGAGCCATGCTTGTGTTCCTATGTGACTCCACCGGGGTACTGTCCAGGCCTGCTGGTAGTGGAGCAACACCAGAGATGAAACTTAGACTCTGACGACTATACTACTTGTGCACTTATATACCCCTCAACCGCAATCGAAAAAATTGTGTTGTCTTGGCTTGGAATGTGTGTCAATTGACCAAGAGTCTGGCAGATGCTACATCTTACAATCAAGCTAGTGTGAAGCCAAGATGAGCTGAGAGTTGAACAACACTTTTGGAGGTGTTAGACTTGCTTTTCACGAACAAGGTCCATTCATAGAGTTGGAGTTCTATCAGTGTGTTGCCAAGTGTTATAGCAGCCACAACCACCCTCCAAAATTTTTTCTTAGCTTGTTTTGAAGCCTCCCTACCAACCTTCATAGAAGCTTGCCTTGTTTCATCAAGTCCTCAAGCTTCAGTGTCTTTCTACTCAAAGGCATCCTGTCGATCATAGTTTGATCTTTTCCCTTCACAAGCTGCTCACTCAGACTTGGTCCAGCTACTGGCTGAGGAGCTTCCCTCCAAAAATTTGCTCATTTCTAGAGGGCAACCAACCTTCCCTCCAGAAATTGCGCAATCATCTCTAACAACCTATTGGGATCTAAGCTTGCGTAATCCTACTAGCCAACCCTCCCAGCAGAATTTGCACAAATTTTCCCAGCAGCACGTTGTTCAGCCCAGGATTTGCACAAATCTGGGTAGAAATTAGCTTCTCAGCCCAAAGATTGCTCAAATCTTCTGGGTAGCCAACCCAGCTCCCAGCCAGAAATGTGCATTTTTCTATAGCAATCAAGCAGTCCCTTGAATGTGCATATGAGTTGACCGGTTCCCTCTGGGACTAAGCAAAATATACTTGCATGCATGGGTTGCTTCTCCCAAGGAAACATGCAAAGGCATCCCATTTTTAGGGATCTGTGTTTAGCAGTTGGAGGTTACATGCAAGGAACATTTCAAAAACCTCCCTCCAAGTGTCGCTTCCCCTAGATTTGTGGCATGCACGTCACAACCTTGACGTTATCAAAACTCATCAACCGGATGCTACAGAGCTCATTCCTCACATCAAACTTGTAGCTTTAACATCCCACATCACACCTAGGAGCATTCGGCACATTCAACTCAGTTGTTTTGGGGTAAGCTCGCTTCCCATGCCTTGTGCTGCATTTTTGTCGCATTTTATGTATTCTCTTGTGTGAGTGTTGTTTGTTTGATTTCCCTAAACACCTGCTATCGTTTACATTTATTCCAGATTGCCCTAGATTTGTTTCAATTTTCATTGCTATCTCACTGTTGTCGCATGCATGAAACGGTTTTGCACAGACGTTCAACCAACTGGTGAACTGCCTCATGCACATGCATGTTGACCTGTTTGCCTAATATTTCATTCATGTTTTGCATGCCCTGCTTATCACTTCTACTATCACTTAATGTCACCATGCCTTCACTGACTTACTTGCATTCAGTTGCCGGTCGGAGAGTTGGGCCAACCTTGGCCCAGGCTCTGCCTTCACCAAGGCTGTATTGCACAATCTGGGAAAGGAAGGCTCACCTTCCTCTCCAGATTTGTGCATTCCTACCCAACACTAGCATGCAATACTATTTTGTGCATTTCTGGAGGACAATGGCTAGTTGGCTCAAGAAATTGCGCAAATCTATGCTTGGGCCAGTAGTCCTTCCCAGCTGGAATTGCGCAATGTGCAATCCCAGCAGTTAGTAGTGAGAATGGACTGTGCATTACATAGTTCCAGCAGTAAATCAGTCTTTATAAGTAGAACTTCGGCGTAAATCACATAAAGAAAGACATTTTTCGACGCGTTTCGAACCAACCAGTGTTGTTCATCATCAGGACAAGTTGAAGAAACAGATCCAGCTTTGCATTTTAAATAGTCTGAGCAGAGCCTCCAATGGCTATCTTGACCAATGGCTAATTTTGACTTAGGAACCGGAGTCAAAAAGTCAAATTGATAATTTAATGGGAGTTAGTTATCATTGGTTACCATACCTTAAAATATATAAATGAAATAATTATAGATGGTGTTTACGTTATTAGTTAGTTAAAAGGTAACATTAAAAATTGTAAATTATATGGGAATTAGTTAGATCAAAGACCTAACTTTTATATATATATATATATATATACATATACATATAAGGTAATTTTAGGATGATAGTTAGTTATAATAACTATATATTACTAGAAGGTTAAAATTAAATAGATAAATATATATATATATATATATATATATATATATATATATATATATATATATATATATATAGATATATATATATAATTTTAGATGGTGTTTACGTTATTAGTTAGTTAAAAGGTATAATTTAATACTTAAAAAATGTAAACTAAATGGGAATTAGTTAGATTAAAGACCTAATATATATATATATATATATATCAAAATATATATAAGGTATGATAGTTAGTTATAATTACTAGAAAGTTAAAAATAGATAAATATATATATATATATATATATAAATATATAAATGAAATAATTTTAGATGGTGATTACGTTATTTGTTGGTTAAAAGGTATAATTCAATACTTAAAAATCGTAAACTAAATGGAAATTAGTTAGATTAAAGACCTAACTTTTTATAAATATATATTATAAATATATATATAAGGTAATTTTAGGAAGATAGTTAGTTATAATAACTATATATTACTAATAAGTTGAAATTAGATGGATAAATAACTAAAAGATACACAAAAATAAAAATGAATAAAATTTAATTAAGAACGTAGAATAAATAAATAAATCCAAAAAATAATTAATTAATTAATAGACCTTAAAAAAAAGAAATAATAATAATAATTAATTAATAAAAATAATATTATATAATAGTTACAATTATATTCATTAATATCTATCAGGAAGAAATAAATAAATAAAAAGAGCGACCTAACATAAAAGGAAGGAGAAGGACCAGAAAAAGTCCAAAACACGAAGGATAAACCCTAACGAAAGCAAAGAAGATGAAGGGGGGCGAGGGGTGGGGAGAGGGAGGAAGAGAAAGACTAGGATGAAAGGGCAGGGATCCAACATCTACTGATCTTCCAGCCGTCATCTCTATTGAGATTGTTAGGCCTTCTTTCAATCTCAATAGCTTCCTTGAATTTACGATGATGGAACTGAGGAACTTTGGCAACAACCTTGGCCTCCTCTATACAAACCTGATGCTTGGTCTTTTCTACATGTTTTGCTAACGCTGAAGACTTGGATCTCCCATGTCTTAGGTCAGTTTCATGTTCGCTGATCCTCTGATGGATGGAGCGCCCTGTTTCCCCAATATAGGGTGTCCCACAAGAACAAGGGATCAAGTAGACACCCTTCATGTCCTTAGGGTTAATGGGATCTTTCACCGATCGGAGGGAATTGCGAATGGTGTTGAGGGGCCTAAAGGTTGAGGGAATATCATACCTCTTAAGGATCCGAGCAATCTTGTCCGTGGTTCCTTGGACATAGGGAAGATGGACACCTAGACGACGCTCTTTTGGCTCTTTCTTAATTAACACATTTTTAGAGGCTTTAAGGAAAGCCTTCTGACCTAGGCGCCTACTATATCCATTCTCCACAAAGACATCAAGGAGATGGGATCTCTCCTTATCAAAGCTCTCACTATCAAAAATCCTAAGGGCACGAGTAGCAAGGGTGTTAAGAACACCCATCTTCTGAGCAGGGAAATGATGGGAATCAGCATGAAGATACTGCTCAGTATGCGTTTTCTTCCGGAACACAGAGTGGGAGAGATAGCTGTCCTTATTCCTAGATATAAGAATATCTAGGAAAGGGAGGCAACCATTGACCTCTTTTTCCATGGTGAACTTAATGGCAGAGGAATGGCCGTTGAGGTGATTGAAGAAGCGATCCAGCTCCTCTGGGGCATGGGACCAGATGACATTAGTGTCATCTACATATCTTTTCCAAAGCTTGGGAAGGAGACGAGCCGAGGCTAAGGCTTTGGCTTCAAAATCTTCCATAAAAAGATTCGCAACAATAGGGGAAAGAGGGGAACCCATGGCAACACCACATGTCTGTTCAAAGAACTCACCCTCGAAATAGAAGAAAGTGGAAGTGAGACAGATCTCAACCAGAAGCATGGTATCAGGATCTGTTAGGCGATAGATCACTTCCAAGGCCTCCTTTATAGGGATGCAAGTATAAAGGGAGACCACATCAAAGCTGATGAGAATGTCCTTAGGGCTAAGCCTAATATCCTTAAGCTACTTAATGAAGGATGCAGAGTCTTTCACGAAGGACTCAGTACGGCCAACCAGGGGCTTAAGTTTAAGGGCAAGGAACTTAGCTAGAAGATAGGTCGGACCGCCAATGGTGTTGACGATAGGCCTCAGAGGGGCCCCTTCCTTGTGAATCTTCGGTAACCCATAGATCCTAGGAGCAATGGGACTGCTTTCAATGAGCTTGTGGCACAGGGAACTCACCGAGTTATTAGATTTGATGGCGAGAGCCACTGTCCTAGAAATCTTCTTCAGAGGGTTCTTGGGCAGTTTTTTATAACTGCCACTATTGTGAAGATGATCTAACATCTTGCTACGGTAATCATCCTTGTTAAGGATGACTGTAGCTGCTCCTTTGTCCGCCTTCAGAACGACAATATCTTTGTTCTGATTTAAGGATTTTAGGGCAGAGAATTCCTCATTGCTGAGGTTCTACTTATAACTATTATGGATCACAGAAGCCTCAATTCAACAATTGATTCCCTGCACGGTAAAGCCATTGCATCTAAGGTTCATCATTTTGAATGGGCACGCTTACAGGTCTCGAAGTTGAAGACATATCTAGCTTTTCTGAAAAGATGCAGAGATTCCGTAGTTATCCCGGTCTTCATCCAAATCAGCCATCGCCTCCACACTTCTTCTAACCATGGGGTGTTCGTAAAAACCAGTCTAGTGCTTTTGAGATCTGAAATTAATAGGGTCAGGAGAAACCTCTGCCGATTCTCTCAGGATCTTCTATGTTTGCACTTGGAACTTTCGAACTTGATCTCCCCCTCCCTGTGGGCCAGAATATATGCATGCTCTGCATTAAACCTCAGCAATGAGGAATTATCTGCCCTAAAATCCTTAAATCAAAACAAAGATATTGTCGTTTTGAAGGTGGACAAAGGAGGAGCTACGATCATCCTTAACAAGGATGATTACCGTAGGAAGATGTTATATCATCTTCACAATAGCGGCAGTTATAAAAAACTGCCCAAGAACCCTCTGAAGAAGATTTCTAGGACAGTGGCTCTCGCCATCAAATCTAATAGCTCGGTGAGTTCCCTGTGCCACAATCTCATTGAAAGCAGTCCCATTGCTCCTAGGATCTATGGGTTATCGAAGATTCACAAGGAAGGGGCCCCTCTGAGGCCTATCGTTAACACCATTGGCGGTCCGACCTATCTTCTAGCTAAGTTCCTTGCCCTTAAACTTAAGCCCCTGGTTGGCTGCACTGAGTCCTTCGTGAAAGACTCTGCATCCTTCATTAAGGAGCTTAAGGATATTAGGCTTAGCCCTGAGGACATTCTCGTCAGCTTTGATGTGGTCTCCCTTTATACTTGCATTCCTATAAAGGAGGCCTTGGAAGTGATCGATCGCCTAACAGATCTTGATACCGCGCTTCTGGTTGAGATCTGTCTCACTTCCACTTTCTTCTGTTTCGAGGGTGAGTTCTTTGAACAGACATGTGGTGTTGCCATGGGTTCCCCTCTTTCCCCTATTGTTGCGAATCTTTTTATGGAAGATTTCGAAGCCAAAGCTTTAGCCTCAGCTCGTCTCCTTCCCAAGCTTTGGAAAAGGTATGTAGATGACACTAATGTCATCTGGTCCCATGGCCCAGAGGAGCTAGATCGCTTCTTCAATCACCTCAACGGCCAGTCCTCTGCCATTAATCTCACCATGGAAAAAGAGGTCAATGGTTGCCTCCCTTTCCTGGATATTCTTATATCTAGGAATAAGGACGGTTATCTCTCCCACTCTGTGTTCCGGAAGAAAACGCATACTAAGCAGTATCTTCATGCCAATTCCCATCATTTCCCTACTCAGAAGATGGGTTTTCTTAACACCCTTGCTACTCGTGCCCTTAGGATTTCTGATAGTGAGAGCTTTGATAAGGAGAGATCCCATCTCCTTGATGTCTTTGTGGAGAATGGATATAGTAGGTTCCTAGGTCAGAAGGCTTTCCTTAAAGCCTATAAAAATGCGTTTATAAAGAAAGAGCCAAAAGAGCGTCGTCTAGGTGTCCATCTTCCCTATGTCCAAGGAACCACGGACAAGATTACTCGGATCCTTAAGAGGTATGATATTCCCTCAACCTTTAGGCCCCTCAACACCATTCGCAATTCCCTCCAATCGGTGAAAGATCCCATTAACCCTAAGGACATGAAGGGTGTGTACTTGATCCCTTGTTCTTGTGGGACCCCCTATATTGGGGAAACATGGCGCTCCATCCATCAGAGGATCAGCAAACATGCAGCCGACCTAAGACATGGGGGATCCAAGTCTTCAGCATTAGCAGAACATGTAGAAAAGACCAAGCATCAGGTTTTTATAGAGGAGGCCAAGGTTGTTGCCAAAGTTTCTCAGTTCCATCATCGTAAATTCAGGGAAGCTATTGAGATTGAAAGAAGGCCTAACAATCTCAATAGAGATGACGGCTGGAAGATCAGTAGATGTTGGATCCCTGCCCTTTCATCCTAGTCTTTCTCTTCCTCCCTCTCCCCGGCCCCGCCCTTCATCTTCTTTGCTTTCGTTAGGGTTTATCCTTTGTGTTTTGGACTTTTTCCGGTCCTTCTCCTTCCTTTTATGTTAGGTCGCTCTTTCTATTTATTTATTTCTTCCTGATAGATATTAATGAATATAATCGTAACTATTATATAATATTATTTTTATTAATTAATTAATTTTTATTTTTTTATTTTTATTTTTAAGGTCTATTAATTAATTAATTAATTTTTTTTGTTGGATTTATTTATTTATTCTACGTTCTTAATTAAATTTTATTTATTTTTATTTTTGTGTATCTTTTAGTTATTTATCCATCTAATTTTAACTTATTAGTAATATATAGTTATTATAACTAACTATCTTCCTAAAATTACCTTATATATATATATATATTTATAGAAAGTTAGGTCTTTAATCTAACTAATTTCCATTTAATTTACGATTTTTAAGTATTAAATTATACCTTTTAACCAACTAATAACGTAATCACCATCTAAAATTATTTCATTTATATATATATATATATATATATATATATATCTATATATATATAGATATTTATCTATTTTTAACTTTCTAGTAATTATAACTAACTATCATACCTTATATATATTTTGATATATATATTAGGTCTTTAATCTAACTAATTCCCATTTAATTTACATTTTTTAAGTATTAAATTATACCTTTTAACTAACTAATAACGTAAACACCATCTATAATTATTTCATTTATATATTTTAAGGTATGGTAACCGATGATAACTAACTCCCATTAGATTATCAATTTGACTTTTTGACTCTAGTCCCTAAGTCAAAATTAGCCGTTGGTCAAGATAGCCATTGGAGGCTCTGCTCAGACTATTTAACATGCAAAGCTGGATCTGTTTCTTCAAATTGTCTTGACGATGAACCACACTGGTTGGTTCGAAACGCGTCGACAAATGTCCTTCTTTATGTGATTTACGCCAAAGTTATACTTATAACTATTATGGATCATAGAAGCCTCGATTCAATAGTCAATCAGTCTCTCAGCAGCCTGGACTATGCCTTGTGCAGTCTTGGCAGTCGGTCTCCCGACCTCCCGGCCGAAATTGCACAACCTTCATGATTGTTCACCCAGGTATGTTGCAAGTCAGTTCTCATGTTCATTCTGGTTTTCAAATGAAATAATGATGTCTCTAGGTATCGTAGGTGTTCATCTTCCTCTTAGTAGTACAGGTACAATGGCTTCTAGGAGAGCAGAGATGAAGACACCATTCAAAGCACGCTTGGGGATGCAGTCGATCAAGTGTCTATGAGATTTCCTACTCACGAAGACATCAAGTTGTTTGTGGACAAGGACATCAAGCAGCAACATCGCAACGAGCCGTATCATGAACATCAGCTGAAGACATCATACTGAATGCAGCGAACACATTGAATGCAAGAGGAAGGTTGTTGAGAACATAGAGGTGGAGAAAAGTTGCAAGATCAAGCAGATCCAATGATAATGAAAGCAACTTTGGAGACTCAGACTATGTAGTGACAGTGTGACATGAAGATCGCACGAAGGCAGAAGATGGAACAAAGAAGGAGTTGCATGTGTTGATGTAGCAACTCAGGAAGACCATGAAACTACACAGATAGTCCAATGAGTTGTAGCAAGAATAGGAAAAATAGTGGGCACAACATGCACTCACGGTTGAAATTGTGCCAGTACAAGTTAAGGATCCATCCTAGTAGTTGACACAGAGAAAACATGGTGAGTAGTGTTGTTGATCGCATGCAAAGGATCAAACAACATGCATGTCATTGAGCGCACACGTGCAATCCAACCCCTTTAATACACTCACCAAGGCAAATTCAAGAAGCAAGTCCAACTAGGGCTAGACATGCACTTCAGCAATTTGATGTACATGACCACGAGCACACACATGAAGATCAACACGGACACTATGTATCAGTGTGTTGTCAGTTCAACTGTACCCAAGAATACCATGCGCATGTTAGCAGACGAGTTGGATGAAGGGGCTGAACCAATGCATTGGTTGCAATGGAGGTAAGAGTTCACTTCAAAAAGATGTCACCATGAGGTACATGCACACCATCACGGACGACCAAGCTTGGCATCAGCTCACTGACTTCACCATCACAAGCATGTCAAAGAGTTGGTCTCACCACATCAAACCGAGTGTCAGTGATGTCTTGCAAGGCTTTCTCAAGCCATGTAGTCTCACATGTGTACATGTGCATTGTAATGTTGAGTCATGTCAAGTGTAAGTCGAGTGTCAACAGTTGGATGTAATAGTCATAGAGTAGGTGAAGAGTCACGAGGGTAGTTGAACTGTCATAAAGGGGAATGTCAAGGGTCACCCCACCCTTTTCTATAAATAGTCCCTCATAACTCATTGTAGAGGCTTTTGGTCAGCCAAGATTTTATTAAGACTATCTTGAAGAAGACTTGGACAGTATTGTAATGCACCTTGGCTTCTCAACTGCACAGAACTAGTACATCTCTTTGGAGGAGCAGGCGGATGTGGCTGTAACGTTCCACTGTTGGGACTAGCAGGTTTACGGTGTATTGTATGATTGTGATTTAAATTTCTTTAATAATAAGAGCCAACACATTTTCATGCATATGTTGTTATTGTATTTGGACTGTTCCAGTTTCCTTAATGATATATGTTTTTTAACTTACGCACTTGTATATGAACTGATTTGTATGCAATTATATGAATATTATTGTTAATGTGTTGCATATGTTGTTAATGTTGTCACTATTCATGTCGATTGCTCTATCGGACATCAGACAAACCTTTCTCATGAACCTTTCTATATCAACCATCACACTCGTCTCAGACTGATCCATGAGTGTTGTTCGTGTTACCTTACCTTGTATGTTGTGACTGCCGCATCCGAGTGGACTGCTCTACTGGAAGCTATGCATGTCCTTTGTGTGGTGTGTTCCTAGTTGAGTTGGGACTGATCCCTTTCAACTTGGAACTCACCTTCACCTTCCTCTCCCTTCGAAGTGTTGGAACCTCTCATACACATTCCTTGACTCTCTGCATCAGTCACACCCTTGCTACTGACATAGTTATCTTACTTTCCTTTGTGCGACATCATGGTAAAGGCATTACCTTACAACCCACTGCTGGGAATCCAACACCAAATGGTCTTAGGTCTAATTTGAACTTCTTACCAGGGAGATCCCCTTGACATGTTTGTGGGTTCGGCACCGTCAACATTTCTGGTGCTAGAAGGAGGGCCTAATGACAAGCAGTGTCCTCTCATCTAGTTTTGAACCTTTGCATATCTTTCATGGAGTCTTGCATTATTCTTCCCCCAAGGTGTTTTTCGAGTCATGAAGATGTCTCCATCTTGGGGAATCTATTTGATCTCTTGTCCACTCACACATATGACGGTGAAAGCAAGGTGGCCTGGCCTAAGCACTTACATAACTTTCTTTCCATGATTTATGAGGAAGATGAGTTTACTAACGAGTAGGCCGATTTGCTGCTTGCATACACAGTTCACGAATCTCCATTTCGTTGGGTGCTCAGCCTACTGGCTGACACCATGCACTCATTTGAGCACTTCTATGATCTTATTGAAGACATGTTCTATCATTTTGATCCACACCATCTTGACCGGAAACTGTTATAGCAACGGAAGGCTCCGCATGAATCCGTTATTGATTTTTGACAGCGCTTCCGTGACTTGCAGTTTCAAGCTCTGAGGAGCTAGATGAAGTTTGCTTATCTCTAGGACCAGTTCAAGTATTGTGTTAACAAATCTACACGTCCCAAGAGAAAGCTTGATGTCAAGCCTCACTCAACCTTCTTCGTTGATGGAACTACACAATCCCATGTGGGAGCACACACTATCCCAACGGACTGGCTGCCTCCCCCTCATTCAACAATTCCACCATCGCCCAGTGATGTTGAGGATCATGTTTGCACACCTGTTCAAACTTCACACTCTCCCAACATCACTCCACTCAATTTTCACGCATATTTGGTTGTGATTCCTTCGAGTTCTCATATGCATTGTTTTCTTCTACCTCTGTCTGAGCCAGTCAGTTCTTAAGTCGCTTATTCTCAAGCAGAAGGCCCTAAAGTTATGTCCATGGAAGTTGTACCCTCTGTACCTACGATGCCAAGGTCACCTAGGCCAAAGTAATCAGCTACTAAGGAGAAGCAGAAGAAACCTGTACCAGTGAGGCAGTCACCAAGGAAGAATCTGGAGATTCAACATAGAGATAAGAAGGACAAAGAAAAGAAGCCAGAAGAACTAGTATATTTGGAAGCAGAGGAACTTCGTGATGGAGTGCAGGAGCTAGATGAAGTGAAGGGTGAGCCCATCACACGACTCTCGACATATATCCCTCTGTGGAAGGGAAAGTCTCCGTGAAATGTGCAAGTAGAGCATAAAGTCAAGTAAGAGTCAAAGGGGTATTAGTCCCTTGTATGGGTAGGTGATAGGATGGTTTTGAGACTCACCCATGGGCCGCGGGCCATGGTATTGTATTGAAAAATTTATATATATTCAAGTCATAGTGAGCATAAGTGGTCAATGGGTTTTTGAGGAACAAGCGTAAGGGAAATGTGCTAAGGCAGGAAAGCTTTGTTTCTTGTACTTATGCGAAAGGGGAAGGCTCCTACAACTAAGTGCATGGGCCCCTGCAGCTAGGTTTGTAGGGTGGGAGAGTCTGTAAATTGAATGTTGAATCTAATAAAGACGATTTTGGGTTGAATCAATTGCATATTTGCCTTATTCTTGATATCTACTTGAGTTAATGTATCTTTCATCTGTAAGCTGCTTCTTACGAATAAATGTATTTTCATTGTGCGAGTCTATTGAATCTTTAATATCTATGTATGAAATGAGTATTGAACTATGTTCAAGAAGATAGTAACTAGATCTTTTATTATAACTATTTAGAATGAATAGATATGCACGAAGGAAGACCTAGGGTCGCTATTTACTAAGTGAAAGTCATGAATCTACCTCTTTTATGTCTGATAAGTACAATCATATACCTTCGTGAAGGCTTAGAGGTCAATTGGATAGAGACACAACAGTGGACAATAGGAAGGTATAGATCTGCGCAAAGGCAGATCTAAGCTATAAGGGCTTCCAAATACACGTCACATGGTCTCTCGATGCAGAAACCTGATTCTAGCATCCTCCAATACTGCTTCGAGTGAGATTGTAGCCTGCACTAAGTAGGTTGTTGCCGAAAAGGGCTAGTAGTTAGGGTTTTGTTGGTTGGCGCGAATAACTCTAAACCTAGTTCAGGCCCCCTTAAGCCAACACATATGTCAGAGATGATACTAAAAATTAAAATGAAAACATTAATCATACATACCTTGTTGTAGCAGACTTACCCTTGACTGTTGATATGTGGTCCTTACTACAGTGATCCTTGAATGCATACGTTTTCTTTCCTTCTAGGAGCTCAATATTGAATCTATTGTATCTATGTAATTTTGGATATCCAAGGTCTAAAATATAATCTTTTGGTAGCCCTCTGAGTCCTGTTTTGAACCCCATAGGTCTGATCGAGATTGGATTCTTCAAGAAATATTTATACCCAATCTCCCACAATGACCTAATTATAGATTGGTTCAGTAGATTGAAATTGATGAAGCGTGTCGCATCACTATTTCGACCCTTCAGCCCTGAAAATGATATATAAAATATTACAGTCCGTCCTCTTTCTATCGCTATTTCTGAAATTTAAATCCAATGCTTAGAGAGAAATTTATGACGATTTTCCTGTGGTCACCTGTTTGACATGGAATTCTGGAGCCTGTAAAAACCCTCACTTCCTCAGATCATATCTCCGAAAATATAGCGAACAATATCTAAAATTCAATCACAAGGTTCATCAACATTTCGACTCAACTGGGTTTTAATTTCCACTTTTGAAGCTTCCTAGAAACAAAATTACAGCGAAAATTCCACGATGACCTGTTTAAAGCAACAAAATCCTAGAATCTAAGGCTCTAAAATTACTTCAAAACAGACCTTCAAACTTGATCATAATTTTGTGCCCTAACCAAACCTCAACGAAACCTTAAACTCCCTGTAATAGCTCCTTCGTTAGAAGCTCATGATGGCCAAAAAATTACAGAGGTCTTCTCACAAGATAGTTCATTGAAAAGTGCTTGCTAGAGGAGGATATGAGGGTCACTATTTATAGAAATGTCTTGAGTTGAGAGGGTCCTCAACAAGTGAAAGTTGGAGGGATTTTAGGAGAATAAAACATTATTAATTATTGAATATTCAATGACCACAACCAATGATGAGTTCCATGCGATAACCCCATGGGGTTTTAGCCCACTAACTAGGGCCCATGCAAGATCGGGGTAGCCCTTGGTGCTGCTTGGGTTGACATCAATGAAAAACACTAATAAAAATTTCCCCCTTTGGCATAGATGGAAATACAAGTATTCCCCATGCAATCATGAAACCTCTTCCTACTTCCTTCTCTCCCCCTTTGTCATCAATGGAAAAGGGTATTGTCATCAATGGAAAAGGGTAACTCCCCCTGACAAACTTTCATCCTGCAAACCTGTACACACCTCCACTCCCCCTTTGTACTTAGTTAGATAAGAGAAAGAGTCTAATGAGAACTTGGGAGAATCCCAAGCCTTTGGCGAAGATACTCAAATGATTAATGAGGTAATGGTTTGGTAAAGATGTCAGAAATTCGTTCCTTTGTGCCAACATATTCAAGCTTGATATTCTTTTCGACGACCTTCTTTCTAACAAAATGATATTTGATCGGAATGTGATTTGTTTTGGAATGCAACATAGGATTCTTAGAGATACTAATGGCACTAGTGTTATCACAGAAGATGGGAATAGTCTCATCAAAATTGACTTGAAGATCTTGCAAAGTTTTTTTCATCGAGAGAACTTGAGTACGATAAGATGATGTTGTGATATATTCTGCTTCCGCTATGGATAAGGAGATTGAAGACTGATTTTTACTTAACCATGAAACAAGGCAACCACCTAGATAGAATGTTGCTCCACTGGTACTCTTTCGATCATCAACACTTCCTGCCCAATCTGCATTTGTATAAGCTTGGATAACTAGATCATTTCCTTTGGGATACCATAAACCATATTTTGTTGTGCCCTTAAGATATCGAAGAATTCTTTTGACAATAATAATTTGAGATTCTTTTGGTGTTGTTTGGAATCTTGCTACTTTTCCAACCACCTACATTATGTCTGGCCGAGAAGCTGTTACATATAGAATACTGCCAATCATAGATCTATACAACCTCTGGTCCACATCCTTTGACGAATCTTCTAAACTTAATTTGAAACCTGTTACCATTGGGGTAAGGACATGCTTGAAATATTCCATCTTGAATTTCTTGAGCATTTCCTTGATGTACTTGGTTTGATATATAAATATTCTTTTATCCAGCTGAGATATCTAAAGCCCTAAAAAGTATGTTAGCTTGCCAAGTAGAGACATTTCGAACTCACTTTTCATCTTTATGGAAACATTTTTACTTAATCTGTCGTCATTGCTTCTGAAGATTATATCATCCACATATACCTCGATAATTGTTAGGTTATCTTGATCCACTTTCATATAGATATTGTTGTCGACGCTTCCTTTCTTGAATCCTTGTTGATGTAGATATCCATCAAGGCAAGCATACCAAGCTCTAGGAACTTGTTTACGACCATATAATGCCTTTTTTAATCTGTAGACGTAGTCTTCCTTGTCAGAGAGCAAAAGAATTTCAGGTGACAACTGCAACTAAGTGTGGTTGCAACTGTCTATGGTTGGGTGGAGAGTCCTTTCCCCAAACTAAATAGCCATGCAACTTTAAATATAAGTATTTGTTTTTGTTTCTTAAATATTAATGAACTTATGATGCATTTCTGGTTTAAATGGTTTGGATTATTTTTGGACTATAAAAACGTTGTTAATGTGATGAGCATGTGGATTCCTCTCTATGCAGAGATAGCTTTATAGTTATGATAAATAAATCCATACATAAACACATATGTCACACCTCTGAAATGAATAGTGTTGATAAACAAGTTGAATTGGTGTATGCATCAACAATGGAATGAATTGTTGTATTAAATGTTCATTACCATAGTTCATAACATATACTCTGTGGAAGAATGTTTAATTTTGTATACAATAAACTAAATTGAGTCATGTTCCTGAATCAGAATCCTATCTTTGGGTAAATACTCATTCATATTGATTAACTGCGAATATGTAAGTAATGCAAAGATTTCATTAAACACCACAAGAAGCAAAAGTATCCATAAGGATATGGAATAAAAACTTGGAACATTGGGCACAAATACCATTTTTATTAACATAAAATAAGTACATAAGATACCTCCCACTTGACAGGGTCTGTACATATACATGGATGTTCCTTCACTAGGCTATAATCCCTTGAAATTGTGAAAAAGGCATTGAGTCAACGTTGGAAGTGTTATACTCCCTTTAAGTGTAGCAAAATTCGAAACCCATGCATGCATGCTTCGCTAGCCTTGCATTATAATCAACATGGATATCTTCTTCTTGCATCAAGGTGTAGCTAGCTTAGGCTCGAAAGTATTTTCATATAACCATGTAGCTGGAAACTTAAAAGCCTTCTTTGAAGCTTGGAACCCTTGGCGTGTGGTAGGCGAGGTGTAGACCTTTCTGGAGTTCATAGATAGTTGGTGGTAGGTAAGGGTTGCAGGAACACTTATGCTAGAATTTGTGGGATTCCCTGCCCGAGAACAAGGAATATAGAAGGGCTAGGATCTCCTTGGAGTTGGATTGACTCAAGCTCAAGAGGGGTAGCACCATAGGGCACCTTAAAAATTCATTGACATTTCCACTGAGTATGGCATTGATACGGAGGTCTACAGGACCTATGAGACAAAGCCATGGTCAAAATAACTAGCTCAAGGAAATTATGGTTCGGTCGAGACTTACTCTTATGACAATCATAAAGATCCATGTCTGATGCATTACTTAATGCAAGGTCAATATCCCTTGGTTGATCCATGGCATAGATTTAAGGAAATCTTGATGTGGTGTAGGAGGGAAAGCCTTAAAATTATAACGAAATTTTGGAAAAACCTTATCCTTACACTGATCCAAACCCTATCCATGGAGACCCTTCATTAGCATGACCTTATTTTTCCTTTAACACAATTGGATGAGGAAGTGACAATGTGGCCCAAAGGTACAAACCTAGAAGATTACCCTAGAGGATTATGTAGTGCAGCTATGGGATCAAGAAGGATGATGTCACTCGGGATGAGTTGGAAAACATGGCAGTCCGTAAGTCCTTTAATTGGTTAAAGGTGGACCCTCTTGATAGGTCAGCGGTAGGCTGATGTGGTGAGTGGAGGTCGTTGCATTCGACAGGGCCCGATATATCTATATATATATATATATATATATATATATAAAGGATGTAGAGTAACAACTCTAGTTTTGAGGACCTTATTACGAGTTGGGAAGTCAAGTAGAGTTTATAGGAAATATATAAATAAATATGTCTACCCAATTCCTCTAACAGTATGAGCGTTTGGGTGATGTTACACATCCACTATTACAACATCTACTTCTCAATCTATTGTTACCTATGTTTGTGCTTCTCAATTTGTTTTCTTGATCCCCCAAGTGTTGATGTAGTGTTAGTTGGAAAAAACACCTCTTTGGTTGCCCACTTTCAAGCTTTTTCAAGCAAGATGAAATGGATTTATACCCCCCCAATTGTTACATCTATTGTTACAACATCCGTTGTAATGGTCAATGTTTCAGTCGTTTCAATAGTAGTATTTGTTATAGCATCAACGTTTATAATAGTTTCAACATTTTCAATAAAAATGGGTGTTACAACATCAGTTGTTACAACATTTTCATCATATTTAACATTAACCTGCTATAATGCATCTGTTGTTACATCATCTTCTTCTCAATACAGTGTTACCTATGTTTGTTCTTCTCAATTTGTTTTCTTTATCCCCCAAGTGTTGGTGTAGGGTTGGGTGGAAAAAACACCTCTTTGGCAGCCCACTTTTAAGCTTTAACATGCAAGATGAAATAATTTTCTATTACAACATCTACTATTACAACATATATTATGACATATATTGTTACAACATTTGTTGTTACAAAATCCATTGTTACAACATCTGTTTCTCAATCCATTGTTACCTATGTTTGTGCTTCTCATTTTTTTTCTTGATTCCCCAAGTGCTGGTGTAGTGTTGGGTGGAAAAAAAACCTCTTTGGATGCCCAATTTCAAGTTTTGAAAAGGAAGATGAAATGGATTTCTACCCCCCTATTGTCACAACATATATTGTTACAACATTTGCTATTACATCATCTACTGTAATGGTCACTATTTCAATAGCTTCAATAGTAGCAGTTGTGATAGCATCAACTTTTACAACAATTTCAACATTTTGAATAGTAATTGGTGTTACAACATTAGTTATTACAACATTTTCAACATATTTAACATTGACATGTTGTTATGGCATATGTTGTTACAATATCTACTGTTACAACATTCGTTGTTACAACATCTTCTTTTCAATCCACTATCACTTATGTTTGTGCTTCTCAATATGTTTTCTTGATCCACCAAGTGGTGGTGTAGTGTTTGGTGGAAAAAACACCTCTTTGGCTGCCCACTTTCAAGCTCTGACAAGCAAGATGAAATGGCTCGTTGCGATAACATACATTGTTACAACATCTTAGTTGTGACTTATTTGAAATTTGATTATCATATGTGCACTTTGATATGATGTAATATGATTATTGTTTCATTTCATATGTTGTAACATTAGATATATAACAAAAAAATTAATTATTGCATGAAATAAATGACAATTTTTCATTCTAATGTTTTATTTTTGCAGAACAAGGATCTTCCAAAAGATATGAATGATCTTCATCACATAGATCCAGATCATGTTGATTCTAATGTTGAGATGGAAGATGACGCTCATGATGACATAGATATAGATGACAACGAGGTCTATGTTGGTACAAAAGATGATGATGATCGTGATCATGATCACAATGGTGATGATGATCATGAGACAGTTGTTGGTAGCACATAGTGACATGCATGATCATATAAACTGCATCATGGATCATTTTTTATATATTG
This sequence comes from Pinus tabuliformis, assembly GCA_031772625.1. Lineage (NCBI taxonomy): Eukaryota > Viridiplantae > Streptophyta > Pinopsida > Pinales > Pinaceae > Pinus > Pinus tabuliformis. The sequence goes on along the minus strand of CM062816.1, from coordinate 1,668,206,490 downwards.
TTATGATGCAGATTCTCATCGTTACTATCATATGTATCATTTTTACGACCTCTTATACCATATTATTGATTTGTATCTTTTTGACACGTATCATATTGACTTATATCATTAGACATGATGTATCATATTAGATCATATCATCTTGTCTTACATAATTCATCATTTTTATTTATATAATTTGTACATGTTGTATCATTTTGACTTAAGTCGACTATTTGACATGCATCATTTTCATATGTTATTTTTTTAAAGGAATGGTATATTTCTATTAATCAAATTGGAATCTGGCCAGTGCCACTACATTCAAAAGCATCAAAATTTCCTGAGTCCTCCAAAATTTCTCTAACCAATATCTTTAGGTATGCATTATTTTTTTTCCAAATTTACTACATCATTCTTCTTTTAATTTCTCCAAAATACCCCATTGATAATTACATACCTACATAACATAATCTAACTACTACTGTAAAATTAACTACCTAGTTCCCTCCACATTGTTCTGATCGAGTTCCTCTATAGCATCCTTGTTCACTTCCTCCTCCTAGAATGGTTTCGCTGCTCCTACTACTACTCCTGTTGATCATGAAACACCAAAGGGAGAGCCCCTCCCTCACCAATCACCGTATCATGTTCACCACTATCACTGAGGAAAAACATTTCTTTTAACATTGAAACAACTACGGTCTCCATCTTGACCTCAGACTTCTCCACATTGTAATCAGGATTTTCTATCTTGGATATGATTTCCTCCATTTCTGCTTGCATAATTTCAACATCTTTTTTCATACTTTCCAACTGACCCATTACCAGGTTGAAATGAGATCGAGCCGTAGAAATTATCCCACTTATCCTGGAGATCATCTCCTTGATTTCTTACTTGAACACCTGATCAATCTCATCTAGGGAGCCACCAACGCCATTACCTGATGAGGAGGTCATCTCTTCAGCTCAGAAAAAAATGTATGCAGATCCATTGTGCATGAATACTGCACAACCATCCTCTTATAGCTAGAATTAACTCCAAAGTAAAGGTGGGGGGAGTCCCTTCAAGTTTAATGATGTTTGCATTCATTGCACACCCTGTAAAAAATTATGAATACATTGCTTCTTGGTATGGAACATAAACACAGACAGTCAAACTGAGACATTCTTCCTCGGCCATAGAAATATCAAATCCTTCACTGCTAACCTCCTTTAATTATTTTTCAACAACATCTAACCTATCCACATGCTTAAATTAATTCTCGTGTTTAACAATCTGTTGGATGAATGACCCATCATTTTGATGGAGCAATCACCAATGAGCTTCTGTACCATGAAATGAGTACCAAATTTATGCAACCTATTAGTTAGATTATCGTCCTTAATTAAACTTAAGCATCTCTAGATCCTTTGGTTACGAGCAATCATGGTATGTGATATATTGTTGTTCTGCCACCCTCATCCATCAACTCGCCTTGAACCAAATTGACACCTTTTTTGGCTTGATCGCCCACTGGTTGTTCTCTCTCTTGATATGATAGAACTACAAAATTTCAAATTTATCCATGATCAATTGGATTCTTTGTATATTTTTTCTTGTATTTGGGTCCTGTTGAGGCCTCAAAAGTCACTGCTTCAACACGGGGGGAAAACCACCCAGTTCAGACCTTAAGATTAATCCTTTTTCGTTTAGGTAATGGCTCTGACTAGGGATAATGGAACCAATTTCCCAATGAAAGGTTATTGAATGAATGTATAATGCTTATAGTGAAGTGAAATATAAGGATTTGCAGTAATGAATTAAATGGGAAAACATATGCATTAATCTACTCTATAACCCGGGATTGTTTAACATTTATCTGGATGCGATCTATAATGATTTTCCTTAGTAAATGGCAATATAGGTTGCTCAAACACCAATGGAAATGAAAATGTTTCAATATGATTACTTTGATTAAACAGTTAATCAAAATAATGTGTATAACTTATATCGCATTCAGAATATCAAATAAAATTGCTTAACATGTAAAAAATATCAATGGCAGCATGATAAAAAATGAATACATGTAACATCATTCTTTAAATACCATGTAATAGGAAATCTGAAAAGATAAATTCACTATTTATTTATGAACAAAATAGAGGTACAAAGATATAAATACCAAATGTACGTTGCTCAACTCATAAAAGAAATAGCAGCAATTTATTTCTTCCCACAAAGATGATTCCAGGAGTACAGTGGTGCAAATTCTCAAAATTCCTTATGAAAATTCCTAAACAATGTTCCAGTCGTTCTATTGAGAAAAGGATGAAAGTACAATAGTGTGAGATTTCGTAAGCCTTTTTCCATAAAATTCAGGACGTTTATTTCATACAACAAGTAAGCTTAGATAGCAGGAAACAACTGAATGTATTGTGTAGAGCATTGAGGGCATTTAAACAAATCCCTTCAATACACTTAAAGAAAAATAGTTTTTGGTAGCAATGTTTTGAATGTGATTTGCTATCTTCATCAACTTTGTTTGTTCCATCATATTCTCTGGATGTTTGTCTGTCTATTTGAACTAAAGTGTTGCTTGTCAACACAACTGTCCTCCTATATCATGAACCTAAACATTGAAAATAGGAATCGATAATCTGAAAATAAATGTGACTGATAAGCGAGTTTTATTTTAAACAAATCATGTTTTACAGGAAACTGGGATAAAAACGTAGAGCGTACTAAATCCGAACACCACCATCATGGAGAGGAATGCAAAGCGAGGTCTGTGACAAGACAAGTAGATTTTATGGTTTTATCGCAAATCACAATCACTTTTAGACCGGGGGTAGAACTCAGAATAATTGCAATCACTTTTTAGGCCGGGAGTTGAATTATCATCATATTTCAAACAAGGAGAATCCCTATCGAAATAGATGAAAATCAAAATAAGACCAAATCACAATTGGTATGGGTAGAAGAGGAATGGCTTAAAGTACATGACTTTTGTGATTGCACGGACGCGGGAATTTATGGATTACATTGTATAATCCCGTCGGGTCTGGCTATATCGCATTTCACAATAACTGAGCGGTGCAACACCAACAATATTGAAAGATGTGAGATTTTCGATCTACGGGATGACGTAAGGGATGATGTGATGGTGACATCACTATGACATGGCAGATCCATGTGGAATAATGACATGGTGATTTTGTGGCAAATGACGTGGAGTATGATATCACAAATGACATCATATCGCAATCGACATGAGGAAGCAGATCACAATTGCATTTTGAAAGAGCCTTTGGAATAAGCGACATGGCTAAAAGAACTGTGATATTCATGGACGAGATATTTTTATGAATTGACATATAATTTTTTATCAAGTCTGGGGCTTATCGCAAATCGCAATCAACATGCGAAAAGTTTAAGACTGTGATTCTTGTGACTACGCGGGGGGGATTTATGAATTGGAGTGAATAATACTGTCAAGTCTGGGCTTTATTGCATATCGCAACCAAAGGTCAGATGGACTATGTTAGGGCCTGGGTCTACCTCAGGCTGAGAAAGGCAGGATCTAGGGTAACATCAAACCATGCTTAACCTGGTAGCTAGCCCTACCAGGTAGGGAGAGGGCTCTCTCCTTGTCAATCTCAGAAGAATATGGTCAATAGAGCTTGAGATGACTAATGTAAAGACTTATTTTATGCTAGGTATATGCTCAGAGAAATTTGATTGAATTTAATGTTGGTTTGCTGGCTCAAATGTGGAAGGCAGATTTAGGTCCGAGGAATGGACTCAGTCTTGCAGAGATCTCTATGGGGCGAGGTAGGGAAATGATTTAGTACTTTGAAATAGGTGAGATGGAGAGTCTTAAGACTGGTGAGGAGTTGGAGAGGGCATGAAAGTCTCAGGGATCCTCTTCAAATAGCTGAAAACATAAATAACTAAACGAACCCTAGGTAGAGCACTACAACATCAATGAATTCTACCTTTATCCTTAATTCATATAGTTAAGCTAAACAGAAAGAGATGATAGCATACATGAACACATGTAAACTTTCATTACGGAAGGAAAAACAATACCAAATCAAATTGCCACAAGAATCCCACAAAGTGTTGCAAACCCTGGTCTATTCCTTTGCCAAACTGCAGAGATGAATGTACAATAATGCTCAAAGCATTCACAAGAGTCCAACCTTTACCAATGACTGAAAAACTACTAGATATAGGCAAAAAACAACTCATGCTAGGCTTTAGGGGTCGAATTCATGAGTTTAGGAGCTGTTTCAACAAGATCTAAACTAAGAACTGAAAAGTAGGTAGTGGAACAACTTGCCTCTAAAACCTAGGAAACTGATTCATTCAGTTTCAAACTACCTTTTTATGATGTATCTACCTCCATGAGTGAAATTTTAGCATATTTACATCAAAATCCATCAAGTTACATCAAATTACATCATGATTTTGACTATGAAAGAGAAAAAAGTCAAACTGAGAAAAAACTAGGCGAAAAACAGAGTTTTTTGGGCAAAAAAGTCAATTTTCCATCCTGTGTGCCATGCCTCTATCCCTGTGCACCACGCCTTTTTGCAGCTGATTTTGGAGGCCTTCCCTGTGCACAAAATTTTCTCCAAGTGGGCTTTTTGGAAAGGTCTATCTGTCTACTTTCCAGAATAGGTGGAATTTCTGAATTTGGTGTCCATTTTCCCCTCCAAAAGTGAGTTCTCCCAACACTACTTCCTGTGTGGCCAAAAAGGGGCAAAAAGGGCATTTTTTGAGGTTTTTTTTTTTACCCTTTTGGAAGCTCAAAACTTGACAAAATTTCTTAGCCATTTGTGGGCATTCATATTTTTGCCTAGGGAATCCAAAAATGTTGAGTTTTCCTCCAAAGGAGGTCCCTAGCAAAAGCGCGCGCCAGGTGGCGCGGCGCACCAAGCAGAAAAACCTGTGTTTTGCTCCAAAAATTCAAAATTGACAAAAAGTATCCCAAATTTCTTGAAATTTGGGCTGAGTGTCCTGCATCAAGTGCTATGTTGGGCTAAGGAAGCCTCAGCCAAAATCTGGAGCTTGTCTTGCTCTTTCTTCTTCCTCAAAGCTTTCTTCAACTTGGCCTTTAAAGTCCTAATTCTCGCTTTGCAAACTTTGCTTCTTGCCAAATAGTGATAGGCCATGTACCTCAACATCTTTTTCTCTTTGTTGGATTTCTCCAACATCTTTTCCAAGTTCATGTTTGCCCTCTCAAGCCAAGATTCACGATCAGCTTCAATTTCTTGTTCAAGTGGTGTCAACTTGACTTTCCTCCTCTTGGCAACTTGCTAGTTTTCTCTTATGTTTTAGAGCTCCATGATAGTTTTTTGATCTTCTAACTGTTTGTTCCTATGCTCAAGATAGTTGATTATTCACTTGCCTCTTTCCAGGTTGAGAGACAAGTCATGAATGTCATCTTGTTGTTCCTGGATGATCTCCTTGAGCTTTGAGCTTTAGGAGCCCAAATTAGTGTCATCATCCTGAATGAGAATGAAATCTCTCTCTTGACCTTCTAAAGGCTCCTCATCATGTAATGGTTGCTTACCCTTGTCATGTACCTTCTTTGTTGTTGAAGGAAATGAGATAGTACTCGTTTTGCTGCTACAAACAATCTCCTTGTGCCCTTTTGGTAAGTGACAAACACTGGCACACTAGTGGTTTGAGTCTCATGCACCTCTTGTTGATGTGAAGGCTCTCCTACCTCATGAAAAACTAATGGGGGCACTTGAGGACCTGTAAAGAACTCATGTGAAATGAAATCCTCCCATGAAACATTCAGTAAACTAAGCTGATGCAAAACCACAATCTTGATTAATGCAAAGTGATAGATGTTGTTATATTGCTGATGAGGAGGTTTCCTTTGCACCAATGTGGTCATTTTCTCAATATTCCGACATATGAAATAAGGGAGGTTCATCATCCTCACCCTAGTAAAATGCATCAACAATCTGATATGATAGGTGTATAGGTGAGAAAATCTGCCTTCACAGCTGAAATATTTGATTATGAGTTTCATAAGGGGAGCATATGTGTCCTGTAAGTACCGGAAAGGGAAAACCCTACTGATATGCCTCTGAAAACCAACCTTGATATAAAGCTCATAATGATCTCTATCCACCATCTATCCCTTGTTCCACTGTTCACCTACATTCGGAATACCGGTTTCTTGAGCTATAGTCTCAGGTGTCAAAGTGAATGTCACACCTGCCAAATTGACCTGGCCATTGTGAAGATGGAGCACAAAAAGTTTGGCAAGCTCATGGTGGTATTTGACTTTTTCCACCATTTCACAAAATTGGTAGCAAGATTGATGTTGGAAGCATGCTACAGCAAGAGGGCAAGCCAACAACTCAGTAAGTGTAGTGGGATCCTCCCGGATATGTTTTCCACTCTTGTGAGGTCTCCTTGGTGCATGAATTTCTTTGGAGGAGTCACTCGCTGTTTCCTCATTTCTGTCATAAGATGAAGCTGACTCCAATTTTGCCATTGTTTGATGTTTCTTAGATGAGTATGAAGAGATTTTATAGAGACAATAGGTATTTGCTGCTAAAAGATAGGGATTGATGGTGAGGGACAGTGAATGGGGGTTTGGGATGCTGCTTGTAGGGTTATTGGAAATGGAATGGTTTGGGGAATGATGTTTAGGGTTTGGGAATAGTGGGATTAGGGATTAGGGTTTTCAGTTTTGGGGATAGGGGAATAGGTAAGTGTGAATGAAAGAGGGAAGGATAAAAGAGGTGAATGAAATTGTAGTGAGGGGATGTGAAAATGGTAGGGGTGAATAGGACAGCAAAAAACTGTAATTTTGCAAACCCTAGGTAGTTTTCTCAATACAACTGTGCAAGGAACTAGGTTTTTGTTTTTTACCTATTAAAACACCATAAACACTGATGAAAACCCTTACAATGACAATATGGAGATGTTAAATTACTTGTGGAATGAGGAATTTGCATGTTTGAAGCTTGGAGGAGGCGATTTGAATGAGTTCGGGCTTTGGAGGCAGGTGCGTCGTGCCTCTCTGGTGCATTGCACCAGTTAGGAATTCAGTGTAAAACCTGCACTGTGTGCGCCGCGCCTCAAAAATTCTCACTATTTGTAGCAAGCTCACTCCTTTGGCTTGAAAACACGATTTAGCACTTGTTCTTATTTACTTTTGGACACAAATGAGCTCTTTGACATGAAAAAGACTTTATATACCAATGATTTTAATTTTTCACTTATGAAAACCCACTTTGTAATGTTTGAATTTCACTTACTTTTTAAACTCTGTTTTGGGCAGTTTGACTTACTTTTGCCTTTGATGGACTAAATGCTTTGAAATTTTGACTCTTTTGCAGGAACTGGAGTGCAGGAGCTTGGCAAGGTGACCAGGGCTACATCTCGAAATTATTACATATAGGAAAATGAAATTACATGAAATTTTGTACATAAAATATAAAAAACTCTGTTTTTCCTCAAAATAGGGTTTTGAGGAAAAATCAATCACTGAGCATGTGATTATTGAAATTTTTGTTGCTGAGACTTTATTTTACCTCCTCATGTGCCTGCTGACCATTTTTGAGCTTTTACAAGACCTTGTTGACAAAACCCTAGACCTAATGAGACCTAAAACCCTAAAAATGACTTTTGCAGATGTAAAGACAAAAAATGATTGCAAATGACCTAAATGTATGAAAATAGGCCAGCAGGTAAAGATCATGAGGGAAAATTTATAATATGCCACTACCATCAGATGATCCATGACCCTAATGGAATGCAGCTGATCGGATGAGACACCTAACATGCAATGCAACAAGAGAATTTTGATCACTGATGGAGGGATGAAGATACTGACACTAACAGACTAATCACAATCACAAATCAACGTAAGTAGTGGGGCATGGACTTTTGGAAACTGCGATAGCTCCAGATGCAGGGATTTATGGAATGGTTTTATAATCCCGTCGGGTTCGGGCTTAATTGCAAATCACAATAGGGATAAGGTAGAAGTATGGACTTAAGCTTTTTGGAACCTTTTTTGATAGCCACGAACGCATGGGTTCTATGATAGATGCGAATGTGGGGATTTTATAATCTCGTCGGATTTGAGGCTTTATTGCATATCGCAAAAGAGATATGTAGCGGGACTTGGGAAATGGTTCTTGCGATTGCACAGACGTGGGATTTAATGAAGTGAAGTTGATTTTCCCGTTAGGTCCGGCCTAATCTCAATCACAATGGAGTTAAAGTTAAGACTTAAATTTTTTGGAACTTTTGCGATAGTCACGGATGCGGGATTTTAATGAATTGTATTGAATACTCCCCGCGGATCCAGTTTATATTGCAATCGCAATGGAGTTGGTGGAGGGGTATTTTATTTATGAAACTTTGTTTATTTGGGATGCGAGGGAGTCTTAGCCTTTAGAAATTTTGCGATGCAGGAAGCAAGATGAGTCAGAGTTTATAAAGATACAACCTTTGGGAATAAAAAATTCTGGTAATTTTTTTTTTTTAATTAAATAACCCATATTTTCTAATACTTGAGGTTTTATAAAGCTTAAATATAGTCTTGGTCTCGAGGGCTATTAAAATTTGGTGGTTTTTTTTTTTTTTTTTTAATGGATAATCGGGGTTTAATACTTTGGTTTTAATTAAAAAACCCAAGTATTAAATGTTGATTATAGGATTTTATTAACAATTTTTTATGTTGATTTTCTATTTTTTTATTTTTTGTTTTTTTAAGGAAGTAAAATCAATGGATTTTTAAATCTAAAGGGTCCCTATTTTAATATAATAAATTTCATAGGAAATTTGTAATATATTAAAATGGGGGTTGTTGAACAGTACAACAATTGGCAATTCATTGGAAGAACCAATGATCTTTGGTAAATGGATTTTTTCAGAAATTCAGTAAAAATGATCTAAGAAGTGAAAACTACTTTTAGAAACATTTAGATAAATAAAATTACTCTGATTATAAAACTCATTAAATTGCAATTTCTGATAAAAACCTTTTGTGAACGAAAAACTCCTATTTACTTGTATCGGTCATTAATCAGTTTATAAAATAAAGTAGGGGGCCTTTTACGACTTAGATTGAAGTGTACTTGTTTGTCATAGGTAGAGCCACTGCTGCCAACAGGCGTTCATAGCCTTGACAGGGTTACCTTTTAACCAACAACAATCTAGTATCCCATCCATTTATTAGTGCAATAATTAGAGGTAAATTTTATTTTTCTTTTCTTTTATTTTTTATGCTAAAAAGTAATTGTCCTGGTTTGGTGGCCAAATAATGACAATATCATTCACCGGTAATAATTAAAACTGAACAAGTTGGCTCGTGATGAGAATCCTTGTCTTATAATTAAAAATCATAAGCCATTACCATTATTTGGTGTTCACTGTGGTAATGTCAGTTTAATTGGTTCCCTATGAGACCTCTTATCTTTTTAGATTTATTATATTTTAGAATTACCCTCTAGAAAAATCCCATTTTAATGGATGGGGAGGACTATTGACTCCTTCAGAGTTTTGGATAACAAATCCTAGTTAAAAGTTTTTAGTCATAAGACGGTCTTTACTTTTTAAGGATAACCCTTTTTACTGAAACTAGAGTAAAAGGATATGATTTTTGAGGTTTTTTAAAGATTTTACAACTTAATGGAAAATATTTTCAAAGTTATATAATTTTTTTATCTAATTTTCAATTTTGGTAACCACTTATTAAAAATACCTACCTTCAAAATGAAAAAATAAAAATAAATTCAAGAGATGTTTGACAAAGTCAATAGAGTACAATTTAACATTTTATTAACAAAATCTGTAAAAGGAAAATAAATTGCAATGAGATGTACAATGGCAGTGATTTTTTACAGATTTTATTCTTTATTCTATTTTGTTTTTTTGTTTTTTTTTTAGAAATTAAGAAAAAAAATCTTTAAGATGAGCCCATTTATAAGAAGAGAATCTCTCTTTCCTGATAAATCTTGAAGTATAAATGTAGATGGGCTTATCTATTCAACAATCTGAAATGGACCACACCATAATTTCTAAAATTTGGTATGTTTCCCTTCTTCTTCATGTGCTCTGTCCCACTTGAGAACTAGATATCCTACTTGGAAGGATCTTTGTGTGACTAAACTTGCATCAAAAGAAGCTTTCACGATCTATTGATGTTTGGTGTATGTGAGTTTGGACTTCTCCCTTTCTTCTTCTAGTTTTAGGATTTGTGAATTTCTTAATTGCAATGAAGAAGAAGTGTTTCTTCAATAAATTGAACTAGGGTTAATGAAGGAATAGCTAAATGTGATGGAATGGTGGCTTCCTTCCCATAGACTAGATTAAATGGAGAAGTGCCTATAGAGGACTTTTGAGTTATCCTATCGGCCCATAGAGAAAATATTAAAGCTTTGTACCAATTTCTTTGATTTTGATCTATAGTTCTTTTAATTATTCTAAGGAGATTTTTATTAGAGGATTATGCCAATCCATTTCCCCCGGGATAGTAATTAACAACATATTTGAGTTTAAAACCTCTCCTAATTGCAAATTCAATCATATTGGTACCCAAAAAATAAGATGGATTATCAAATATAAGTGCAGAAGGCAAACCAAATCTTGTAATGATAAATTGATCAATAAATTCAATAAAAAATTCAGAATTGACTACCATTAGCGAAATTTCTTCCACCCGCTTAGTGAAGTAATCTGTAGCAGTGAGAATATATCTATGTTGTTTAGAAGAATGAGGAACGATCTCACCTATGATATCCAATCCCCATTATTCGAAAGGTTGTTTGATGTTGACTAGCTACAGAGGCAAGGTTGGTTTCCATTGTCTTCCAGAAGCATTTTGGCATGTTTTGAATTTTCTTACGTGGGCGTGAGCATCTTTGAAGAGAGTAGGCCAGTAGTATCCAACGTGTAAGATTTTGTGTGTAGTAGTACCTCCTCTAATGTGTCCACCCGTTGGTCCATTGTGAAGTTCCTGCAAAACTATTTGTGCTTCAGAGTTTTCTAAGCATCTTAACAGTATGGAATCATAGTTTATCCTAAATAACATGTTATCAACAATATCATAATGACTTCCTTTTAATCGTAAAGCTATTTTTCTTTTATAATTGAGTTCAGGAGGATCATATCCATTTTTAAGATAAAAAATTAAATCAACTTATTGGGACTCAACATCAATTACACTTACCTCATAAATGTGTTCATTGTTACCTGTGTCCCCTTCGGCTGGTATGTTCGATTCTCCTGTAAATAGCTTGAAAAAACATTGCCCTCTGATAATTTTGGATGTTTTTATTTCTATATCGTACTCTTGCAGCGCTGTTACCCAATTTTATCTCTTTTCTCCTAATTCTTTGTGCATTAGTAATTGCCTCACCACTGGAAATGACACTATTACTTCCGTGTGTTTTTTTTAATAAAAGGTCTAAAATGATTTACAGATTTATATACAACAAATGCCTTTTTTTCTACTTCTGAATAATTCAGTTCAACACCCAGAAAATTTGAACTCAAAAAAGATATGGGTGCTTCAATTTTCTGATTATTAATTTGTGTCAAAACAACGACATAAGATGTTGAAGAAGCAAAGGTATATAAGATGAAATAATCAGAGAAATTCAGATTATTTAAAGAAGGAGCATCGATAATTTCCTGTTTGATTAAATCAAATGCTTCATTTTCATGATCACCCCATTTAAAAATTGCTTCTTAATCGTTTGTTGTAATGAAAAAATAATTTGTGAGAAATCAGGGATAAACCTTTTGACAAAATTGATGTTTCCAAAGAATGATCGCATGCTTTTTTGTTATATGGTGAAGAAATTTCTGAAATTTCTTTTATTCTATCAGGGTCAATGTATATTCCACTTTTTGACACAATGAATCCTAAAAGGTTCCCCTAACTAAGAGCAAAAAAGAATTTTTTCGAATTTAATGAGATCCCATATTTTCTACAGCGTTCAAAAATTTGTTTTAAGTCCTGCAAATGATTGTTTTTGCTCTTTGAATAAATAGTAATGTCATCTAAATAAACAAAAACCATTTTGTTTCACATACCTTTGAATGATATATCCATGGCTCGTTGGAAAGTGGCCCCTGCATTTATTAAACCGAATGGCATTTTTTGGTAGGAATAAGTTCCCCATTTGGTTCTGAAAGTAGTCTTTAGCCTATCATCTGGGTGGACCATGATTTGACTGTATCATGAGAAACCATCAAGGAAAGACATAAGTTCGGAATCAAAAACTAATTGTAAAATATGTTCCATAGTGGGTAGAGGGAAATTATCCTTTTGACTGGTTTTATTAATATTCCTAAAATCTATACAAATGCGGATATCACCATTTTTCTTCCTAATAGGTACGAAGTTGGAAACTCACCTTGAATGCCTAACAGGAAAAATGATTTTAGCCTTAAAACACCTATTTCATTAAACTTGGAATTAAATGGTAGATATAGAATTTCATAATAACCAAAAAACTAAAGTTTAGTGATATCCTTGTAATAAAAAATTTCAAAAATTAATGAAATATGTGTTTTAAGGATTTTATTCAATTATGTTTTTATTTGATTTTCTAAGTTCGAATGAATTTTCCTTAATTTTTGTTGGACAGGTTTATCATTAGATGTAATTGGAATTGTATGTTGAATGATGGAAGTGTCAAATGTTTTGAGATCTTCATAACTCTAAGAAAATACATCATTATATTTCTTTAACAAATGGATGAAGGATAATCTTCCTTCGGACGAGAGACCAAGTCTTAAATTGATGTTCTGAGGTTTAAGATCTGTCCCAAGATTTATTAATTCAAATCTCAAAGTTGAACTTTGTAGTTTTGAATTAGTAACTCTTTTAAATCTGTCTTTTAAATCATAGAGATCCTCAATTTTAACTACCAATTTGGTTATGGGATTATCCTCAATTTTCTATTTTAATTGATTCTTGTGTTCATCTTCATCAATTATTTGGTCATCGTATGATTTTTCAGAAGTTAAGAAGCTTAGAATGTCTTCATCATCATTAAATACCTGCCAATTGGTGATATTATCAGGAATGGATGGCCTAAATATTAACTCTACAAAAAATCTATCAGGACTATAATCTTCGGATGGGATCAGTTTTGATGCAACGTTAGCAAGAAGGTCAACGTTGGAATTCTAAATCATAGGAATAGCATAAATGTTAATCGCTAAAAATGGTGAAGTGAGAGATAGTGTGTAGAGATACAATGCATCATGTTTTTTACTTGTTTAACTACAATTTATGAATCTCCATAAACTTGAAGGTATTTAATGTCAAGGCTAATTTCTTTATACATACCTTGGACCATTGTTTCATATTCTGCAATATTATTTGTGCATTCGAATTCTAATCTGCAAGTCAACATTCTCTTCACACCTTCAGGATTAATCAATATGCAACCTACTCTTGCACCATCACTTGATTTCGACCCATCAAAATACAATGTCTAGAATAAAGAACTAACTAATGGTTTTTCTAACATATTTACACATCTGGAAAAGTTTTTCTGTGGAAAAATTTCAATTTGTGAAGTTACATAATTACTCATAAATGGTCATGTTTGCGCTTTAAAATTCTCAAAAAATGATTCAGTAGAGTAGTTTCCAAGAATGTTGTTATTAAATGCTACTGCCTCATTTTCACCTTCGAAATCTGTTACTAATTGTTTCATGTGTTTTCTCAGTTGTCTTATTTGATTCGGATTTCCGTTAAATGGGAGCCATAAGTGAGACCAATCAGTGGAAAAATAACCGTGTATTTTTTCCGACCAATCTCTACTAAGAATTAAATCGTAGAAATCTGCGATATCAGTAACAAGTATATCAATTATTTGACAAACTTCAGGATTCGAAGATAATCTAATAAGAACTGAATTTGTTTCTCCTATGACTTTGAATTTTGTCCTATCGATTTCCACAATGTGAATTATGGTTTTCTGGGGTGATATATTTAATTTTAGACAAACTGAATACGGCATGATATTCAAAGAAGCCCCTGAATCTACCAAGCAGTTATGTACATTTTTATTAAATATTTCAAAAGTCAAGAGAAAAGGAGGAGTATGTGAGTTACACTTGTCACCTATCAGAATAGCATCAGAGGAATCAAATAATGAATGACCAGGAGGTCTACCCATTCCATTAGAAGCTTTGGATACTACAGCAGGAGGAATAGGAGAAGCAAATATAGTGTTCAATTCTTTCAATAGAATTTTTTTGTTGTTTTAGTTTAGTGAGTTCATGAAGGGAAATGTTTTCTTTTATTTTATTCATATCCTCAACTATATTGTACTCAATAGTATCTGAAACAACTAAGGTTCTGGTTAAATATGAAAAATTGAATGAAGACAGAATTACTTGGGGAGAAGTGAATTTTTTAACAGCATCTTTATCTTTAGTAGTGGAAGTTGAAGGTTTCTATTTTTGAATTGTTTCTATAGGATCAGCTAGACCTTTTCTTCTTGCACTAACAAGTAATTCTTCATATTCATTTTCACTATAAAAAATAGGAAGAATAAAATCCAACATTCCATTTAACTCAACTATATGTTCATCATGGGATTCATCAGCAGAAAATGTTTCTTCCTCCTCATCTTCATCATCAGTTTCTGCATTAGAGATCATGTTTGGAGGTTGTGGATTAGGTGGTTGATTTCTTCTGAATTTTCTAAAAGGTTTTTTGGAAGAAGATTCAGCTACCTGCTTTTTTATCTCTACCATCTCGTTAGATAAAGTTTTAAGGACTTGTTGTAAGCCTTCAAGATTAAAGGGATCTTTAGGTGTTTTCTTTTTAGATTCATCTTTAAATGTAACTCTTTTCAATTTTCTGTCTTCCTGATCTTTTTTCTTTTCTAGTGCATTTCTCCCCTTCTCTACAGACACATCTTCTTTCATGTTTTCTACCAAGGTATTTTTATTAGGTCTATCTACAAAAATTGCTATGTTAGAAGGAAGAGATGAAATATACCATTCAAGTTTTACATTGACACCAGGTATAGAAGTAGTTGGGATTTTATTTAACATTTTGTTAAATATGGAATTGAAATATTTTATATTTTCCCTTGAATTCATTTTTAAATTGGAAAGACCATTTATAAGAGATGTCATTGAGCAATCATCACCAAATTTAGTCAAAAATAGTTCTTCAAAAATATCCCAACTAGTAATAGAATTGGCTGGTAATGAAAAGTACCAAGACCCTGCTAATCCTGTAAGAGTGTACGGGAATAATCTAACAACAATGTCTTCTTCATCTACCTCATTAAGATTGATGGCTAACATATAGTTATGAAGGTGCTTTTCAAAAGGTAATCCATCATCAAGCTTGAATTTGGGAAGCCATATTTCAGGATGTTTTGGTAGAGGATGAAGTTGTGCTGGCATTTGAACAAATCCCGGATTGGACCATGGTCTAGCTGCCATTGTAACAGTTGGGGAGGTGGATGCAATGAAAGAAGAACTGGTAGCTGTGATAATACTTCTTGAGGCAACACTAGTTGTTCGTGTAGAGGAAATGGAAAGAGATGAAGTGAACGGTAGAGAGAAAGGAAATGAAAAAGGAAGAAATGGAGATGTTGGTGAATGAGAGAATGAGGTAATCTCACTAGTATATCTTTGGGAATATGATGTAGCAGTTTTCATTCGGCGGGATTGAAGTGGAAATTAAAAAGGCGAGATGCCAAGTTTTGCACTTTGGGACCGAGTTAAAACACTAGTTTGTGAAAAATAGAAGTTATACTTCCTTCAGAAATTTCAGATGATTTAGGATTTTTTGCTGAAATGGAGACGTCTTCCAATTTCTTTATCAAAGCTATAATTTCTGGTGATTCTGGAGTATAATTCGTAGGGATTACCTCAGGAAGTATTCACAGAGATTTGGGATGTGATTGCACAACTTCTTATCTAAAAGTAGGAGATTCTGGAGGAGATCTTGAAGTTGTAAGAGATTTGGAGGGAGAATGACTCTTGGAATGGCCTTTTTTTTTGGATTGGACTTACTTGCCATTCATTTTCTGCATGCCCTCCTTCTAGCATCAAAAAGTGTTGAGGCCTCAAAAATCACTGCTTCAATACGAGGGAAAAACCACTCGATCCGGACCTTAAGACAACTCCTTTTCCATTTAGGTAGTGGCTCCGACTAGGAATAATGGGACCAGTTTCCCAATGAAAGGTTATTGAATGAATGTATAATGCTTATAGTGAAGTGAAATAGATGGATTTGCAGTAATGAAATAAATGGGAAAACATATGCATTAATATACTCTATAACCCGGGATTGTTTAACATTTATCTAGATGTGATATATAATGATTTTCCTTAGTAAATGACAATATAGACTGCTCAAACACCAATGGAAATGAAAATATTTCAAGATGATTAATTTGATTCAATAGTTAATCAAAATAATGTGTATAACTTATATCACATTCAGAATATCAAAGCAAATTGCTTAACATGTAAAAAATATCAATGGCAGCATGATCAGAAATGAATACATGTAACATTGTTATTTAAATACCACGTAATAGGAAATCTAAAAAGATAAATTCACTATTTATTTATGAACAAAACATAGGTACAAAGACAGAAATACCATATGTACATTGCACAACTCATAAAAGAAATAGCAGCAGTTTATTCTTTCCCACAAAGATGATTCTAGGAGTACAATAGTGCAACTTCTCAAAATTCTTTATGAAAATTCCTAAACAATGTTCCAATCATTCTATTGAGAAAAGGATGAAAGTACAATAGTGCGAGCTTTTGTAAGCCTTTTTTCATAAAATTCAGGACCTTTATTTCATACAAAAAGTAAGCTTAAATAGCAGAAAACAACTAAATGTATTGTGTAGAGCGTTGAGGGCATTTAAACAGATCCCTTCAATACGCTTAAAGAAAAACAATTTTTGATAGCAATGTTTTAAATGAGATTTGTTGTCTTCATCAACTTTGTTTGTTCCATCAGATTCTATGGATGTTTTTCTATTTGTTTGAACTGAACTGCCACTCATCAGCACATTTCTCCTCCTATATCATGAACCTAAATATGGAAAATAAGAATCGATAAGATGAAAACAAATGTGACTAATAAGCGAGTTTTATTTGAAACAAATCATGTTTTGCAGGAAATCAGGATAAAAACGTAGAGCGTAATAAATCCAAACACAACCATCATGGAGAGGAATGTGAAGTGAGGTATGTAACAAGATAAGTGTATTTTATGGTTTTATCGCAAATCACAATTGCTTTTTAGGCCGAGAGTTGAATTATTGTCATATTTGAAGCAAGGAGAATCCCTATTGAAATAGATGAAAATCCGAATAAGACCAAATCACAATTGGAATGGGCAGAGGAGAAATGGCTTAAGGTCTGTGATTTTTGCGATTGCATGGATGCAGGAATATGGATTGCATTGTATAATCCCGTTGGGTCTGGATATATTGCATATCGCAATAACGAAGTGATACAACACCAACAATATTGAAATATTTGTTATTTGTGATCTACGGGATGACATAAGGGATGACTTGATGGTGTCATCACTATGACATGGCAATTGCGTGGCAGATGATGTGGAGTATGATATCACAAATGACGTCATATCACAATCGGCATGAGGAAGGATATCACAATCGCATTTGGCAAGAGTCTTTGGAATAAGAGGCATGGCTAAAAGAACTATGATAGCCACGGATGCGATATTTTTATGAATTGACATATAATTTTTTATCAGGTCCAGGGATTATCCCAAATAGCAATCGCATGCGAAAAGTTTAAGACAGTGATTTTTGTGATTTTACAGACAAGGGGTATTTATGAATTGGAGTTAATAATCCCATCAGGTCCGAGCTTTATTTCGTATCACAATCAGAGCTCAGCAAGACTAATCGTAATCGCCAGTCAGCGTAGGTAGTGGGGCATGGACTTTTGGAAACTTCGATAGCTCCGGACAGGGGGGATTTATGGAATGAATTTTATAATCCCTTCGGGTCTGAGCTTAATCGCAAATCGCAATCAAGATAAGGTTGAAGTATGGACTTAAGATTTTTGGAACCTTTTGCGATAGTCACATATGTGGGGGTTTTATGAACTACAGTGGATAATCCTGTCGAGTCCGGGGCTTTATCGCATATCGCAAAAGAGATATGTAGCGGGACTTGGGAAATGGTTCTTGTGATTGCATGGATGCAAGATTTTAATGAAGTGCAGTTGATTTTCCCGTCGAGTCTGGCCTAATCACAATCACAATGGAGTTAAGGTTAAGACTTAAGTTTTTTGGAACTTTTGTGATAGTCACGAACGCGGGATTTTAATGAATTGTATTGAATAATCCCTGCAGGTCCGGTTTATATTGCAATCGTAATGGAGTTAGCAGAGGGGTCTTTTCTTTATGAAACTTTGTTTATTTTCGATGTGGGGGAGACTTAGACTTTAGAAATTTTGCGATGCAGGAAGTAGGATGAGTCGGAGTTTATAAATATACGACCTTTGGGAATAAAAAAACTTCGATTATTTTGTTTTTTTAATTAAACCATATTTTCTAATACTTGAGGTTTTATAAAGCCTAAGTATAGTCTTGGTCTTGGGGGCTATTAAAATTTGTTTTTTTTTTGGATAATCAGGGCTTAAGACTTGGGTTTTAATTAAAAAACCTAAGTATTAAACTTTGATTATAGGATTTTATTAACATTTTTTTACGTTGATTTTCTATTTTTATATTTTTTGTTTTTTTAAGGAAGTAAAATCAAATGCTTTTTAAAGCTAAAGGGTTCCTATTTTAATATAATAAATTTCATAGGAAAATTATTATATATTAAAATGGGGGTTGTTGAACATTACAACAGGTCCTTGCAATGATTCAATTTGATACATTTTTTAGTTGTAATTAGAGAGTCTCCATGTTATGCAACCAACTCACAAAATAAAGGAAAAGATGGATCAACGACTTCAAAATCAGCCTCTTTGAGGCGGAAACCTCCTTTACATTACACAAATGAACAATTCTTGGATGATACAAATGACAAGACCTCCTTTTTATATATAGGAGTCTAATGGGTCACAATATAATCAGAGCTGACATAACAATAATAATGTAAGGGCACAACAATAACAATAGTGGGATTCTATGGGGCACAATAATAACAATATGGGGACAACATGGGCACAACAATAACAATAAGGGATACAATGACAATACTAATAAGGGAATACACCAGTATTGTAGGGACGTAGCTTGCCCCTCTCCTTCAAATAAGTGTTTTCCTCAACGCTTGAGTGGTTCTAGATGCTTCAGTATAAAATTCTTATCCTCCCATGTGGAATCTTTAGCGGGTAAGTTCTTCCACTTGATTAGAGACTCTGAAATTCATTGATTTCATAGCTGTCAAGTTCTTGTTTCTATGACTGCTTCAAGTTCCAATATGGTTTTTTCTTCCTCGTCAAGTTCTGGCAGTATTTTTTGAACTGGGAGCTTGTCACCTATAACCTTATTTAAGCATGAAACATGGAAAAGTGGGTGCACACGGGAAGCTGCAAGAAGCTACAATTTGTAGGCCATAGTACCAATCTTTTGCAACACCTTGTACGGACCATAATACTTTGGTGATAATTTATTATCCT
Source organism: Pinus tabuliformis (assembly GCA_031772625.1). Taxonomy (NCBI): domain Eukaryota; kingdom Viridiplantae; phylum Streptophyta; class Pinopsida; order Pinales; family Pinaceae; genus Pinus; species Pinus tabuliformis. Next base: position 1,668,186,863 of record CM062816.1, on the reverse strand, counting down.
TATTAGCTTGCTTGAGGGACATTTGTTTGTATGGTTGTAGCCGTAGAAATACCTAGTCACCTACATCAAAACTTCTTTTGCTGCGATGTTGATCTGCCTACTGTTTCATTCTATTCTATGCCAAAGTGAGGTTATCGTTTAAGATTTGGAGAACTTGTTATTGATGCTTGATGTGATATTCCACTCCTTGAACCTTAGATTTTTCTCTTAAATATGATGTGATGGATGGTGGATGATATCCATAAAGTGCCATAAATGGGGTCATTTTTGTTGCAGTATGGAAAGAAGTGTTATACCACCATTCAATCATAGACAACCATTTGACCCATTGTGTTTATTTATCAGATACAAAGCAATGAAGATATCCTTCCAAGCATTTGTTTACTATCTCAATTTTCCCATCAGATTGAGGATGATAAGATGAGCTATGAGCTAACTAAGTACCCAGACAAGAAAATAATTTTGTCCAAAAATTTCCAGTGAAAATGGGATCTTTGACGCTTATAATAATCTTTGGGTTTCCATGTAGCTTTTGAACTGTTTCCATAAATGTAGTAGCAACTGTACTGGATTTAAATGGATGAGATAATGCACAAAAGTGTGCACACTTGGTACGTATATCAACTACCACCATGATGACACTCTTTCCTTCGGACTTGGGAAAACTTGCGATAAAATCCATTGAAACCTCTGCCCAACATTGACTTGGAATGGACTGTTGGAAAACCAAACATTCTGCCACAAACTTTTGAATATCAGATTTAAGCCCATCCCAAACAAATTCCTTCTTAACCCTGTGGTAATTTTTTAGAAATCCTGAGTGCCCTCCTAAGGGACAGGTGTGCAATTCCATAAGAATCTTTTGTTTGAGATGGGAATTCTTACAAAGGTATAAGCGATCTTTATACCATAACGAATCATTTTTCCAGCTAAATGTATCATACGTAATGGGATCTTGTTGTAACTTTTGAATGAGTTCCCACACTTCTTCGTCATTCTTCCATTCATCCCTTGCTTCATTTATCTAATCTGATTGGATAATATAAATGGTGCAAAACAATTCTTCCACATCCTCATCCTTTCTTGAGAGTGCATTTGCAACAACATTTTGTTCCCTTTTTTGTAGATGATTTCAAAGCCATAACCTAACATCTTTGTGAGCCATTTTTTCTGCTCTTCTGAAGATAGTCTTTGTTCTAAAAAGTATTTAATACTATCATGATCTCTTTTTGTCTTGAAGTGTCTTCCCATTAGGTAAGGTCTCCATTTCTTAAGTGCATGTAGTATTGCCAGCATTTCTTTCTCATAAATAGCTTTGTGTAAATACTTTCCTTTGAATGGATGACTTTTGAAAGAAATGGGTCTTTCTTCTTGCATTAAAACAACACCAATTCCATTTCCTGAGGCATCAAATTCCACAATAAAGGTTTTTGTGAAGTCTGGCGTAGCTAAGATGGGTGCTTGGAACATTGCCTCTATAAGATGTTCAAAGATCTTTGTTGCTTATGGAGTCCATGAAAATGTATCTTTCTTCAATAATGTTGTTATAGGTGATGTTATTCTCCCATAATTCTTAACAAACTTGCGATAATACTCTGTCAACCCAAGAAATCCTCACAGATGCTTTATGGATGTGGGGATTTTGCATTCCTTAATGGCTTTAATTTTTCTAGGGTCTACCTTAACACCTTCATGAGATACAATATGACCCAGATATTCCACCTCTTGTACTCCAAAGAAACATTTGGAGGTTTTTTCATATAATTTTTTCTCCTCCAATAGTTTGATCACCCTGCCAACATGTTGAACATGATCTTTCCAAGACTTGTTGTAGATTAGTATATCATCAAAAAATACTAACACAAATTTTCTAAGGAAGGGTTTGAAAATGGAATTCATCAAACTTTGAAATGTAGAAGGTGCATTAGTAAGGCCAAAAGGCATGACCAAGAATTCATAATGACCCTCATGAGTTCTAAATGTTGTTTTTGGAATGCCTTCAGTCTTCATTCTGAATTGATGATATCCTGAACGAAGATCCAAATTGGTGAAGTAAATTGATCCACGCAATTCATCCAATAATTCATCAATGACAGGAATGGGAAATTCATCTTTAATAGTGAGCTTGTTGAGCTCCCTAAAATTTGGACACATGCACCATGATCCATCCTTCTTGTGCACCAATACTACTAGAGCAGAGAAATAACTTTGACTAGGTTGAATTATACTAGCCTCTATCATTTCGGCAACCATGCGTTCAATTTCACTCTTTTGGGAATAAGGATATCTGTAAGGCCTGATGTTTGGAGGAACACTTCCTGGAATCAAATGAATAGCATGATCATGATCACGAATAGGTTGGAGGCCTTTGGGAGTCTCAAATACCTTGGAATGATTGTCCAACACGTTTTGGAGATTTGGAGAAATAGATGATTTCGATGTGGGAACCTCTAGCGAACATAATTGTGCAATTATGACTTGTTGTTATTTCTTTAGAAGCTTTGTCATGTTGTTAGAGCTGATTATCTTTCCCAGTTTCCCTGCAATACACCTTAATTTAACTTTATTTCCTTCCGAAAAAAAATCAAGAAAAGTTCTTGAAAATTAAAAGCTATCGTACCCAAAGTTTGTAGCCATTAGACTCCTAGTACAACATCAACACCACCCATTGGAATGGAAAGCATTGAAATATTCAATACATATTCTCGCATGGATAGCTTGATATTAGGGCACTTTCCAGAGCAATTTATGGTTCCTCCATTTGAAACCATCATTTGACACTACTCTGGTGCTCGATGTAGGAATAAATTCAATTCCTTGGATATCTTACAATGAATAAAATTGTGGGTATTTCCTGAATCAATCAACACTATTACCTTTTTCTTCTTGATATGTCCTTCTATCTTGAGAGTTTGAGGAGCGGTAATTCTGGCCAATGCATTAAAAGATATGGTTGGATTCATTTCTTCTTTCTCTAGGGTTTGTTCCTAGTGTATATCCTCTTCTTTTGACGTTTCTTGTTCCTTTTCTTCTCCTGTTCACAATCTATGTAAAATAATTTCTTCTCAGCACACTTATGACCTTTAGTGTATTTTCTATCACAACCGTAACAAAGCCCTTTTGCTCTTTTTTCTTCCAATTGTTATGGTGTAAACCTTATAGGATGTGGAAGGCTAGGGCTAACAACACTTCCATCTTTATAGTTGTGAGTGGTAGGCTTCCTTGTTGCCATAATGTTTCTTTCAGTTTTTTTTGCGAACCTGAATGTCTTTTCCAATGAATCTGGTTCCCAAAGGCGAACCTCATGTTCGATGTTATCCTTTAAAGTTCCTATGAACACATCAATCCTATTCTCCTCTGGAATATATTTTACCCTTATATTCAATTTTTGGAAGTCCTCAATGTGCTCCACCATTGAACGCTTTTGTTTGAGATTTATCAATTGGCTTTAAAAAGTTGTTACTTTTTGTATCCTCATAATGTGCTATCATTTCTTCCGTAAAAATTGCCCAAGTGTTAATTTGTTTATGAGAGAAAATCCATCGATACCATACAAACTGATTGGGTTCCAAATATAAAGTTGCAATGCGTACCTTTTGTGTGTTTTGCACATTATCGAGATTGAAATATTGCTCCATCTATAGTATCCATGTTATGGTATCCTTGCCATCAAACTTCCCCATATCGATATTTGGAACATGGTGGGTCTTCAATCCAATGTTAGAGTCTATGAAATCATGATTAACATTTATTTTGTTCTCATCATGAGTTTCCTTTACTACCCTTTCACCATTACTAAACATTTCTTGTAGCAATTTTGTCAAATATATCTTCAAATCTTCCATGTTGCCTTTAAGTTTTGCTTCTATACCATCCATATTAGCTTCCATGCCATCCATTTTAGCTTCCATGCCATTCATCTTAGCTTCCATGCCTTTCTTTAAACCATCCATCTTAGATTTTGTTACTTTTTGTGAGAGTGAAAATTGTTGCACTTGGTCTCATAATTTTGATATATCATGTTGCATTTCTTCCTCTTCTTCATGAATCATGGTAGAGCTTTCAGGTTGCTTAGTAGGTGTTTCCATTTTCATTCTTTGGGGCATCAATTAATGATAATTACGCCTCACTATGCCCTTTGAATCACTTCAAACTAATTTTTCAAACCAAACTTATGCAAATTTAAAAACAAAAAACTACACACATTTTTTATTTTGTAGGAGTTAGATATTGAATCTATTGTATCTCTATAATTTCATATCTCCAAGGTCTGAAATTTTGTTCTATGGTAGCCCTTTGAGTCCTCTTTCTAACCCCACCATTCTGATCAATATTGGATTCTTCAAGGGAGAGTTATGTCAAATATCCCATGATGACTTGATTATATATTGGTTCAGTAGAGCGAAATTGTACGACCTTTCACATGTCATTGTTTCAATCTTCGGACCTGAAAATGATACACAGAAAGTTACAGTCCTTCTTCTTTCTTTAAATTCTTACGAAATTTTAATCTGATGCTCAGAGATAAAGTTATGATAATTTTCCCAAGGTCACCTATTTGGGATGTAATTCAGGAGCATGCAAAAACCCTAACTTCTTTGGATCATATCTCCAAAAATATAGCGAGAAAAAGGTTTGAAATTTAGACCCGAGGTACATCAAGATTTCGGCTCAAATGCATTTTAATTTCAGCTTTTGAAACATTGTAGAACAAAATCTATAGCGAAAATTCCATTATGACCTATTTGGATCAGCAAAACCCTAGAATCCAAAGCTCTGATACTAAATGTTATGCAACCAGCTCGCAAAATAGAAGAAAAGATAGGTCAACGACTTCAAAATTAGCCTCTTCAAGGGGCAAAACTCCTTTACATTGCACAAATTAACAATTATTGGATGATACAAATAACAAGACCTCCTTTATATATATAGGAGTCTAATGGGTCACAATATAATCAGAGCCGACATAACAATAATAATGTAAGGGCACAACAATAACAATAGTGGGCTTCTATGGGGCATAATAATAATAATATGGGGATAACATGGGCACAAAAATAACATTAAAGGCTACAATGAAAATAATAATAAGGGAATACACTAGTATTATATGGACCTAATAGTCCAAAGACACTTAAATGGAGGATTCCCTTAGTTGCTACCAACTTGAGCCCTTGCCATAGCCCTAATTCTTCCACCTAATTGTTTGAGGTGAATCTCGGACCCATGCAAAAAAAAAATCAACTTTTCCATCGGGGATAAATATAGCCCCTCTCGCTCCTACCTACCCCCATGTAGGAATTTACAGGGTAAGTTCCTCAGATAGAACACCAAAGGACACCACTCACAAACAGATCACAGATCAATACACCAGTATTCTTGACGTGGTGAAAACCCTCAAAGAGGGAAACAATCCATGACTTGAGCCAATGCGACCACTTCAGGAAATTTATTAATAAATGAAATAAAATTTACATAAGCTTCTCTCATGAATGGTCACCTTACAAATGACCCTCCATGCTCTTTAAATAGAGATCAAGTGTCAATAATATTGAGGAGATAATGAACCGTCGGATCAATTCATGTCTAGAACATATCGTGACTACGGATTGTAATTTACAAAAGTACATAGTAAAGAAACACACTTTACCTAACTCTACACTAGACCAAGTTATACTTAACTATTTCCTATGTGTTGGAATATCCTAACATCCCCCCTTAAGAACAACTTGGGATAGGATTGAAGGATGTACAAATATGACACAGTAGGAGAAGGAAGGAGGAATTAAATCGTATCCCCCCTTAGTGACAACTTCCTGAACTCCAACCATAAATCAAAGTTTAGTAAACTTCACCTCTATGAGAGCCTTTGTAAAGATGTCTACAACTTGATCATCGGTTGAACAATATTACACTTCAAGAACATGGTCATGAATGGGCTTTCTGATGAAGTGCATGTGTAGTTCAATGTGTTTGTTTCGTTGATGTTGGACTGGATCTATGCATAGTTGAATGGCACTTTGATTATCACACCAAAGTGTAGTCAGATACTATTGCTGAAAGCCAAAATTTGACAGGATCTGACGAAGCCACAGGGTTTCCTTACTAGCTTCTAAGGTGCCACGATACTCTGCTTCTATTGAAGAAAGAAAAATGAAACTTTGTTTCTTGCAAGCCCATGTAATAGTTCTAGAACCAAGAGTGAAGACATAACCTGCAGTAGAATTCTGAACATCAAGGTCACCAACCCAATCAAAATCAGTGAAACCAACCAATAGAGAAGATGCTTCTGCACTGTAATGAATCCCAAACTGAATTGTACCTCGAGCATAATGAAGTATTCTTTTAGCTGCTTTTCAATGAATTTCATGTGGGTTTTGCATAAACCGAGCAATAAGTCCAACAACAAAACAAAGGTCAGGATGGGTATGGGTCAGATACACAAGTTTTCCTACAAGCTGATGGTATAAGGTAGCATCAACTTCAGGGGAAGTGCAAGTGACTAAAAGTTTGGCTCCAGACTGAAAGGGATAAGGGGTTTGCTTACAGTCTTCCATGAGAAAGTGGCATAGAAGATCATAGGAATACTTGGGCTGGGAAAGGGAAATACTTTCCTTGGATTGCAAGACTTGAAGACCAAGAAAATAATGCAAGTTTCCTAAGTCTATCATTTCAAACTATTTTTTAAGGCTGGACTTCACATGGTTTATAAGGTTCAGATCACTACCAGTAAGGATAAGATTATAAACATAAGAGAACAAGAAAAACTATTACGTCTTGGTCTTCTTAATATTGGAAACTCTTCTAAGAAATCCTTAACCGCCCATCAACAACCAAGTTCAAAGAATCCTAAGAAGCAACATCCTAAAAAGAATGGTCCTAAACCAACCACGGGTCCTAAGCAATTTCAGTCTCAAAATGAAAAATCAATTCAACAAAATGATAAGGCAAATAAAAACAAAGGGAATAAGACTAATAGACATTTCAAATTTTGTAATCGAGACAACCACTTAGAATCCAAGTGCTTTAAGAAGATGGAAGCTTTGGAAGCAGCAATGAAGAAGCATAACATCCATTTGGAGCACTCTTCCACTTCATCTTCATCTTCACAAATAACGCTTTCTACATGTGGTTTTCAAGCATCTTGGTCTGTTTATGCACTAAATGTATCTTCTTCTTCTCATTCTCATGAGTGGCTCATTGATTTTGGAGCTTCTTACTACAATGCCAAAAACAAAGCCATGTTTTCTTCTTTAAATGATTGTAACACCAAAAATATATATGTTGGTTATGATAGATCTCTTAGTGTTGTAGGGACTGGAACTCTTCATCTAGACAATGGTCAATTTAATGATGTATTATGTGTTCCAAATGGGGTGGAAATATCACTGTTTATGGTGCTATTTATGGCACTATTTTTTTGGTGCTATGATAAACATACCTAGTCGCACCCACTTTTGCATTGGGAAAGGTGTCCAATTCATGAACTAGAAAACACTAAATTCTAGTGCTATTTTCCTAGTTTGTCATAGTGATTCCCTTTTCATAAACAAATTCCCCCTCACCATATTTTCCCACACACTTACTAGAGAAACAAAGGGGACCCAACGGTTACATGTCACTCTAGGAGCCTACAATATCTCCCACCATTACCTGGAATTCCTAGTCTCTCACCATTCTAGCGCAAAAAATAGGACCAAACTACCCACATTCATTCTTGGAGCCACCTTATTGGGATATAACTCCTCTCAAGGCTCACCCACCAATAACCTTTAAGGAAATTCAAACACTACCCTACAAGGTACACCAATACCAATACCAACACGAACACAAAAGGTCATTACATGATGGCTAACACCAACAAGATACCATTTATCACTTAAATATTCTAGATTTGAAAAAGCTCACAAATGATCCCATTTTCCATAATTAACAGTGGCCCCCCATGCCAACCAAGTTGGCATTGGATATCCCTAAATTCAAAGGAAAACAATGGGAATACCCTACCAATCATATCATGACCTTACACCTATGGTGATTTCTTAAATAAACATGTGTCTACCTACTACTAAATACTTAGGATTCACTTGAGTTACAAGTATATTTTATATTCCACTATGCAGGGATGGAAATTGAACAGCCACATGAGGAACATGGTGTGCCCTATTAAGTTGATCAACCACTGGACGAACAAGATGTTCCATATCAAGCTGATCAACCACTAGGGGAACAAGACATGCCTTATCAAGATGATCAACCACTAGGGGAACGAGATGTTCCCTATCAGGATGATCAACCACTAGAGGAACAAGATGTGCCCTATAAAGCTAATCAACCACCACAAGAACAGGTTGTGCCTTCTCAAGTTAATGGGATAACAAGGAGATGCAATGGTTTAGAAAGGGGTGGAAGGTTTGTAGAAAATTTGGATGCAAGAAAAATAGAGGGCCCTGTGGAGCATATCCTTTCTCACACTATTAGAGAGCATGTCGGTAACATCATTCAACAATATTTTGAGAAACATTCAGTTGTTGCACAAGCTCAGATATTGCATTGGTTGATCAAACATAAGAAACTAAAACATACCACAAACCTTTTGGGTATCTAAGATTCTCAAAGTAGGAATAAATGAATGAATGTCACCGAAAATATATCAAAGACATTCTTTATGTTTGGAAAATTAAGAAAACCTGATGTTAGAGCTGCTCATAGGACAATTACAATTGCTCTTGTTGCACTAAGTACATCAAGACAAAAAAAAGTTGGCAACAATGTTAAAATTATTCTATGTATCAAGAAAAACATTGCACAAGCATACCAAATTCAAGTTTCGAGTAAATGAAAATGATGAATCTACTTGTTGGACTTTTATTGCCAGGCAAGCCTACCGATACAAGCTTACAACAAGAATCATAACACTTGTGGTAGAGTTTTGGGAGAGGCTTTCCTGTGCTATTCCAATTAGAAATCATGTTGTACGACATCACCTAAGTAAAGGTGAGTATGTAGATCACATTAAGCATGTTGTAGAAATGAAAAAAGTTGCATTATGTCAAGATATCCATAAGGATGTTTCAGAAATTGAAATTGTGGTTTATTAGGCCTAATACAATATGTGACACATGGTGTTGCTGATATCATGTTGAATTCTAGCTTCATTATGACACGTTCTAGAATTTTTTCAAGAAGAACTCTCACGACGACCCTCCTCCTCCTATAGTGCATGATTTTGTTTCATCAATATTGTGCAAAAGGGAGCTAAAATAATTTTTTACAAGAAAATATGTATAGGTGGGAGATGTACAAAATGTGGTGATTTGGAATTATTCCATAGGAACTTTCCTATTGATCCCAACTAGTTTTGGATGCCATATGTCATGGTCACATGGACGTGATATGAATATGTGGTGGGAAATCAACCATCTTGTTCAACTCTAGAACCTAGGAGGATCAACTATGTTGAGGATGCAATTCCTATTTTAGAATTCATGGGGGTGTTTCAGAAGTAGATCTATAAATATGTCAAACGCTTGCATGGGTCCAAGTGGAAAGCTTCTACATTTAAGCATTCTCGCGAAGTATTCCTTCCAGGTACAATCTTATCAGTAGTAGAATTTGTTGGGAATTAAAAATTTTCTCCTCAAATAGAGATCCAAAGTGAGTATTATCACTCAAACTAAGTGTTTGTATTCATACAAGTTTTGTATAGACATGCACAATTTAATGTTGATGGTAGGGATAACACTAACAAGTCACATGATATGATTAAGGAGTATCACTTCTACATTGGTAATGATCGTGAACATGGAACATTTCATACAACATTGCTTTGGCTTGATTTATGAAGTATTAAAAAATGACATATCATTCAAAAAGCATTTGATATGGTCAAATGGTTATGCAAGGAAGTTCAAGTCAACACATATTTTTTATTGGTTGAGTCGGCTACACAAGAAGAAAAAAACTTAGCATACTTAGAGCTATTTTTAAATAGGACATAGAAAGGGTGAGCATGATGGTGCAGGTGCTTGTGTGAAGCGAGCACTTAGGAAGTACCAAATTATTCATGATGAAGATCGAATCAAATCATCACTAGATGTGGTCAACTGGTGTAGCTCCCATTTAGGACATGAAGGTCATGGATATATTAGGCTTGTTCTTAGGTTCTTCTGGAATGTTGAACTTGGCAATGTGAATAAATCCATTCCTTGGTATAGTAATACTATAGCAGGAACAAGGGAATTACACTCAGTGCAGAGTAAAGACACGGGGGAAATATTTACCATGAATAGAAGAAAGCTCACATGTTTTTTTTATTTTTGCTTTGGTGTTGATGGATGTAGACTTGATCAATGCGAAAAACATGGGTACATGAAAGGATGGAAATATGTCCCTCTTAATACAAAGACATTTCATTTGATTCCGACATAGTAAGAAATGCACAATGAAGTGGCCATCGTTTCACTTGATCATGATCGAGTCTTTGATGTTGCAAGGGAAGGTATGTGGTGTTCATTATTAATTTTTTCTTCTACAAATTGAAATATTGAACATATAACTAATACATATTTTGTATTTTGGTTATAGGCGATGTTTTTTCTATCATTTCCCCCTCAGCATAACAAAGAGAACATGGCCTACTATTTGATTTGATGAAAGCATGTGAAAAACAGGTTTGTGTGACCTTATGAAGATGGACAATTCACATACCAAATTGGTGACATGGTTGTGATGGGTCATTTTATTTTTTAAAGGTTAAAAAACAGGGTGGTCACATTATTCATAAATAATTTATGCCTGAATATATATCTTGCCAATACAGTCATCTAGTCTTAGTAGCTTAGATTAGTCTCACAAAAATCAAAACAAAGACATATGAACCAAGGATATGGAATATGACATAATCTAACCATGAACATATTATGTAGACTTTCATTTGTAACACCCATTGGCCAAATCAGTAGATGATAGAAATGACAAGCCCTTAAGTCGAGTCTATAGCAATCAAGTGTAATGTAATCTAGTATAAGAGATCAACATATGAATTTTGTAATTTAGAAATGTAACAGTTGAATACTTTTGTAATTTTGAAATTTGAATGTGAATAAAATTCATAGAGAAATGTTTCCCCCTAATATCAACTATTAGGAATAAAATAATAAAGAACTAAAATCAAAATGAATGTGAAATTATTCAACATAGAATGAAGCCATATGAAAGTATATTAACAAATACCCCATGACAGGACACCATGAACCCATACCCCTATTGGTGCATCATTCCTATATATATGTAGAAAATCAAAGTATATTAACAAATCTAGGATGAATTCATAATGGTGTATATATGTTATAGGCTTTAGGTTCCTTGAGGTGCTTAAGTTTCTAAAAATTTTCAAATTTCAAGGAGGTTTTATTTCTAGGGATAAGATTCTGATGTGAACCCCATAGATTTAGAATCAAGAGGGATCTAAAATTTAATTAAAATTTAGAATCAAGGGGGCTTTAGATTTAGACTTAATTAAAAATTTTGATAGTAATTTCTTTTAAATGTCATGTATCGTATTCATGTTGAGCATGGAAGAAATTTTATAGATATACATCCTAATGGGTTCTAGAATATCCATTTCAGTAGAACAACCAAGTTGATATAATATCATTTTACTCAAAATGGAAATCAACTATCTAGGTTATGAACAACACCAAAATATTTGTATGTTATTCCGTAAGGAAGAGGGTTAGACTATGCACTTGCAGGGTGTGCTCAATCTTGAGCAAGCATATGTATTTCATCTTTGTTCTCATATTAATGCAATACAAATATGAAGGGGTTGAGTAGTTGCTTTCTCCTAGATAAATAATTGTGAATGCGTGATGTTTCCTTTTGCATGTCTATGATTTGTGTTCTAGATGGTGAATTAACTTCCCCATATCAGTAAAGTAGCTTCAAGTCTGGTGATTTATTAAATTTCATGAGCAGTTTTAAATCTACACATTAATTTCTACATGGTATTAAAGTTTTTTTTTTTTGTCGGTCAAGGTAACAGTATTATATTATTAAAATTTCAAAAACATCGCACATCAACAATTTAACTGTATACATCATTTCCGCAACACTAGGCAAAATAATAGGCTTAAGAGCTAACAAGAGAGTTGTTATGAACAAGATTGAGCCTGTAAGGAAGCCAAGACAACCTGTGTCATTGGTTATTTCTGAAACAAAAGTAGCACAAGAAGAGAATTTTCTAGAATTACACATTACAGAGGAGGGTTGGGGGGAAATGGTGGCGAGGCTACAAATAGCGCTACCCTCTCATGCATGTGGTAGTCGATATGCTCTACCGGGTCTCCAATGCACGAAGGTGGTCATTTGTTCACCAAAGCTTCCACCGAAGGCCATCAAGAGAGTCTAGGAGTTCATTCTGCATGTGTTGGAGGCTGTTGATGTAGGCCACCAATTCATTTCGATCATTGTAGTGTTGCTCGCTCAGAGTTTCCATGCTAAGATGGAGAGTGTTCAGTTAAGCCGCTATGGAGTCCAAGGTAGTCGGGGCCTCCATGTGGCCTTGGGAGAAATATGGGGATATGGCCACCTCTGCATCAGAGTGGCGGCTCTCGGTCGACTATGAGCCTAAGCTAGGTATGTCTTGTGGCATACGATTCTCCATAGGGTGACCGACTCCTCCTCTATGGGCATGACCTCACTATCACTGTATGCGGTCAGCTCCTCCTCCGCCTATTACATGAACCTAGCTACCATGAGAAACCCACCAAACCAATAAAATATGAACCAAACACAAAAAAACATGGCTTACCTCCCCTGCATCGAAGTTCTCAGATTTCCCAGTGAAATTCTCGTGCACCTCTGGTGAGTTGGGTGGCACATTGCAGGTCACGAAGGTAGACCAGCCACTCCCAAGGAAGAGACACACCCCCATGTTATCAACCTAACTGCCACTCCAAAGGAACAATTCCTTGCCGGAAGAAGTCCCAGAGTGAGGCAGGGGAAGCAAGAGCCCACCACCCACTCACACTAACCCCAGGACTGCAATTTTCATCGATGTAGTTTGTCTTGTGCTCTCCCGAAACACAAGGCCAAATAGCTTGCCAGTTCTAGTCCCCTGCACACCCTTCAATCCTAAACCATCCTACACCATCGCCCCAAGCTTCCGCCTAAGTTAGGACACCAATACCTCGCTGCTCTCCCTCACCCAACACTCCCTCCTCATCACCCACCTGCCGTAAATGACCACCCTACTGCCTCCTTCCTACATTAACTAACACTCATGGGAGAGCCCAGTTCCCAATAGCCATTAAGTCAGGCGTGATACGCATGGAGGCCCAAATGGCTCCACGCTCCAACTTGAAACCACCTGTCTCCTTGATTGGACACCCCCATTGGGGTATTCTAGATCCTTATGTATCAGTTTTTGAAGATCCTACATTTCCCCAGGGTCCAGGTCTACTTTGGTGCAAAGATATGACCAAGCTGCCCTAAAGTTTTTATGCAGCGGGTTCACCCCACAGTTGGCCAGCCAGTCTGTGACTTTATTGCCTTCACGGAGTACATGACTGGTACTGATGTATTCGAAGTTTTTTAGGGCTTGTTGGATGCGAGAAAGTTGAGATTCTAGTCTCTAGCTCCTAGCCACCTTTTGGGGGGAAGATCCATTGATAATCCTTTGTACCATATCTATGATGAGGCATGAGTCCCCCACTATTCTGATTCTTCGATATCAAAGGTGGGAGGCCAGGCTCAAGCCCACTTCCAATCCTGTCATCTCAACCATGTTATTCATTGTAATACCACAGAAGCCAAAGTAAGTTTCCCTTGGGGAGCCTACTGAGTCACGAATGATGCCGCCGAAACCTTCCAGTCCAGGATTACCCTTGGAAGCCCCATAAAAATTAATCTAGAGGTAGCTATAAAGGGCGAGGGGGGATGAAGAGGGGGAGCGGGAAGGCGGGAGTTGTGAGATAGGCATGCTGGGGTAGATCAAAGCAAACGATAGGTTCAGATGGACAAGAATCTGGGCTTCCGATGGGTTAGGGTTCCAGTCATCAGGGGACCATGATTTAGAAAGGATGTATTCCCAGATGTTTGACATCGTCAGGCCCCATATGTGCACGCTAGAGTGTGTTTGTCCATTGAACAGGACATGATTCCTTTCTTTCCAAGTGTTCCACAGAAGTAGACCCAAGGTAAACCACCAGGCTCGGTTCACCAACGGATTGGAGAATCGGTTAGTCTTCTAGTTCTCAAGGAGATCGTGGATGTATTCTAGATTGCTATCTATTGGGCCAAACAGGTTGGAGGCATGATTCCAAACTTCTCATGTTATGGGGCAATCTCCAAAGAGATGGGAAAAGGATTCTTCTGCTTGCTTGCACAGGATACATATTGACATGCCAACAAAACCTTGTTTTTGAAGGTGATCCCAGGTGAATCTGCTTGTGGTACACTAGCCAAAGGAAGTGAGACACGTTGGGCCACATGTTTCTTCTCCAGATGTGTTCCCAGAAGAGGTGATTTGATTGAGCCTGACCATTAACCTGGATGAGATAGGCTTATTTCACTGAAAGGGTTCTTGTCATAGAACGACCCCATCTTAGTTTGTCCATCTCCTATGATATATGGAACCAACATTGAGAGAGATAAGTCCTCAGGTGTGCACTAACCTCCCATGAGTTCGCTCTTGGCCAATCAGCATCGGATTTCCATGTTCACCATCTATGGTCATCCACATCTTCCATCCAATAATTCGCTATGCAGAGGGCCGAGACTAAGGGGAAAAGGGGCATCAGGTCAGAAAGTGATTGATCTTGAGCAAGTCGAGGGAGTTTCTACCAAGAGTCTTGTCAGAAGAGGGAGGATTTCCCATTCCTTACTTCCCAGAAGAAGTAGTCTCAAATTATATCACTATTATTATTAGTGTGATTCCATATTATAGATACAGTGCTTGTAAGAGGTTCACGAAGGCAGGCTTCTTGTGATTTTCCTTGTCCATATTTCTGAGACTAAATCATCTTCCAGAGTTCATTCCCCCCTTGTATCCACCACCACCAGAGCTTTGCTCTGAGGGTGTCACTCAAGAAAATTGGATCGCACAAATCGAGCCCTCCCATGGTCTTTGGGAGACAAATTTTATGCCAGGCTACTAATGGCCACTTCCATTCCATGGTTGCCCCACTCCAAAGGAATCTTCTAAATGTAGCAGCCAGCTCAACATAGATGCTCTTAGGGGTCAAGAGGGAAGATATTTGGTTTCACTGTAGACCAGAGATTTCGAAGTTGTTATTGCAGGAGGATCGGATTTGTAGTATAAATTTTTCAGAGCTTAAAGGATGGCTTTCTATGGACTAAGGCTCGATTAGTTGGAAGATAATGGGTTGAAGGAATTCATTGATAATGATATTCTGAAACTAGCAACATCTGATGCTCGGGATCCAGAAGAATTAAAGAAGTGTATAGCCAAGGCAAGGATAATCATATTAGAGGGAGTATAAGACCATATTGTCTCAAATATGCATGGGAAAGATACTTTTTATGAAATGTTGTAGGAATTGACAAATCTGTTTAAGAATAGTAGTGACCACAGGAAGTTGGCACTCAAGGAAAAACTTTGAAATATCAAGATGCTGAAGAACGAGACCATTCCATAGTACCTAAGTAGGTTCATATAATGTCATGATGAACTTGCTCAAGTGGTGTTAATGTAGTAGATGATGATTTGGTAAACCTAGCCCTTCTAGGCCTTCCCAAGAGTTGGCACAACTACCAAGATTTGGTGAACGAGAGGGAGAAACTACCAAATTGGGAACGCCTATGATCTGATTTGGTACAGGAGGAAATAAGGAGGAATACAAAAGAAGAGACTTCATCAAGGGCGAGGATGAAGAAAATTGTGCCTTGGTTCGAAACAAAAAGAAAGGAAAAGTGAAGAAATACCAATCCAAAGCATAATCTAGTCAAGGGGACAAGAAGAAAGACTTGTCTAGAATCAAGTGCTTTCACTATTAATATTTCAGGCACTATGCCACGAAGTGTCCACACAAGAAGACAAGTAAGAATACCTCAGGAGGAGTGACAAGTGAATATTTGGCTTCACAGTTCGAGCTTGACTTTACTCTCATTGCATGCATGGCCAACACAATGATGGGGAGCGTGTGGTACTTAGACAACAATGCCTCATTTCACATGAAGGGGAATAGATATTTTTTCAGTGATTTAGTGGAGAAGGATATCAAGATGCACATCGAGATGGGAGATGATGGAAGGTAAAACGTGACTGGGATTGGTACAATCACCTTTCAGAGGGAGTTGGGATCCCCTCTTAGACTCAAGGATGTGATGTTTGTTATAGGTCTAAAGAAGAATCTTGTCTTTGTTGCAGTTTTGGAAGACCTTGTTTATGATGTGATCTTAAACAAAGGAAAGGCATTTCTAAGACACATAGCCATAGGACAGGTGAAGCATATTGGGGTTTGTGTGAAGAACCACTACAAGCTAGATGTGGAGAATTGTGTTTCATTGAGCACAAAGGCAGAGAAGGTGCAGAGATGCAATGTCGATGAAATTTGGCATAGAATACTTGACCATTTGAATCATGGAACTTTGAACATCATGCAATAGATAACCATAGGCCTTTCCAAAGGATCACTAGAGAAACATGATACATGGAAAGGGTGTACCTTAGGGAAGTACAAAAAAGCCACTTTCCATGATCGAGATAGCAGAGCACATGCAGTCCTTGAAAGGATCCACACTGATTTTTGTGGACCTTTCTTGATAGCCTCCACTGCCATGCAAAAATATTTTTTTCATATTTATTGATGACTTATCATGGAAGTGTTGGATCTCCTTCATGCAGAAGAAGGATGAGACTTTCTCCGAGTTCTTAGAATTCAAAGCACTGGTGGAGAAAGAAATGGGCAAGAAGGTGAAGGCTCTCAGGAGCGATAATGGAGGTGAGTACATTTCAAATGAGTTTAAAAATTTATGTGCAAAAGAAGGCATTCGATGAGAGTTGACAACACCCGAAAACCCACAAAAAATGGGGTGGATTATAGGAAGAACCGTAAAATTGTGGGAGCAGCGAGGGCGATGTTAAATGACCAAAGCCTACCTCTACACTTGTGGGCTGAAGCATTCAACACAGCAGTCTATTTGTAGAACATGAGTACTCATCGGATTCTTGGCATGATTACACTAGAGGAGGCTTTCTCAGGGAGGAAGCCAGATTTGTCGCACTTCAAGATTTTTGGAGCCTTTGTTTACTTCCATGTCTCCAAAGAATTAAGGAAGAAGCTAGAGCCAACAAAAGAATTGGGGGTGCTTATGGGTTACGCAGAAACTCCCCACAACTACCTTGTGTATTTTCCATCCCTCAGAATGACAGTTGTGTGAAGGGATGTAAAATTTGATGAAGACAAAGCCATGCAGTTCTCTCTTGAGAGGGAGATTCGGATCCCACTAGAAGAGGAGATTTTAGCTCCAAAGGAGGAGCCACAGGATGTTGTGGAGTAGCCACAAGTTGAGGAGAAGAGAGTGGAGACTTCCACTCAAGAAGAACCATCTAGAGAAGGCAGGAAAAGGACCAGAGAAGTTGAGAGACTTGTGTAGGATGTGAGGGAGAAGGTGGGTGCTTCTTCAAATCAATGTAGGCAAAGAAGGTCACCAGATCGGTACGCTGGCTACATGGCTCTAATTATTGAGCTTGTAGAGATTGAGCTATCATATTTCAAGGAAGAAACAAAGAAACCAGTATGGGTTGATGCAATGGTCGAGAAGTATGAATCCATTATAAATATAGTGTTTGGGAAGTGTTCCTAATACCAACATAAAAATCAGTTGTGGGTTCAAGATGGATCTTCAAGGTGAAGCAGGCAACAAACATAAGCATAGAAAATCACAAGGCCAAATTTGTGCCCAATGGGTATTCTTAGGTTGAGGGGATTGAATATGAGGATACCTTTGCTCATGTTGCAAGGTACTCATCCATCAGATCAATCCTTTCTTTGGCTACACAGATGGGGTGGAAGATCCACCAGATGGATGTGAAAACGACATTCCTTAATGGAGTTATTGAGGAGGAGGTGTATATCGAGAAACCTGAAGGCTTCAAGAATTTTGTTCAGGAGTGTCATGTGTGCAAATTCAAGTGAGAGTTGTATGGTATCAAGCAAGCACCCCGTGCTTGGTACACCAGGATCTATAGCTATCTCATAGGTTTGGGCTTCACCAAAAGTGAAGTGGATGCAAACCTCTATCATATTTTGGTAGAAGGTAAATTGTTGATTATTGTTTTATTTTCTATGACTTGATTTTGACTTGTGATGAGAAAATGATCAGATATTTCAAGGAGGACCTTACAAGGGAGTTTGAGATGAAGGACATGGGCCTCGTGCACTACTTCCTCAGATTGGAAATATGGCAAGGTGATGGGGCATTTTTTGTCTCACAAGGCAAGTATGTCAATGATATACTTCGATGGTTCCGCATGGATAGGTGCAAACACATGGAGAATTCTCTAGCAACCAACTGGAGGAAAGGGGATGCCACTTCAGGTGAGGAAGTGGATGCGACCATTTAGTGGCAGTTGGTGGGTTCACTCATGTATCTTGTGAACACACGACTAGATATGTGCTTTGCATTCAACTAGATGAGCCAAGATATGGTTAGGCCCACCAAACTATTTTGGAGGACAACTAACCATGTTATATGATACCTCAGAGGCACTACCCATTTTGGAATTTGGTACAGACGGACAGAGGGAAAGAAGTTGTGTGGCTTCACATGTTGAAAATATAGCAAGAAAGCCTCAATTTTGATTTTTACCTTAATCAAATTGAGGAAATTCAAAATTCCACATCAACAGACAACTTGGAGGAGTTAATTGAGGTGACATGGCTCTTGTCACTTAGTTTAGAACACTCAATTCAAGTCAATGAGTTGAAGTTCGGTTTAATTGATTTGATTCTTGAAAAATAGGAATCTAGCTTAGTTAATTCGAGTTAGGGACATGAAGTTCAGTTGTGTGTAGTGGATTCCTAAATTTTAGAAGCCTGGGTTGAGTTAATTTCAGTTGTAGAAACTTAATTCATTTAAATTGAGTTATGGCCAGTTAAACTAGTTCTAACTAATGGAGGAGCTACTGGAAGGTCAAGTTGTGGAAATGGAACTTAAACCACACTTAGTGATCAACCATATAAATAATTAATTAGCCTAAATTAGCTCATGCATGTAGAGAATTTGAGTTCCCTAGTTTTGGTGGAGATTTCAAGGTAGTATACAATTAATTATATACTAGATTGATTTTATAGTTGATTGTATTGGTTAGGAGATGAACCCAGAGGAATTCCACAAGAAAATAACGGGAAGTTCCTAAAGAATAGGAGCCTATTTCCTCATGAATAACGCAAGGAAATAGGAGCTTGGAGAACAGGAAAATTGGTTAAGTATTGGCTAGAGTCAATCAGTCAAGCAAAGGATAGAAGATACAGGTGCAGGTTGTGCTCAAGCTTGAGCAAGCATATTGTATTCATATAGATTCTTTGATTAATCCAACATAGATAGTAAGGGGGTTTGAGAAGTTTCTTTCCCCTTAGATAAATATCTGAGCATATGTTATTGAATCTTGTCTCATGTTTATGTTGTGATTTCTTTATCAATTAATTATTTCCACTGATAAGTAGAGTAGATTCAAGTCTTTTGTTTTAGCATATTACATAAGCAATTAGAATCTACAAGGAATTTCTACATGGTACCAAAGTGGGATTCACATTAGAACTATTCCTTGAAGTCCTCATGTACAATGATCATTGACTAACTAATGAGTTTTTAGGAGGCAGAGTTATGGAGCCTTAGTTTAGGGAAAATTTAGAAGACCCTATGTGCATACTTCTTAATGGAATTAGAAGGTTTCTAGTGGGAAGATCAACGAGCCAATGTTTAGTGACACAAAAAGGAGTTATGATCATTGATATTGGTAGATTGAGGAGCAACAAGATTTCCCACATGGAGATCGAGACTCAAAGGAGGTCTAGATTCAGAGGGAGAATCCCTATGGAAGATAGTACTTTAGGATCTCGGGAGATCAAACTCATTATTACATTAGTTGCCACAGCAGTGTGGAAGTAGAAACAAAGCAGTAGCAATGGTATGAGTAGATCAGATTTTTCCATGCATGCAGCTATACTTTCAGAAGTGAAGTGGAGTGATGTAGATCCTTAGTCCAAGAGTTGCAAAAATTTGGGCAGGGTCCATTGAGGCATTTTCCTCATGGATCACTACCTTGCTACAGAGGCCCACAATATTTAGTAGCAAGAGGATCTGTGTCAGTTAGATACTGAAGAGTGCAGAGGAGTGTTGACAGCAGATCAAGAGGCTTAGTAGCAGAGTCAACAACAACACAATTTTCCAATATATAGTTGCAAACATAGTTGATTCATTTTTTTTTATTGTTTCTCAGTTGCAGATGTTGCAGTAGCACCAACAACAGTGAGAAGTGTTGCAAGAAGTACATTCCACAAGTATAGGATTGTGGTAGTTGATAATCCCTTTCTTATTGAGACAGAGTGTTGAAAATGCAGCAAGAAAGTCTCAATTTTTATTTTTACCTTGATCAAATTGAGTAAATTCGAAATTCCATATCAAATGACAACTTGGAGGAGTTAACTAAGGTGATTTCGCTTTTGTCACTTAGTTAAGAACACTCAATTCAAGTTAATGAGTCGAACTTCAACTTAGTTGAGTTGATTCCAAAAAAATAGGAGTCCAGCTCAGTTAGTTCGAGTTAGGGACATGAAGTTCAGTTGTGTGTAGTGGATTCCTAAATTCTAGGAGCTTAGGTTGAGTTAATTTCAATTGTGTGTAGTGGATTCCTAAATTCTAGGAGCCTAGGTTGAGTTAATTTCAGTTGTAGTAATTTAATTCATTTAAATTGAGTTATGACCAGCTAAACTAGTTCTAACTGATGGAGGAACTAGTGGAAGTTCAAGTTGTGGAAGTTGAACTTCAACCACACTGAATGATCAACCATATAACTAATCAATCAGCTTAAATTAGCTCATGCATGCAGAGAATTCAAGTTCCCCAATTGTGGTGGAGATTTCAAGGCACTGTACAATTAATTATATACTATATCGAGTGTATAGTTGATTATATTGGTCAAGTGATCAACCCAGAGGAATTGCGCAAGAAAATAGGGGGAAATTCCTAAACAGTAGGAGCCTATTTCCTCGGGAATATAGCATGGAAATAGGAGCTTGGAGGACAGGAAAATTGGCTAAGTATTGGCTAGAGTTAGTCAGTCAAGCAGAGGATAGAAGATACAAGTGCAAGTTGTGCTCAAGATTGAACAAGCATATTGTATTCATCCAGATTCTTTGATTAATTCAATATAGATAGTAATGGGTTTTGAGCAGTTGCTTTCCCCTCAGATAAATATCTAAGCATATGTGATTGAATCTTATCTCATATTTATGTTGTGATTTATCGATCGATTAATTATTTCTGATGATGCATAGAGTAGATTCAAGTCTTTTGTTTTAGCACATTACATAAGAATTTTGAATATACAAGGAATATATACATCACATATGCATATTGGGTGGGGATTCCATTAGATCGGAAGAGTACATCAGGTGGAATTTTCAATGTTGGGTCCGCAACAATTTCTTGGTACAGTAGGAAGCAAAGATTTGTGGCACTCATCTCAGCAGAAGTAGCATACATGATTGCAAGTCAAGCAACATGTGAGGCGATTTGGATGAGAAAGATATGTGTTGGCTTGTTTGTTCAGATGATGGATCCAACTATGATTTACTGTGATAATCAGATTTGCATCAAACTCTCTGAAAATCCTGTTTTCCATGATAGATCTAAGCATATTGATATCTAGTATCACCATCTATGGGATTGTGTGTAGAGGAAGATTATGTTGTTGCGGTACATTCTGATAGAGGAATAAGATGTTGATATTTTAACGAAGGCCTTGTCAAGAGGGAAGTTCGATTTCCATAGGTACAGGATAGGGGTGGTTGACAATCCCTTTCTTGCTGAGAGGGAGTGTTGAAAATGCTGCAAGAAAATCTTAGTTTGACTTTTCCTTGGTCAAACTAGAGAAAATTCGAATTTCTATTTCAATAGAAATATTGGAGGTAGTTAACTAAGGTGACATGGCACTTGTCACTCAGTTAGCTCAGTTAATTCGAGTTGGGGAAGCTTCAGTTTAGTTCAGTATGATTGATTTCTAATTTGTAACAATCTATTTCAGTTAATTTGAGTTATTATCAGTTAAAATAGTTCTAACTGTCAGAAAAACTAGTGGAGGTCAAGTTGTGGAAGTGAAACTTCAACCACACTTAGTGATCAACCAGTTAACTGATCAATTAGCCAAAAATAATTTTTGCATGTATAGAATTTGAGTTACCCAATTGAGATGGATATTCCAAGATAATGTATTATCAGTTGTAGCATATTCCAATGTGTACAGGTAGTGCATGAAGTCAGAGGAAGTACTTAGAGGAATTACACAATTCATTAGTGGGAAATTCCTAAATAATAGGGACCAATTTCCTGGAGAAACAACACAAGGAGATGGGAGCTTGGAGGGCTTGAAAATTGGCTAAGCGTTTTCCAAAGCTAGTCGGTCAGGTAGTGGGATATACTATATACTTTTAGGGTATGCTCAAGCTTGAGCAAACATATGTATTTCATCTCTATTATCTGATTAATGCAATAAAGATAGGAAGTGGTTTTGAGCAGTTGCTTTCCCCTAGATAAATCTTTGTGCATGTGTGATGTTTCCTTTTGCATGTCTATGGTTTTTGTTCTAAATAGTGAATTAACTTCCGTGGATCAGTAAAGTAGCTTCAAGCCTTGTGATTTAGTTAATTTCATGAGCAGTTTTGAATCTACACATTAATTTCTACAATATTAAATTTATACATGATATATTTTAATTCATTTTAAGTATCAAAGTGACTTGCATCACAGTAAGATTGTACTTATTTTCTTAGTCTATGAAACTCGAAATCAGAATGAATATTTTGCAAAATTTTACTTCTTGAATGTTCTTAATTGAAGGTCTTAATATAAGCAATTGATTGACATACTTGGAAAACCAAATAAATTTAGGAAAGTTCATAAAATTATAGAAACATATTATTAATTGTGTTTTGGTATATTAAATTCTAATACATATGACTCATATCATGTTATGACTATGGCCTTGTAGATGACCACAAAAGAAATAAATTGAATAAAACTTATATGTTGTTTACCAACCATCTTTTAAAATTGAATAAAACTTATTTCAATCCTATTTGAGTTTTTTAATTGAACCTTACAATATGGAATTGATTCAAATACTTGGATATCCAATTAAATTTAGGAAAGTTCATAAAATTATAGAAACATATCATTAATTGTTTAAATTAACATACATTGATTGCACTAAAAGGCACTTTCTACAAGCCAATATGAAGCATATTTTTAATTCTTTACATGCTCAATATTAAATTGATACATGATATATTTTAGTTCATTTTAAGTATCAAAGTGACTTGCATCATAGTAAGATTGTACTTATTTTCTTAGTCTATGAAACTATAAATCAAAATGAATATTTTGTAAAATTTTACTTCTTGAATGTTCTTAATTGAAGGTCTTAAGATAAGGAATTGATTGAAATACTTGGATAGCCAAGTAAATTTAGGAAAGTTCATAAAATATATAAAATTATAGAAATATATCATTAATTGTTTTTTGGTATATTAAATTCCAATACATATGACTTATATCATGTTATGACTAAGCTCTTATAGATGGCCTCAAAAGAAATTAAATTGAATAAAATATCTTTCAACCATATTTGTGTTTTTTAATTAAACCTTAAGATAAGGAATTGATTGAAATATTTGGATAACCATATAAATTTAGAAAAGTTCATAAAATTATAGAAAAATATCATTAATTGTTTAAATTAGAATACATTAGTTTCACTAAAAGACACTTTCTACAAGCCAATATTAAGCATATTTGTAATTTTGTCCATACTCAATATTAAATTGATACATGATATATTTTAGTTCATTTTAAGTATCAAAGCGACTTGCATCATATTTTCTTAGTCTATGAAACAAGAAATCAAAATGAATATTTTGTAAAATTTTACTTCTTGAATGTTCTTAATTGAAGGTCTTAAAATAAGGAATTGATTGAAATACTTAGATAGCCAAGTAAATTTAGGAAAGTTCATAAAATTATATAAAATTATAGAAACATACCATTAATTTTTTTTGGTATATTAAATTCCAATACATATGACTTATATCATGTTATGACTAAGCTCTTGTAGATGACCTCAAAAGAAATAAAATTGAATAAAACTTATTTCAATCCTATTTGTGTTTTTTAATTGAACCTTAAGATATGGAATTGATTGAAATACTTGGACAGCCAAGTAAATTTAGGAAAGTTGATAAAATTATAGAAACATATCATTAATTGTTTAAATTAACATACATTGATTGCACTAAAAGACACTTTCTACCACCCAATATGAACCATATTTGTAATTCTTTACATGCTCAATGTTAAATCGATACATGATATTTTAGTTCACTTTAAGTATTAAAGTGACTTGCACCATAGTAAGATTGTATTTATTTTCTTAGTCTACGAAACTATAAATCAAAATGAATAGTTTGTAATATGTTAATTCTTGAATGTTCTTAATAAAAGATCTTAAGATGAGGAATTCACTGAAATACTTGGATAACCAAGTAAGTTTAGGAAAGTTCATAAATATATAAAATCATATAAATTTATCATTAATTTTTTTTGGTATATTAAATTCTATTACATATGACTTATATCATGGTATGACTAAGCTCTTGTAGATGACCTCAAAAAAAAAAAACTGAAAAAAACTTATTTCAATCCTATTTGTGTTTTTAATTGAACCTTAAGATAAGGAATTGATTGAAATACTTGGATAACCAAGTAAATTTAGGAAAGTTCATAAAAGTATATAAACATATCATTAATTGTTTAAATTAGAATACTTTGATTGCACTAAAAGACACTTTCTACAAGCCAATATGAAACATATTTGTAATTCTTTCCATGCTCAATATTAAATTGATGCATGATATATTTTTGTTCATTTTAAGCATCAAAGTGACTTGCACCATAGTAAGATTGTACTTATTTTCTTAGTCTATGAAACTAGAAATCAAAATTGTTATCTTTTTAAATAAAAGATATACCATAGATTTTTTTAAACTAGAGAAATAATTCACAGATCCAAAAATTCAATGAACATTCGTAAACAAGAATTAATAAACATCCATAAACTGAAATAATGAATGCATCAATAAACTATCATATGAAAATATATACAAATTACATTACATGAACATCCATAACCAGAAATAATAAGGATTCATAAACTGAAATAATGTTCATGTATCCATAAAATGTCCATGTATGAAAATATACAAAGTTTGTATCACATGCGAATGTGCCCTATGAAATGGGCCTGAAAAATATATAAATTATCCACTTTAAGTACAACCAGTACCCTTATGTGACCGCTGGCCAAACATTTCATCCAGAATCTGGTACTGCAATATAACACATTCAAATTCAAATTAATTAGATCATTATTTGTACAAAATAAACAATATAGAAATAAATGATTTCAAACCACATTTAATTACATATGAATCTACTAACCTCACTTAAGTCTAAATGGAAGTCAAGTAGGATGGGGGTCTGATAAATCTGGGTTTGGTGCTCCCCTTCTTATGGCTCAATGATTGGGGCACGCATCGATGGACCTGCATCGTCAACGCCTCCATTCCCAGTATCCCACTCATGCTTCCATATCATTGTGACATCAACACCACTCTACATCTGTGCCTGTCTACATAGTGGAATATACAAATTATAATTAGTATACAAATTAATTAGCATGCATGTAATTTTAAAAAAATGTTGAAATATTAAGAATATAATTTTTTACCTCATTTATTGGTCCATGTGGTTGTACATAGTGAATCTCCTCCACATGATTGTGATGAGGTGGAGGTGAAGGAGACTCCATGGAAACATGCACTGGTGGAGGTTGCTCTGGCTAATCAACTGCCCCCTCAGATGACCTCAAAAGCTCATCCATGTAGTCGGGTTGTGTCTACATGTTATCATGAACTTATTAATATAAATGCAATATCATATGAACTTATAGTATAAATATTGTATAATTTGGTGATAAGAGTCAAAAGTTTCGTATATATGTACCCGGCATGTGTCATGTGGGTCATGCACCCTCCAAGTGTCACGGATGATATCACGAAACATACGTGCATATGACAAAACATGGTTAGGGGGATATACTCTCAATATATGAATCATCATATAACGGCACTGGTGAGTCACAAGGAAATGGTGGTGGTCTATTCATCTCTCCACGTAATGTGACTTGTGCACTGGTCAATGTCGTCTACATAATATATGCAATGGTATTCCTAGTCTCAGCACTAAGTTGTGATGAATCCTCTAACTCCGTTGGCAATATCATGCTTCAAGATGGTAGTGGCAAGAATCTTGAAGGTTGTGGTACATGTGTAGGGTCCCTACGAGCCCTGACACAATCATAACTACATCCAATGCTGGGTCCATAAACACAGATCTGGCGTTGGTGTAACTTTGCCTCATATGTAGCACGAATTTTTCATATACATATTTTGAAAAGTAAATCGCGACTTGGTCATGGTGGGGAAATTTCCCCAAGCTCCAATGAATCGATCATAAACAAAAGGGGTTGCATCAACATTCTTAAAATATTTGACTGGAATCATACCAACATGTCTAACATAGTGGTCTGAAGGCACATCAAACAACTCCCCACAAACATCAATTATCTTGGCGGTGGCTTTCACCGCCTCCCAACTATCTGAGCCTCTAACCTCCAACCTCCTATTCTTATATATGGGACGTAGGAGATGGCTTTGTGGGCCCACCCTCTAGCATGATGCTCTCCAACATCAAAGTCAAACTATGACTAGTAAGCGACCTAGCAGGGAGTCTACCCAACTCTCGTATGATCCATGCATGCTGAGCCCTAACATCCTCTAATGTGATAGTGGTTGCAATGTTGTCCCACAGAGGGATCGACGTTGCACTGTCATCCTCAGCTGCACCTTTTTAAGGGTATGCAAATCATTAACATAATTTAACATATATAAAAAACTAAACATAATAACATATTCATTGAATTCAAACACATCAATTAAAGAGGATTTAAAAATTAAAGACAATTTCAAGACATAAACATATAAAGTTTAAAGAGGATTTGAAAATGCAGAAGGTGTACCTGCAATAGGTGAAGATGGTCCACTCTCTATATCACGATCATCAACAGAGACAAAAACACTATCTCTAACACTCTGACTCGCATCGAAGCTAGGATCTACGACTGGAACACGAACTTTGGTTGGGCTACATGATCTTTCAAGAGCCTGGCCATGTATAGCTAACCCCTCCACACTTCGACGACCTGTGGTGGGGGAATATGGGAGATGGCTTTGCATATTACATATAATACATATAAAGTAATCCAAGAAAAAATGTTGACTAAACTATTACATATAATACATATAAACTAATCCAAGAAAAGAAGTTGACATAAAAAGAATGTTGACAAGAAAACCATTTCTAAATTAAGTAGAACTATCTTGCCTTCCTAAACTTTAGAGTCCTTTTTTTGATAATTTATCAACCAAAGTATTGAGTTCCATGTAAACACAATCGAAAGAAGTGATAAAATATAACCTGACACTTTTTCCCTTTTCTAAATAATGCATTTTTTTCATAGAGCACAAATATGTAAATATATGTAAAAAATTGAAATAAACTTGTTTGCAAAACCAATAAAATTTCATGCCAAGCAAATAATCCATAAGACAAGTTCTTATAATGTTTGACTTTGACATATAGCATATACTAGATGCAAGCACGATCCGAACTTAAACAGGAACACAATAAATTACAGATATAATCATAAATACAGAGATGCAGTAGAAAAACACTTCATTTCATTAATAGAAAAATATTGAACTATGCTTACAAACAAAATGGAAATAAGATAGCTTGAGCGATGGTAGCTTATCTATGAGAAGAGATGTGGTGGCTACATGCCTCTAAACTATGTTACAATGATTATCAAAGGCCTATTTATTATTGAGAAACAATGGAAAACCCTAAACATCCAAAAACCTAACCCTAGGAGATGAAGCGCAAAAACTGTGGGTCCCATTTGGGTAAATTGGTACATCAACTTCTTGGGGTCATAACTTTCGCATACAATCTCTGTTTGGCTATCATAATACCTTGTTTTTAAGATCTCAAAGAGAAGGCCGAAAAAAATCAAGCAAGACAGATCGAGACATTTCGGTCTCTCTATTTTCCCTAAAAACGTCGTTTAGGGCCTTAAAACAACTCTGAAAGTTCAAGGCCTGAAAAATTGCCAAAAATAGTAAATTGTGATACAATTAAGGAAACCGAAACACTGAAAGAGACAGTGTTGGGGTTGCAAATGGAATAGACAGGTGGCCACTAATGTCCACCTCGATCAAAGCACATGAAGACAATGTTTATGGTACAATACAATACATAATAAAACAATATAGAAAAAATCAAAAAAGAGTCAAAATACTTTTGTTCACTTTAAATGCAATTTTTAACATAAATTTAATGTATATATCAATGATGCATTGTTAAAACATATATATATATATATCATATATCCTAGGTTATAATTATGTTATATTATGTTATATCGTTATAATTATGTTATA
Organism: Pinus tabuliformis; assembly: GCA_031772625.1. Classification (NCBI taxonomy): domain Eukaryota; kingdom Viridiplantae; phylum Streptophyta; class Pinopsida; order Pinales; family Pinaceae; genus Pinus; species Pinus tabuliformis. The sequence goes on along the minus strand of CM062816.1, from coordinate 1,668,157,998 downwards.
GTTATATATAATTATATGTAAATTATGTTATATAGTTATATAATTATGTATATACTTATGCTACATGCATATATAGTTATATGTTATATAATTAATTATAATATAACTATATATAAAATACTATATATATAGAATGTGTTTGTGTTAAGTTATATTAATGTTATGTTATTGCTTTTTTCAAATGTGGTTCATGGTCACTGAGTGACCACTACATCCACGAGTAATAATCAGGGTATATTCATATGAAGGGATTACTTATTTGGTCAGCCCTAACTTCAAGGGCATAGAGGAGATTTGACCCCGTGATCTCTCAATTGGAAAGGTACTTAGCAACAAGAACTCGACTAATTGAGCTATAGCTTGGGGCTTAAGTACCTTTCCAATTGAGTTATTGCTTGTGGCTTTATGTTATTATTATAGTTAGACATAATTATATTAAATATTAAAAAAAATCATGTTATATAGTTATATAATAGGTTATATATGGTTTAGTTATATATATAATTACATGATGTATAAATATATATATTATATAATTAAATATTGTTAATGAGATTTAATTAAATAACTTTTTTCCTAGTTTTATAATTTTAACTTAGTTAATATTTGATTTAAATATTTGATTTTTTAAAACAAACTATCATATTTTTTATTAAAATATATTTAAAATATAAAGTAATTTATATTTAAAATATAAATTAATTTAAATTTAAAATTTAAATAATACTAATAATACTAATAATAAGAATAAGTACATATATTATTTGAATATAGTAATAAATATATTTAAAATGTAAATTTATTTTAAATAATAATAATACTAATAATAAGAATAAGAATATGTATTATTTGATATATAATAATAAATATATTTAAAATGTAAATTAATTTTAATTTAAAATTTAAATAATAATAATAATAATACTAATAATAAGAATAAAAATATATATTATTTGATATAGAGGTTCAATAAAAATATATATTATTTGAGATATAGAGGTTCATCATGAGCAACTATATTTATTATGTCAATCTTAAGCTTCTAATGGCTCTCGTTGTCACCATCTCTATTCCAATATATAATATAATAATGTTAGGTGCAATGTGTTCAATTAATTAATTAATTGGTTATAGTTAGGTTGAAAATTTATTTCAATAAATTCCTAAGAAAAAACTTCAAAACGTAAAATAATTAGAAAATAAAGTTTTTGCCATTCAAACAAAAAAGAAAAATATGTTATTCATTACAATTATTAAAAGTTTATACTTGAAATGAAAAAAATAAAATATAAAACCTAAATTATATTTTTGTTGATTTTCAAGGGTTTTCTTGGTGGATTTCATGGTTGTTTTTATGGTTTTCTAGGTTGTTTTCTGTGCCTTTTATATGGTGATGTATGGTGGGTTTTCATTTCTTTTTTTTTTCAAGAAGAATTAATTCAAATAGGAAAAAATGATGGGAAACCTACCTTAGTCTCCAGACAGAGGTTGGTTTGAGCTTCTAGGACATTGGTGGGGTAGTTGGGTGGCTAGATTGACCTCCTCTTTCCCTCGTAGTCTACGCAAATTGGTTTGTGCAGACCACAGACTAGGTTTTTAATGACAACTAGAGGCTTTATCAAGCCTTAGAGCTTGATTGATCCCATAGCTCAATCGAGTTCCTATGTAACCTCGAGTTACACAAGAGCCCAGTCGACGGTTTTCTTTAATGCTCAATTGAGCTATCTTTAAGCCCTCAAACAACTCGATCCATGGCTCAAAGATTGCTCAATCAAGTTGTTTTTCTTCACCCGCAACGCGTCCTCGCTTACCAAAAAGTGTAACCCAACTCCATGCATAGAGCTATTTATTAAAATTACAAGTAGTTACAAGAAAATATAGCATATATTTGTAAGAATTACAAGTTTGAGTTGTGTAATCTGCACATTACAAGTCAATATGGCGGATATGATAGATATTTGTAAAAAATACGAGTTTGAATCCATTTATGTAACCACTAACCAACTCAAATACAACATATCTCTAAAGACTTGAACCCATGCAACTAGGGAAACATATTGTTCTCCAAACCACTCGAAGGTCCTTCTACTTGATCATGTTTTATTTTATATTAATATAAATTGTCTTTTAGTTTTCGATTAAAAGTGTCACAATTATAAAATGTTATTAAATTTGAGTTTATAATTGCATCATTCACACATAGTAAATAAATAAATATTTAAGTTAATAATAAATATCATCCATATCTATCTTAGCTTTGGATTTATTAATCACTAAAAAAAATAAAATTTCTCAAAATAAAATTTCTTTTTTAAATGCAATAATTATAATTAATAATTTTATTTTTTTATTTTATTTTTATTTTTTATTTTTTTATTTTATTTTTATTTTTATATAAATTAATTGAGCTAAAATATTTATATAACAATACAACACATTTCTTTTACATTAAACTAAAAAACTACTCCTTAATAAATAAACTATACTTTAATATAACAAAATTACACTGATAAGATATAAAGAAAATTAATTAATTTTTTTTTTCTTTTATTTAAGCTTTGTATTAGAGAAACACTTCACCCTCATTCTTTTTTCATCTATTTATTAGTTTGCATCCAATATTCTAGTGAATCCAATAGAGCAATAAAATATACCTTTAGAAATTTAAAAATTTTTATATAAGGAACCTCAATAGTTTTAGCTTGCCTCTTTTACTTTCACCTTATAAACTAATAATTATGTATTAAATAAAACCCAAATTAAGTGATAAAAAAATTACATACTTAGAATTTTAATTATAAGGCATTTTTATGAGAGCAAATGATACGTATAGGAGATGTTGAGGGTAATATATAAATTAACTAATTAATGTATTTTTTAATATTAATATTTATATATATAAATATATATAGATAAGTGTGTTTATTTTGAAAAGGTACAAAAATTTATTTTAATTTTTAATAATTATTAAGTGAATGGTGGATATTTAACTTGTAAGGACTATTTTAGAATATTTATAGTAGTATACATAAATCAAAGATTGAGATTTATCTCCAAAGTAGTTATGTCATTTTTGTTTTTTTAATTAAATTGATTAATTTAAAAAAATATGACATGAACAAGTGGATATGAAGTGAGATATGATTTTTTGGGCATGTGGTATTGATAAAGTCATGGTATTGGAACAAAGCCTATTTACAGATTAAGAACTTGATGGTAAAATAGAGATAAATCTCTATGGTTAAAAATTTAGTTTGGTGTATATATATATATATATATATATATATATATATCTTTGGAATTGGCTTTGCAAGTAATCACATTATCAATATTTGTTGGTTGACGTTTCAAACTTTCTAATTTGGTTCATCATGAGTACCAAGATGATGAACCACATCAAATAGTTTGAAACATGAACCAATGAATACTGGTGATGTGATTATTCCGAAAACCAACTCTAAAAAAACAATATAAATCACAAAAGTCTGAGACCAAAATATAATTCTTTTTATTATTTATTATTAATAATAATAATTTAAAATAAAATTATAATTTAATTATTTTTTATGATTTTTCTAATTTAAACAATGCGAGATCTATCATGTAATAAATATTGTGATTCTTATTATAAATTAATACCTATTAACATTTATCAACCATATTATTTATATAAATACTATAATTATATAATAACTATATAATTTATATAGTATTATATTTTAGTTTTTAAAACATCAAAGGTTAGGACATAATATTTGTCACCATATTTTATGGACATCTTTCTCTTTTTCAACATTTACTTCATGTTAATAACTAACTTTTTACACAATCCTAAAACATATCATTACACAACAAAATTAATTAGCAATTGAAAGAGAGTATCCTAGAACTAACTTGAATGTGAATATTGGTGGCGTAATCTTCAATTTAGTTTATACAATATTTTGTTTAATCAAGTTTTTAGGTCATTCACGTTACAATATTTTTTGGTAGTGCGCGACGATCGAATGGGGTGCTGCCGACTTCAGCCCATCAGCTAATCATCCGCCGGTAAGCCAAACCTCTCACAGGTGCGTTTACATGCACAATGACACCTGGAGATCTATCCTATCATCTTACATGCAGATAATTTCTTCATAGTTCTCCTCGCTTCCGTCTGTTTAGTTTTGCTTGTCGCTCCATTTTGCTGCCTCCTGCGGCGTCCTTTGACACCTGGAGATCTCTCATTCCATCTTGCATGCAGCTATTATCTATATATTCACCTCGCTTCCGTCTGTTTAGTTTTTTGCTTGACACTCCATTTCCTGCTATCTGCGGCGTATTTTGACTTTCCCATATCCTCTGATGCCATCTTTTGGCTGTTATTCATCCATATACATTTCCTCTCTACCATTTTTCTGCACGTCCAAGCCTGCATGACGGACTACCTTTGGCTTCACTCTTCACCTGAAAGCACCCCATCTTACGATCTGTCGGCATTACCAGGTATGTTTTAAATGACTCCTATCTCTATCTTTGCATCATTTGGGCTATAAGTTTTAGATAATTTCTGCTCAGGTTATTGGCATAGTAGGGTCGGTCCACAGGATAATTATAGCCTGCTTCTATGATATTATCCATGTTATCCATCTTTGGAGGCTCATAGTTTTTCTTAGAAGTGTTCTATGGACATTTTTCATGTATAAGCTCGCGAGTATATGCTGGTCTTGGGTCAATTGTTTCAGATTTCAGAGTGTCTGTTTCTTTTCTAAACCATGTTCAGATTTCCGGTGTAAACTGGGTCCATGGTGGTGCAAATGTGTGATATGTTTCTGCTGCTGTTTTACATGCCAGACTGATTTCACATGATATTGTTTTTTTCTCTAAAGCCATTCTCCACTGGATTACCGGTTTTCAGTCTCTGAATTTGAGTCTCTGATTCCTGTATCTGGTATTAGATCTCTGGTCTAGCGGTTTTTTTGGTTCGGCAGGATTTTAAAATTTACCACCTTGGGGCCTGCTGTATTAAAGACCATCAACTACTCCTGACAGGTATAGGACCGATATAAATGAGGTTTGGTCTATTTCGCCATCGATAGATTGTGAAATCCTTCCTGCAGTATCTTCCTATATCTTGAAATTATCTATGAGGGTGACTGGCATGTTTTTTTATACCTGACTTTCCAACCGAGTTAATGCTCATCCTTGTGGGAGGTGTACTTTGATTGTACTGTCTGAAGATCCTTTAGGATTGATCCATCCTGTTCCTGTCCTTCTCTTTTCTTAGCCTCCTTCCATTTCAGATAACGATATACGGCTATATCCTTTTTTAGTCTTTCCTTGGATTTTTTTGAAGTCATGTGTCAGACCTTTTAATATGATGGAATTAAAATCTGACTCATCAGCCATGGAGGCTATGGTCCACGCGGCCATACAGGCTGAATCACTCCATTGCAAAGCCAGACCGTCTTCTGACTGGCCTTCCACCTTGGATGACTTGCTGGTTCAGCCATCGATCCCTCCTCATGTTTCTCATGTCGATAAATGTCAACAAGGCAAAGTTCCTTCTGTGGATCACTCCCGCAAGTGTTATAAGCCGGCTAAGACTTCTCATCCTCCGGGAGCTATTCGGATTGACAGCTCACAGTTGTCTGAGCGTATTGATAGTCTTCAAGATAAAGCCTTAATTAGGAGGTGGCATTTCCCGGTTCTGAACGATAATCAGATGAGAGACTGGCTCGAAGCTCAGTGGAAACCTATAATCGGGTATACCCCGATTATTTCTAAGCTCTTGAAAGAATGGTTTTGTTTCCATTTTCTAAATGCAGGGGATCGGGAAGCCATCTTAAAACACCAGTGGGTATATGGCCGCAGTTTTCTTTCTCTGCATAGGTGGTATCTGGGATTCAATCCCCTTAGCAACACTCCTTCTAATAATCTTATTTGGATGAAACTTCCGGGACTTCCTCTCGAATTCTGGTCTTCTGAGACTCTTTCTGAGATTGGTAATGCTGTTGGTAGAAGTGTTTATGTTGATCCCTGGTGTCGGGGAGAGAAAGACAAATGTATCGCCTGGATTCTGATTGAAAGATCCTTCAGAGGCGGTTTCCCGGAGCATATCGACATCTGCTGGAGAGATTTGTCGATCAGACAGAGATTGGATTTCTAGGGTGTGCCGTTTCGGTGCGCAGCGTGTCATCATACTGGACATCTCATTGTGCATTGCCCGAGAAGGCGAGCATTGGGTCGAAAACATCATCGCCTTACTAAATTTTCTGAATTTCCTTTTATCTCTAAAGATCCTATTAAAATACCTGAGAAATCTCTTTCCCCCTATATCTCTCCTCGCCCCCTCAGTTCAGATTCTCCGATTGGATGTCATGAGAATACTCCCTATCGGCCTATTGATCCTGACCCATTACTCCGGGTATCGTCGTCGATGCCGGAGTTGGAGACTGCCTCCGAGTATGAGTTGCCCCATCCTCCGAATCATCCTGCGGATCCAATCGGTGATCAAAATGTCCCGATATTGCCTCCTATCCCACTCTCTTCTGTCAAAATTGATCACTGTACCCATCGCAGTCCGCAATCTCCTCACATTATTGATTCCTCTCCTGAGGATAAAGGCACCGATCCATTGATTACTCCCACACCTGCTAACTCTCCGTCTAAATCGCCTATCAATTCGATTGGTAGCGATTTAGACTTTTTGTTATCCAAGAAATCTCTGGATCTTGTTCCTCTCATTGTTCATAAGCCGTCATCTCCTATTTCTCCAAGGATCAGCCCTTCTTCTGCTATGAATATCACTGTTAGAAGGAAGAACAAAAGGGGTAGTAGGCATTTCAGGGGGAGGGGTGTTATATCCTATTGTTGTTTCAGGAATTTATCTCTGGTGGATGTTCCCATCACTGATGTCTCAGTTGACAGGCCTCTTAGAGCTGGAAAGGCCGATCTTCCTTCAAAATGAATTTTATCCTTTCAGTAAATATTCGAGGCCTGGGAGCAGACCTGAAGTTCTTGGCCTTAAGAAACCTTTTTTTGTCAAAGAGTCCTAAAATTATTTTAATCCAAGAAACTATGCATCCGGTTCCTATCACTATATCATATTTTCGGAAAATGCTTCCTAATTGGCATATCTCTGCAATTGATGCCGTAGGTTTATCTAGTGGTCTAGCTGTTTTGTGGGATCCTCTGTGGATTTGTGCGAAGGCATACAGCTGCCTAGCTGGTATTCTCATCTCTGCACATGTTAGAGGTCTTAGATGCCGCATCAACATTCTGAACATATATGCTCCATTCCGGAACAGAACTGCATATTGGGAAGGCCTATTTGCATCGGAAGTTTTTGATATTGACTCTCTGTTGGTTGCAGGTGACCTTAATATTACTTTCACCTCGGATGAAATATGGGGGAAGGGTAAGAGAATGGATCCAAATGCATCTTTGATAAGAAATGAATTTCTTATGAGAAACTTCATTGACATTCTTCCGTCCACTATTCTGCCCACCTGGGACAATGGAAGGTGCGAAGAGGCTTACATTGCTAAGCGGATAGACAGATTCCTTATTCATGCCTCCCTGGTAGATATCCTCGGCATGCCTTGATATGTGGTTGAAAACTCCTTCATATAGGACCACCGGCCGATTGTTCTGGGATGGAATCCTTGGGCATCAGAAAAGGAATCCCTTTTAAATTCAACAGACAATGCCTTGAGGAACCTGTTTTTAATGATATAGTTGTTAAAGCATGGCGAAAATTTGCAGATAGCGGATCTGTATCTCATCAGGAGAATTTTATGAACAAGATGATTAAAATTCGGAAAGTGGTTAAAGAATGGCAGAATCAGAAAAGAAGATCCAATAGAAAAGAACTTCAAGACATCCAAGAGGAATTAGATAATTCTGCAAATTCTTCAGATTATAACTCTTTATCCTTCGAAAGGAGACAATTCATCAAGAATCTCCATAAAAAGAAGCTGCTTTATCTGAAGAAGGAAGAAATATTTTGGCGCCTGAAAAGCAGGGCCATATGGATGAAAGAAGGCGATAAAAATTTGAAGTTTTTCCATAGGTACGCAAATGCCAAAAGACTCAAAAATGCTATATGGAAAATTAAGGACGAGAATGGAGGATATCTATACTCTCAGCAAGACATTTCAAAGGAAGCAGTATCTCATTTCAGAAAGCAATATCAAAGGATGGAACATAGAAGCTTTCAGGATATATTGTGGGGTATAGAAGTTTACCCAGTGATGTTTGATGACGAAGATAATGACCAGCTTTTCCAGCCTATATCAGAGGAAGAATTGATGGCGACAATGAAATCTTTCAGCAGGGACAAGAGCCCTGGACCAGACGGCTGGTCTATAGAATTTTTTATACATTTCTATGAATATATTAAGGACGATCTATTAGAGATGCTGGAAGAGATCAGAATAAAGGGGAATATCAGCAAGCAATTGAGTTCCACATATATAGCTCTCATTCCCAAAAAAAAGGAAGCACAGACTTTTATGGACTATCGGCCGATTTCTTTATGTAATACCACCTTCAAAATATTATCAAAGATCATTGCAGAAAGGCTGAAAGGAGTGTTATCTGAGTCAATATCAAAAGAACAGTATGGTTTCCTTAAAGGGCGAAGCATCCATGACGCTGTAGCTGGTACACAGGAGGCATTATTTTCTATACACTCAAAGAAAAGAGAGGCGGTCTTACTCAAAGTAGACCTCAGAAAGGCTTACGATTGTATTGATTGGGGATATATCAGGTGTTTATTGGCAAGAATTGGGTTGAGGAGCAACATGATCAACTGGATCATGGCTTGTGTCGATCCTGTGGATTATGCTATTATTATAAACGACATTCCTACTTCCTTCTTCAGTGCAGAGAGGGGGCTGCGCCAAGGATGTTCTCTCTCCCCTTTATTATTTATTCTGGCTATAGACTCTCTCAGCTTACATATCCATAAGGTAGTAAAAGAGCAAGCATGGCGGCCCCTCAAAATTTTCAGGAACATATCTCTGACTCATAACTTTTTTGTAGACGACATATTATTATTCGCTATGTTTTGCAGGACCACTTGGATGCGCTTTCAAAAGATAATGGAAAAATTTCAAAGGGCTACGGGACTTCAGGTTAACCTGGATAAATCTTTTATATACCATTCTGATCTCAAGCAGGAAGATGTTCAATGGCTATCTGAGCTATTTGGTATAAAAGCCCATCATATCAGCAGTGGCATAAAGTATTTGGGTTTCCGAATCAAAGCGAATGGATACTCGAGAGCCGATTGGAACTGGTTAGTGGACAAATTCTATAGGAGAATCTCCGGATGGGAGTATCGATGCCTTTCTTTGGCTGGGAGAATTATATTAGTACAATCCATTTTGAATCAACTCTCTGTTTATTGGGCGCACCTATACCATCTTCCGGTGAGTATTATCAACAATATGAACAGACTTTCTGCAAATTTCATATGGGGGGGTCATGCTGATAGGAGTAAATTTCATCTTATTAAACTGTCTGGTATCTCTCTTCCTAAGTCGATGGGCGGCTGGGGATTAACAAATTTAAGAATCTTTGGTAGAGCTCTCCTGTGCAAGTCTTTTTGGAGAGCTATACAAGGTGTTGGCCCGTGGAGTCATATGATAAGATCGAAATATCTTGCTAAAAAGAATTTCCACTTCTGGTACCGTAGAGGCTCTATTGGTGCAGCATATGGATCCCCCATATGGCGTAGTTTTCGAAGGATTGAGGCGCTCTGCTTGAAGCATCTGATCTGGCGCTTTCAATCGGGGAATAACATCATTATAGGCAGAGACCATTTCAAATGCGGGGCTGATGATATTGATATTCCTGAATCCCTTCTTCATCACTTCCACAGAAGCGGAATCTTTTATTGGGATAAATTGATAGCAGAATGGAATGGCCCCATTCCACGATGGAAAGATGCAGCCGATTTGAACATCCCCCAAGAGATTGCGCAGCAGTGGCATAGCATAAGATTGAGGCTACAGAATGGAGGTCTCTACAGAACAAGAGATTCAGATTTCTTAACTTGGAACATCCCGAATGAGGCGGAGAATATATCAGTAAAAGGAATTTATCAGCAGTTGATCGGACAGCATACTACTGGATCCCCTATATTCCCACAAATCTTCTGGAAAGATGGCTGCCCTATGAAGATGATTCTCTTCTCATGGCTTGCATTTCACAATCGAAACCTGACCTGGGAGAACTTATTGAAGAGGGGATGGAATGGACCTAACATCTGTTCTTTATGCAGAGAAGACGAGGAGTCAAACTTGCATATATTTCTTAAATGCAAGCAGTCATATCTAATTTGGCAGGAATTAGATAGAGTCTATGGCTTCAAGCTGGAAATGCATGATTCGATCCAGGAATGGTTCATAAAATGCAGTAAGCGACATATCCTATGGTGTAGAATTTGTATTTTAACCATGTGGTATATCTGGAAATGGCGCAACAACTGTATCTTCAACAGCTCGAAATTTTCTTTTGCCAAAGCATTTGATTCTATCTCTGTTTTTTTGGAATCGCTCCCTCAGAAGAAAATTAAGAACCAATACAATTCCCCAGACAGGTCTTCTTCTGCTCAGCTTTCTCAGCCGACAACATTCTTCGACGGGGCAGCTCAAAAGGGTCAATGTGGATGTGGATTCCACATCAAGATATCTGAAAAGTCTCATTTTTCTTCTTTCTGGCACGGTGGTCATGGTTCCAACAATCTGGCTGAAGCCTTAGCCCTCACAGGTCTTTTAAAATTTTGTATATTCCTAGACATTCAGCAGGTGGCTATCTATGGAGATTCGAAGCTATTGGTAGATTCGGTAAACAGGAAAAATACCATTTTGGCGCAGCACCTGACCGGTTGGAGAGACAGGATCAACTTCTACTGGAGCCGCATGGAGAATTGCACTATTCAGCACATCAACAGGGACAAAAACTCAACAGCCGATGCACTTTCTAAAATGGGTCTTTCTTCCTCACCTGGATTCTGGCATCTTGAGATAGTATCGGATGATTCCACTTATCAGATCAATGATTTTGTCTTACCAGACTTTTAGTGCTCTGTTTTTGCAAGTTAGCCACACCATTTACAGAGATTTTGATAGCAGATATTTTCAGATGGCTTCATAGACATTATGTTTTTCTCTATAGATCATAGGTTTTTTTTGTTTGAGACTATTGTGGCATACAGATCTGAATCATACCAAGCGGATGTATCTCAGCAATTTTTAGACTTTATATTCCTCATATAATATATTAAGTTTTTTTCTCTCCGAAAAAAAAAAAGAAAAATAAAATTTTATATAGAAATGGCTAGATATATTAAATTCTAAAAAATGCAATAATTATATATAAAACTTTATATAAAAATGGCTAGATATATTAAAATCTAAAAAATGCAATAATTGTAGGCATAAATTTAGACAAGGTAGTTTAAGAACAATGATAAACTTTGTATAAGTTACATACTATTGCAATCCAACAATTCTCAAGGGAGGGAGAGATGCATTAACAACACAAAACAAATAATAATGTATAACACGGGGGATTCCACTAGAATATCTCTTAAGCATGTTTTCCACATTTATCATTGTAATTGATTTTGCATAGATTGGATGATATCGAATTCAAATTCAATAAATTTGAATAATTTTGTGGTGTTAATATTATGTTAAATGCTTTATTTTATATGGAATCCACTAAAATTTAAACACAAAGGATGTTGTTTCAAATTGCATTATTTAATGTGTATGAATAACACTCATCACTTTAACCATTACATTAGGACATAACACTCCGGAAGGGGAACATCATATGTGTTACTAAATATTGAAACCTTAAGTTACGTGTAGACCCTAGTTTAGGTGGGGCTTCATTATTGGCCATCCATCGGAAATATTGCAAAGGTGAAGGAAGTGTGAGGTGCTTATGAATTTTAATAAAGAAGAAAGTGGTATAGCTATTTAATGAAAGGAATCATGTAAGGTGTTGATAAATAAACATAGTCAATATCTAATTGACAATTATTTATGAGATGGAGCTAAAGAGAAAGAGATGCCCTATGTTTTATCAAGACATTTATTTATGAGATGGAGCTAAAGAGAAAGAGATGCCCTATGTTTTATCAAGATTTGATCTGAGAATTATGTAGACTATGGAAACTAAGAGAAAGTGAGTTACTCATGTCATCTTTGAATTCTAATGTAGTATCAAGGAGAGGAGGGAATGTCTCTTTCTCGAGGTGGCTACCTCATAATGAGGGATGTGGCCACACTTGGACTTGACATGCTCCAATTTCATGAAAGGGTTGGGAAAACCTAAAATTTGGTGGAAGTTTCCTTATTGAATATTATTATAATGCATATTTAGTTTTTTCATTGGAAATCATGGTTATATGATTTACAATAATTGAATATAACATTTGAATACAACTTGGAGAGATATTAAATGTGTTGTTTGAATGTGAATATCATGCCTTTCCTCCTCCCTTTCTTATAATAAAAATTTCCCATCTCTCATTACCAATTCTTAATCCTTTCCTTTACCCTCTTACCTTTTTTATACTTATGAGGCTTTGGCCTCACTAATTTCTCCATCGTCGCCATTGCCACAATGAGTATGCCTTTAAAGGACTTTACAAACTTGGAAGCCCTCATGATCACTTGATCAACACACATAACTACAAAATCAAATGATATTCTAGTCTTACCAATCCCTACCCAACCTAATTTTAGAGGCAACAATAATAAGAAGAAGAGGTAGTTGTGGAACAAAAGTATTCATTTTCATGATTACATAGCCAATGAAATGTGAATGTTGGAAGGCTTGACGTATCATAACCAGTTTCCCTTAGCATCCACATTATTTCCAACAAATTCTAGTATTCATGCATCATCCTCAAAATCTAAATGATTAACTTAAGCTCACAGATAGTTTTCATGAAGCCCAAATTTTAAAGATTCCATAGCATGGTCACTCATAAATTAATAGCATTATATGTTGGCTATGTTCACTAGAGCCATTAAAACCTGTAAATGAAAGGAGTTGGGGTGAGCTTTAAGATGAGATTGGATCCATAACTAGAATAAGTGGATAGAGGTACCTATTAGAAATTTGATTTGGGTTATGGGACTCGATCTCAGAGCTTGTCAAATGGAGTGGATGATATTCTCCTTCATTATCATTAAGAGTGAGAAATCTCTCCCCAAATTGTGCTTGTAATTCTCATCACACGTGGATTTCCCCATGTAATGTATTATAGTTATCAAATGGAAAAATAAAAAATTATTCAAAATCAAGACATTTACAGAAAGAGCATTTCATTGGTCAAATAAGTTCTTTTATTTTTAGATCTTGTATCATTTTCTGGGAATTGGATAGGGGACTTATTTGGGGAATATATTAATTTCAAATTCATTCTCTCCGTGAACAAATGTTTCTTTTGATGAAAATGATGGGGAATCAAATTCTCTCTTTTTAAAAAGAAAATTTATAGAGTTATGGGCATAATTATGTTGAACTACATGTATCATACTTTTATATTTACATGCTAATATTTTAGCACATGATAACGAAAGTTTATACTTTATGTAATATAAACTATCTCAACCAAAGGGTCCATTTTAGTAATGAAAAAAATTCTCCAAATTTGATTAAATCGATCAAGGATATCATCATCTATTATAATAGTCCAAGACAATTTACTAATTATCATCCTGATATGTCACGTGATTTTTTTATGGCTAATAATCCAATTATTGATACAATCATAACTATTGGATAAAATCCATTGGTAATAATATTGGGAAGAATGATTCATTAGAATTTTGGTCCCGACAAAAAGGTATTTCATAGAACCCTCAAAAAATAAATTGGAGAAGAAGAACATTTTTTGGATAATTGACGAGAACATGCCCTATATGGTTTGGACCAAAGATGGAAATAATATTGCCAAAAATTTAGAAAAACATATCTATATTTTTTGTGAGGATACAAGTACCCTTTATAGATATAGTAGATTTTTTCCATATCTAACATATTGAATGTTAGGATCCTTCAACAACCAGACAATTTTTCAGTGAATTTCAATGAGAAAATATGATCATTTGTTTTATGTTTCAATGAAAATGAGTTTTTGAGGGAAAGTTCCATGAGACAATGATTGTGAATGAGAGAATTGTTTAAGAAGGGAAACTAAAATGGATTCACATTCATAGACATAATGATTCCACAGGAATACGAAGAATCTCATATAATAAAATAAGAATAATGTTGAGCCAAGGGAGTTTGATTTGAATATGAAATTTTGGATGTCATAATCCATATCCACGAAACAAATTGTGTAAATTTTCATGTTCCTTTCTACCACATCATTTCAGATGATGTTTTTAAGATCCCTTCATGAACTTAAATCATGATCAAGATGTGATTATGAATAATAATTAAATCAATTGATATGATAAGTATAGTTATGGAATTGGATCCACTCTTTTTGTATAGAATACATTCAATGTAATAAATTAATTTATATTGATTAGGTACTTAATGATTCTTTAGATGTGTGCATTACCTCAATAGTAACATTCAAAATGCCTTTTCTTCGTGCAATTTTTATATATATTTATCTTTACTTTATCCTTGAACAAATGGGGGATATTATTTAATTCTATCTGAGTTTCAGGATTTCAAATTGGACACATATTGTGGATACTGATTTAGCCATTATTTTTTTCATATCATTACCACAAAAAATATCTATAAGATGATCCTCCATACCCAAAGAAAATGAGTTTTAAATTGGATTAGCTATTTGATTCCTTCTTAACCCGGGAAGGGTTGATATCCCAAGGAAATATTTTGGATATGAGCTCGTGTGGAAATAAATAGATAGAGAATATTAAGATGTTTACTAATATGATTTCTATTTCAGTACTAAATATTGCAAAGAGTTCCACGCAAGTGACAATATCTCGTACTTTAGCATGATCATCTATGATAATTATCTCATCACAAAAATCACTAATTTTATGTTTGAACCAATCAACATCATGTTTACAATAATTACTTATAAAACTCAGACAAACTCCCCTCTCTAGCAAGTATCTTAATGTTTGAAGCAACATGAGTTGCAACAACAAAAATGATTATTTCTTTCCCTTAAAAATTCTAACAACTAATAAATGTTGAGAACCAAACAACTTGGGAAACCAATCAAATTTTTCCATCTATATAAGCTTTGTAATCATCCCTTTTGCTTAATAAAATAGAGTCACCAAGGCATCAAGTTATTTCTTTATTTGTTGGATGCACTTATCCTTATCTACAACCCCCATAAGAGTTGTAAATACATAAGGCATTCTAAATTTTTTATTCAAATACATCTCCATCATTAAGACCACTTCATAATAAGGAATTAAATTGAATCAAGCTCTTGGTAATTTTTTCAAATCTTATACATATCCTTCTTCAAGAATTATTTGAGCTATTTTGATGTCTAGATCTCTTAATAAATGTATCAGCTCATGAAAATTGTGTTGATTATAAAAGCCCAAAGTAAGGATCCCAATTATATTTATAAAAGGTGCATCTATTATGAATTGATCCAATGTATGGAAATTCTCCAAATAATATTGAACTACCTATTCCCAAGTTCTACCTTATGCTTGAATTTCATTCACTTGGTAATGATCCACATCCACAAAAATGACGTTGCAATAATGATTATGGATGCTCTATTCACAAAGTTTTTTAAATCCTCTTGTAAGATACTAGAGGTACATGTAGGTGTTAATATGATGAGATTAGGATCTTCCTCATCTTTTCAAAGAATATTATCCACAACTCTTTTTTGAGATCTATGTGCTAGTACATGATGATCTACTATACTAGTAGCTGCAAAGTTAAAAAACATTTTTTTTTCTAACATATAACACATTACATTAAAATAATCATCTCTTATAGGAGCATGCATAATGGAATAAGCATTTTTAATAAACTAACTACTCATATAGTTCCAATATGAGGAGGGCCAAGATACATCCAATGGGTTAACTTCAAAAATTGAACCTTATCTCGAATCGATCCATATTCCCATCTTGCACACAGAGATATCTCTTTATCCCTTTCTAATTGTAATCACATTCCCTTATGATATGTATAGTGAAATTGTGATAAAAAGTAAACAAAGTTCCAATTCATTTGCCATGTACAAAGGAAGTAAGGGAAGAGTGAGGGAAGGGAAAATAGGAACCAATGAAATAATTCTAGGATGGAAGGATTCAAACCTATGAATAATAGGATCAAAACATGCTACCTTACCACTTGGCCATGCCCCATTCCTATCCTATTTCCCCATTCATATAATAATGAATAATTATATCAAACTTTTTGTCAACTCATTAGGATCAAGATTCATTAGATCATATCTCAATTGGGCAGAAAAAATTGTGGATATTTTGACAAAATAGGTGATTGAATTGAACATAATAGGACAAAATAGAAAAAGGGGACAAGAATATCCATTCATTCGTCATTCTCTATTAGATTGGGTAAAATATTGTATGTATGAAATAATAATCGCTTCCAAACCCAAGTCCAATAAAACTTGTCAAAGAGCTTTGATTGGTTCGATGATGACTTTAGTCATTCAAATAATCATTTTTTGGAAAATTACCTAAGGTTTATGTGATTTCTGATTTAATTGTTAATGTAATGTTGATTAGTATCCCCTTTTTTCTTGTTCAAGCTATTTGAATCATTGTCATTGATCCAATTTTGGTATCATTGTTTGTATTTTTTGAGAGTTCTATCCTTTCTCCACATAATGATACAAGATTCAGATACCTTATTTTCTCCCAGTTAGAAGTCTTTTCACTCACCTTCATCAATTACATCCAACCATATCACCCACTTTCGATCGAGATATTTAGTCACGTATTAATACTATCAAGATTATTCACATATTTTCATAAATATTTGATAAATATTTGGTTGACCCAAAAAAATATGAGAGGAAAAAAGACCATTAAGAGAGAATTTATCTCCTTCTTTCGAATTGATTTTCACATGTGATTCAAAAAAATAATTTGATGATTTGTAACAACCATATTATTCTTTGGTATTCAAGTATCCATATGCAATACAAAGATTAATGATCTACTCTATTGTACTTACAATTAGGGTTTTGGAGGTTATATAATGCTTAGTCTTAAGTTGTTAGTTTACATAATAGTGATATTTTTCGTTTCTCTTTATATCATTTGGATTTCTATCAAATGATCCAGGATGTAATCTTAGATGTAAAGAATAGTGAAAAAAATTATTTAGGTTAATGGGTCTTTTCCATTCTATAGAAATATTTGGGGTTATTCATTTTCAATATCAACAGTGGCTGAATGGAGCGAGAGGGATGTAAACCCTTGGTACGAATGATCTATATTGTGTATTAATAATCCACCATTTTGGTCTACTCAACCATCTCTCCAAAATGGAGGAGTTCATATCAAAATGAATGGTGGAGTAAAGGTGTATATCGTAGCACGTATGGATTGTATAAGTAATATAATGAATATTTTCATTATAAAAACATCTTTCAATACTTGTTCCAAAAGCAATAATGTCTCTATTTTAAAAAATTCTCTGTAAAATTAATGAAATGAAATTAACAAAACTTTTTAAAAAGATGCAACATTCGAGCAAATGAAGAATAAAAAAAACTAGTGATATTACAAAAAATATAAATCAACACAACTTCAAAGGAAAAAAAACAACATTCAAGCAAATGAAGAATACAGAAAAACTAATGATATTACCAAGAATATAGGTAATAGATGCTAAGCCCTTGTGTAATATTGTTATTTCCTATTTAAATCAATTTAAACAATAGAAAATCCAATGTAAATGGGTGAAATGGTTTGCTATGAATTCCTAGAAATATGCAAGTTAATGCTTTCCTTCCACTATATTGAATTCCAAACAAATACAATGCTATTCTGCTTTGTAACATATTTCCTTGTATGGGCCAAATAATATTTAATCCCTTTACTCCATACTAACATGTGTATGTACTTAGAGCTCATAAAAATTGGATGAAAGTGGAGCACAATGAGATTATCTATGTTTTTCCATGCCAAAACATTCACCCATTCATTATAGGATGGTTGACTTTGGGCATCAAAGCTTGCCATTTTGTCAAACAACCAATCTCTCCACTATTATATATTTCAACCACCATAGAATTAGTTGTAAACATTATGTATTGTGATATTTGGTTATTTATTTTTTTGAAGAAAAATCATAATTTTATTCAAAAATTCAATGAACAAAATTACATTTTGTAGATGCTTGTAGGCATTCTAGTAGATCAACCTTTCGATTGATGGCCAAAAAAATAAAACAAAAAACAAAAATATAAATTACATGGCAAGTCAATAGCAGGCACAAAGCCAAAACCAACCAGAGAGAAAAAATGGGGCTAAGAGAAAATGCTTAGTCACCCTTTTCTACCCCTTTTCTTATCTATTTTTTGTTGTCCTCCTAGATCAGGAGCGGACATTACAATGATTAGTTGGTTGTCTGTTGTTTTTCTCAAGTGTTCTTTATCTGAGTTCGAGCTCTTAGAGGAATAAGGACGTCTGGATCCTCTAACTTCCTTCTCCTTCTGGATTACTTGATCGAGATTTCCTTCTCCCTCTGGATTGTGTGACCTTGCTGCCATCATTCCTTCCTTATTAATTCCTTCACTTGGTAGGGGAGCTTGAGGATTTGAGTTATCCACGGTTATGGGATCCACTTCCTATTATTTATCAGGTTGTTGGGTTGGGAAATGCCATCCCTTAGGCTTCTTGAGTAGTTTTTTTTTCTTAATAGGATCCTTCTTTGTCAAAGGACATGCATTTTGTAAATGTCCAATTTGTAGACAAGAGCGATATCTGAATGTCGTATTCTGATAATCTAAGAACTAAGTCCAACACTGGTTGTTGTGTGTCAAAAGAATGCGATCCGGAAGTCCTTTGCTAAGGTCTACCTCTACACAAATTCAGGCAAAAGTATATATTGCTTATTTTGTTCTTTATGTATCCATCCTAATGTTTATCCCCAACAGGTTACCAATTCATTTTAAAACTTTTGGATGCCAGAAATGAAGGAGTAAATTATAAAATCTTACCCACACTGACATTATGGAGACCACCATTGAGTTGGCATCGAATTCTGGGAACCATGGGGTAATAAATAGTGATGCATTACCCCAAAACCATGGACCCTCTTGTATAACATAATCTCTTATCTCTGATGATTCAAATTTTACTATGAAGAAGCCTTTGGAGCATAGATGGATCTCACAGTTTGGTGTCCAGGTCGTAAAAATCCATTGAAATAGATCCATAGGTTTTGGCCAAAAACCATTAAATCTACATATAAGTGCCCAAGATTGGAAGATTGTGTGAAGATTTGTTGACTCTGCTAGATCTATTGTCATTGCCAGAATTTGTTTTGTCTGCTCCACAATATAGGGCCCATGAATGTTTAGATTATGTTCAGATTTACTTGATGCAACAGATTTACCTTTAAGAGCGTCTTTGAATGAGGTAGATCCATGGATTGGTCCAGGTGCGCCTCCCCATATTCTCAGGTTAAATTAATGTAAAAAGTAAACATATTGCAATGGAAAAATAATAGTGTGGGGTACTGCAATCTAGAAATTTTTGTTCTTGTGGTAGCGGATGT
Organism: Pinus tabuliformis; assembly: GCA_031772625.1. NCBI lineage: Eukaryota > Viridiplantae > Streptophyta > Pinopsida > Pinales > Pinaceae > Pinus > Pinus tabuliformis. Next base: position 1,668,138,258 of record CM062816.1, on the reverse strand, counting down.
TATTTAGAAGTTTGAGAAGATTATCAAGGAAATAATTTTTATTTTTTATTTTCCCTAGTAAAGGATGAAAATATTACATACAACATATAAAATGTACAAAAAATATTTATTAAGTAATAAAAATATTTCATATTTTTGTTTTATTAAATATATTTTTAAATTTAATAATATATATTATATTATATGATGGAGGAGTTTAATAATTAAAAACCTAGTAGTATTTAAGTGTGATTTTTTTGAAAGTTTTCGGGTTTATTTTCTGATTTGATTTGTGTAGAATTTGGTCAGGATCTATTGAAATCACAAGTTTGACAAGTGAACTCTTCACCATCGAAGTGCCCTAGGGATTTTTGAGGGTGTTGAATCCATATACACAATGAAAAAAATAGTTTAAATAGCACAAATCAATCGAAGTGCCCTAAGGATTTTTGAGGGTGTTGAATCCATATACACAATGAAAAAAATAGTTTAAATAGCACAAATCAAGATTTAGCCACAAATCAAGATTTGACAACAAATTAAACTACTACATTAAATAGCAATTATTTTTAATTATAAATTTACATCTAAAAAAATAAAATATATATATTTTCATAATTTTTTTCAAATTATATATATATATCATTTTTACTCAAAAATAAATACATAGGGGAGGGACACCATTACCTGTGCGCCCTCCCCTTCACAACAGCTTTTGGCACATGGACACCTGCCCCCGGTGTACGACACCTGCCGAGTGGAGCTTGCCACATGTTGTGGTGGGTGGGGGCATTTAACTTACAAACACTACTCATCGTTTAGGGTTTAATTCCAGATGTTTTCTCTGATGTCTGCTCTGCCTTGTGTTGTTTTTTTTGGGTCCGACGTGTGGGCGATGCGCTCCACTGATGATGGCATGGGACAGCTCCAATACCTGTGCACCTTGTCTGCCATTCTTGACCTGCTCACCTGGCGAGGTTGCTTGCAGTGGTTTGTAAACAGACTAGGGTTTATGCTGTGGTTGTTTGATTGCGCCTGCCATTGTTGTTTAGGGTTTAAGGTTTTGTTGCTTTACCTATTTCGAGGGGTGTTTAACTCTGTTGCTATTTTTAAACGCTATGCAAGGTCGGGGGTTTACAAATGTCGTTGTTGTTGTTCGTTCTGCACCATCAAGGGTTTACAGATACCTTGGTTGTTGTTTCATTCTCGTGGCCTATTGTTTGGGAAGGAGCCAGTACAAAATTCTAACCAATTCGAGGTCGAAGGTAAATTGATAAATACATGGGTTTTTTCGAATTCCCTGTAATTTGTTTGTATGTTTTTGCCATCTGTTAATTTTTTCATGTTTTACAAGTTTTGGTTGCAGGTCTGGTGAGGTCTAGGGGACGTTTGGACACAGTGGTGGCTTCTGCGTCTATCCTGTAGGATTCTAAATCCTACCAGCCACTGTGTTTTTCAACACCTAAACTTGTTGTTGGGATTTTTGTTCTTTTTGCTCTTGCTGCATTGTTGTGTTTTTAAACACTTGATTCTGCTGGGAGATTAGCTCTTATCGCATTTTTTCTTTATTTTTTCTATATATTCTTATGATTTTTTTCAATTCTGCTTGTTTTATGTGAATGGAACTAGCGTTCAAGTTCTCTGGGGTACTTGAGTTGACTAAGGGTGGAGAATTTTCATGTCGTTTCAACGGATTAGATTCAAATTTTAGTAAGTTTCCCAATTTCCTTCTTTAATATGTCAAATTAATCTAATTAGGTCTAGTCCAAAGAAATTCAGTTTCTTTTTAGGAAATTGGATAGTTTCCCAATTTCCTCCTCCAATAGGCTAAATTAACTTGATTAATTTGGATAGATCACTCTCCCTTCTTTTAAGGGTTCCTAACTTCAAATTCAGGTCCAGTCTCTTTCCTTTTAGGAGGTCATCCCATTTTTAAGAGTTCCAACGGTTCAGATTCGAATTCTAGGTTCAAATTCAGTCAAGTTCAGTCTCAATACCTAAAGGACAGGTCACTATTCCTTTTTTTAAGAGTCATACCTGAAAGACTGGTCATTGTTTCCTATTTCAAGATAGTTCCTACTTTTAGGAGTTCACAGGTTCGAATTCAGGGCTGGTTTCTTTTCTTCTCCAGGTCGAGTCTCCTTCTGTTTGCAAAGTCACCTTCTTTTAAGAGTTCACAAATCATATTCAAATTCAAGTTCAGTCCAAGAAAATTCCACTTGTTTCCTCGTAAGTATCTCAGTTTAGTAATTTTCTCCTTGGATTTGGATAGGTGAGCCTCCCTTCTTTAGAGTTCATGGTTTCAAATTTAAGTTCAGTCTCCTAATTAAAGGAGGTCATGGTCACATTCTCTCCTTTTTAGTTCACACTCAAAGGTTTCCGGTGAGTAGGCCACGTTCATAGTCTCTTTCCTTCCTTCCTTTCCTCTTTTATGAAGAGTTTAGATTCACATGTTCGGATTCAAATTGAGTTTTAGGTGAACATTCAGAAAGGTAGTCTATCCACCTCCATAGTCTTTTCCAATCATATTGCAATCAAATAGGCTCCTAGAATTTTGGATATTGCAGGATATCTCTATAGACTTTTGCAAGATATCTCTATAGACTTTTGCAATCAGATCCATGAACTCTTTTTATTTTATCAAATAAACCCCTATCCACCTCCATAGATTTTTCCAATCATATATGAACCCTCTTTGCTATCAAATAGGCTCCTATAATTTTGGATATCTCTACATATTTTTTCAATCAAATCCATGAACTCTTTTTTCTATCGAATAGACCCCTAATCACATCTATAATAGGCTCCTAGAATTTTGGATAAGTCTATAGACTTTTGCAACCTATTTTCTATCAAATAGACCCCTATCCACCTCCATAGACTTTTCCAATCATATTGGAGAATTTTCATGTCTAGAGTCCTTCATAGGCTAAAGGGTGTAGGCTTGCTGGGAAATTAGCTCTTATCGCATTTTTTCTGTATTTTCTTATGATTTTTGTTGATTCTGCTTGTTTTATGTTAATGGAACTAGCGTTCAGGTTCTCTAGGGTACTCAATTTGACTGAGGGTGGAGAATTTTCATGTCTAGAGTCCCTATGCACCACAAGTATGTCTGTGCACAGTTATAAGAGTTTAGTGATGTGTATAGCTACTAATTTGCATAGTAGAAAGGGGTGGAATAATGGATATGATACTTCAATCATGTATGTGGATTTAAAATAGAATGTTGTATGTTGGACATTGATGTTAAATAATATACCATCCCCAAGTTGATCGTTATGCATACCCTAGTTAAATAGTGTATAGATCTCCTTGCTATGATGCAAGCTCTATGGAGGTCTCATTCCTCCTTAAGTCTGATTTGGAATTTTAAAATACCTCATGGTATCATTGGTTATCCACTTCAAGCTGGTGTCACGGTGGAACTTCCCTTTTTGATGACATATAGAATGAAATTGTTGGTTCATGCAACAAACATAGCATGTTGACTATGGCTTACTATAACTCTGACCCTAGTATTCCTTTGTATAATATTTGTTGACTTATGCTACTAATTGTGGCTTATGCCATTCTCTGTGGCTTATTATTCTAGTCTTTCCTTGTATAATCTCTATTGTTACTATTGTTTTTCTTAGTATTCAACTTTTATTCTATTTACATATGCCCTCTCTAAGGACTATGCAATTGTTAGTTTCCCATACATATGTATGCAGTAGAGTAGGGAAGCTCGTATCAAATTATTAGTTGTAACTATACATAACTTTCTTACATAGATAGCAAGAGAAATTTTTGCATGTAGCTTTTAATGACATTATCATCTTACGTAATCATAACGTATTGCCATAACCTATGCATGTTTGTCTAAATTCCAGCATGTGTTGCCTCACAATAATATATTTGGTAAATGTTACGTGTTGTTTCATCATGAAGTATTGCTACAATCTGATGAAATGTAAATTAAAAATGTTGTCATTGTGTATTTATGGTTGGGCATGATGTTATATGTAATTGTAGCACTAGACATAATACATTGTTACAAGGTGTGAGTCTGTGATAATATGTAGAGGTTTCACATTCAGAGGTTTCACATTCGAACTTCTTAAACAAATACTTAAATGTAGTGATTGCATTAAAATGTGAAATTCATTTTCTGATTCACTTACAGTTAAAAGATGTAATTTCACTTAATGTTTGGGTTGGAACGAATATGCAGTTGAAATATGTTTGGGTTGGAACGAATGTACTTATGTATTGTTGTTTCATTCAAATCTAGATTTTACGTCATTTTGGAAATGGTTTTGGTTATGGTCAGATTTACTCTGTTGTCTTATTGAGTTTATATCAGATGGATTTTGTAAATTGCCATCTTGAGGAGCTTCTTTATTGCACTGTCTCCATATTTGTTGATGTATTGAATGTTGATTTATAAGGGAAATTCAATGCCCAAGTGCATTGCCCATTTGTATTGTGTTTTAATTAGAAGTGCATTGATTTAAAAAGGTAAACTGATGCTCATAGTGGGCTAGTCTACCAACCCATTTGCATTGTATATTCATTTATAAGAGTCATTCAATGTCCATAGTTGGAAAAATTAGAGGTAAATTGATTTGTAAGAGCAGTTTTGCATTGTGTTTGGATTCGAAGTAAATTGGGTTATAAGGGAAATTCAATGTCGAGAGTGCATTACCCATTTGTATTATGTTTTAATTGGAGGTACATTGATTTATAAAGGTATTTTGATGCTCATAGTGGGTAGTCCATGTAATGCCCCACCTAAATCTTATCCTGCAAATTTTATTAATGTTTACATTACCTGAAAATATTGAGAAATATTGGTGAATACCTTCATTTGGGAAACTATAAATTTGTTGTCTAAATTCATGATTTCTATTATTCGAATTCCCAACTTGCCTTCTCAAATTGAATCTTATGATCTCACATTCCCCAATGTACTCTCACATTTACTTGGGAGAAGACATGGTCCTCTCCTACTAATTATATATATCATCTCACATTCCCCTCTCACATTTACTTGTGGTCCTCTCCTACTAATTATATATTCATCTCACATTCCCCAATGTACTCTCACATTTACTTGGGAGAAGACATGGTCCTCTCCTACTAATTATATATTCATCTCACATTCCCCAATGTACTCTCACATTTACTTGGGAGAAGACATGGTCCTCATCTCACATTCCCAAATGTACTCTCCCATTAATTACCTAATTTTATATTCATATCACATTTCCAAATGTACTCTCAGATTTACTTGGGAGAATAGAAGTCAATTGTAAGGATGAAAGGGAAATTAATGACATTAATGAGAGGTGGTTGAGGTGGAGAAGAGAGGAAGGGCATAAAAGGGGAAGGATGAAGGGAGAAAGGGGGATGTTGGGTCTTGCTTATGATTTTGGGGTTGGCCATGATTTTAGGATTGGATGTGACTTTTGGAGACCTTAGGAACCTGTGGAGGTTTCTTGGGTTTTTGAGAGAAGGGAAATATTGTTCATCTTGGTCGGGATCATTCATCTTGGACACACACACTACAGCTGGTTGGACTTGGGCTCGGAGGGCTAGGGAACCTGTGGAGGTTTCCTGGGCTAGGAATTATTTCCTAGCTGGCTGGGAGGTAAATCCAGTTGGATTAGTCAAGAGGAGCGTTCAGCAGGAACAGCATCTCAAAGGCATCTCCACAGCCACCAGTATAGATATTCCTCTATAGATTACTCATCTAAATTTATTAAAATGAAATGTTCACTATAAATTATAAGGATTGGAATGTAAATGGTAAAATTTTCATTGTTTAAAAGTCTTGTAAGAAAGTAAATTATTGCCTCTTATTTCATTTAAATTCTATAGAAATAGATCTATTAGAATACCCTAGGATAGGGCTCTTACAGTCCAGCCCATTTGCATTGTGTTTTAATTCATTTATCTAATGTTTGAAATAGAGTCTGTGATAATAAGCAAAGATTTCACATTCAGAGGTTTCACATTCGAAATTCTTAGATAGATACTTTAAATGGAGTGAGTGCATTAATCTATGAAATTCATTTTCCGATTCACTTACAGTTAAAAGATGTAATTTCACTTAATGTTTGGGTTGGAACGAATGTACAATTGAAATATGTTTGGGTTGGAACGAATGTACTTGTGTATTGTTGTTTCATTCCTTTGTGGCATCTGGTTTGTGGAGAAATCTGGATTTTATGTCATTTTGGAAATGGTTTTGGTTCTAGTCAGATTTAGTTTGTTGTCTTATTGAGTTGATATCAGATGGATCTAAGTTGTCCTTTTGTAAATTGCCGTCTTGAGTAACTTCTTTATTGCTCTGTCTCCACATTTTTTGATGTATTAATTTATGTTGGTTTATAAGGGAAATTCAATGCTCATAGTGCATTGCCCATTTGTATTGTGTTTTAATTGGACGTGCATTGATTTAAAAAGGTAAACTGATGCTCATAGAAATCTGGTCTACCTACCCATTTTGCATTGTATATTCATTTATAAGAGTCATTCAATGAACATAGTTGGTAGAATTGGAGGTAAATTGATTTGTAAGAGAAACTTTGCATTGTGTTTGGATTCGAAGTAAATTGGGTTACAAGGGAAATTCAATGCTAAGAGTGCATTACCCATTTGTATTATGTTTTAATTGGAGGTACATTGATTTATAAAGGTATTTTAATGCTCATAGTGTGTAGTCCAACCCATTTGCATTGTGTTTTAAATCATTTATGTATTGTTTGAAATAGAGTTTGTGATAATATGCAGAGATTTCACATTTGGAGGTTTCACATTCGAAATTCTTAGAGAGATACTTTAAATGCAGTGAGTGCATTAATATGTGAAATACATTTTCCGATTCACTTACAGTTAAAAGATGTAATTTCACTTAATGTCTGGGTTGGAACGAATGTACAATTGAAATATGTTTGGGTTGGAGCGAATGTACTTATGTATTGTTGTTTCATTCCTTTGTGGCATCTAGTTTGTGGAGAAATCTGGATTTTATGTCATTTTGGAAATGGTTTTTGTTATGGTCAGATTTACTATGTTGTCTTCTTGAGTTTATATCAAATGGATCTAAGTTGACCTTTTCTAAATTTCCATCATGAGGAGCTTCTTTATTTCTGTCTCCATATTTGTTGATGTATTGAATGTTGGTTTATAAGGGAAATTCAATGCCCAGAGTGCATTTCCCATTTGTATTTTGTTTTAATTGGAAGTGAATTGATTTAAAAAGGTAAACTGATGCTCATAGTGGGCTGGTCTACCAGCCCATTTGCATTGTATATTCATTTATAAGAGTCATTCAATGTCCATAATTGGCAGAATTGGAGGTAAATTGATTTGTAAGAGCAACCTTGCATTGTGTTTGGATTCGAAGTAAATTGGGTTATAAGGGAAATTCAATGCTGAGAGTGCATTACCCATTTGTATTATGTTTTAATTGGAAGTAAGTTGTCCTTTTGTAACTTGCCATATTGAGGAGCTTCTTTATTGCTATGTCTCCATATTTGTTGATGTATGGAATGTTAGGTTCTTTGACATATTTTTTGATGTATGGAATGTTAGGTTCTTTGTGAATATGAAACTAATAGATATGTACTTTTGTTGTTCACTATTTTATGGAATTTTCATATTAAAATAAGTGACTTGTTCAAGATTTCATTATTCACTCGTTTGTCATCATATTTATTGTAAATCATTTGGTGTGTAGAGGCATAACAAAAAATCCCATTTTCATTCTTAGGTAAGATTTCTACATTATAATAGACTATAGATGTTCCTTCTAAAATGGATTTTGGTTACAATGCCGCAAACAATATGAAATAAAACAACCTAGGTTGCAAGCCAAAATCTTTCTATGACAAGAAAAAGATACAATCCGTCCAAAATCCACATCATAATGTGGTTACAACCAAAAACATATGACACCCCTATTCTTTATGGCCTTGAGAATCTTGAGTGCCAAAACTCCTCAAGTTACCTTCTTGAGCCAGGTAGGTTGGCCTACCTAACAAGGGTTGATTAGGAAATGGTTGATTTCTGCCATATGATAAAGTCAAATTTGCACCTTCCAACCATGGAGGAATTGAGTACCCATACCTCACATTTGCACTACTAGCCCCTACATTAAGTGGAGGTGTGTAATGAGCATACATATAATTGACACCTCCTCTGGTAGGAATAAGGCAAGTGGGTAAACCCTCAGTTTGATAGTGAGGCACTTGAATGTTTATGAGATCTTGGAATAATGGTGTATTATTTGCAATATTGTCCAATGAGTTTGAAAAAATTCTGGTTTCATTAGTTATGATTGCATCATTGTCAACCATATTAATCATCCCTTGTTCCTTTTAAAGCATTTGTTGTGTCTTTCTTGATTCCTTTTTCCTGTCCTACCATTTGTTTTTGTTGTTCTTTAACTTGCCTTGCTTTATCTCTTTCAACCCTTTCATCTACTCGATGTTGTGTTGCAACAATCCTTGCTACCTTCTTCTCCTTGACTAGATCCTTCTTTTTCTATTTTAATTTGTTGTATTTGAATTTCTTTTTTTCAAACTCAACTAATGGGTTTATATAGTCTTCTGAGGTGAGTAACTGTGAACTTCAGCCCAAACGAAGACTACCTGGTGTACCTTTCTTTTTTTTCATTGGTACTCTCTCTATTGGTAGCTTTAGGAACCGACCAAGTATCTTCTCCACCCCTCCCATCTACATGTCATTGCTTGGTACTTCCCTTTCAGTATCTGAGACAATTGATTGAACTATATCATTATCTTGATTTGATGCCTCATTATGTGCTTCATCTTCTTCCATTGATATGTTGTCCACAAAAAAATGAACAATTTCACTGTTCAATTCTATTGGTTGTGAGGGCATGTTCATGCTTTGTTCATTGGTTGTTGAGACACTATGTTCATTCATATTAATCATGGATTCTTCCAGCCATGACGATGGGGTTACTTGGATTGGCAATGTCAACTGGTCATTGTCAACTGCATGTTCAATAATGTCATTAACAATATCAACAATAGGATTTTCATATTCTTGAGTTGGTGGAACGATCTCCATGTTACTACAAATTTGTTCATGATTATATTGTGTTTCACATACAGTTTCATCATCTTTATCATATAAATTTCCTTGAGAGAGTGAAATCATATTACCAGCTGCAACCATGTCATCTTGTTCATATACTTCTTGCACTTCAACACCTGTTTGGACATGCCCTTCTTCCTGACCATCCACATGAAATGCCTGGCTACAACCAGTATCATGCATAAGAGCATCATAATTTAGTGGCCAGATTCATGTCCTCCTAAAGCCAACCTTGATATTTGATGGTGTTAGAGACCTTTTAAAAGCTTTACTTGCAAGCTCTACTAGCTCGAACCTTTTCACCTCAACCCTTGGATTCTTTGCCATCCATGCAGCACGCTCTAACCTGAAATAGTTCTTGAAAGGGCCAAACATACTAACAACAAGGGGTTGTAGTCTGTTAGTGATATGAGTGGGAAATGTCAATAAGTCGATGCCTAAATTGTTTGCTTCCTCAATTGTTTGTAGAACCATGTGGCTCCCATGGCCATCTAATATCAATAGATGCCTGTTATTAAGTGAGACGCCACCTAGTACTGATGCAGCAAAGTGAAAAAGCCAACTTAAAAACAATTCTTTAGTCATCCATGCATGGGGATTTGTAGCCATGCATGCACCTAGTTCACAGTTTTGTATATAGTTTTTTAGTTGATTTTTACCTTTGAATAGATAAAATCCTGGGATTGAAGTACCAATTGTATTGAAACAACATAAAATAGTTATCCACTCCCTACTCTTAGGAAAAATCTTTGGCACATTTCATCTCCCTGTCTTGGCAATTACCTGCATGCCACAATTCCTCCATGCCTGTAAACTTGTTTCATCATAGTTCCATATATGGTATGCTCCATAAGAATGTTTATTGTAAGCGCTAGAAAGAGTGTCGTAGAACTTCTGCACAACTACAGAGTTCAAATTAAATGCTCTGTCTCTGTCAAGGCCCTCAGTTGTACATAATACAAGGTCTGGATGCCTTTTCTTAAACCCAAACCACCATGATTTACCAGGAAACCCATCTTTGAATGGGTTTGGCCTCCCTTAACAGATTTGAGCAACTGTGGATTTGAGTTGTATCAACTAGACTAGCCCATGTCCCAATTGGGCCATCTCTTTACACCACTCAACCACATTGGCCTCTTCCTCATCAGTCATAACTATAAGAGGCCCTCTACGTTTTGTATGAGTCTATCCACTTATCCAATAATGTATTGATGAGAAAGGAATACCAAGTTTTTTTGTAGATGCCCGAACTGAGTATCCATTAAACTCTATGTCGTCAATTTCAACTAACATTTCTTCTTTCTTCCATCCTCTTATAGCGCTGATCCTTTTAGTTGAACTTACCCCTTGGACTGTTTTTGACAGTGGCTTTGTGGGTGATGGTGTGACACTATCAGCTTCAGTCGCATGGTCATCCTCAACAACGTTCCTTGGGGCATTGTTGACATTGACATCACTTGACCTGTCCCCATTTGATGATAGGCATTGCAGCTGGGCACCCCTTGTCACTCTCCTGCCACTTCTCCTTGTACAAGCAACGTAACTAACTTTTGCCATAGATGCAACAACCTGTAGAATTATTGCATGCATTTAGTTAAGAATATTTGTAAATCATGCTTTCATACAAGGCAAAAATAATTCTGCTTTATTATAGGAAATTATCAACATGTATGTTAGTATCCTTGAAAAATCATTTCTGCATAATCATTTTGCTGTATGTATTCAAAATTATCAGTGATTGTTCTTTTGATAACTTGTTTTTACACTTAAAATACCATGACTGTATTTGCACTTAGAAAACTACTGTCAGTTTCCATCTTCTTCTGGTACTATGAGAAGATCTGGTAGTTATTGTTGTTTGAATTAATTTGTCTAGACTCATGTTTGTTATCGTAATTGAATTCATTCATGGACCCTGTTGTCTCACGAAGTGGACTTGCATTGTCAATCATGTAGTTCAAGTAGTGTTTGCCTTATGTTGCTTTCAAGTTGAAAAGAACTTTTGAGTAATAAGAAACTTCCATTGTAGTAGAAGTTTCTCCTGCAAGATTTGATCCAGGATTTCTAGTGTCAATATTGTAGGCTTGTCTTGGTGTTTTCATATATTCTAGCCTCTGCCAACAACAATGGTTTGAGTTCCCATAACCAACCTGAGAACATATTGAAGGGAATGATGTTTGCCTACACAGTAATGAACTCTAAGATGAGGTCAACATTTGGTATTCTCAAGGATGCACTGATGGGAGTGGGCTCATGTGTTTGGTAGGATTTATTTGAGAGTTATATTGTTGGAGGATCATGTAGTTCAAGTAGTGTTTGCCTTATGTTGCTTTCAAGTTGAAAATAACTTTTGAGTAATAAGAAACTTCTACTATGTTAGTATCCTTGAAAAATCAAATATACAAAATCATTTTGTTGTATGTCTTCAAAATTATCAGTGATTGTTGTTTTGATAACTTGTCTTTACACTTAAAATACCATGACTGTATTTGTCCTTGGAAAACTACTGTCAGTTTCCACCTTCTTCTAGTACTATGAGAAGATCTGGTAGTTATTGTTCTTTGAATTAATTTGTTTAGACTCATGTCCGTTATCGCAATTGAATTCATTCATGGCCCCCGTTGTCTCACCAAGTGGACTTGCATTGTCAATCATGTAGTTCAAGTAGTGTTTGCCTTATGTTGCTTTCAAGTTGAAAAGAACTTTTGAGTAATAAGAAACTTCCATTGTAGTAGAAGTTTCTCTTGAAAGATTTGATCCAGGATTGCTAGTGTCAATATTGTAGGTTTGTCTTGGTGTTTTCATATATTCTAGCCTCTACCAACAACAATGGTCTGAGTTCCCATAACCAAGAACATATTGAAGGGAATGATGTTTGCCTACACAATAATGAACTCTAAGATGAGGTCAACATTTGGTATTCTCAAGGATGCACTGATGGGAGTGAGCTCATGTGTTTGGTAGGATGTATTTGAGAGTTATACTGTTCGAGGATCATGTGGTCCAAGTAGTGTTTTCCTTATGTTGCTTTCAAGTTGAAAAGAACTTTTGAGTAATAAGAAACTTCTACTATGTTAGTATCCTTGAAAAATCAAATATACGAAATCATTTTGTTTTATGTCTTCAAAATTATCAGTGATTTTTGTTTTGATAACTTGTATTTACACTTAAAATACCATGACTATATTTGTACTTGGAAAACCACTGTCGGTTTCCACCTTCTTCTAGTACTATGAGAAGATCTGGTAGTTACTGTTGTTTGAATTAATTTGTTTAGACTCTTGTTTTTTATCGCAATTGAATTCATTCATGGCCCCCGTTGTCTCACGAAGTGGACTTGCACTGTCAATCATGTAGTTCAAGTAGTGTTTTCCTTATGTTGCTTTCAAGTTGAAAAGAACTTTTGAGTAATAAGAAACTTCCATTGTAGCAGAAGTTTCTCCTACAAGATTTGATCCAGGATTGCTAGTGTCAATATTGTAGGCTTGTCTTGGTGTTTTCATATATTCTAGCCTCTGCCAACAACAATGGTCTGAGTTTCCATAACCAACCTGAGAACATATTGAAGAGAATGATGTTTGCCTACACAGTGATGAACTCTAATATGAGGTCAACATTTGGTATTCTCAAGGATGCACTGATGGGAGTGGGCTCATGTGTTTGGTAGGATGTATTTGAGAGTTATAATGTTGGAGGATCATATAGTTCAAGTAGTGTTTGACTTATGTTTCTTTCAAGTTGAAAAGAACTTTTGAGTAATAAGAAACTTCTACTATGTTAGTATCCTTGAAAAATCAAATATACAGAATCATTTTGTTGTATGTCTTTAAAATTATCAGTGACTGTTGTTTTGATAACTTGTATTTACACTTAAAATACCATGACTGTATTTGTACTTGGAAAACTACTATTGGTTTCCACCTTCTGATACTATGAGAAGATGTGGTAGTTATTGTTGTTTGAATTAATTTGTTTAGACTCTTGTTTGTTATTGCAATCGAATTCATTCATGGCCCCCACTGTCTCACCAAGTGGACTTGCATTGTCAATCATGTAGTTCAAGTATTGTTTTCCTTATGTTGCTTTCAAGTTGAAAAGAAATTTTGAGTAATAAGAATTTTCCATTGTAGTCGAAGCTTCTCCTGCAAGATTTGATCCAAGATTGCTAATGTCAGTATTGTTGGCTTGTCTTGGTGTTTTCATATATTCTAGCCTCTGCCAATAGCAATGGTCTGAGTTCCCATAACCAACCTGCGAACATATTGAAGGGAATGATGTTTGCCTACACAGTAATGAACTCTAATATGAGGTCAAAATTTGGTATTCTCAAGGATGCACTGATGGGAGTGGGCTCATGTGTTTGGTAGGATGTATTTGAGAGTTATATTGTTGGAGGATCATGTAGTTCAAGTAGTGTTTGCCTTATGTTAATTTCAAGTTGAAATGAACCTTTGAGTAATAAGAAACTTCTACTATGTTAGTATCCTTGAAAAATCAAATATACAGAATCATTTTGTTGTATGTCTTCAAAATTATCAATGATTGTTGATTTGATAACTTGTCTTTACACTTAAAATACCATGATTGTATTTGTACTTGGAAAACTACCGTCGGTTTCCACCTTCTTCTAGTACTATGAGAAGATCTAGTAGTTATTGTTGTTTGAATTAATTTGTTTAGACTCATGTTTGTTATCGCAATTAAATTCATTCATGACCCCGTTGTCTCACCAAGTGGACTTGCATTGTCAATCATGTAGTTCAAGTAGTTTTTTCCTTATGTTGCTTTCAAGTTGAAAAGAAATTTTGAGTAATAAGAAACTTCCATTGTAGTAGAAGTTTCTCCTGCAAGATTTGATCCAGGATTGCTAGTGTCAATATTGTAGACTTGTCTTGGTGTTTTCATATATTCTAGCCTTTGCCAACAATAATGGTCTAAGTTCCCATAACCAACCTGAGAACATATTGAAGGGAATTATGTTTTCCTACACAATAATGAACTCTAAGATGAGGTGAACATTTTTTATTCTCAAGGATGCACTGATGGGAGTGGGATAATATGTTTGGTAGGATATATTTGAGAGCTATACTGTTGGAGGATTATGCAATAATTTTGGGCTTGGATTTTATGAGGACAACACAAACATTTCCTTTCTTGGAGAAGGATAAACTTTTTATCATTAGAGACCATGGAGCTCAGATAGTGCCAATGGTGAAGAAGAGTAGTGTGGGATATCATTCAATGGTATTCACAGTTGTGTTGTATGAGATAGATCCTCAATTACATAAGTTTGAGAAAGGGTCAACCCTATATCATGATCAATAAGAAAGGGAGCAAGTGGACATGCCTACATGAGCATCTTAAATTAACAGTATGAGTCAATTTGTAGGTTGGGTAGGAGAAGTTGGATCTTAAATTTAGACCACAAAGATAATGCCTTATAGGTATGTTCTTCAATCTTCAAGAAGAATCTTTGCGGGTTCACAAAATACACGGAGATTGAAGATGATCTTCGCTTCTTTGTCACTATTAAGACTCAGATTTAAGACCTTGAAGATAACTCCCTTTATAAGGACTATCTATACAAACTATGATTCGGTCAAGTACAGAGTGTTAAACTCGGCCAGAAGAATTAGTCCTGCTGCTACTAACTCCTTGATTAGGATTTTAGCTTTCATGCCCAACATTTGATTTAATGTCTGAAGGAGTTTGGTTCTGGAAATGCTTATGATTTTTGAAGAAATGAAGCCAAAGCAGGACTTATTTTCAAAAGATTAGGCTATTTTTTTCATCAGTCCCTTATGGGTTGTTCCTATTCATTTAGGGGCATTCTTGAGCTTTTGTGTGAAAATAATTTTTATAGAAATATTTGGGCACTGCAACCCCAATCATATATGTCCATAAACCAAGGGCTTCTAAGTCCCTAAAAGTGTTGTTTAATACCCTAAAGGAGCAAGGTCAGCTGATTACATCATCTCCCAGAAGTTCTCCATGAAAAACTACTCAGAATTGGTCAAAGCAGGACCATACAGACTGCCCAGTGCTAAGGGTGCGATGCATCTCACATGCAAAAAGTGCAATGCATACTAGAAATCCCTTCTGCAGGGTGTGATGAGTGAGAGCAAACAAATGGCACAAGCAGTTTGCTAGGTGGAGACCCTGAGAATCTTCTAGAAGCTACTCATTTGACACTTGCCTCTCTGAATTCGCCCAAGGATGAGTAAGAGATCATGAAATCTCCAAGTGGAACCAAGAACTATCAGAGATATGACACTAATCAAAATCCCAGAAGTTGACTCACCCCCCTGCAAACATCTATATATGGATCCCTCATCCCAAAGATCCAGAGGCTGGAATTTTGTAATTTGCAAGGAAGTGTTGTTGGTTTCTCTTTGAAGACATTGTTGGGTGATATTGCTTTGTATGAGGTGAAGAGGGCTTTCATGCTGGGAGGATGGTGCTGGGTCAGACCAAGTGGTTGTAATCCTCTCTTCTACTACTTCTATCAATAAAGCTATTTGAGTTTTCCTCCATATTCTTGTATATCTTTGAATATTGTGTTGATATATGCATTTGTATGGTCAATATATATTTGATCCTATGTTGTTTACGATGATAGATCTCTATGCTTTGATGGTATTACACTGCTTTGACTCTATAGGTGCTCTTTGAAGCGGGACAAGTAAGGAAGGAGTGGCGAGATTCTGTCAAAGGGGAAAGGAAACAAGCAAGGAGCCAAGCGAAAGACTGAGGTTGGTACTCATTGCTTCTTTCTCATCTAGCTCTCGTAAAGGAAAACACAAGTGACTTTAGTTTGTTTGTTTCTAAGATAGCTACTCGTCTTAGTGGGACTAGCAGCTCTGAATGGACACTAGTGTTCCCGATAACAAAATGACGACTCCTCTGGGGAGTGAATAGTTTGATTGCTTGTCTCTATTTGTTTGCTTGATAAACTACAAACGGAGCCTGAAGTTAAGCCAGCTAGCCTTCGAACTGCATTTGCTATGCAAGTGCAAAGTAGGTCAACGTTACTTCAGTCGATCTCTGGGTTTGTTTATGAACTGAACAACTAACTTGCAAACATCCTAAGTGCCCTGGAGGTAGCTCAAGTAACCTCATTAGATCAGCCCATATACTTTTTATTTACTGACTATCATTAGCTCGGCCTAAATCCCTGAACTGAGCTGCAAACTATGACTAAAAACCAAGTTAAAGTCTCATCCCTAGACCATCGCACTGTCTCCTTTTGGCAGACTGGATGCATCGCACCTCCCGTGTGTAGTAGGTGAGATGCATCCCTGTTTCCCTATGTTACAGGTGCGATGATCAGGTAAGATTGTTTCTGCCTCCAGATTTTGGTTTTTCTTCACTGTCTTCAGCTTTATTCAGGAGTTTTGTTGTCTGTGATCAGTAAACCGTTGTTGAAACCCCCTTCCTTTGCATTATTCAGCCTCCATTGTACAAATAATTGAGAATGTTTTTGTGTATTTTTCTCCATTTACAGTGATCCTTTACAAAATGGTAGCTTAATCGAACTGTCGTCTTTTGATTTGAAAGTGTCGCAAGTGTTGTTTTCAATCAAAGAAAAGAATCCTCCTCTTTTTGATAGCCAATTACACTGTTACTCTTGTATTTGATCTAAATTTATAGTATTTCAAGTGTCGAAAGCAGTTTCAATTCAAAATCGCAAAGTGTCATCTTGCCTTCTTGTCGTTTTTTGAAAAGAAAATCGTTAGTAATATCGCTTTGAAAGAAGAAATAATTCAAATTTGTACTTAGCATTCTTTTTGTCATTCACACATTAAGAAAGCGGAAAAAATACATGCATGTGCATTTGCATTTAGACTGCTTGTTGATTTTGATTTAGGACAGTGCATCTAGTGTGTGCTCTCTGCTCTATGTTGAAAGGATTTCGCTTCTCTTTCCTTAGTAGCTAGGATTTTCATTGCAAAAAGAAGAGTAAACGACAGTTTATCATCTTAGATTGCATATTTAGGAGTTGTATATCTACATCACGCGGTGAACCTTAAAGGTAAACTTCTTAAGAAAGATCAACTGTAAAATAAATTCAATGAACATAAAAACTCTTTGGAACCTAACACACAACATCTAGAAGTCTAGGCTAGAGACGTATTATGGCGTCATAAAGCCTGGTAACTGTCGCTTTCATTGTAGGTTGGGTGATTCCTCCTCTTTGAGACGACAAGTGCCAGTACGGACTTGTGCTCCCATGTACCATCGAGTATATATTGGGAGACCACAATAGGCTACATCCTTTATCCTTAGGAAGCCGTGTCTGCCGCCCTATCGATCGTAATGCACCGAACACAGCATTTGAGAAGATTGACTGCCATACTATAAAAAGTATTCTGCAGTTTTGCGATTGGTTTAGTAATCCCTCTGTCTAGATTTCCAGAGTAGTCTCTTTCATTCCTTTTCAGACTCCTTAAAGGAAAAGGTCCATCTGAGAACTTGTCACTTCAGGCTCATTAAAAATTGAAGGTGACTAGAGTCATCTTTAGCTTTTTCTCGACTCTTAAAAATTGAAAAAGCAAGTTGTGTCAAAGCGTCTAAAATTTATTTTAAACGGAATAACATCATTGTTCCCTCGTTGATCTTAGGTTGAGAAAATGGAGTCTACCAATCAAGGATTTCCCCTTGGGGGAAATCCTAGTCCTTTCTCCTCTTGGGGAGATGTTGGTGCACCTCATATGGCCGTATTGTCCCTTCCAGGATTGACAGTTGGCCTGCTAGTATGGCTTTTCTCAACCTCTGTCGTTCAAAGCACCGTGATTCCTAAGCAATCAAATCAGCAACTGGATGATACTAGAGTTACCTCTCAACCTTCTACTTCATTTGTTTCTCCCTCTCCTTCTTCCTCTTCGCTTAGTGAAGCTAGTAAAACTAAAAACCAAGTAACTGAGAAGAAGAAGAAAGGGAAGGAGAAGAAGAAGAAGGAGCCAATGCAAAAAGGGGCAACTGTACGTCGTCTAGCAAAAATCCACACACTGCACCATCCAAACCTAAATCTCCATGTGTCATCTGCAAAGGGGACCACTGTCATCGAGATTGTCCTTGCATCCCATGGATCTTAAGGGACTGGTCTCCCCACTTGCACAATCCGGTGTCGTCAACCTTTGACGATCATGTTGAGAGTACACCGTCAACTAGTGAAAACGAAGTCACCAAACAGAAAGGAAAATCTAAATTTCCTTGCAGACTGTGTGAAGGTGATCATGCCCTCCACTATTGTCCCTTCCTGGACAAAGCTAAAAGAGTCTTGGATAACCGTCCTGCATCACCGCAGCGACTTCCTCCTAGATACAAGAAACTCTTGCCGAGTCCATTGCTAGTTGAAAATCTGACTGACACACCTTTGTTATCGGTCGAAGCACCTACCATTGAAGATAAACCCTCTGAGTCCACATCGGACCAAATTCAACAGAACGAGACGACAGTCGACCCCATCTTGTCTTCAGAGGATTCACTTTCAGATGATACAGTCACCAAAGAGAATGAGAACGACACCATTCAAATTCTTTTCGTAAACACAGACTCCGATGAACATGGGGGCAATCTACCTGTTCCTTTACCACAGGAAGGAAGTTCGTCAGAGATGTATCCGGCCGTTTATTCGGTCCCACCTCCAAGCAACCTAGTCGTCTCCTTCAATTGGAATCTACTAGGCAGACCCCGTCTACCATCTAATGTACCATTCTGAATCATAGTGTAAACTTATAGAATGGTCATGGTTGGTACCATCATAGATGAAGGGGCTTCTGTGAGTATCCTTTCCTCAACTGCTTGGAAAGCGCTTGGTTCACCATCGCTTTTGCCTGAGATGTGAAATCTGACAGGCTTCGACAAAAGAACAAGTCGACCATTAGGGATCCTTCCAAATTTGCCTATAACTTTGAGAAGGAAAATCGTTTATCTAAACGTAATGGTAGTCCAAGGACCTTTAGATTACAATCTACTCCTTGGGCACGATTACATTTATAGCATGGGAGCTATTGTTTCCTCACTCTTTCGAGTGATGTGTTTTCCACATGAAGGCAGAGTGGTCTAGCTTGTAGACCAGCTTTCATTCCCAGGTTCACGCATAGCTAATAGTCAAATGCCATCCCTAACAGGTCTTTTTGCGCAAGGAATGTCTCATCAATCTCCAGTCCGTCCACTTGATGAGCACGAGTGATTCGATGGTTGTGACTGAAACCCAGGGGGCATGCACCCTAGTTTGCTTGGCAGGAAAACTTCAGGTATAGGGTGGGTTTCCGCAGAGGATATATGATTGGTCTAACATACCCATCTGTTTAGGAAAATGGTATTAGACCGGAATAAGATACCTCCATCAGAAGGTATGCCTTTCCTAATAGAACAAATGTTTTGTTTGCAAATTGAAGGGTAACTTGGAAACTCTACTTCGCTATACTTGGGGGCATGCAAACCTTTTTGCATGAAAGTGAAAAGCAACCATTTATTTTCTTAGTTTGTAGGTTCTTAACCCTTTAAACTCGTAGGATTGGTCATTCCTAGCTTACATAATAAAAGGAGTCGGAGCAAAATTTCGAATGGTGCAAACTCCCTAAAAAATGAACCTATCGATGAGACATCCTTATTATACAACTGGCACGAGTAGTTTTACGCGAAGTTCAAGCTCGTTAAAAAATAAACCTAGCAATGAGCATATGTTCCACCAGAGTTTAAGCTCAATGAACCCACCTCCGGTAAATAACCGTTGCGATTGCATTATTATCAACTTTTGAGCCTTGGTCATGTTCTTACCATCACCTCCACTCTTTTTTAGCTGATCATACACCTCCATTTGATTGTTTACCCCTTTTGAGGAACAGCTGTGACGAGTGATCCTATTAGCCACCTTCTTTACACTGCCGTGATTGAAAAGTTCCAAACATTACCTGGAACCAGCTGCTATCCAAAAACATCACTCGTTCCTCAAAAAACGAGTCTCCTTTAAGCTCTTTTCATCTGACTCGTAAAATATGAAAAGATTGCCGAGCAATTGGCCTCTCTAGCTCATTAAAGTGATTGGAAGTGCCATCCCTCCTCTAGATTTTAATCTTTTTGGACCTGAGGGATTATTACATAAAAAGATCGAGCATTTGTCTTGTTCGACTCGTTAAAACTATCGAAAAGTCATCCCTTTCGCATTGTTTTATACTTTTTCGGACTTAAGGGATTATATTACGAAAAAATGAATATTGGAGTTTCCTTTCTGTCTCTTTTCAGACTCTCTAAAATTGAAAAGAACCGAGTTATCTTTGTCGTTAAACTCGTTAAAACAATAGCAACAAACTTGTCCATTCAGACAAGAGCGAGTCTCACTATCGCTAGGATCGTTAAAACATAGCGACGGGTTTGCCCGAAGGGCAAATTATAGAACAAGCATATGTTATCCTCCTCAAGCTTGAAAAAAAACAAAGAGGTACTGGTCAGAAATGACTGGAGAAAATTGGGAAGAAAACTTGAAGAAACTTTATTGATAGCAGGTCACTCTTGAACATGACACTTTTCACTCCATCACCATGATTGAGTCAGGTTGAGTTATTCCATTCACCGGTCATATCACCATTGGTCCACCATACCATCCACTTTTGGGGTTAACGCTACCAATCCATTTTAGTGTCGTCGATATGTTCAAGAGAAGTTGCTCAGAGAATTCACCTACCCAGCTTATGTCTCATCCGCTGCAATACCTTCACACTTCATTCTTTCATGACCGCCACCCTGAACCTTGTATCATCAGATCGTTTTCACCTCCACAAAATCATTTGCTCTGTTCTGTGTCGTAGATGTGGGATTCATTAATGCCCTCCTACGACGGGTCACTTCTTGTCGACATCAGCTCATTATCTAAGAAGTCGACCTAGGAACAACCCTTTCAGTACTTTGAAGCTTGCATGCCTCAATGGCAAGTTTCTCACTTCTGACGACAGGTTTTCATTAATGGCCTTCGACCAAAAGATTTTGCGTGGTGTTCGACATCGACTCATGTATTCACACCACGTGAATTGTACTGCAGTACCTTGAGGGTCATCATCATCATCGGTGATTCCTCTCGCGCCTGTTAACAACTTACATCATTGGCTGGTAATCAGGCGATGTCTTTCCATGTTCGACATCAGAACATCTTTTCACATGGACCGACTTGTACTTTCGAGCGAAGATTGAACGAGTTTTGAAGACCCCGGATCTAGTTTCATCCATCCGGGCTGCGATATATTCAGGAAAATAAAGACATCAAATGTACATCATTGCTGCACAGATAATCATCCGAACCAAAGGATGATGGCTCTACCAGAATCATCAGTCTGCTACACAGACGATTGTCTGTCCTATGTACATGAAAATGAATTTATAAAGCTGAGCATGGGAATGCCCGCCTCAGCTAGATCATGAAAATATTATGAAGATAATGTATTGTATTGTATCTTATTATAGGTCACCTTCTAGTTCGAAAAACCTCGGATCCTCATAATAAAGCATTTCACCCGACATCAAAAGATTTATGACCTCATGCTTTAGGGGGCAACTGTTATAGACATATTTGGGCACTGCAACCCCAATCATATATGTCCATAAACCAAGGGCTTCTAAGTCCCTAAAAGTGTTGTTTCATACCCTAAAGGAGCAAGGTCAGCTGATTACATCATCTCCCAGAAGTTCTCCATGAAAAACTACTCAGAATTGGTCAAAGCAGGACCATACAGATTTCCCAGTGCTGAGGGTGCAATGCATCTCACCTGCCACATGCAAAAAGTGTGATGCATACTGGAAAGCCCTTCTGTAGGGTGCGATGAGCAAGAGCAGACAAATGGCACAAGCAGTTTGCTAGGTGGAGACCCTGAGAATCTTCTAGAAGCTGCTCATTTGACACTTGCCTCTCTGAATTCGCCCAAGGATGAGTAAGAGATCATGAAATCTCCAAGTGGAACCAAGAACTATCAGAGAGATGACACTAATCAAAATCCCAGAAGCTAACTCACCCCCCTGCAAACATCTATATATGGATCCCTCATCCCAGAGATCCAGAGGCTGGAATTTTGTAATTTGCAAGGAAGTGTTGTTGGTTTCTCTTTGAAGACATTGTTGGGTGATCTTGCTTTGTATGAGGTGAAGAGGGCTTTCATGCTGGGAGGATGGCACTGGGTCAGACCAAGTGGTTGTAATCCTCTCTTCTACTACTTCTATCAATAAAGTTATTTGAGTTTTCCTCCATATTCTTGTATATCTCTGAATATTGTGTTGATATATGCATTTGTATGGTCAATATATATCTGATCCTATGTTGTTTACGGTGATAGATCTCTATGCTTTGATGGTATTATGCTGCTTTGACTCTACAGGTGCTCTTTGATGCAGGACAAGTAAGGAAGGAGTGGCGAGATTCTGTCAAAGGGGAAAGGAAACAAGCAAGGATCCGAGCGAAAGACTAAGGTTGGTACTCTCTGCTTCTTTCTCATCTATCTCTCGTAAAGGAAAACACACGTGACTTTAGTTTGTTTGTTTCTAAGACAGCTACTTGTCTTAGTGGGACTAGCAGCTCTGAATGGACACTAGTTTTCCCGATAACAATAATGTGAGGTTTCAGTGGGTCCCCAAAGGCTATCAATAAGGTAGAAAGGTAAGAACATTGTATCATGCCTACCATGTAATTGAATCAATTTTCTCGGGTCTCTAGTTGTACTAGGTTTGTTTACAAGGAAGTTCTAATTGCCAATTATGAGAGTGCTTTGATTAGGAACATGTTTCTAATGCTTTGGCGTCTGGATTTTATATTGGATCCTCATCAATGGGTGTAACAGTGACTAGCTCTCGATCTCGCTTTCAATAGAGCCTGTAGTTCCCAAGGGAGCTTCTATCCATAGGATTCAGTTATGGCAACCAAGTGTCTTCACCAACAGTGTGATGTCAAAGTGAGAGGCTCGAGTGCTTCTTCTAATGAGGATGATTTTAGTGCATAAGTGGATGATAGAGATCCTATGGGTATTGTGGATTATTGCAAATATGTGATGGGGATATATGATTTTCAATTGACTGAGAAATGGCTTGAAAAGATGAGTTGTTCGAAGACAAAGATTAAAGGAGTGTGGAGATACACGAGGAAAAGACTTTCGTTAGATACCTTAGTTGCTTAGAGTCTATATAAAATCTTTTGTGTGAGGGATGACTGACTGCCTTAGCGTAGAAGTTTCTCCTGCAAGATTTGATCCAGGATTGCTAGTGTCAGTATTGTAGGCTTGTCTCGGTGTTTTCATATATTCTAGCCTCTGCCAACAATAATGGTCGGAGTTACCATAACTAACCTGAGAACATATTAAAGGGAATGATGAGCACATTAATTGACCAAGTTCAATCTAATTGTAATACTTCAAAATTTTATGAGGAAGACATAACATTTCATTTAAATATTCAGCACAAGATTAATGTCTCATCGGTTATGTTCTTTTTCATAATATAGGAAATAGAAAAAAAATATATTTTCATGAAAATGACACTGTAAGAACTGAAATAAAAAACTGTGCGAAATGAAAATAGAACTATAATAAAAATTTGTTGTAATTGAAATAACTAACCTGGATATACTGTCAAATGTTCTGTGATGTTTTGTCTCCAAGGCTGGTGAATAGTTTGAATGCATAACATGCAACTTCAGCGGTGGTTGAACTTCTTTTATAGTTTTTTGCACTTGAATTTAATTGGTGGTGAGAATGGACATGGATTACAATGACTTCATTTTGAATATGTGATCTGGATTTAATTTGATGTGATCCAATGGTTGAGAATTTGTTATTTGTTGATCCATGTGCTTTGATATGTTTTAATGAGAAATAGAATGGGTTGGGTGTCATTTATTGAAGTAATTGGGTTGGGTGTCATTTATTGAACATGTGTTTTGATATGTTTTAATGAGATATAAAATGGGTTGGATGTCATTCACTGAAATAGAATGGGTTGGGTGTCATTTATTGAATACAATGGGTTTAAATATTATTGGATTGGGTGTCATTTATTGAACACAGTGGGTTTAAATGTTGAACAACACAACAATTATGGTTGACATACACTAAAATAGAGTGGGTTGGGTATCATTTATTGAACATAGTGGGTTTAAATGTTATTGGGTTGGGTGTCATTTATTGAACAAAGTGGATTTAAATGTTGAACAACACAACAATTATGACTGACATACATTCACTTTTATTATGTGCAGGTATGGATATTTATTTGGGATACAAAGCTTCAGTTCTGATGAGTGGGGGTTGAAGTGACTGTGACTTTATACTTTTGGAATAGACCGTTTTGGAAGAATTTATGGTTTTATCTGTTTCTAGTTGGGTTAATATGATTTGTACTCTTAAGTATTAAGATACTATTTATGGACAGTTGTGGGCCCAGTCAATGTTTTGGGAAATTTTGGACATAAATTAAAACATATTTTCACTTAATGTTATTTATTTTTGTTTAAATATTAGTTGCAAAAGTCTCAATTTCTAGTGGTTTGGTGAGACCAATACTATATCAATCACTGGTCCCTCCATGCACAACATTGGACATCTCTCCTCTATACTAAAATTTTTCAAAACATAAATAACAAACAGGATATAGCATCAAATTTCAACAACTAATCATGTAAGATAATAAAATATGTTAGTATCTTTCTTCTTTATTCATACTTTCTTAAATTTTAATATATATTATGTAATTTTTTAAAATTTAATATATATTAAATAAAAATTTAGATCATGATTTTGTGAACCTCTTCGCTTTTTAGCCAAATTAAGTCCAAGTCACACCCACCATCATAAGATAAAATTAAATTTCGCAACATAACTAAGTGTTTACACAAACCCCAACAACCATCACTCTGAGATAAAAATTAAATATCTTTTATTCCTCGGTAAGAAGAGAAAAAGCCGGCCCCTGATTTTTGCTCTGCAGTATTATTATTAAATGTTGAGAAGCCAAGGTGAAATTAATAAATAAATATAAAGCCCCAAACTGATGAACATTCATAAAAAGGGGCTGCACGAATCTGACGATGCTGTTTGCCACCCAATCTGACTGGTCGGTAGTGGGTGCCTTTTATTTTAATTTAATCCATTCATACTGAGTGGGACAGGTGGCCACGTGTATGTTGCATCAGAAAACTAGCTTTTTCCACTTTGACGGCTAAAAAGGCAGCGGCGTGTTCATGTGGTGGGTGATGACGGCGCGTTGTCTGAATTTATTGTCGAGGATGACGGCACGTAGTACGTCTGTCATTATCACGAGGAGGATAAGACTGACGCAGACGTCCCATCGGTTCAGTGAAGGAATCTTTAGCGTGCAGACTGTAGTGATCAGTAAGTCAAATGACGGCAAATAACCGGCCGCCGAAAGGCCACTTTGTAAGTTATTCTCTCTTTACTTTCCGCCACCGGAGGAAATAGATGCCCATCGTTCTTTGTTTTTTTCGTCAATTGACGAAAACACTTCTCTGCTGTTCACAGAAGATTGGGTTGCATTGCATCTTCGTACGTCATTGTCCGGTTATAAAAGGTACTATCACATTTTTTAAATCGGCTCGAATTATAAATACTATTTAATTTGAGATATTTTTAGTGTTGGGTATTTTAGGTCACAAGTAAATCCTAGATAATTTGTCAAACAAAAAAAATAGAATTTAATTTCTAATTTTAGATTTAGGTTTATTTTTATGTTATGAAATTAACATCCCTAAAAGATGATATTTTGTTATAAGAAAAACAATATTTTGTTTAGTTAAAAAAAAATTGTTTTATCTCAAAGCAAATCTAATCACCAATTTTGACCTCTCGGATTTTGGTGTTTGGAATCGATTTGCAAAAAATCTCATCGCTGTTCTTGAAGTTATATATTTACAATAACACTATAAAATTTATGATGATCAACTCAATTGTCTTTAAGTCAAATTTACTATACCATTTGTTTTTTGGTATGTGTTAAACAAAAAAAGTTTTGTAAAATGTCAAATTCCAAGTCAGGTTAGAAACTAACATTGGAAGTTAACATTGATGCTCAACAACTCCACCATTTGGAATCAATTTTCTAACTTTTAATTGTACTATTACAATTTCTCCAAAATCAGAGAACTAAAATATTAAGTATTATATAATAAGTTAATAATTAGTTTATTGTCTTTTTATCATATTAATTAAATACCACTAATTCTTAATTAAAAAAAGCAATAAATTAATAATTAATTTAAAATATAATACTTAATATTTTTCTAATAATATAATTAATTCAAAAAATTTCGACCTACAATATAAATCACAAAAATCTTAAATCTAAGACATCTGTAAAACATTGATAAACAAAAACCAATCACTTACCAAACTCACAACCACGGTGAATAAGACACTATAATGGAAATATCTATATTATCAAGTAGCACAATGAACATGAGTCATAGGAGCTCTCAATGGCCATGTTAGCGCAGCATAGGAGGGAGCATGGATACACCATATGACACTACCGGAGAGTCATGCTACAGCTAGCAATCTCTTCCAAAATGGGTCAAGGGTTTAACGCAACTCAGGGATATGTGACCTAGAAGCAGCTCTTGAAAAAATATCTAAATCTGTAGCAAATATTGAGGCTTTTGATTAATAACCTTTGATTATTACTTTTATTTAAAGTGAAATTTCCAATTGGTTTATATTGGTTAAATTTGTTAAATAATAATTATTATTATTATTAATTTTATATAAATATCTTAAAAAATAAAAAATAAATTATAATATATTAAGAAAATTTTATTAAGAGAGATTTGTATCTTAAATGTATTCAAATTATATTTGAATACAATGGATTTAAATTATATTTGAATACAATTTTATGACTAGAAAGTATTTAAAGTCTATTAAACTTACAGTGTTGTGGTGGTGGTGGTGGTCTATTAAGACTAATGTTGTTTATCAAATTTTAATACGAGATTTATTGTGACTTTTTAATATTTTATTTCTATGATAAAAAAGAAGGTTATGTTGACTTAACAAGTTAGGAAGGTTGGAGGTGTGGCGAATGTATTGGAAATGAGAATGGATGTGAGTAAGAGTTGGACAGTCTAACAAAAAATGTCTTTCATCTTCAACCCTCTTAGCATCCCAAAGCTGGCAGGTTCTTTCGTCCCAAGGTGTTTTGGGGAAAGTCCAACATCCCGTTTCACTATGAAGTTCATGAGAATTAGTTCTAATCTTTGCAATGTTAATTATTTTCTTAGTACTAGTCAATTATCTTCTTAGTATTGGTCAAGACAAAGAGATAATTCGGGTTAGCAAGGGTGGGGTTGATTTCATCCTTGTAATACCTTAGCTTCCTTTTCCCCTCTAGCTCCTTATCATCCCACAATTTATCCTTAAATTTGGAGGTAATAGTATTTTTAATACTATCCTTATTCCCCAAGATGATCTCCTCCTTTATCCCCCAATGGTCGAGCCAAGACTAGGCATCCTTATGCCATCCACGCTTGAGATGGAGGTGGGGGTTTTGGCTAGAGTTGGAAGCAATTTTGGGAAACCTCTTGGCTTCCATGTTGTACAACTTCTTCTTGTACATCAAATACCTAAACATAACCATGCTTTCAATGGGGGAAAAGCTAGCTTCGATCAGAAGGATAGGATAGGGAATATTTCCTTTAATCTTGAGGTTGTAGGTTATAAATTGCTTTTGAATCATCTTGATATTCCTCCACGACTCTCTAGATATACTGCAACCCCAAACCTCACATCCATATAAAATAACAAGGTGATGAGAGTCCCAAAGAGAACCCCTTTTTTTACTCCAAATACAAATACTACCCTACTTACCACCAGACTTACAATTGTTTTCAAACTCATAATAAGTTTTCAACCTCCAATAATCTTATTTCCAATGCTATAATTCCAGTTGAGCTGATAATGGATATCAATACCTAAATATTCATAGGAAGAAATCTGATCCAACTAATTTGATTGTTCATATATATATATATATATATTAAAAGGAACAGGTAGCATTTTCATTATAAAAACTGGAAAAGGGCCAAGTCCCGTACAAAATTAAAGAGCACGCTATATATATATATATATATATATATTAAAAGGAACAGGTAGCATTTTCATTATAAAAACTGGAAAAGGGCCAAGTCCCGTACAAAATTAAAGAGCACGCTTTCTGCAGAATTCATCGTTTTACATTGAAGAAGGACCTTCTTGCTACCAACTTTATTTACATATAAGCTTTTTACATAGTTAAAACTGTAAACTCTCCAAGAAACTCCACAATATTCTATAATTCATCATTACATTAAAATAGACAACTATCTGTTGCTACTAGGGTCATTTTCTTCTCCCAAAGGTTCATCCATTGTCTCTATCAATTCTTTAGTGCCATCTGCTCTAATTTCCAGGTCTCAAACAACAACAACGTCTACAGCACCAACTGCATTGGGGACCATACCTTCCTCGAATCCGAAGACTTCCTTTAGTACCCCAACCGTAGCAGTTTCCACTTTAATTTCAATGTTTTCCACCTTCTGTTGCACGCTCAACACGTCAATGCACAAACCCTCCATTGTCTTCTGCATAAGCTCCATATCTTTTCCAAGTCCTAATAACTGGGCATAAAGAACCGTCGTGTTTTCATTTAATTCCTTCATTATTTCCTTAATCGCATGCTTACACGAACTAGCAACCAAACTCTTAATGTTACCGGAGCGACCCAACCCTTTTCTGCCACCATTGCCATTACTTGCAAAGGCCATCTTCACAATGATTCTGCTCTAAATTATCACAATCCTTTGGTGAACCGTTCATAGCCAACTGCAATATATAATGGCCTGGTTAAACCCAACATTCTTCTCAGTCTTATCCTTCATAAATGCTAATTGATTCATAATGATTTCAAAGCAGCTACCCTCCATTTCCTCCACCACCAAAATTAACCAGGAATGATTTGCGATGGTACCAACCTCCCCTATGAATGGAACTATATTACAACTCTCGGTGAGTAACCAAGACCGCAACGCCCACCTATCCTTGCACATGAACTTCAAACTAATGCTACCACACCTGTGCCATAACGCGTTACCTACCACCCCATCTCCCAACACACGACAAGGGACCATCAGGAAATTAACCTTATTCATTGTCGACTTGATAGACAAAAGACCTGTACCCCAACAGGACAACACCAGCCTGGAGCAGTTAGTGTCAATCAAGGAATGTGACATTTATTAATGGCTTGGTTGATACTTAATATGCCTAGCTCTAGGGCCAACCCAACGTTGTCTTTTCCATCTGCTAGCTAGTTGTTGGCCCGCAACACATGGTACATAACCACCTTTTCAAATTTTTTTAATAAATAAATAATCTTGATCATGATTGAGGAGGGTTCATCTTCGAGGAAGTGTTCATTCTCGGAGAGCTTCAAACATTTTTGAATAATCATCATAGAGTCCCCAACTATAGTCAAGTTTTTGATACCGTTAGTCAATTAATATTTAGACCCTGCCAAAGAGAGAGAGCTTCGACTTGATTATTTGTTGCGGTGCCTAGTCCCCATGTAAACTTAAATTAATTTTTTTCTTCGAGGTTAATGATTACCCCTCATGCTCCAGCCTCCCCGGCGCTGCCTTTTGAAGCTTCATCAAAATGTAATTCGTTATTCCCAATTTTCCTTTGCCATTCAACAAATTCTTCCCCTTTTAGTTTGATACAGAAGGATGGGACAACATAAGGCTTTGAATATGGTGCTTTAAGATTAGAAGAAGAGATCCCGAGCCACTCTTTTTTGGTGTTAGTTAAGTTCTTCATATTCGAAGCATCGAAACCCCTAGAAGATATAACCTCAAAGAGTAGCGTCATTCCTTTGATTGTTGTGGTTTCAGAATTATGGCGTTTATTCTGAAAAATAGCCTGGTTATGACATAGCCATATTGACCAACATAGGTATTTGGGAATTTCCATCCAACAACGTCTTAATAGAGAGTTTGGGGAATAGGGAAATTTATGTTTCCATTGAATGAACATCTCACTCCAGTCCTCAGCTAAATGGCGGGAAAAGCCAAGGACACTATAGCATAGTTCTAGGTATCCACGATAAAGGGAAAAAGGAAAAATAAATGTAAGATAGTTTTCTTTGTGTTACCACATAGCACACATCAGGAAGGACTGCTAATTTTCCTTTTCTTTAAATTATCTTTCGTAAGGATTTTCTCATGAACCAATTCCCAACATAATATACTGGAGCCCATCACCGTTCCAATTTTTTCCCCATAATTTCAATGGGAGGGATGTGGGGGGGTTCTTGATTAAAAGAGCATAGCCATATTTAACATAATATTTCTTGGATTTACCTCCCATCCAGGCACGACTTTCTAGTTTTCTTGTGATAATCAGAGCAAACCCTTTTATATTTTCAATCAAAAGGTGGAAATGATTGAGAAGGTGATTGGACAAGTCCATAGGCAATCACCCACACCACATACCCTGTTCATCCCAACAGGAAATATCCGCTAGGTTAGAGAACCCATGCGCCACTAGCAAATCTGAGAGAGTCAGATTAAGGCATGTCGAGCAATCAGATCCAAGAAGGATGTGTTTCCCATTCCCAGGTTGATAGTGAAGGTGATTCAAAATAAGAGATGAGGAAGCTTTGCATAATATCCAAATTTTTTATCCTTTACCTTTCCATAATTCTTCTTCTCGCCTAGTGAGACAGCGTTTGTGGAAGTATTTCCCTATAAAGGCCTTTTTCCACCACTCATTGGAATCCGAGAGGAGCCTCCAAACCAGTTTAGCCCCCAACGCTAGATTCATTAGTTTAGGATCCTTAATTGCTATCCACCCATGTTCTTAGGTTTCTTTACCAAATTCCAATTGACAAAGATGGAATTTATGATCGTTTCTCTTGCCTCATTGCCATAAGAATTTTCTAATGAGCCTGCTTATTTGTTTTTTAATGAAAACTAGTGCTAATAGGCCATAACCCAGATACACCAGGAGAGAGGAAAGAACAAATTTGATGAGGATAACTCTCCCGACCAAATTGAGCCATCTAACTCCCCAGGAGTGCACCCTATTCCTTATTTTTTGTTGAACATTCTCCCAATCTTCTCCAGATGCCTACTTTAGGGAAATGGGAATCCCAAGATATTTGAAGGAGGTTCAATGAACATCCACAGGGAAGCCCAACAGACATTAAATTTCCTTCATCGTTTCCACTTGGCAATTCCAGCTAATCAATTGGAATTTTAGTTTGTTGATCAGTCCCCCAAAAAGAAGAAGATGCCAATCTAAGATTTTTTTGAATCTAGATGCAGTTGCCAGGGAGGCTCCACCAATTAGAAGAGTGTCATCAATAAACTGAGAATGATTAATTTCCTTAAGATTCCTTGCAATACTAAGGCACGGAAGAGAACTAACGAACCTCTCAACTTCAAGCTTTCTACTCAAGGTTTCAGCCATGATTATATAAAGAAGAGGCAAAAGAGGGCAACATTGACGAACACCTCTACAGGAAATGAAGAAGGGGGCCGAGCGACCATTAATTAATAGGGCGATCCAAGGAGAACCAATACATGCATTAATCCATAAAATGAATTCATTACTAAAGTCTAACTTTTCCATGAAAAGAAAAAGAAAGGAATGGTTTACCCAGTCAAACGCATTTGCCATGTCCAGTTTGATGATCATTCCAGCTTCTCCCACTTCTTTGCTTGAGTGCATTGCTTCTTGCACCAAGATGTTGTTATCAAGGATGTTCCGATGTTGCATCGACCCATCTTGATTCTTTGAAACAATGGAAGGAAGAAAATGTTTAATTCTGTTGGCAATGATTTTCGTCAAGATTATATAAGAAGAAATGCAAAGCAAGATAGGTTGGAATATAGAGAAGAAAGAGGGATTGGATTCTTTTGGAATGAAGGAAAGAAAGAATGAATTGGTACTTCCCCCCAACTACTTTTTGAATCTAGTCTAGTTCAACATTTTAATGAGGTATTTTTTTATGGAGCTCCAGAAAATCCGGTAAAAACTGATAGAGAATCTATCTAGACTTGGAGCCTTCTCAAGTTCCAAATTACAAATTTCACTTCGAACTTCTTCTTCTGATATTTAACCAAAAAGAGCTAGATCGGTTGGAGGGGAGATAACATGAGGCATTGCCTAAACAAATTTAGAGGCACTACCTAAAGGAATACTATCTTTATTGAGAAGAGATTTAAAGAAGTTATAGGCCTCCATTTTGATTTTTTTCGAGGAGCTAATTGTTTGCCCTCCCTCGGCCTTTATCTCCCTAATTCCATTTGTGTTCTCTCAAACCATATCTTGTTTGTGGAAGACAGAAGTATTAGAGTCACCAACTTTCAGCTAAAGACTGTGTGATTTAAGCCTCCACAAATTTTCCTCTTACCTGCTAAGATTTAATATCTAAGAGGAGAGGTATTTTTCTTTTTGGATGTGTTTTTCTTCAATCTGGATTTTTTCCATCATATTATAGTGCTCTTCTAGCTCATGGACTTTGTCTCTTATTTCTTTCCTTTGGGGTTGGTAATTCTCTTTAAGCCCCTTTCTCGACTCTTTTTTGTCATTTTTTTAGCTTAGTTTCCCAAACATAATTGGGGGATCCCCGGACCTGGAAAATCCAGGTGCCCTTACTAGATTCCCAACCTCTTCAAATTGACACCAATCTGCATTGAATTTGAAGGGTAGCGGTCTAAGGTTTTTAGTCTTCTCCATTGAGATCATGATAGGGCGATGATCCGAATCTCCCTAAGATTCAATAGACAAAGAACAATCCAGGCCATTGAGAAGCTAGTTGGTATGAAACATAAATTGATCTAGGCAAGCAGTGATATAGTGGATCCTAGACCGTCTATTAGACCAAGTGTATTTCCCGTTCTTAGGCTTGATATTAATCAAATCCCATCGTTCCATTGTTTCCTCCATTTTATCTTTAAACGGGTCCCTATTCAAAGACCCTCCTCTTTTTTCTGTCATATTTAGGATTGTGTTAAAGTCCCCTCCCATTATACTATTGATGTGGTAGTTCCTTTCCTTTAGCACTTCTAATGAGTCCCAAACTTCGACCTTATTGCTATATAGGACTGAACCATAAATATTTATGAAGGGAATTCTTTTCCCTGAATCCTTGTCCTCTAGAAGTGCCATAATCCATGACTTTGTCTTAATTTCTTCAACCAGAGTAAAATTCTTGTTTAACCAAAATATGTCAAGCCCTCCTGAAGCTCCCCTTGAGGATTGAGTTGACCCCGAACTTTCTCTCCAAAAATTTCCAACTTCTTTCAAAGCCTCCGATTCTTCTAACTTTGTTTCTTCAAGAACACTACATTTAGAGATTCTTGTTTGATTATGTCTCTAACTGCTAGGATTTTAGCAGGGTTTCCTAGCCCCCTTATGTTCCAGGATATTACTTTCATTACTTGTGAATGGAGGGGCATATATCACCATCCTTTCCTTATTTGTTAACCTTTTTTCCTTTCAAAATCTTTGAGATAACTAGCTAATTCCCTAGTTTTTTATTTAGTTATGCTTCTCTTTCTCTATGTTTCCTCTTGCTTGACCTCCGTATTTTCTTCGAAGAGTTGGTTTCCTGACTACTACATTCATCAACCTAGGGTAAATTATGTGACATTTTCCAAGTGACAACTCGTGCTATATGTCTTTGAACCAGTTGCCAGGGGGGTGTCAAGGACTGGAACAAAATTCGGCGGGGTGACTTCACCTCCACCATCCTTTAGGCTACTTTTCGCTACTAATTCTCCTTCTTCAATTACCGAAGCTTCCTCCACATTTTTCCTCTGAGGGGGACCCTCCATTTCCAGATTCTCGTCACTTAGCACTTTAAATGGATTCAAGGAGAATGGAGTAGTGTTGTTGACCCTAGGGCCTCTCGGATTCGACAATGATCCTTTTCCTTTTAGAGCTCTTTTTTGTTTTTCCATTGCTCCTCCTGAGCAGCCAGAGGTTTTTTCCATTGCTCCTCCTGAGCAGCTAGAGCATCCATACTTTTATCTTTCCTAGCTTTGACGCAGTCTCTGGAAAAATTTCCATAGTCATCGTAGTGTTGCATTTAAATGGGATTTGTTCATAGTCCAAGACTTGTTTATGCTTCCATTCTCCCAAGTTTAGGTTAATTTCAGCTGGTAGACCCTTCTCCAAATCTACTTCTACACAGATTTTGGCACAGGAAAATGTTGATTTTTGTGTATCTTGGGAGGTACTCCAAGCCCTAGTGTTCGAGGGTTGGAGGTCAAAGCACCACAAATGGGCTAGTGGGCTTGAGACCCAAGCTTGGGTGTTTTTCACCTATCGTGATTTGGGCCAAAAATGTGATGGAGTTACGACATGTGATGGATGAGGATGATAGTGCTCGACGATATTATTCCAACACATCGAGAACTACCCGAATCCGAGTTGTCGTTAGAGATTTATGAATTTTTGAAGTTATGATTGGGTTTTGCACATGAAGTGTCAAGGTTGGCCTAAGGTTAAGAAGGCCTAATGACAGTTGTTCAAGCCCTATTATGACGTCCATTGAAGCCCTCCTTTAGTGTATAAAAAGGAGGCGACTGTGAGATCATAATCATCTAAGAATATAATCAAAACATTAAGAAAACCTATTCATTTGAAGTGCGGATTTGAGGAAGGGATGAGGAGACAGGGCAGCCGAGTTTAGGAGAGGTTCTTCTCTACATTTTGGTGTGGATTTCTCTGTGGAGAAAGCCGCAAATAGAAGGTACCTAAAGAGCAGACTTATGGGCAATTTGTGGCATGTCTCCCTTGCTAAACAAAACTATAGATTAGTGATAAGGTTAAAGAGTTTTCTGTGGTTAATTATAGTGTTTGGATATTTTGTTTTGGGTCGCAGGTGATGGTGTTACAGAAGCATGCATGGAGGTTTGTTGAGAGGCTGAGAGACCTAGTAAGGGTCCTCTCACCTTGCCACAACTCCTAAGGAGACATCGCATCCCAAACCTAAGTTGTAAACCCTTGTCTAAGTGTCAAACTATTTGTTGCATTAGATCCGAGAGGTGTAGGGTGCCTTGAGGTGGTTTCTTAGGGACATACAACAATAGATTGGAAGCCTATGAGGACAACAAAGGGTGACAAGGGAACACAGTGATTGGAGAACTATTGTGGTAGATTTTTAGAGGGTTTTTGGATGCCCTAACCAGAGATAAGAAGCTATAATAGTAAAGCACATAAATCATGACAAGGAGGCAAGATCAAGGTGGTTGTAGATGACTTTGGTAATGTTTTGATACAGGTAGATGGATGTCCTAGTGGAGGACAATTTTGGGTTGATGTGATTGGGCACTTATGGTCTGTTAGAGGACAACACGATAGTGTCCAAGTTGGAGCCAGGTGAGCAACACCTTGATGGACAAAGGTAGTTGTGAGAGAGCAAGTTTTGAGCTCAAGGATCTGATCAATGAGGATTAGTTTGTGGAGCTTGAGACTTGTGTGTGGAGAAGGACTTATACAATAAGCGATGGGAATTCCTCCTAGCCCATGTTCATTGTGGGAGATGGACATTTTGCAGTTATAGGTGGTAGTCCTCCGTGCCCTATGTTGGTCGTCATCGGAGCAGTGCAGGAAGACCATAGTGGGCTAAAGTCCCTAAGTAGTTGAGGAGAAACAATGGGTAGATCGAGAGTTGTTCACAAATGGAGCTGTGAACAAATCGATAGGAATCTCGACGTGTTGTGTCCTTGATGGATGAAGGCACAACTAGAGAGAATATTGGATAGTGGAGATTCATTGACCAGATGGACAAAGGCATAACTAGAGAGCATATTGGATAGCCGAGATTCAATGACTATATGGACTTGGAGCACTGATAGAGGTAGGAGCTCAAGATTGGGAGTTGTAGGACCGGGCAGGTACAAGGTACGACCGAGAGGAGTTGAGAGGGCATGTTATAGCCAGATGGTTAGAGTATATTTTTTAGGACATATTGGTTGTCAATGGACTAACACCAAGTCCCAAATTTGTATATTGTACTGGTGGATGTATGAGGGCCATTATCACTGGTATGGTACGGGAGCCCTAGACTATTGTATTATATGTTGTTAATATAATGAAATTGAGTTGAAAAATTTAGAAGTTGTCTATGTTTTGTGCATGTGTGATTTACTTCTTTATATTTCCACTGTGAAAAGTAGTTTATGGTTGAGACTCTTGGTTTGGTAGCGTCAATTATTTTAAGACTCTAACCTAGACCCAAGGTCATGGAAAATCAACACCATGGTATCAGAGCGTGTATGAGCTACTTTGAGGTACAATGAATCAGAGTGTGCACAACGAATCAACTTAGAGGGAGTTGTGGGTTTCTAGATCATGGAGTAGAGGGTTCAACTGAACACATGGACATGCGGTCTTGAAGGGCTTGGTAGCGAGATTGGCTGAGAGTTTTGGTGGATTGGTGGTGAACCTGGTGAATAATAGTTTGTTGTAGGGTAGATTTTTTATCATGGAATTTTGTTGATTTGTCATAGATGGTTAGGAAAAATCAAGTATTGCTTTGGAATGAATGAGATCATGTTGAGAAAGATGGCTTCATGTGATGGACTACAGGTTGGTAGGCTAGAGTATTCATCGGATCGTGGTGTTCCATATCTGAGGTTCGAGGGATTTGCACGAGTGGTAGTTGATCCAGGAGGATGATTTCTTGCAGGACTGAGCTAGTGGAGATCGTGTATGGTCAGACGGAGTCTAGCCTCAAAGGGAGCATCCCTATGGAGGTTTGGGATTTTCAGGTTCAGATGTGTCGAGGCAAAGGCACTACCGAGATTGTCAGATTCATCTACAGGGTATGTTGCAGTGATGGATGTCAGATGGGCTAGTGTCGACGCCAGATGATGAAGGTTACTTCCTAGTCTTGGAAGTACCTCCCTCACTAAGAGGGAGTGTTGATTTTGGTGTAGCTTGGGAGGTACTCCAAGCCTTGGTGTTCGAGGGTTGGAGGTCAAAGCACCACAAATGGGCTTGTGGGAATGAGACCCAAGCTTGGGGGTTTTGCACCCGCCATGATTTGGGCCAAAACTATGCTGGAGGTACAACATGTGATGGATGAGGATGATATTTCTCGATGATACGATTCCAACGCATTGAGAATCGTCTAAATCTGAGTTGTCATTAGAGAGTTACAAATTTTTGAAGTTACATTAGGTTTTTCACATGAAGTGTCAAGGTCAGCCTAAGATTAAGAAGGCCTAGTGACAGTTGTTCAAGCCCTATTATGACGTCCATTGAAGCCTTCCTTTAGTGTATAAAAAGGAGGCAAGTGTGATATCATAATCATCCAAGAAGAACATCAAAACGTTAAGAAAACCTTTGCGTTTGAAGTGTGAATCTGAGGCGAGGATGAGGAGACATGGGAACCGAGTTTAGGAGAGGTTCTCCTTTGCGTTTTGTGTGCATATTTATTTGTGGAGAAAGCCACATATGAAAGGTACCTAAAGAGCAGACTTGTGGACAGTTTGTGGCATGCCTCCCTTGCTAAACAAAACCACATATCATAGGTAAGGTTAAAGGGTTTTCTGTGCTTAATTACAGTGTTTGGGTATTCTGTTTTTGAACGCAGGTGATGATGTTATAACAACATGCGTGGAGGTTTGTTGAGATGCCGAGAGATCTAGTAAGAGTCTTCTCACCTAGTGGAATCTCCTTAGGAGACAACGCAACCCAAATTGAAGGTGTAAACCCTTGTCAAAGTGTCAAACTCTTGGTTGTAGCATATCTAAGAGCTGTAGGGTGTCTTAAGGTTGTTTCTTAGGGACATACAACAACAAATTGGAAGCGTAGGAGGACATCAAAGGGTGACAAGGGAACACATTAATTTGAGGATTGTTGTGGTAGATTTTTGGATGCCCTAACTAGAGATAAGAAGCTACAACAATAAATCATAGAAATCATGACAAGGAGGCAGCAACAAGGTGGTTGTAGATGACTCCTTGGTAATATTTTGATGCAGGTGGATGGATGTCCTAGTGCAGGACAATTTTGGGTTGATGTGGGTATAAGCTTTGGTATGGTTACACCTTATATTTGTTAGCAGCAGAATTGCAGAGAGAGCAGAAAGTGTAGTGGGTATTTGGAGAAGACAAAACTTCCACATATTTGTCCCATGTGACAACAACATACAATGAGAAGTAAACTATAGTTGTAGTGGAGGTCTATAGGAAAGGATCTAGGGCTGATGAGGATTAATATTAGCCCTAACCAGATTGCAGACCCAACAACAGTAACACATCATCTCATGAGAAGGGTGTCCTAGGTGACAACATGATTGGTGTCGAGATTTGTGCAACAGCTCTTCTATTACAAAAGAAAGGCAGAATGGTGAATTCTATTGGAAGTCGCGTGTAAGGGTCTCCTAGGTGTGGGAATGCCCTAACTAGGTGTAGATGCTACAACATTGACTTGGTCTCTCATGGACTGTTGGAGGGCAGCGTGAGAGAAGACCAAGTATGGATGTGATTGGGTACTTATGGTCTGTTGGAGGACAACGAGATAATGTCCGAGTTGGAGCTTGGTGATAAACAACTTGATGGACAAATATAGTTGCGAGAGAGGAAGTTGTTGAGCTCAAGGGTCTGATTAACTAGGAGAAGTTTGTGGAGCCCGAGACTTGTGTGTTGAGAAGGAATTCTACAACAGACGATGGGCAGTCCTCCTAGCTTGTGTTCATTGTGGGAGATGGACATCTTGCAATGATAGGTGGCAATCCTTCGTGCCCTATGTTGGTCTTCATCGGAGCAGCGCAGGAAGACCATAGTGGGCTAAAGTCCCTGAGTAGCTGAGGAGAAACAATGGGTAAATCGAGAGTTATTCACAAGCGGAGTTGTGAACAAGTCGATAGGAGTCTCGATGTGTTGTGGCCTTGATGGAAGAAAGCACAAATAGAGAGCATATTGGATATCCAAGATTCAGTGACTAAATGGACTTGGAGCATTGATAGAGACAGGAGATATAGATCGGGAGCCGCAGGACTGGGCAGGTATAGGGTACGACTGAGGAGTTGAGAGAGCATGCT
This sequence comes from Pinus tabuliformis, assembly GCA_031772625.1. Classification (NCBI taxonomy): domain Eukaryota; kingdom Viridiplantae; phylum Streptophyta; class Pinopsida; order Pinales; family Pinaceae; genus Pinus; species Pinus tabuliformis. Next base: position 1,668,099,081 of record CM062816.1, on the reverse strand, counting down.
ACAACCATATGGTTAGAGTATCTTATTGAGGACAAATTGGTTGTCAATCAACTGACAACAAGTCCCAATTTTGTATCTTGTACTGGTGGATGTATTAGGGTCATTATCCCTGGTACTGGAGCCCTAGACTATTGTATTATATGTTGTTAATATAACGAAGTTGGGTTGAAAAATTAAAAAATTATCTATGTTCTGTGCATGTGTGATTTACTGCTTTATATTTCCGTTGTGCAAAGTATTTTATGGTTGAGACTCTTGGTTTGGCAGCATCAATGATTTTAAGACTCTAACTTAGATCTAAGGTAATGGAAAATCAACAACAAATTGGGAGCCTTTTGGTTTAGACTTATCCAAATATTTCCCCACTCCATTACCAATATCCTAAAGGCAATCATCATTCCAGCAGGAAATTGGGATACGTGAAAGCTTGACCCAAACTAGAATAGCTGTAGGGATGTCCTCATCTGGATTAAAATCGGGAGACTATTTGTTTAGATACATCCCTCTAGAGCCAAATAAATATGGCCCATTTCAAAATACTACCTCCTTGTCATCCTTATTTTCAAATAAGAAGATAAAAAACCCATTGCCAACCACAGAAAGAGCAATCTCACCCTTCATCATGGGATTCCATTTTTTCTTTATCCAGACATCCATCGATCTGGGGGAGGGCCACATACCCGTGAACTTGCCAATTAAGGCCCTCTCGGTGCAAGAAAGGGAGATTCAACGAGCTCCATCAGACAGGGAAACATTTTTAACTTCATCATTCTGTTTAACAAACTTATATGCAACGACCGAAGGTCACGCGCATTTAGGAAGGGAGGCCACCAGAGAATGAAAGGCGACATCGACGAAGGAGTCTAGAAGGGGAGGGGGGGGCACCCCCTCTGAAAATTCCGTGGGGGAAGCTTGTAGGAATAAATTCGAACAAGAGATTCCGACAGAAAATTGCCCACACTCCCAAAATTTCACCAAATCAATAGTTTGTTTTAGTTTTTATATTATAGTAATTCATATGAAAGGAAAATTTATAATTTTTTTTAAGATTATTGAATTTTAAATTATTAATTTATTTATTTAAATTAAAATGTATAGATTTTTATTAAATAAATGTTTTTTAAAATTTTAAATAAAAATAAAATTTCAATTATTTATATAAAAATATTATAAATCATTAATTTAATATTTGTCTATAGAGACGCTCTAGAGTCCAGTATGGAAGAGAAGTTGTAATGTCTTGTCCTGTTAAAAATTTTGACTAAGTCAAATTACATAAAAATAAAAATTAAATTACTCAGTCAAATTACATAAAAATAAAAATTAAATTAAGTTTAAAAACTCTTCACCCTAATATAACAAAGCTACAATTTTTAACATTTTGACTTTTTCAAATTACATAAAAACAAAATAAAATTAAAATTTAATAAACAAAAACAAACAAAACAAAATAAATAATGATTATAATTATTACTAAAACATTTTGACTCCGTATAATTATATAAAAATAAAATAATAAAACAAGAAATAATAATATAAAAATTAAATAGAATATACAAATTAAATTTTTTCATTAAAATAAAATAGACAATTTACCCTTATAAAATATTTTGACTAGTTATTTTTACAACCCATGGTTTTTTCCCATGGTATTCTTCTCTAATCTAGCTTATAAAAGAAAAGAAAAAAACAAAATAAAAAACACAACAAAACCTATGGTATTCTTATGTAATGTAGCCTATTTAAAAGTATACAATTCTAATGAATTTTTGAGACATAAAAATTACCGGTTGTCAATTTGTTGTGCTAAATTTGAATCTTTTTGTGTGAGAGCTATATATAGAAACGAAAAATTCACACAGGGATTAGAACCTTGAAGTTGTCAATCTCACAGGTGGTTGTTATTGGTAAAGGTAAATATTCCCCTACAAAACATCATACAAAGTTAAAAAAATTGGAAAATTTTGATAAAACTTTTTTATTATAATTTCCTTATCTATATATATATATATATATATATTGCTAATGGTTGGTGTAAATAAAAAAATTTCTCAAACCAAAAATTCCTCAATTTTTGTTAAAAAAAATTAGGGAATCTGGTTTCAATGATTTTATGCATCTATAATCTTTATGTTGGACAAATTAGGCTTCATTTTGTTGTCCTCTAGCATAAGTGTCTTATAGGCAAAGTTTTTAAAAAATATTAAGGAAAATTTTGATAAAATCATTTTCATTATAATTTCTTAATTTAAAAAATAAATGAAAAGAAGAATTATTTTATATTTATTATATTTCAATGATTTTGACTCACATATCTATAGTCTTTAAAAATTATACTTCATTTTTGTATCACACTGTATTGTAGGAGAAGATTTTAAACAAATTTAGGGAATCTAGTTTCAATGAATTTAATTTATGCACCCATATTTCTTATGTTTAGGCTTTACCCTTATAAAAAATTTTGACTCACAATTTTTACAACACATGGTTTTTTCCCATGGTATTCTTCTCTAATCTAACGTATAAAATAAAATAAAAGAATAAATTATTTAATTAAAGTAATAGCCAATTTACCATTATGGAAACATTTTGAATCATGGTTTTCACAACCCATGGTTTTCTTCCATGATATTCTTATGTAGTGTAGGCTATTTAAAGACATAAAATTCTAATGAATTTTCCACACATAAAAATAATCAATTGTCAATTTGTTAAGTCAAATTTGAATCTTTTTGTGTGACAACTATATATAGACACAAAAAATTCATAAATCTAATAAGGGAGTAGGACCTTGAAATTGTAAATCTCACAAGTGGTTGTTATTGGTAAAAGTAAGCCTTCCCCTATAGAACACCGTACAAAGTTCAAAAAAAAGGAGGGGAAAATTTTGATAAAAACTTTTTCGTTATAATTTTTTAATTTAAAAAGTAAAATAAAAAATATGAGTTATTTTCTCTCTTTTTTGGAATCTAGTTTCAATGAATATGTTTATGTATTTATAGTCTTTATAGCCTTTTCTTTGTTGTCCTCCAACATGAGAGTGAGAGTGTCTTATAGGCAAAGTTAAAATAAAAAATGGGAAAATTTTGATCAAGCATTTTCATTATAATTTCTTAATCTAAAATAAAAATAAAAAGAAGAGTTATTTTATTGTAAGAAAAAATTCTAAAGAAATTTAGGGAATCTAGTTTCAATGATTTTGATTTATGCATCAACATTTGTTATGTTCCAAAATTTAGGCTTTTCTTTTGTATAATTATTGTTGTCCTAAAGCATGAGAGTGTTTTATAGGCAATCAAAAGATCAATTTGTTGTATCAAATTTGAACTTTGAATCGTTTTGTGTGAGACAAAAGATTCACCAACGTTTCAGGGATTAGGATGTTGAGTTGCCAATGTTAAAGATGGCTATTATTGATGAAGGTAAGTCTTCCTTTAAAGAACACCAAATTATGATTTATGATTTACTTTTGTATCAGAATGTTTTATAGGCAAAATTATAAAAAAATGTGTTAACTTTTTTTATTATAATTTTTTAATTTAAAAATTAAAAACAAGAGTTATTTTCTTTTTCTTTTTCTTTTTTCCAAAGGCTTCTTATTTCAACTTAAGTTGGATGAGGATGTTTTGACTTTTTATTTTATTTTATTTTAGATTGATTCTCAAGGGGATATGCTGAACATATGCTTAGTTTCAATGCTTATCAATCACTGTAATGTATTAAAGAGTTTGTCGAGTTCCATTGACTTTTAATAAATTCAAAAAATTAGATTCGTGCCTATGATCTGTTGATTTTATTTATTTATTTTTTAATTGAGGGTGTAGATTGATTCTCAAGTAAATATGCAGCACATATTCTTAGTTTCAATGCTTATCAACTACCGTAATGTATTAAAGAGTTTGTTAGGTTGCATTGAATTTTAATAAATTCAAAAAGACAGATCCGTGCCATGTGGTTTCCCACCCACAAATTTCCTAGGGATTTAAGATTATTCCAATTCTAATAAGTTCCTCCGTTATAATTTCCTCATTATTATTTATAGCATTCATTTATATATATTGAGGACTCCCCGCAGACAAATTTCCTAGGGATTTGAGATTATTCCAATTCTACTAAGTTCCTCATTATTATTTATATCATTCATTTATATATATTGAGGGGTTTTCGCTGGCTCAATTGCGCTTAAGTGTGGAGTTTTCCCCACAATCAAGCCCACTTAGCTTTCTACCCCATTTACAAAACCTTAGCAAGTATTGTGCCTCATGAACCACTCAAGTAGAGCTCCATGTTATTTATAACACTAATTTATAATTCATTTTTTTTCTTAAATTAAAGTTGATCCATAACCTTTTTATACATGGTTAATGTGAATGTGTGCATTAGTAAACCATTCTTCGTGTTGCAATAGTTTTTTTGGTTATATTTAGAAGCATTTGACTATATCAACCACATTAATAATTTTAATGTGGTTGTACTAGTTAAATTAGATTCTTAACCTTTTATGAATGGTTTGTGTAAATAAAAAAAAAAAATCTCAAACCAAAAATACCTCCATTTATTGTTGTCCTTGGACTGAGATTGTTTTTATGAAGGTGTATTAACTTCTTCTTTCAAAGATTTTGTGAATGACCCTTATGTCAAATTTATACTTTATTTTTGTATGTCCAAGCCCAGACAACGATCAAATCTCTCAAGTTTCAACCTCTTTTTTAAGTGCAAAATTTGAGGAAAGATTTGCACCTTGAGAGACCCTTCTCAACCCTTAATAAATCTAAAATTTTATAAATCTTGATCTTAATTTTGAGTTTTTTAATAGATAGTCCTTATAAATCTTGAACCAAGGAATATAATTTTTTTTTACTTTGCTTTGGTTTTGTATTACTTTCCACATTTTTATATTATTTTTCTTAATTAAAATTAATATAGAGTTTAACAGAAAATTATACTTATAATTATATATATATATATATATATATATTCTCACTTATAGATAAAATAACATTTTTTCACATTTGTTTTTTCTAACCTTTAACATTCAACGCATTTTTCTTGGTTTAATATGTCAATATTTCCTTAAAAAACAACTTTGGTATATGCCAATAATTGTCAACAAAAAAAATTGAATTAAAAATTTAATAATTACTATAAAATAGAAAGGATTTATACTCAATTGCAGTTGTATCCTCGCATGATCCATATTTTCCTGATCTCGCATTTAAATTTCCAAGATATAGCATTCATCACCTTTGATTTAATGTAATGATATTTATGAGACACGAGCTTTTGAGATAAAACATTGTGTTCTTCATTTTCCACTATCTAAATGACTTACGTAAGGAAATAGTTGCTCTATATTTGAATTAAAAATATATTAATTTATAATAATCATAATTGTATTTATTCAATTATATTTATATTTTTATTAACTCATATTTATATATATTTTTTTAATATGATAATATTTTTAAAATATAAATTATTAAAATGAATATAATTTGATAATATTTTTAAAATATAAATTATTAAAATGAATATAATTTTCCCACTACGTATATTATTATTATTATCTAATTGCGATTTAATTGTTAATTTTATGAAGATATACATATTTTATCTCTTGAATTTTGAATATGTGATTTTTTAAAGAAAAATAACTGTTCTTAACTCTTAACCTCACTCAAACTATATATAATTTTATACAAATACTTTATTCTTCTTAATTATTTTAATATTTTAATAGTTAAACTATTTTACAATTTCTTGTTCTTTCATATGCCATTGCTGACATGGAATATGATTGCTTAAGCGTGAGTTTATAACTAGTTAGTGACATTTTAGCTTCATGTATCCTTGATGGTTTTGGCCTTTGGTACACATAACATGTAACAAATACAAAACAAGTTAAGATTCACATTTAAGTTTATTGAGCTTTCTTTTTTTTGCTTGAGCAAAAGACAGGCCTTCTATTTCACTAAAACAAGCAGAATTTACATAATTTACACCAAGCCGCCAAATAGATTGGTCTTATGCTTGTCAAGAGCGAGCTCGATAGAAATTGAGCCTTCCCCTCAAAAAAATACTCTCCCAAACCAAAAGAGTACATACAAAAAGTATCTCACGGAAAACACATGGTCCAGGAACCCTTCCCGCCAAACACCCGTGCCATCAAAATCCTGACAAGCCATTAAATCACCGCCGTCCAAACTTCTTAAGAAAGTCAATGCCTGAGATACATTTCACACCTAGAAGAAGCGTTGAGGATAACCCTTGGTCCCCACCAAACTGCACGCTCAATCTCTATTGTTGATTGTCCAGCTCCCATCAAATGACGGAACTACATATCGCAAGGACGAAGTGAACGAAGAATAGCGTGCGATGAGGGTGGTTTTCAGGGCCCGCCCTCATCCACGTGTCACGATGTGATTGTGATCGCTGCCCAGAAAAGAAAACTGCCTTCAGCTTGAAGGTGGTGCGATCGCACCAAAACCACTCTGGAAGCGGTTTTGTCTCCTGCCACTGGAAATTGAGGGATGGAGCCGCCACGACAGGAGCTGTCATTTGTTGACTTTTCACTTCCCTTCTGACCAGGATGTCTTTGCGACCAACTCCAGAGATATTTAGGGATGTGATTTCCATAGATGCAGAGGCCGACCTTGACTCGTCTCCCACAGGATTCATAACATTTGAGGATTAATAGAACTACCCTCCATGGTTCTACTTCTAAACAACAGCCAATCTTCCTCGGCTTGATCATGGCATTTCGCCTTGAGACTCAGTTTATTTAGCTCATGCCATTTTGTCACAAACTTTTCCTCTGTGCAGTTCACTCCTTGATTTGCCAGGAGATATGCCAACTTATTGGTCGTTCTTCAGACATGTTTAAAAGTGATAGTACGGAGGCTTTGGAGATGTTTGTGGATTCGTTGAAAGATCAAAATGAGCCTCCAATTCATTGAGACCTTTTCCGGTGCCGTACCCCAGCTTATTTTCTTAGCCGAGTTGATAATTAATTCAGAATTAGCTTCAACAATCACATTGTGTTGATTATCATGAAGCAAGAATTCTAAACACTGTTCCATAGCTAGAATTCCTACCATATTGTTGGTGGCCTTTCCAAGATGACCATGGAAAATAAACAGGATGTTCCCTTTTTCATCCCTTAAGACTCTGCCATGACCTGCTATGCCCGGGTTCCCCTTTGAGGCTTCGTCAATGTTGAACTTCAGAAAACCCTTGGGGGGAGGTTGCCAAAAATCAAGCTCAGAATCTTTAAATAGATTCTTCCCACTTAGGCTTTGAGGAATAAAACTTTGTAAACCTAGCTAGCAGAGAATCCTCCACTCAGAAGCCGAGGGAGGATCGTCAGGGTGCTTTCGTACAATAGAACCTACAATCTCTTGTATCTGTCTTAGGATCTGATCATAAAGGAAAAGGGGCGATCTTTTTTGCTCCTTGAAAATCCTGTTGTTCCTTTCTTTCCAAGTGTTCCAGATGATGAAGCCCGGTGTTAGAACCCAGGCAATGCTAAGAACTTCGTTATTCATAAAATTGCTTCTCCACTTGCTTAGGGTGTTGATGATGCTTCCCTGGTCTCTGTCCGACTGCTGGAAAATGGAGGCAAAGGAATCCCACAGCTTGGAGGAAAAGGAGCAATTGTTGAGAAGATGCTCCAAAGTTTCCTCTTGAACTTCACAGAGCTGGCATCTGGAAGGCCCCAGGACACCTCGTTTCCTGATATTGTCCCATGTCAAAATCTTCCTGTGTTGTACCAGCCACATAAAGAGTTTAATTTTCATCCAACCTTGTTGTCTCCAAAGTTTTTGCCATGCTTTATCCGGAGCTTGTGAAGCTAAACCAAGGAGAATATTTTTAGCCTCCTTAAGATTAAAGGTGCCTTCGTTGTTGTTGCCCCATCTTAGCTGGTCATTCCCTTCTGAAACTAGAATTTTCCTTCAATCTAACTCTTGCATTAGTATTTCAGCTTTGTCCTTTAAAGAGTTGTCATCTCTAAGATCTAGTTTCCTCCATTTTCTCCACTTTCCTGCCTCATTGTTGCAATCCCAGAAATCCTTAACTTTGACTAATCCGTGAGCATCTGTCTCTACCTTAATTTCCTTTAATTCTTCTTTTAAAAGAGTGGGTTCCTGCTGGCATCTGTCCTCCCAAAACAAAGCTAAGTTTCCCTCCCTAATCTCCCAGAAGCCATTCTCTTGCACTAGACCTCTATTATCCCAGGCCTTATTCCATATGTGTGATCAATTGATATTACCATCCATTCTTATATGCTCATCACTAGGCCATGAACTAGCATATTTTTCTTTCCAGATTGTAGCCCACTGGGCCTTTGGTTCTTTTAGCCATCACCACCATAATTTAGCCCCTAGAGCTTTGCTTAAAGTTTCAGGATCATCCAATCCTAGGCCTCCATGATTTCTAGGTTTGCAGATTTTTTCCCAGGCTACCAAGTCCCATTTTTTCTTTGTTTCCCCCTTTCCCCAAAGAAAGTTTCTTTGTATGTTTCTGATAAGCTGCAAAACTCCTTTAGGGGCTGGGAGGGCAGATAGCATGAAAACTGGGATTGCTTGTAGAACCGCCTTTGTGAGCACTAATCTGCCAGCCAGGTTTAGGGACCTTATCGTCCACTTTCTGATTTTGTCTTGCAATTTGTTGATAACCAGCTCCCAGATGCTTTTGTGTAGAGGAATCCCCAAATATTTTGAGGGAAGAGAATCTCTTTGAACACCCAGAATTTTAGCAATGTTCTTTTGAATGGCAACATTAGTATTGAAGAAAAAAATCTTGGATTTCGTAAGATTAACTTCCATACCTGAAGCCATGGCAAATTCATTGAGAATCTGTTTGAAAGCATGAGCTTCTTTGCCTGTGGGGATTCCTTGCAGCATGGTGTCGTCCACAAACTGTTGATGAGTCCAAGCTTGACCTCTTTTAGAGAGTTGGAGACCTTTGATCTTGCCGACTTCTTTGGCATGATTGATAGACCGACCTAGTCCTTCCATCATGAGGATGAAGAGAAAGGGAGAGAGTGGATCCCCCTGTCTGAGGCCTCTAGAGGGAAGAAAAGTTTCAGAGGGAGATCCATTAACCAAAATAGAAAAACTTGATGAGGAAACCAGGGCCAAGATCCATCTTACCCAGTTGTGATCAAACCCAAAAGCTTTGAGTATTTTCTTGATATAAGTCCAACTTATTTTATCATAGGCCTTATCAATGTCCAATTGCATGGTCATACCAGATTTTCGGTTGCTAGTTAGAGAATGAACCACCTCATGAGCTTGAATGATGTTGTTAAAAATTGTCTTCCTTCCACATAACCAGCCTGTTCCTCCGAAATTAGGGAAGGGAGGAGAGGTTTGAGTCTGTTGGTTATCACTTTTGATATTATCTTGTATAGTACATTACATAAAGCTATTGGTCTAAACTTGTCTGGAGTCTGAGCAGACTCCTGCTTCGGGATAAGTGCAATGAAAGAAGTGTTCAGAGCTTTCAGAATGGTTTTATTCATCTTGGAGTCTTCAACCACATTCATAACATCTTGTTTAATAGTACTCCAGTATGCCTTGAAGAAATCAACGCTGAAACCGTCTGGGCCCAATGCTTTACCATTTTGCAGTTCTTTGAGAACTTCGCTGACTTCCTCCTTGGTTACTGGCTTGTTGAGGTTGAAATTGTCCTCACTGGACGCTAGCCTAGGAATGTGTCTTGTGAAGTTTCTGATGGAGTTCTCTCTGTCATAACAAGTTTCTTTGGCGATACCTTGGAAGTGCTTGACCAGAGCTTTTTCTATATCAGCATGAGAGTTGTGAAGAACACCATTCTCATCTTTGATCACTGAGATTCTATTGTGAACTCTGTTCGCCATTGTGGATCTATGGAAGGAACTTGTGTTTCTTTCTCCCTCTTTGAGCCATTGAACTCTTGATTTTTGCCTCCAAAATATTTCCTCTTGTTTGCATAATTCTTCCCATTCTTGCTGGTATTTGGTTGACTGAACATTGTTGGTTTCATCAAATCCATCTGTGATAAGGACTTGGTTGAGATCCTGCATTTTACCCTCTATTGTTTTTTTGGCTACAAAAATGTTGCCATATTCATTCTTGTTCCATTCATTGAGCCTAAGCTTGATGTGTTTTAGTATTTTTTGAAGAAGGAACATTCTAGTGCCTTGAATGTTCAAATCTTCTGACCACCATTTAGCAATATTACTGTTGAAATCTAGATGAGAAATCCAGATGTTCTCAAATCAAAAAGGTCTATTCCTTGGAGTGCCAATACTCTGCACCTCCAGAAGAATGGGCCAGTGGTCAGATCCTCTAAAGGGTAGGATTCGTGTTGAAATTTCCTTATTATAGAGCATAAGGTCTTCCGATATCATGAATCTGTCTAATTTTGAATCCAGCTGAGATTCCCCTCCTCTTTTGTTGTTCCAAGTAAACATTCCATTGCTAGTTACCATGTCTACTAACTTCATAGTATCTGTAAAAGAATGAAACTTCAGAGAGTCTTTACTTTGAATTCTTGTTCCACCTTTTTCCTTTGAAAGAGATTTAATCATGTTAAAATCTCCTCCCAGTATCCAAGGCATGCCTGCATGTCTTTCCTTGAGTTCCTCTAGAGAATCAAGAAATTTTAGCTTTCCTTCCACTCTTTGAGGTCCATACACATTTGTGATTAGGTATGTTTCCTTGTCTCCTACCGGCTGGATGACCACAGAAAGATAGTCTCGAGATGCCTCCACATCTAAAATTTCTATTTTCTTAGGATTCCAAAGGGTGAGTATACCTCCTGCTGTATTCTCCGCTTTGACTTCCAGGAACTCATAACTATTGAGCCATCTGCTATTGATCTCTTTTAATCTATGAATGGAACATTTGGTTTCCTGGATGAAGATCACACCGGAGCTGTTTTTTTCATTCTGTTACTAATCAATCTCTGCTTTCTTTTACTATTAAGACTTGTAATATTCCAAGAAGTAAACTTCATTATTAAAGATTGGCAAATGAGTAGCTGGTTAGGTCTTTCATCTTACCTGAGTCTATCATGAGCTTTCCACATTCCATTAATAACTCGTTTAGCTTTTTCTGACCTCTTTTTCTTCCTGGGTTTCTGGGTGCTAATCCAGGTATGGGTTTATCCGTTTTTACCCCTTCATTGCTCTGATTTTCCTTTCTTCTTTGCCTCTCCGATCCTATGTTTTGGGTATTCCATAGATATAGTTGCTAGACTTTATTTAACTCCTCTGGAGGTAGAGAGTCTATCCCTCCTTTAGTTCCTTGAGACAAGAAATCTTCCAGATTAAGATTCTCTTTCTCAAGAATCGCCTGAAGTTCTTGGTCTTCTATTTCCATCTCACTATGGGTCATCTCATGATCCATTTCTATTTCTGTATCTCTCCCTGTCGTTTCTGTCTGCAGGATTTTATCTGGTGTTTTCTCCTTGTCCTCTTCTTTCTCTTCTTCCATTAATTCCTCCCCCTTCGTCTGTTCTGCTGTGTCAACTTCTTCTTCCACTTCGAAGACTTGGAACTTTTTTTGGCTGGTTTGTATCTCTTCAAATTTCTGAGCCTTTGATCCCCTCTTTCTTCCTTTTCCTTTGTGTGCCACTTTGTGAAAGCTTTTGGAGTCTTTCACAGCTTTTGCTTTACTCTGATTCTCTATTTTAGTGAGAGGGCAGTCCGTGAATAGGTGCCCATGTTCATGAAATTTGCGGCATCTAAACGGAATATGTTCGTAGTCTATGGTTTGAACCCATTATTCATCATAAACTTCCAAAATTATCTCATCTGGAAGAGCTCCAGAGAGGTCCATCTCCACACATATTCGAGCAAAGGAAGTATACTTTCCCCTCCTGGTGGCTTTAGAGGCTTTAACAAATTGTCCTAGCTTATTTCCTATGGCTATTAGGGATTCTGTTTGCCAATAATCAAGCGGAAGAGAGTAGAGCCTTACCCAAACCGGGACTAAATTAAAGGTCTCACGTTGGGGAACAAAGTTCATGATCCAAGGTCTCATATAGAGACATACAGCAGCAAAGAAGTAAGGCCCACCTTCAAAAACTCTATCCTTGTCTTCAATGTTCGCAAAAACTATGGTGAAGAAACCTTTCGAACCCAAGTGTAGATCAATACTTCCTTTTGGCTTCCAGTGGTATTTAATCCACATTTGTAAGGCTTTTTCAGTGGGCCATACACCCATGAATTTGCAAATGATTGCGTAGGTTTGCATATGGTCCCTGTACTCCTGCAGAGCAAGCACATTTAACGTGACTTTGGGAGTAACAGCAGCTCTGGGCTTACATGGGCCCATGTGTGCTTTGATTTTTGTTCCCTGTTCCTTGTCTTCTTCCTCATTTTCTTTAATAATATTGTTCTCCTTGGATTCCTGTCCATCTTGTTCCTTTTCACAGTTCTTATTCCTTCCCTTTGCAGTTCCTCTATCATATTCCATAGGTTTTTTCCCCTTGCTGATCACGGCCTGCTTGAAGGAGGGAGTGGAGCTCCCTCCTTTGCGCCCCTCCATGGATCGCTGACTCTATGACTGCTCTGAACCCTAGATTTTGGATTTTTCCCTCTCGACCTCCTCCCACGTCCTAAGTTTATTGAGCTTTCATTATCCATGCTAAATAATATTTATTTTGCAGTGAATATATATATATATTAACGATTGAATTTTATTTATAAAAAAGAGGTTAGGCGTGTCAAATACCTCAAATATAGACAAATGAGAGACTTCTTTCTAATCTGGTTTTTGTATATGAGATTGGCTGCTAAATTTGACGCACTTGGCAGGCTGAGCAATGCTTGCTTTGCTATTGTCGACTTAGTGTGCTGTATTTCTTTCCTCTTTTCCTTGCTACTTTGGCACTTTCTTGGATTAGTTAAAACCCACAAAACTATGTTCCATGGCCAAATTACAAACCCACAAATATTAAAATGAATTTATTTAAAGTCTAACTTTTGCACCATACTCGGCCCCACTTCAGGGTTAACCCCTGCCGTGCTCAAAATGCGATAGTCGTCAGATCTTCCCCCACTCAAATATGATGCACATTGCGTCCAATGATTTCCGATCCTTATCTCCTCAGGAGCGTGCGATATGGGTGGTTTTGTATTGCCACGCGTCAGCCCTTAAGTGGCATCGCGTCCATTTCATAAAAAACTGCCAAGCAGTCAAGAGTGGTGTGATGAAACCCGCTTACCGCTCCCATCAAAATAACTCCCCTCCATTTGCAATGCGCGGTGACCATCAAATCGACCCCGCCCAGATCCGATGCTTATCGCGTCCCTAGTTGTCCGAGCTTTAACATGAACCATCTCTGTACCTCACCCCACGGCTGGGATAAAACCCCACCATGAAAAGTGCACGATGACCGTCAAATCTTCCCCCACTCAGATCTATTGCTGATCACGTCCAATTGCAGTCCAACCTTTATTTCCACAGGAGCATGCGAAATGGGAGGTTTTGTCCTGCCATGCGTCAGGCTGAGAGGTACATCGCGTCCGATTTGTGGAATACTGCCCAACAACCGAAAGAAGTGCGAAAAAACTGCTTACCACTCCCCGCATCTTTAACCCTCTACCTTTTCCAGCTCATGATGGCCGTCGAATTATCCCCCGCCCTGAGCCTATGCATCTCGTCCATCGAGGTCTTCTTCTGTATGAAATCAAATCTACGCCTTGTTATTACTCTTTCTCAACAGCGAAAGTCTATATGTGCTAGCCTTTGTACTGCGGGAATCTGTCCTTGAACGACTCTACATGCCTGTTAAGGAACTAGGTGCCTTTCAGCTTCATCCTCATTGTTCACCATAATACCTTGTGCTAGAAGGCATCCTTTGTTAGCCATTATATCAACTTCCTTGTTTTGAGCTCGCAGGACATGGTAGAATGAGCAGGATGCGAAGTTTTGAGTCATCTTTCTTATTCTTTCTAGGGTCTTGTTTAGCACAAAGCTATTGAGTTGGTTGCCCTTATTAATAGTTTTGATCAGGATTTCTAAGCCCCCGAAGATTTGAAGGTTTTCCCCTATGTTCCTTTCAGCCAGCTGACATGCTTTTAGTAGACCTAGGATCTCGGCTTGGTTGTTGGTGCTCTGTTCTAGACCCCAACTGTAGTTGTCCTGTTTTTGTCCATTTATGGAGTAAATTATTCCTCTTGCCCTTGAAATCCCTGGGTTTCCTTTGGAGGCTCCATTGAAGAAGATCATGACTTTTCTCCGTCGAAGAGTTCTGAAGACACCACTTTGGATTATGACTAGGAAAGTAGATATTCTTCTTGATGCTTGCCCGTCTCAGGGAATCACCTAGCCGACTGAGCTCTTCAGGGAGTAGGGAGTTGTTTGAATTATGAGGTCTATTTTCAAAAGTTTCCAACATCAAGGCTTTGGCCTTGGCATATGTTGTGTTGGTGGATTGAAGTCTGTTGCTGAAGATGACTTCATTCCTAGCCAACCATATTCCCCAAGAGATATATTTTGGGATTGCATTCCTGATTTTAGTCCAAGTTGAGTTGTTGTTCAAAGAGGGTGGATATCGATCTTTCCAGGATGTGAAAAGACTAACCACTGAAGACTGATGAGGGATTTGGGCATCGAGCCCCATGATTTCTTGCAACCAGACCACTTCAGAAAAGAGGCATTCAATGAACAAGTGATCGATTGTTTCCTAATCCTTGCAGCATAAAGGGCATATGTGAGGACCTACTATACCTCTTTTCTCTAAGTTCTCCCCAGTGAGAGTCCTTTTGTGCATGAGAGTCCAACAAAAGAAGTTGATTTTTGGGAGTCCAAATGGGTCCCAAATATGCTTCCAAAGCTTTGTAGTATGGATCTGATGTTGTTGTTCTTAGAGAGATGCAAAACCCAGCCGAGCTGAGTAAGATCTGGTCCCCCCCAACCCCACTTGTCTCTCGAATGCAGGTGCACAGGAGCCAGACCAGTGAGTTTTTTTAATAATTGGTGGAGCTGAGGGAGCATCCAACCAGGGGGATGATGTAGGTCCCAGTTATTCTAGTTCCCTTCTGAATCCGATGTGCAAATGTCAACAAGTTTATGGATACCTTTTTGGATGAGTGAGTTACGCAGGTCTGATATTTCTGGTGCAAGGCTTAGGGGTTGGAGTCCCATGATCTTGTCCTCCCACAATGTAACTCTTTTCCCATTTCTTGGAATTTTGTAGAGCTGTTCTTTGAAGAAATTCCAGCCTTGGCTGCACAACTTCCATAGCGTGGTTCCTTTGTGTGAAGCTCCTTCTTCCATATTCTTTATTGAGAGTATGTGCAAATATTTTTTAATTAGAACTTGACTTACAGGGTGTCTTTGGTTTGAGAATATTTTCCAAAGGATCTTCCCTCCCATTTCTAGATTGGCCAACACAGGATCTCTTACCTGAAGTCCACCTTCAGGTATTGGCCTTTTCACTATGTCCCAGCTTACTATATGGATTTTTTTTTGGTTCCCCTTTCCTCCTTGCCATAGAAAATTTCGAATCAGCTTTTCTAACTGATCGGTGATCATTTTTGGTGCTAAAAGGAAAGAGGCCTGGTAGATAGGAAGGGATGAGAGCATTGACTTGACCAGAGTGAGCTTCCCAGCTGTGGTAAGCCACTGTCCGCCCCAAGCAGTCATTTTTGCCTTGATTTTGTTGATAATTTCCATCCAATGAGGGGCCTTAGTAGTGCCCAAGGTTAAAGGCAGGCCAAGATACTTGAATTTTTCCCAAGATACATATCCGATGAAGCCTAGGGGTTGGGCAATCCTGAGAATAGATTGTTGGTCTATAGCCCAATCGTACACTGCACTTTTCCTATTATTGACCATAACTCTGGAGACTCTGCAGAAGCTTTGGATTACTCTGCTGAAGGCTCTTTCTATTTTAATAAAGGATCCACCCAAAAGGATAGAGTCGTCTGCGAACAAGGCATGGTTGATATGGGATGTTCTGGGTATCACCCTGATTCTAGGAAGAGTCCCTTTGAGCTTCTCATCAGAGAGCTTTTGACTTAGAGATTCTGCCATCAGAATGTACAGGAAGGGGGACAAAGGGCAGCCTTTCCTGATTCCCTTAGTAGCTTTGAAGTAGTTTGCAAGTCTACCATTTACTAGAGGGGCTATCCAGGGTTCTCCAATGCATGCTTTAATCAAATTTACAAATTCAAATTTGAAACCAAATGCAAAAAGAACTTGGAAAAGGAAAGAATGTCTTACTCTATCAAATGTGTTCACCATATCCAGTTTGATGAGCATACCTTGCTCTTTGTGTTAGTGAAAATAAATCTTTTAAATATGTTAGTGGTGTATTTTTTTATTTATTTATTTTTTTGTAAATGTCTTTTTATTCACTTACCATCTTGTAATTGTTTTTTTTTCTAAGTTTTAAGATGAACCATATGACTATGTATTTTTTTTTCCAAGTTTTAAGATGAACGATACGAGTATAATTAAAAGTTGTTGACATTTATGAAATAAGATAAGTTGTTGACATTTATGAAATAAGAATTATCTGGGGAATGCTTAGCATAGTTAAATTTTTATCCATAAAATTAAACACTTATAATTTTACGCTCTAACTTTGTAGGTAATTGTTTATATATATATATATATATATATATATATATATTTTTTTTTTAATTATTAATAAATAATAGATTTTTTTGAGACATATTTTCAAGTGATAATCACATCAAAATTAATGATCGATGTTTTTCTTTTAATTTTTTTTTTCTTAATTTCTTTGATTTTGTTGATTTCTCTTTTTTAGTTTTAATTTTACTCCCTTGACTCATTAAATGTTTTAATTTCCTCTAAATTGGTCTCTTCTCTGGAGTTTGTTATTTCTTCTTTGTTCCCTTTTCTATTTATTTGTTGTTTCCCTTTTTCTTTTTGTTATTTAATTTAATTTATTTATATTTATCCATCACCTTTGGTAATTTATTTTAGGGATTCTTATTACTTCAACTTTGTAATTAATATGATTTTTCAACTTTATTTTTAATATTTTTATATTTGATCCTAATAAATTATCCTAAATCTCTTTGTACGAATTGGGTAATTATTCTCATCATAATTCTAATAATAATATTAGTATATGTATACATGTATTTTATTTAGTAACTCTTTTAAATTAAAAAGAAAATGATTTGTCCCTCACATTATAAATGGGGTATAATTCTTGTCATTTTTCTTTAATTTTTGGTCTTGTAAAAAAAAGTTATTTTTTTTAAGTCAAAATTAACTGTTTTTTCTAGCCATTAGAGTGATCTATCTTTTTTCCTTCACAAATGAATTTTGATATGATTATCGTGAAAAACATGTCCCAAACACTTAATATAAATTACTGAAACCTAAATTCAATAACAATAAAATATATAAAAAAATTTCCACAACATGTATACTAATAAAAAAATTTATTAGTTGCATTTTTTTTTATTAACAAATATATGATGAAGTTAAGAAATATTTATCATTATTGAGAAATTATGACTGGTACTCGTGATTATTAATAAATAAAACTCATGAGACAAAACAATATAAGAATTAGTAAAAAAGCCTCAATCCATTTGGTACACATTGGAATTAACATATATAATTATATATGCTCGAAATTGTTATCGCAGGTATTTTTTGATTATTGAAAATATTTGACAAAGATATGAAATAAATATTATGATCATTAATCGATTGCTAAAAAACTCACGAAACAAAACAATGCAAGTAAACGGCCTCTTAATATATCTACTATTCATTTTAATAACTTTAATGATACAATTATATAATACATAAATGAAGTTATCTCAATTACTTTTACATCTACTCAATTACTCTTACATCTACACTGAAGTCTCAATTACTCTTACATCTACAATTTATTGGGAGATAAGGTAGGAGGAGGTAAAATAGTTATCTTAAAACATATTTAAAATAAAAATTATATTTTATAATGTGAAATATATTAGGTGGTGTATTAGGAATTTATGATTATGTAGGAAGCATAAGTTAGCCTTCTTTTCTTAATCATAAGTGAACATTAATAATAGAAATATAGCATAAATTAGTATTATCTCTAAATTTTCATGTTGAAACTCTTAAGCTAAGTTTCAATGAAGAATTTCTTAAAAAATCACGAAATCTAGATGCTAAACTCCTATATAGTGAGAATGAATTCTTGACAACTCAATCATATGCCAAGCTATAATGCAGAAAAAACCAATTGCACTTTGGTTGGTCAAATAACCATTTAGGTAAATAAAATGTCTTGCAATATTGTTTTCAAAATCAACATCCCAATCCTATATCCTATGTATGATTTAATTCTAACTTAGACACCAAACCATAATTTTTCCATATAATTATTTATTACTACACTAAGTGAAACTACTCGAATCTTCAATCTCAAAATATGCCATCTATATACTCTCATGCCCATCTAATGATTCATTTGTTTTCCCATCTAGTGATTTCTTCTTTCATCTAGTAATTTATTTGTTTCCCATCCAATGAGTTGTTTATGTTGTCAAAACGTTTAGTTTGGAAACTATCTCTTTTGTCAATTAAAAGGAGAGATCACATGTAGTTTTTGGTTAGCCATGAACCATATTCACTTGTTTTTTGAACTCCCCCTTGAAGGTGTAGGGGAGTTTCAATATTAGCTACAAGATTGGTCCTTACTAAATATTGAATTATTCAGTAAGATATATATATACTCACTTGGTTGTTAATCACAATTGCCAAGGATCAATCCACTCAAAGTGAATATTTAACCTTATAGGTTTGTGTCTTTTGGAGCATTTTTTGGATGACAGATTCTTCTTTCCACAATGATGAAAAGGATGGAGATCAAATCAATGCTCTTCTATGTGACTAGTGTGATTGCAATGTCTACATTTTGATTTTTCCTCATCGATTTGTAATATCTCTTTGTCAACGAATCCTCCACTCACAAGCTTTATGAATTTTGAGTAATCTTGAATATGTAAGATGTTGTCATCACCATATTCTAGACCACGTCAATATTTGTTGTAATGAATTTCTTCTCATAGCTTTATATTTCTTATATATTAGAGGCATAATGGTAAATACAATATCTAAATTTATAGATCATTGTGCCCTCTCCATGTGTTTTTAGGTAACACTAAAAAAGTTATTGATCTAGGTGCCCATAGGATAGTGGATGGATATTATCATCACATAATAGTTAATAACTTTGGAGACATAGCCCACAGGGTTAGCTCGATTGGTGATCTCATTGATAATGAGGAGTTATGTACCATGACGTTCAGGGTTCAAACCCCATGGGTCAGCCAACAAAAAACTTTGGAAATAATAAATATTACAATTCTACCTTCGTAAATTCAAATAGGTATTCATATCTCTGGGAGGACAATAATTTTAACACTGCTTGTTTACACTACTTACTAGAAATTGTAGCCTTAGAGGATGAATCTAAATAGAGTCAACTATACCATCGATTCTCCTTAGAGCATGAAGTTCAAAAATTGAATATTTTGGCTACAATTCTTTGTGTCCCTATTTGACTCACACCTATTGGATAGTTTTGCATTGATAACATATTGTCAAATCATGGTTCTTTTTCATGTGGACTATTGTAACAACATGTGTTCTAACTGTGCATGGGGTATTTCAAACTGGGCATGTGTCAGAAAATTATATATTACAGAGCAATGGAACGCATAAAATATTGTAGAAATATAAACATAGAAAACACATAAAACAAGAGAGACACAGATATACGTGGTTCACCCAGTTTGGGCTATGTCCACGGAGAAACAACTAGTCCTTCTTTTATTATATTATCTATCAAACTGAAGAGATACAACCTACAACAAATCCACTGTAACTCCCTCTTCGCTCTCAATCTCCTCTCTCTTCTTCACGCAAAATACAGATATACATAGACGCAATACCATTCCCTCATATATAGCGAGGGGTTGCCTTCTAGGGCAAAAAAACCCTAAATTAAACGTAACTTCTACTGTCAGATCTCCACCTAATGAACGACCCAAATTGACTACGAAATTACAACATTTTACAAGGAAATTTTACATCTATTTTTAGCTTCGGGGGCACTGCCCCTGAACCCCTGAACCCTCGCGGGGGGGACAAGTCCCTCCCACACCCCCCCACATGGAGGGGTGTACAATCTTCCTAGGGTATACATTCGGCTGAAACCTTTGAATACAGAATAATCAAGCTCCACACCCAACAGCGTGGACATTTCTATGGATGATTTTGCAAGCAATAGGTATGTCATTTTGTAGGAACCAAAACACAACATTATTTCAAAATTTGACCTTACATGGAAAATTTTAGGGGCGAATGTTCGCCCTTTGGCGAAATTAAGGGGTTTTAAATTTTTAGTGGGCGAATATTTTGTATCATAGTACATTTTTACAAATCGCCTCAAATAGCCCACCTTATTTTAAGGGAGAGGGTAAAAAAGGTAAATTTAACCCTTGAAATTAGGAGTTACAACCTTCCATTCGCCCTAATTTTCAAGAATAGGTTTTATTTAAGTGAATCGTATGGGCCAAATAACATATTTATAAAAGAGGTATGGTAAATCCACAGTAAGAACCATTTTCTGCCAATGTTTCAAATCCCAACCGGGATCCATCATCAGGACAACTTGAAATGCTGGATAGAAGAAGAGCTTATTAATATAAATTGTACCAACATTTATTATAATAAATATTAAGTATTAATTCAATATTCCAAAATTAATATTTTTAATCATTAATTTTGATCATTATAATATCATTAATTCTAATTATTATTATTAATGATTATAATTCCAACTATTATTATTATTAATTATTATATTAATAATAATTATTAATGATAATAATAATAATAATAATAATAATTACAATTAATTTTAATAATAAATAATAATAATTATTAGTGATCAATTATTTATTATAAATATTAATATTAATTCAAATTTTCTAGGATTAATACTTTTTAACATTAACTATAATCAAGATAATATCATTAATTCTAATTATTATTAATTATTATAATACTAATTATTTTTATTATTAATTAGTATATTAATAATAATTAAATAATAATAATAATAATAATAAAAAAAATAAAAAAAATAAATTAAATTAAAAAATTAAAATTAATTAATCTGAGTCAGCCGACATTCAAAAATTTTGACAGCCGACATCCTTCTCTTTTTCTCTCCTCATTACTATTTAATCCCTCAAATAAGCTCTTCTTCTATCCAGCATTCAAGTTGTCCTGATGATGGATCCCGGTTGGGATTTGAAACGTTGGCAGAAAATGGTTCTTACTGTGGATTCTCCGGTAACTAAGTCGAAAATAATAAACCACAGAGGTCTTAAATCCAAAGGTATGGTAAATTAATAAAAATATAACTAAATGAGAGGTATGGTAAATAAATAAAACATTTTTTTGTATTTACTCCATAAGTCACCTTATATACATGCAAGGGTGTAAACAAATAAAAATATAAATAAAGTGGAGGTATGGTAAATAAATAAAACCTCTTTATATTTAGTCCATAACCCTCTTTCTATTTATGAAGGCTCAAAAAAGAGGTTTTATTTAAGTGAATCCTATGGGCCAAATACCATATTTGTAAAAGAGGTATGGTAAATTAATAAAAATATAACTAAACGAGAGGTATGGTAAACAAATAAAACATTTTTTTATATTTACTCCATAAGTCACCTTGTATTTAAGGACACTCAAAAAATGTGTTATATTTAGGTGAAACCTATGGGCAAAATACTATGGGCCAAATACCATGTGCTAGATTATTATTAATACCATGCAAAAAAACATTATTAACCCTAATATTAGTATTAATAAAAATAAAAATGGCACATGGTATTGACCCATGGTATTCACGTGGAATGTAGCCTATTTAAATGGGGGAATTAAACCAGCATAGATCCATCTTTACTATGGATCTACTAAGCCCCGTGAGGTATCAAATATCATGATATGCAAACTAGAATAGAGTGAAAAAATATTTGATCCCTCTTGGGGCTTGGTGGATCAAGAGTAAAAATGGATGTTGTAATTTAATGTATGTTAAACATTTTAACTTGGTTAAAATAAAAAATAAAATAAAAATCAATTATTAATTTTATTACTTTTTATAAATTACTAATAGTAATTTTTAAGCTCCAGGTTTATGATAACCCATGGCATTGACCCATGGTAATACCATGGTATTCATGTGTGCATAGACTATTTAAAGGGGAAATTCTATCATCTTAGATCCATCTTAATTCTGGGTCTACGAAGTGCTCAGACGGATAAATAGATTTCATCCCCCTAAGAGTGGTAGATGTGGAGTTAAGATGGATATAGGTTGGTTTTTACGATAATGAAGATATTAAATAGACTTAGGAAATTATATTGTAAAAACATCTTAAGGTGAATGGTTAAAGCTACATTTAGTCACTTCACAAAATTTAGTAAAAAATACCAATATCTCCATTAATATTGGTTTTTAACTTTTTCTGATTTAACAAAAAAATTTCAAAACAATGAAACCTTATCACTCTTTCCACATCACCCTCGCAGAAGATTTCCCACCATTTTCAAACATTCTCAATATGATATCTTCATGAAAAAGTTTAGGTACTAATGTTGGATTAATTATTTGAAAAATAAGTTGGTTTGTAGAACCTTTCATCTTCTGTGCTATTCTTAGTTTGTCCTAATGATATGTAGGGGTTGGAGCCACTGCACCATATTTTCCTAAAAGGTGGAGATTGTTCACAAAAAATGAAATTAATCTACATGTTACAACATTGTTAAGAAATGTGAGACCTATGAGGGTAGTGAATTATGGCAATAAGCAATTTAGATTGGGAGAGACGTAATTAATTTTTTTTATTTAATTGAAGATTTCCAATTAAAATAATAACAAATCTACATTTATATATTCATATATTGATTGGAAGGATTCTCACAATGGTCACTTCTTTCAATTAGATCCCCTTCAAGCCCTTGGGATACCTAATACTTTCTTATATAATATAGTTGGGGCTTGCTGCTTGTTGGCGTGTTGGGGTAAACAAACTTGATGTGTTTTTTTTTATCTCGCAGTTGGAGTCTATGGAATAAGAAAGAAATTTGATAACTTGGAAAAAGTGGTAGCTTGACAAAAGTTGTAGAGAAAAGATTAATCTCTCCTACCTTGACAGAACTCGTTGTCAATATCAACACCTACAAGAACTTTGTTGTGGAATACTATCAAAACTAATAGAAGGATATGAAAGTGTGTATTGTAAGAACCTTGACAAAGACGACCACTGAAACTTGGAACATTGTTTATAGGAAGAGAAAATTATGTTTCTTTTTCCAAACATGTATGTTAGTATATTACAGTTTAATGAATATGTTTTCTTATTATCATATATGGTTTTATACTTTAACAAAACATTCGCCAAGACTTGACAATGTTTTATTATTTAGTAAAAGATTTGCCAAGATCTTACAAGATTTTATAATTCAATGAAAGATTCTCCATCACTGTATAAGATAATATAATCTGGTGAGAGATTCGCTAAAAAAATTATATATACATATTATATTATTGATAAAATCGCCTCCCATTTTTCCTATGTATCATGGGGATTAGCCCATTTATTATACATATAAATTTAGGGTGGTTCTTAAAATTTTCCCTGCCTTACTCCATCTAATAATGCCAAGCATGCTAAATAACTCTGCAAAAATTACACTCTTTTACCAAATTATTCATTGAACAATGTTGGTTGTAAGCATGTGCTAGAACATTTGGTTAATAGGTGTAGTATGTAAAACATCTAGAAATGGGATTCACTGTCTCTCAGATATTGCTTCAATGCTCTCAAATCATATATCCACTTGGAGGAAGAAGGTTGAGGAAATCCCTTTAAAGCTTACCACTGTATGATGGATCCCTTAAACAAATTTCAACAGTCGTGCAACTACTAATTAACTAACCATAGCCCAATCATTAAATAAAATGAAAAAAATGCAAGTTATTGTTTCATGTACAGTCTTTGCATACTGAAGGAGTTATTTATTATTTGAGATAGAAAAACTATGTGCTTCCCTTTAGAGATCACTTTCACTAAGTGATAGTTCCCCTTCTATTTTATTTTGTTCAAACATTACCAATATCATCCTTGATTGCCATTATGTCATATGGACACTCACTCTTAACACCCAACCTTAGAGTACCAGTAGTAAACCTTTAAAATATGAAGCTTCTATAACACGATTAAACCACAAAGATACTTGATTTCAAGAAAAATAAATCCTATTAGATCAATAAAAGAATGCCTAGTGCTCTTAAGAAAATTTTAATATGGGATCGATGAGAGGAGAGAATACCACTTAAATATTTCTTTACAATTTTAAATTACTAATGGATCACTATCAAGAGGAGCTATCATGAACTAAGAACTATAGGTGTTCTCATACCATATTAATACATAAAATTGACTAGACATGACAAGAACTAGAGGAAAAAGGCCCCAAGCCATCTCACACACATTGACATATTCATTTCAATAATACAATTACATAAATGAAACCAACTCAACTTCTTTTACATTGATACTTCATTGAGAGATAAGGTAGAAGGAGGAAAAATATGAATTTAGAAACACACTTAGGATACAAATTATATCCTAGAATGTGAAATAGATTAGGTGGTGTACTAGGACTTCATGATTATATAGGACTCATTGGCTAACAATGATGTTACTCAGCCATGTATATGTTTTCCTAGTGATTTATTTGATGTTGGATGGTCTTTTGATTGAATTATCATTTGGAAAAAATAAAAATCATGTTGCAATATTCTAAATACAAATGGTAAGCCTTGGTTGGCCTTTTATTGGTTGTATAGTGTACTCACAAATGGTGTGACAATACTAAATCAAAACGACATTATAATGAAGGGAATGTCAAGGTGGTCACCCCACTCCAAGTCTAGAACACTCCATGAAATACCCAATTGACATATATCTATTAACTTCATTGTTAAGGAATGTTTAGGCTCATCCTAGATTCATCACTACAAGGAAAACACCTTCTAGCATAGGTTTTTGAGGAGGCCCCTATAAAAATAGCCCAAAAGTTTGTTTGTAGCGGAGGTGGGCACACAAATGTTTTAGCAGATGTTTCTTTGACGGTGTGTCTAAATTATTCAAGCACATTGGTGCTTTATTATCCATACACACAACAAAGATGCATATACCATGGTGCACCGTAGATATTTTTTTTTTGAAAAATAAAAAACCACGGTGTGATAAATACCCAAACACACTAGTGCTTTAATATTAGGTATCATCAAACTCCATTTAGTAAAATGTACCGGTGCTATTGAAAAATGACATCCCGATGCAGTAAACATATAACTACGCCCCAGGGCATCTTATAAAGTGTATCAATAGACGATTTGTAATTTCTAAAAAAGGGCAATGCTATTATAAAACCACAACATTAGTGCTTTACCAGTAATGTAAAGCCCCAAGGTGTCTCGATTAAGAACAACAATAATTTTAAATTAAAAAGGAAAACATGGTGCTTTTGGATATAACCTTCTCTGGTGCACTTCGTAAAACGCACCAGAGGAGGGTTAAATAAAAAAACCCTCTCGGCCATAATTTTCATTTTTACCGTTTATAGTGCGAGAGAGATCTAAACCACCAGTACCACTCTTTCCACATGCAAGCACCTTGACGTCGATACTTCTCTTTCTCACCACCATTTAAGTACTGTGCTCACTGTTTCAGTTTCTAATTTGTTCAAACGGTGTGATTTTTTTCCTCCATTACATGTCCACAATGCCTCCCCGAAGACCAAATGTCTAGGTGATCTCTATGTTTCTTCCTAATTTAATTTTTTAGTGGATTAGAATTGAAAATTAGCATGAATTTATCTTTTCCTTGTAAAAAAATAAAATTCGATGCTTGGAGCGCTCAATATGTTCAGCTTGCACAATTCATTGCATGAACATAATGCACCTTTGTTATGTCAGTGCGTCACTCCTGGTGCGTTTATATTTACCAAATGCACCACAAATAAATATTTGAAAATATTTCTATATCTCAATGCGTTTGATAACCTAAATGTACATTACCTGTGCCAATAAGTTATACGTGCACACCGGTGCACAAGTATGTCAGACCGATATGAAAAGTTAAATTTCTAAAACACCCATCGTGCATCATAATTATGTGCACACTGTCACCTATGCGGGTATAGTTGAAAGCACACTGATGCCAGTGCATGACTGTGTATTGAGTGCACCGGTACTTTTTTTTTAAAATTGAAAGCTATGTTTCCATAGTTATAAATACATGTTTCATTTAATAAAAAAAATGTATTTTATGTATGAGGCTGATGTATTTTATATTTGAATCATGTAGCAAAGATGTCAGTAGAGGGACTAGCAATAGGAGAAGGAGTAGTAAGCGGACCCATACAATAAGGTTTGACCATGGCAGGCGAGAGACATGGAGAGGTATTTATACCCTCGCCCTATTACTTCAGTGACTCGAGTGCTCTTGAGGAATGTAGGTCTCCTCAAGTACTATGAGGAGGGTACATCCCTTAAGGCACACTCTATCCTATTTGCGCATATGATCCGCTAATGGAATTTCTAGCAGTAAGGTTTTTGTTTTGGTCATGAGTTGTGGTATAGACCCACAAAGGAGGACATATACTTTATCACTGGCCTATCCAGAAGAGGGGAGGATTTTCTCCAGTTCACTGATGTCCCCCATGGTGTTGCAGCTGAGAGTCGTCTTGCATACACTCAGAGATATGTCGGGCCTCATGTGGTCCTTCAATCATATTTTTAGGTTCGTGGTGGATAGCTACAAATTTATTCTTTTACTACAAAGGAGGCTAGGTGCCTCATATTATTAGTCAGTACCATTGCACATTCTTGTCATGATGAGAAATGCATTACTTTCCCTCTTTTGTATTATGTTGATTCTTTGATTCAGATGCCACGTTGCATCAGATCATCTGCCATTTTTTAAGGTAGTTTTGCACGACTTTAGATAGATGTCGTGCGTTGTCGAGATAGGGCAGGGAGACCTTCCCTTTTGCTTCTGATCTTTTTTTATTATTTTTTGAGAGGTTTCTGGAGATGAGGCCTACATTTGATTATCGCCTTCCTAGGACAATCACTAAAGCATAAATGCACATGTGGGGGCAGATGATTCCTAAGAGGGCCATGCTAGCATTTCCAACCAGGATTTCGGACGAGGCACTCACGCTACTGGCCAGTTTGGATGACCATGTGTTTGTCGTGTTGGGGTATCTGTACATAGGGATTGATTGGAGAGGGTGTCCCAACATCTTCTTCACAATGGCTAAGCCTCCATATGATAGAGGTAATATTAATGTTTTATTTAAATTAATATAGTTTCATTTTCTTGTTTTAATGAATTAGAATAAAATTTATTCTAACACTTTTTTTAACTTGTTTTATTAAATTGTTTAATGAATTTGTATAATTATTTTTGTGTACTATATATTTTGTAGACACTGGCTCATATGATGGGGAAGGACTCCTCCCCCACCGCCAAATGGAGTAGATGAGAAGATGTATGAGGCCCAATAGGGTGAGGCACATCCTTAGGGGGCATGGGTGTTTGAGGTAAGAGGATTTGTATGTGCTTTTAGGTGGACTATTGTGATAGATTGGTTAGAGTTTTGGTTCGATAGGGAGTCCCCCTGCGAGGCGTCGAGATATCAACGTTGGTCCAATGTTCTCAGATCTCTACAGGGACTATTTGCGGGATTTGATGTCTCTTATGTGGCATGTCATCAGAACTAGTACTTTAATAACAACGATAAGGGATGTAGGGCATCATGCAACAACACATCCATTAGATGAGGGTGGTCATGATGATGATGATCATGATGATGAGCGTGATGATAATGATGACAAGGATGGTGATGATGATGCTTTTGGTTGTGGCACCTCATTGGATTATGTCTATCACGGTGTCGGTGATCCTTCTGGTAGTACACATGCTCATCAGTCACCTGATGATGATGAAATGCCAAAGCTAGAGGATGTGTTGTATGTTTCTCTTGACAAAGCAGACCAACCACCTTCTGATACTACAGACCAGCCAATACCTTCTACTACAGACAAACTACCTCTTAGTCCTCCACCTTAGTTGAGTTTGACATACATACTTGATCAGGCAATA
Organism: Pinus tabuliformis; assembly: GCA_031772625.1. Classification (NCBI taxonomy): domain Eukaryota; kingdom Viridiplantae; phylum Streptophyta; class Pinopsida; order Pinales; family Pinaceae; genus Pinus; species Pinus tabuliformis. Next base: position 1,668,070,835 of record CM062816.1, on the reverse strand, counting down.
GTTCACCATCCATCGTCTTCTACTACAAACTAGGCTACAGGCACTAGTACTATGTCTGTTGTATCAGATATTTGATTGCACTTATTTGACTTCATGATGTAGTTATTTTACTTATATATATATATATATATATTGCATTTTTTGTGTTCATGTTTATGTACTTAATTTATATGTTGGCATTGATGTGTATATTGTTAGGTCATGTTAGATATGTTCATTTAATGTGCTTGAAGATATATGTGTAAGTGATAACAATTATTTGATATTAGATTTATATTAATTTGAGGATGCGTGTGGTGATGATGTTAGATTACAATCTTTGTGTTTTGTTAGATGTGACCACAATGATGATGCCCTATTAGATTATTATATTTGCGTGCTAGCTAATGGCATTTATATCTTCTACTAAAAGTGTATATAATTAGATGTTGGTAATGAATTTGAATGTGTATCTTAGATGATGTTTATGTTTGTTAGATGATTATCATCATGATGTTTATTTTTATGAAATAATGTTTATTATAGATTATGTCCCATGAATTCATATCAAACTTTTACATATGAATTTGCATGTAAAACAATGTACTTTAAAAAAAATGCAAAGATATTTTTATAAATTACAAAGTTCAGTATGGTTGAAACTATGATTGTAAAATTAAGATAAATATTTTTCTATTGCTTATATAGTTCAATCATATTCAATCTAACTTAATTAGTAAAATATTTCAATACTCACAATGATAAAATAATTAAAAGTAAAATAATTTAGTTAGTTCTTAAAAAGAAGAAAATGTGTAACTTATTCAATTTTTAATATAACATATTATTATTAATATATTATTCTAAAATACAATTTAACTAATTCAATATTGGTTTATAAAATTCAATCTATTGTTAAATTTTAGAAACTTGAGAATATTTTTTTACAATCTGCATCATAAATCCATCTTAACTCTGGATCTACTAAGAGTAACTCTGGAGATGCAAACATATTTTTGAGTGAAAAGATATTTGTTCCCTCTATGGGCTTGGTGGATCTATGCAACTGGTATAATATATATGTAGTTGACACTTAAATATTTTATTTATAATTCACTTTCTCCATATTAAAATGTTAAAATATGCCCCCTCATATTTTTTTTCATGTATGTATACCTTCAATTATTTTTTATTATTAAGATTTTCTAAAATATTACATATCAAATCCATATTAAACATTGAAAATTTTACAAATATCCTTCAAACGTTGAATTATAAAGAAACTATTAATGGAATAAGAATCCTCTCAATCTTTCCCACTGAAGTGAAACAATAAGAAAATTGTAATTTTTTTTTCTCTATATAATGTATCTATAAAATTATGTTATTTAATATGGACATTGAAATATTTTACTTATGGTTGTGAGTAAAATAGTTTTTGTTATAAAGATATTTTTATTTTAAATATCACATATAAATGGAACATATAATGAATTACCCGTAATGCAATATCAATAGCTATTTCTTGTCATGTGAAAAAATTACATTTTTTCCTTGTAGTAAAAAGAAAATTATATTTTTTTACTCATTACATTTCTCCCTCATAATAAAATCTAATTTATTTATTTTTGCTTTCAGTTACATTATATCTCTATATAAAGTTATATAAGATTAAGGTGTAAATTGAAGTATTTTAATTATGGTCAACATTAATTTATTTTCTTTTTACTATTTTTAATTTGTTAATTTCAATTATTATTTTACTATTTTTAAATGTAACAGTATGTGACAACATCTCTCCCATACTGATCTATAGATAGTGCAATTAATTTAGATTTAATACAACTTTAAAAATTCTATTATTATAAAATCTAATTTATTACTGAAGTTATGACATTTTCAAGCAATTTAAATTTAATCTTTATAGCAACTCTTACCAATTTAAATTAAATTTTTCTCTCTCTAAAGATGAGGATAAATAAATGTAAAATAAAGCTTTTGATCAAGTTACTTGTACTTGGGGATTTGCTCTATTGGAAGTTCTCCCTTGAAGGGAGGCAAGTGAACTTTTTTCTAGTAATATAGATATAACATTTTGATGTTATTTTGGTTCTTTATTTGCTATTGTACTGGTTTAAATTTAACTCTTTTAATAATAAATATGATTTAAATAATACAATTTATACAATACAAATTAAATTATCACTAGATATTCACTAAAATTCATGTTTTTCACATTTCTCTTAGCAGTAATATTACATCATGTTCACAATGATAAAGACATGTCTAGTTTAATTACAAATAAATAAAAACTAAATATTTATTTTACATAATCCAAACAAGAAACAAAAATGCATCACCAAGTCTATTTGAAACTCAAACAAATGCCTCTTAATAACCATAAAAAATGCAGTGCACTTGTTATGTTCTGATCGCACTGGTGCCATCATATTTACCAAATGCACTGCCTAAATAATATTTAAAAATATAGTTATATATTGGTGTGTTCGATAACATGAATGTTCCATCCCGGTGCGAAAATGTTATACCTGTGCACCGATGCATACGTGTGACACACCACCATGAAAATTTAAATTTTTGAACCAACAACGGTGTGTCATAGGTATGCATGCATCGTCTATGGTGTGGTTGTGTTTTAAAGAGCACCAAGGTCAGTGCAAGACTATGTTTTTGATGCACCGCTAATATTTTTTTTTTGTAAATTGAACGTTATGTTTCCATATTAATAAACACATTTTTAATTTAATAAAAAAATTGTATTTTATGTATGAGGCTAATGTATTTTATATGTCAATCATGTAGCAGAGATGTCAGCAGAGGGAGGAGTAGAAATTTGAAATACTTCGTGAAATAATGAAAACAAAAACATACAACAATAGTATAAATGATGAAATAAAAAAAAAGTATATATCACTCTCCATTGTCATCACCTTGATTATCTTCCTCGACGCTTTTCATGATAACACTGTTGTTCTCAAAAACATGTTTTGATCTAGGGTCATGTCTCAATATGAACCACCAATCCCTATCTAATACATCTTGGTAAAAAAAAACATTGGTTGCAGTGTTTTGGGAAAACATAAGGTTCCCTAGCTTCATGCCACATCTTTGTAGAGTTGATAGATATCGGCCCACTATCGTGATATTCCTTTACATTATTCCAATCAAAGGTGTCCCACCGTTTGAACCTAATAATAAACATTGGAATGAAGAGAAGTCCACTTAAATGATATCTTGTATCTTTCCAACGTAACCTAATGTCCCTTGCATCAGGTTTTGATAGTGGTGGCTAGCACGACTAGATTGGTCAAACTCGACTTCCACTCCACAGTCTTATGTCACCCATCCATCATTGACATCCTCAGTGAAAAAATGATGTCCATATGCCCAAATAGATAGGAACAAATGGACCTATAAAAAAGGGAAAAAGTCACAGTGTCGTGTGTCTAATAACCCAAACATAATTAAAAATATAAAATATATATAGATGTTACAATTTAATGGTGCAATATGAAGTTAAAACTATACAAAAATAGACTATAATTACCAAGTTGTTGCACCCAATCTCTATGTTTAGTGCATCCTCTTCAGCGCATGGGTAACGACCAGATGCACCATATTTCTCTCTGACTTGATCAACAACCCAACTGTTAGGGCATGCCATTGGCATATTTTCTTTTAAATGATCAAGATAAGGCATGCTTCTACCATTCAACCGTTTGAATTATTTCCTGTCATTGTCCCATTTCCTCCTCTTCTCTTCATATAATGCAACCCACGATTGTGTCAATTCCATATTGTCAAGAATGAATCTTTTGATGGCTTCAATTTCTAAATTCACCGATGAAATCAAACATATATATATATATATATGTATATATATATATATATATATATATATATATATATATATATATATATATATATATATATCTATATATATATATATATATATATATATATATCTATATATATATATATATATGCGATCAAAATATGTATTAATATGAAGTTCAATGTGAATAATTATTGTGTTAATTTGACAAATTATAAGCCCGCACTTACTTTTTATCATGCACCTCTTTCCATTCATTTTGAGAAGATCCCCTTCTCTTTTCATCATTCCAAATCGCAACACCTGGTGTGTTGTCGATCTGCTTGATGTACCACTAGCATAATGGAAAGACTTATATGATATATACCCCTCTACCATAGACCCCCCAGGTTTTTCCCTTTGTCGAATAAAACCTTTCAATTTATTCATGTACCTCTCTAAAAAGAACATCTAATATATCTAAATAATACATCTTCATCTACTAGGTGAATTAGAAGATGAACCTCCAAGTCCATGAAACTCATCGACAATTCCTTCTCAAACATATGAACAATCTTAGCTATCTCTTGACGTCACTATGGAATGCTAGCCATATTAATGTCCTTTGATGTGATCCAACGTACAAATGCAACTAATTTAAATATGGCACGCCATAGGTCTTAGGGTAAGTCATGGTTCACATGCTCACATACGAGTAGAGGATAATGGCACTGCACAGTAAATAGTACATTATACAAAAATTAATTACAGAATATCTCATTACATAAAAATAAAATTAAAAATTAAAAAAATCATTTTTTTGACATACATACTCTTAGAATGTTCAAATAGTCATTCTATTTCAACCTTGACAAATGGTCATCCACAATGAAGTAGCGCCGTAGTGAAGACCCATATAAAGAAGGCATCCTCACATTCATTATAACTTCCTTTGCCAAAGAAATATCATATTTTTTAAAAATCCATGGGGCATCACCTTCTTTGAAAGACCAAGAGGGATTTGACTCTTCCCTAGTTTCTTGTCTTGGCCAATGTTTCTTTTTAGTTTATTAAGAAATAATATCTCTCCTAAAAATCAGTGTGTCACTTTGTTTCGATGATGTGTGCCTCCATAAAGAAGATTATTTTTTTTTAAATATATGCATGGGATATAGTAAGTGGGCAATCTTAATATGCTCCCATATGCTCATAAAAGAAAAATTTCCTTTTCATCCTAATGGACAATTTCTCAACATAGGTGTTGAAGAAATCTAGATCATCGAACATAGGCTCCCCATCTGAATCGAACATTTCTGCAGACTCCTTCTCCGTCTCTATCTAATATGATCTAAGCCATCCAATTGGTGTCATTATTGTAGGCCTTTGGGTTCTCTATGGTTTACCATTGAAATCATATGTTTCTCTTTTGTAAGGGTGTTCTTTTGGGAGGAATACCCTGGAGCAGTCATACACTAGCTTTTGTAAGTGGTTAGACCACCTAGCCTTCAGAGAAGGTGCACAACATTTACATCCATGATACCCTTTTGTTACAAGACCTGTGAAATTATTGTATACAGGTTGACACATTAGCGACCATGATGATCTGAACAATTGCAATGAATTAAATTAACATGCGAAATAATTTGTTCCTGAAGAAATCAATAAGAATGTAATTTACCAGAGTAAAATCCTAAGCATGGATAATCATGTATAGTGTAATCACATATGCCATACAATATAAAAATCCTCTCTATTGTGATGGGTCTTGATACATCGTACACATGTATCTCTTCCCATAATTCCTTAAATGCATCTACCAATGGTTGTAAGTCGACATCCATATTCTTCACTTGTCTTCTACCAGGGACTATGAGATCCAACATAAGATGTTCATCATTCATGGAGGATCATGGGGAGGTATTGTTATTGACCACTAATATAGGCCAAAAAGAATAGTTGGTGTTTTGGAGGGAATATGGGTTGACGCCATCCATGGATATGCTGAGTCGTAGACTTCGTACTTCATCCTTGAATTTTCCAAGCCATGTATCCTCTATAAGCTTCATGGCTATTGAATCTGTCAGGATTTTCATAACTCCTCAATCACTTTAGTGTGAGGCATGCCATCCTTGCAACATAACTAATTATTTGCAACGAAAGAGTCTTTTTATCCTTGGGATTATAGGCATGTGCCTCAATATCTTATGAGGATGACCATGTGATTTACCCGTTTTTTTGAATTACGGTACCTTTCATGCCCACATTTCAAACATATGTCTTTGTCTACATATTCTCCTCTATATAGAATATAGTCATTCAGACATACATGATATGATATGTACTCAAAACTCAAAATTTTCAACAACTACTTTTCCTCTTTGCAACTACTCAGAAATACATTTTCACTCGGAAGAACCTTATCTTTCAATATTCTGCATTTGGTGGGGAATATAATTATACAATGCCAATATTTAACATTCATAAAGTCAACCATTTTTAAATTTTATTATGTGACAAAATATAAGGAACTTGATCGATCATGCAATCCAATTATGTCAAAATTACTGAGAAACATGCATTCTACATGCCAAACTTTACTTTCACATTGTACAACAACATCGTTGTCCGTAGCTGAGTAAACTTTGACTTGCCGCAAGGTCCAAAGAGAGGGGCGGTGGAACCAGATTTTAGACATTCGAATAAGGCATCAGTGATATGAGCATCATCCCCTAGATCATTATTCTAGAATGCATCTAACAACATTTACTCCATGGAAGTCATATCTAGTAAGTAATCATCCATACCAGCCTCCATTTGATTGCCTCCATAGCCAACTTGTGATGAAAAACTATTATTGCTATAGTCATTCCTAATTGGTGAATCTGGACATAGTTGGAATTGAATAGCTGGTTGATTCAACCATTCTTTGTATGCTTCCTCTCTGAGTCTTTCTCTTAATTCAACCTTTTCTCGATTTGAAATTGTAGTGGGGTGCACCAGAAGATGCTAGGTGGGTTACTCATCATCACTAGAATCCCAATTTCAAAAAACATTGAACATTAGTACAATATCAATGATATTAGTAAGAATTAAAATGCAAATGGTTCGTTGAAATTTCACTATACCAAACAATTATTACCATCATTGATCTGGGATTTTAGCTAGAAGATGCCATGTTCCAATTGGCAGGGTGAAGAGATTGTCTATTTTCATCTACCAACTGCTTGCGATATGCTGCTCCTAATAAGAGCTTCCAACATTTTTGAAAATAATATGGAGTAATATTTTCTACATCTGAATTTGATTCTGAATTTGGATCTTGCGAATATTTTTCATACATTTTTATGCAAATTGACATGGATTAAAAAAAATAAATTCAATTAGATAATTGAAATATAAATAAACTTTGAACTTACTCGAGATGGAAAGGGAGAACTCCACGACGAGCTTTGATCAACAATATGTAATGAGATGGAATTTGAAGAATTGGCCATTTGATACTATTGAGATTTTGTCCCTATATTTGAGAAAAATCAGAAATGAAATTTTGTGTGAATATTTAAAATTAACCTTGAGAACCATATAACCACAATCCGAATTTGAATATAGTTTTGAAACCATTTTTCAAGAACAAGGCAACTTTAAGCGAAAATGTATACTATGAACTACTATAATTAATGTGAATGCGTCCTAAAGGATAATTTGATATTAATATGTCATTTTATGATAAAATAAAATTTCAAACAACTTTTAAAGTCCACTGGTGTGCTAATCAGAGTAAACCACACCAGTCCATTTAACTAATAAGAGCACCAATGCATTTAAAAGAAAAAGAAAGAAATAAAGAAGAAGAAAAAGTTATCATATCAGTGCTCTTTCACATAAAAACACACTAGTATGTTTAAATAAAAAAGAGCACCAGTATGCAATTGTTTCCTGGATTTAGAAAATAAAATAAAATTCATGTCTCCGTGCTCTTTTAAATATAGACCGCACCATTGCATTAAAATAAATAATTGCATCGTTTTGGGATTTCAAAAATGAAAAAACATTGAATCATGTCAGTGTGTTGAAAAAATATGGTGCCTTGGAAATGTCGGTGTGTTTTTTATATAAATGCACCGGTGCACTTGACTATCGAACACATCTATGTGAGGGGAAATTCAATAAAAAAAATGGTTTTTTTTGTTTTGTTTTTGTTTTGTTTTGTTTGTTTGTTTGTTTGTTTGTTTGTTTGTTTGTTTTTTTTTTTTTTTTTTTTTTTTTAATTTTCTTAAAATTCAAAAAAGAGTGAAAATTAATTTTTCAAAATGTAATTTCATAAAGTCTTTTGAATAGTAAAAAGTTATTCACCATTTCATTATTTTACCCAAAATTTCAAGGGAGTGATTTGTAAGAGAGATATACCAGGAGCACTGTACAACAATAGCATAATAATTTGGAGCATTAGAACTATTCAAAAGATGAGAAGTTAAAATTTATGATGATTCACCCAAAAACATGCATAGTAAGTTTTAAATTTTTATTGTTTATTTTACTAATAAAAAAAAATAAAATTTATGTTAGGGTTTAATTAAAAGAGAGATCATTTGCAAGAGAAGATCAAATCATAACTGCAAAATATTTTGAATCCGCTGAATATCAAAAGTTGAAAGGTATGGTGATTCACTCAAAACCCTCGACAACTAGAATCTTCAATTTTATTGTTAAAACATTTTACAATATTTGTTAAATTTATTCACAATTCAAAAAAGAAAGAAAGATAAATAAATAAATAAAAAATTTAAAAACCTTGTATAATAAAAAATTTACTAGATAATTTACTAGTAAATTTTTTTACGATCTATGTTCTTATTTAAATTTAATTAAAATTCCGAAAAAAATAAAAATAAAAATCAATACTTACCTTAAAATCTTGCTTTTTCTTGCAAAATTTCACATTAGGGTTTAACTTTCTCTACCACTTCACAATTAGGGTTTTTCAATTTAGGCATTTTAGATTTAATGGGTTTGTGTACTTACTATATATAGTAAGTTTGACATATAAATTAGGGGAATCACTTATTGAATTAGATCCAAACCTTGTTGACCCTCTCTGTTTTTTTTTTAAATGACTATATGTTGCGTAGTGCGCCCTTTGTAACATAATGCACCAGTGCTACCTGAGTAATAAACACACCGATAAACTATAACACTTTTGATTTTGTCTAGTCTGTTCATCATTGCTCCCGGTGTAATATAACGCAACACCATGCATATTCCTAATAGCACCATTAAATCATTGTGGTGCATTGAACCTTACAAATCACACCATCAACCCTCTTTGATTTTTAGAAAACGACTATATGTTTCATGGTGCGCCCTTTGTAACATAACGCACTAGGGCTACCTAAGTACTTCAATGCACCGATATATTATAACACTTTCGATTCTATCTAGTCTGTTCATTGTTGCTCCCGGTGTAATATAACGCACCAACTCGCCTGTTCCTAATAGCACCATTAAATTAGTGTGGTGCATTTAGCCTTACAAATCACACTATCCTAATTTTAAATTATTTTTAAAAATTATTTTTCTATGACAGTGCTAAACAATTAAAATCCCGGTGCATTTAATCTTACAAACGCATCGATGTGTTTATTCAGATAAACCCTAGTTACCAGATCTTTTTTTGACTGAAAATTATTTTATTTATTTGTAAAATTATCTAATGGCTTCTGTATTAGCTTCAGAAGGTCTCAAGTAAGAAAAAAACTAATCGACACAATGAAAACACATCAAAAAACTTAGAGAAGGCAAGTTCATTGTAAATTCTTTACAAAATTAATATGTTTGAACTATATGTAAGTTTAGATAATATTTATTAGTTGGCATGTGTCATGCAGAGCCAAAAAATGAACAAAATTGATAAGATTATTTCTAATCTAAGTGTAGAATAATGTAAAAACCTGATAAGAAAATTATAGAATGATGAATCAGGTGAATGAAAAAATACTATTTAACATGAGTTTTTTTTTTATATTAATAATATACTTAAGAATATGAGATAACATGTTTCAAATAATCTATTACTTCATATATGTTTAATTATCTACATGGAGAAACAACGAATGAAAATACCAATGTCGTTCTAAGAAAAGAAAAATTATGGAACATGTAAATGACAATGAATTGGTTCTTAGCTCATTCGGAGTGGTGTTGGAGGTTAATGAAATGAAGTTTTTTTTTACAGAACTATGAGGATCTAGTGGAATGGACGTATAGATGTACTCTCCACTTACAATACAAAAATCAATGCAATTTTCGTAGAATGAAATTATATCTAAAGAACAGGAAGCACAATGGTCAATGAGACATGTTAGACTTGCAATAGAAAAAACATACAACAACAAGAAAGAATCATTCAAAATGTAATATTCCTAATTGTATAAAATGATTCTAGAATTATATGTATATATTACTAAAAACCATTAATTTATTAATATTGATTTTGTTATCTTTAGTTTTCATATATCATTATAAAAATAGTCTATTACTTTTTTCAAGAAAATTATGAAAATCTCAAATGATCAACATGGTCATATACGAAACATGGTAGTAGGAATGTACAAAAAAGTGTATAAGGAGATGGTCAAAGAAATAGACATAAGTGCATCACATGAGGACCTATGTCAACAACAACGTGCTTCAAATGTGTGTAATCATGATTTAATATATATATATATATATATATATATATATATATATATATATATATATATATATATATATATATATATATATAAAATTTAGCATTAAATATTAATTTTCAAGTATTTTCTTGTAGAAAAGAAACATGATGGAACTCATTTAACACATAAAACAGGATGACAAGGAAGAAAAGGGTTGATTTCAAAATTTGTGAGTAATTGTTAATATTTCCTTAGAACAACTCAAGGTTTCATTTTTGTATATTTTAAGTTGTTTTACAACAACCATCCTTGAATGTCTACAAATAGGTGCTAACATACAAAAAAGAGTCATCGAAAGAATTGATTGACATTAGGTTAAATAACGGTTGTGAGTATATGTTGGCATATAAAAAATTAATTGTGGAATTTGTAAATATCTATGTTGATTTACTTCCTTGGGTTTATAATTAATAGAACAAAAAAATCATTTATATTAAATATATGATTTATTATGGGGTATAAAACTTGCAGGAAATAAAGTATGGAACTACGCCAACAAAAGAGTTGTTGAAAGAAGGCATGAAATTTAGTTTTGAAAAAATGTGTATAGCTCACGAGTCACTTCATGCTATAGTACATTGTTTTTCTATTTATATTGATCTATATTATTTATCTCAATTTTCATTATTCTCACTAATGTAGATACACCCATCACACTTTATTTTTATGTTTGCAAATGGAAGAAGATCAAGAAGATGAAAACAATCGATGCAATCAACAAAACATTCCTCCAAATAACCCAAGTCAATGCAGCCTGTTGTATTTTTTGAAATAATTGTCTATGAAATTAGACATTTTGTTTAATGTAATCATGGACATAGTTTCCCAACTGAAAGTCAAGGGGTTACCAATAACAATCTGATTTTGTATGACAAAGAGATTCTTATTGATATATAATTAAATACATTTTAATTTATTCTATTGTGTTTTCCAACATCTTTGTGAAATGTTACATCACTGATTAAATATATGGATGATTAAATATTATAATGAAGACATGTGAAATCTGATAGTATAACGAATTAATCCAAACATCATTTACAAATGCACTAATCAAATATTAATTTAGATGAATATTGTTATAAGATATATTTTGAATTCTTAATGAGTAACAAATTTAAAAAGTTACAATAATTGCACTATCACAGGTCGATGTCTCCGAAAAAGAGAAAATCTCATACAAAAACATTGGTGCATCCATAACATAAAAATGCACTGGTGCTTTACCTTAAATAAAAGCACCATGTTGTCCTCTTTTAGCATAACTGGTGCCTTTTCAGAAAATGACAACATCAGGGCTTTCATGTCTTCAAGCACTGATATTGCTTTCAATTAATGCCCTTATGCATTGTAACTTTTAGTGGATTAGTGATTTCATAGAACTAACACCCCCCATTTCTACAAATATTATTTCCATTCCTGGTGCACTATTAAAATTAACAGCATCAGGTCCTCTATATAACAAATGCACCAGTGTGTTTATGTAAACAAGACGTGTCGGTGCTACATGTTTAAGAGAAAGCACCAGAACTGCAATTATTTTTTGCATGCCCTAGAGTCATTCCTTCATCAAAGAATGATCGGGGATTTTTTATATAAGCACCGACGCGGTATACATTTCAAGGTCCGGTGCTCTTTGAGTTGAATGCACCAGGATTTTTTTTTTTTGTAAGCACCGGGGTGTTATACATTTCAAGTTCCGATTCTCTTTCTATTAAATGCCTTGGTGCTTTTAATTATGTATGAAGCCTAGTGTGTTTCTATAAGTAACGCATCGAGCTGCGTGTTCCATAAAGCACATCGAAAAAGAACATCCGCTAAAACCTTCAGCCGCCCAAATTTTTTCAGTTGTGCTGAAGTTCCATTATAAGCTCCACTAAAACATCCGTTCCCACAAACATATGTTTTAGCAGATGTTTTTTGACAAATTTTGCAATTTTATAACACTAAAAACCTTCATTATAACCTCCACTGGAAGGTTTTTTCCTTGTAGTGCATCCAGGAGCTACTCCATGTGAATATCTAGTATTTATAGAATAAAAGACTTGAAGGGTAGCATGAAATTAAGTCGCATGGAGGACAAAATGAAACTTAGGAGATAAGTGTCAACATGCGGACTCAGTGGATAGTGTGTTGATAAGAAGTTGACATGGCATGCTGAGAAGACATGGCATGACAAAATATAAAAGTAAAAGTTACGCTTCAGAAGTGAGAAATAAGGATGGCATAGCCTAGATGTATTACTTAAGTAGAAATGGAAGCATATGTCAATATAAACCTTATAGTCTTGAATTTCACTATCCATGTGGTATAAATTTCTAAGGGGAACAAGATATCAAATTTTGACATTTTAATGAGATAAATTGTACTTTAAACTATCAATGTCAATTAGTTACCTTGAATTTGATCACTATTCATTTCATGAAACATTTAGAACCCTTGGGTGCTTCTAAAGACAAATATGCTTGTAGCTACCCATAAGAAATTAATATCTTCTAAGCCCCAAGGGAGAACTTACTTGGTTGAGTTCCTATTACTAAGTACGTCGCCTATCGGGAGGTCATGGGGCCAAATCTCCTCGACACCCTTGGGGTTAGGCCTTAATAGTTTGGCCGACGGGTATATCCCTTTGATTGATTTCCCGTGGATGCAACGGTCACTCAGTCCGTGAACTACCCTAAGAAAGGAAGTTAGTATCTTCCTCTACTACAAGGAAACGATCTATACTGTATTCCATTCCTTAATTTTTTGTGGTATTTTCAATGTTATTTCTTAAACTTGTGTCTTAAAAGTTACATATGCATGTTTTTAGGAAAGTATCATAGTATCCAATGTGTACCCAGAAAATACCAAATCTCCTACATATCCATTAGCTTGCATGCATATATTTCTATGTAAGGAATTTTGTCTTATACAACATGATTAGAAGGTCGAACATAGTTCCATAATATTTGCACATGTGTGGTACACCAAATGAACATGTTGTTGTTATTGTTGCATCAATGGTGGAAACCATCACTGATGCATATGTAGGTGTCAAAGATATGTTATCCAAATGTAGAAACTATGCAAATGATATAATTATACATAGAAAAAATCATACAATATGTGTATGTGTGTGTGTGTGTGGTGTGAAACTAAGGAAGGACAAATAGATGATAAAAATACTATCCTCTTCCATAAAACTGTTATATCTAGTGACCTCCATCAAACCATAACAAATTATCCCACAACTTGAGCATCTATGAGGTTCACATGAACTAAGATGAGAATACCTATTGTGTCCATGTGGCATTCATGGCTAGATTGTGTTACAAACCTTTAGAGCCTAACACATCTCCCAACATCACTGAAGATCCCTCCTGGGAAGATAATGATATGAATTTTCTATGTTGCACTAAGCTATAGATTAAGGTGGAAATGTATGATTGGATCTAGTGATTGTTTTTGAGATGGAAGGATGCTAGGAATGGGGTCAAGTCTCCACCTAGGATGACAATGACCTTTAGATGGCTCACCTGGAATTTTGTTGATGTTTGGTTGACCCACAATCCACTCCATAGAATTCATCAAAGACAAAGTAGTTGACATGGCAACCTAAGATAAATTCTACCCATAATTTCCTAAGGAAATACTAAGGAACCTACGTATTATTGTGGGGAGGTTTGTCAAAAACTAAAAACGAACCATCTATCTTGTTATCTGCAAAATGTTGGTAGGTGCGCTGATTCATGTGTTTGTCATTGTAGGTTGTGTTTTAGTTCTTGAGTCAATACACAATGTCACCTGATACTTTTTGAAATGTTCAAATATTTGACATGATTTCTATCTAGATCCATCATATAATAGTCAAACATTATATCCCTATAATGAAAACTGTGTGATAATTAGCCTTGGACATTCACAATTGAGGTAACAATGGTATGTAGTGATGTGGCTAATGAAGGGACCAAGGGCTCTCTAGTGTGTCCTAGATTTTGTATAAGAGTTCTTAATGACCTGAAGCCTACCTCAACTACAAAGTTTGCATTTCCTAGTTTGAGTTGGGGTTTAACCTATTTTCATTTCAGATTAACAATGAGTTTGTGTTTTCTTCAAAATTAAACTCCATTTAATTTACTACATTTAAAAAATATATATATTTTTTTCTTCTTAATATTTTAATTTAAATACTAAAACAATAAAATTTAAAACTTACTTAGAACCAATCAAACATAATTTCAATACTCCTACAATATCTTGTCATGCACTCCATGAATTTCCTTCCTAAGCTCCATTGAAATGTCTCTTCAAAACACTCAATCAAGTCGAAAGACATACCATATATTAATGTGTGTGGACATTCCCATGCACCTCATTGTCACTTTTTCACTTTCAACTTTGAGCAATCACCATAAACATGGATAAGAACTTTGAAATATTCAAATATACCACAATATTATAGTAATAAAAATTATTTATTCAAAACAAATTGGTGGTAAAAATGATTAGAATTATTAATTATATATAACTTCTTTGAAATATTCAAGTATACCACAATATTATAGTAATAAAAATTATTCATACAAAACAAATTGGTGGTAAAAATGACTAAAATTATTAATTATATATGACTTTTTTATAATTGATTCATTAGATATCACCAATGTTATATTTTATTATTGAAGTATGAGTGTTCCTCTTTGATCGTAAAACAAATTAGTGCTTCACTTTCATGTGGGCACACCAACATTGATGTTTCACTTTTCTATGGGTGCACTGATGTTGATGCTTCACTTTCTCGTGATTGCATTTGAAATCGATGCTTCACTTTAGTGGGTATGGGCACATGGGTGCTTCTATAAGCTATAGGTGTAGTGATGCCCCTGTTTTAATATGGCCACATCCATTCCCCTATGCCCTTGAAGCATTAATGCTTTTTAATGTACAATACTTTTTGAATAGATTTGTACTAGTGTATGTTAATGTTTTAAGTGCACTTTTAGTAGTGATACCATTTTTTTTAATAAGTTTTTTTTTTCCTTCATTTTAGTGAGATTTTTCTAAAACTTTTTTACTATTTTGGAGGTTTTATTTTATTTTTTCTTTCTCATCGTGTAATTTATTTTCTTAAAATAATTTTGGTAAAAGTTGTAATCTTAAAAGCCTTCGTTGGAAAGTGTTTTCTTTGTAGTAATTTGGGAGGGAATTGAGGTATTTTAATTTGATTGGTTTTTCCTAATAACAATATTAACATATTTTTTTTTATTTGTTTTTGAGTTAAGATTTAATCAATGATATATCACATTTTAATATTTTGGCACCTTATTTTTATTTATTTTTCTATATTATATAGTTTACACTAATAGATAAGGAAGTAGAAAGTGCATATGGTTTTGAAGTAGAACTTAAAGGTTTGCCATTTCAATGGTGAGAAGGATTTTTGGGCTAGATCAAAACCTTATATCTAGGTATGGTTTTGGAGTAGAACATAAAGGCTTACCATTTCAATGGTGAGAAGGATTTTTGGGCTAAATCAAAACCTTGTATCTAAGTTTTAGTGTAAAAAGGGACCAAAACTTTGGACCAATATTAGTGTGAAAAAAAAACATCAATAATAAATTGACTCATATAAATTCATAATTTTAAATTTGAAATTATGAAATTTATAATTTATTACTTTAATCGAAATTCTTACATTAAAAAACAATACTACTTTAAACCAATAAAATTTATGCAAAACATTCCAATAAATTTTTTGCGTGAGAATACAATACTATAAACCAATAAAGTTTTATGTATAGCATTCCCAACAAAATTCTTGCATGGGAAGACATTACTAGTTTAAACCAATAAAGTTTTATGCAGAGCATTCCCAACAAAGTATAGTATTTCTTTCCAAAATTTAAGGGTGAGAGAAAAATCATTACATTTATAAATATTAAACATTATAAAAAATAAAATTTAGTTAACCAACATTATGCAAAATATTGTTCGCACGTGTTATTATTTCTTTTCACCCTATTAATTCAAAATCAATAATAATCATATTCATAATTAATACTCATATAAATTAACTAAATAATGTCATATTCAATTTATTCACCTTATATTTATACGTTAACTAAATAACGCCATATTCAATTTATTCACCGTATATTTTTTCTTAAAGTTAGAAATATTTGAGAAGCATACACATTATTATCCATGATTAAAATTTACATAAAATAGAAATGGTTTAAAGCTAAAGTAAAGCGTCCTCTCATTGAATCCAATTTCTCTTGGATTTGTAGTTTAAAACAATATATTTCTTGATTAGTAATTTATTTTGATGATATGAATTCATTCAAAAGCCTTTAAAACTTATACAGTTTAGTTATTAATCATAGAAATTGCAAATGGTTTTTGAGAGAAGGAAATTAAGGAAATTTTGAATTTTGAATTAATATAGTAATTAAAAATTTATAGTTAAAAAATTCATAATTTATTAAATAAATAATTAAAAAATTAAATTTATTTTATTTTATTTTATAAATAATTAAATAATATAAAATCAAATATACATTAATTTATCAAAATTTATAATTACAAAATAATTTATTATTTATAAATAAATAATCAGTATAAAAATATTATATATTAATTTGTAAAAATTAAATAAATTAGTTTATAAGATTTTGGATAGATTTTTATTGTGTGTTTTATTAAAATATTTTTTGATGTGAAATTAATGGTTTAATTTTTTGTTTGTATAAGAGTGATATATTGGACATGATGAAGATGCAGATGCAGTCTTACAAAAAAACAAAAATTAAATAAATTTAATACATGATCATCCCTGCTTGTAGCAAACATATTCATGAAATTCACAAAAAAACATGTTATAAATAGAACTTGAAATTAAAAAAGAAAACAAATTTTCTTTAAAATGCATTTAATTAATTAAATTTTCAATTGATTTTAATTTATTCAATGAGTATGGGTAATTTTTTTTTTTTTTAAGTGAATATATTTGATATTCACCTGGAAAATTAAACAAATTTTCTTAAAATGTATTTAATTAATTAAATTGTCAATTGATTTTAATTTATTTATTCAATGAGTAGGGGCAATATAATTTTGAAATTTAAATTTTATAATTAAAGAGTGAATATATTTCCTATTCACTTTGATAAATTTTCAATTTTAACTTTCTTACACTTTTAAATTGATGTAATTTTTTTTAATAAATCTATTTATCTACCAAACATTTTTATTTTTTATTATTTAATTAGAAATTTTTGAGGTTTTTGGGATATTTTCTAGAAGATTGAAGTGTGAACTCTAAACAATTTAAGTAACTCAGAAGTTTTTCAAGGTGCTGAATTTATATATACAATAAAAAAATAGATTTTCAAAAACAAAAATCAAGGTTTCACCAAAAATCATTTGACCATATTCCAATGAAAAACTCCAAAACGTATAATAGTTAAACAATCACTTATATTTCATCAAACAAGTTATTCAAACAGATAACTTATAAAATCTATCATAATGAACGTGTAAGCATACATTTAACTTATTTACATCGAAGATTTTTTTTTTTTTTTTTTTTCCAACTAAAAATTCATGCCTGGCCTATCTCTCAACCATACATAATCATGCATAGTCCACATTCCTGTCGATCAAGTTAGGGTTTTTAGACATTTCTCCAATACAATGTGGGTGGTTATCAGGACACTGTTTATGGTTTTCACGACCACTCCGAATTAAGTCCAATGACCACCCGATGGTGGTTGGGCTTTCACGAATTTCGGGTGTATGGACCACCCTCTAACCTATTCAGTGTCTTAATGCATGTTTATAAAACCCGCTATGTTTGGGGGTGGCTGGTACAATTGTGGTCGCCAATTTCCACACATTAAGGCCATCATGCGTTGAAAAGTCGAATTAGAAAAATGCAGACTGCAACTCCAATTGGACTCTAAAATCAGAGGACTCCAAACACGATTTCCTTCTCCACATAGAAGTTGGTGTTCGCATGATATTCCCAACATTAACATGTGGCCTGCCTAAAATTCCATACCTACTTTGATGAGATAGGCATGAGAATGCAGACCTACTTTGATGGGATAACTTTTGAATTACTGTAACAGGTGGTAAATCTATGGAATGCTAGGTCTATTCTTGTCATAATATATGATTATACAAAAAGTAGTCAAAGATAATATTTCAGACCTACTTTGATGGGATAACTTTTGAATTAATGTGACAGGTGGTAAATCTATGGAATGCTATGTCTATTCTTGTCATAATATATGATTATACAAAAAGTAGTCAAAGATAACAGTTTGAGTGATTGCTAGTTGGTTTAATTCTTTTTTTTTCTGGTTTTTATTCTCTCGATTATATAAAAAAAAAAAAGTCAAAAGATAATAGTTTTAGTTTGAGTGATTGTTAGTTGGTTTAATTTTTACTTTCTTTTGTTTTTATTTTATGGAAATATGTGAATGTGTTTGTCTCTTCATTTGGTCCAGTCTTGATAATGAATCACACTTGTTGGTTTGGTCGGCCAAATTTTTTTCTTATGTGATTTCTACCGAAAGGCTTTGCTTAATTTGAATATATCTTTAAATATTTGGACATTTTGAAAATTTAAATATCTTAGTACCTGTCATTTCTGAAGTTAACAATTCACTTACCATTTAAAAAAAATATAATTATATAAACAACTATAATAAAAATATAAAAGGATAATAATTTTTTTTAATTATAAAAACAAATAAATTTATTTTTATTAGTCTATTCTCTAATTTTGCAAAAATATTTTAAAAAAATTAATTAAATCCATAGGCATATCTATTTTGGAACATGATTTTCAAAGTTTCAATTTAATTATCAATATTTATTAAGTGGATGGTAATGATTCAACCTTCACCTAATATTCTAGAATATTCTTAATAGTAGTGAGATATCAAAGATTGAGATTGATCTTAAAAATAGTCATCCCTTTTCTACTCTTTTAATTAAATTGATTAATTAAAAACTCCTTGGGGCCACCTACTCTTTGAGTCTAATCAATACAAGTTAAAGCATGCCTCTAGAGACTTGGACCTTGGTGGGTGTGGTATTAGTAAGCCATGGTATTGGACCACAATATTGTAACCAATACACATCCATCTTAATCATAGATCTATCATGCGCAAAGAGGGATCAAATGTCTTGAGGTGCAAACATCTTTTTAGAGTAAGAAACCTTGAAAAAGAAGGTTTTCACATTGAGAGATTTGATCACTTGTCTCATATATATATATATATATAATCAATGTGTAGAAAATTTCATTAGACACTTGGATTGTATATACCACATAAATTAAACTTCAATTCCAACAAATATTTAGTGGATTATAGTTTTGGGCCAAATGTGGTGATGAAATTTCAAAATTTTACTCTTTTATTGAATTGAAGCCCTCAAAATTCATATTAGCATTATGAATTTTGATTCAGAGTAAACACAAAATTTGTGGAGAATTATGTTGTTGTCCTCATGATTTTTTTTGCAAAAAACTTTAGTGTCATATAATTTGTTAATTTTGCATTAACTGAAACGCTTATCCTTGCAAATTTTTGCAAATTTTCACACATCTTAAAAGGTATCTGCGTGCTCCCGTAGCATAACTTAGTCTAAAATATGTAATTTTTAATATATATATATATATATATATATATATATATATATCTACACGAGAGAACCAAGTTTTTCCTATTTTTTTTTTTTTTTTATGCAAAATTATATATATATATATATATATATTTATTTTTCAAAGTTGGTCAAGTAATATTTCAATTGTATTTGGCAAACATATGTGTTGGTAAGTGTTTTTTTGAACTATTTAAATAAATTGAAAAAACAAGAGTACCCTTTTGAGGAGGACTCATAAACAAAGATAATGGTATTTTTTGAATTTTTTTTGTTGTGTATATTTTATGTTATTGTTTTTTTATTCAGCTCCTTTGAAATTATCCAAAAAAAGTTCAAGCATTATGTTTAAAAGAAATTAGATGAAAAATATCATATGAATTTGAAAGTGTCAAAATCATATGCCATTTGATAGAGAATTATTTCACAAATCCAAGATGATCAACTCGACCACTTAAGAACAAATTTTGCCCTAAATCCTCTAGGGTACAAAATGGTGTTGCAGAGAAATCTGCAGAAGGGATGTTAAAACTGTGTTTTTTAGGACCTTAGTAGCTCTCGATCGAGTGCTTAAAATTTTCGATCGAGCGCTTGAGTTCTAAATTCAAATAGATCGATCAAGGGTTAAAGAAACCCTCAATTGAGCCATGAATGTGGTTAACTATCGGCTCAATCGAGCCCTTTAAAATTTGTCGTTCACTAATCACACACCAACTTTTATCAATGGCATTGATGTTAAATTTTTTGGGCTAAGAGCTTGATTGAGCTCCTTCTGTCAACCCAAAAAAATAAAACAATCCAAATTCGAATGCATGAAAAAATAATAGTAAACACTCATTCATAAAAAATATCAGAACGTGAAAATTTCACAAGAATTCACAACAAACATGAAAAATTGGAGATTTCAATCTCAAAAAGGAAAGAAATTGACAAGCCCAGAGGAAATGTGAGAAAAAGCTAAAGAAAAGATGAGAAAGACGACAGACATTGAGAGAACAAGTAAATCATGTAATTCAAGAAATTCATGCAAATACAGGTAATTCACATTAAAACATTTATGAATGCGATGGATCCATAAATTAAATTGCAATAAGAAATTGGTCGCAAAATTCTAAAATATGTAATTCAAGTTGTCTCACTTCTCATATTACCTACTCCATATTGTATGCATTAGGAACTATGAATGAGAAAAAGAAAAGAAAAAGAGAATGAAATAATTGAACTAAGGTAAAATAAGCATTGAAAGTAATACCATGTAGTTAAAATTTGAGATATAACAACAACTAAAGAAAACCACTTGAAAGCATGCAAATTATTGAAAACCAGTTGAAACTAGGGTTTTTTGGAATTTTCTAAAACCACTTGAATTCATGCAAATTATGAACCACCTTCGAATTGTAATGATTTAGGATAACCTACAAGAACTAATGATATGATTTAACCAAAGAAAAACGTTATATTTTCATATATTATTTACATGAATTACAATTCATGGCAAAATTTATTTATAAGAGGGATTAACAAAAATGGTTGTCACATAGGTGCTCCAAAACCTATAAACATTAGCTTAATTGATGTTTGATATCCTTGTAGGAGTTAAAAGAGAGAAAATGTGTCAAGATCTAGGAGGAGCAAGAGTATCCCTCCTTCCAATGTGCATGTTGATAAGGTATTATTTTTTAAACATATAACAACATTAAATTTTCGTGGCATACATCATTATATATAACATTTAATGGTTCCCTGAACCCTAAATGATGATCATCCCTACCTTTGAAAACCTCACAAGTTTCTTCTTTCAATCCTCACTTGAAGGTTATGAGAATTTTTTAAAGAGAGCATGTTTTTTAAAGACATACAAAGTGTAGTGTAGATTCATGTTTGCACAAAAAGGAGTGTATTATTGCATATCAATATAATGCTCCATGGAAGGCTCATATGATTAATCAAATTAAATTCATAAATAGTAAATGCAAAAGAAATAAATTAGCATACATGTATTGATGATATGGTAGAAATGCTTACAATGTTAATCTTCTTAGACTATGGCAATCTAATGTTGATTGAATTATATTCCAAAGTATGGTTTAAAAGTAAAAAAGAGGAACCTTATTTTAAACATTGTCAAGATTTGATAAAAATAATTGAAAACATAAAGGACATTGGATATCGATCTTTGCATGTGCCTAAAAAGGTTCCTTGTAGAAACATATAGTTCAGGTGGGCACTCCAACATTGATGTTTCACTTTCCTATAGGTGAATTAATATTGATGCTTCACTTTCCTATGGGTGCATTGAAATCAATGCTTCACTTTGGTAGGTATGGGCACATTGATGCTTCTATAAGCTATAGGTGTAGTGATACTCTTGTTTTAATATGGGCACATCCATTCCCCTATGTCCTTGAAGCATTAATGCTTTTTAATGTACAATACTTTTTGAATAGTTTTGTAATAGTGTATGTTAATGTTTTAAGTGCAGTGCAATGATAAAAAAATCCTCTAATAAAACTTTTGATTGCTAAAAAAAATTATTTTAGTGAGAATTTTCTAAAGCTTTTGTCACCAATTTTGAAGTTTTTATTTTATTTTTTCTTTCTCAATCTTGTAATTTTTTTTAAATAATTTTTCTCAAAGTTGTAATACTAAAAAGTTAAGACTTAATTAACGATATATCACATTTTAGCATATTTAATTGGTTATTTCATTCCTACATACATCCCATTTTCATTTAATTTTCTATGTTAGTTATATTGCACTAGATAGATAAGAGAGTAAAACATGAGCTTGCCATTTCAATGATGAGATATTTTTTACTAGGTCAAAACCTTGTACCTAGTGTAAGGAGAGGACCCAAAACCCTGTACCAACATCTTGGTGTGAAAAAGAGGGCATCAATAGTAAGTTGACCATGTAAATCTATAATTTTAAATTTAGCATTTATAACTTATCATGGGTCTAAATTCTTGTGTGGGAAGACAACACTACTTTACAACAACAAAGTTCTATGCATAACATTCCCGACAAAGTAACGTATTTCTTTTCAAACTTTAAGGGTGAGAAGAAAACCATTAAACATTATAAAAAAATAAAATTATTTAACTAACATTATCCATAAAAATATTGTTGGGCACATATTTAAAATTAACTAAATAACATTATATTCAATTTATTCATCTTATACTTTTTATAATTAAAAAATATTTGAGAAACATACACATGGTTATTGATCCAGGAGGATTTCATTGATTCAGTTGCATAGGTGTTCAAGTGTCATCATCAGTATTCAGTGTTGTCGTCAATTCAGTTAAGCTTCGACAGTTCGACAGTGTTGGTTATGGATCATGTTGTTCATGTAATGTTTATGGTTTTCATGGCATTCAGTGGATATGGGTTTGTACCTGGCTATCGACAGTTCCGCTAGGATTGGTTGATGACATGTGTCATGTCATTGCCTCGTAGGTTGATCATCATTATGGGTTGTCATCCACATTGCAGGGTTTGATATGGTTTGTCGACATAGGTTATCGTCCTGTGATATTGGTACAAATGTAACTTTGTGACGAAGAAAAGGTACATAGGTTATTTTGTGAAACCTAAACCTAATGCTAAAAACCTAAACCCTAAGTGCATTAACCTAACACCTAAGCCCTAAACCATGTATCAAAGCCTAATTCTATACCTAATGAATCATTGCCTAAGTCTAAACCCCTAAACCTATGCTCATATAACTCTCGGACTATATTCATATGTTAACACATTGTAAAAAAAATATAAAACCAAAACCACAGGCCCTAACTGCCAGATTAACCGTTGGGACAGCTAACCATGTCGGAGGACATGTGAACACTGCATTGTAAAACCGTCGGAGGTATGTGTTAACAATATCTGAGTTTGACCACGTTAGAACTGCAGTCACCATGTGATCAGTGTGTAAGCCTTGGATTTAACCACATTGCAGATGTTAGTTCCCTGACTGCTAACCATAACCGCGGTGGGAACTATGCCATGTGAACGACTGCGAGGATTCAACGTCAGGGTTAGTGTCAGGCAGTTAGAACCGTTAGCAGCACTGCCATTGGATAGCTGTCACATGCAAACCGCCGCCGCACCGCTATTCGGAACCACCAGAGGGTAACTACGAAGTTGGAAGCCTGTGATTAGACCGCAGTTATCATATGCCAATGGTTGAGCCATCGCGCGCAGTTAGAGAACAAGTAACGGTTTCGGATATATTATAAGGTCTATTTATGGGTTTTTATGGTTCAGTTTGATTTAAAACTAATTCGATGACCATGCACCTAGCCTATGTGTCATTAAACCACAAGACCGATTATTAAACCTGACCAATTTGCAACCAAATGCATCTACAAACTAGCCAAGGTGGTTTTCCTATACCTGCAGGCCTTTAAAAGGTGGATTTTCCTTCATTGATCATGAGGAGTGGTTTTTGACTTTTTGCTTGCAGATTCTAGAGGTCATAGGCAGTTTTGTTTTTAGTGTTACGGGAGCATCCAGAGTTGGAATTGGGAACCATAAGAGGCATTAGAAAGCTGGTTCAGAGGGCTATCTGATGATAGTGATCAAAAGTGCTTACATGCACATTCAGACTGAACAAATCTTTGTGTAATCAACACCTTCTTCTCATTCCTAATAAAAAACGGTCGCCCATCTTAAAAGCGAACCTGGAGACATAGTCCATCAGGGACGAACTCCGTCATCAATCTTGCTATTTGGTATCGCTGTGTTTTTACTGTTTTCACTTTTGTTATGCATTGTTTATATGTTTGATCAGCTGTCGTAAAGTGTTCTTCTCAAGCAGTGTACCTCGATTCCTGTGCTTTCAGTTATCATTAAAATCATTAATGGTTAATCAATTCTACATCAGATTTAGTTTATGATCATGTCAGATCATATAATTTGGTATCAGAGAAGGTTGCGTTTGTAGAATTTGTCATTGAATGTTAACCAGGTCAAAGTCACAACGAGGAGAAGGAATCCTTGAGAAGATCGATCGAAAGATTGGAAAGCGATGAGTCATTCATAAATCGACCATGTCAGGATCTGATGTAGGTGAAAACACTGAAACTAAGATGAGTGAAGAACAATTTCAGCAAGAATTCTTAACTATGCAGCAGATGTTGGGAGAATTGTATGAAGACAAGAAGGCGAGAGATGCAACTTCTTCTTCAAAGGCATCGAAGAAGGACAAAGCTAAAGGGAAGACTGATAAACCTCCTTCACCTCCATCATCTCCATCTTCTTCTTCTTCTTCTTCTTCTTCTTCCAGTGTAGAATCTGAAACAAAAAAGAAACTTGAGAAAACATCTCTTTTGAAACTTGATGTGAAATTTGAGTTACCTTTTTATGATGGCGAAATGAATCCTAAAAAGCTAGATAATTGGATTAAGCGGTTAGAAGTGTATTGTCGCATTTAGAACATTTCTAGCGATAAAACTAAAATTCAGTTAGCTACACATAGAATGGGGGGAAGAACTTTAATCTAGTGGGAAAGTAAAACTCAGCTAGATGTAAAGCGTAAAGGAAAAGTCATCTATTCATGGTCTAAGTTTTTAAAAGCTCTTAGGAAACAATTCTATCCTTTAGGATACATGCAACAATCTGTTATTGATTGACAACATCTGAGGTAAGGTAAAGGACAGAGTGTTTAGGAGTTTACTCAGGAGTTCAGAAAGAAAGCATTGGCACTTGATATTTCATTGGATACATGTGAAACTTTGTTAAAATACATCGGCAGTTTACATTCATATTTGCAACATACTTTATTGATGTTTAATCCTGATGATTTTGATGAGGTGTGTGTTCAGGCCATACATATTGAATCAGGTGGCAGACCATTCAAGTTTTCATCGCAGTCATCCAAAGAGTTGGAAACCAAAGATTCCAGTGACAGTAAGGGGAAGAACAATTCGAAGAGAAAGAAATCAATGATCGTTCAAAAGGAAAGACCTACTTGTTCTCATTGCCAGAGAATCAGTCATGATGAATCAAAGTGCTGGAAACTTCATCCAGAACTTAAGCTCAAAAAGTTCCTTAAGGAGAAGGATGAAAAGAAGGCCATTGCAACAGTCCAGCAGGATCTAGGTTTAGATTCAGGTGATGAAAGGAGGATAACCGCCATGGTTACGACAGGTAAAACTTCTGACACTGGTTCAAGTTTGAAAACTATTACATCTTCATCAAACATAAATCCTTCACATGAGGATAAAAGAGTTGAATTGTTTAACATAAGGACAACTTCTAAGAATACAAAGATAGATACAATGTTTGACAGCAGATCACAGGCGAATTTAATCTCTGAATATTTAGTTAAATGTTTGGGTTTGGAAACATGGAATCATCCAAGACCTTACCCATTAGGATGGCTAAATAAATCAACTCAGATAAAGGTCACCAAACAGTGTTGATTAAGATTTGCCATAATAGTTAATTACATTGATGAAGTGGAATTAGATGTGGTTCCAGCAAACATATGTGGAGTTTTCTTAGGAAGTCCTTATCTTTATGATCGTGATGTAGTATTTTATAGGAGAGAACATAAATATCACCTTAAGAAAGATGGGTTTGAATTTATTGTTAGGGCACATCAAAACAAAAAGCACTTGAATTCAGTTTAAAATGTTAATCAGATGAAGCGATTAATAAGTTCAAACAAGAGGTTTGTAATAATGTGTGTAAAGGATCAACATAACAATCAACATGATTCTTGTTTAAGTTATGCAACTCAGCTTAAAGATGGTTTGCTTAAAAAGATAGAAACTTGTTCAATTCTATGTAAAACCAAACATCTTATTCATAAGTAGGGATTACAACATGAATTACAGTTTATGCCTAAATCTCCTCTTCCTAATGTCAGAATGAATCAAATCAATTTAAGTTTGGAACTTAACAGTTGCAGGGATACAGGTCAGTATTGGGGAAAGTCAATGTTCAATTTCTCTTTTATTGTGTTGCCATGTCATGTCTTGAACAAGTTTGGAAACCTCTCTTCAAGTGGAGAGGAAACCTATTTGTTTTCATATCAAAGCCTTTTCTAAAGAAGTGTCAAAGTATCTAAAGGGAACTTATGCATTAGAGGAAAGTGCTAATCAATGGAAACATCATTTAAATGAAGGAAAAGTGATTCAAACAAATCAACAGCTAAATCAATACTTTCAGAATCAAACTAAGTTGTAGCAAATTTCACCTTATAGTTGGATAGGTTCATTGCAACAAGTTCACTTAGTAATCAAGAATCAAGAAAGTATAGCTGGTTTGATGTCAAGTATATCTTTGATTGTCTCTGTCATTCCACAAAATAGATTGTTTATACATGTTGATGGTATTAAACAACATTCAGTAGAGACTATTTTCAAAGATTATGAATCACTAACTTATGGTTCTTCGTGGAAAGAATTCAATTGCCATGTTTATAGCAGGTTGTTTGCCCATCGTCGCAAGTTGTTCATATTGCGGATGGATGAAACAGGTCACCGACTTGAAAAGTACCATGGCCAACATAATCAGGGTCATCACTTGCAAGTGATTGATCGAATGTATTGGTACATCGTCAGGTCAAGGTGGAAAGAGAGGGAGTTCTACCCTCATCAACTAATTTTTTAGTCAAACTTTTGTGGTCCAAAAGCTTTCAAGTGTAGAGGAATGATCCAGGAGGATTCTGTCGATTCAATTACACAGGTATTCAAGTGTCGTCATCAGTGTTCACTATCGTCGTCAATTTAGTTTAGCTTCGACAGTCGACAGTGTTGGTTATGGATCAGGTTGTTCAGGTAATGTTTATGGTTTTCATGGCGTTCAGTGGATATGGGTTTGTACCTGGCTGTCGACTTGTGTCCATCGACAGTTCCGCCAGGATTGGTCAATGACATGTGTCGTGTCGTTGCCTCGCAAGTTGATCATCATTATGGTTTGTCGACATAGGTTATCATCCTATGATATTGGTACAAATGTCACTTTGTGATGAAGAAAAGGTACATAGGTTATTTTGTGAAACCTAAACCTAATACAAACCTAATGCTAAAAACCTAAACCCTAAGTGCATTAACCTAACACCTAAGCCCTAAACCATGTATCAAAGCCTAATTCTATACCTAATGAATCATTGCCTAAGTCTAAACCCCTAAACCTATGCTCATATAACTCTCAGACTATATTCATATGTTAAAACATTGTAAAACAAATATAAAACCAAAACCACAGGCCCTAACCGCCAGATTAACCGTCGGGACAGCTAACCATGTTGGAGGACATGTGAAAACTGCATTGTAAAATTGTTAGAGGTATGTGCTAACAGTTTCAGAGTCTGACCGCGTCGGAATCGCATCACCATGTGATCAGTGTGTAAGCCTTGGAGTTAACCGCATCGCAGATGTCAGTTCCCTGACCGTTAACTGTAACCGTGGCGGGAACTATGCCATGTGAACAACTACGAGGATTCACCGTCAGGGTTAGCACCGGGCAATGAGAACCATTAGCAACACTGTCGTTGGATAGCTGTCACATGCAAACCGCTACCGCACCGCTAGCTGGAACCGCCGAAGGGTAACTACGGAGTTGGCAGCCTGCGGTTAGACCGCAGTTATCACATGCCAACGGTTAAGCCATCGTGCGTGGTTAGAGAATAGCTAATGGTTTCAGATATATTATAAGGTCTATTTATGGGTTTTTATGGTTCAGTTTGATTTAAAACTAATTCGATGACCATGCACCTAGCCTATGTGTCATTAAACCACAAGATCGATTCCTAAACCTGACCAGTTTGAAACCAAATGCATCTACAAACTAGCCAAGGTGGTTTTCCTGTACATGCAGGCCTTTAAAAGGCAGATTTGCCTTCTTTGATAAGGAGGAGTGGTTTTTGACTTTTTGCTTGCAGATTCTAGAGGTCATAGGTAGTTTTGTTTTCAGTGTTACGGGAGCATCTAGAGTCGGAATTAGGAACCATAAGAGGCGTTGGAAAGCTGGTTCAGAGGGCTATCTGATGACAATGATTAGAGGTGCCTGCGTGCACATTCATACTGATCAAATCTCTATGTAATCAACACCTTCTTCTCATTCCTAATAAAAAACGGTTTCCCATCTTGAAAGCGGACCCGGAGACGTAGTCCATCAGGGACGAACTCTGTCATCAATCTTAATGTCTAGTATCGCTGTGTTTTTACTGTTTTCACTTATGTTATACATCGTTTATATGTTTGATCAACTGTCTTAAAGTGTTCTTCTCAAGCAGTTTACCTCAATTTCCGTGCTTTCACTTATCATTCAAATCATTAATGGTTAATCAATTCTACATCAGTTTTAGTTTATGATCATTTCAGATCAGTTATTCATAATTAAAATAATATTTTTTTAGAAACATACACATTGTTACTGAGAAATACTTTTTATTAAAGCTAACTAAAGCGTCCTCTCTTTGAATCCAATTCCTCTTAGATTTGTAGTTTCAAAAAAATATATTTCTTGTTTAGTAATTTTGATGATATGGACCAATTCAATAATCTTTAAAACTCCTGTAGTTTAACTATTAATCATAGAAATGGTTTTTAATGGAATGAAATTTTGAATTTTGAATTAATATATTAATACATTAATTAAAAATTTATAATCTATTAAATAAATGATTAAAAAAAATTAAATTGAATTTATTTTACACTATAAATAATTAAATAATATAAAATTATATATATTAATTTTTCAAAATTTATAATTACAAAATAAAATAATAAAATAATATAAAACTATATATATTGATTTGTCAAAATTTATAATTAAAAAAATAGTTTATTATTGATATTATATATAAACTTGTTAAAATATGTAAATCTAAGATATATCATAAATATAAAACTAAATAAATTAAATACATGGTCATTTCTTACTATAGCAATTAGGTAGATGGTAAGCATTTAATTTTAACTAAATATTTTAGAATATGTTTTTTAGTAGTAGTGAGATTTTAGCTTTTTAATTAAATTGATTAATTAAAAAAAATTATATGAATATGATCTAAATTTTTTAATTTTTTTTTACAGTAATGATCTAATAACTAAATAAGATCAAAAAAATCTACTATTTAAACTATATTCCAATCAAAAACTCCAAAACATCTAATAGTTAAACAACGCCTTTTATTTCATCAAACACTGCTTACTTCGGAAACGGATCATCCTAGGCATTGGCATATGGGCACACGTTCAACCTGTTTACATTTTCACAGTTAAAAATTACCACGTTCGAGAGTTACTGTCGATCAGGTTAGGGTTTTTACTGACGCTAAGCATTTCTCTAACAAAATGTGGGTGGTGATCAGGACACTATTTATGGTTTTCACGCACGTGGCAATTATTCGTATGTTTTCATCTTCGGGACCACTCGGATTGAAGTCCAATGACCACCCGATGGTAGTTGGGCTTTCACGAATTTCGGGTCTGTGGATCACCCTGTAACCTATTCAGTCTCTTGGCTTGTACGTCCATGTTTATAAAATCCGCTATGTTGGGGGTCACGGGTACAATTGTGGACGCCAATTTCAATCCATTAAGGCTATAATGATGAAGAATAGAGACAATATTTTCAGTTTATACGAGGATGTATACTACACATCTATTTCATTTAATTTTACGTATCGCAATTTTTAACAACTAATTAATTCTTAATGGTGTTCCTCTAGGCATTACTAAATATATCTTGATGAGTAGTTTTAATAATTTACTTCATCAAGATTACTCTTGAAATAATTTGTTTCTTTGCTAAAGTTTGAAATAATTGAAAGATATTTCGATGATTTTTTTATTATCTATAGTCTATTTTGCACATCCAAGAAATAATGTATTTTTGAATTTTTTTTAATAAGTGGCCAGATTTATAAAATCTTTACATCCGAACAATTATCACGTCTCTTTCAAGAATATTTTGATTTGATTTGAATGTTTATAAATATATCTTTTCCTCTTATAAATATTTTGAATACATTGTTGTATGCAATTATCTATTAGTAATTTTGAATACATTTTGAATATATGTAATTGTATATTACTAATTAGTTGGTGATGAATAAGGGAGACGATCTTGTCAAGGATTAATTTGCACTTTGCAGGAGGATTAATTATGCACATCTATTTCATTTCAATTCTACGTATCACAACTTTTGACAGCTAATTAAGTCTTAATAGTGTCCCTCTAGGTATTACTAAATATATCTTGAAAAATATGTTTTTTAATAATTTATAGCCTCGAGATTAACATATAATGCATCTAATGGAAGAAATCAAATAGGATTATAAAACAACATCTACACTAAAATCAATGTATCTAATGCAAGCAATCAAATGAGATTAGAAATCTGAATGTACACTGAAATCAATGGATCTAGTGTAGGCAATCAAATAGGATTAGAATTCCACATCTACACTGAAATCAATACATCTAGTGCAAGCAATCAAATATGGTTTGAAATCAACACCTACATTAAAGTCAATGCATCTAGTGCATGCAATAAAATAATGATAGAAATCACCAACTACACTGAAATAAATGCATATAGTGCATGCAATAAAATAATGATAGAAATCACCAACTACACTGAAATAAATGCATATAGTGTAAGAAATCTTCTTCCCTCTCTTCCCTCTCCATGTAATCTTGAAAAATATTTTTAATAATTTACAACCTCAAGATTAACAACATATAATCCATCTAATGTAAGCACTGAAATAGGATTAGAAAACAACATCTACACTGAAATTAGTGCATCTAATGCAAGCAATCAAATAAGCCTAGAAATCAACATCTTCACTGAAATCCATGCATCTAGTGCAAGCAATCAAATATAATTAGAAAGAGTGTTCCACGGGGATGCTTCCCCACACCTGGGAATATTCCTCGCTCCCTCGTGCTTCGAGGACTTGGGGTCGCTTGAGGGTCATTTCTCGATGCTCCCAAAAAAAGTGTATGCACAGAAACTTCAAAGGGGGTCGTTTCCTCAAAAAAGGAGATTGTTTCCTAAAAAAAAGGGGTCGATTTTGAGATGACAACCCAAGTAACATTAGATGGAAATATCACAAATCAATCTCTTCCTCCTCCTCCTTCAGATCTTCCAGCCTGCTAGCTCTCAATACACCACCGATGCTTCTACTCGCAGCTCAAACATGCTGGTATTTATGAAAACATATATGTATGTGGACTTAATATAAGTTGTTAAAGGTGATAGAAAACTAATTTTCTCAGCTCGTGGATAGGAAAGGGCCATATATTAGTGCATCAGTGATGTTGTGTCCCAACTTTGTCGATATTGACTTGATGACATGAATGGTAATACTGATTTTGTTATGACTTTCCCATTCTCATGGTTGCAAGTCGTGATACATGTAGTTTCATGGGACAAAATTTATGTAAACCCGACAATTTTCTAAATTTCCATGCACTCAGGTTTGTTGAACATGCTAACATGTTGCAGTCATATTTTGAATTTTAATAAATGCAAAAAACTATAAAAAGTTCTCATTTAAGAAACATTTACTGACACTAATTTTAGTAAGCTAAAACTAACATTACGTTTCCCTTTTAACTATAGAAATTTGAATCTTGATGTATCAGACATGAATTTTATTTCAATATTCAATATTCACAGTTGGATCTTCAATATGGTTTAAAGTTTTAAACTTTTATTTTCATTGTACATTGTTATAGTTACATGTATGATTGTATCATGCTTTTCGTTTTAAATATGCTTTAGTTATATGATTCATCGATTTATTTTTCATGATGTAAGTGTTATATAATGATAAAGACAGTTAAATTATAAAATTTCAATGATATATTTATAAGTTTTTAGTATTTTTATTTTATTATTTTTGTCGGGGTCCCTTGTGTTAAATACCCCGACGTCCCCCCACGTTTCCTAAAAATTGGCAGGGACCTTTTGCATACTTCATTCCTGCATATCCCCACTCCCCCATCCCTACGTTTAGGAAACTTGATGGAACATTGATTAGAAATCACCTACGCTGAAATTAATGCATCTAGTGCAGGCAATCAAATAGGATTAGAAATCACCATCTACACTAAAATCAATGCATATAGAGCAAGCAATGAAATAGGATTAGAAATAAACATCTACACTAAAATTAATGCATCTAGTGCAAACAATCAAATAAGTTTAGAAATCATCATCTATAGTGAAATCAATGCATATAGTGCAAACAATCAAATAGGGTTAGAAATCATCATCTACATTGAAATCAATGCATCTAGTGCAAGAAATCTTCTCCCTCCTCTCCCCACACCCCCCCCCCCCCCCCCATCTATATATATATCTCCTTCCATCTCACCTTCTTTGTCTTTCTATCACACCCCCCCAACACACATGCTCTCTCTCTCCATATCTATCTATCTCTCCCTCCCTCTCTCCCTCTCTCTATCTCTCTCTTCTTCCTTGATCTGTAATTGATCTAAGACAAAAAATAAGGTATTACAAACTCATGTGCATGGATGTGCCTATGTCATTTTGTGCAACGGGTCGATAAGATTGCAAAATACACATGCAATGAAGTAGTTAAAGAAAACATAACAGGAAACACATATAAAAACAACAATTTTAATAAGGAGTTCACCCAATACTCCTGGGCTACGTCCCCTGATCCAACCTTCAGTAGTGGCCTCTCTATTATGTTTTCAAAGCAGAGTTTTTACAATAGTGAGCTCAATTTGAGTCTCACACAACATATATAAATCAGAAAGACTGTACTTGGATCCCCCAAGTCTCTAGAGTACACAGACTCTCCTGACTGACTCTCGACCTCTATTGGTCACAGTAGTATAAGCCCAATCTGAGACTCATATATGACAGGCATTACAGAGGAGTACGCTTGAACCTCTCAAACCTTCTCTGGAGTGCACAAACTCTTTGTCTCTGTCTTAATCCTTGCTCAATGGTGCCTTTGCTTCTGTAGGTCAGCTCAGCTTCTTCTCTCTACTCTCGGCTTACTGCCTACTACTCTTTCTGCCCTTTGTGTCAATTGGTGGCTTTTAAGCCAATCTGCTTCCTGGCTGTTCATTTCCACTTCGCGGCTTTCTGGTTCCCCTGCCTCTGTCCGTTTGAATCCCTTTGTCCTGCATAATCAGTCACTGTATAACGCTTCACAGGGAGGTGGCCACCTATTTCATAACGGATGAGTGTCAGTTCTCTTGGACATATTTGAAACAATCGTTTTTTCTGTTAACTCCAAGAATACCCATGAAACATGACCTTTTGCCAATGCATTGTCCATATCGGACTTCAAATCCTATACAACTCTGCCTGTTGACCCGTCAAATTCGATCATCCATCGGAATGCGTCTCCGCCGTTGATCTCGGGGCCCTAGATCCTATGGTCATCGTTCATATCGGCGGCTAAGTAGCATGATGTTTACCTGTTCGATGTGAAAGATTTTCTCTCTCTTCCACCAGACACGTGGCACTCACTGTATGGCATTGGGCGAAACTCGATTGAAATCGCTTACCACTCGTAGCCCCTTCGATATTCTACCGGTTTTGTGGAATCCCACTTTCATGGAATCGGAATGATATCCGTTGCATTTTATAATTTTTCGGGTTCGGGTGCTTGCAACCTTTCCTTCTTTGAGGGGTTTACCTTGCGATATGCTCAAAACTACCCCCGTTTCTCGAAATGGCCTCTACATTTGTTAATTTGTGATAGCGTGCGTTACCATGGGCCGACGGTCCTCGTTGCTCCACGCTGATCACAAATTGTAACTGTTATGAGGATATCTTCGATAAGCTTGATCTTTGTAAGACTTTTAATCCTTGACATGATTTTTAAAGAGTTCATGAAAACCTAGAGAGTGTTCTAGTATCCAATTTGGATCACAACCTTCCCATTGAAAAAGATTTTGGACCACCAAAGTTGGTTTTTAAGCATCAATCAAGTGAGGATATAGATTCCTCACTTGCCCAAATTCTATCCATCTTGCACTGCTTGGTTTTGAACCTTTGAGTCCAATCTTGAGGTACTCAACATCCCCTCTACGCGTAGTTCTCACCTTCTTGTCCAGAACTGTGTCTTCCTGTAATTCATTGAGATATTCACGCAACAGATCATCAATAGAAGGCAATTGACTCTGCTCTTCGGGATCTTCAATCCATGAAGGTTCAAACAGTCTCAAGCTTTCTGCATTAACTATTGAATAGATGTGCATGTAAGTTGGCAAATCAAGGCAAAAAGCATTCTCACCAATTTTCTCAAGTATCCTGAAAGGTCCATACCTTATTGGCTTCAGCTTCTTACCTTCACCTTGCATTCTGTCTTTGCTGATATACAACCAGACTTGATCACCAACTTGGAAACTATGCTCAGTTCGATGCTTATCATGCCTTGCCTTGTACTTGGCTTGGCTCTTTTCCAATTGTTCCTGTACTGCCTGGTGAATCTCTTTGATTTGTTCAAGGAAATTGGTTGCTTTGTCCACATCACTGTGTCCATAAACCACTATGTCTTTACCAAAGACAAAATCCAAGGGAGACCTTGGTGTGAAACCAAAACAGGGCTCAAAAGGAGATCTCTGTGTAGAAGAATGTTTAGCACGGTTGTACGCATGTTGCACATAACACAAATGTTCATCCTAAAGCTTGGGATGCTGGCTGCAATAGCCTCTGAGCAATTGGATCACTGTCTGGTTGACCACCTCTGTTTGTCCATTTGTTTGTGGATGAAAGGCTGTGATCTTATTAAGTCTGGTTTCCATCAATTCCCACAGACTCGACCAAAATTTCCCAACAAATCGGGAATCTCGATCAGATACAATGGAAGTGGGTAATCCAAAATGAACCCATACATGCTGAAAGAACAACTTTGTTGTTTGTTCAACTGTAATATGTTTGTTACAAGGTATTAAAATACACATTTTTCTGAACCTATCCACAACAACATATAAATAGTCATGACCTTTTCTAGATTTAGGCAATCCCCCAACAAATTCCATGGAAACACTTTCCCAAGGATGAGAAGGAACTGGTAGTGGAGTGTACAAGCCTAGTTTTCTATTGTTGGGCTTGCTTTTAGCACACATGGTACACCCTCTTACATATCTAGAAACCGTTTCATGCATTTTTGGCCAATAACAAAATCTTTGCAGCTGTGCAACTGTTTTACTTACACCAAAGTGACCTGATATTAGAGAAGTGTGTGCTTCTCGAATTATATTTACTCTTTCGGTTTGAGGAATGCATAACTTTCCAAAATGATACAAGAGTTGGTCCTTAACATGATAATCCAATTCTTCTACTTGTTTTCCATGACTTAAAGTTGCATATACATCTTTGAAATCTATATCTTGAGCATATTGTTCAATGTAGCTTTCATGCAATACTAAATTATGCTTAAGTATAGTAGATGCATTTATGATTGGTCTGGATAACATATCTGCAACATTATTGTGTATGCCCTTTTTATATCTAATGACAAGATGAAACTGTTATAGAAAACCCATCCACCTATAGTGTCTTGATCGCTGCCACTTAGTTTGTGAGTGTATATATTGAAGTGTTTGATGATCAGTATGTATAACTGTTTCTTTGCCCATTAGATAATGTTTCCACTTTTTCACACTCTGTACTAATGCATACAATTCTTTATCATATGTGGGATAATTAACTACTGCAGAATTAAATGTCTCAGAATGATAACATATGGGTTTACCGTGCTGCATCAACATTGCTCCCATGGCATAATCACTGGCATCCATTTCAATCTCAAAGGGTCTTTGAAGATCGGGCAGTGCTAGTACTCGTGCTGTACTAATCTTTTCTTTTAAGGCGTCGAAGGCTTTCTATTGTTTGCCTCCCCACTGAAACACCTTGTTCAATCATGTTAAAGCATGTAAGGGAGCTGCAATCAAGGAAAAGTTAGAAATAAACTTTCTCCAATACTGTGCTGCTCCTAGGAAGCTTCTAACTTCTGTAGTAGATTTGGGTTTAGGCCAGTTTACAATGACTGCAACTTTAGAGGAATCTATCTTCAATTCACCACCCCCTACAATATGACCCAAATAATTCAAATATGTTTTGCCAAATTCACATTTTGATAGCTTAACATAAATATTTTCTCTTTTCAAAACATCTAGAGTCTGCTTTACATGCTTCAAATGTTCTTCCCATGTTTTACTAAATACAAGAATGTCATCTAGATATACAATGACAAAATCATCAATAAAAGGCCTGAGTACATCATTCATTACTCTCATGAAAGTAGCATGAACATTAGTTAAGCCAAAAGGCATAACTAACCACTCATACAATCCCTGCTTTGTTTTGAAAGCAGTCTTCCATGCATCTTGCTCTGTGACTCTGACTTGATGGTAGCCACTATGCAAGTCCAACTTGGAAAAGTAAACAACTTCTTTCAACTGATCTAATAGATCATTTATATGAGGAAGGGGATAATGGTTTTTGATCGTTATCTTATTCAATGCTCGGTAATCAATGCACATTCTCCATGAGCCATCTTTCTTTCTCACCAAGACAATCGGAGACCCACATGGTGATGTGCCAGGTCTTATGAACCCTTTCTCGAGCAGCTCCTGTACCTGCTTCTTGATTTCCACATTCTCTAAAGCGGATAACCTGTACATTCTGATGTTAGGCAATGGAGCATCTTGCTGCAAATTAATATCATGTACTATTTCCTTTTTGGGTGGCAGAACTTTAGGTTCTTGAAATAGCATGTCATATTCTGAAACAACTTTTTCTAAATCAACTTGTTGTTTAGCATCACAGCCTTCAAATATATTGGTTTTATCAGGTTTCTTTTCCTTTACAACCATCAGTAAAAATTGTTTGCATGAATTTACACTTCTTTTCATCTGCCCTGAGTTTATGAGAGTATAATTATTCTTGAGTTTATGAGCTCTTACAATATATTCAATTCCATCTTTAATGAGTTGATGCTTATTTTCAGCTCTATAGAAAATTGCTCTTCTATCATACATGTAAGGACTTCCCAAAACAATTCCACATATATCCAAGGGAATTACATCTAACTCAACCTCATCTACAAATGATGAACCAATGGCAACCCTAAGTTTACATTGTCTAGTCACTTGTAGCTTTGTGTGGTTAGTAATCCTAGTTTCTTTACAATTGCTTCAGAAATTAAGTTTACTTTTGAACCACTATCAAATAAAGTATCAATCTTTTGATGCTTGGAAATAACTCTAATATGAAAAAGCTCGTGTCTTCTTCTCTCATTTTCTTCACTATAAATAGTTTGTGCAGAATTACTAGTATATGCTTCACAATTTTTACTTTTTATACCTGTAACTGTGATTGTTGTTTCATCCCTTGAGTCTAACCCCAAATCCTTCTGAATAGCTGCAACAATCTTCTTCTTTTTTCCATCGTACTTTTTAGTTTTAGCTTTGGATGCAGAATCCAACAGTGTTCATCATCATGCCCATCCTGCTTGCAGTGAGTGCACGAAGGTTTGGTCTTTTGTACAACATTTGACTTCCCCTATTTCCATTTCTGCTTTCTCTTTTCCTTGTTCTTGCTTGCAGTGGGTTTTGATGATCCCCTAACTTCTGGGTTCACATTCTTTCCCCTAGCCTCTAGATGTGTAGTCTGAATAGATACCTCATCTATGCTAGTAGGATTAAACATGAGAATGGTATGTCTCAAATAACTATGTTGACCACCTATATACTTCAACAGAGTTTCAGGTGAGTCTAAAGAAATGCCTAGAATCAAAGCTCTTTTTCTAAATTCTTGGGTGTAAATTTGTACACTTTTCCCTTTCAATTGGCAAAGAGTTTGCCAACTCATCATAGCTTGCTGCATATAAGCTAGTGGATAGAATTGTTTTTTAATTGCATAAACAAATTCACTCCAGACAGAAAGGATTTTACCATGCTTCTTCATGTCAGCTTGTGTCCTGCCTTCCCACCATACCAAGGCAATTCCTCCAAGGCGTAGGCTGGCCAACTAAATCTTACTTCTATCTGAGTCAATGCTCTGCACCCTACAATACACATCAATCTGTCTAATCCAATTATCCAACTTCTCTGCATTCAACTCTCCATCATATATTGGAAAATCAAATTTAACATCTAATTTAATCAAAGATGTTTTATTTTTATTTTCAGGGCTATTAGGAGGTGTGGGAAGCTTTTCTTCTTTCCCTTTGCCTTTAGAATGGTCATTGAGGAGAGATTCTTCTGCTCCTTTGTTATGCTAGGAAGTTGAAGAATCTTCACTTCGACCTTTCTTAAATTCTCTATACATTTCCTCTACCATGTCTCTCATAGTCAAGAAATTTTCCATGAACTGAGGGTCTAATTCCAAGGGAATCTCTTCTGACATTTTCCTCCTAGTATAGACTCTACCAATTTCTAG
The DNA here is from genome assembly GCA_031772625.1 of Pinus tabuliformis. NCBI lineage: Eukaryota > Viridiplantae > Streptophyta > Pinopsida > Pinales > Pinaceae > Pinus > Pinus tabuliformis. Next base: position 1,668,031,228 of record CM062816.1, on the reverse strand, counting down.
ATTAAATTCGGCTAATTCTCCTCCTCCTAGTTTAAGCTTTGATCTAGTTATCATTCACTAACAATCTAGCACAAGTTTGTTTAACCTTAGCAACCTAAAGCTCTGATACCACTTGATCTGTAATTGATCTAAGAAAAACAATAAGGTATTAGAGACTCATGTGCATGGATGTGCCTATGTTATTTTGTGCAACGGATTGACAAGATTGTGAAATACACAAGAAATGAAGTAGTTAAAGAAAACATAACAGGCAACACATATAAACACAACACGTTTAATAAGGTGTTCACCCAATACTCCTGGGCTACGTCTCCCAGTCCAGCCTTCAGTGGTGGCCTCTCTATTATGTTTTCAAAGTAGAATTTTTACAATAGTGAGCTCAATTTGAGTCTCACACAACAGATATAAATCAGCAAGACTGTACTTGGATCCCCCAAGTCTCTAGAGTACACAGACTCTTCTTATTGACTCTCGACCTCTTTTGGTCACAGTAGTATGAGCCCAATCTGAGACTCATACATGACAAGCATTACAGAGGAGTGTGCTTGAACCTCTCAAGCATTCTCTGGAGTGCACAGACTCTCTGTCTCTGTCTTAATCCTGTCTAGATGCTACCTTTGCTTTTGTAGGTTAGCTCGACTTCTTCTCTCTACTTTTGGCTTATTGCCTACTACTCTCTCTACCCTTTGCTCTTGTCAGTTGGTGGATTTTAAGCCAATTTGCTTCCTAGTTGTTCGTTTCCACTTCCCGAATTTTCGGTTCCCCTGCCTCTGTCTGTTTGAATCCCTCTGTCCTGCGTAATCAGTCACTGTATAATGCTTCACAGGGAGGTGGTCACCTATTTCATAACGGATGAGTGTCAGTTCTCTTGGACATATTTGAAACGATCATTTTTTCCGTTTACTCCAAGAATACCAGTGAAACACGACCTTCTACCAACACATCATCCATATCGGACTTCAAATCCTATACAATTCTGTTTGTTGACCCCGTCAAATCCGGTCATCCATCGGAACGCATCTCCGCCATTGATCTGGGGGCCCCAGATCCTACGGTCATCATTCATATCGGGCGACTAAGTAGCATGATGTTTACCTGTCCGATGTGAACGGTTTTCTCTCTCTTCTGTCGGACGCGTGGCACTCGCTGTATGGCATCGGGCAGAACTCGGTTGAAACCACTTACCGCTCGTAGCCCCTCCGATATTCTGCCGGTTTTGTGGAATCTCGCTTTCACGAAATCAGAATGATATCCATTGCATTTTATAATTTTTCGGGTCCGGGTGCTTGCTTCCTTTCCTTCTTTGAGGGGTTTTCCCTACGATATGCGATCTTGTCACTAATCACATATCAAAAACTACCCCCGTTTCTCGAAATGGCCTCTACATTTGCTAATTTGCGATAGTGCGCGTTACCATGGGCCGACGGTCTGCGCGCTTGACCGACGGTCCTCGTTGCTCCGCGCTGATCACAAATTGCAACTATTACGAGGATATCTCCGATAAGCTTGATCTTTGTAAGACTTTTAATCCTTGACATGATTTTTAAAGAGTTCATGAAAACTTAGAGAGTGTTCTAGGATCCAATTTGGATCATTCCCTCTCTTCATCTCCCATCTATAACTCTATCTCCCTCTACCTCTCCTTTATCTCACTATATCACCCCCAAAACATACACATTTTTCTCCATATCTATCTATCTCTCCCTCCCTCTTCATTTCCTCTCCCTCTCTCCCCATTCTATCTCTCCAAGGATAATTTTAGGGGCGAATGTTCGCCCTTTGGCGAAATTAAGGGATTTTAAATTTTTAGTGGGCGAATATTTTGTATCATAGTACATTTTTACAAATCACCTCAAATAGCCCACCTTATTTTAAGAGAGAGGGTAAACAAGGTAAATTTAGCCCTTGAAATTAGGACTTAGAACCTTCCATTCGCCCATTTTCAAGAATAGGTTTTATTTAAGTGAATCCATCCGCCCATTTTCAAGAATAGGTTTTATTTAAGTGAATCCTATGGGCCAAATACCATATTTATAAAAGAGGTATGATAAATTAGGAAAAATATAAATAAATGAGAGGTATGGTAAATAAATAAAACATTTTTTATATTTACTCCATAAGTCACCTTATATACATGTAAGGGTGTAAACAAATAAAAATATAAGTAAAGTGGAGGTATGGTAAATAAATAAAACGTCTTTTTATACTTACTCAAAAGGTATGGTAAATAAATAAAAATACAAATAAATTAGACGTATCGTAAATAAATAAAACCTCTTTTTATATTTAGTCCATAACTCTCGTTCTATTTATGAAGGCTCAAGAAAGAGGTTTTATTTAAGTGAATCCTATGGGCCAAATACCATATTTGTAAAAGAGGTATGGTAAATTAATAAAAAATATAAATAAACGAGAGGTATGGTAAACAAATAAAACATTTTTTTATATTTACTCCATAAGTCACCTTATATTTACGAACACTCAAAAAATGGGTTATATTTAGGTGAAACCTATGGCCAAAGGACAAATACCATGGACTAGATTGTTATTAATACCATTTAAAAAACCATTATTAACCCTAATATTAGAATTAATAAAAATAAAAATGGCACATGGTATTCACCCATGGTATTCACCAAAATGGCACATGGTATTGACCCATGGTATTCACCTGGAATGTAGCCTATTTAAATGGGGGAATTAAACCAGCATGTAGCCTATGCTAAGATTCACTAGGACTTTAAAAAGTTTTATTATTTAGTGAAAGACTCGCCAAGATCTTACAAGATTTTATAATTGAGTAAAATATTCTAATAAAAATAAAAATGGCACATGGTATTGACCCATGGTATTCACCAAAATGGCACATGGTATTCACCTGGAATGTAGCCTATTTAAATGGGGGAATTAAACCAGCATGTAGCCTATGCTAAGATTCACTAGGACTTTACAAAGTTTTATTATTTAGTGAAAGACTTGCCAAGATCTTACAAGATTTTATAATTGAGTAAAATATTCGCCATGCTTGGTGAGAGATTCGCCAAAAAATTATATATACATATTATATTATTGATAAAATCGCCTTCCATTTTTCCTATATACCATGGAGATTCGCCCATTTATTATATTTATAAATTTAGGGGGGGTTCTTAAAATTTTCCCTGTATCTCTCTTCCTTATTTCTCTCCTCTCTCCCTCTCCATCTATCTCCCTTATCACTTCCTCTCTCTCTCCACCTTTCTCTCTCTTCCTTCATCTCTCTCCTTTTCTCTCCCACCTCCATTTGTCTCCCCCCCCCCTCTCTCTGCCATCCAACTCAGTCACTATCTCCCTTCCTCTTTCCTTCTCTCCCCCCTTCCTTCCATCTATCCTTCTTTGTATTTCTATCTCAGCCCAAAACATACACACTCTCTCTCCATTTCTCCCTTGTTACTCCCTCTCTTTCTCTCTCCACTTTTCTCTCTCTATGTATTTCTTCTTCACTCCCGCTCCCCCCCTCCAACTCCATTTCTTTGTCGCTCCCTCTGAAGTCCTCTCTCTAGTCCTTCCCCTCTCTCCCTTTCTATCTTACCTCCTTCTCTCCCCCCATCTCTCTTTCTCTATTTGCCCTCAAACCTTGTCACTATCTCTCTCCCTCTCTCCTCCTCCTCTATCTCCTCCATATTTATGTCTTCCTCTCTCTCTCTCTTACCCCTCTCTCCCTCTCTCACTCCTCTCTTTCTCTCTCTTTTCATTCCCCCTCTCCCCTCTCCTTCATTTTATCTCCATCTCTCCCTTATCACTTCCTCTATCCCTCCACATCTATCACTCTATGTCTTTGTTCTTCCCTCCATATATATTTAGAGTTAATTATATATCATGATATATTAATATATATTATAATATTAAAAAATTAATATTGCATTAATCTGACTGGTTCTAGTTCGCTACAACCATTACAGTTTTTTGCAGGAGGAGAAGATGAAGCACGGCTAGGGTTTCAACCTGCGAAACCTGACAACTCTGCAGAAAACCTTAGCGAAGAAAAGTATTGCAATCACATCACACTGATCATACCTTCTGATTGGGGTCATGAGTCACCAGAAAGGGGGGGAAGAGATCCCCTCCTACCGAAATGTAGTGGCTGGCGAATTGAGTTTGCATGGAGTGGCAACAGGTAACTACAATGGCCATAGTAAAGGACCCCTGGTCTTGGGAGCTCAGTGGCAGGAGGGTTTGAGAGGACAATTATTACCATAGGACACTAAGAAACCGAGATTCATCATTCCCAATAAAAATATAGAGGAATACAAGAAGTATATGAAGGATCACACCCTCGTCTTCAAATTTATTGGAGCTTGGATGACATAGAAGGATCTAATCAAATGGATCCAACTCAGATGGTAGCCAAAGGGCCACATTGACCTCAAAATGGGAGCGAAAGGCTTCTTTATAGTGATATTATCCAACCTAGAGGACAAGGAAAGAGTTTTTGAGTACGGGCCATAATTTTTCAACAATGTAGGACTTTTTATGAGACATTGTGAGGAATTTTACATTGACCTAGATCAAGAAAAACTACTTGCCACTCTAGTGTGGGTTCAGCTATTTGCCTTACTAGTGGATTTCTGGGACCCAAAAATCTTGGAGGGGATCATTAACTCTATTGGAACCTTTTTCAAGGTTGTAGACTCCACGAGATGGGGAAGGTATACCTCCTATGCCAGGATCTACGTCTACATGAACATCATAGAGCCACTACCTGACTTCATAGAGATGGAATAACATGACGAGGTATTTTCACAGCCCCTAGATTACGATTATATACCTTTCAGATGTCGGCATTGCCATGAATATGGGCACTTGTTCTGAGCCTGGATGCTAAACCAAAATGAAGCCCATGAAGCATCTAAAGTAATGGGGGAAATGAAGGCAAAAGAAGATGGCGAGGGTTTCCAGGAAGTCCAACAATGAAAGAAAAACCAGAGGAATCTAGGGAACCAAAGGCCAATACAAAGTGTAAAAGAGAAGCGCAACCACAACCACTATGAAATCCTACAAGAGGAGGAGGAAGGATAGGCAATCCCAGATAACACAATGGAATTGAAAAATGCCCAAAAATCTCCCTTAGAGGGGAATAACCCCAAGCGAAAGGCAGAAGCGGAACCTCAAGGGAAAGAAACCCCCATGAAAGTGGTAGAACCAGTGCATATGGAGATTGATAGTTAGAAGGAAGATCTCAGCGTGGAAGAATGAGTGATGAAACGACTATTGTAAGCATGGAGGCACCTAGATGAATGATTCATCTGAGAAGACCAAAATCCATTATACAAAGAAAATTTCCAACAGTATGAAGGCAAGCAGGGTACAACCATCATAGATCAACCAAAGCATTTGGGCTCCAAAGCTAGCCAAGCCCAAGATCCTGGACCCCAAGGGAAAGGAGGAAAGAAGTGAGGAAGAAGAACTTTGAATGAGTCCATCCAGATGGTTGGAGAGATGTTGGTAAACTCTGGAAGGGTAGTGCTATTGTTAGAGGTATTCCACCAACTCAAAAAACAGTTGAAATGATCATTACGTCCTGGAATATATGGGGCCTCAATAGCAGAGGAAAACAAAGGTATCTTAAGGATAGATTAAAACGAGACAAGCCAAGTATTATGAAAATACAAGAGACAAAGATCAGTGAAAGAAAACTAAAGGAAATCCTCAAAAAATTCAAACCCTAGTATGAAGTAATCGCTCAGGATGCCAATGGAAGTGTGGGATGTCTTGCTATCATTTGGAAAATTTCGGCATATTGGATTTAGAGAGTGGGTTCTCCTAACATGGGTCTATGGGCCTGACATTCCAGGGGAAAAAGGGGCATTTCTCCTGAATTTGACAAAGTTGAGGAATCTGTACCCAGATGATTTATGGGTAGTAGGAGGAGACTATAAAATGATAACCTCTCTAGTATAAAATAAGGGGGGAATGCGGCAAACATAAGTTGATATGGAAGCTTTGGGGACCTTATAGTGGAGTTGCACCTAGTGATCCTGCCAATGATTAACGAAGTTTATACTTGGAACAAATAGGTGGGGAGGAAGCCACTAGATCGCCTCATGCCTAGATAGATATCTGATCTCAGAGCAAACCATAAGCAAGGATATATTCATGGAAGCCTCGATCCTCCCTTGCACAGGCTCTGACCATTGGCTGATAAGATTGGAGGTTGACTTGAAGTCAAGGCCCAAGAATCGCCCATTCCGATTTAAGGCCTTCTGGTTAAGGGACCCATAATTACTAAAAAAATTGAAGAATGGTGGAGGAACAGTGAAGAGCAAGGGAGGAATTGTATGCACACCTTCCAACTAAAGTTGAAGGAACTCAAAAATAAGATAAGGAAATGGAATAAGGAATAATTTGGGCATATTATGAAAGACCAAAACCAGCCGACTAATAAAATTAAAGAGCTGCAACAACAAATCATTCAAGAAGGAAGATCATATAACCTAGTGAAAGAAGAAGGTCAACTAATTAACCAGTTGGAGGAAAGAAGAAATTACGAGGAGATACCATTGAAACAAAAATCAAGGGTTAACTAGTTGTGGTAAGGCAAATGAAATACATGTTTCTTCCAAAAATCCATGATTTAGCATAGGCAGCACAATCGAATCTAGTCCTTGAAAGATGTTGGCATGAATTGAATGGTTCAACATGAGGAACTGCAGGTGGATCATTTCAAAGATATCCTCATGTAACCACCTGAGGATCACTTAGAATCTATACAAAGGGTCACATGAAACATTCCTCAACTTATATCAAGAGATCAAAATTTAGCTCTGATGTGAGCAATCACGCTGGAGGAGGTCGAAGAGGTAGTAAAAGGAATGCAGAAAAATAAGGCCCCTGGCCCAGATGGTTCCACGGCGGAATTCTTCTAGGTAGCTTGGAGCTTCATGGGATAGGAAATATTAGAGGTGGTGGAAGAGTCGCATTGAAATCAAAAGGTATGCCCTAGCCTAAATGCCACTTTCATTGCTCTTATTCCAAAAACCTTGAAGTCTGAAGATCCGCAAGGGCTCTAACCCATTTCCTTATGCAATGTAATATATAAAATCATAACTACGGTGATTGTAAAGCATCTCAAACCCCTGCTCCCCAACCTCATATCACCTAAGAAAACTATATTTTTGGAAGGAAGACAACTCCTAGATGGATTTGTAACCTCACAGGAAATAGTGCACTCGCTAAAGATGAGAAATCTTCCAAGGATGATGATCAAGTTGGATCTCTCTAAAGCCTATGACTATTTAAGCTAGGCATACCTCAATAGCATTCTCAAGGCCTTTGGGTTTGACCAATGCTAGATAAACTGGATATATGCACAATGGCTCCCCTTCCCCTACCTTCAACCCCTCCCGTGGCCTCCGACAAGGGGACCCTTTCTCTCCTTTTATTTTTATTCTTGTGATGAAAGGAATGGGACACCTTATTAAGAATGAAGTCCAAAATTCAAGGATCAAAGGACTGAGGATATGGAGCAATGACTTGCCCATCACCCACCAATAATTCATGGATAATATCATGCTATTTTGCCAGATTTCATTTAGAGAAGCCCATCAAGTAAAAGAGGTTATGTACACCTTCATGGAGGCTTCTAGGACAATGATCAACAATGGAAAATCTTGTATCTTATTTTTTAATACCCAGGGGAATGTTCAGTCATACCTTGCCTGGATCCGGGGGTTTGGCATTGGATCCCTTCCTTCTAAATATTTGGGAATGCCTTTATCGGTGAATTCATTGAAGACTTCTTGTTGGAAAACTATGCTCCAAAAAATTAGTGGAAAACTGAACAGTTGGTCCCTTATATTCTCAACCTAGCAGGCAGGACGATCCTTCTCAAAGCGGTACTTCAATCCATTCCGATTTATCAACTTTTAGGAATGGAAATTCCAAAAATGGCTTGCTCTAAAATGGTAGACATCTTTAAAAAATTCTATGGGAGGTGCACAACAAGTCAAGAAGTGGGCTGGTGTCATGGCATGTTCTCCTTAAAAAACGATGGAAGGGGGCCTAGGCCTTAGAGACCCCTATATTCTGAACCAAGTAATGGGAGAGAAATTATGGTGGAGATGGATAGGAGGAGGGATGGACCTCTAGAAACAAATATGGACACAAAAATATAAAATTCCAGTGAGAATAGAAGATATTCTCAGATATAGGGACACACCCCCAAAGGATCAACAATCTGGAACTTGGTAGCCCAAAATAAGAACCTCATCCAACAACACACTTTCTGGGAAATACGGAATGGAAAAATTACATTGTTCTGGAAAAACTCCTGACAAGAAAGAGAGTGAATGCTTGGAAGGAAAGACTTGAGGGACATATTTACATACAACAGAGACAGGAACCTCTAGTCGGTTGAGCAATTCTAGAAAGAAGGACAAGCGAAGGGAGGATGGAGGAGATGGAAGAAGCAATCAGATTGGCCACAGGCACCTGCGTCAAAACAATTGAAGAAGCTAGACAAAAAACTTGAATCCAGAAAGTTAACCGCCCTAAATGGCCAAGATATACTTAGATGGGGACACAACACTAAAGTAACCTTTACTGTAAAAGAGGCATATGATTTACAGATGGGCAATGATATGGAAGGGAAAAAATTGATATGGAAAAATATATGAAAGGGAGGATGGTGGCAGAAGGTGACACACTTCTTATGGATGGTAAGTAGAGGTCACATTTCAACATGGGACCAACTCCAAAGAAGGGGGTTCCAAGGTCCTTCATTCTGCTGGTTGTACAAACAACACAACGAAGACCTTGAACATATGCTCAACTCCTGTCCTTTTGCAGAAAAAAAATGGAGACAGTTGCAAGAAGTATTTGGAAGAATGGACCAGGATAACCACAACATCCACGAAACAATACTCCTATGGAGAGCCCACATATTCTCCAGCCTTGTGGTAAATAAAGCTTGGGGGTTGGCTTTGGGACTAACTCTATGGGCCATATGGAAGGAGCAGAATTTCCGAATTTTTAAGAATCAATCTTTACTCCAAGATAAATTCTGGGAAGGAGTCATCCATAACATCCGGGAAGCAATACTAGCGGAACAATGGTATCGAGAGGACTGGCAAGTACCCCCCTAGGAAGATCTAATCTTGCATAGGTTGAATCTATCACCGAAGATGATAGCCCCCTCATCTTGGAAAAAAATCAGGTTGGGAATAACGTCTCTGGACCGCTTCACAGCTCCAGTGGAGGGGTTCATAAAATTGAGTTTTGATGTCTCCTCAAAGGGAAACCGAGGGTTGGATGGACTGGGTCGTCTCTTCAGGGATCCTCAGACCAATACCTGTCTAATTTATGCCAACATCTGTGGGTTCGCCAATAATAATGAAACTAAATTTGTTGTTTCGAACAAGGCCTGCAAATAGCTATTTGAATGGGATATAAAAATCTAGTGGTGGAGGGGGATTCCAGCATGGTCATTAACATGATGAAAAAATTGAACCATGGAACCAAATGGGATAAGCTCAGCCATAGTTGGCAAACTTCCAGACTAATCCAAGAAATAGGAGAGGTGATTCACAAGTTTGACTACATAATGGTCAATCATGTTAGACCGGGGGGGGGAACAAAGCGATGGATTTCCTAGCCAATTGGGGATGCAGTCACCAAAATGACCTTGCTGAGAAAATTTTGGCAATTCAACCTTGGGACAAAGGGTACTGGGCCCTGGAAGAAATCTTGGAGCAGGATCAAAGACAAAGCTTTTAGCATGGCTAACAGGTAGGCCAAACCCCAAAGATTAATTTGGTCAATTTAATTTTAAATTTTCTTAGTTACCTAAGTTTGTTGAGATAAGAGAGACCATTAGTAACTTTAAAGATGAAAAATGATGAAATAAAAATTTCGATTGCAAAGTGACAATGTAACAATTTTGAGTGATAGAAAATGGGAATAATAAGAATGTAGTCAACTATAAACAATCTTCATTTTGATCAATCTTAAACTATTTTCTTCAACTGTTCTTATTGTCACACCTATTAGTTTTGTCATTATCTCATATCGATCATATGAAAAGGGCAGTTGAAATCATAGACCATTCAAATATTTAACTCGAGCTATTGTAGTAAACGTCATACCTTGTTTCTCTTTCTCTCCAATATTAATAGTAGATTTCTCCAAATTCAATCATTGTGACTTATGGAGTGTTAAACCCCAAATAATTTTCAATGGTAGTTTTTTTATATTACCTCATTTGAATTCAAAGTGATTAATAATGTTGAATGATGGAAAATGGGAATAATAAAAATCTAGCCAACTACAAATAGTTTATAGTTTCAGGAAGCAAACATTTCAGGTAAGTGTACGTTTTATTTAGGATGAAAATTCATGTATTGTATTTATGGTTGAATTAATGTAACACATAAGTCAATGCATGTCATGAATAATTTTTATGTTCTTACACTGAGAGAGCATGAGTATGTTTTGGGGGTGAGAAAGAGAGACAAGGGGAGATAAAGATATAGATGGAGGGGAGAGAGAGGGAAGAAGAGAGAGCCAGAGAAAGGGAGGGAGGAAGAGAGAGAGAGAGAGAGATATGGAGAGAGAAAGGGAGGAGAGAGTGAGCGAAGGGGAAGCGAAATAGAGATAGAGAGATATGGAGAGAGTGTGTGTATGTTTGGTGGGTGACTCGATAGAGAGACTAAGAAGGAGAGGCAATGGGAGATAGAGATATAGATGGAGGGGAAAAAGATGTGCTTACACTAAAATCAATGCTCACTATTAATCTAATGTAACAACCTTGGTGAAAATTCCATGTGATAAAAATTAATAAAGGAAAAATAAGACCATGGTTAAGGGACACTTATTCCAAGCTGAATGCTGGGGAAAGATATCTTAGTGGGCATCACACGATGCATTTATGTTTAAAATAAATTGGCAAAGGCATTAAAAAGGAAAGAGGCAGTTTTGGCAAATTTATTTATAAAAATAAAGGAAAATAGGAGAAAAGGGAGGTGAATGGTCACAAGTTACATGTGAGGAAATTGAAGGAAAATAATGGAAAAATTAATAAAATAGAGGCCTAATTGATAATAGGCTTATGAGGATCAATTTGTAACCATTTGTCAATTCATTTTTGGAGCTCTCTCATTACTCTCTCTCTCTCACTCTTAGACACTTAGCGTTTCCTGGAGCACTCTAACCTTAGAGAAAGGAAGGAAAAGAAAGCAAATGAAATGGAGGAAAGAAAGGCTTAAGTAAGGAATATAAGGATGAAGTAACCTCAACATGAATACTTGTAGGTAACATATTGCATGTGTGACTTCTTAGCTGGTTTTGACATGCATGGCTTTGCATGTTGGTGTATGGTTATGTTTCTGTCGGTGGCATGGTTTTTCTAGGTTATGACAATGGTTTTCAGCCTAGCCTTGCCTTTTCCAGATAGCCATGGTGTGATGGGATTATTTTCTTAGATTTGAGCTTTGGAATTTCTAGATGGTTTCAGAATCCGGGGTGGAGGTGGTCTCAGGAAATTCCTAAAGAACTAGGAGGCCTAGTGATCTGATGTGGATTGCGGTAAATCCTGAGAGATTGGTGTCTCGGTTTAGGGCCTAGTTATCTGGCGTGGATTGCAGTAAAGCTTGAGAGACAAGGAGACAAAAAATTCCTCAAGGGTAGTGATGGAGTTTGGAGGCATTCCCAGTTGGGTTTGGTTTTGTGATCTCGGTGCCAGTTTTGGTGAGATCATGGTTTGGTGAGGGTAGAGGTGGTTTAACCTAAGGATTCACTTGGTTTTTTTTAGATTGGTTCATCCATGAGATCCCACATTCATGCTTGGAATATGGCACAGGGGTGACTGGCTGAAAGAAAGATTTGGTTCAACCATGTCTATGGTTGGGTGGTACGTGGAAGTCCCGAACCTAGTTGAATTTCCCTATGTTTAATAAAAGTTGAGTTCTCTTTCTTTTTTACTTATTAATATGTGGATTTAATGGTTGTTATCTCAGCATGGTTATATGACTGTTTATTGTCATGGTTATTGTCATGTATTTACTTGTAACTGAAAGGATAATGGATGTAAGACCTAACTGATGTCAAAACAGTTAAGGGAAGAGGGTGGTGATCCTTCTTGTAAAGTATCATATGATTTATCAGTCATTTATGCTCTGTATTGTATTCATTTCCTGTATATTTCATTGATGCCAAGTGTTTGACAAAATGTCAGGCCCAGTTGGGAATGGTCAAGCTTAGTCCTGGAGTCAGTTTATGATTTTTTAAGACTTGTTATTATGTAAATCATGGATTTTGGAAGTGTCATTGAATTCTGGGTAGTGATCTGAGCTTTGGGTCTGAAAAAGTGGCTTAAATCCCGAGGACGCTAACACAACACTGAGCAAAATAGTCCTTGGACGCTGGCATGCCATGTTGTGGGAGCATCTAGAGCCCTCTGGATGCTAGCATGCCCATATCATGGGAGAGTTCGGGGGTTAATTGATCAAAAAATGTAGTGGGACTTGGGGACTAGTTACCTGAGAGGTTGGGATGTTTCCTAAGGGTCTTATTGTTGATGTGGAAGGTCTGTATGGTGTGTTTCCATCGGTTCCACTTCCTTAAGGAAACTTAGGAGGTTGAATCATATCATAGTAACATATCGTCAAAATGTTAGGTGAATTAGAAGATGAACCTACAACTCCATGAAACTCATTGAAAGTTCCTTCTCAAACATACAAATAATATCATCTATCTCTTGACGCCACTGTGGAATGCTAGCCATATGAATCTCCTTTGATGTGATCCAATGCACAAATGCAAATAATTTAGATATGGCATGTCGTGGACCTTGGGGGAAGTAATGGTTCACACACCCACGCACGAGAAGAGGATAATGACACTACACAATAAATGATACATTATACAAAAATTAATTTATAAAACATCCCATTACATAAAAATAAAAATAAAATATAATAAAATCATTTTTTTGACATGTACTTTTAGAAGATTCAACTAGTCATGTGATTTCAACCTCGAAAAATGGTCATCCATAGTGAAGCAATGTCATAGTGAAGACCCATATAAAGAATGCACCCTCACATTCATTATAACTTCCTTTTCCAAAGAAAGATAATCTTTTTTTGAAATCCATGGGGACATGACGTTCTTTAAAAGACTAAGAGGGGCGAGCCTCTCCTCGAGTTTCTTGTCTTGGCCAATGTTTCTTTTTACTTTTTGAAGAAATAAGATCTCTCCTAAAAACCAATGTGTCACTTTATTTCAATGATATGTGCCTCCATAAAGAAGATAAAACATATTTCAATATATGCATGGAATCGAAGTGGGAAATATTAAGATGCTCCCAATATGGGAGCTCATAAAAGACAAATTTCCTTTTCATCCCAATGGGAAATTTCTCAACATAGATGTCGAAGAAATCCGTATCATCGAACATAACTCCCTAGTTGAATCGAGAAGTTTTACAAATGAATTCTCCTTCTTTATCTCATATGCTCTAAGCCATCCAACAGGTGTCATTATTGAAGGCCTTTGGGTTCTCTCTGGTTTACCATTAAAAGCGGATGTTTCTCTTTTGTAAGGGTGTTCTTCTGGTAGGAATACGTTGGATCAATCATACATTAGCTTTTGTAGGTGGTCAGACCACCTAGCCTTCAGAGAAGGTCCACAACATTTATATCTATGTTACCCTTTTGTTACAAAACTTGTGAAATTATTGTAGACAAGACGACATATTAGCGACCATGAAGATATGAATAATTTCAACGAATTAAATTAATATGCGAAACAATATTGTTACTAAAGAAATAAATAAGAATGTAATTTCCCAGAGCAAACTCCTAAGTGTGGATAATCATGTATGGTGTAAGCACATATGCTGTACAACGTAAAACTCCTCTCTGTTGCGATGGGTCTTGATACATCGTACACATGTATCCCTTCCCAGAATTCCTTAAATTCATCTACCAATATTCTTCACTTGTCTTCTACCAGGGAATATGAGAGCCAACATAAGATGTTCATTCTTCACAAATAACCATGGGGGGATATTGTCATTAATCACTACTACAAGCCAAACAAAATAGTTGGTGTTTTGCAGGGAATATGGGTTGACGCCATCCATGGCTATTCTGAGTCGTAGACTTCATACTTCATCCTTGAAATTTTCAGGCCATGTATCCTCTATATGATTCATGGCTATTGAATTTGTTGGGATTCACATATCTCCTAAATCACTTCTAAGTGAGGCATGTCATCCCTACAACATAGCTAATTCTTTGCAATGAAAAATTCTTTGAATCCTTGGAATTATAGGCACGTGCCTCAATATCTTATGAGGAGGACCATGTGATTTGCCTATTTTTTTAATTAGGGTACCTTTCATGCCAACATTTTAGACATATCTCTTTGTTTGCATATTATCCTCTATATAAAATATAATTATTCAGACATGCATGATATGATATATACTTAACATCCAATATTTTCAACAATTGCTTTGCCTCTTCGCAGCTACCTAACATGACATGATCACTCAAAAGAACCTTATCTTTGAATATCTTTCATTTGGTGGGGAATATACTTTGTACAATGTCAATATTTAACATTCATAAAATCGACCATTTTTAAATTTGATTGTGTGACAAAATATAAGGAACTTGATTTATCATGCAAGTCAATTACCATAATATTACAGAGAAACATGCATTCGACATGCAAAAATTTTCTTTCATGTTGTACAACAACATCGATGTCCTAAGCTGAGTACACTTTGACTTGTCGCCAGGTCCAAAGAGAGGGGTAGTGGAAGTAGATTTTAGGCTTTCAAATAAGGTATTAGTGATATCCACATCATCCCCTAACTCATTGTTCTGGAATGCATCTAACAACATTTCCTCCATGGCAGTTGTATCCCATAAGTAATCATCCATACCAACCTCCATTTCATTGCCTCCATTTCCAACTTGTGATGAAGAACTATTATTGTTGTATTCCTTCCTAATTGGTGAATTTGGAGGTAGTGGGAATTGAATAGGTGTTTGATTCAATCATTCTTTGTATTCTTCCTCTCTGAGTTTTTCTCTTAATGCAATCTTCTCTCAATTTGACATTGTAGCGGGGTTCAATTGAAGATGGTAGGTGGGTTTCTCATCATCATTAGAATCCTAATTTCAAAAATATTGAACATCATTAGTACAATATGAATGATATTAGTAAGCATGAAAATGCAATTGGTTTGTTGAAATTTGAGTATACCAACCAATTATTACCATCATTGATCTAGGATTTCGACTAGAAGATGCCATGTTTCCATTGGCAGGGTGAAGAGGTTGTCCATTTTCATCTACCAACTTCTTGCGATATGATGCTCTTGATAAGAGCTTCTGACGTTTTTGAAAATAATATGGAGTAATATTTTCTACATTTGACCTCGACTCTTAATCTGGATCCTACAAATAATTTGCATACATTTTTATTCAAATTGACATGGCTTGAAAAAAATAAATTCAATTAGACAATCAAAATATAAATAAAATCTAAACTTACTCGAGACGGAAAGGGAGAACTTCATGAAGGAATTTGATCAACAATATAGAATGAGTTGGAATTTGAACAATTGGCCATTTGATATTATTGAGATTTTATCCCTATATTTGAGAAAAATCAGAAATAAATTTTTGTGTGAATATCTAAAATTAACCTCGAGAACCATATAACCACAATATGAATTTCAAATAGATTTAAAACCATTTTTCAAGAACAAGGCGACTTTAAGCATAAAATGTATACTATGACCTACTGCAATTCATGTGGATTCATCCTAAAGGATAACTTGAGATCAATATGCCATTTTATGTGAAAATAAAATTCCAGATAGTTCTTAAACCCCATCGGTGCGCTAATCAGAATAAACCGTACATTCCCGTTTAAATAATAAGAGCATTGGGGCGTTTAAATAATGCGCACACCACTTTCCAACATTATGAAAAAATAAAAAATAAGTTATCATATCAGTGCTCTTTCACATAAAAACACACCGGTACATTTAAATAAAAAACAATGACGATACACAACTATTTCCTGAATTTAGGAAATAAAAACGAATTCAATCACCTTGGTACTCTTTCAAAAATAGACCACACCGTTGCATAAAAAAATAATCGCATTGTTTCGGGATTTCGAAAATGAAAAAAAAATTGAATCATGTTGGCGCGTTGAAGAATATATGGTGCCCTGGAAATGTCGGTGCACTTTTTTATATAAATGCACCGATGCGCTTGACTATCGAATGCACTGATGTGAGGAGAAATTGACTAAAAAAACGTGATTTCTTTTTTCTTTTTTTAAAATTTAAAAACAAGCGGCAATTGATTTTTCGAAATGTAATTTCATAAAGTTTTTTAAATACTAAAAAGTTATTCACCATTTCATTATTTTACCCAAAATTTCAAGAGAATGATTTGTAAGAGAGATATACAAGGAGAAATGTACAACAACAACAAAATACTTTGGAGCAATAAAACTATTCAGAAGATCAAAAGCTAAAAGGTATGATGATTCACTCAAAAACCTGCATAGTAAGTTTTAAATTTTATTGTTTATTTTACTAATAAAAAAATTTACAATTTTTCTTAAGGTTTAATTAAAAGAGAGTTCATTTGCAAGAGAAAATTAGATCAAAGCTGCAAAATATTTTGGATCTGCCAAAATATTAGAAGTTGAAGGGTATGGTGATTCACTCAAAACCCTTGATAGTAAGAATCTTAAATTTTATTGTTAAAATATGTTACAATTTCTGTTAGATTTATTCACAATTCAAAAACCTTGTATGATCTATGTTCCTAATTAAATTTAATTGAAATTCAATATATATATATATATATATATATATATATATATATATATATATATATATATATATATATATATATATATATATATATATATATAATACTTACCTTAAACCCTTGTTTTTTCCTACAAAATTTCACGTTAGGGTTTAATTTTCTCTACCACTTCACAATTAGGATTTTTCAATTTAGGCATTTTAGATTCAATGGGTTTGTGTACTTACTATATATAGGGAATTTGACATATAAAGTTAATGCAGGAGCATGTGACTTGGAGGGAATATCTTCAAACTTATTCCATAAAATCCAAAAAAAAAAAATACAAGCAAAGGAGTGGGGTCCTTTAGCCCACAATTTTCATGCTTTTCTAGCTTAGGATAATGATAAAATTAAGAGTAAGATCAAGTTGTAATAAATCGCTTTATGATAAGCTGTAGTAACTTTATTTCTTTAAATCACTTTATGTAAAAAAGTCATGCTTTTGTAAAGAATAATGACCGAGAAAGCTTTATCTATTAATTATAAATAAAACAACAGGACACTCAGAGTTAGAGTCGTGCCTGGAATAATTATCATCTGAAGAAAAACCTCTCTCTGCATTTGATTATATGGTTCTCTAATGAATGTTAATTAGATGCGTGTATTAGCTTTAATGGCCTTTTTTCTGAGTTTGAATATCGATTACTTAGCCTTATTTTCCCATGAGTATTTAGGTTGGAGCCTTTAAAATCGATTTTCCTTCATATCGGCAAGGCAGGCTTCTTAAATCGTTGTATAGATTTCCGCGGCCAAACTCTATTTTACATAGAGAAGTCATGAAAAAACATTAGTCTGGACCTAAAATTTTATTGATTCTGGTTCATACCCGTATCAGATCCGAACCTTCATTGCATCGCATAACCATACGTGGAGCGGAAGAGATATGTGGAACCACCGAAGTTCGAAACCCCGATAAGCTCAGACCCGAAATATTATATAGCGGGTTGGATAAGTTTTCGGGTCCGCAAGGATTGTCGCATTGCATAGTCAGAGCGGAAGGAGTCTATTGTGTGGACTTTCGAAATCGCCGATAGCAATTGCTGATAGCCATGTGGCAGATCACAACGGGGAATCACTATATTAAATCGCCAATGTATTGTTCCGACCCTTTGTAATAAAAGTCTGCCGATAGTGTTAATTTCGTTTCAAACGCACATTTGAAATATAAAGCACCGATAGTTAATTCTTTTGAATTAACAATATAGTGATATAAAGCACCGATAGTGTATTTTTTGTTCCTTTGGAACGAAAGCCCTTCGCCCGTGTATATTGCGTTTTCAACTCATTTTCGTTTTTTTAAAGCAACAAGGCTTATGGTATGATTTATGCCCGATAACAAGGGTTGGGGTGATTTAAAAAGGAAGAATGGTTATATAAAGGAGCAAGGGAATTATTATAATAGTGAGTCTAATAGTAAATGACTGATACACCAGTGGAAGCAGAAGGAGAGATTCAACCAGTATTAGAAGAAATTATCTCAGGTTTCACCCGTTTGTCCATATTGCCTGCACCCAGGCCACCATTAGTGGTATCAGAGCACCCTTTTGACACTAAATTGAATCTCAAAAACAAGAGAAGGAAAGTTAATATGGCTTTCAGAGTTGGAAGAGGATGTGGACATGGTGAAAGAGGACGGCCTGTTGCAAACGCTGAAGTAATGGAAGCTTTGCAACTGATGCAAGCTAGATTGGATGCATTAATAACAAGCAGAAATATAGATGATGGAGATGTTAGTGAACCTGAGGTTGAAGCTGCAGAGGAGGAAGCTGTAGCAGTTACCCTTGAGATGAGATTCTTCCAGTCAGTGTTGAGATCCACAGCTAGGCCAAAGACTGAGGTTCCAATATATGAAGGAGGACTGAATCCAGAAGAATTGATAGACTGGATTAATGGCATGGAGAAATTCTTCGACTATGAAGAAACAAAATGAGAAGAAATTCAAGTTTGCTGTCACCAAGTTAAAAGGCCATGCAGCGCTTTGGTGGGATGGTGTGCAGGCAGAAAGGAAGAGACTTGGCAAGCAACCAATCAAGAATTGGAGCAGGATGGTAGCAAAGCTAAGAGGTAAGTTTCTGCCAAGTAATTATCAATAAACCTTGTTCAGACATATGCAAAATCTTAGACAGAGGTCTTTGACAGTAAAAGAATACACAGAGGAATTCTACAAGGTAAGCATAAGAGCTAGGGAAGCCCAGGATACAGATGAGAAGGTGTCTAGATATGTGAATGGCCTTAGGATGGACATTCAATATGAAATAAGTCTATTGTCTCCTAAAACAGTAGAGGAAGCTTATCAGATAGCACTGAAAGCTGAAGAAAAACTCGTGAGGAAGCAGTCTGCTAGAGGGAGAGGTACTTTCCAAGGAAGGGGAAGTCAAGGTGGTAGAGGGAGATCTACAACACCTAAAGATGGAGCTAGCAGCAGCTCAACGCAACATGCACCCACAAGAGGTGATGCAAGAGGCAGAGGGAGTTTTTCTAGAGGAAGAGGAGGCAGAGGAAGAGGCAGAGAAATAAGATGTTACAGATGTAACAAACTAGGACACAGAGCTTTTGACTGCCTAGAGAATGCAGGAACAAGCCAGAGGAATGCAATTGTTGCTCCAATTGAGGGGGAAGCACCAGTAGTAGCAATGGCGGAAGAAGAAAATATACCAGAGAGGGGAGAATCTTTGGTAGTTAATAAAGTTTTGCTCAAGCCAACAAAGGAGATAGTTGAACCATCACAAAGAAAGACTTTATTCAGGACAGTGTGTAAAGTCCAAGGGAAATGTTGTCAGATGATCATTGATAGTGGCAGCACTGATAATTTGGTCTCTACAGAAGTGGTGGAGAAATTGAAGCTGAAGACAATGAAACATCCAACACCTTACAAGGTGTCATGGCTACAAAAGGGACATCAACTATTAGTAAATGAATAGTGTGAAGTGGAATTTCAGGTGGGCAAGTATAAGATAAAATTGTATGTGATGTGATGCCAATGGATGTGTGTCACATATTGCTTGGAAGACATTGGCAATATGACAGAGGAGTCATGCATGATGGAAAAAGAAACACCTAGAAGTTTGGAAAGGATGGTGTCAATCATACGTTGCTGCCTCTATAAGAAGAAGATGTACCAGGAAAGAAGACTGATCTAAAAACTCTATTATTAGGAGGAAAGGAATACTTGAAGCAAATTGAAGAGAATGAGGTAAATTTTGCTATAATTTGCAAACCCAAGGTAATAAGGACTTCTACTAAAGTTTCTAATTTACCCATTGAAATTCAATAAATGTTGGAGAAACATTGTGATATTGTTGTTGATGATTTGCCCAGTGAGTTGCCACCCATTAGAAGAATTAGCCATCATATAGATTTGATTCCTGGAGCAAGTCTACCTAACAAAGCAGCTTACAAAATGACTCCTACAGAAAATGAAGAGGTTAGAAAGCAGGTGCAAGAACTGCTTGACAAAGGGCTGATCAAAGAAAGCTTGAGTCCTTGCGCAGTACCAACAGTGCTGAGTCCAAAGAAAGATGGAGGTTGGAGAGTGTGTACAGATTCAAGAGCCATCAATAAAATCACAATCAAGTACAGATTTTCATTACCTAGAATTGAAGATTTAATGGATTGCTTGAGTGGAGCAAAGTATTTTTCAAAACTAGATCTTAAAAGTGGGTATCATCAAATAAGGATAAGAGAAGGGGATGAGTGGAAAACCGCTTTTAAGACAAATGAGGGATTATATGAGTGGAGAGTAATGCCTTTTGGGTTGTCAAATGCACCAAGTACGTTTATGAGACTCATGAATGAAGTTTTTAAAGATTTTATTGGTAAATTTGTAATAGTATATCTGGATGATATATTAGTTTACAACAGGTCTAAGGAGGAGCATATGAGGCATTTGAATTATGTTTTACAAAGGTTGCAGTAGGAGAAATTATTGCTGAATTTGAAGAAGTGTTCATTTATGAAAGAGGAGCTAGTGTACTTGGGTTTTGTTATTTCTGCTGAAGGGCTAAAGATGGATCCAGAGAAGATCAAGGCAATCATGGAGTGGCCTTCACCCAAGAGTGTTTTTGAGGTAAGAAGTTTTCATGGTCTTGCTAGCTTTTATAGAAAATTCATTAAGAATTTTAGTAAGATCAATGCACCTATTATTGAGACCATAAAGAAGGAAAAACAACCATTTAGATGGACTGCTGAAGCAGAGAAGAATTTCTAGCTGTTAAAGAAGTAAATCACTGAAAAACCTATTTTGGTTTTACCTGATTTTAGTAAGCCTTTCCAAGTGAAGTGTGATCTAGCGGAGAAGCTGTTGGAGGTGTTTTAAGCCAGAAGATAGACCAATAGCCTATTTTAGTGAAAAGCTGAATGATTTAAAAATGAAGTATTCTTTTTATGACAAGGAGTTCTATGCAGTTGTGCAGTCATTGAAGAAATCGAGGCATTATCTAATGTCAAAGGAATTCATCCTTTATTCAGATAACCATGCACTACAATTTATAATGCAGCAGCCAAAGCTCATCCACAAACATGCTAAATGGGTAGAATATCTTCAAGGTTTCCATTTTGTTGTGAAGCATATAAATGGCCAATCAAACAAAGTTGCAGATGCCTTAAGTAGGAGGAATGTATTATTTCAAGAGAGTCAAATCCAAGTGTTGGGTTTTGATTTTCTTAAAGAATTGTACGAGACTGATTCAGATTTTAAAGAGGCATTTGAGGCTTGTAAAATCCTGTTTTGATGGATAGGAGTAGATGGTTGGATTACTTCGTACAAGATGGACTATTGTTTAAAAAAAATCAGTTGTGCATACCAAACTGTTCAATGAGGGAGAATTTAATCAAAGAAAAGCATAGTGGAGGACTTGCAGGACATTTTGGTGTAGAGAAGACTTATGAGCAGCTAAACAAATTTTATTTCTGGCTGAAAATGAAATATGAAGTGGAGAAGTATGTGAGAACTTGCAAAATCTGTCAAATGCAAAGGGAAGAAGCCAAAACACAGGTTTGTATATTCCATTACCAATTCCAGATAGGCCTTAGGATATGGTAAGTATGTATTTTGTTTTGGGTTTACCAAAGACTCAAAGAGGTAATGATTCAATTTTTGTTGTAGTGGACAGATTTTCAAAAATTGCACACTTTATTCCATGTTATAAGACTAATGATGCTTCTCACATTGCTAATTTGTTTTTTAAGGAGGTTGTAAGATTGCATGGGTTGCCTAATAGTATTGTCTCAGACAGGGATTCCAAATTTGTTGGACATTTCTGGAGGACATTATGGAAGAAGTTAGGAACTAAATTAAGTTTCAGTTCTGCCTATCATCCACAAACTGATGGACAGATTGAAGTTGTGAACAGGAGTTTGGGCAATCTTTTAAGGAGCCTTACTGCAGAACATCCAAAACAGTGGGATCAAGTATTGGCACAAGCTGACAATGCATATAATGACTCACTTAACAAGAGTACAGGACAGAGTCCATTCCATATTGTCTATGGAATGCATCCAAGAGGAGTAGCTGAGTTAAGAAACTTGGGAAAAGAAGAGATGAGAAGTGCAGAGGGTGAAGACTTTGCTTCAGAAATGCAAGCAATACATGAACAAGTGAAACAATAGTTGTAGGATAGCAACATCAAGTACAAAACCAGAGCAAACATGAGAAGAAGAGAGGTGAGATTTGAAGTTGGAGATCTGGTTTTAACACATCTTAGAAAGGAGAGGTTTCCAAAGAGGGAGTATAACAAACTGAAGTTCAAAAAATTGGACCGTGCAGAGTGTTGAGGAAATTTTCTGCAAATTCCTATGAGATTGAGTTACCCCCTGATGTTGGAATATCACCAATTTTTAATGTTGCAGACCTATACAAGTATGAACGTGAAAATGCAGATGATACATCACAAGATCAAGAGACCCAAGAGATTGACTGGGTAAAACAGTTACCCATAGCAAAGAATTTGCAGCCAGAAAGAATTCTAGACAAGAAGGTGTTTAAGAAAACAAGGGGACAAGAATACTTATAGTATTTGGTAAAGTGGAAGGATCAGCCGACCGCTGAAGCTACTTGGGTTATAGAAGACATGCTATAGAAACTGGACAGTTTTGTAGATGAACTCATGGACAGGAGCCCATGAAGAATTTTTTCCTCAGGAGTCTGATGCAGAGCATGTGACTTGGAGGGAAAATCTTCAAACTTATTCCAGAAAATCCAAAAAAAATAAAATCTACAAGCAAAGGAGTTGGGTTCTTTAGCCCGCAATTTTCATGCTTTTCTAGCTTAGGATAATGATAAAATTAAGAATAAGATCAAGTTGTAATAAATCGCTTTATGATAAGCTTTAGTAGCTTTATTGCTTTAAATCACTTTATGTAAAAAAGTCATGCTTTTGTAAAGGATAATGGCTGAGAAAGCTTTATCTATTAATTATAAATAAAATAACGGGATGGTCAGAGTTAGAGTCATGCCCAGAAGCATTATCATCTGAAGAAAAACCTCTCTCTGCATCTGATTATATGGTTCTCTGTTGAATGTTAATTAGATGCGTGTATCAGCTTTAATGGCCTTTTTTCTGAGTTTGAATATCGATGAATTAGCCTTATTTTCCCATGAATATTTAGGCTGAAGCCTTTAAAATCATTTTTCCTTCATATCGGCGAGCGCAGGCTTCTTAAATTGTTGTATAGAGCTCCGCGGCCAAACTCTGTTTTACACAGAGAATTCATGAAAAAACATTAGTCTGGACATAGCTCTAGACCTAAAATTTTATTGATTCTGGTTCATACCCATATCGGGTCTGAACCTTCATCGCATCGCATAACCATAAGTGGAGCGGAAGAGATTTGTGGAACCACCGAAGTCTGAAACCCTGATAAGCTCGGACCCGAAATATTATATAGCGGGTTGGATAAGTTTTCGGGTCCGCAAGGATTGTCACATTGCATACTTAGAGCAAAAGGAGTCTATTGTGTGGACTTTCAGAATCGTCGATAGACATTGTCGATAGGCACGTGGCAGATCGCATCGGGGAATCGCCATATTAAAGCGTCGATAGTATTGTTTCGACCCTTTGTAATAAAAGTCTGCCAATAGTTTTAATTGTGTTTCAAATGCACAGTTGAAATATAAAGCACCGATAGTTAATTCTTTTGAATTAACAATATAGTGATATAAAGTGCCAATAATGTATTATTCCTTTGGAACGAAAGCCCTCTGCCCATGTATATTTCATTTTCAACGCATTTTCGTTGTTTTAAAGAAACGAGGCTTATGGTATGATTTATGCCCAATAACAAGGGTTGGGGTGATTTAAAAAGGAAGAATGGTTATATAAAGTAGCAAGGGAATTATTATAATAGTGATTCTAATAGTAAATGATTGATGCACCAGTGGAAGCAGAAGGAGAAATTCGGCGAGCATTAGAAGAAATTATCTCAGGTTTCAACCATTTTTCCATATCCCCTGCACCCAAGCCACCAAAAGTAGGGGAATCACTTATTGAATAAGATTCAAACTTTTTCGTCCCTCTCTATTTTTTTTTAAAATGACTATATGTTGTGTGGTGTACCATCTGTAACATAACGCATTGGTGCTACCTGAGTAATACAATGCACCGATAAATTATAATACTTACGATTCGGTTTAGTATGTTCATCGTTGCTCCTAGTGTAATATAATGCACCGACACGCCTATTCCTCATAACATCGTTAAATCATTTTGGTGCATTGAGCCTTACATATCACACCGTCATCCCTCTTCGATTTAAAAAGAAAAGGGCTATATGTTTCATGATGCACCCTATGTAACAGAATGCACTGAGGCTACCTGAGTACTTCAACACACCAATATATTATAACACTTACGATTCTATCGAACATGTTCATCATTTCTCCTAGTGTAATATAATGCATCGACCTGCCTATTCATAATAGCACCATTAAATAAGTGCGGGGTGTTTAGCCTTACAAATCACACCATCCTAATTTTAAATTATTTTCAAAAATTAACTTTCCATGACGGCGCTGAACAATTAAAATCCTGGTGCATTTAATCTTATAAACGCACTAATGCGTTTATTTGAATAAATGCACTAGTTACCAGAGCTTTTTTGGTTGAAAACTATTTGATTTATTTGTGAAATATATCTAATGGCTTCTGTATTGAATGGTACAGGTTGTATACTGATAAAAAATGTCTTAGAAGATCTCAAGTAACAAAAAAATTGATTGACATAATGGCAACACATCAAAAAAATCAGAGAAGGCAAGTTCTTTGTAAATTCTCTACAAAATTAATATGTTTGAACTATATGTAAGTTTAAATAATATGTTTTAGTTAGTGTGTGTCATGCAGATTCACAAAATGAACAAGTTCGATAAGATTATTTCTAATCTAAGTGTATAAGAGCGTAAAATCCTGATAGAAAAATTGCAGAATGATGAATTATGTGAATGAAAAAATACTATTCAATATGAAAAAATACACATCAAATTGCCTCTCAACTGGATAGATTTTTGCTTTCAGACAATGCCATCCATCTTGGAGGGGACTTCTTTGCCTCGATCTTACCTCTCACAGGATCATATCACTAGCCAATCTCGTTCCAAAGGCAAAGACCGGGGAGCACCACACGACGACCCTTCCACTTTGAAGCATTCTGGTTGATGCATCCAGACTTCAATAATCTGATAAATGCAGTTTGGAAAAGCTTCAAACCCCTGGAAGGCTAAAAAATGTATCAATTCCAACAAAAACTCAAAAATCTTAAAACAAAATATCAAGCAATGGAATCAACTGAACTTTGGTAATATCTTCCAAGCTCAGAATGCTCTAGATCAAGAAATGAAAAGAATACAACAGATGATCATTAGTGAGGGGAGATCTGAAGCACTCTTAGAGCAAGAAAAACTCCTTCAGACACAAATAGCAGAAAGAGCAAAGCAAGAAGAAATACTTTGGAAAAAAAAATCAAGAGTTAGATGGCTTAAGGAGGGAGAAAGAAATACAATTTTTTTTCATCGCACTACTATACAGAGAAGAATGTGCAACAACATCACTCACATTCAGAATCGGCAAGGAGAACGATTGGAAAAACATGAGGATGTAGAACAAGAGCTTCTTACTTATTTCAAGCAGGTGCACCAAGAACCACAAGTTGATAGATAGACATCCATAGAGAAGATCATCAAGAACATCCCAAGAATAATAATAGAAGAACACAATTAGCTCCTCCTTCGGCCAATATCTTTACAGGAAGTGGAGAATGCAATGCGAAAACTCAAAGAAGGAAAGGCACCTAGACCTTATGGTTTTACATCGAATTTCTTCCACAACTTCTGGGATCTAATTAAAGAGGAGGTCTGGCAAGATGTTTAGGAATCCAGGACTAATAGATGGATGCTTCCCTCTTTGAATGCGACCTTTATTGCCCTCATCCCCAAGGAAGCGCAATCTCTGACTCCTGACAAATTCAAGCCTATCGCACTTTGTAATGTCACTTACAAAATCATTTCCAAAGTTATTGCCTCTCGACTGAAGTCGCTGCTACCATTACTTATCTCGCCAAAGCAATCGGGATACGTGGAAGGTTGGCAAATCACAGATGGCATCATTCTCACCCACGAGATTATACACTCCCTGAAGCAGCTCAAAAAAGCAGGTATGCTTCTAAAAATTGACCTCTCTAAAGATTTTGATAATTTAAGCTGGACTTACATTCAAAAGATGTTGATTGCCTTTGGCTTCTCCCCTCCCTGGGTTAGATGGGTTATGAGTCTTATAACTTCCACCTTCTTCTCCATTCTGGTCAATGGAATCCCTTCCACCCCCTTCCATCCTTCTAGAGGAATCAGACAAAGAGATCCACTTTCCCCCTTTCTATTCATTCTAATGGTGGAAGGGCTTGGAAGAAGTATTAAAGAAGCTCTTCAATCCCAGCAGCTCAGAGGCCTCTTCTTTCCCAACACCCCTGCTTTTACCCACCAACAATTCGTGGATGATAACATGCTGTTTGGCCACCCCTCGGTTCAGGAAGCCCTCAAATTAAAATCCCTTTTGAATGAGTTCTCGAATGCCTCTGGCACCAGCATTAATACGGCTAAGTCCCAAATCTTTTTCTTCCATACCCCTGCTATCACTCAGTCTTCCATAGCCTGTATTCTTGGATTCACGATAGCCACTCTCCCCTCTAATTATCTGGGTGCACCTATGACTGATTCTGCTTTAAAGCACTCTACCTGGAAACTGCACTTGGAAAAATTGGAAGCTCGCCTCTCCTCATGGACTTATAGGGCCCTCAATATGGCCAGCTGTCTAGTGTTAATCAAAGCTGTCTTGCAATCCATGCCTCTTTATCTCTTTTCAGTACTGGCAGCGCCAAAATGGGTACTCAAGAAAATAAAAAATCTTTAGAGGAATTTTATGTGGGGAACTTTGGGACAAAATAGAAAATGGGCACTAGTGAAATGGGCTACGGTCTGCCTTCCAAAAATCTCAGGAGGCACTGGGCTTTGTGATCCTTAGCACAGTAATGCTGTCATGGGGGCACGTCTTTGGTGGAAATGGATCTCAGCGCCGCATACTCCCTGGGCCATCCTCTGGACAACAAAATATGCAAACAACCGACCAATAGATGATCTAATCCGACTCACAGAAGTAGGCAAAGGATCCTTAATCTGGAATGTGGCTAATCAACACAAAGATATTATCCAACATCACAACTTCTGGGAAATAAGGGATGGCAATATTGCAAGGTTCTGGGATGACTCTTGGTAGCAAAGACCCAAGTTGAGGGACCTGATCAAACCCCACAAAATACCGGAATGGGAAGAGCATCAGATGGACAAGGTCAGCTAGCACTGGTTGCCCACTCTCACACAAGGATACAGACAATGGATAAACTCAGACCACATCATTAGGCAAGGCACAAAGTCCATTCAAAACAATTTGGAGGCAGAGCTTCTTAATAGGAAAATTCGTTTTTTCTGATAAGAAGGATATAATAAGATGGGGTTACAAGGCACGAGGAACTTTCACCACCCAAGAGGCATAAAACCTAATAATAAGGAACCACACAGTCAAGGATCCTCTTTGGAACAAAGTTTGGGCCCCCACCATTTGGCTAAAAGTCTCCACTTTCCTCTAGTTGTTATGTCAAAACAAAATACTCACTTGGGACAATCTACGGAAAAGAAGCTTTCACGAGCCCTCCATTTGCCCCAACTGTAAACAACAGGAAGAAACTACTCTGCATCTCATGAACTCCTGCCCATTAGCAAACAAACTCTGGGAAAAAGCAAGTTTCAGATGCCAAAAAGAAGGAAGAATTAAAGAGGATATCACCAACACCATACGTAGTTGGACAATCAATCCATATAAGAATAAACTGTTAAACTCTTTATGGAAAATCATCCCAGGTCTTCTCATGTGGATAATATGGAAAGAAAGAAACTGTCGCATCTTCAAAGACCAATCACACCTTTAGAAGTCCTATGGAACAATGTTTGCCAAAACCTTCAGGAAACACTAATGCTCCAAACTTGGTATGAAGAAGACTTTCCTTCCATTCCACAGGAAAAGAACATATGGGCAAACTGGAATCTTCAGTTGAACTAGGTACAGGCAAATCATAGTAAATTATCTTCACACTACAGAGCAGTCACCTTCAAACACATCCATAGAGATGGCAACAAAGTGGCTGATCTCTTAGCTAATATAGGAGTTGACAGTGGCCAGACTCTACATACTGGCTCGCTTAACACTATTGCCACTACATCCCAGTTAAAGGATTACAATGAACTGGTATAGAGTGAAGAAGTACACCCGAATGCGGGTGATCATAATGCCATTAATGCTGATTAGATGGAAGAATGGCGGGAGGCTTGGCCACATGGTCGCCTGCATCCCCTCCCAGGACAGAGTAAGGCGAATTCATGGTGACTTGCAGGCACCATTAATATGGTGCTCAAGTCGAGAATTTCGTAACAAGAATAAGGAAATGCCCTCCATAGAGCATAACTCAGTCTTCCCTCCTCTGATAAGTAGCACTTTCCCTCCTTAGGCTGTGGAGCCATGATCTCGCACCATCACTGGCAGACGATGTTGCTTGCTCAGCTGCGTGGATGTGGGAAATGGGTATCATTTCTCCCAAATGATGCACTATAAGTTGATTCAAGCTCAAAACCCCTTTGTTTTCCCTCTGAACAACCATTCCAGTCCTAGTAATTCCTCTGATTCCCCAAATGTTAGCTCTAAGACTAATTCAGTCATGGCGTGCATCCAACACCGCATGTGCAGCAGAAGAGGGGGCAGTCGTGGTGGAAGCATTCGTCCTTTCGCTATGCCCAGCCCTGAATCTGCTTCTCCCTTCTCTTCTCCAAACATTACTCATCCCCATGGCACCTTCTCTGGCAGATATCCAGACATGCGCAGTGGCAGAGGACGTGCTTAGCTCCAGGGTGACCGTAGAATGAATGCAGCCGTCCATGCTGCCAATTTTCCACTTCCCCCTCATCCCGCTC
This sequence comes from Pinus tabuliformis, assembly GCA_031772625.1. Classification (NCBI taxonomy): domain Eukaryota; kingdom Viridiplantae; phylum Streptophyta; class Pinopsida; order Pinales; family Pinaceae; genus Pinus; species Pinus tabuliformis. The sequence continues at coordinate 1,668,001,837 of CM062816.1, read as the reverse complement.
CTCATACAACTCAATTCCGCTTCCATAGCACTCTACACCGGCCTTTCATCACCGCCACTGTCACCATTACCTTCACTGAGGAAACTGACCCACAGGAAGCTCAGCCAGGGACCAGCAGTGAGCAGCAGAGGGCCGCTCAGCGGAACAGGAATGCCCGAGACCCAGGAAAGCAGCAGATGGTGGAGTACTCAGCCACCCCACATGGAGAGGAGCTGGTTGGCAGCCAGCAGGCCACCGAAGGCAGAGCAGGAGACACAAAAGCAACCAGTGTCGCCCAGGGTGACACGTCAGGCAAGCATGCAGCAGAGGGTAGCTCTACTAGCACTCAACCAGTTCGTGGAATACTGCGTGGAACGTCAGCAGAGGAGGACGAGTGGTACAAGTACGTGTGTCGAATTGTGGAAGAGCCTGCTACAGACGACCTCCAGGGGGTCCATCCTGATTGACAACTAGGCTGCCAGGTGTCGCCCTTCCGCCAGCTGGAGGTTTCATATGTTGTTGCCTAATTTTTGCTATGTTTTATTTTTGAAAACTTTCCTTCTGGTTTGATTCGCTAGTTTTCATTCTAGTTCCCCTGTGCGGGTTTTTGATGTCAAAACTTGTGACCCCAGCGTGGGTTTTTTTATCTGGTTTCATGGACTGGTTTCCCCTCAATGGGGCAGTCGCGTTTAGGTTGTGATATTTTTTGACAAACTTTGTTCAACACTACAGAGGCCAGCGCCTCATTGTATTTTTATTTTGTTTCATATCAATAGAATAGTATTTTGGATTTAAGATTTCTGTGGTTAATATCTTCTAACTTAGCAACCGGAGAACCCGCAGTAAAAATCATTTTTTGTCAACGTTTCAAATCCCAACAGGGATCCATCATTAGGACTATTATTGAGTTTTGATAGTAGAAGGGCTCAATTGCGAGATATAAATAGTTATGAGGTAAGCTGTTTTGATTTTAAGGGAAAAATGAAGGTCAACTGTTTTAATGATAAATATTATCCAAATATTTAAGTTTTTATTAAATTAGGTTTATTTTAATTTTAATCATATAATATTTATTATTGAAGATAAATTAATATTAATACTAAATAGTCAAGTAATATATTTTCTCTTAATAATTGATAATTTCCTCATAATAAATATTAATTTTTTGTTTATAATAATTTAGAATAATTTAATTTATAATAATAATTTCTTGTAATTAAATTTATTAATAATCTAAAAATATGATAATAATAATTTATGATAATTAATAAAATAAGAATAATATTAATAAATAGTAAGTATTAGGATTGTTATTAATAATTATTATCTAAAGCTATTTATATATAAATATTATTAATAAATAATAAGTGTTATGTTATAATAAATATTAATATAAAAGAGATAATTTATTAATCTTAATGAGATTATTCACGGATTTGAATATTAATTAGATTATTTTAGGGGTTAATTGGATTTTTTCTAATTTAATTTTATGAATTAATGATAATACTAAAAGCTTAAGTTTATAATAATTATGATTATTATTATAGATTAGTAGTATTATTATAACTATTTAGTAGTATTAATTATGATTATTATTATAGATTAGTAGTATTAATTATTATAGATTAGTAGTATTATTATAACTATTTAGTAGTATTAATTATGATTATTATTATAGATTAGTAGTATTAATTATTATAGATTATTATAAACTTAAGCTTTTAGTATTATCATTAATTCATAAAATTAAATTAGAAAATATCCAATTAACCCCTAAAATAATCTAATTAATATTCAAATCCGTGAATAATCTCATTAAGATTAATAAATTATCTCTTTTATATTAATATTTATTAGAACATAACACTTATTATTTATTACTAATATTTATATATAAATAGCTTTAGATAATAATTATTAATAACAATCATAATACTTACTATTTATTAATATTATTCTTATTTTATTAATTATCATAAATTATTATTATCATATTTTTAGATTATTAATAAATTTAATTACAAGAAATTATTATTATAAATTAAATTATTCTAAATTATTATAAACAAAAAATTAATATTTATTATGAGGAAATTATCAATTACTAAGAGAAAATATATTACTTGACTATTTAGTATTAATATTAATTTATCTTCAATAATATATATTATATGATTAAAATTAAAATAAACCTAATTTAATAAAAACTTAAATATTTGGATAATATTTATCATTAAAACAACCGACCTTCATTTTTCCCTTAAAATCAAAACAGCTTACCTTATAACTATTTATATCTCGCATTTGAGCTCTTCTACTATCAAAACTCAATAACAGTCCTGATGATGGATCCCTGTTGGGATTTGAAATGTTGACAAAAAATAGAATAGTATTACTTAGAAAAAAGAAACATGTTTCAAACAATCTATTAATTCATATATGTTTAATGTTATACAGGGAGCAACAATGAAGGAAAAGATCAATGTCGTTCAAAGAAAAGAAAAATTATGGAACATGTAATGAAAGGGGGATTTTTTTTTACAGAATTATGAGGGATCAAGTGGAATGAACGCGTAGATGTACTTTCCACTTACAATACAAAAATCAATGCAATGATTTTAAGAACGAAATTATTTCTAAACTACAAGAAGCGTTTCCAGAGAAATGGTCAATAAGACATGTCAGACTTGCAATAGAAAAACACACACAACAACAAAAAGGAATCATTCAAAATACAATATTCCTAATTGTATAAAATGATTTTCTAGAATTGTATGTATATATTGCTACAAACCATTAATTTATTAATATTGATGTTGTTATATTTAGTTTTCATGTATCATTATAAAATTAGTTTATTAATTTTTTCAAGAAGATTATGAAAATCCCAAATGATCAATGCACTGATATACGAAACATGCCAATAGGAGTGCCCAAAAAAGTGTATAAGGAGATGGTCAAAGAAATGGAAATAATTGCATCACTGGAGGAGCCATCTTAACAACAACGTTCTTCAAATGTGTGTAATCATGATTGACTTTGTACATATAAAAAATAATTTAGCATTAAATATTAGTTTCAAGTATTTTCTTGTAGAAAAGAAAACAAGTTAGAACTCATTCAACACATAAAACAAGATGACAAGGAATAAAAGGGTTGATTTCAAAGTTTGTGAGTAATTGTTAATATTTCCTTATAACAACTCAAGGTTTCATTTCTGTATATTTTAATTTGTTTTACAACAACCAACCTTGAATGTCTTCAAATAGGTGCTAACATACAAAGAAGAGCCATCGAAAGAATTGATTGACATTGGGTAAAATAACGGTTGTCAGTATATGTTGGCATATCAAAAATTAATTGTCGAATTTTTAAGTATATATGTTGTTTTACTTCTCTGGGTTTATAATTAATAGAACAAAAAAATCATTTATATTAAATATATGATTTATTATGGGGTATAAAACTTGCAAGAAATAAAGTATGGAACTATGCCAACAAAAGAGTCATTGAAAGAAGGCATGAAATTTGGTTTTGAAAGAATGTGTATAATTCATGAGTCACTTCATGCTATGGTACATTGTTTTTCTATTTATTTTCATGTATATTATTTATTTATATTTTCATTATTCTCACTAATGTAGATACACTCATCACACTTTATTTTTATGTTTGCAAATGGAAGAAGATCAAGAAGATGAAAACAATCGGTGCAATCAACAAAATATTCCTCCAAATAACCCAAGTCAATGCAACCTCTTGTATTTTTTGAAATAATTGTCTGTGAAAATTAGACATTTTGTTTAATGTAATCATGGACATAGTGTCCCAATTGAAAGACAAGGGGTTACCAATAACAATCCCAATTTGTATGACAAAGAGCTTCTTATTGCTATATAATAAAATACATTTTAATTTATTATATTGTGTTATCCAACGTCACTGTGAAATGTTACACCACTAATTAAATATATGGATGATTAAATATTATAATGAAGACATGCGAAATCTGATAGTATAACAAATTAATCCAAACATCATATACAAATGCACTAATCAAATATTAATTTAGATGAACATTCTTATAAGATATATTTTGATTTCTCAATGAGTAACAAATTTTTAAAATTACAATAATTGCATTGTCACAGGTTGATGTCTCAAAAAAAGAGAAAATCTCATACAAAAACATTGGTGCGTCCATATCATAAAAAAGCATTGGTGCTTTACTTTAAATAAAAGCACCATGTCGCCATCTTTTAGCATAACTGGTGCCTTTTTAGAAAATGCCAACACCAAGGCTTTCATGTCTTCAATCACCGATATGGCTTTTAATTAATTCCCTGATGCATTGTAACTCTTAATGCATCAGTGCTTTCATAGAGCTAACACCACCAAATTCTACAAAATATTATTTTCATTCCCGGTGCACTATTAAAACTAACAACATCAGACCCTCTATATAACAAATGCACAGGTGTGTTTATGTAAACAATACGTGCTGGTGCTGCGTGTTTAAGAGAAAGCACCAGAACTGCAAATATTTTTTGCATGCCCCACAGTCGTTCCTTCATCAAAGAAAGATCAAGGATTTTTTATATAAGCACTGATGTGGTATATGTTTCAAGGTATGGTGTTCTTTGAGTTGAATGCATTCGGAATTATGTTTCTGTAAGCACCAAGGTATTATACATTTCAAGCTCCAATTCTCTTTTTATTAAATGCCTCGGTTCTTTTAATTATGTATGAAGCCTGGTGCATTTCTATAAGTAGCGCACCGGAGCTGCTTGTTCCATAAAGAACATCGAAAAAAAAAGCATTCGCTAAAACCTTCAGCCGCCCAAATTTTTTTAGTTGTGCCAAAGTTCCATTATAAGCTCTGCTAAAACATCTGTTCCCACAAACATATTTTTTAGTGGATTTCTTTTGACAATTTTTTCCAATTTTATAACACAAAAAACCTTCATTATAACCTCCACTAGAAGGTCTTTTCCTTATAGTGCATCTAGGAGCTACTCCATGTGAATACCTAGTATTTATAGAATAAAAGGCTTGAAGGGTGGCATGACATTTAGTCACATGAAGGACAAAATGAAACTTAGGAGATAAGTGTCAGCACGTGGACTTAGTGGATAGTGTGTTGATAAGAAGTTGACATGACATGATGAGAAGACATGGCATGACAAAATATAAAAATTAAAAATATGCTTCACGAGTGAGAAATAAGAATGGCATAACATAGATGTATTACTTAAGTAGAAATGGAAGCATATGTCAATATAAACCTTATAGCCTTGATTTTCACTATCCATGTGGTATAAATTGCTAAGGGGAACAACGACATCAAATTTTGACATTTTAATGAGATAAATTGTACTTTAAACTATCAATGTCAATTAATTATCTTGAATTTTATCACTATTCATTTCATGAAACATTTAGAACCCTTGGCTGCTTCTGAAGACAAATATGCTTGTAGCTACCCATAAGAAGTTAATATCTTCTAATCCCTAGGGGACAACTTAGTTGGTCGAGTTCCTGTTGCTAAGTATGTCGCCTATTGGGAGGTAATGGAGCCAAATCTCCTCAATGCCCTTAGGGTTAGGCCTTGCTAGTTTGGCAAGTGGGTAGATCCCTTCAGGTTGATTTCCCGTGGATGCAGCGACCACTCAGTGTCCGTGAACTACCCTAAAAAATAAGAAGCTAATATCTTCCTCTACTACATGGAAACATTCTATATTATATTCCATTCCTTATTTTGTTTTGGTATTTTCAATGTTATTTCTTAAACTTGTGTCTTAAAAGTTACATATGCGTGTTTTTAGCAAAGTATCATAGTATCCAATGTGTACCCAGAAAATACCAAATCTCCTACATATCCATTAGCTTACATGGATATATTTCTATGTAAGGAATTTTGTCTTATACACCATGATTAGAAGGTCAAAATCAGTTCCATAATACTTGTACATGTGTGGTGCACCAAATGAACAGGTTGTTGTTATTGTTGCACCAATGGTGGAAACCATCACTGATGCATATGTAGGTGTCAAAGATATGTTATCCAAATGTAGAAACTATTCAAATGATATAATTATAGATAGAAAAAATCACACAATATGTGTGTGTGTGTGTGTGTGTGAAACTAAGGAAGAACATAGATATGATCAAGATACTAACCTCTTCCATGAAACTGTTATATGTAGTGACCTCCATCAAACCATAACAAATTTTCCCACAACTTGAGCATCTATGAGGTTCACATGAACTAAGATGAGAATACCTAGTGTGTCCATATGGCATTCATGGCTAGATTGTGTTACAAACCATTAGAGCCTAACACATCTCCCAACATCACTGAAGATCCCTCCTGGGAAGATAATGATATGAATTTTCTATGTTGAACTAAGCTGTAGGTTAAGGTGGAAATGTATGATTAGATTTAGTTATTATTTTTTGAGATGGAAAGATGCTAGGAACGAGGTCAAGTCTCCACATAGGATGACAATGACCTTTAGATGGGTCACCTGGAATTTTGTTAATGTTTGGTTGACCCACAACCCAATCCATAGAATACATCAAAGACAAAGTAATTGACATGGTAACCTAAGATAAACTCTACCCATAATTTCCTAAGGAAATACTAAGAAACCTACGTATTCTTGTAGGGAAGTTTGTCATTACATAAAAGCCAAATATCTATCTTGTTATCTACAAAATGTTGGTAGGTACGTTGATTCATGTGTTTGTGACTGCAGGTTGTGTTTTAGTTCTTGAGTCAATGTACAATGTCATCTAATACTTTTTGAAATGTTCAAATATTTGACATGATTTCTATCTAGATCCATCCTATAATAGTCAAACACTCTATCCCTATAATAAAATTGTGTGATAATTGGCTTTGGACATTCACAATCGAGGTATCAATGGTATCTAGTGATGTGGCTAATGAAGGGACTAAGGGCTCTGTAGTGTGTCCTAGATTTTGTATAAGGGTTCTTAATGACCTCAAGCCTACCTCAACTACAAAGTTTGCATTTCTTGATTTTGGATTGGGGTTTGGCCTCTCTTCATTTCAAGTTAATGGTGGGTTTGTGTTTTCTTCAAAAGTAAGCTCCATTTGATTTATTGCATTTTAAAAATATATAAATATTTTTCTTCTTAATATTTTAATTTAAATATTAAAACAATAAGATTTATTTTAATTTAAATATTAGAACAATAAGATTTAGAACTTACTCAGAACCAATCAAACATAATGTCAACACTCCTACGATGCCTTGTCATGCACTTCTTAAATTTCCTTCTTAAGCTCCATTGAAATGTCTCTTCAAAACACTCAATCAAGTCGAAAAACATACCCGATATTAATTTGTGTGCACATTCCCATGCACCTCATTGTCACTTTTTCACTATCAACTTTCTGCAATCACCATAAACATGGATACAAACTTTGAAATATTAAAATATACCACAATATTATAGTAATAGAAATTATTTATACGAAACAAATGGGTGGTAAAAATGAATTATTAATTATATATAACTTTTTTATAATAAACTGATAATTGATTCATTAGTAGATATCACCACTGTCATATTTTATTATTGAAATATGAGTGATCATCTTTGATCGTAAAAATTAGTGCTTCACTTTCATGTGGGCACACCAACATTGATGTTTCACTTTTCTATGGGTGCACTGATATTGATGCTTCACTTTCCCGTGATTGCATTTGAAATCGATGCTTCACTTTAGTAGGGATGGGCACATTGGTGCTTGTATAAGCTATAGGTGTAGTGATGCTCCTGTTTTAATATGGCACATTGGTGCTTCTATAAGCTATAGGTGTAGTGATGGGCCTATTGATGCTTCACTTTAGTAGGGATGGGCACATTGGTGCTTCTATAAGCTATAGGTGTAGTGATGCTCCTGTTTTAATATGGCCACATCCATTCCCTTATGTCCTTGAAGCATTAATTCTTTTTAATGTACAATGCATTTTGAATAGTTTTGTACTAGTGTATGTTAATATTGTAGTGTTGCAATTTTTTTTTAATAAAAATTTTGATGGTTCAAAAAAAATATTTTACTAAGAATTTTTCATCAATTTTGGAGATTTTATTTTATTTTTTCTCTCTCAATTTTGTAATTTATTTTCTTAAAATAATTTTGATGAAAGTTGTAATATTAAAAGCTTTTGCTGGAAAGTGTTTTCCTTGTTGGAGGGAATTGAGGTAGTTTAATTTGTTTTTGTCTTTTTTCTTAATAATAATATTAATGAAAATCATATTTTCTTATATTATTTTTGTTTTTTTGGTTAAGACTTATTTAATGATATATCACATTTTAGCATATTTTATTTATTGCATTTATTTCTATATACATCTTATTTTCATTTTTTTTTTCATTTAATGTTAATTAGTTTACATTACATAAATAAGAAACTAAAAAGTGCATATGGTTTTGTGTAGAACATAAAGGCTTGCCATTTCAATGGTGAGAGAGATTTTTGGGCTAGGTCAAAACCTTGTACCTCCTTTTTAGTGTAAAGAGAGACCAAAACCTTATACCAATCTTGATGTGAGAAAGAAGACATCAATGATAAATTGACTCATATAAATTCATAATTTTAAATTTGACATTTATAATTTATCACTTCAGTCTAAATTCTTGCATGGAAGACAATACTATTTAAAACCAATAAAGTTTGATGCATAGCATTCCCAACAAAGTACAGTATTTCTTTCCAAAATTTAAGGGTAAGAAAAAAACCATTAGATTTATGTATCAACATTATGCATAAAAATATGGAGTTGTCTATAATGCGACTTTTTGAGATTCCGGTGACGGAATCCGGCGGAAGAAATTGAGACGAAATCATGATTTTTTGCAGTTAAAATGGTTTTTTAACTGCATATTCGGATTCAGCACCCTGGAAAACCCCTGGGACGCTTTCATTGTGCAGAAATTAGGTATCAAACTTGGATTCCGATAAATCATTGCCGGATTTTCACCGGAAAAAATCGCCGGAAAGGCTTTCAAAAAGTCGCGTTAAAGACTACGTCTAAAAATATTGTTTGCACGTGTTATTATTTCTTTTCACCATGTTAATTCAAAATCAGTAATAATCATATTCATAATTAATACTCATATAAATTAACTAAATAACGTCATATTCAACTTATTCACCTTATATTTATACGTTAACTAAATAACGCTATATTCAATAACGTCATATTCAATTTATTGACCTTATATTTGTACGTTAATTAAATAAGGCCATATTCAATTTATTGACCGTATGTTTTTTTTCTGAAAGTTAAAAATATTTGAGAAGCATACACATTGTTATTCATGATTAATTCACCGTATATTATTTTTGAAAGTTAAAAAAAATTGAGAAGCATACACATTGTTATTCATGAATAAAATTTAAATAAAATAGAAATGGTTTAAAGCTAAAGTAAAGCGTCCTCTCTTTGAATCCAATTCCTCTTAGATCTGTAGTTTAAAACAATATATTTCTTGATTAGTAATTTATTTTGATGATATGAACCAATACAAAAATCTTTAAAAATTATATAGTTTAGTTATTAATTATAAAAATTGCAAATGGTTTTCGATAGAATGAAATTTTGAATTTTGAATTAATGATGATGATGGTGGTTAACGTCCACTAAGACCAAACTTTGGTCTATCGGACCTAAATAAACGAATTATTTAGTTTGATTTAAGATTTTATTCCTATGCTCAAAAAGCTTGGAGAGAAGCCTCCCGAGCTCACTGTAATTTTGACAACTTAAAAGGCTAGGAAGGTCAGTATTGCAACAAATATTTTGAAACTGAGATCTAATGTGGTTGTACGCGGGGCACTCTAAGAGGAAGTGATTTTCATCCTCGATGTTTGTATTCTCACAGAGATGGCAGAACCTTTCCATCCATGGTGTTTTAGGAACTGCCCAACGACCCGTTTCACTATGGAGCTCATGAGAGTTTGTTCTAATCTTGGCTATATTAGTTTTCTTCTTTGAGTTAGTTAAAACAAAGAGATACTTTTGATCTTCTAAGGTGGGGTTGATGACCTCCTTATAATATCTTAATTTTCTTTTAGCTGCTAAATCTTTCTCACACCACATTTTTTCTTTGAACTTAGAAGTAAAAATATTTTTAATGTTATTAATGTTTTGCAATGCAACATTCTCGTCGATCTCCCAATGGTTTAACCAGGCCCTAGTGTCTTTATACCAACCTCGTTTGAGCCTTAGGTGGTTTTGGCTAGAATTTAAAGCTAGCTTAGGAAGTCTATGGTCTCCTATGTTATTGAGTTTGTGCTTGTACAACAGAAGCCTAGTCATAGCTAGGCTCTCGATAGGGGAAAGACCCACTTCTATAAGGAGAATAGGATAGGGTGTGTTGCTTTTAATTTTGAGGTTATATGTTATAAAATGCTTCTGTATTTGCTCAATCTTTCTCCAGGATTCTCTAGAGATGCTACAACCCCAAACCTCACATCCATATAAGATAACCGGAGTGACTAAAGTTTCAAAGAGGAACTTATTTCTATCCCACATTACAAGGTTTGTCGTTTTACAATTATTTTCAAGACCAAAATAAGCTTTCCATCCCCCATTAATCCTTTTCTCAATGCTATAGTTCCAGTTGAGCTTGTGATGAATATCAATTCCTTGGTACTTGTAGGAAGACACTTCCTCCAAGTTACCATTATCATACATAAAATTAGTGTAAGTGTCTTTCTTGGATTTGATAATCATAACTTTTATTTTATCAGTGTTAACAATCATACCCATCGTAGAGCAAAAATCCTTAAGAAGTATAAGTTGCTTATCAAGATCAGATGGGCACCTTGCGAGAAGAATAATATCATCAGCATAGAGAAGAAGGATGATGACTATCCCAGCTAAGATCGTGCCAGCACATCCTGCTTCCTCTAAACAACCTTCTAGCTTGTCGATGTAAATGCCAAATAGGGCAGGGGAGAGGGAGCAACCTTGTTTAACTTCGATATTACACTTAATATCTTTTGACCACCCCTCATTGCTCTTTAACTTGACAATTACATTCTCGTATAACCTTATAGCGACAATTCTCAACTCAAAAGGAACCTTTAGCTCTTCTAATCTGTTCCAAAGGTTGTTTCTAGGAACCATATCGAAAGCCTTTCTAAAGTCCACAAAGCAACAAAAGAGATTGGATTTATCATTGCGGCATTCCTCCACAATGATCCTAAGCATAATGAGGTGGTCTGTTGTTGAGTGCTGCTTTCTAAAACCTGCTTGGCCTTTAGCCCGCTTACCTTCACTTTCAAGCCATATGCTCAACTTCCTTTCCAAAATAATACCATATAACTTGGCTAGGAGAGGGTTGATCATAATTGTCCGATAATTAGAGGGGTTATTTGTATCCCCAATTTTAAAAATAGGGATAATGAGGCTTTGAGTCCATGGTTTAGGGAACCCTTGCTTGACCGCTTGATTGAAAAGCTTGTAAATGTGGGGGATGAGGACAGGATCTCCAATTTTTAAGATTTCCGCCTGGTAACCTTCAATGTCCTTAGCTTTCCCATTAGCCAAGCGTTTAACCCCAAAATCAATGTCTTCTAATGAGAAAACTTCTTCGGTTGTGAGCAGGGTTTCAAAGTTATCCATGACATTTGGAGATTCATAAAGCTTTTTAAGATAGGAATTCCAGTCGTGTGAAGAAATTTTATTATTATCTTTAGTTTTCCTAGTTAGAATCTGCCTCCATAATTTCTTAGGATCTAACTTAGAGGGGTGTAAGAGATTCTCTTGTCTTTTACGAATATACTGCCTTTTTTCCCTTTTAGTTAGGGCTTTGTATATTTTTATCTTTCCAATTTTAGGAGATTCATTAACAACTTCCTTAATTTCTCTCCTCGCACTTTTACAATATTTGTCATACCATGGGTTGGTTTTGCTCTTTCTTTTATTACTTGAAACTTCAATTGAGAACTTGTTAATAGAATATGAGAGGGTTGTAGTAAAATTATGATAGAGATCTTCTATGTTGTCTATACTAGATAAAGGAAGCAAATTAGTTTTTAATTCATTTAGAAAGAGAACTTTTTTATTTCTATCAAAGATTAACTTCTTTTGGCTATAAGGATTATCTTCTATGGGATCTCTATGCATGAATGATTGCTTAGAAGAATAGCTTGGTTGCCTGAAGTTCGAGCATTAAAGTCACCCATTAAAAGGATATTGCCTTCATTCCTTAGGGTAGAAATATCATTCTCTAAACCATTGTAAGGACAATTTTTATCTGGATTCTTTTTCTTATAGAAGTTAGAATTGATGGGGGGGAATAACAGATTGCTATGTAGGTCTTTTTATCATAAATGTCAGTAATTTATTTCCAACTATATTCGTTGTAAGGGTCATTTTTATAAATCCTAGCATGGGGAGAGATGTTCTTCTTAATGTAACAAGCTATACCCCCAATGCCTCTACGGGAGGATCGTTTATTCCAGGTAGACCATAATGCAAATCCATCTATGTTAGGGACTTTAGATTCTTCGTGCTCCCAAGTTTCAACAAGCAAAATAATATCAACATCATTCAAGATCCAACTTAGCTTGGGGCCTTTGTTCCATGGAAAGCCCCGACAGTTCCAAGAAAGAATCTGGAGCATGTTGAATTGCTATTTATTATTATCTTTTTGGTTTCTATCTCAAATAACGACTTTTCTATTTCTGATTATTGCCCATTTTCCTTCCTTCCTAGCTTCCTTTACCTTTTGAACCTCCTTTCTCAATTCTGCTTGATCTTCTGGAATGAGATCTTCATTTATAAATATTCCCGTTCCTTTTAGACTTGAGGTTTTACTAAGTATGTCATACTTATGGTCAATAGAGCTCACCTTTATTCGGATCAACCTTCCTTTATTCTCAGTTAGTTTCCCCAACCTTATTGCTTCTGTGAGACACGTTGTTTTAATTTGTAATCTGTTATGTAATTTTGTCTAGGCTATGGCTAAAGTATCCTCGTCTACCTCCTCTTTCAAACCGAACATTATAAGGTTCAAGGCCCTTTTGTTACGCTCATGATCTAATTCTATCAAATTTTTCATTTCATCTTTAATTGGTTTGATATCTAATTTACTTGCCACACTATTTAGGGTGAGGCAACTATTAACTTTTTCTTCTAGCTCTTTAATCATGTCCTTCATTTTAAGACTCTCTAAAATATCAACATCTACTTGCTGGGATGTTTGGTTCATATCTTGGTTTTGTTTTTCTATAACCTGCAACCTAGTATCCATTGCCTCCATCTTATTCTCCAATAGTTCTATTTTATTTTCTATTTGTTTTTGGATCTTGTCTTCAAGAGATGTGAATGTATTTTCCAGCATGACTGCTAACTCTGTTTGTAGCTTGACTTCTCTTTCTTCTCTATGTTTCTCTAAAGACTCTATATACTCATAGAGGTTTTGTAGAGTAACTGTGCTAGGTCTACCTTTCGTAATCTTTGGTAATTGTGGTGAATTATTCATACTTGAAAATATATGAGCAGATATGTATTAGAAAAATATAAGGAATGTGTGCACCTGATATCAGCAAGCCGAACTGCAAACGCACGTGCCCCAGATTGTTTTTCTATTACCGCAGAGAGATCGTGAATTATTACCGTAGAGAGATCGTAAATTATGACCACAAAGATCGTAAATTATTACTGTAGAGAGATGGTAAATACATCACTGTAATATAGCAATTAAAAAATTATAATTAAATAATTCATAATTTATTAAATAAATGATTAAAGAAATTAAATTAAATTAATTTTATTTTATAAATAATTAAATAATATAAAATTAAATATATATTAATTTATCAAAATTTATAATTACAAAATAATTTATTATTTATAAATAAATAATTAATGTAAAAATATTATATATTAATTTGTAAAAATATGTAAATCTAAAATATATCATAAAGATAAAACTAAATAAATTAGTTCATAGAGTTTTGAATAGACCATTTATGTGTGTTCTGTTAAGATATTCTTTGATGTGAAATTACAGGTTCAAATTTTTATTTGTATAAGGGTGATATATTAGACATGATGAAGATGCAGTCCTACAAAACCTAAAATAAATAAATTAATTAATTCAATACATGATCATTTCTTATTATAATAAATATATTCATCAAATTCACAAAAAAAACATGTTATAAAATAGAACTTGAAATTAAAAAGAAAACCAACTTTCTTTAAAATGCATTTAATTAATTATAATTTATTTATTAAATGAGTATTGGTAAAATATTGTTTTTGAAATTTAAATTTTATAATAAAGAAAATGAATATATTTCCTCTTCATTTTGAAAATGTTAAAAAAATAACATATTTTTACATTAATCGATAAATTTTCAATTTTAACTTACAATTTTAAATTTATGTATTTTTTTAATAAAACTATTTATCTAGCAAACATTTTTTTTTTTTTTATTTAATTAAAACATTTTGGAGGTTTTTGAGATATTTTTTAGAAGATTGAATTGTGAACTCTAAGCCATTTAGGTAACCTAAGAGTTTTTTAAGGTGCCAATATACAATAAAAACAAATTTTCAAAAACAAAAATCAAGGTTTCACAAAAAATTATTTGACCATATACCAATGAAAAACTCTAAAATATCTAATAGTTAAACAAAGCTTTATATTTCATCAAATAAGCTCATTACATAAACTCCACTTAAAGTGTTTACATTTTCATAATTAAAAAATACCACATTCCAGAGTTTTTTTTCAATGAAAATGAACCACACTTATTGGTTCGAAATATGTTGACCCAAATCTTCAATGTGACTTCTTCCAAAAAAACACTCTTTATACATTAAAAAATCATGCTCGAAACAACTCTCAATCCTACAAAATTATGCATAGTCTACGTTCCTAAGTCAAGTTAAAATTTTAGTGACGCTATGCATTTCTACAATACAATGTGGGTGGTGATCAGGACACTATCTTTTCACCCACGGGGCAATTTTAGTATGCTTTCCACTTCAGGACCACTCCGATTGAAGTCCAGTGACCACCCGATGGTGGTTGGGCTTTCACGAATTTCGGGTGTATGGACCACCCTCTAACCTATTCAGTGTCTTAATGCATGTTTATAAAACCCGCTATGTTTGGGGGTGGCTGGTACAATTGTGGTCGCCAACTTCCACACATTAAGGCCATAATGCGTTGAAAAGTCGAATTAGAAAAATGCAGATTGCAGCTCCAATTGGGCTCTAAAATCACAGGACTCCAAACACGACTTCCCTCTCCACATAGAAGCTGGTGCTCGCATGATATTCCCAACATTAACATGTGACCTACCTAAAATTTCATACCTACTTTGATGAGATAGGCATGAAAATGCAGACCTACTTTGATGGGATAACTTTTGAATTAATGTGACAGGTGGTAAATCTATGGAGTGCTATGTCTCTTCTTGTCATAATATATGATTATACAAAAACGTAGTCAAAGGCTAATAGCTTGATAATAGTTTGAGGGAAAGGATAATAGTGTGAGGGATTGCTAGTTGGTTTAATTTTTTTTAATTAGATTTTTATTTTCTAGAAATATATGAATGTATATTTAAATTTTTACAACAGTTTGAAAATTTGAATATATATTTTTGAAGATTTTGAAGATTTGAATCTCTTAATAGTTGTCTTTTGAAGTTACTCATTCATTTACCATTTCAAAAAAAAATATGATTATATAAACAATTATAATATAAACATAAAAAATAATACAAAATAAATAAACTATTTTTATTTATCTATTTTGTAATTTTACAAAAATATTTAAACAAATTAATTAAGTCTATAAGTATGTTTTTTTGGAACATGATTTTTAGAGTTTCAATTTAATTATAGATAATTATTAGGTGGATCGTAAAGAACCTTCACCAAATATTCTAGAATATTTTTAGTAGTAGTGAGATATCAAAGATTGAGATTGATCTCAAAAGTAGCTATCCCCTTTCTACTTTTTTTAATCTATATTTTTTAAGTAATGACCCAATGACTAAGCAAGAGTTGAGACGTCTTGTATTGACCAAGGATGGAGTGAAAACTCCCTATGAGTGCCTACCCTTTGAGACTAATCAATACAGGGTAAAGCATGCCTCCAGAAACTTGAACCTTGGTGGGTACGGTGTTAGTAAGCCATGGTATTGGCCCATAATATTGTGATCAATATAGATCCATATTAACCATATATATATGGAGTGCCAAGAGAGATCAAATGTCTTAAGGTGCAAACATCTTTTGAGTGAGAAAGCTTCCTATCTTTCTCGAAGCCTTTGCAAGTTTTGTGCTTGCTAAGTTTTCATCTCGAGGTAGTTATTTTAATAGCTATAATATTGGAATGTGTGTTTTTTATTTCTTTATAAAGGATTTGTCAAATATTCCATGTCTATAAACTTAGTATTTATTGTCAATTAAGTATATCCCAAGTGGATCCGAGATAGTTAGACCCACTTATTCGGTCATTATGGAGAATGATCTTTCCATTTTGTGTAAATTTTCCTAATAATTATAACAATATCAACCTATGTTCAACATGAGCATCTCTAACACAATTTTTATCAAAATTATTGCATTTGCTTTGGTATAATGCTTGCAATTATTGCATTAGCTAACATACTATTGTAATAGACTGTGCAAAATGTGTATCTAGAGGTAGTTGTTTGAATAGCCATACTACTGGAATGTTTGCCCTTTCTTTCTTCTGTTATAAAAACTCTCCACATTCCAGCAATCTCTCCACATTCCGACAAAGAAGAAGTTGAAGCCACAACAAATCAAAGGATCAACCACATTAATTAATAAATGGTTACATTGAAATAAAACCAAGTTATCTGGTTTCAATAAGGTATAAGGTTAATCAAAGGATCAACCACATTAATTAATA
The DNA here is from genome assembly GCA_031772625.1 of Pinus tabuliformis. Lineage (NCBI taxonomy): Eukaryota > Viridiplantae > Streptophyta > Pinopsida > Pinales > Pinaceae > Pinus > Pinus tabuliformis. The sequence goes on along the minus strand of CM062816.1, from coordinate 1,667,984,901 downwards.
AATGGTTACATTGAAATAAAACCAAGTTATCTGGTTTCAATAAGGTATAAGGTTAATGACACGTGGATAAATAAATTATATTTAAATTTAATTGGTTATTTTTGGGTGTGAAATTGAAAATTCTTTTAAATACTTTCTTTATTTTCTATTAATAGATAAATCTTGTCCATTCATTTATTTAAAAATCAAAATTCATCAAACCCAATTCCAATATAAAAAAAAAAAAAAAGAGGGGGGCGAGTCCCTCACTTAGAAGCTATATTTAGCCCAAATTCACAATCTATCACAATATTTACATATGTACAGAAGCTCGAAATGAATCCATATTTATGTACAAAAGCTCGAAATGAACCACAAAGGCTGCCGGGTAGCGCGATCATACGACAAGATTCAAACACGGGTGAGGAGTGGGAAAGTCATCTGTCCCAACCACGTGAGCTGCGCGCCCAAACACAAACCCAATTCCAATATAAACCATACTTAAAATGTAAAATATTGACTACATTAATAATCTAAATCATAAGCAACTTTAATATTTACATACGGATATACCATAATAAATTGACCATGATATCTACTCTAATAAATTTAAAATGAGGGTGATATAAAAATTGTATATGGATTTTTAAGCTTTATCTAGCTCTACATGGTGACAACATTTTGTAATCGGATAAATTGTTCATCTTCCAATATTAAAATTAACCAAAATAAGCCCAACCCAATTTAAAAATAAATAAATAAATTATGATATATATAATCGCAGAATTACATCCCAAGTAACAAAATTTTGTAAGTCACTTAATTTGATTTCATCTATTGAGGTGACTTCGGCATTAAGAAAAAGTATTGACCACAGCATGACTTGGAGGGATATTGAAACAGAGTGGAAGCATCATAGCCCTGTTTAGTTTCATTTTTACCCAGCTAGTGAAACCAGTCATGAAGCAGCCTGGAAGCCTCCTAGACATGTTTAATTGGAAGGGTGTATACAAGTTTAATTTTATTTCAACTAAAATGGGTGAACCCTGTTATGTGTTTTTATGTGCTTTTATAGAGCCAAATATTCAACTCACGTATTGAAATTTGAATTTAGGCAGGGAGGTTATTATTAAACTCCACCGTATTTAATTGACAAATATATTTGTGAAATTACCAAAATAATATTTTTAATTTTTGAAATTACTAAAATAATATTTTAATTTTTAATTACAAATATAAAATTATTTAATATTTATATTTGTATTCTTTACTATTTTTAATATTTATATTTATAACCAAGCAAACATTCAAGTTATATTTTTATTTATTTTTAGCAAGTTCTTTATCCTTTGTTATTACAAACATTGTTCTTTGGGTGTGAGGTTCCATGGAGTCCTAAATATCCCAACGAGAAAACTTGTTTCACAATAGTTTCTAATCAAGGTTCGTTATAAATTATTTCATGCAATCTTAGATACTCATCCAGTAAACAAGGAATTATTGCTTGCAATTTTACCAAATTATTAATTAAATATTTAAGAAATTATTGATATGTTTGTTTAGAGTTTCAAGATCACAAGGGATTTGATATATATTTGTGTAGAATACGTTGTAGGGTAACAAATCCAATTTAAATGATTCAAATGTAAGATAGAAAGCCTAATTTATATGGTCTATCGAAACGAAACAATTAAAGAAACAGTAAAAAAATAACAAATTAATTGATGGAAAATAATAGATTATAGATTTTCATTGTGACTCTAGCGATGGTTGTTGTTTTCACTATTTTAATATCATATGGTGTAAATGTTCATTTCAATTACAACATCGTTGGTTTGGTTTCAATATGAATATTTGTACCACAATTTTTTTATCAAAATTATTGAATTTGTATGGTTTTAGTGTAGTGGTTTGGATGGACAAACAACTTACATTTAAATTTGCGTTAATGATTATGACGTAGAATTTTAATAAAAAAATATTAAAATGAAACATTTTTAATAATAAATTTGACAAATAGAATGTGTGGTAAGTTTTTATTATCTTTTTCCTCCAATCACAACAATGTCGACCGAGTTTTGATTGGCTAATAGAATACATGGTGAGTTATTTAAGTAGCCAGGGGGCAAACAACAACACTGATGTAAGAACCATGATAAAACACATTCTCTATAAAATTTGAGTAGTATAATTAACTTGTTGGTGAAGATATTCTTGTTTTTACCTATGGATATATCTTAACCTCTACAGACATCTTTAGGGTTAGATATGTCTTTGTTTCATAAGGTTATTATCGTTTGGTTTTGCATAGTTGTGCCAATTCTAAATCGGCAAAGCTGGATGACACATAATGTTAAAATTATTTCCATTTACATATGAAGTTTTGTGCCTTGAAAAAAGATTGAAGGGAAAATGTAAAGGTTTTATTTCATAAAGAAAAAAATTTAAAATTAGATAGCATGTTATATTATGCATCGAGCCAACATCTATTAATTAAGTTAATATGTTATATTATGTATCGAGCCGACATCTATTAATTAAGTAAATATGCTCATTGCAACAGTAAATTATTAATACTAAAAATAATTTACTATCAATACTACCAATACTATTAATATTAATATTAATATTAATAGTATTAATAATATTGCCTTTATAGATGTTAAATTCTAATGATATGTAATGATTTATGTATCATAGTAAGAATAAGATCAATGATGTGCAATTTGAGGAGTGTGAAGAAAAAAAAAATGAATAGAAATGAACAACAAAAAGAATAGATAAAAGAACAAATTAAATGACAAAGAACATGCCAAAGAGAAATTCAAAGAGTATATCAATAAAGAAAAGTGTAACAAAAAATAACAGAAGAAGAAGAAGAAGACATGAAAGAACAGTTGAATGAAAAAAATCACATCACAGAGAATGTCAAAGACCATATCGACAAAGCACAACATAGAAAATGACAACGGAACAACAACAACAAGAGATGTAAGAACAAATTGAATGACAAAGAGCACATCAAAGAGAATATCAAAGAGCATATCAAGAGAGGATAGTGCAACAAATGACAAAGGAACAACCACAAGAAGAAATGAAAGAAATGATTGAACGACAAAGAGCACATCAAAAAGAATATCAAAGAGAATATTGATAGAGGACAACACAACAAATGACAATGGAACAAGAAGAATAAGAGATGAAAAAATAGATCAAACAATAAAGAGCACATCAACGAAAAAATCAAAGAGTATGTCAACAAAGAACAACACAAAAAAAGACAACAAAATAAGCATATTTACAAAAAAAACGCAACAAAAAATATAGCAAGACAAGAAGAAGAAGAAATGAAAGAACAATTTGAACGACAAAGAGTGCATCAAAGAGAATATCAAAAATCATATCCATAGAGGATGGTGCAGCAAATGAAAATAAAATAAAATAAAATAAAAATGAAAGAATAAAGAGAATATCAAAGAGCATATTAAAGAGCATATCGACAAGGGATGGTGCAACAAAGGACAACGAAACAACAACAAGAAGAGATTAAAGAATAGATTGAATGAAAAAGAGCACATCAAAGAAAAATTCAAAGAGTATATCGACAAAAAAAATCGCAACAAAATACAATAGAATGACAACAAGAAGAGATTAAAGTAACAAATTGAACAACAAAAACATATACACTAAAAAATTAAACAAAAAGAGCATATCATAGAGAATATCAAAGATCATATCGACAAAGGATGACATAATAAGTTATAATTAAAGAGCGTCAAGAGAAAAGAGTGAAAGAAAATGCCACAAAAAATGTGTTTAAAAGATGTACAAGAAAATCCTACCAAAAAAAGGTGTTTTTACCCAATATATGTTCCCTAGTTCAACTTGAAATTCTTGTTGATATGAATATTGCACATCCAATTTTTTTCCATAGGATTAATCGATTAACTCAAATTCAAATGTTTTATGTGTGCCAAGAGTCATACATTGGAATTCATATATTAAACACAAATATAAGTCCAATATGCATGAAATGTAAAACAAGAGGAGCTCATCACAAATCTTTATCTGATAACTATACCAATTTAGGAGAACAACTTGAAGTTCTTCAAGATCTCACACAAGTTGAGGAGATGTTAATAGCATGTGCAAGTCCATTTTTGCAAGTTTTGCATTGAATAGGTGGGAAGTACAAATATAGAGGACATGTTACCATTAGTTTTCCATAACAAGTGATGATGAGGTTACCACGACATATTAAAGACTTGGATTTGATGATTCTTGTGTGAAAAAAAGGTGGAAAAGGATCAAGCTGTGATTTTATTGTCAGAAAAAATAAAGTATTGAATGCATTGAATTATAAGATTAAGCATGATACATCTTATCATGGAGTTCAATTTGATGATAATTCACTTAAATAATTACTTGAAATTGTGACAGACGTATCACATTTGATTAAATATGTTACATTATCATAGGCAAATTTTGATGTTGAATTTTCGATGTTGAATGGGGTTCCAAGGATTGATGATGGATTAGATGGCTTATGGATAACTTCTTTTGCAACAAATCCTCCAAATGCAACACACAAGATTAATATTATTCGATATTGGGAAAATAACCCTAATATAGAGGAACATAACCCGAATGTAGAGGAAGTGCTTAATTGGCCTAGAATTAGCTCATCTCCAATCAGTGAGTATAACATTTTAGAATTATTTAATATGGAATTTCCAACATTGTTCCCAAATGGTGAACTATATTGGTTGCAACCATGAAAATAATTCCATCTACATGAGTATGCAAAACATATTCTCTAATATCATGACAACAGGTTTGGAAGGAACATGTGCTTTAGATACCTTTTACTCAATATGATCATCAGACTCGAGCTCACTCTTTATCTACAATTTTTATAAATAAGAATATGATAGATCTACCAACAACAATGGAGGAGTTAAGAAAACATTTGCAAAATCTTCCAGGATCATGACTTGGAGAAATATTACTACGATTTGGAATTGTACTAAGAGACACACGTGCATATTAGAAAAGTATTGTGTTGATTTATCTTACTTGATTCAACAAATTGGATGTCTACAATATTCTTTACATTAAACGCAACATATATACAATGGACATATTTACATAAATTAATTTCGAGTACATCTCTTGTAGATCTAGTGGAAGGAAATGGAGATGTCAAAATGTAATTGATAATCCTCATATTGTAGCACATTATATGCACTTAAGACATACAATTTTTTGAGATGAATTTTTTGATTGTTTTCATCAAGCTACAGATTATTGGTGTCAATATGAGTGGCAACATCATGGATCTTCACATGTGCATGGATTTATATGTTTCAAAAATTCTCCTAACATGGATATATTGAATTGAGATGACCTTATGTAAGTTAGAATTGCAAAAGAATATTTTGATGGATGTGTACAAGCAATGAATCCATGTGATCGACATCAAAGAAAGATTAAGGTTAGAATCAATGTTGATCATCATTGCTTAAAGGACACAAAACAAATATTTCAATATGATCCTATGATTGATTTGAATAATTTCTTAATTGTGTTGAGTGTCACATCACCTGCAATGAGAGATCTTTCCTTCGAAAAAAAGAAGTCAGATTGGTATGACGATATAAGGCACCATGGGATCTATGTGATGAGTCAAAAAATTATGTTGATGAGAATGGAGAAAAGAAGTATGAACCAATATGAAATGATGATAGATTGAATGCACAGATTCATGAATTGTTGATGATGTTGCGGGCTAATATATATTTGCAACCTATTCCTTTGAAGCGTGTTATTATTAATTACATAACAAAACATCAAACAAAATTTGAAAAAGGATTAGAAGCATTATGTGATATGTTTATATGTCTCTCTTCTATTCAAAATCCAAATGAACCAATAACCCTTGCACATAAGAATTTGTTATGTGAAACCATTATTAATATTGATACAGGTGCATAAGAGACATGTCATTTGTTTTTAGAGCTCTCTCTTTCTTAATTTAGTCGTTGATTTGAGGTTCTAAATGTTGGTATGAAGGTTTTTAAACAAGTACAAGTGGATACGTACAATGTTGACAATGATAATTTACTTATTGGTGCATATACCAAGTGATCTTGAGCATATTGGATGAATAGATGTGGAAAAATCATGTGCATAAGAGACATGTCATTTGTTTTTAGAGCTCTCTCTTTCTTAATTTAGTCGTTGATTTGAGGTTCTAAATGTTGGTATGAAGGTTTTTAAACAAGTACAAGTGGATACGTACAATGTTGACAATGATAATTTACTTATTGGTGCATATACCAAGTGATCTTGAGCATATTGGATGAATAGATGTGGAAAAATCATGGTCATATGACAAATGTCGACATGAGGAAAAATAGTTACCATGAAAGAATATAGATATTGTATGTGTTTTCCCTCAATTTAACTCAATTCCTAATAAATTGATAAGAAGTTTGTATATTTTTATTGGTTTAAGTTCGTATTATACAAGAGATTCCATGATTTTCACAAAGATATAGGTTAGACATCTCATGAGATAATACATAACTAGGAAACTTTTCAATACCAACCATGGCATGTAGATTGAAATCTAGTGCCTCAAGTTGATCTAGTTGAATCATACAAAGAAGAAGAAGTTTGAAATCCTTTTGAAGATTCTAAAGAAAATGTGTGGGAGATCATTTGTGCATTATATAAGAATAAATATATAAATTACAATGAGTATAAGATGTTGATACATAGAGATTATGATCACAATCATAATTGGAACAAAAATTTTGTTGATGAAGTCACTTCTAATTGTGCTATTCGTTTCATATATGAAAAATGAAATTTGAAATGCATTAACACTAACCAGCATTGAAAGTAGTGTTCCTTTGAAATTCTCAAGGTTAAGTAGAGAAAAACATTTGATATTATCCTTTACCATTATAGATCAAGAGCTAATCCACTGTGCATGACAATCCAAGGAACTGTAGGTACAATAATGCCTTATTTGATTAGAACTATTAAAAATTCACTTGAAGCTAACTCTTTTCTTGAGAAGAATCTGTTACCTCTTTTAGCTCCTACAAGGGTTGCAACTTTCAACATATATGTAACAGGAATTCATTTTTCACTTCAGTTTGTAATAAAATACATAAATCATCTACAAGGATCACATTTAATTACATTACAAGAATAGTAAGGCATGTGACATATATATTGATAGATGAAATGTGTTTCATTAGTAGAAATAAATTAAAAAAAATTGACTCAATATTTGACAGACTTTCCTAGAAAATGGTAACATTCCTTTTGGTGGGAGGTAAATTATATTGGTCAGTGATTTGGGACAGTTTCCACTTGTTATCGATAACACTATATATTCCTGTGATGATTTTGCATGAGAATTATGTAATTGATTCACAATGGTTGTGACCCTTGATACTGTGTTTTAATAATATTGAGAAAGCAATGAGAAAATACAATTTCATCATTTATTGATGAATGTAAGGAATGCAATACGAACTATGGAATACTAGAAATTACTTATGAATCATACAAATACATCCTTAGATATTTCCAAAATAGATTCCTTTGAGAAGGAAATACATTTGTTTCCGACAAATGATGATGTGCACAATCATAATAAGCTTTGTTTAAGAAATCTAAAATGCCCTATTACAACCAATGTTGCTGCAAGAGGAAGAAGCAACTACATAGAAATAGATGAGTATGAAATGGAACATGAGTTACTTATTATAGTTGGAGCTCAAGTGATGCTTACATCAAACATATAAACTAATGCATGACTCATTAATGGTACTCTTGGAATTTTAGAAAAAAATGTGTATAATTGTATAGTTTCACTCCCAAAACCACCCACATATGTTTTAGTAAGAATTGATAATTATATGGGAATACCATGGGATGAATCATTGCCTAAAAAAGTTCTTATTACACCTATTGAAAGAGGTGAAAGAAAAAAACTTCCTTTAAGACTTACTTGGAGCTTAACAATCCATAAGGATTGACTTTGGAGAAAGTTACAATTAATATTAGAAAGAAAGAGACACATGGTATAACATTTACTGCAATATCTCAAGTTAAATATATGAATGGTCTACAATTTCAACCACTCTTTCCATATGAATGATATGAAAAGATGACAAAAGCAGCAGGAGTGACTATGAGAAAAGAAAAAGAAGAGAGATTGAGATTGATCACAATGTAAACTATTTGTAATTGACTAGATTCATATTATTTACATTTATCATAATTCAAGATTATAAATTTCTATCTCTAATTTGTATTCATAATTTATATTTATTGATTGTATTAAAACCAACCTAGATCAATCTTAACTCCAGGCCTATCAAACATTGAGAGGTATTGAATCTCTCAAGTTACAAACCTCTTTTTTGAGAGAAAAACTTGAGAAAAGGTTTGCACCTCGAGAGTTTTGATCCCTCTCGGCGCTTGATAAACCGAAGTTAAGATGGATCTAGACTAGTATATTAATAATTGAATGAATTACATGTCTCTTTTTTATTACTTCTATTAGGAAGTAATTAATTATTTTTACATTCAATTACTTTTTCTCTTTGTATATTGAAATATTTTGTTATGATCAATATTAAAATTCTCTCTCTCTCTCTCTCTCTCGCTAGATATATATATATATATATATATATATATATATATATATATATATATATATATATATAACTAGGATATTCAAATAGTTTATTTAGGTTCTTTATTGAAATATTTTTAAATAGTATAAGAATTATACATCTTTTTTAGAATGAATACACACACACATACATATGTATTTTCATAATGGGTTGTAATATTAATAATGAATTGAGGTAACACAATAAACCAACTAAACATCTATATTCATTTTAGCTTTTATTATATAAACAAACCAAAAATATATAATCATTTTTGTTTTTTATTATACCACACATTGATTTTTCATTTATGAAATATTTTATTTTTATTTAAAAAGAAAACGTGTCAATTCAAAGTTTAGCACATAAGGAATTACACAAATCCTTCATACTGGGATATAGAATGTGTCTCTCAGCTCAATAAATCTTATTTACAAGTTAAGAAGCTTCATGATAAAGTGGGGTGAATGTCAATGGTTAAGAATCTTGTTACATGTTTTTTTTTATGTTATATGTTTAACTCATATATTAATTCTTTTTATTATAATCATAATAATAATAATAATAATGATGATGATGTTATAATTTAGTAGTTTTTATATTTTTTTCTTAAATGTTAGCAATGCGAGATGTATCATAAGGGATGTTTACCAACCATTTAATTTAAATGGTCATTGTAGTTATACTTTAATCACATTTTTAAAAAGTCATAGTTTACTTCTTCTATTGGTTTTGATCATTTTTCAAATATAGGTTAATTTTAACTGAAATTTGTTGGAAATTTATTGGTATCACAAGTTTGAGTTGTGAATTATACATATAATTTTTTTTCAAGATAATTAAATTCATTTATACATTCAAAAAAACATTTTAAACAACAAAAAGTCACCATCTTACCAAAGATTGTGTTTCAATATTTTGACCTAAAATTTAGAATAATTAAAATTAGCCTTTAAAAAAAATGCAAATACTTCATCACCTCAAATCAAATATCTAAAACTGATCAACTACCCTTTTCTAATCTACCACTTGATGACAACATTAAAATTAAATCATCAACTTAGAAAATTAACTTTACAAATGTCATTCCACTTATAAGTGTTTGTCGACTTCTACCCATATGTCAAGAGGGGAGATATTAAACAATTAATTTTCAAATGTAAAGAAATATATGGTTAGATGTATTTTGTAAGACATCATTACTTCGTAAGTAAATATGGGTGAATGGATTTGTCTATCCTATTTAGAGGACAAATTGCAATGGAATGGCACTTAGCACAATGGACAAATCATAGTAAAAGAGGCCTATCACATCATAGACCAAATTGTGGATCTGGATCTAACCTTCCCTTGCCTGTCTAGGACATGGATATGACATGTGCCTAGAAGATCAAATGATTCCTTTGGCTACTGGCTCACAATAAGATATTAACTTGGGAAAATATTACAAAGCAAGGATTTCAGGGACTGGGTCATTGCAACCTTTGCAAGGATCATGGAGAAAAGATCTCACACCTTTTCCTTCATTTCCCATGAATCTCCATATCGGTATGGTTACGAACGATCAAACTTCTTAATTCACAAATTGCCTCCATATGTGGTTCACTGTCAACAAGAATCACAATTATATCCCCTTCTTTCTCCCATGGGGAATTTTGCAAGCTCGTAACACACTTATCTTTGAATTTGTCCAAACAAAAGTTTACAGGACATGCATCACGATTGTAGGATTCTACAAGGAATTATTCATTGCGACTAATCAAACTCTTTGTTCTCCTCATTCCCACAAGGATTTGTAGATTATCTTCCCTGTCAGTTTCTTTGATGGAGCCCACTCATTCAGATCTTGTGGCAGTGACATAGCGATATACTTGGACCCTCTTCATCATTTCATATTTTTTTGGCACAGTGGTTTTGGCACGAATACTAGGGCTGAACTACTGGCACTATGGGGCATACTTCATTGTGCTAATTGGATTGACTTGTCAAAAATTTCCATTTTTGAGGATTCCAAGTCAGTGGTCGATTAGGTGAATGAGTGCAATAATCTACAAACATTGGTTCTTCACAATTGGCAGTAGAGGATCAATATTTTGACTCTGGCCTTTCGACATTTCTCCTTCACACATATTTTGTGAGAAAAATAGAGAAGTCAACAATCGGTCCAAGCGTGGATGCTTTTCGGCCCCAATCTCGATCCTCTTTCAGGAATTTGACTCTGATTTTCTGCTGTGATCGAGACAAATCAATCTATGAAGGCTATGTTCTCACTTTTCTTCCTTCTTCATGATATATTTTGATAGAATGTTCTTATTTTATATAGTTCTCAAAGACTTCGTAATGTTCTGTTAGTTATTCTTCGATCAAAAATTATGACCAATCTTCTTAGACAACATTAGTAGGGTCTATGCTGATAGCCCTCTGAGCTTCCTATGATTATTGATCTCTATGGAATCATGGCTCACATATAGACAATGTACTTTTGTTTACTATCAATGAAAGCATTTTTTCTTTCTAGAAAAAGTAAATATGGGTGAATGCCTATTAACAAATCTATTTGCATTCATTAGCCATATGACTTGATTAATTATTAATTTGTAATTATTCCTATCCCCATACTTGACACCATTCAGATGAATATGCGAATCTCACCACAACGAAAACACAAGTGGATTCTACACCAAAACTGGAGGGAATGATCACCCTCTCTATAATTAACAACAAAATACATATGTTTTTTTTTTCAATTGAAGAAATCATGCTTGGAGCAACTCGCATACATAGTTCTGCCTGGGAGTGGACCACGAGACATGTGGGGACCAAACCTACCCACCTAAACATTGGACCATAGCCACAAGACTAACAAAATATAGAAGCTTGCAACATGCTCTCCATCAAATTTCCCAATCAAATCTATAAGATCGATAATGTATATATGTTACAACCAAACCATACCAATGTCTCAAGAAAAGAAATGCTCACCTAGATTACAAAGTGTTCTTTTCACTACTATGTGGAGTCGATGATCGAAGTGATTATAAGGTTATTTTGAGATCCATTCATCGGTAGCCTTGAGGGGTACTATTCCATTTTAAGCTCTAAGGTTTATCTCTTCACAATTTTGTATTTGTACTTTTGGTCATAGCATCTCTGTGAGATATTAGTATGGCTAAGAAAAATCTTCATCGATGCATGAAACCCCTTTCATATCATTTTACCCACATTATAATAATGTGCTTATTGTCTTTGTTAATATTGATCAAATCAATTTTGAGTGTTGGGATTGGTTATTCGCTATGAAAGAATGGTAAGACATAATTTTTTTTGATAAAAGGTGGTGTTTATTAAATATTTCATGGGAAAGAAGATATTCCTAGTTTTGCTTGTCTTGCTACCTAGATCGTCGTTATTTATGATCAGGGAAAATTTTAATGATGGAAAATTATATTGAAGTTTAAAAACATTTGCGAATCTCACTAGTCCCTAATATGCAAAATATAAAATCTTTATTGATGTATTTGTAAAATTATCCAAATTTATAATGATTTTATATATACTTTCTATATAATGTTGGTGATTTTTAAGGTGAAATAATTTTATATTGTAAAATTTGGGCGAATCATTTTTATAAAAAATGGAAATTGACAAATCTTTTTTTTGGAAAACTCATGGAAAATTAGCCCACTTGCGAATATTAGCCCTTAAAATTTTCCATGTTTATGATATTAATCAACTCTTTGCTAGTCTAAAAGGTACCGATAATTTATAATTAATGACTAACACTGAAGTCCCTTTAATTCGACAACCATTAAACAATGAGTTATCTCTTGCTATTGTTAATTCTGCCATATTTTTATCCCCATGGAGGGGTTGTTAGAGAAATAAGAGATATAAATGCTCGTTTCACAATATATATCTGTACTTATGGAGGAAACGAGCATTTATAGGTGCAAATATATATTGTTAATTGATTATGATGATGATGAACCTCTACTAAAAGTGTAAGATATTATTCAAAATTGTTTAAAGTTTTATTTCTATGTTAAAAGAGAATCATTCCAATATTATTATAGTTTCATTAAGTTAAAAAGTAAATAAAGTTAAAAGTATAACAAATATTTTGAAATTTAGATCTAATTGTAACATAGGATGAACAATCTAAGGAAACGTTTCTGAAGAGTTATTTTTATATTTAGCTATCTTAGCATCATAAAAAAGACCAACTCTTTCATCCCACGGGATTTTGGGGACTTATCAATGCCAAGTTTTAGTATTGAGCTCATGAATTTTTTTTCTTACTCTAACAATACTTACTTTTTTTTTTAGATAATTTTGAATTTTGAGATTTGGGTTGATCACCTCCTTATAATATCGCAATTTCTTTTTCCCTTCTAACTCCTTATCACACCAAAATTTCTCCTTAAACTTTAAACTTTAAGATAATAATATTTTTATATTCTTATTCTACAAAATGATCTTTTCCTTTATTCCCCAGTGGTCTAGCCAAAATTGAGCATCTATATGCCATCCTTGCTTAAGCCAAAGGTGGTTTTGGCTAGAGTTTAATACAATTTTAGGAAACATCTCTTCTTCCATGTTATTCAGTTTCTTATTATACATTAGATACTTGGTCATAGTCATGCTATCGATAAAGGAAAATATCGCTTCCATGATGAGGATAAGACAAGGTGTATTTCCTTTAAGTTTGAGATTATAGCTTATCAATTTATTTTGGCTGTTGTTCTATTATTTTTGCATGACTATCTAGATATATTGCATTCCATAATCTACATGTATACAAAATAATAGGAGGAACAAAACTCTCAAAGAGGACTTCGCCCCCCTAATAGCCAAAGATATGTCCATTTACAACTATTTTCAAGTTCATAATAATATTTCCATCCTCCATTAATTATTTTCTCAATGTTATAATTATAGTTGAGCTTGTGTTGGATATCAATTTCGAGATATTTGTAGGAATTCATTTCCTCCAAGTTGTTGTTGTCATATACAAAGGTATCATATGTGACCTTAACGTATTTAATTATCATGAATTTCATTTTTTCAATATTAACAATCATATCCATCTTGGAACAAAATCTTGGAGGATTTTTAGTTTCTTTCCAAGATCATAAGGACTCCTTGTGAAGACAACAATATCTCAACACAAAAAGCAAAAATAATGCCTATACCAATGAGATTTTGACAACATAACCTACTACTTCTAAATACTCTTCTAACTTATCAATGTACAAGGGACACCCTCTTTGACTATGATACTGCAGTTTATTTTTTTCAATCATCTCTTTATGGTTCTAAAATTTGAAATAACATTCTTATACAAACTTGTCACAATAACACTTATCTAAAAAGGAACCTTTATCTCTTCCAACCTCTTCAAAATCGTTTTCCTAGGAATCGTGACAATTTTTTTTTCTAAAGTTAATGAAAAAACATAGAAGATTAGTATTTTTATTATGATAGTCATTCAAACTATCGTCAGAGTAACCAGGTGGTTCATAGTTGAATGATATCTCCTAAACCAAGAATGGATTTTATCTCTTTTTTCATAGCTTTCTAGCGATAGGCTAATTTTATTTTCCAAAATGATTTCAAACAACTTGGCTAAAATAAGGCTAATCATAATGGTCCTATAATTAGAGGGAATGATTTTATCCACACTTTTGAAAATAGTTATAATGAAACTTTTCATCTAAGGTTTAGTGAAGCCTTGCTTCACTACCCCATTCAAGAGCTTAAAATCCATTTTAATCCCTCTGCACACCCCCCCCCCCCCCCAACCTCATATATATAGATTATGATGATGATGAACCTTTACCATATAAGTGTAAGATATTATTTGGAATGATTTAAAGTTTTATTTCTATGTTAAAAGAGAATCATTCCAATATTATTATATTTTTGTGGAGTTAAAAGGTCAAGAAAGTTAGTAGTGTAGAAAATATTTTGAAATTTAGATCTAATCGTAATATATGTTGAACAATCTAAGGAAAAGTGCTTTTGATCTTTAACTATCTTAGTGTCACAAAAATGATTGACTCTTTCATCCGAAGGTGTCCTGGGAATTTATCAATGCCAAGTTTTAATATTGAGCTCATGAGAATTTGTTCTTATTTTAACAATGCTTATTTTATTCTTTAGATACTTTTGATTTATTTTTTTTTGCACGACTCTTTCGAGATATTACATTCCAAAATATTACATGCATATAAAAATAAAAGCAGTAACAAGAGTCTAAAATAGAAGTTTTTTACCCATACCCATAAATCTTTTGATTTACAGTTGCTTTCAATTTCATAATAAGCTTTCCACCCTCCATTAATTATTTTCTCAATGTTATAATTCCAGTTGAGTCTGTGATGGATATCAATTTCAAGATATTTGTAGGAAGCCACTTCCTCCAAGATATTGTTATCATATAAAAAAGTATCACATGTGATCTTAATGGATTTAATTATCATGACTTTCATTTTTTCAATATTAATAGTCATGTCCATCTTGGAACAAAATCTCGGAGGATTTTTAGTTTCTTTCCAAGATCATAAGGACTCCACAATATCATCAACACAAAGAAGAAAAGTAATGACTGTACCAATGAGTGATGTGACAACATAACCTACTTCCTCTAAATACTCTTCTAACTTATCAATGTACATGCCAGAAAGTGTATGAGACAAGGAACACCATTTTTTGAATATGATATTGTAATTAATTTCTTTCAATTTCAAGATATTTGTAGGAAGCCACTTCCTCCAAGTTGTTGTTGTCATATACAAAATTATCATATGTGATCTTAATGGATTTAATTATCATGAGGGTGATAGCATGGAGCTATATTACACTTTTTGGTGAAACGAGGGTGTATTTTGATGAAAAAAGGATGCTCAATCGATTAATTTTAAGTGCTCAATTGAGAAATTTTTAAGCGTTTAATCGAGCTATTGAGGCACTTAAAAATAGCTCGATTGAGGGTTTAAAAAAACCCTCGATCAAGCCACTTTCTAACCCAAGTTAAAGTCTCGATCGAGCATTATTTCTTACTAAAAACCCCAGACACAACCTATGCAAGTCATTTTGCTCAAAACGCAAGAGGAAAAGGAGTTCGATGGAAGATTTCTAAGCTCGACAGAGATGGAGGAACTCAATCCAGCTACCCATCAACCCTACCAATGACCTAGAGACTCAAGCCAAGGTAGGTTTCCTGTCATTTTTGTCTTTTTTATTTTTTGAAAAATAAAATAATCAATTTGAAAAAAAAAACCTACCATACAAATACTACAAAAAAAATCATGAAAACCACCATGAAAACAACAAAAAACCACCAAGAAAACCCTTTAAAACTACAAAAAACAACCCAGAAAACCACTAAGAAAACCCTTGAAGACCAAAAAATACTTAGAAAACCACTAAGAAAACCCTTGAAAAGCACCAAAATAAACTATAATTTAGGTTGTTGTTGTTGTTTTTTTAATTTAATTGTATAAGTTATCTTCAATGGTAGCATACTTATTATAAGTATTTCCTATGGTAAAAACTTTTTTTTTTTTTAATTATTTTACATTTTAAAGGTTTTTTTAAAGGAATTTAGTGAAATAGATTTTCAAAAAAAAATGATTTTTTGTTATTAAAAGTGCATTTTAAATTTCAAACAAATTTGACTAGAAATATGCCAAAAAAAAATTCAAAACAGAAAACAATCAAGCCACTGGTTAATAGTGTAAATGGATTGATCGAGGGTTTCCTTAATGCTCGATCAAGCAATTTAAATTTTGAATTTAAGCGCTCGATCGAGCTCTTGAGGTTCTAAAAATCACAGTTTGAGCACCCGTTCTGTAGGTTTCTCTACACCCAAATTTTCTATCCTAGCAGATTTAGGGCAAAATTTGTCCTTTAGTGGAAGAGTTGATCATGTTGGATTCATGAAAGAATCCTCTATCTAATAGCATATGAATTTGACACTTTTGAATTCATATGATATTTTTCATCTAATTTCTTTTAAACATAATGCTCGAAATGATTTTGGACAATTTCAAAGGGGTTGAATAAAAAATCAATAACATAAAATACTCACAATGAAAAAATTTCAAAAAATACCACTATCTTCGTTTATGAGTCCTCTTCAAAAGGGTACTCTTGGTTTTTCAATTTATTTAAAGAGTTAAAAAAAAATCTTATGTGAACACATGTAACTCCAAAATGCAATTGAAATATTACTTCGCCAACAAAAAAAAATAAAAAAAATATAATTTTGCACAAAAAACTAAAATTTTTAATATGAAAAAATTTGTTCTTTCTGATGAAAACTTGACTAAATTGAGAGGGGGGTGAAACAATTTAGTATATTCATGGCAATTAATTTTTTTTCCTTAATCTCATTAACTGAAACATTGCATGAGGAACTTAAGAAATAATGACCAACATATTGAATATGTGAATATCAAGTAATAAGCTAATAAAAACATCACATCAACACATAATAACAACACATATTGACACCAAATATATGTGGAAACCCATAAAGGGAGAAAATCACGATTTTATTATTGTTGTGATGCAAAGGAAATATCGTACTCCTTATTACATCTTATTTTCTGTAGGCTCCAACCTACAGGAGGTTGCTACCTCAATTTTATGCAAGCTACAATTGAAAGGAAGCTCCAACTCCCATATGTTTTATGTAGGCTACAACCCATAGGAGGCTCCTACCTCAACAGGTTTATCAAGCCACTACTTCAAAGGATACTGTAACCCCCTGATGCAAACAAGAAATAACAATGTCCTGGTTTACCTGGTAATAAATTATGCATATCTTCATCTTCATTATTGTTTGTTCTTCCCTTCAAATCCACTTCACATAAGCTTCAAATGTGCTAGGTATCTAATGCATAATACCTCAATAAACTCTCACACATTCTCCCACTCTCTAACCTTTCATTTTCTTCCAAAAACAACATTTTTTATAAATATAATTTGTTGGCTATTTATTGCACATAAGAATATGAAATGAATAGGCTTGACTCTTTTCCTTCCACTCATTCATTTCCAAACTCTTCAAATTTTGAATATTATAAAATAAATAAGTGCTCCACCACATATTATTTCAGCCATCTATAATGATTATGTGCATGAATATCAACATAGTGACAAAAACAAAATTATACCACCACAACTCATGCAAGAATTCTCCAATGTAAACAATATGCACTCAACATGTGAAAATAATGCAAGCATATGTATGCAACATTCACTCTCCAAAGCCATATATATGATTAAATTCATCTTTTCTTCATGTCATTGCCTCAACCTCCTTAAGTCTTGTTTTTCTGTCATGAATCTTTCCTTTGTTATCATGGAGTCTTGCCTTTGCTATCATTGAGTCTTTCCTTTACATCACAATGATTCAACTTAACAACAAATTATTGTCACCACAAATTCTTCGTTAAACAATCTCTACAACATTATCCAAGCATCAAGCCATCAACATGCCAACATCAATGTTCTACCAAACCATAAAGGTATTTGCAACTCCTTTATCCTTTGTTGATCCTGATCTTCTCCTTTTCCCTTTACTGATCTTGTTACTGCTTTTTCCTTGCTTCTCTTTGTCCCTTTCTCCTGCACACCTTGTTGTTTCTCCTTGCTTTGCTCCTGCATACCTTGTTTCTCTTGTTGCTCCTTTTCCATCAATGACAATAATGCCATCAATATCCCCCTTTGGCATTGATGGCAACACATTTTTCCTCCCCCTTTCATTCTGAGAAGTATCTTCCTTCCTCCTATTACCTCCCCCTTTGACATTAATGACAATGGGTACAAAAAATTTCGTTCATATTTTACATCACAAGATCATTTCTCCTCTTGAGCATATGAGCAATGCTTTAGTACTGAAGATATCATGCATTGTGAAACTTGGCATCAACTCCATTGCATCATAAGAAACTATTAAATTCATTGTTCTAGTTTTATGGATGTCAATAAACATATTTAATGAATTTTCCTCTAATACCTATATCTCATTATATCACCATTAGCAGCAATTTAAGTCAACATAATGCAATGAAATATTAGAACATATTCCAATTTGATGACATCAATTGATAATTGAATTAAAAGGATGTCTGGTATTATGTGGAATTTTACTTCTCCATCGACATCCTTGAGCATATAATACTTTTGAAAATGATAACCTTTTATATGTTCCATTGTGCAAGTCGAAACGTTTTAGATAACGGACAACATTTTCACCTTGCTCTCTTCTTCAGCTTCTTGAGTTTACACCTCCATTGCAGTTCCTTGTGATTGATTTAGGGACTTGTATTCTGGAAATGTTGCTTCAATGCTTCTTTAATGTACCAAATGTTGCTTATCCAATGCTTACCAAAGCATTCCCTGTAATATTAAATTTCATTGGAATTTTGAGGCTACTCTCCATACAAATTATCCATATGATATTTATGAAATGCACTGTAATACATTACCAATGTTTATGCTGCTACATTGAATTGTATAATCCATATTGACATTGCTACGTCAAAATTAAGTAATTGCTTGAAAGTTGCTAGACTACATGAGCTCGGTAATTGTCATGAACCTAGGGTACAAAACCCTAATTTCAACATAGTGCACCATATAATGAACACATGACAATTGCATCAATGCAAATATCACTATTATAATACATATGACACAATATATAAGGTGGAAACCAAGCAATTGAAAATAAGAAACTAGTATAATATGAAAATAGGGGCATCATGCATGGTGACATTGGTAACATGATATTAGAGGCACAACATCTCATGCAATATCATTGTATGCTTCATATATACCTTTATATACCATTCTCATCCTCTAATGGCAGAAGACTATGTCACAGATCAACTGGAAGCCACACCAACTCTATTTGGAGAACGCAGCCAAGACTAAAACCTTTTGTTTTATGACCACACACTTGACAGATACAATGATAGAGATTTCTTGGTTTACGAACATGTCCATTAACAATAAAAACTTATCTTTAATGTTCGATACACTTTGAAATTTCTTTATTGAAAGTGTTGTAGTTTATCAAGGCTCAATTTGAATATTAAAGAAGAATTTGAATGTTAATGCAAGCTTTGATGTCAACGATGCTCATTCTTACCATCTCACACATCTGATATAGGTCTTCCAACAGATAACACTAAACATATCTATATTATCATTTGGTGCTCGTGTTTACCGTCTCACACCACTTTATGCAGTTTGTAATTTTCCCATCCAACATTGTTGAAGATATTAATGCAGAAACGTTGTGGCAATATATTGATGTCAATATATATCCGACTTGCCATTTCGCACTAGCAACATACTGACTAGCGTTTTCATAAGACACATATATAATGTTGGTATTTGTTCAACACTGGAAATGAAGACATTTGAATGTAGAAATATGCAAAGATGATGCTCCATAATAAATATATAACGTTCTCCAGTGCCTTTGCTCAGTGTAAAGTCAGTAGATTACGAAAAGGATACACATTCACTAGCTTTCTCTTAGTTGGAGGTTGTATTGTATCATAAGTTTGAATCCACTTACACAGATGGGGATATAACCGCTCCCACAACCACCATAGTTTGCATTGTTTCAACTACTATGATAAAGCTAAAAAATACCGCATAGGTTGTCCCACAATCTAACCCAAGCGATCACCGCCACCACCAAAATACTTGTAGCACCAATGTAATGCAACACATCCTATATACCTTGAATATAAGCCAAATCATGCATAAATGATATCCACCTTTAAGAGATTATCATCATCCAAGGCTAGTAGGAGTGAAAACGCATATATCATCCATTGAACGCTTCTTTCTTGCCTTCATTTTATGTTTTGTAAGATTTTACAATACACATTATACAAATAAGATTCATTATATCTATAAGTTTCCAACGCTCCAGCGATAATAAGAGAAGGTCACATATATATATACTATGATATATGTCAATGATAACATAAGAAAAATCTCTAAAGATAATATAATAGGAAGCCACAATTATATATATAGGAGAAGGACGCAGTTATATGATATATGTTGCAGATTGTAGATTTGAAGGCTGCATTATATATTTGCGTGTAAATGATAATATTCGAAAAATACTCCAACAATATATCCATTCATTTCATAAGAATGTAAGGAGGCTACAATAAGGCGGTTGCAAGTCTATAAATATTAAAATGCCAACATCAACGCACTGTAAATAGTGCCAACTTTATAGATTCCAGTAGTAGTATACATTCCCCAAATTAGGGCATAAAACCCTAAATATTGTTCCATTCATTGTCAACACTATAACACATATAAAATCGCTCCAATATGAATTTTTCTACTTCCCGATGTGAACGCTAGTCATCACTCTTCATTGTGAATGTTGTTGGAACTGGTTGCAATGTTTCTTTATCAAAGTGGATATACTGCTCCATAGTACTCCGTTCCAAATCCAATATGGCTAGTAGGTTCTCTTTCTGCTCCATCTAGGTATGTAGCTCCAATATTCTCTAATGAACGCTTCACAATAGAAGGTGTGCCTTTTACAACCTTACTGGTCACAGACAAAACTCCATTTTTATCCTCAGAGCACAAGTGGTGGTTTAATAAAATGATACATAATTTATACAACACAACTTCTCTCAACCATTTGGTGAAGGAAAATATCATTAAATGACAAATAGAATTATTGTTTCATATCTAGCTGATACCCAGAAGTATGTTAGCAACTCAGACCTGTTTCTGGGTAGTAGGAATAATAAACTGGTATGGTTCCACATTGCCTGCGCACATAACAGGGTGTGTTTTTTGGTAGAACAAAACAAAGGTTGCATTGGATGGTGCATGGGGGGAGGTATGAGCCCACCTGTATGTCCTTGGCTTGCAACACCTCTAATCCAATTAATAACATCCAAAGATCAGTTGTTGCACCACTTCCCATGCACATCCACCTTTTTCCCAACAAATGATCGTTCATGTTGTTGTTGATGATGTTGCACTTGCCAGTGCGCATGATGGAATATCCTCTTATGTGCATGCCTCTCCTTCGCCTTTTTCTTCAAAGGTATGAGTAGCCAAACAATATCGTAAGTGTATGAAGATGGAATGGATGAATATTTGCACAGAGCATAAGTTGCCGTGGTTGTATGCATCCTTCCAACTTCTCCTTAAAGTATAACAGTGTTCTAGTGTGCATTGTCAATAATAATAATGCCAATGTAACCAAAACAATTGAATAATAATAATGTGATACACCAATCATTGTTGAATAATGATGGGATACACCAATCAAATAGTATGAAAATGAATCTCTTGCCAAATCTTAAATGCTTCATATGGATAATGCTGATAACGCATTGATAAAATTAATAATAACACACTATAATATGTACCCATGCAGTGTATTGAAATCATATTGTGACCCTTTTCAATTAATGTGAGAGCGGTCAACACTTCGATAAGACATTGAACACTACCCTACGCACTGAGTAGTGGCAGACATCATTACCATTATTCATATGTAACAGACTGAGGGGTAACACAAATTATCACTACCAACACACTAAGAAATAATGCACCATCATATTAATCACCATAATATTAATCGCCATGCATATTATGGACGTTGGGCATTGGACCAATATATTAAAAATGCTTCTGTTGCACCACTTTAGTATTTTAAATGTTGATTGTATTGTGCCATCTAGGCCAATCAATGGCAACGCGCTCTGCATATCATAATGTATGGTATTTACAAATCAATGCAATTATGTCATTATTGGCATCCTTGTCACCTAGCCTAGAATGACTAAGTAGCATGCAATTTTAGTTTGTAACTCTTTTTCCTGGCACATGAATATCACAAAAAATATAGCGACCAATCAATCTTTGTACACAATGTTGGATGATGTAACGACTCCACCATCTTGTAACAATCGTTGAAGTTGATCTGTAGGCAATTTCAACTTGCAACATTATCAAAGATTACCAATCCCAATTATTTCTATAAAAATATATCCTACATCTCTCTTTCTTTCCATTTTTCAACCTCTGAATCCCTCTATACCTGCTTGCACTCCTCCTTTATGTTTCTCTCTAATTCATTCCTTTGCATCTTGAATTCTTGAACAAGTTCATTATGCTCGTTCTCATATTTAGCAAGCCATTCTGCATGTTCATGATCAAAATTATTAATGAAGGCCTCTCTTAAGTTTTACAAGTTCTTGTTTTTCATTGTTCACAATCTCTCGTTCCTTCTCAAGGTTTTGTTTTTTAACTTTAATTCTATGTTCCTCACTTTCAGAGGACTGTCCTCATTCTATCAAGTGAGTTAGTTTCCTTTTTCGATAGCTACCCTCTCTTGACTTTGGACAACATTCAATGTTGCATTGAGGTTAGCCTTCTCATGTAAATTTGCATGATTCATCTCTATTATCTTCCATACAATCATCAAATCCTTTTCAATCTGATCAAGGGCCACCTCCCTCCGAGTAATAAGAATTCTTGATTCATCTAGAAGCCTTTTCTCTTCAAATAACCTTTCTTGACCTTCTTGCAATTTTTTATTTTTATTTTTTGAAACTACATATTGTTTCTTCAAGCACAACACCTGCCTCTTTCATCATCATTTTTATAGATAAATTATGAATAATGCCCTCTTTTTCCAAAAAAAATCTTCAGCATATTGTAAAATCATCTTTGATGGAAGGTGGATCACTAGTTTCAAATTCTTTCCGAGAATTAGAGATAGCTTTGCAGTGGAGTCATTTTATTTTGTTCTTCCGGACTTTACTAGGTTGCTTCCACAAGAGTCTTTGTATTCGGGTTCCCTTGCTGTTACACCCATCAAAAATATTTCTAACTCATTTCTTGGAGTTATTGTGTAGGGATTGCAGGCTTGGCCAATTTTCAGCTAGGTGAAAAATCAACACACAGTTTGTTTTCTTGGATGTTGCTTCCTTTGTTGCAATGTTTTAGGCCTTGCACATATGCATCCCATATTGCTATGCCATCCTTCAAAATATGCAATGTGCCCATGTATTGGTTCCAAAGGTAATTTTGACATCTATCCTTCACAAGAAACTTTTAATGAGACATGTTCTTAAAGACATCATTTAGGAGCTTGATTAATCTTCATCTCAACCACAAAACATGCCATATCATCTGCTATATACTAGCATTTTCCTTGTTGTAGATTGATAAATCAATATTTATGTCCCTTTCTTCATTGTAACTTTCTTGTTGAATATACTGTGCAAATAGTGTTCATTCTTCTTTGTTTTTGTATTTATTTAACAATTCTTTCAAGACATTCTAGGGGTTTCTCACCCCTACTATGTTTCTTCTTTAACGTGTTATAACCAATATCCTTCATTTCTTTCATGAGCAACTCCCCCTTAGGAAATGTCAGCTTCATTTTTCTATTAAAGTCTCAAGTTGTTCTTTTTTCTTCTTCTTCCATACCTTTGTTGGCTTCCTTCTGTTGTTGTATGCATTCCTTTTTGATTCACAGTTTGGTCTACTTTGATTCACTTTCGTCATCTCTTTGGAGTTATTTAGGGTATATGGTAGCTTGTAGTCATTGGATTTTTGTCCAAGTTTGCTACATAAATAACACCTTATTTGACCAAGGTATGATGGAAATGGTGTGTGGCTTCTTGTGTTATTCTTTACAAATAGTTTACATTCAACAACCTTATTTCCATATTCATTTCATAGATAACAATAACCATGAAAATGATTTGTTTACCTAGAGAATCAATGTCCTATCTGATTGATTGCTTGAGGGAGCCTTCTCATTTGCTGCATATTTTGTTGATTATTCTTGGTTTGTTTGTTCTTACAATATTTTGCCACATGTCCATGTTCATGGAAGGAAAAACATGTGATGTTTTTACTAGGAGAAAAGAATATACTTTGATATATTCCGAACTTGTTCAACTCATTTTAGGAGAGAATGATCTTCTTGCTGCTTGTTTTTGTTTTCTTCTTTATTAATCATGGTGCTTGTCCCTTCTCCTATGGGTCTTTTTAGGAAATATTCATTATCATTTTTAATGTCTTCCTTTTTAGAGTTATTCGTGGAAGCAACCTCCTCTTCTAGATTCTTACACAACCTGTTCTTTTCATCTAACTGTCTTCTAGCTGAAATAATCTCAGACTCTAATATTTCACATTGTACCTCTTTCACCTTTAGCTAGTTATTCATCATCCCTTCTATCCTCCTTGCTTCTTCAAGCTTTATCTTAAAACTAACAATTTCCTTGTACTTATCTCTCTCGCATCACATATTTGCACCAGTTTCTTTATATCTTTGTTTTCATTCTTCAATCTTTCTATTTCAGTCAAGGCTATGTCAAGCTTAGATTCTTCTTCAACTGTCTTTTCTTCATGGAAATAAGGTCCATTCACACTAGAAGAGACCTCATTTGATTGAATACTTTCCTTTTGAGAGGAATTTTTCTTTTTCCTCTTTATCTTCTCCTTCTTGACAGTGCAGCTACTAGTGTCACTTTCATGCATGAGATGCGATCTAACCCATATTTATTTTGTAGAATTTAATTCTATTACTGTATTAAGATCCTTATTATGAATATTATTAAACATAACACATTTTTTGTTAGCATTCCATTGTTGTTCTTGTGCTGAGGAAGAGTCTTTATAGTAGCCATCACATACTAGTTTCCACACACTAGGTCCATAAGCTATCAGTTCATATTTTACCTTATCTCTCCATTCATGAAAGTTTGATGTACTAAGCACATGCACAATTTGACAGTCCATGACTCAACTAGAAATACCTTCAAGCCGTTAGGCTTACACCGAAGGAACTTAGCTCTAATACCAATTGATGAAAACTTGACTAAACTGAGAGGGGGGGTGAATCAATTTAGTATATTCGTGTACATTACAATTATTTTTCTTAATATCATTAACTGAAACATTGCATGAGAAACTTAATAAATAATGACCAACATATTGAATATGTGAACAACAAGTAATAAGCTAATCAAAACATCACATCATCACATAATAACAACACATATTAACACCAGATATATGTGGAAACACATAAAGGGACAAAACCACGATTTTATTATTGTTTTGATGCAAAGGAAATCTCCTACTCCTTATTACATCTATTTTCTGTAGGCTCCAACCTACAGGAGGATGCTACCTCAATTTTCTGCAAGTTGCAATTGTAAGGAAGCTTCAACTCCCATATGTTTTATGTAGGCTACAACCCATAGGACGATCCTACCTCAACATGCTCCAACCTGATGTTTATCAAGCCACTACTTCAAAGGATACTACAACCCCCTGATGCAAATAAGAAAAAACAATGAGTTGGTTTACCTAGTCATAAATTTTGCATATCTCCATCTTCATTTCTTCATGTTCTTCCCTTCAAATCTGCTTCACATAAGCTTCAAATGTGCGAGGTAACTAAGGCATAATACCTCAATCAACTCACACACTCTCCTACTCTCTAAACTTTCATTTGCTTCCAAAAAAACATCTTTTGTAAAGATAATTTGCTGGTTGTTTGTATTACACATAAGAATATGAAATGAACAAGATTAACTCTTTGCCTTCCACTCATTCATTTCCAAACTCTTCAAATTTTGAATATTATAAAATAAATAAGTGGTCCACCACATATTATTTCAGCCAACTATAATGATTAGGTGCATCAATATCAACATAGTGCCAAAAACAAAATTATACCACCACAACTCATGCAAGAATTCTCCAATGTAAACAATATCCAATCGACATATGAAAATAATGCAAGCATATGTATGCAACTTTCACTCTCCAAAGCCATCTATATAATCAAATTCATCTTTTATTCATGTCATTGCCTCAACCTCCTTGAGTCTTGTTTTGATGTCATGGAATATTTCCTTTTGATGTCATGCATTTGCTATCATGGAGTCTTGCCTTTGCATCACAACAATTCAACTCAACCACAAATTAGTGTCACCACAAATTCTTCATTAAACAATCTCTGCAAGTTTATCTAAGCATCAAGCCATCAACATGCCAACATCAATGTTCCACCAAACCATCAAGGTATTTGTTGGTCCTTTGTCCCTTGCTCTTACACACCTTGTTGTTTCTCCTTGCCTTGCTCCTACATACCTTCTTTCTCATGTTGCTCCTTTGCCATCAATGACAATAATGACATCACTCTCTGTGTAGATCATGCTCATATATATATATATTAAATTCGCATTTTAGACTCAGTTATACTATGTAGACACATGCATACCTCTTAAGTTTTGTGAAAATTTGCAAGGAAATATATTTCATTTAATGGAAAATTAATAGATTATACGACACTAAACTTTTTTTGCAAAAAATATCATCAGGGAAACAATATAATTCTTCACATATTGTATTTTTACTCCAAATCAAAATTCACAATGCTTATATGAATTTTGAGGGCTGCAATTAAATAAAAGAGGAAAACTTAAAATTTCATCGCCACATTTGGCCCAAAAGTGTAACCCATCTTCATGCATTCACCCATGACTTTCATTTTGTCAATATTCATACTCTTCTCCATCTTCGAAAAAAATCTTGGAGGACTTTTAGTTTCTTTCCAAGATCATAAGGATTCCTTGCCAAGAGAACAATATCCTCAACAAAAAGAAGAAAAGTAATTACTATACCAATGAGAGTTGTGACAACATAACCTACTTCCTCTAAATACTCTTCTAACTTATCAATGTATATGCCAAAAAGTGTACGTGAAAAGGAACACCATTTTTTGACTATGATATTGTAATTAATTTCTTTCAATCATCTCTCTATGTCCCTAAACTTTGAAATAATATTCTCATACTACCTTGTCACAACAACACTCAACTAAAAAGGGACCTTGATCTCTTCCAACCTCTTCTAAAGTTTTTCCGTAGGAATGGTGATAAATTGTTTTCTCAATTTAATGAAACAACATAGGAGTTTAGTTTTATTATTATGACACTCATTCAGAATTTATTAAGAGTAACAAGGTGGTTCACAGTTGAATGATATCTCCAAAGCAAAGCTTGGCCTTTAACTGTTTTTTCATAGTTTTCTAGCAATATGTTTATTTTCTTTTCCAAAATAATTTCAAACAACTTTGCTAAAATGGGGCTAATCATAATGGTCCTATAATTAGAGGGAATTTTTTTATCCGCACTTTTTGAAATAGTTACAGTGAGACTTTGCATCAAGGGTTTAACGAAGCCTTGCTTCACTACAACATTCAAGAGTTTTTGTATGTTACGAATGAGGATAGACCCTTAGATTTTAAAAATTTCAGCTTGTTAGCATTCAATGTATTTTTCCAATTATGAGCCACTTAACTCCAAATTCTATTGCTTATAAGGAAAAAAAATTAACCTCTATGGAAACATTTGAAATTGGGTCCATGTTGTTAGGGGATTCATAAAAAAGAATAATTTTAGAATTCCAATCCTTCAAGGGAATCATATATTAGTAAGAAAAATTTTGACGCCTTTCTAAATTGAAACCTAGGAGGTTTTGGAAGAAAATCCTAATTTGTAAAAGTAAAGAAAAATATATGATTCCCTTGAAGGAGTATATGTAATTTGTAAAAGATATATATATATATATATATATATATATTTCTTCCTTTTAATAAGGGTTTGTATGTGTTTATTATATCATGTTTTAAAGATTCATTAGAATCATCCCAACTAGCTTTTCTAGCAATTTTTCATTAATTTTTTTGTTTATCAGGTAATGTGAGTCTTGAGATGACCCACATTCCTAACCTATGGCTTGAGTATCCATGATGTAGGATCATCTAAGCCATCAAAATTACCCAAGCATCGCACCTGGTCTAGGCCACAATAACCCTTAGCATGGCTAGATTTTTGCCCACAAGGTTTCAAATCAACGACCTTTTCACCACATAGTGCCTTACATAATAACCTATCACCATCTATTCTATGCCTCGTGGGAAACAATTTTATTCATTATCATACCAAAGGTTGGTAATTCTATTTGTCTTTTTATGTGACACCGTGATAGATAACTTGTTAACGGAAGAAATAGGATTGTAATAAAATTAAGATAGAGGTATTTAATGTTTTCCTTGTGAGTTAAGAGATTTAAATCCATATTTAAATCCTTTGAGAAGAGATTAGCTTACTTTTGTTAAAAATTAGGTGTTTTTGATTACCAAAATTACCTTTCACAGGGCTTTTTTGCATGACAAAGTTTAGAGTTAGGATTAAAAGTGTATGACTAGGGTCAAGCTCATGGTCATTTAAGAGGTCAAAATTATATATTTGGTTAAAAATAGGGGCATCATATATCATATAATCCATGAAACTAATTCCAAGCTAATGAATATTAGTCATCTAGTTGGATTTTTGGCACTTCATTACATCATTGCAAATTATTAGGTCTTGAGAACTACAAAGCTTAACTAGCTTTGTACAAAAAAAAAATCTTAGTCAGGTATTTTGAGTATATTTTGTATCTACTAGAAAAAACAAGGTCTTCATATAGGCATAAAGGATTAGGGTTGGAATCATTACTTAGAAAAATAACCTTGTTAGTTGCAATGCTAGCATTAAGGTCTCCTAATAAGAGGACATTACCTTCATTCCTCAAATTGTGAATATATTGTTTTAGGATATTATAGGGAAAATTTTTATCTAGAATGTTTTTCTTATAAATAGTAGAACTAATAAGGGAGAAATAAAACATCTTAGCATTTATTTATGAGATTTATATCCAAAGATACTAATTGAAAGGGTCTATATTATGAAGGTGAATGTGAGGAGAAATGTTTTTTTATTTAATATAATAGATGATGTCTCCAATCCTTCCCTGCTAAGATTTCTTATTCCATGTTGATTAGAAAATGAATCCTTTTATGTGAGGCACCTTAGACTCATCATGCTCTCATGTTTCAACTAGAAAAATAATACCAATTTCACTTGAAATCCAACTTAACATAGGACCTTTATACCATAGAAAATTTTGGCAGTTCTAAAAAACGAGCTAGAGTCTCCCAAAATCTTGTATTATTATCATTATGGTTTACATCTCTATCACAACTTTTCTATTTCTAATCATTTCTCATCTTCCTTCCTTTTTGAATTTCTTTACCTTTTGAACTTATTTCTTTACCTCAACTTGCCTTCTTAGGATGAGATCCTCATTTATAAATATTTATTACCCTTTTAAGCTTAAATATTTACTAAGTATTCCATATTTATAGTCATTACAACTTACCCTAACACGAATCAACCTATATTTATGTTTGATCATTTTTACCAACCTCTTCACTTCTATGAGATAAGTTTTTTCAATTTGTGACTTATTTTTTACTTCAGTTTGTAAAGTTGTTTTCTCTTATTCATGATACTCAATTAATTTATTCATTTCCTCTTGGATGGGTTTTATATCTAATTTATTTTCCATTCTTTAGTGCCAAATTATTATTTAGTTTTTTTCTATCTCTTTAATATTGTCTCTCAGGATGTCATTTTATTCCACCTCTCTTTCTTGGGTTGAATGTTTCTATTTTCTCTTTTTTTGTAATTTATCCTCCATTTTTTGTAGCCAAGTCTCCAATCCTATTATTTTATTTTCAAATAATTTAAATTTGTTATCAAGCATTGACTCTAATTCTATTTGATATTTTGCTTCTACACCTTCCATTACTATATCAAAAATTTGGCATATGTCGTAAAGTACTCATTGTTTAAAACAAGAAAATAAATAAAAATAGAGAAGATAAATGTATACCGTTTATAAATGGGATAATATAACCCTAAACTTGTTTAAAAACAATAAATATTAGTTTTTCATATGATACTTGGAAGAATTAAAAGAAATACAAGTATTCATTTTGATATGGCCCTTATTATGAGTGATTTAAAGTTTTTCCTAGCACAATATATCAACTCTAGTAACACTAGTAAATTATTCCTTGCACGATGTACCACTATGATAAATAAGTTGTAGCATAATATATCATTGCAATAAATCATCCTTTACACAAAATATCACTATGGTATAAAATTTCGAAGAATACTAAAATTTTCTTGAAACCCTTGATATATAAATTGATCATTATAGATGCCTCTTCTACAAACAAGTTAGCTACACCATGGGATTATATATATATATATATATATATATATATGCCTCTTCTACAAACAAGTTAGCTACACCATGGGATAATATATATATATATATATATATATATATATATATATATATATATGTTTTTTAACAAAAAAGAATGATGACAAATAAGATGTTTTTTTGCGAATCTAAAAGTTTCCATTATGCAAAAATATTACATCAGTAAGTCCAACTTTCCAAAATCCTATTGGCCTAGTCTTACAAGATTTATTGGCCAGTAGGTAGTTATTATAACACATAACAAACTGCAAGAAAAACTTAGCTAACTAGAGCTGGAAAGGCACATAACACCATAAAACCTTCAAGATCATAATGCAACTAGAAACCATTAAGATTCAGAAGAATTAACTGAAGCATGGTGCTCTGATCTAGAGCCTAGTGATGACAGAGGCCTAAAGTCACAATGTAGATGATTCTCCATATGGGCTAGTCTTCCCTCAAATTGGTCCAATTTCTCCTGTATGCACCACTTCCCCATTTGCATGCTAGCCAAATGGTCTTGCATATGCCACTGATTTCTCTAGAGATTGTTCATGAGGCTAATTATCACATTCTTGACATCATGTTGATCTCGACCAGGCTGCTCCAAATGTAGAGTGATATGCTTGGATTGACTAACAACGTTGTTTGGAGAGGGGACCAACTCCTCAATGCAAGATTTATGGGTTGGGTTAGGGTCAACAACCTCACGTTGGCTCGGTCCTCCAAACTGAGTCTTCCATGTTGTCCCTTCTTGTCAATATCCCTATTAGCTTTGACCCGTTAACAAGGCATTGCAATTTTTACTACACACCAATTGATCCGGAAAGTAGATAGACTACAGGCGCGCCATAGGTGCTCAAATCTCCTATAATTATCACCCACAAAACTAAGCTAGAATATCCTCCCACTCGAGTAGGTACCCTCTTTACACAAGGAAAATTTCAGAGAGTTGAGAAATTGGGCGCTCATATCCCTCCACCAGAAATACACAAAGCCCTCTAGCAGAACATTAGACTGCAAGGAGTGACCCAACAATAAAGTGGCCCATCACAACCTACCCAAGCTATGAGTCCATGACCACAACCAGAGAAGATAGACTCTAAGAACCAAAAGTAAACCTATACTTAAGATAAAAATAGATAATCCAACAAAATATCCAACATTCAAGTTAAGATGACAAGGATCGAGCTCTTCCAAATGAAAATCCATAACATCAACGATAGGGTTACTCTCAATCCCCCCAGAGACTGACGTATATCCTTCCAAACCATAACCATAATATATTAGTTGACCTAGAGAGGTAGTGGGTTGACACCTCCATTTCCACTCGAACACCTTAGGCTACAAACAAAGTAACGAAACCTCAATTAACAAAGCCCCAATTAGGACAATGATGCTACAAAATTTAAATAAAGAGCCCATGACTCCCAAATATAAAGACTAAGATTGAAATCAATATTAATTACAAGATGATACCATGTCGGGAGACCACCATGCCATACCTTACTCTGAGCCCGAGAGCTCATATTAGAACCCCGTTAACATTCAAGTGTTCATATGACCACTAGTATCACTATAATTCCAGCAACATATATTGTTTTGCAAGTCACGAGTTCATTGTACGAAGGTCCCAATTTCACTGCGACTGAGAAGGCTCACCACCACCTCGATCTCTCCTAGCACCTGAGCATGACCACCGAGTAACCAGACCCAAATTGTCAAATAAATACCTTCCCCTATCTTCACTCCCCTCATCGTTGCGACTATCCAAACTCGCACGATGTCGAGGCCAATACCATTTTCAGGACGACAAAGCTAGTGTCTCTGCTACCATGTAAACTTCGGAACTGCGTTTCTCTGAACCTCAACCATCATCCCATCAATTAACTTAAAACTTTTATACATTGAAGTTGAAATAACCCACACACGAAGTTGCATAGTAGAAATGTACCATGCTAGCCCTTCTTAATAATCAAAAGGATTAGTGGAGCAGCAAGCACCCTCCCCGAGACCCACATCTTTCCATTCATTCACCCCATTAAGGAATAACAAATAAAAAATAAAAAATAAATTTAAATATAACATTATCAAAATTATAATTTTGATAATGATTATTTTTTTTTTTTTCCCGAAGGTGGCAAAACCTATCAAACTCAGGTGTCAAACCAACAGTGAGGACAGCCATCTCTGGCTGCTATCCGCGAATGTTGGTTTGACTCATCACTGTTATCAAGGAAAACCACGCCACCTGTAATAACCGCTGGTGGTCCGTAAGGGCGCAGGCTTTCACTCCTGCCAGATGCCTCTGGGTCTTGGGCCGTTACCCTGTTTCCTTACGTCCGAGGAAGACGAGCTCTTAGCCAAGCAGAAGCAGTTTTACGGCATACTCCAGGCCGGATTATTTTGTTAAATTCCAAAGTAAAAAATTAAAAAAAAATTATATAATTTTTGAAAATCCATAGAATATAAAACCTAAAAAAATAAAATTATAATTAATAAATAAATTATATAACAATTTTTTTCTATTTTCCCATATAATTAGTTCTCGTTCCTTGTATAACAATAGTGAAAAACATGGTTTAGTATATTCGCTGTAACAGAATGCATTTACAGGTCCCAGAAACTTATTTTCCTTGGTGGAAAGTCAACATCGATATCAATAACCATATTAATAAAATATCAACCGTGATGAACCTGTTAAAAAAAGGGAATAGTGATTTTTCTGATAAAAATTCAACCTGGCTTTCAATAATTATATTAATAATAAAATATCAACATGGATTAACCTACTAAAGAGGAAATAGCGATCCGTGCTTTACAGGGAATGCCTTAAGCTGCAGGTATATCTACAATTAACATGCAAAATCGTTAGTGTTACTGTAATGAGTTTAAATGAAAGATTGGTTTTAATTTTGTTGTTTTAAAGAAATTTAGTCACTTTTGTCCAAGTGAAAAGTAGGAAAGTTATAATTTAAGTTGTAAGTTTATGCATTTTAAATTTAAAAAATTCGATTATGGTTTAAATGATAAAACATGGTCATTTTATTAAAAATAATAATATCAAATTTCAATTTTGTATAATGTATTATATAAATTTTAAAATATATTGAAAATTAATTTGATAGAAATTTTAATTATTACAAGTATTTAGTACTAAATATTTTTATCAATTTAAATAATGAATGTATATGCATGCATGAGAGTAAGGTAAAGAGAGATAAATAATTTAGACATTTGTATATTTAATTTTTTGTATGGAGAAATGCATTTTATATTCTAATGTAAAGAACATATTTAATTTTTTACTGTTAAATTTAAAATTATAAGTCTTTTTTAAATGAAAAAAAAAAATATTCATAGTATAAAAAAGATATATATATATAAACTAGCATTTGCATAGAAGGTGTAAAGGGCAAGTCGATAGTGATTTGGGGTTTTTATAATTTTTAAAGCAAAACCTGACCTCTACCAAACAATTCTGCTAACAAATACTAAATTGAAAATCATTGTTGAGAATAAGATTTGTATTTACTAACTTGAAATTCATCAAAATATGCATTGTAAATCTCTATGCATACGAGTTAAGAAAGTGAAACCTCTTGACAACCACGTTGGTTTTATGCCCAACAAACCTTAACACCATTATGAGTGGTAACAAACCTTAAACCAATTTTACCAATTAAAGTAACATGTATAGCAACAACACCTTTTGTGTGAGAACAAGAATTATAACTTTTAAAGAGGACACAAATGGTTGCTAGTTGTTACAAAATATTTAATTTTAGTTACTTTTACAAACAAAACTCAATCCCGCAAGCTAAAACTGCACCTCATAGGCCTCAATCTAGAATGTAGTTATAACATAAAGAAACATACCAAGAACTTGTTGAACAGTTAACCAAAGGCTCAAGCATCTCCTGGACACGACTCTTGGCATGCTCAGAAACTTTTGGCCATAGATATCTTTTGGATTATTTAGACAAGTCAATTATTAGAAAACCTGAATGATTGTACGATGTATGTCTAAGGTGAAGAAAGGTACGATGAAAAACCTTGCATCAATTGGCTTATACTATGAAGCAACCACAACATGAAATTTTTCACTGAGAACTTTTCAATAATTGAGTGAATAAAATAAACACCATAATATTGATTAACCCCAATAAAAGAGCCTCATATAAGCACCATAATATTGATTAACCCCAATAAAAGAGCTTCCATAGACCAACAAAGGGCTCACTTACAAAGCAATCAGTGCATGGAAAAGAAAGCAATACAATTTATATACCCAAATTTTGGGTCATCATTCAATTGTTGCATCAACTATGCTTTTGTAATCCATGATTAAGTCTTATATTCTCATATGCTTTGAACAATGCCAGATATCATGTGTACCATATAACTGCCATGAGTACCATATAATTAATATTAATTTTAATAAAATACTTTTTATTTAAAATTTTATCGTCCTTTAAAAGCACAAATCATTTGTAAAAAGAAAATGCCAATTCTTAGGTTATTTTCACTTGTATTTGGTACTACACCTTTGGAAATAAGTATCCAAAGTATCCGGTGACCACTTAGGATTGTTGCTAGACCTTATTTCGAAGGAAGAACACTCCTTTGTGAGTTAGTTTGAAGGTAAAGTAAAGGTGACCCTTAGAAGTTATTTTAAAGAAAAGTAAGAGAAATCCTTCGTGGGAAGAGTATCTTTGGTTTTGAAAATAAAAAGGTTAGAAGAAAGATACTTGTCCAGTGGTTTTTATTTTAAATTTTAATATATATAAAAACATAATTTAGCTTAAAACGCTAAAGTAAAACCCCATCAATAAACCAGAAATGCAACTTTTATTTTTCTAAGCCTAAAATCATACAAAACTTAATCTTCATCAAAGTTTTACCAACAACTATGAGAAGCGTTGAGGGTGCTTCAGGTTCGGTTAATTTCTTACACACTTCCATATCATGCATGAAAAACCAAACCAAACAAACATACATACATACATACATACATACATACATACATACATATATATATATATATATATGCACATCCACAGAGGCTGTTCAAAACATTTAATGTTATAGGTGTCCAATGACAAGAATTCTTTGAGCGCCAACACAAGCATAAGCTAGACTCGCTACCCTGCCAAAATTAAAAAAATTTAAGTCCAAAACACAAATGTTAATGCGGTAACTCAAGCAAGATATGCACTGACATACCGAGTATAAAATTCAATGGAAACATTATAACTCAAGCAAGATATGCATTGACATACCAAATATAAAATTCAATGAACCATTTTTCCATGCAAATTCAAAATCAATATTAATATTTCTATGCATATGTACTTAGTATGTGTAGCAGTACATACAAGTTTGAAAACGTTTGAATCCAAAACACAAAGTATGACTATTGGAAAATTTTAATCGATATATAACCAAAAATTATGATGACTATCAAACATCCGATAGAGGGAGGATTTGACCCATAATAAATGGAAGTTTTGAAAGAAATTGTGTTTGGGGCAATATCAAAGATTTAAACGAGGGTCATAACAAGAGTTCCAATGTGGTGGATCCAATATCGGATTTAAATCAAACATAAAGTGGGATCGGGTCCAGGCCTATCGGAAACTCCGAGTACATACATTTGAAAAACCCTGATGCTTGGGCAGAACCAATTCTGCATTAGACTGGAATGTCAAACATACCAGGTCCAGGTATCCTGATTTTGGTAAGCATCGGAGATATTATACAAGTGGAAACCCAAAAAACCGATGGCCAACGGATCCGATATCAAATTTAAAATGTGGTGAAAAATGTCATCGATTCCATCCAAAGGAGAGGTATCAGAACTTTGGTACTTATTCATGACCCATGCTGTAGTCCATGCCTATTGGTGACAAGGTGCTCCTGTATATGTAGTTGCATAGAAAAATCGTGGTCTTGTGCTACTCTCTGCACTACGCAATTTCTCCTCCACATCACGGTGCACGCAACACAGTCTTGGCTACACACTTTTGCGCATTCCTCTTCCATGCCCCACTCGAGCAGATATTCTCCAAGCTACAATGCTCCATAAAGGGATCGAATAATGTCTTATCTATTTACCAGAAGTCTCTTCAACATCCACATGCAAAGAACCTATAGTAGGCGAATGAATATTGGGTAAGAAACCAATTACTTGGGTTAAGAAAATGGGTTGAGAAAATGTAAAATGAGGGTTTCACCTGGCACAAGCTTCACCTTATCCATGTGGAGATAAAAAATCCTGTTAGTGCATTGGAGGAGGTCCTGTATGTGGACTTTGCTACATTTTATTTCAACTACACTCTGATGCCTGCACTTTGACAAATTTGAAGACCAAAAATATAAGCGGCTCTTGTAATGAGGATCCAAACTTCAACAAGTATCTGCCAATATGAAAAATCAACATTTTGAGACTTAATAGATTCAAAGTAGTGCTTAATAGATCCAAAGTTAATATGGATAAATGTTAGGTTAACAACATCCCATAATTATGCCAGCAATGTTGAAGTCATTCATCATTGTGGACACCCAATTCAAGGGTAACATTGGCATTCCTCTAGCATTGTTCCTTCCCTTCTTGAAGAGACAAACTTCGTATCATGTCTATAAAGGACTATGCATTACCTTCGATCAGAAAATTTGCACCTAATTGTTGTCATTTTACAAGACACTACTACAAACCCAACTTTAGATTATGTCTTTGTGAAATGCATACTCAAATCTACAGAGTAAATGTCAAGCAATAAAAAATATTGCTGGAAGAATCAATTTGGAAAATTCTCAACACAACATGGTTTTTTTCCTAATAGTAAAGCGGTTTAATATCCATTTGAAGTAAACATGATCATGATTTATCATCTGCATTTTTGTTGGTGGACATCAACACAGTACCTAACAATATGAACAACCAAAGACAAATAAAATAAAACCTGCATTTATGTTATCATCGCAAACTTGTATTTTATGGGCACAACCCTTCATCCAAATGCACAACTAAATTAAAGAAGTTTCACCTAACAGAGGAGGTGTTTTATTGTTTAAAATTTTAAACTTTTATTTGGTAGGCATAACCCTTCATCCAAATGTACAACAACGAAATTAAACAAGTTTTTCCTAACAGAGGAGGGTTTTACTGTTTAAAACTTATCTGTCTTTGGATAAACAACCCAAATGAATGCATGAGGTGTAGAGAGTAGACCAGTTGGTTTGTGTAGGGTTTAGTCTCCCTCTAGTCACTGGTTCAAATCTCATGGGGATGAGT
Source organism: Pinus tabuliformis (assembly GCA_031772625.1). NCBI lineage: Eukaryota > Viridiplantae > Streptophyta > Pinopsida > Pinales > Pinaceae > Pinus > Pinus tabuliformis. The sequence continues at coordinate 1,667,946,717 of CM062816.1, read as the reverse complement.
TGAGGGTGGGAGCCACTGTTAGGGGATAAAAACTGTCCCAAGGGGCATCAAGGATTGGATTGAGCCTCACACAACCCCTTGGTGACAGCATGCCATAGGTAGGAAAATCATTATTCCATCCAACACTGGAAAAAATGTGAAAAAACAATTATAAAAAGAAGAAGAAGAGAATGATGGAATGAGAAATTTAAAATCCCGATGATGATCTCATGATGAGACATTCGTTCACTATATTATATTGATCTTGGCCTATATATTAACCTTTGAAAAAGAATTGATAGAACACGAAAATGACAGTAGAAAATCAATATGGTATTTAATTTTGAGTAAGTTTTCTCTAATAAAATACACAATTAGATACTGTAGTCACTGGAAACCATAATGACAGGTATTTCCATACTATACAAAATCAAATTGAAAACCAAGAAGAAAAGATACCTGGAATTTGATATGTTTTTCTTGAAGGAACTCATAATTTATATTGCAGTAAATCTTAATTAAAATTTCAGGTATAACATAATCTGTAGGGGCCTGGGAATCCTATGTTATCCTACTTAATCTGATACCATCTTACCTCTCTTGAGAATCAACTGGCATATACACATAATACTACTCAATCCTTGATATTAATTATGAAAAATACCAAAGATTCAATGTAAGTTCCAGATATTTCAAACCTAAGCTATAGAGGTATGTTTATAATTTGTTAAGGTGAAAATTTTGAACTCTTCTTACTTGTAAATCTAACCTTCAAATAAATCACACACGTTCAAATATTTCCATGGGAGAGTAGGTGTTAGGCCTCTGCCTATTCTCTTGCATAAATTAAATGGGTTTTTGATCATTTCCAATGGTAATCACTTGATGGCCATGCCATGGGAGAGTAGCAGTGTTAGTAAAATGCCTCCAGATTATTGTTTATACTGGATGGGTTCTTTCACTTTCTTGTTCCTTGATGCTAATATCTTATATCTTCAGAAAATACAGAAGCATTAACATTTTCTAGATTTTTTAGTCATACAAAGAAGACATCAGTCAAAGGTAAAACGTCAGGATAAAAGAGGTCAATGGTAATGCCTTTTTAAGGACAAAAGTGATAAGAATTGATGCCTTCAATCCAGGAAAAAGCCTCATAAATCTCCAATTAAGAGAAGATAACAAAACACCAATTTTTACATAGCAAGAATTGGTTTTCTCTAACAACTATGTGGTGATAGCAAACGAAGGATAAAGTTGTAACAACTTAGTCACAATGCTAAAGAAAGGGTGAAATTGCATCCAAGTTTAACACCTTTTTCATGCTACACAGTGGAAATAATTGGCACCATCCAAGAAATTTAATAGGGTGTATAATTTGCCCACAAAGCATACCAATGAGTTTTGGCACCAAAAAAAAATACTCAAGTAACCTAAACGCTCGAAAGATCAGTGACGAGTGCAATAAAGCCCCACAGTAATTTTGCATTCATATATCATTGACAACATGGGCACGCGTTTTCCAATTGGGTTTCCATTGTATTCACTGTAACGTCAAATTCTCTAAGCTTGAGACAAGGCTAGGTATAAATTACTAAAGTTTGTCATGACTGTCAAACATCTGATAGTGGGAGGATTTGAGCCATAATAAATTGAAGTTTTGAAATAAATCGGTTCCGGGGCAGTATCGAAGATTTAAATGAGGGTCATAACAAGAGTTCTGATGTGGTGGATGCGATATTGGATTTAAATCAAACATAAAGTGGGATCGGGTCTGAGCCTATCGAAAACTCCAAGCACAACCATTTGAAAACCCAGATGGTTGGGCGGAGTTGATTCTACATTTAACTAGAGTGTAAAACATATCGGGTCGAGGTATCTTGACTTTGGCAAGCATCAGAGATATTACACAAGTGGAAACCCAAAAACCGAATGGCCAACAGATCTAATATCGACTTTAAATTGTGGTGAAAAATGTCATCGGGTCTGTCCAAAGGAGAGGTATCAGAACATTGGTACTTAGTCATGATCCTTGCCATAACCCATGTCCACTGGTGATAAGGTGCTCATATCTATGTAGTTGGGTAGAAAAATCGTGGTCTTTTTCTACTCTGCGCACTTCGCAATTTCTCCTCCACATCACAATGCATGCAACACATTCTTGGCTTCACACTTACATGCCCCACTCAAGAAGATATTCTCCAAGCTACAACTCTCCATAAAAGGATCAAACCACATCTTATCTGTTTACCATAAGTCTCTTCAAGATCCACGTGCAAAGCACCTGTAGTAGGAAAATGAATATTGGATAAGAAACCAAGTAATTTGGTTAAGAAATGGGTTGAGAAAATGTAAAATGAGGGCTTCACTTGGCACAAGCTTCACCTTACCCCCTTGGAGATAACAAATCCTATTAGTGCATTGGAGAAGGTCATGTCTGTGGATTTTGCTATATTTTCTTTCAACTACACTCTGTTGCCTGTACTTTGACAAATTTGAAGACCACAAATAATATCATGACCCAACGTTGCATGGCTTCGTTTCATGTTTGCAATTCAAACATCGCTTTTGTGGCTCTATTTATATGTGTTAACAATTTCCTTTGTCTCCAATCTATCCCTAGATGAGTTTTCTATCTCATCTAATGATGTTTATTTATTTTCTCACCTTCAAAAGTTGACTTCTATTTATCTCCTTTTGAAGGCTTTCTTGGTACATGTAACTTAGTAAGGTATTTACCTCAGTCATCCAACTTGAAAGTATACTTTCTATTCCAGATTTTGTTGAAGTAAATGTAACTAGGCTAGGTCCTCATAAATATATTTTTGATATTTTTATTTATTCAAGAAAAGAGAAATTAGTTTATATGATTTTTCAATGAGTTTCTTGCTCATTGAAAATATGTCAAGTACATTTTAAAGTGCTTCTAGATAGTCAAAGTCAAAATGTAATTATTATGAGACCCTTTGAGGGCATGTTACATCATATATGTCAACATACAAGGTCATGGGAACACATCCAAGCATAGTCAAATCCTCTCTTAGCAACAATGAAGCCTTTAAGCAGCAAAATAATGAATAAAAGATGTATTACAATGAAACTGTCAAGTCAGCCTAATGGACAGTCAAGTTGGCTTGAAGAGGAGGGACATACCTCTATTTATAGAGGTTGTCCACTCCTTAAAAGGATAACGAATTCACTCTGAAATCTACAAACAAAAAGAGGAATAAGAAGGATGAATAAAAGCCAAATAAAAGGGTTACAAGGACAATGAGATAAGGAGGCAGAACAACGAAGGTAAGGAGACATTTTATAGGGCATCAACAGCCACACATGTGAAGATAAAGGAGGATTCCTACAAAAGGAAATTATAGTGACAAGTATCTTGGTTTTGGGCTAAGAGACAAGGACTATAAGGCCTCCTCAACCAACGAAGAAGAAGGAATAGACATCGAGAAGAAGGAGACTGTTTTTAGGGTTTTTGTCCACATGTGCGAAGATTTCAGAAGTCAACTTTTGCAGATTTGACAACAGTTGAAGGAAGTTCTCTTAGAGGCCTCATTTGGATATGTATCTAGGCCTAAAAGGTATCCAAAGGAAAGCGAAGAAGGTTCTCCCTATAACGAAGTAAAGAGGCCCTAATATCCTAGGGTATCCTAAGAAGAAAAGAAGTCTAAGTAGTAGAAGAAGGATGAAGTGTTGAGGAGAAAAGTGCCAGAAAACAAAGGTCCATGTGTAGGAAGACATAGTGCAGAAAGAGGAAGGATTTGAATTATGCTTGGAGGATATCCTAGTCAAGGGTCTAGGGTTTGGAAGTTGTTCGAATAAGAATATTCAATAAGAGAAAACTTACCAAGGGTTTTCCTCTCAAGAGTGGAGAGGTTTTGTTCCTGAAAGAGAGCCAAACTTTGTGTTCTTGTTATTTTGTTTTGGTAGAAGTTTGATGAAGTACACACATATGCACTAATAAGAAGAAGAAGAAGCATAACCTAACAAACAAAGTAAAAACAATCCACAAATTGTTATCATGTAACGAAGAATCACACTACACTACTTTTCCCTAGATTCTTCAACAGATTTCTCCCTCATCATTCCTTCTGTCATTTTGACTTTCTAGAAGGTATTTTGTTTCTGTCAGAAAACATTTTTTCCCTTACATGCTAAGTCCCCATTCAAGTTTCTTTATCTCAATAATACCTTGATGAGTAAGAGTTATGAAAACTCTTTTTCCACTATACTTCTTTGTTGGTTTCAATTTCTTATCTAAATTCATAGATTGTTCTCTTGTTAGTATTAAAGCTCCAAACTCTCTGCTAGTAGCTTGTATAACTTCCCAAGTATATAATGTTCTTGGACACTCCCTCCATTTCCACATCATGAAAGACAAATCTTGCTCTTCAAAACCTCAACTTCTATACACATCATAGTAAATATTTTCCTTGTGCCATTCTTGAGGTGCATTCTTATCTACAAGGATGTTCTCTTACACAACTTGCTTGTTTTTCTTATTGTCTATCCTTTCCAATGCATTGAGTTCTCTTTGAACTTTTAGTTCACTTCCTACAACACCCTCATCACGCTTTGCATCTTTCAAGGCAATCCTTTCTTCTTCAAGTTCCTTAATCATTCCCCTATGGTTTAGCATTCTCATATGCTTCTTAGAACCGGTTCCCATTAGATATGAAAACTCGATGTAGTCCTTACCAATCTTTGCATTAATCAACTATGCTTCCAAAAACTTTGATTCTTCTTCAAATTTCAACAGCATTAAATTTGAATGTTGTTATGTAGAGTTATCTTCATGAATCGACCCCTCATCTTTACCTTCTTTTGTAACAACTTTCAGTAACTGTTCCTCATCTTCTTTGCCCCCCTCATTATTATCGTCACATGCCAAGTGTCTTGGTTCTTGGGTCAATAGGCTGTTATAGTGGTGCTTTGAAAATTCCAATTACTAATTGCAAGTGATATTTACTTTGGATGTGTTCATAAGACATGCCTTCCTGTATAACATTTGTAGATAGTTGTTCATTTTCATCACCTTTATAACCTACAACCAAACACAAATTATTAGCTCGAAAGCATAGTGTTCTTTAGTCTCCTATGTTGTCTCGGTCATCAAATGTTCATGATGATATGGAATTTCCAAGCAATCCACGGGATTCTCAAGAAATATATTATCATCTTCTTCTCTGAGTACATGCCCTTAACCTGTTTCAGAAATGCAACCTCTTTCTTCAGTCATTATCCTTTGTTTAAGGTAAAATCCTATGAGCTTCTCATTCTTCACCTTTACTTGCAACATATTTCACTTCACTTTCTTTCGCAGAGTTCATCTACATCTTTGGTATTCCTCTCCTTCCCATAGCAGCTCCATTAGTACATCCAAATGTACTTTTATCTCAGTGAGTTCTCTATCAAACTCTTCATTTTTCATTCTTTTATGGCTTGTCCCTGAACCTTTGTTATGACTATCAATAGGAATCTCCACTCTCTCTTTGTGAGCCTTCTCTTTCCCACTTTGAGTTGTAGTCAAGTCTACCTAACAAGCCTTCTCCATTGGCCTATCAACCAATACTTAACCATGCTTTCTCCTTAGCTCATCCTTTCGGTATTTCAAGGTTATCTCCCTTCGAACCTTATTGAGCACTCCTTTCTCCTCAGGCACCTGCACTTTCATCTTATCTTGAGAACACTCACTTGTCCTCCTTCTTTTCCCACTTCAATTGAAAATTTGTTTACAACTTCCTGTATGTAGGGTTCCTCGTCAGAAACTTTTCTTCATTGAGAGCCTCACATGCTCTTTTATTTTGTCACAACTGTTGTAAGAGTTACCACCAACACTTTCCTTACTGCTACTTGTAATCAATAATTTACTTCATCTATTGATTGAAAACATAAGACCACTATACCTCTTTGTTTGAACTCTGTGAACATACACACTGCTGCTGCAGTCTCCTTTATCTTCTTGTTGACTTTGTTGTTGTAGTCATTTCAATGTCCTTTCAACCTTAGAACATTTTTCCTTCATACTTTCTTATCAAACCCGATTTGTTCTACTCCCATCCAAGTAGATTGCCTTCCAAATAATTTCAGTGTTCTTTCACTCTAAACTTGTAATACACAAATATCTGACAATTGTGTTTTCAATCACTTGAAAAAGCATAAATGAGCCTGCTATGATACTCTAAGTGCCACCAAAATTACTCTTTACCAAATCTAACTCACTATTCATCTTGTTACAGAAAATCCCTATTCCTCCACCAAAATTACTCTTTACCAAATCTAACTCACTATTCATCCAGTTACAGGAAATCCCTATTCCTATAATGAATAGTAGGAAGAAACCCCGCAAGATTTCTCAAAGTCTCTCCCTACCTCTCTTCTATTCAAAATACAATATAGTACAAATTCTTGTTACCATATGCCCAGTAATACTCATAGATTAAAAAAACCTTCAAACTGAAATTATCTAAAGAGTAAGCATGTTACAGGGTTTAACAAATGTCACAGGAATCCAACAATGGTTACAAGAAACTCATTATGCTACCAAAAATAGTAAATGCCCTGCCTAGTCTAAACTTCAATATTTCAAACACCCCTGCAACTCAGACACTCATTCACACAACAGTTCATCAATGGTCCAAGTCACACAAGGAATCGATTCTCAATGCTTGCAATCTTTGTGCACCTCAATTTCTACGAACAATTTAAATGGTTCATATTCACTTAACACAAGTTTAAACCAACGAGTTTTGGTCATGAATTGGACACAATTCATTGACTTGTCTATCAGGATTCTACATCCGTCATCTCCCAGAAGTATAACAATTTTCCTCACCAAGCAAATTTTAGATCAATCATCAAAATACAGTCTTTAACCCATAGAGGAATATTTAGTTATCACAGAGTAGTCTTCTTCAAGTTACGGTTCAGTTATAAAAATGATACTTGACTCTTCAAGAATCGGATCCTCTTGAATCTTAACAAATTACCCGGAACAAATAGAAGGAATATAACTACTTACTTTCAACACACTCTTCCAAATCAACAATTCCTTGCCTTACACATTTCAATTTGCAATCTATATTATAACCCACTACACCAACACATTCAACACAAATTTCATCAATTCGATGCCTCTTTCCAACAAGAGTTGAGATCAACTCCCCGGAAGAATGATTTGTCTCCTAGTGATGGGAATAAACAACAAACATAAATCCTTCATCACCAATGCGAGTCTCTTAGGCCTTTTGCCGATGGAATTGGGGAACCTCAAGAAGCTTAACTCAATGTTTATCTAAAGAAATATTCTGAGAGGCTCTATTCCTCCACAAATGAGAAAATCAGCGGGCTAGAGTCACTGGATTTATCGGAAAATCTTCTCACGGGCCCAAATCTAGAGAGCTTTAGAAAACTCAAGAAGATGAAATTGCATGGTGCTTCCCAGGACTTGAACTGATGACCTCGAACTAAGATGAGAGCATTGGTCTAGGTAATGGGCGCAAGGTTTACGATTTCGGTGTTCATAGTGATCATTAGAACCCATTATTACAAGTGCTACAAAACTCGAAGCAGAGGAATATCACAGAGAGAAAATCTGTATCAAGCTCAGGGAACTCATCCATTATACATTGAAGAAGGAATGTGGAAAATGACGACATTTGGGTGCCTGACTTTCACAGTGGAAGACGTTCTGAAATCCATGAAGAGCACAAACATAATCGACAATAGATCGCACGTCCTAGCAAGATTATTCAACGGCTGAAGGTATAAAAACTCGATGAGTTCAGTCGTTGATCACCTTACATGTGTCTGGAAATCATATTCGTTTGAGGTCGACTAATCTGCTACAGTGTTGTGTGAGAGGAAATTTATCTTTTCTTTTTTTTTGGGTGGAAAAACTTATCAACTCAGTTGTCAAACCAACAATGAGGACATCCATCTCGGGTGCTATCTGCGAGTGCTGGCTTGACTCATCACTGTCAAATAAGAAAACCACGCCACTTGTAATAACCCGCTGGTGGTCCGTAAGGGAGCAGGGTTCCACTCCTCCCAAATACACGTTAACCTATTTCCTTACGTCCGAGGAAGACGAGCTCTTAGCCAAACAAAAGCAGTTTTACGACATACTCTAGGCCGAAGAGAGGAAATTCATCTTAAAAAGTCTATGGGTTAGAGGAAATTCATCTTAAAAAGTCTATGGGTTTAAATATATCATATTTATATTAATTAACAAAATTTTATATATGTGATTTTATATAAATTTTTCAACTTGAATGAGATATGTGATATTTTTATTGTTTGAAAATATTTCAATGAATATCAAATTAATATATAGAAAAATGAAAGTGAATTAAAATTTTAATATTTTTAAATTTAAGGAAGATGTGTCATTCATTAAATTTTTAGTATGGGGTTGATATATAATATTAGAAAATTTTAATAAGGATGTAAACCATAAATATAATATATATATATATATATATATATATATATATATATATATATATATTATTGTTAAGTTATTTGTAACTTAGAGTATTAGAGAAAAGAGATGTCATTTCATGCATATATGCTTTTTACTCTTTATATATTTAAAAATATTAATAACAAAATATATTTTAATAAAGAAAATAGTATGCAGGAAATATGTATCTAAAAATATACTAATAAATTATATATATGTGTGTGTCCTCAAGATTACTATGCATAGACTATATAAAACAATTGAAAATAAAAAAATGTTGTAATTAAACTATTTTTATACTTTAATATATATATATATATATATATATATTCCAAAAAGTCAAATCTATGATGAGTATAAATTTTATTTCAAATATTATATATTAAAAAAATTGTACCTCAATAAATTTAATCCCTCTCTCTACTTAATAAATGAATACTTTATTTTTAATATTAAAAATTTTTATACTAATTTATATTTAAATATTAATTTAAAAAAAATATCTCATTTACTTTTAATTTTATATAAATAAAATATTTTAAGACTCCTTATCACTCATATTTTAATTTTAACTCTACCTTTGAAATTAACAATTGAGTAATCATCATACTTTATATCCATCCATCAGTTTTTCATCAAAGCTCTTTCTTGCTTTCAATATTATATATTGCTGAAAGGAACTGATATCATATATTGAAAGCAAGAAGTTGATGTGACACATCAAAGGTGACTAGCAATGCAAGCCAATCCTATACGTGACGGAGAAGAGTTTCCGTCAATTGATGGGAACTATGAATGACGGGAATTTATTTCCTACGGTATCCGAAAGTAAAGCGAGAATAACTTACAAAGTGACCTTTCGGCGCGGCACCTCCTTTTTTACAGTCATTTAATTCAAAATGCATCTGCACTCTCACAGGTTCCCTTAATCAACGGATAGCATCACAGTCTTATCCTCGTCAGACATACCATGTGCATTTCTACAATGAATAAATTAATGCCACGTCGCTGTTTCTTACGCACCACATACCCCACGCTGCTGTACTTTCTAGACAACAATCGAAAAAGCCAGTTCGCTGATGCAGCATATTTTTTTCCACGTGGCCCGTTGATGGTATTTCAACGGTAGGTTATTAAAATAACACGGAGTTGTTTTTATTACGATTTTTTGGACATTCTGTACAGGAATCTAGCGGAAAAATTTGAGGTGAAATCTTGATTTGTGTTATCTAAACTGATTTTTTGACTATATGGATTCAGCACCCTCAAAAACCCTTATGACACTTCGATTGTGCACGATTACCCATCAAACTTGTGATTTCAATAAATTATTGCCGGATTTTAGAGAAATTAGACTAGAAAAACACACCGGAAAAGCTTCCAAAAAGTTGCACTAAAGACAACTTGAAATAAAACTAGCATACCTTGTAGCGTCGCTGGTGAAAGAAAAGATGAAGTGAATGATAATGACATATTGTTTAAAGATAAGAGAAAATTTTAATTGGTCCTTGAGTAAGTAATAGAAGATTTATCGAATATGTTCCATGAATAATGTACTAACATGATATTTCAGATGGTTAAGAACACTTCTACATACTTTAGAGAATGTGAAGATAAGGGGTTTTTAATGTAATAACATGATATTTCAGATGGTTAAGAATACTTCTACATACTTTAGACAATGTGAAGATAAGGGTTTTTTGAGTTGGTCGAATGGCATGAGTGTTGATAACATTAGTGGTAAAACTGCTTAATATTGCCAAACTTTGGACTATTATAAGGTCCCTACTAAATAGGACATGGCTATGGATGTATTGTCTCCAACCTATTCCGCCAATTTGAGAGTTAATGCTTAGAAAAACAAACACCCTCCTATGTGCTTCAACCCTCTATACTTGATGATGGAAGGTGATGTTGAAGGAGTGTAGAAGGAACATGCTATTTACTTGGCCTCTAAGGAAGGTTTTGGGTTCATTAGAAGAAGAAATGAAGGCCATTGGAAGTCAAGGAAGGATGTGTTCTTAGTTATGGGGCAATATATTGTAGTCAACCAAATCCTTGAGCTTTCAAGCTGCACTTTGGTACAAAATATTATTGGCAAGAGGGTAGCAATGGCCTACGTTATGAGATAGAGTAAGTAGAGTCGAGGTTCAAGTTTAGGCTATATACTAGTAGCTCACATAATAACAAGATGTATGCATTGGTTTTGTCTTTTACAAGGAAGAAGATGTAGTTTCTATATCAAATGAAGTTTGGTTTATGGATAGGTCTTATTTGTCTATAAGACCTAACCACACTTTTTTTATGCTAGGGACGAGACCATATAAGACACCCAGTATGGATAAATTTTCCTGGGTTCCCTATGGAACCCTAGAATATTAAGGATTTATGCATAAATGAAAATAACCTAGGAAAAATGATTATTGTGGATGATAGCTTTGTCTATGAAATATAAATGTCAATTGCAAGGATATTATTTGACCTTTATGTAAGTAGAGGTATTTTTAAGACGATTAATTGATTATTAAAAAATTGCAGATTTTCTTTACATACACTTTCCCAACTCCCCATTAATTGATTAACACATTTGTTATGCTATACATGGTGGCCATACCTGTTGGTCCTTCATTTTGTCATAGTAAATATGACTTGTAACCTTGGTCAATTAAGAAAATAGTATTTATACTAGCAATTGCACCAAACGTTGCAAAGGAAACGTTGTAAGGCATACATTCCAAAAAAATCGTGCCATATAAAATAGGATTGAAGATAAGAATTACTAAACAAAATTTCATTCAAAGCCAGAAGATAAATAGAAATCACTTACATTATGCCAAATTGACAGACTCTATAACCTTTCCAACATAAATTGCTTGTTAATCTTCATCTATGGTCTTTCAAGTTCCAATAGCAAATATTTGATAGATTTTGAAAAAATATAGGTAGTAGATGACATCATATAAGCTAAATAAAATAATATTAATTCATGAACGATATGATAACTATCTTTCCAAATCTAAATTTGCATCACAACCTCACAAATTTTAGACATCACCACGTATTAGATGAAAATGAGCCAGACATCAACTCCCAATTATTCATAACTTTTGGTGTAAAATCTGCAACTTTGATGAGAAACTCTAGTGCAGTGTAGTTGATGATAATCAATATCTCCAATGTTTCTTATGAGAACATCATCTCTGAAATTGTAAAGAAATATTTTGAATTTCACTAACACTAACAACAAACTATTTTAGTATTTTGCATTTCCCTCTCAATAGTACAGGGTTTACATCTCCTGGTGACCAAAATTTTAATATGTATTATAACTTCTTGTATATATCATTGATTTATATTGACAATTGCAATAAACCATTGCAACAGTTTACATGGTGAAGAACCCTCTACATGGTTGAAGACATTGATTATTCACACAATCCAATAAAACACCAACCACCTAACCAACTCAAAACTACCCAACAAAATTTAATTAAGAAAAATAATAACATACAATTTTTATTTTAACATAAGATTATTTTTATTTCAAATTTACCTTAACTACTAAACAAAAATTGATTAAAAAAACAACATAATTTTTTTATTTTAACATAGGGTTAGTTTTATTTATTTTATTTTATGATCACCTCTCATTGGTTTTGAATTTATGACAACTTTTACCACAAATTTGTTTCTTTCTAACAAATAGTTCTCCCTTTTTCGAAAATTTTGTAAATTATTTTATGTTGATGGGGGAGTATTGTCATATGTGTAACATTCACAACCCTTCAATTTTAAACTACCTTTTTGTCATATTTTTTTCATAAAGAATACCCTGTTATATGCAATAGAAAAGCTTAGTATTTTTGTCACCCTCACTAATCCACACATATCTACTTTTAAGGTGTCATTCATTATCTTCTTTGTTAGGAAGATCATATCTCTCTTGTTCCAGTTTTCTAAGAGTGGTTAGTACATCCTTCGAGAAGACCCCATTGGAATTAAGATACAAGGATTTTATGTTATGTTCCACTTCATTTAAATAGGCTAATTAATTTTCTTTATGATGTTGAGACCATCCTTTCACGACCTATTTTAGTCTGGAAATGTTTTTTGCAAATTGAGCCATATAAGAGTTCAAGCATGAGGGATGTAAGTGTGACCATGTTTCCTTGACCATCTTTTTAAAATCATGTTTAGAAAACCAAGAGTGGTTGAAACAAAGTGGGTGTGAATGTTTATTTGAATTGACAGATGATCTAAGAAAAATGGGGAGATGATTAGACAATCCGTTGTGAGATAGTTCGAGGGTTGAGAAAATCATTTGAAATGAGGATCATGTTGAGGAATTTGTATTGGATCTTGTTGATGTCCAAAATGTCCCGTGGCAAGCCAGGAAACCTTTGCTTCAAGTCTAGTATAATATTATGTGTTCGATCAGCAAGAAGTCCTCTCCTTTTCGCATCTCCCACAAAGTGTTTCATCTTGCCCCAATAAAACTTGGAGTTAGGTTTGTTATCTTTTCCATGTGTGTTTTGAATGAAGTTTTTGCTTCCATAAATGCATTGTAGTTTCAATGCGATTTGCAATATCTAAGGTGTGATGTTCAAATGACAAGTCTAGGAAGTCTATAAGACAATATGGGGAAAAGGTTCTATTGTTATGTGGTGTCCCTATATTTTGTATTTAACTTCTATAACAAGTGACACATTTGAATCCAATACCAGTGAAGTAACACATTATGTTAATGCAATATACTCTATATTGACTCATGTGCCAATGAAATAAAATATAATGATAGAATGTTACCAAACCTAGTTACAAGAATTTCCTTGCAAATGGATTATGTTACTGCATTATACTCTATATTGACTCCTCTACAAGTCCAATAAATATAATGAGATATTGTGCCAAATCCACTTTAGAAGAATTTCCTTACAAATGCCTCAAGTCCTATATGTTCATTATTTCAATTTCATTTTTCCATATATTTATCATCTTATTGATTTGCTAAATATTCGAGATCCTCATGTGATGCTCTACATATCCAAATTCCATAGTTGGAATATATAGTCTTGATATGTCATTAAACTGTCAGAAGGGGGATATGTTGAATTTCAGAAAACTGAAGAGGATTCTAGACATGAGCTAAATTAAGTAATTGAGACAATTAAGTAGATTATACACTGGGATCCCAAGAAAAATATTGAAGCACAAATATTGATAATCAAATAATTCCAATGAAAATATCATTGTGATCATAACATTTATACCCACCATTTTCCTTTGGTATATAAAAGCAAAGGGAACATAGCTTCTCAATGAATGAATTTGGTTAAAAAACCATGGGTCCAATCCGTCATCTGGGACTCTTTGCATACATAACCATTTGATGCAAATCCATGTTTAATAGATATCGATATCTCAATGTGAGATTTAGTTTCTAGTTCAATTACTTATTGTGTCCCATTCTCTCCATCTTATGGCAATCATGAAATATATTTAGTTGTTTGTGTTTCAATATCTTCATCTTTTGGTAATGCATGCATAGTGCATGAATGAAATCTTTTAAGTAATGACATTTTCAAAGTTTCAATTCATTTTGCGAAAATTTCTCATATGATGATATTATCTGTGATGACACTATGATTATTGTAGTTATGATATTATTTAAAATGTGTAAACTCACAATTTTATAACTCAGTTTTTCTTTATGAATGTTGAGATACTTTAATTTGAAATTTGTAAATTTATTAGTGTAAAAGGAAAACATATTGTTGAATGGTCTAAGGATGGTTAGTGGACTAATGCAGGTTTATAAATGAAAGCTACATGTGTAAGAGAAAACAATATATTACATGGCACCCTGCTTTTCGTTACATGCACATTAAATTCTTATTTCTAAAAACCATTATTAAAAGAGTTTCTAGACCTTAGTTTTTTAGCATTCACAGTTGGGTTGATGGACCTATGGACAACCTCTTTAAACATTTAGAGGAATCAAGATTGTATTTGACTTCTACCAACAAAATTGAGGTGGAACTTTTAGATCATAAGTTAACCAATCCAGCCTAACACATTCTAAAGAGGAAATATATGATCTCCTTTCATAAAAAATGTTGAACAAATACTATACATGTCATAATACTTTAATTTTTAAATAGAAACACGTATACTTTTAATATAATATTTTTTTTTTAGCGATTGCATTTTACAATAAATTCATAAATATCCTAAAATTATTAATACACATTTAAACATTTTTATATTCAAAATATTGGCAAGGACTATGCTGGATACAATATTTTTATGTATATATAAAATATATGTAGTTATATTTGACTTTTTTAACACTTCAAATAATACAATTGCAATTATGGTTTAAGGTTTCAAGTGGTTAAATGAAATTATTAACGACATTAAGAGTATAAACTAAATTAAAGTAAACAAATTAAGTTTAATATGAATAAATATAATCTTATCCACACAAGTTGAGATAGACAATAAAGTGTTCTAATGAAAATTATAATAATGTTTTCGTTATAAAGAAAATTCCACTCACCAATCCACTCATGCTTGTGATTCTTGTGAAGAGTAATGAGACAAAGTGTAATTTTTCATTGAATGATATATTCTTTCAAACCTAACTTTAAACATGTTAATGCAAATCTAAATGTAAATGTTCCAACTTGGACAATGTAAATACATTTAATTAAATAATCTAAATATTATTGTTAATTATAAATGTTATTATTAAATTTGAAGTTGAGTCAAATGTTGCATCTATCTCTAAAGATTTTGGTTAATTTTCCAATTCTTCGTGTTAACTCATTGAAATCTATCAATTGACATCCCTACTAGATTTATGGATATTCTTATTTTTAAGAACCTTACATTGCACTAGAATTGTATGAAGAATAGTGACTCAATTTAAAATTAAAAATCAGCATGGATCCATCTTAAGTAATGATCTAACATAAGCTGAAAGGGATCAAATTTCTTCATCGGAAAACTTATTTTAGAGTGCAAAGAAAAATGTGTAATTTTTCATTGTTTAAATTGTATTATTGAATACTATATATTCTTAAGTAGAAGTCAATATTAATTCATATTAAATTATTTTATTCATAACCTATAGATATTTTATTATATACAACATTAAAATATTTTTTAATATTTATTAATATATAGATATATATGAAGTTGGTATTCACATAAATTAGTTAAATTAAATATTCAAATAATTTATTTAAATAATGTGTTATAATATTTTTGAAAAGTATAACGCTTAAACATATTCCTCGCATATTTTTTTTCACTTCTAATTACTTCCCATGAAATTATATTAGGTAATATTGACAACTAATTAAACATGCATAGCATATTCTTTATTATTTTTATTCTAAGAGGAACACGTGTCAACTCCAAGTTGAAGACAACCATACCTACACATCGCCTTCACATCTAAGAAACATCTAATTTCCTTGCAATTTTTTTGTTGGCCTAGAAGGGAATGCTTTTTGCACTCAAAATTCCAATAAACCTAATCTCTTTTGCAATCACAATTCTCATAAACCTCTACCGTCTATTTTAACATAGAACCACCACCTTTGGGGTATCAAGAATCCAAAAAATTAGTTTTAACCCAATCTATGTTTAATCACTTCGAAAATAATAATAATAATACTTCAACAATCCTAAAATTAATAATCTAAATTTAAGTAAAATATTTAATCTAAATTTTATATAGAGAATCAATTTAAATTCATTTACACTTCATATTTTATGTATATGTATAGAAATTGGGGAAATAATTACATCTATAAAAACAAATTATTAGTCATAATATATAAACAACTTAGATCTATCTTAACTTCATATTTTTCAAGAATCAAAATTATGGAACTCACATTAATAATTACCAATTAGAATTACTAAATTTGTTTATTTCATTTTATTTTTTTTAATTTAATTTAATTTTTACTTAATTTTACAAGTCAAAATGCTTATGTCACGTGACATTTCATCATTTCTTCCACACCACACTAAACTTCTCAACACAATAAACTTAATATTAAAATAAAATTACACATTTAAAAAAAAAAAAAAAACAATATAGGACTTTTAAAGAAACAACATTATTCCAACTTGTAAAATTCTAAAACATTAAAGAAAATAAAAATAAAGGATATTTGTGAGGTTTAATTCTAGTTTCAAAGGTATACAGAGTGGAGTAAAGTGTGAATTTGTATCTTTTAATATAAAAATATATTTGACATGGTGAAGCTTGAATGTGGTATTTTTGATATATATGTATATTATATATATTTTTATTGCTATTTTTTATGTGGATTTTTTAAAAATATAAATAGCATGCCAGATTGTATAGTGTTTGACATAAACTTGAAAGGAATAACTTTTTATTTGAAAATATCCCTACCCAAATAAATTAAGAATTATATAATCTCTATGCACTTTTTCTGTTCGCCTAGAGAGGACTTTTTGACCAAAGCCATTTCTACTTCATTTGTTCTTGGATAATAAAATTCATAAAAAGAAGTCCATTGGTTATTCTGTTCCATCCAAGCTTTCCAATTTTTATTGTGGACTTTGTTGATTTTTGACCTATCTTTCTTCAAATAGGTTTTCATTTCTTCACAGTATCTATCTTATGAAGATATAAAAACAAAGACTAAGGAAAATCCAGTTGAAATTCCTGGACCTCTTATCATCCCTCACATAGATGATAAATATAAAAATATGTTGCAAAAATCAAATGTTCTGAAACATTTGCAGTCTGTTAAGATGAAATGGTAGCTTTTGTTAGAACACATCTGTCAAAACCTTAGATTGAATATGATGCAAGGGTCAGCCTTACAGACAGAAGTGCCACAACTCAAATGGGAATTAATAGATGGCATTATTCTTAGCACTGAGACAACAATTCCTCCTTGGAAAAATCTTGTTATCAGACAAGATGATAAGATTTTTAAGTTACTTCCACTTCAGTCTGACCAGTCTCATCTTTCAGACAGGGAATCGGTTGCAGCAACAAACTGGACAAATCTTGCTCTAGATAGTTTGATTAAACATCTAGAAAGAAATCATCAATATGCAGCTAGAGAAAATAAAATTCTCCAAGAAATAATTGATAAAATTCTTCAAAAGGTAGATTTTACCAGAGATCAATTACTAGATGGAATAAAAACTCTTGGATCAAATGATTTGCATATTTCTAAAACTATTGATGTTTTAGAAAAAGGGATTAATGATAATTCCAAATGGATTGGCAAAGTACATTCAGTAGCAGATAAGAATCAGGATATGATGACAAGCTTAAAAACGTCACTTGAAGTAGTAAAGAAACAAGTTTGGGTTGTCTCTACTTCTGTTGAAAGTTTGAAAAAGAAAAACACTCTTGATCCTACTTTTAAAGCTACTACTTATTTCTCAGATCCTCAAGATCAATTGCCTTTCCATGTTGTTCCTACTACTCTTCAATCAAAAATGAAGAATCCTAGTGATATCATTTTTCCTAAACCAGAAACTACCTTTGTCTATGCTCCTATGGCTAATCCTGGCATGTTTTCCAGTCTAAACTCTTCAAGCCTTGGACATAAAATGACAGTTTCTGAGTGGTTGAAATCAGGAGATGATCCTGATAAGCCTTCCAGTTCTGATACAGTACTCAACAAATTTGAAGCAACGCCCTCTGCTCCTCCTACTCTAGAAGATTTAGAGTTTCTTGTGAATATTTTTTCTCCTCCTCATAAAGAAACTTTTCAGATAGTAAAAGACATTCCTGATCTAATTTCATTTTCTGATGAAGAAGCACCCAAAGATACAACTGTACATAAAGTATTTGATAGAAGTTCTTGGAATTCTTCTTGGTCACCTGCTCCTGATAAAAGAGAGGTCATGACATCAGAATATCATAATGTTTGGTCTGCTTCTTCCACATATTCATGTAATATTAACAATTGTTCTGAAGCAGAAATACTGTCTACATTAAGTTCCATGTTGGTTTTCTACTGCACATATTTAGTAGATGAAATTTCTCCAATAAATGCAACCAAGAAAATCATCAATGGATTCAAAGGACTCTTTGATTCTTGGCTTAAAGCAGAAATTCATTATGACCCTGTCCTCATTCCTCCTTGGGAAACATTTGTGGTAATGAACCCAGATAATACTACATATATGGATCCACAGACTTCGTTACTTGTGAATAACATGATTGGTTGCTTAATGCATGGCATTCTTGTCAATTTTTGTGGTTATCCTCAGATCAATAATGAACTTGTTGCAGTCACACTTACATCCATGAAGCTTACTAATATGCAGCATTTTGATGAATATTTTATGGAATATCTCCATCATCTGCATACTCTTTCTTCTGACATGATTCTAGATCCCAAATGGAAAGAAATCTTCATTGCTTATTACCAAATTGGGTAACTACTGTCATTTTGAATAAGCTTCCTGGAAAGATTGGTGCCTATAAATTTGGTGTGATAAGACAAGCTATTAAGGCTGTCATTGTTGAACTCTGCTCTCAGATGAAAGTTGCTCGAGCTACCACTAGCTCCACTAAACCACATGGCTATCAACAACTATGTAAACAATGGCATTTACATGGCTCTAAAAGTTTAGGGGGATATGATTGTCATCACTCTAAAAGGAAAGCTTACTCTAAGCAAACTTTTAGATCTGCAGAAAACAAAAAAATCATTCATAGAAGGCCTCCCATAGAAGACAAAAAACACGCCAGCTTCATCAAAGGCCAAAACAGAAGAAAATATTTTGCTTCCATTGCAATGAAAAAGGACATATTGCTCCAAATTGTCCAAAACTGAAACAACAATCTGGGAAGAAGAAACAATTTAGCTATAAGAATAAATCTGGCAAGGTAAATTTAATTGATCTCCCTTCTAGCTGTGAAGAATTAACAGATTCAGAAAATTATTATGATCTAAATGACCAGATACATGCTGTTTATGAAGAAGAAGATTCTGAAGTTGAATATTGCAAAGATCCACACTATAATGAATGTTTTCAAGAACTCTGTGAATGTAGTGATCCTGACATTTACAAATGTAATGTAGTCAGGATGTTCAGACCACTATCAAATGAAAGCTTAGATCATGATGAGCATTCTAGAAATGATTTTACACAAATGGTTAATGCTGATGATCCAAAACTCAAAGAAATGTATAAAGGATTGCTGATGACCCATCTTCAACAGTCAGCAATATCAAGAACATCAAAAGTCATAGATAAATCATCATCATAGCTATATTCCTTCTGCAGCCTTATTTTCAGTTGATGGTCTAACAAGACAATTCAGACAACAAACAATTGAAGATGATCTTCCTCAAACACTTCCCGCAATTAGTCAAGCTATCAAAGATCTTATAAAAGAAGTTAGAGAGAATAAGAGGCTATGCATTGAAGCACATCAGGGGCAAAATATACATTCTTCACATGAACAATCCAAAAAACGACAATCTTCACAGACAGAACAGAAAGAACCAGAAAGACAGCCTGATCCATATCATGATTCAATGAAAGGGATTTTCAAATCTGATGACTTTGAAATTCCAAATGAATAATTTGAAGATCCTAGATCTGGATTAGGAATGAATGCAATGAATGCAGATGTAATGTACTGTGTAAAAATGAAAATCAGAATTGGCTCTTCCATAGAATGGTGGAAGGTTCTAATTGATACAGGTTCAAGATTGAACATAGTAAGTGGCACTGTAATTCCCTATCCTCAAAGACAAAAGACAAAGTGTCCAGGAGTTGTTATTGCAAGTGGAGAAATCAAGACAACAGAAGAAGCTATAATAGATGTCTTCGTTTCTCAATCTGAAGGAATTCAAGTTCATGCTCCATTAGTCACAAGGCTTGATTGTGCTATGTACTTAGGAACTCCTTTCCTGAGCAATTTTAGAATACATGGAAGCACTTATCATGAAAAATCACAGAAATGGGGATATTTTATTCTCTTCAAAGGTATAGATTATTTCTATCCTTTTATTCATTCCAATTCTCCTAATAGATTGAGCAGAATTGACAGGTTACAAAATACCTTGGTAAAGATGGAGAAGAAGAAAGAAATGCTCAATATTGATGAAAATCTTCTTAAATGCAAATTTGAAAAAGAAATAAGTGAGATCTCTCAGAAACTAAAATCTTGTTGTTCTGAAGATCCAAATGCCTTTTGGCATACTCATAAACACAAAGTAGAATTGCCTTTAAAAAAGGAATTTCATGGAAAACTCAGAAGATCAAAAGCAATACCGATGAGTTCTGAACAACTCAGGTATTGTAAAGAAGAAATAAAATCCTTACTGCAAAAAGGTTTGATCAGAAAATCTCATAGCCCTATTCCTTGTTTTGGATTTTATGTCAACAAACATTCTGAGATTGTCAAAGGAAAACCAAGATTGGTAGTAAACTACAAGCCTCTGAATAATATTCTTGATTATGATGCTTATCCCTTGCCAAAGCCCTCAGTTCTTTTGTCTCAGATATTACAGTCAAAAATCTTTTCCAAGTTTGATTTAAAGTCTGGTTTCTGGCAAGTAGGGATAAAAGAAGAAGATAAGTGGAAAACAACTTTTTCAGTACCAGAAGGACATTTTGATGGAATATTATGCCCTTTGGACTAGTAAATGCTCCATCTGCCTTCGAGAGGATTATGGATGAAACATTTGAAGGTATGGATGATTTCTTGAAGAAATATGATGTTCTAAGTCATTCTACAGATATTCCCTCTCATATAAAGCATCTTAATATATTCTACAAGAGAGTCAAAGAAAAAGGTATAGTTTTATTAGATTCAAAAATGAAGTTATTTCAAACTATGATAGATTTCTTGGGATATGTGATTCAATATGGATCATATTACATTATGCAACATAGTCTTGATTTCATAGATAAATTTCCAAACAAAATCACTGATAAAACTCAATTACAAAGATTCTTGGGTAGTTTGAATTACATCTCCAAATTTGTTAGACATTGTGCCCAAGATAGAGTCTAATTGAATAAAAGATTGCAAAAAGATCCAATTCCATGGACAAAGGATTTCACAGAGGCAGTTAGAAGAATTAAAGGAAAAATTAGGAATATTTCTCCTTTAAGCACAGTCAACGAAGAATGGCCTAAAACCATCATTACAGATGCCAGTGATATCGAATGGGGTGCAATTTTATGCCAACATGATCCTAATAAAAAGAAAATGGAATATGAAATTTGCCAGTATGCCTCTGGAATCTCGTCAACTACACAAAAAAATTGGTTCAGCCTAAAGAAAGAACTTAGAGTTGTCTGCCTTGGCATTGCCAAATTCAAAGATTTTGTGATTTATAAACATTTTACAATCAAAACAGATTGCCAAGCCCTTAAGTTTGCTATCCATAAATGTGACTTTGAAGATGCAACAATGGTTAGATGGATAATGTCATTGGCCCAGTATCGTTGTGATGTAGAGTTCATTTCTAGAGTTAAGAATTCCTTCGCAGATCTTCTCAGTCGGGAATTTTTACAAAGAAATGATGTAAATAATCTCAGATGTAACGTCATAAGAATATTAGAAAATGAGATTCACATTGAATGTGCTGATGGTTCTCACACTTTGAATCTGCAGAAACCTCTACTCGATTATCAAGCAAATTGGTTTCCAATAAAAGAAAACAAATATCGGCATGAAACTGGACAGCATTATTTCTCATGGGATGATCAAATGCAAAGAAATGATGAAGCTTTAAGCTTTCTTCAAGATTCGAGAAGTCTTGATTTCACATTACAGAGAGATGTAGACGAAAATCTAATCTGTTGTGAAATCTACATTGATCGCTTCCTATTGCCACCCAACTTTCAGAACTCTAAAGATCATGAATTCCAAGGGAAAGCCTGGTATATAGGTATGTGTTTTGAAAACAAAACTAACTCGTTTTTCTATAATGTGTAGTTTTCTTTTAGTTATCATGGGATGCAAGTTACACAAATCGAAGAATAAGACCCCACACCTGAATGCTTTAAAGAATGGTGGAACATTTATGGTATCATTCCTCTATGTTTTTACCCATTCTCTCTCTGGTTATTACAACTTCCTGGATTTACAGAACCACGAGCACATCAATAAGGAATTTTATACAAAAGGATTTTGGATATCAGCAATATCACCAATTATCACATGCTTGCAGCACTCCGCGCCAATGGATCCTTTCATTGGTTTATTACACGAAATATTTTCTTCAGAAGATTCGGGAGAAATATGAATGGCTTCTCTTCACATGATTATGAGTCATTTCATGCCATGATAGATCCAGATTTAAATCCTTTTGGCCCACTACTTTTTCAGGACGAAGTACCAGAATATGCTGAAGTACCAATTTGGGAACGTGAGGAAGAAATTTACTCATAGTATTTTAATAATGACTCCTTGACTAGGTTCATACAACATCATTATTCTCGTGAACAACTAGAACATTTTGTCATTTTGTAATGTCTTTCTGTCTGACTTTGGTGGCAGACAGGTTTTTCATAAGGTTCCCTGAAAAAGAATCTCTTACATTGTAATCAATCTGACATATATAATTAAATAAAGGGATAAGAATAAATATAAAATATTTTATGATTGAATTACTGTGCGGATGTCCTCCGGGTTACCCGAAAGCAGGATTCTCTCATATCTGATGCAAGGATTTGATTTTGATGTAAAGTAAGATACTGTGCGGATGTCCTCTAGGTTACCCGAAAGCAGGATTCTCTCTTATCTGATGTAAGGACAGGATTCTCTCTTATCTGATGTAAGGATTTGATTTTGATGTAAAGTAAGATTCTCTCATATCCGATATGGAGGTATCACCAAACCCAGAACTGGGAGGATCTATAAATAGATGAAGACTAGGGAAGAGAGGCATTTGGGTTTTGAGAAATTTAGAGAGCCTTTCTGCTAGAGAAGTAACTTGGTATTGCTTGAGAAGCAACTTTGTAATACTTGAGTTTTGAAGTTCATCAATAAAGATTCCTCAATTTCTGTAAATCTATGTCTCCTTTGTAGATTGTTTTGGATTCTATTCTCGAACTTGTATGAGCCTTGTTAAGGTTGAAGAAGTCGCAAAGATGCAGAAGTAGACCATTGGGCCAGAGTTCGTGTTTCGGCACGAGGATATTGTTTAGAAGAATTTTCAGATATTGGAGTGATTAAGCAGACCTGGTATTTATTATGAACTAATACTCTTATTGGCATTCGTATTCAAATATATTCAAAAATAGATTCGTGATGCTAGATTGCATATTAATTGTTCTAGGAGGAACAATATTTGAATGTGGAGACTGAAGAGTTTGTGCAATCATATTTGATAACATATGCATGAAGTTTGGATCAGAAGTAAGATCATATGAAGGACTTGGTGATCCTTCAGGAATAGATGCAATAGAGGACACTTGTGGTTTTTATTGCGACTTCAGTTTTTACAGGGTTTTGTATAACAAGAGGAGGAGGAGGTCCACCATGCTCAAACTGTGCATACTATGATTAGGGAAAGAAACAAGTTCGAACAAGGCCATTATCTTCTCGAATAGAAGTTTGAGCAGTGACAGGCTGTGGACAAGGAGAAGTACAAATAGAAGCCCAATTTGTGACCCATTATGTTGGCGGTTTAAGATCTTGACGAGATATCATTTGAGGAGCAACAAGATTTAAGCCATAGTCATGAGTGATTAGAGTAGTGAACTCAGAGGTTTCAGAAACTTGTTGGACAATAGAAGGAGTGGCATTCTTCTAAAATTTGATGACACATCGCCAATGAATAGAAACATTATTGCTATTATCTTCAAAATCATCATATCCATGTGTTTGGATGCCGAGCATTAGAGCATTGATGGCATTAGGATCATATAAGGAAATAGAAAAATTAGGAACACAGGACCAAGAAATTGGACCGTAGGCTAATGTTCCTTGACATCCTCCAATGAAAGCTTTATGAAAAGTTTTCCATCGGCGATCAAAAGCACAAGAGAAGATAACAACGTCTTGACCTTTTCTATATAGTGGCTGAATTCCAATTTGGATATGACCAAAATGAGCAAAATTGAGACCAAATTTTAGTGTAGTTGTAAACTCAGATTGCTTCAAAATGTTCATTGTTTGAAGCAGACGATTATTACTGTCAAAGGTTTGTAGAATTTCTTCTTTAACCTTATATCTCCAGTATTGTATAGTGTCTAATAATCCTAGATTTGTATAGACATCTTTGGGGTCTATTTTTGGTAACGACCAAGAACCAAACTTACTCTGTTCATTTAAGAGTGTAATAGATCTACCATGGACGACAGTGTGAAAACAAGATTGTATTTTTTCATTAAATTCTCTTTCTTCTTCTTCTCTAAGAATTTCATCAAAACTTTTATCACTAAACTCATGAAGAGAACTTCGTGTTGGAGAAAAATTATCCATAACCAATACTTTCTAACAATAGGAAGAAAGCGGAAATACTTTCAACCCCCGCTCTGATACCAACTACAAAGCGCACACAGCGAAAGCGAGAATGCAGAAATGCGGAAATAAACAAGATCCGTGACTAATACTTTAATCACAGAGAGGGAAGAGACTCCTCTACTGCGTAATCTAGCATCACGAATCTGTTTTTGAATGTATTTGAATACGAATGCCAACAAGAGTATTAGTTCATAATAAATATCAGGGATTTGCAGTCAAAACTCCTATAAACCTCTCATGTGTATTTTAACATAGAACCACATTCAAGTATCAATAAATCCAAAAACATAAACCTCTCGTGTGTATTTTAACATAAAACCACATTGAAGTCAGTAAATCCAAAAAAAAAAAAAAAACTTAACACAATCTATGGTTAAACATTTTGAAAATATAAAAAATGCAACTATAATGAAATAATTAACGTTAGTCACTTTGAAAAATAAAATAATAATTAAATAACTCCAAAATTAACAATCTAAATTTCAATAAATTATTTAATCTATATTTTTATTTTAAGTAAAATATTTGATCTAGATACCTGGATTCAAAGCCTTCATTACGCCCATCTCTCGTACTTCTAGTGAGTGAAATCACAATCACTTTACTCAGATCTCTAGAAAAATATGGCTCTTATATACAATTTGAAAATATAAAAAAAAAGATAGTTATAAAAAACTAATTACATTTTTATTTTAAATAAATTATTTAATTTAAATACCTAGATTTAAAATCCTTTATTCAAATCTATTCATATGTGAAAAATATGGTTCTTGAGTACAATTAAAAATGGCTATCATATTTTCTTTTATTTTCTCTTTTTCATTTAAAAAATACAAATATTTAACTAACCATAATACAAATATTTAATTAAATATTAATTATGAGTACACTTACTAATAAGTTTTTTCTTCTTGAACAAAAATAGAAAATAATAATTTCTTACACCATGGACAATTTTTTTTTTTTTTTTTAATGAATAAGACTTTTATATCTAAAAAGTTCTTTGAATATGCATTAACCACATTTATCTTCATCGTTGTGGGTAACTATAAATATATTTTATTATTTAACAATGATTGATATATATATATATATATATATATATATATATATATATATATATAGATAGAAAGAATGGAGACGAGAATCCAAAATATCGGTAATAAAATGTAATGTAGTAAGGGATTGAAAGAGAGAGGAGAGACTCACAAGTTATTTGCACGGTTCACATTGAATTATTTTGGAAGCAAAGGGATTCGATTCAAGTTTTGTCTATGTAATCTGTGGCATCACTGAGATGTTTCAGGGTTAATTTTGTTTTTTGGGGTAATTTTATTGAAATTTGGCTTGAGGTGGTTGTTAACAGCCTCAATAATATTATGACTAATGAAGGCCTTTTTTTTTCCTCCTCCCAATGTGGTCTGGGCCTCCCCAGTAAGGTCATATTATTATTAATCAAGGCCCTTTTTTTTCCCTCCTCCCAACATGATCTAGGCCTCCCCATTAAGGAGGGTAGATGCTTGATTGTAATTTCCTCCCCAGTAAGGAGGGTAGTTGCTTAATTGTTATTTTTTCATTGTATTGCTGCTTTCACAAATATATAAAAAAACAACTTAAATCACACAATCGTCTGTGACATTAAACTCTAAATATATGAAATAACATTTACAAAAGTAGTTCACGAGGTTTACGACATTGTGGGATTTACTTCTTTCATAAAGAAACATTTTGAGTGTAACCAATCTCACAAACTATATAGTTTGAATAACTATTAAATAATTCATAAGTGGAAATATATTCCTAAATATATAAAAGACAATTTACAAAACTAGTTGTAGTAAGACAAAAACTCTTCCTCGTCTTGAATCGTCTCATAATCCTTATTTAAGAGAAACCCATTTCAATAATTGAAACAAAACCTAATCTTATACTACAGACCATATCCTAGGACGAAATCTAAAAAAATTTGTTTGTAGTTTTAAATAAAAATTACATCCTGAATATGATATATCTTGCTCTCTCCAAGAACTTGAGAGGAATACGGGTAGACTCCACCATTTTGCATGTATTCCACTAATTGCGGCCACACACAAAGGAAAAAGAAGTGGTCTGAAAGGTCGAGGTCCAGATCAATATAAATGGAGCATCATAAACTTCCAACTCAAAAGAGGATAACATTATTGTTGAGACACGCAAACGCACCTCGACTTCACAGATAACGACCACTCCCACGCCTACAGTGTTCCAGAAATAGATTCAAGATAACACCACATTCACCGGAAAGGATTGAAACATGTTTTGGGTGGTAGTAAAGGGTTTTTTTGGGAGGATAAAACCCCATGAAAAATCCCAAAATGGTGAAGCCCCTAAGTAGAGAGATATGTGTCCCCGTTGTTCCGTTTATTTGTTGAAACTCGTCATGGAGAGATGTTCATCGACTATAATTATTATTTTAAAGATCAATAAGTTGAACCGTTACACAAATCAAGATTTGGTTGACAGGTAAAACAGTGAGATCTAATGGTAGAATAACTCTCAATCATCTAACAATAGATATGATGGTGCAAAGTGGAAACTAGAGGAGTTCTTCTAAAAGGGAAATGCCTTACGACGTAATTATAAAGGTGAATTTAAATTTATTTGATTTATGAAAAAATCTAACCAAACAAATTTGAAACATGAATCCCAATATTAACAACGTAATTTACCTAAAATAATGTGATATTTTTACTTCAATGTAATATGTCAAAAAGGGAAAAAATAAACATTGTTTGTCACAACGATTTTTAAGAGCAGGGAAACTTATCAAAAAGATGCACATCATATGTCAAAATTTTCTAGGATTTCAATATATACCTTTTGCACATTTGCATGTTTGTGGTAATTTTTTAATTTTAATGGTTAAATGGTTTGCCATCAATTTTATGTTATTTAAGTTGTAAGTCTAGAGTGGTCTGACATAAGAATCTACAACGGTGATGATGACAAGAGGTAATTCTCATTCACCAATGTGTTTGTTCAAAAAATTGTAAAATATTAAATTTCAACATCATTTACATATTTAAAACTCTATATCAAAGGATACCAAATCTAGAATAACAATATAGAAATATACATTTATTACATGTTCAAAATCTTGAGTCTAAAGGTACCTCATTTTGAAAATTTTAGTTTATCCCAATTGTGGATTTGGGTTATCAAAGAATCCAACCACAAAGTCAACCTAAGCTCTTGTGGGTTGTACATTTGGATCATTGGAGGGAAAAACAAAAAATTCAACAATTGACTTTATGGTTGAGTCTTCTCATGAAACCTGGAGTTCATTTGGAAATGAATGAATATGCTCTCACCATATATAGAATTATTGTGTTAATTGACCCTTTTTATTTAGTTATTCATGAAAAATCCAAAACAAATACTTTTTATATCTTGGAGAAACTCAATGTAACCACACTAATAACTTTCAATCATTTTCCCTCCACCATAATTACTTCATATGGGTTTCTAGCTTCATCTGGGCTGCCAGAGTGAAGCTTCATATGGGCTGCCAGCTTTCTGAGAATGCTATGTATTCATTGTGGTCATCCACTACTGAAGTTGTGTCTGAGTTTGTATTGAATGCCATAAAAGTTAGCGCTACGCTATACATGAACCCCACATTGAGTACAAGATGGATCTTTCATTTAGAGATATTCGTTACATCCATCATCACAAGCAACTGAATGGGAACATGCTTCTTCTGCTTCAAGTTTGTTCAGCTTTGCATCTTCCTTATATGTGTGTTAGGTCTTAATACCATAATTCTTGACATTATGCTTCTATGAACAATGCCCTGTAGAGAGAATGGTTAACTACATTATTGAGGTATGTATCCATGGAGACAATCCCTCTCTATGGTAATTACAATGTTGAGAATTGGGCTTCAACACCATGGTTGCTTCATTGCCCCTGGATACCCGGTTTAAAAAATGTGGATAGATGGTTGTCCTATAATACCTTTGGGGTTAGGATTACTAGGAGAGATTGTGATGCCTATTCCTATGTACTTGCATGTGCAATTGTCTATATTTTCAAGAAGGATGCTTTTGTTTTAGGAAATTAGGTGCTTTATTGGCTAGATTAATGGGATAGTTTTGTTGCAACGAAAGCTCTTTTAATACAGTGCAGATTACAACATTGCTCCTAACAAAGTGAAAGTAATATTAGGTCCAAGTGTAGTATATCAAGGTATTTTGTTCAGAGGCACTACTAGTTACTGAGAGAATATAATATGTAGTAGAGAGTATAAAATCCAAAGGGTAGATAGACTAGAAATTGATTACTGCTTACAGGTGCAAAATATAAATAATAACTGGCCTGGCTATTGACTACTGCAAGTGCAGTTGACGAGGATGGACCTTGAAACATGCATCCAATGATCTAATGGTAGACCAATTTTCTGTTAGACCACATGTCTTTTTTCACAAGATTCGATTCAGTCTAGTACTAAACATAATAACAAAGACTACTCCCTACATACTGTTATATGGTCATCCATCTTTCAATTTTCTTAAAGCATTGCAAAATTCAGCCTTCTGTCATAAGATTACTATTATCTCTGCATTTAACATTCTTAGTTTTGGCATTTAAAATTGTATACCTTAGGTTAGTAAGCTGATGAGATTTATTGTAATATTGTTCACTTGGCTATTTGTAAATAATTTATTATATTTCTGGTGTTTGACTTGATTAGTGATTTCAAGCTTATAGTTTCAATTTTGTAAAGTGGTTTTATGTACCTTGTAAGCCTACATAAAGAAATCTAATGTTAAAGTGTTTATAGGGCTTATAGTTATCACCTCAATATTAAAAAAGAGTTATTCCTTCCATTCACCATTCACCCCCTCTGTTTTGGCACATCCTCTTTTCTAGGAAAAACACCTTCTCCTTTGATCTTGATTCCTATTCCATGTTTTCTTCAGACTACCTCCTTATATAATATCTTTAGGAAATCCTCTATTAGTATCTTTCCCCATTCTCCTTGCCATATTTTTTCAAATGGGGACATTCATAGAGGCATCAAGCCTATGAGTAGTGGCAAGGCTGCAGAGGAGGAAGGTCTCCAGACCAAGTTTCCCAAGTATAGTATTTTGTTTTTTTATTCACATATTTCTTATTTTATCTTATTGAGCATAACTTTATATTAAATAGACAGTACTGAAATATAAAAATTATCTAGTAATAGGTATGGTCGCAACCTTTGGCTTCAAATATTCCCCTAAGCAAGAGATTAAATAAATTCATGATTAGGTGGAAAAATTTTAAACCCTGGCATAAATAATTCCACTATCTAGGGCAGGCTAAGCTTCCAAAGTCAACTAAATTGGTACACACACTAAGATTGTCATAGGGTACTAAGAACATAAAAATTATCTTTATTCAAATGGGAACCAAATCTTGGCTAGGGTTTCAAAACGAGTCTTGTAGTTAGATTAAATCCCATCCCAATAGTCAAACTAGATCACCCAAGCCCCAATGATAGTTGACCTCTTCCAGACGACAATGCAGTACACTGTCCAGATTGTTCTCTAGGTACTCCAGACATATTTCTATCTTAAGTTTTCTTCACTTGGGCTTGGATGTTACAAGAGATAATCTCTAGTGGACCCTGATACACTACCTTTTTGGGTGCTTTTGATTTGAGATTTTTGGGCACTCTAGACTTTGGATCCATGCACATTGTACATCCTTCTTTCAGATATGCTAGAATCCTAGATGTACTTCTTGGCAAATGGAGGAAGGTGTCAGTAGTGGCAATGGAGGGTCAAATAAATTGTGAATGGTTGATAAATGCAATAAATAGATATCCAACCTACTTATCAAGCTCATAAACAATGCCTCTAACCTTTACAGTTTCTCAATCTGCTATACTACAATGGTCAACAAAATATTACATGGAAAAAAATGTGGGTAGCTATGCCACACAAAAATGACCCTCACATTACTTTCTATCCCAATATAGAGAAAAGATAAGACCAAATAGAACAATCTACACCACATTCCCACCAAATCACATCCAAATCAAACTAGAGAAGATAAAGAAAAATTGGGAATGATAAAAGAAATCCCAACAAAACCTAGTTTCCACCTGTGGTTCCATGTACTAATGCAAATAGAGGACTACAAAATCTTTTCTTACAACTCCTACAAAAAAAGGGTAGTCTAACCTCTAAGTTATGTGATTCATAGATGTTGGACCTCTCATGGAATGAACTATTCTGACTCCCAGTAGGGAGTCAAGATCCCACTTGAAAGACTCCCTCCTGGATACATTATGTCTTATAGCTTGTGGATGGTAGACAATATTGGAAGACTCTTTTACTTGTCTAGGATTGTAGGCAAGAGGGGTGCCTCAAAGAGGTGAGGTGGCCTAACCCTTATTCTCACCCCATCAACATTAATTCTTTTTCAAGTCTTCACCTTCTAGATGCTTTTTATGCCTAAAGGATTGACTGTAAAATATAAAACAATATCTTCAGATGACCAGAGGTATTTTGTATTAGAATTTATAATAAGCATCTTCACCAATCGATATGGATTTTCCTTTATATAGACTCACCAGTGAACTAGTAGTGTTAATTTTAACTATGCTAACACTAAGTTACAGATACCCACATTCACAACAGCCAAAGACATGACTGCATCACCAAATAGAACAATACTTGAAGGAAAACTAACTATATAGTCATAAACGATTTGGATTGCCCTCCCAGGCTTGAAAATTACTTTTTATTGGTATATCTAGCAAATAGTCTTCTGGAATTTAGATGTGCTCACTCCATTTTGATACTTTTCCAGTTATCTATTCAATAGTGGTGCTCTCATCGTGATTTGATAAGCTCCCACTTTGATTCTTTTATATTGTATATTTCTTACTCGCACTTGCTTTTATGATCTGGAAGTTCAAGGGTCTTTGATTAATTTGCAGTTTTATGCAAAATAAAAGGAGTGTGTAGACCATGTACCAGTTGAAGACTTTGGTATTCTGCTAGGGAAACATTTTATTGCAACATACTCATAGGTTTGTTTGTTTCCCTCTCTGTTTTGAAATATATTCTAAATGCAACTTTATGCCTTTGTGAAATAGCTTTTCTCAATAATCATGTTACTTCTTTGAGCTTTTCTAAGTCCAAGCCCCACCGCATCATCCTTCAGATTTTCAAACTAGGTGAAATAAGCATAGGACTATCATGTACGGATGAACATAAGCATATGACTGTCATTTTGAGGTTTTGCAGTGTGATTCAATCAGTTAGATCTTAGCACGCCATGAAAACCCCTGCTTTGAGGTGATTTGCAGTGTTTCTCATCAATTTTGTGTAGTTATATCAATTTCCTCTGAATTAGTAGTCATGTTATGATTTTTGTAGTGGTTTTCTCATCTTTTATTCTCAATGAACATAGTAACTAATTACATTGTGTGCAATTTTTCCCTATGGAGCATTCTCATCATGGGGACTAGCGAAAAGTTTAGGGGCTAATATTAGCAAGTTGGCTAATTTTGCATGTTTTTACGAAAAAAAAGATTTGTTAATTTCCATTTTTTCTAATTGCCCAAATTTTATAGTATAAAATTGTTTTATCTTAAAAATCGCCAAAATTTTATATAGAGACTATAAAATTATTAGAAATTTGAATACTATTACAAAAACATTGCCAAACATCTTACAAATCACATATTGTGTAGTATTGAGATTCACCAAGGTTTCTAAACTTTAAAATAAATTACCATCCTTAAAATTTTACGTGATTGGGACATTTCAGCAGGTGGCTATGAGTTTGGATAGGGATAGTTTTTGTTGCAATAAAATGTTTAGATGAGAGCTTATCAAATACCTTAGTTTGTCTTGCCGATGCAGCAGGGCAATGCGATCTTGGCAGTGAGGGCTCAGTGGTTTGCAAGTGAGTCTTGGTGATGCAATAGGACAGTGTAGCGCGTCTTGGTGGTGAGGGCTCTCTGTGGTTTGCAGGTGAGTCTCGGTAGTGTAGCAGGGTAGTGCGTCTCTGCGGTGAGGCTTGCAGGGAATTTGCAGGTGAGTTTCGACAGTGCAGCAGGGTAGTGCGTCTTAGCAGTGAGGGCTACAAGTGGTTTGGGAATGTTTGTGCCAGCATGGATGGCAAGGATGGATGCCAACATGGTGACGAGTGGGGCTAGCGAATTGTTGAATCTGCATGGGCCTGTTAAATTGGGCTATGGGGTATGTATGTGAACCAGCCACCATAGGGGCATTAAATGCCCTATGGCAAGCTAGTTATTCGTTGCCTTCAAACACAAATTTCCTCTCCACATGGAAGACAATGCTCACATGATATTTGCAACCTAACCTACTTCGATGATATTAACATTTGGCTCGCCTGAAATTCCACCTACTTTGATGAGACAGGTTTGAAAATCCAGTCCAACTTCGTTATTTTCATGACCAAAGAGATAAAATCATCTCCAAAATATTCACTTTTGAATTAATGTACCCCGCGAGAAACCTCTCAAATACTATATCATTCCTTTTTCATATAATGATACAATTATACAAACCACTTAATAGAAATATAAAAATAATATAATTTTAATATAAAAACAAATAAGTTTATTTTAATTATTTTCCCTCGTATTTCTCCTCTTTTATACTATAAATTATGAGATTTAAAGCTGTTTTCTTACGCTCACGATACAACTCAATTTGTTTATTTATTTCCTTATGGATGGGTTTAATATGTTATTTATTTTCCATGCTACTTATTGCCAAATTAATGTTTAGTTTTTCTTCTAAATCTTTAATCTTGTCTTGTAAGATGATCTCGGTGGATATCAGTAGCCACCCACCTATTCCACTAACTCAAAGAACAATTCTGCTATAGAATTTCAGGAAATTTGGAGGACATTTTGAGGCCTTGAATGACATTTTCTTGATGTAGTAGGGCCTAAACGATTGGACCTAGTCAGAATGTGTACTTTCGAGTTAAACCCATATGAACAGATTAAAACTTTCATAAATTGATATATCAACTAACCCCATCTGTACCAAAAATATTTAGCATTTAATATCCTAATTTTAGGTTTCAAGTGTTTAGAATTTCCCCTTACTATTTTAGGTTAAAGAAACCATTTTACCTCATTATTTAATTATTATATTTCAAAACCTATTCCACTAACTCAAAGCACAATTCTCCTATAGATTTTCAGGAAATTTGGAGGACATTTTGAGGCCTTGAATGACATTTTCTTGATGTAGTAGGGCCTAAACGATTGGACCTAGTCAGAATGTGTACTTTCGAGTTAAACCCATATGAACAAATTAAAACTTTCATAAATTGATATATCAACTAACCCCATCTGTACCAAAAATATTTAGCATTTAATATCCTAATTTTAGGTTTCAAGTGTTTAGAATTTCCCCTTACTATTTTAGGTTAAAAAACCATTTTACCTCATTATTTAATTATTATATTTCAAAACCTATTCCACTAACTCAAAGCACAATTCTCCTATAGATTTTCAGGAAATTTGGAGGACATTTTGAGGCCTTCAATGACATTTTCTTGATGTGGTAGGGCCTAAACGATTGGACCTAGTCAGAATGTGTACTTTCGAGTTAAACCCATATGAAAAGATTAAAACTTTCGTAAATTGATATATCAACTAACCCCATCTGTACCAAAAATATTTAGCATTTAATATCCTAATTTTAGGTTTCAAGTTTTAGAATTTCCCCTTACTATTTTAGGTTAAAAAACCATTTTACCTCATTATTTAATTATTATATTTGAATAATTAAATAATATAAAAAACTTATATCTTAAATTATTTAAATTTACATTTAAAAAATTATATATTATTTATAAATAATATAAAAATAATTGTATATCCAATTATAAAAATCTACCAATCTAAAATATAAAAATAAATAAATTAAATACTATTCATCACATTCAAAAAAAACTGGTTACAAAATAGAACTTCAAATAAATCCAAGGAAAGGAAAACAATTTTTCTTAAAAAATATTTAATTAACTATTTTTTTATAAAATTAGCCTAGTTTGTTTTTTAATAAAAATAATATAAATTTTAATCACTTTAATATATTGCATTAGTAATATTATATTATATTATATTATATTATTTATTTTTAAAATTAAAATTAAATTGTATAATTAGAAAGTAAAGATATTTGTTATTTACGTTGAGAATGTAGTAAAATTTAAATAACTATTACTTTTGATAATAACATGATATTTATTATTTATATTGAAAATGTAATATAATTTAAATAAACAATATTTTTAATAATAACATATTTCTACTTTATACAATTTTCAATATTAATTTTCTTATATTTCCAAATTTATATATTTATCTTCACTATATTTATATTTATTATAAAATAATTTTATTTTGGAAAAAAATATATTTTATAATAAAAATATGAAAATTTATATATTTGTTTTTATTATATTTATATTTATTATAAAATATTTATTTTTTTTTAACTTAAATTTTATAATAAAAATTTAAAAGCTTGTACTTTAATTAAACATTACTTTAAACAATAATATTTTTCTATATCAATCCATAATTTTTCAATAATAATACATTACTTTAAACAATAATATTTTTCTATATCAATTCATAATTTTTCAATAATAATAAATTTCTTACATTTTTAAATTTATATATATACCTTTATCATAATTACCAAATTCCCTCGAATCAAGTGAAATATTCGAAATTACAATTCGATTCGTATACATAACAATTTGATAAAATTCGAAACGATTCACAGTATTAGAGGCAAGGGTTAAATTTGATGCTCATATACTTGTATTGGGTATTTTACATGTAAAATACTTTCTATTTCAAAATCTTCACGTCATTTGTAATTGGCCAATAATTTTTAACAACATCAATATGACAAGCATATTAAAAAATGAAAAGTTCTAATTATATATATATATATATATAACCCCTGAGCTGAAAAATCGAAATACCGTGGTTAAAATTTAAACGTGAACGGTGAAACTCGAGACTCAGAAAGTGAATCATCGTGAATCATGATTCATTAATATCATTAATATCTTCTTTAATGATCTTTGGATCAACTATCAGGACGAAGTCATAAATGTCAACTTTCAGTTTTCAAAGGGTAAATGGCATACCAATTAATCTAGTTAGTGACTTCCCAGCTACCCATTTCTCAGTTATGTTATGAACTTACGGTGATTCTCTTGCAAGTTGCAACTTTCAACTCCAAGTGCCAAATTCCAATCAACTGTAAGTTATTGTCGAATGTGAATTCCCGTGAGGAGCAGGGGCATAGGCAAAGCTTTGCAAAGTCTAGAACTTCGAATGTAATTCAGGTGACCAAGTAACCATTAAGTGATAGCCATAGACAATCTTTCGCACTACTTATATTTGAGAGGGATGCTTTGCTCCTCTATTTGTTTTTCTATGCTCTTTGCAGGCTTGTTGGAGGTTTTTTTAGTTTTTAATAAATTGGATCTTTCTATATTTTTCTTGGCTTTGTGTATTTTGATTGTGGTTTTATTATTCTGTGAAGAATGTATTATGTTTGTGGCAACATTGATAAAGAAAGAAACCATAGAGCTTGGCCATCTAAAAAATATATGAACGCCAGGATAACAATTTCTTCCTATCATATTTACCCTTACGCCTAGCTTTAAGGACTTGGGACTTGTGGCTCAGATGGATGAAAGTGGGTCAGGCATGTGATGATTAGCCACTAGTTATATTTTACAACATTTTGAACAAATGAACTGATA
The DNA here is from genome assembly GCA_031772625.1 of Pinus tabuliformis. NCBI lineage: Eukaryota > Viridiplantae > Streptophyta > Pinopsida > Pinales > Pinaceae > Pinus > Pinus tabuliformis. The sequence goes on along the minus strand of CM062816.1, from coordinate 1,667,909,944 downwards.
TTTCTCATGCAATAATTGTAAATGGAGATAGGTGGAGACTCGTAACACTGTGTGATATCATAATATTTTTCTGATTTTCAAATTATATTCCATTCATCTTTAAATTTTGATGTGCGAAAATCAAAAGGGGTAGGCACTTTTTTGGAAATGTCCGTGCTAAATTTTCAAGTGACAAGTATCTGTCAAGACTGTGACACATTTACAAAACACCAGTCCTACAACCCAATATCAGTTTGAGGATTTACCTTTTTCATTGAACTTTTTAAGCCAAACTTTCTTCCACACCAAGTAAGAACAAACACGTCAGAGAAATATGTTCAGTATAATAACAAAAGTGCATGGCTCTCGTCTTGCCATGTCATCATAATCCACTCTGCCACAAAGGGCTATCATGGAGAATTCAGATTCATTGTCTAACTATTACAGTTTTTGGAATTTTTAGTGGAATTATGTCGAAATAATTTTTGGTCAGTTTTTTTATTTGTTGTTTAAAATGCATTTTTGATTTTATAAATAGATTTATTATTTTGAAAGTTATTGGGACACTTCCAATGGAAACTCAGGGTGAATTTCGAATCTAAAACTTTGAATGTTGAAGCACATGGAAAAATTTTGACTATATATTAATAGAAAATCACCATGTGATAGTCAATTTGTCAAATTCCATTTCTTAATAAGAAAAGTTCACAACTCAAGTAACTTGTGATTCTAACCCAAAATGTTGAAGTTCTTGGAAAAATTTTGGCTATATTTTATTGGCAAATCACCCAGTGAGTAACAATTTGTCAAATTCCATCTGTGAATGAGAAAAGTTCACAACTTACGTTAACTTGTAATTCCAACCCATCGCTACTAAATTCTGGGAAAATTCACACCAGAAAATATGCCAAAAACCCTAAATTCCAAGTAAATTCACACCAAAAAATATGCCCAAGAAACCCAAATACCTAGTAAATTCACACAAAAAAAAAATATGCCGAAAAAACCAAACATATAATAGGTAGAATATTGCTTGAGATTATGTTATGTCTCAACACCATAATCGCTGAAGCATGAAATGCTTCCACAAGTATTCTCTGCTGCGATGCACGTATTGAACCTCTGAAGTTTGGAATGCTCTTTCACACCATTTTCTTCAAACTTGATTATTCTCAACATGGGCAATGGCCATATGCTTTTGTTTGGGTTGGCGTTGGGTTTGTCCTCCTTTCGTCTTTTTAGTCTTGTTTCGAATTCTCCGTTGTTGTTTTGAATTTTGTAGCTTCAGATAAATCTGCAACTTTATTTGCCATTATAAATTGTACGAACAATGTAAATAAATCTAATTGTTCATTCTAATTTCAAATTCGAATTTCTGTAATGTTTTGAATTCTGTAGCTTCAGATAAATCTGCAACATTATTTGCCATTCCAAATTATATAAACAATTTAAATAAATCTAATTGTTCATTCTAATTTCAAATTCAAATTCTGTAGCAAATTAGAATTCTGTAGCTTGAGATAAATCTGCAACGTTATTTGCCATTCCAAATTGTATGAACAATTTAAATAAATTCAATTGTTCATTCTAATTTCAAAATCGAACAATGTAGACTATGAATTTAGAAACAATGTAAATGCACAAATGAAGCGATGTAAATGCGGTATATTATGCTTTTATATCCATTTTTTTAATCAAATTAGATAAGAATAAAATAAGAGTGTATTAATTTTTAATTTTTTCCAAAATGAAATCAATAATTCATTAACAAATAAATTAGATTACCCCTTAATGAACAATAATAATTATTATTCTTCTTCGTATCAATTTGTCTTCGTCTTCTTCTGTACACATGCTCAACTATATTTTTAGCCCATAATATTTTGCCTCTGTTTGGGTAATTCAAAGTTCCAGTGATTTATGTTTATAATTTTTATTGTTTTATGTTTATATAGTCTATTGCTCCTTAGTTATTTGAATTTGTTTATTTAGGTGTTAGTTTTATTATTTTTTGGTTATATTTTTTTTAAATAGAAATAAAAATTTTCATTATTTAAAATGTATTTTTTAATATATAAATGAATTATTTTAAAAACCTTTATTTTTAAGATATAAATTGATTATCTTAAAAGAAATGTTCCATCTTTATTTATCTTCAATATTTAGTAGATATTTATAATGAATATTTATAGGTTGTCCTCATACTTTTTGTTGGCATTTCAAAACAATTCAAAAATAGTTAAATTTGTTGTTTTGATTTTGGCCATAACAGGACAATGTCCAACAACAGTGAGAGCAACCTACTCTGTGGGCAAATTGCAACAAGTGTTTAAGAATGAGTAATTCAATTCATATATAGGGTTTTTTTTTTTTTAAATGTGAGAAAAATTTGTATTTATATATGGCTTTAATACAATTTAAACCAAATAAAAAATTAGTGTTTTTTTTTTTTTTTCAAAAAGTGAATAGAGAAATAATAACTCAAATAAAATTTTGAATATGTCCACTTTGAACTCCAAGAAATAGATGTATTTATGCTAAAACATTCAACTTTTCTACCTCTACAAATGACTGAAATAGATAGAAAAAATAGACAATTTATTGTAAATATTGAAAAAAGTTTACCTTTATTAAATATTATAAAGATTTAACACTTATATTATTAAATATTATAAAGAATAAATAGGTATATTCCTTGGTTAATATCCTTTCTTGAAATCAGTGCAAGATTATTTTTTTAATATGGTTTTAGTTGATGAAATGAAATTCATATATAATAAATAATTTATTTTTGTTACATAGGTATTATATATCAAAAATGTCTTCAAAAAAAGGGAATCAACTTTCTATCAAAAAATTCTTTGGATTGTCTATTACATCTCAAGCTTCATTGACCGATAAAGAAGATCATGATTTTGATCTAAATGAAGATTTAGATGATGTCTTGGGGCATAATGAAGAATATGATATCTTGGAGCATAATGAAGAGTGATGAAGAATTTCACAAGGGAGAACCTAGCACCCAAAAGAAAAGAAAAATGAAAGTAAACAGAGAATTTCATGATTGGTGGAAAACTAAGTATAAGTAGTTGAGAGAGGCAAAGCATGAAGGAAAAACAATTATGAAATGCATATATTGTGAAATGAATAAGGCAATGGGGCCATGGGGAATTGGGACTGGTTGCTCTACATTGCAGCATGATTCTATAATTTTTCATGCTAGTTCAAGCATCCATAAAATCTCACAGACAAAGTGGATATGTGGAAATTAGAAGAATGCGAAGTCTATTACAGAACACATTGCATGCATTGATGATATGAACAAAGAAAGAGTCATCACTACTATGAAATTAGTATATTGGATGGTGCAAGAGGATCTACCACTCTCAAAATATGAATCTCTTTGTTTGTTTACAATGTCCTTACACACACTGAATATGCCAAAGAACAAAGATTATACATCATATACAAATCACGTAGCTGCAAAAGAGCTCCTTTTTGCTATATCTCAATATCTTGAAGAGCTATAAATTTCCAAAATGCTAGATAGACCATTTTTTCATTGATGTTAGATGAAAGTATAGACCATAGTTTAGAAAAACATCTTGTGGTTTATGTCACATTTTTTAACTCAAAAGGATTGGGTCCCCCAATTTCACAGTTTTTAAAACTCATAAATGTTTGTGATGGAAGAGGGAAAACAACTTATGATGCAATCAAACATTTAATGGAATCAAGGGGTCTTTCAAAAGAAATATTGATAGGAGTTTCCATAGATGACGCTTCTTCAATGGTTGGTAATGAAAATGGTTTTATTACTTTGTTGAAGAAAGATGTACCTAATCTTGTAGGTGTTCATTGCATTGCTCATCGTGAAGCTTTATCCGCATTAGACACTTCAAAAAAAATACCTTAATTATTATTTCTTGAGAAATTAGCAAATAAGGTATATTCTTGGGTGCAAAATTCTACGAAAAGAAATTGTCAACTTATTGTTCTACAGGAACTTATGCAACTCTAAACTCTTCAATCTATCCAAATCCATGGAGTTAGATGGCTTTCAAGGGGACAAGTCATTGAAAGACTTGTTGTACTTATGCCTCCCATATTAAAATTGTGGAAAAATGAAAGAAAAGACTCATGATATGATAAGGCAATAATATTTTCAGTACAATTTTGTTTACATATGCTTGCACATATAATGTGTGAATTTAACAAGTTGAACAAGCAATTCCAAGAAGAGTACATTGATGTCAACTCTTTAGGGGCAGCGATAGATGTCATGGTAAACACTTTGAAAAGGTGGTTTTTATGAAGCGACACATTTGCAGATGGCACATGTTATTTATCTAAATTTATAAGTGCCTCTAAATTTGGCTTTCTATAAATTTGTGATAAGGAGGGGCTTGTTCACAAGTGTGAATTACGATTTGTAGCAATTGCACATGCATGTGTTGATTTTGTTGATATACAAAAACAATTGTGGAAACCATGTATTGAAAGTTCAATATAAAGTTGCAAACAACTTGCAAAAGATTATGTTCAAGCTCTCGTAGAGAATTTGAACGGAAGATTCCCTGATCTTGCATTTTTCAACTCAGCAAGGTTGTTTAGCCCTTGCCATTATTTAGAGGATGTTCATGGCAGAGAACGAAATTCAAAGTGTTGGCTAGAAAAGTTTTATCAACACTTACATCATCTTTATTATCAAAGTGAAGAAAAAAAAAACTACATTTGATTTTGAAGCTTGCTTGAAAGAGTTTCATCCATTTGTTGACATTCTTCGTGTTAATTGTGAGGGATCATCCATGAAAGATGCATGGAGGATTTTTTTGTGTTACAGGGTTGCATACAAATTTTCCTAACATGTCAAAATTATGGCAGGCAATACTTACTATTCCTACAAGTACAGTTGCTTGTGAGAGAGGATTCTCAAGACAAAACATAATAAAGGATGTCCGAAGAACAAAGCTATCATTAGTTGAATTGGATGCCTTGATGCAAGTGTCTCTAACCGTGCTTGATTCATTGATGGTGGAATGGGATAGGGTATATGACATTTGGAAAGATGCTAAAGAAAGAAGAATCTTAAATATTTAAAGTTTTGGTTTTTATTTTTATGTTTGTAATGGTGGTGTTTTGACAATTACCTCTTTTGGTGAAACTATCCAAATTTTAGTTTGTGTATATGTTGATATTGAATCTACTTTTTGAATATTTATATAGTTCATGCACATTATGTTTTTGGTTTGAAATTTATTTCACAACTATTGTTCCCTTAATGGGATTAACATCGTAATGACTTAAATGGAAAACATAGTATGTGTGTTTCAATTTCTATTAAGTGAATTATTTTTGTCAAATTTGTTGCAACAATATTTACATTCATTATTTTCATGTGAGAGTAATTATGAATATATATATTTTTCACTTTATAATATTAATTTTTGTTGTTTCTATACATATTTTCCATCTATTTTATCACTATTTCCATCTTTCAAAAAAAAACGCAAAACATTTCAACAGCGTGGAAAATTTGTAGAAAAGTTTGATCAACAAATCTCAAAAGAAAATGTAGCAATGAGACGACTTAAATGGACTGGTACAACAGAGAATGGAAAATTTGCAACAATTATGAGTACAATTTGAAATTAGATGAAACTTATACAAACAAATACTAAAAGTCATATGATAAACAGTTTAAAAAGTAGAAGCGTCATAAAAAAAATTCTTAACAAGTAGAGGCACCCGTCAAATTTAACCCCTAACTAGAAATTAATCGAACAATAAAAAATGGAAACTTTGCAACAATTATGAGTACAATTTGAAATTAGATAAAACTTATACAAACAAATATTAAAAATCATATGATAAACAGATTAAAAATAAAGACATCATACAAAATTCCTTGACGACTTGAAACCCCTGTCAAATTTAACCCCTGACTAGAAGTTAATTGAACACAAAATGGATAATGCTTGCAACAAGATTGCGGGAGTCGTGGGCATCACGTGCAGCCAGAGGGAAAGGAATGGGAATGTTATTATAAATTTGGAAAATTCTTTATTTTGACTTTTTTTTTTCTTTAAAAGCCTGGAAAGTTGATAAAATTGTGAAGTAAAGAATTCAAATGTGGGTAAACAAACGGGGAATTGATTTTGTAAGTGGATTTAGATAAATAATTTTTGAAAATTGATTTTTTAAATATGTATTTATTATTATTATAAAGGATTTAGGTAAATAAGTTTTGAAGACTGTTTTTTAAAACATATATTTATTATTTTTATTTTATAGAAATTTAGATAAATAAATTTTGAATATTTATATTTTAAATATATATTTATTAAAAAAGATCTTACTTAAATTTTTTAAAATAAAAAGTATATTAAATTTTAAGTTTGAGAGATTTTGGAGAGAAGATGGATGTTTTTTTGTTTATCTAATTTTTTTAAATTAAATGGTGTTGTAATTTTATTATTATTATTTATAATTATTAAAATATTCAAAAACCAAAATAAATAATAAAATGAATAGGATACATTATTATATAATATTTATTTTTTTCCAAATTGAAAATTTTTCATTCAAACTGAAAATTTTCAAACTTAATAACTATCACCCTTGCTAAACCCAGTTATCTACCCAACATAATTACCATTTAATAAATAAGTAATACTATAATCAAATCACAACCAAGCATATGTGTGCACGGTACAACGGTCGAGGCAATCGGCTTTCTCGCACCCCGACCGTGTTCGATACCTATATGTGTTGCTGCGCGGCAGCCTATAGTGCTTTATTAAGAATGTATGATGTACAATGATTGATGTGATGGATCCGCAGCGTCAGCTTATCTCCTCACTTCAGCGAATTTGTAATATATTGCTTCTTCAAGGGATGAACTTCCCGTAAAAACCAAGCATGGTCTTAAACAAGAATATATGTCTATATCCATTCATGAATTTTCAATAATAAATTTCTTATATCTCTAAATTTATATACGTACCCTTACGGAACCCAATTGTCAACCAAACCTATTTACCTTTCAATATTTAAGTTATACTATAATGAAATCTGTGCGCACAGTTAAAGAAAATTATAATGGATATAAAGAGGAAATTACAATGTCTCATATTAAAGCAAGGCATCGCGTTCTTCAGAAAATTAATCAATTACGCGTGACTCAGGAAGCGGATCATCGTGGGCATGTGGGCGTAGGTTTAACCTGTTCATATTTTCATAGCAAAAACTTACCACGTTCCAGATTTACTGTCGATCAGGTTATCACGTAGGGTTTTTACCGACGCTCGGCATTTCTCCAAGACAATGGGCGTGGCGATGAGGTCACTATTTAACTGTGACGAACCCCTCGAATACTACGTCCTTCATTTTCATATAATGATAACGACCCTCATTTTCATATAATGATAATATTATACCAACCATGGTCATAGAAAATAAAAATAATAAAAATAAATAAATCTATTTTAATTATAAAATATATATATAAATAAATTTATTTATTTTAACTATCTATTTTACAATTGGCAAAATAAAATTATACATTTATTTTTATATAAAATTTAAAATATTTAAATAAATTAAAATTTGGCTGATTCATAACGTTCATAAAAAGCTTCTTCATAAATCAAAGATCTATTCATTTCTATCTCAAAATACAGTTCATCATGAGAACCAATATCTATAATTCTATTTTTATTATACTTAATGAAAATCATACTTTTAAATATAAGTCAATTTTATTGATATTGGATCTATATTTAAAATTTACAAATAAATTTATTTTAATTATCTATTTTATAATTTTGCAAATTAAAATTATATATTTATTTTTAAATAAAATTTAAAATATTTAAATAAACTAATTCTATTTTTTTAGTGGTGTAAGAGTGTAAGCTTGGATAATTCATAACGTTTATAAAAAGTTTTTTATAATAAATTCAGAATATAGTTTTATTTTTATTATATCTAATGAAAATAATATTTTCAAATATAGCAATTCTATTGACATTGTATTTATATGTAAAATCAGTAAAGTTTTTTAAGATACTTAAATCCATTTATATATTCAAAATTAATAATATAAATATCATTTGGCTCATAAATGTTTGTTAATTTTTAAACATCCATGATGAAGAGATATGTTAAATAATTAACTAGAAATATAAGTAAAGAGATGTTAGACAACTCATTTTTCAATGTGAAGAACTATATGACATATGTCAAGAAAAGAGATATTAAACAATTAATTTTCTATATAATATGTTGTAACTTGTAACAAAATATTACCTTATAAATAAATATAAGTAAATGCATAAAATAATATCTAAATTTATCACTCATGTAATTTATATGACTATACTAATAATTAATTTTCATTCTTATCTATTTACAACATTGTGATTAATATGCTAATTTCACCGCAACCAAAAACACAATGGACTTTTTCATCTTTTTCTCAAAAACTCGAAAAATGATCACCACCTACCCACTCTCCATTTAACAACAAAATACAATTCACACATAAACACATAAAATACAATTCATTTAACTTCAATTGGTTGGAAATGAGGAATTCCATGTTCATCCAACGGGATTAAAAGTAAATTTCATGATGGCCCAATGTCGTCTTCATTAACTATGTATACTGGAAACAAAGTTAAATATCTTTACAAAATATTGTGTATAATATTTAAAAACAAAATATCAATGTTTATGTAGCAAGTAAATGCGAGCTCTTTTCCAAAATAATGGCAGGAAATATCAATGATTATATGGCAAGTAAGTCCAGCAATTCTGACAAATTTTTAGAACTAAAATTTACTTTCATGACCCACCAATATCATCTCCATTAAAAATGTATATCTTTGTTATTGAATATGTATATAGAGACAAGTTTAGATCTCTTTACTTAATAATGTAGGAACAAAATATCAATGTTTATGCAGCAAATAAGTCAACCAATTCGGATGACTGTTCAAATAAGTCAACAAATAAGTAGATTTCTTAGTTGCCACGCCATCCTAATGAATTGCCAAAAATTAAAAACATTATTTTATTATAATATTTTAAGTTAGAATAACAAGTAACATCATATTTTAAGAATCCAAAGCACGTAGGAATCGAAAAAATTTGTAAACTAATGAAATTCTCAATTATTTTTTTAGGGGTGCATTTACGAGGGTAATGTATGATTGCCTTTATGTAAACATATGTTTATTTAAAAATAAAAAAGTTTAAATAAAAAAAATATATGGATTATAATAAAAATAGAAATAATTATATTTATTTAGTTATTTTTTATAGAAAATATTATAAAATATTAATAATCTTATTCTGATTGTATTCCATTGGAAAGTTATTAATATTATAATATAGTAAAAAAGCATGTGATAAAAGTATTTTACTTTCACTCTTGAAATTATAAATAAAATATTTGAATGCCTACTTTAAATAAAACATGTCTTAAAATTATATGTTTTATATTTTAAAATATGTTGGAAATCTAAATATATAAAGATGAAAAGGGAAAATCCCCGTGATTAAATGTATAATGACCACTGTAAAAAAAAATTCATTTAATTTAAAAATATAAACATATGTGAGCGTCAATATGTATAAAAATAATATTTTAAAAGACTTATTAAAACAAACGAAGTAGGTCATGAATTAAGATTGTAAATTTCAGGACAATCTCTTTCATTCAAATGTAATTGAATATTGTTTAGAACACAACAATGCAAAGGTGTCACACCATCGCGCACATACATAAAAAATTTTACTGTATGCTAAATTCTAACATTTGTTATATGTAAACCATACGCCTCCCAAACTTTATGTCTGTATATATGGTAAATACATTCATACTTATGCCACGTATGAAAAGCTAATAGCAATGCTCTGGTTACTATTGCAACTTGGAATGTTTATGAACTACGTGGCTTCCACACCAGGCCACGCGGGTTCATGTACTTACTGTCTTTAATGTAGCTAGCTCTCGTTCACCAATTTATTCTCAGGGAAAGTTAATGCGGCTCGGGCTTCGGCGGTCCTGCCGCAGCTCTTGCAGGTGCCAGCTCATGCCTGGTTTTAAGACCGCAGTCCTTTCCATGGCAGGTGGCGAGTACTGGCTCCTTAGGCCATGTGACGCTTCGGTCACCGGAGCCTTGATCTCTACGCCTGGGGTTCCCGCCTTGCACAGACGGTCAGGATCGAGCCAAAGAATCAAACGGTTGAGGTTAACACGAGGTTTGATGACTTTACTTAACTTCATTCCGACGCTTGCGGAGGCTGTTCATTTGTTCGGCCCTTCTGGCTCTTTCTCGGCGCTCCTCCTCTGGCTCAGCTCTAACAGTGTTAATCTCTTCACCAGTGGTTGCTCTGCAAACTATAACGTGACTGAAATAGTTCCGTCTCAGGTATTTAACCTTCGACCCTTCAGTTCATCGCAGACCTTCGACCCTTCAGTTCATCGCAGACATTTATGAGATTGATAAGGTGTAATAACTTCTAATGGATGTTTCCTCTGGTCTGCAGGGCATGCCACCGAGCTATCGGTATCCATCGGTTGGTGCCAAGGCGTTCACACAGGGAGAACCCACCTCCTCGGCGGCCACAGGTATGTGTTTGGTTTTACTTATATTAACCCTGCTCACACAAGCTCGCAGCCATCGATTGAGGGTTTGCAATACGTTTGTGCAGCCTGCTGCTCGAGGAAGGTCTCGGCGTTTTGCTTGCCGAGGTATTCTTTATGAGGCACCACGCTATCTGTGTCAAGTTTTCCTTTCGTGTTTCTGGTTATATTCATGACCTGTTTTAAGAGAAGGCTATCCACAGTTTAGCCATTCGGCATTTGTCATTTGAACACTATATGTATTTTGTAGTTTATACATGGATTATACTACAGTCTTAAGCCCGTAGGGCCGTTTTCCAGTTCTCATCATGAATGGGTTTAGTCCGCATGTTACCCATGCTAGGATAGAACAGGGGTTCATATCATATTACTGTTCTTTCTTCGTATTTACAATGGCGGACTTATGAATTATCTCGGTTATAGTTTCTGCTTGTTCTGCATTTCCTTGTTACTATCGTTTATTAAGTCTGCTTAGTATTACATAGACATTTGAACAGCTTTCCGAGTTAATATAATAGTTTCCCTTTGTTAAGGTAATGTCGCACTGTATATATATACATGCCTGAGTTTGATTGTAAATGGATACACAGATATCTCATATCTCTGCATATATGCCATGCTCGTAGCTACGTGAACCGGATTCTTGTATATATGTACCTGTATAATTTCTTTCGATTCGCATGCACAGGATTCTGTATGTACCTATGTGTCTCTTTTCGGTCTACATGCATAGGGTTTGAATACCGGATACAGTTTCCCTTTCTATTTCCATGTACAGGGTTTTGGATGCGTAAATGTATTTCTCTCTTTATTTGCATGCACAGGGTTTCATAAACATGGATATATTCTCTTCCAGTTCATTGCTCCACGGAGCGGTTTTCGTATTACCGTGTCCGCTAACACTGTATTTTTTTGGAACACGGGTTGATAAATGCTATGATAAGCTCATTCTTGTTTGCACAGTTAACAAATCAACATTGTATGTCTAAGCAATCTTTCTATGCATTTTCGTTTCCGTGAGTCATTTGTATTGAACGACTGATAGATTTAATTATCTCTCCGCCGATATGGTGGCATCTGGCTACCGACAGTGCTCACCTGTTCATACTCGGAACTTCTAATTTCATTCTGTCGACACACTCAGATTTACACTTGATCATTTATCAAGATTTCTAATGTTATTCTGTCAATGTTAGTTTACTCACTGCTATATAGTGACTCAGTCTTCTACAGAGGTTGTATTCTAACAGTCATTCGATAACCAGTTCTTGATTATCTCTACTGGTTCCTATAACCAGTTTCCATCTACACATTTCTATGTAGCTTTATTCACAGTCAGTCTAGGTTTATGACAATCTGTCCTTAAACCCTAACCACATTTATACAGTTTCTTAACATTACGACAGTAGTTAGGAAAAGAAACTTGCTTCCTGTTAACTACTGTATATTCACTATATTTTTCATATTCAACAGAGACTTTGCAGTTTTGAAACCGTACCTGGTTCGCCAGTGTCAATAATGGTTTCTCAAGCAAGTCACCTGTGCTTGTTTATGCTCTTCCACCCAGCCATGAGACCCATCCTTCAGACGGAGTTCTCCCCCCGAGCCATCTTGCAGACCTCAAGTCCTCAACAAGATTGGTGCACTCAGTGCCTGGTTATCTGGTCCTAACCAGACTTAACCACTGTTCTCCTCTGTTCACTTTTTCTTTAACCAGTTTTTCCTCTGTTCACTTTCTCTTTCCTCTTCTTGCAGAAGGTCTTCCCCCGTCTGTCCTCCATCTCCCTCCGTTTTACCATCCGAGAATCGGTTTTTTTCCTACCAAGAATCAGTTCCGGATACTAAGAACCCGTTCCGAAACTACCTATTAACTCTTCATAACTGATTTGTAATTCTCTTTTATTTATTTTACCATGAGTTACGTGAGGGATATGACAAAAGGTTACTCTGCTATAATATTTATCTTATTCAAAACAATATTTCATTCTGATGCATTTTATTACATAAATATTGAACTTGATTTATAAGCTTATATATTTGTTAATATATTTTTATATTTATAGTTTAAAAATAAATTATTGATATTTTTTAATATTATATTAATATTTATTGAATTTTGATCTAATATTAAGTTAGGTTTTATTATATAATTACATTTTGAAGAATTATATATATATATATATATAATCTTTTGTGAGATTAAAAATATTTAACTTTTTTAAAAAAGGTAAATGTTTTTTTAATGGTAGTTAAATAAATATTTTGAAGTTTAGATTATGAGGAAAAATATTTTTTATCTTTATCACTCTTGGTATCACAAAGGTGATAGATTCTTTCATCTCATTGGATTATGAGAATTGATCAACCCACAATTTCACTCCTGACGATATGAAAATTTGTTCTTATACTAATTGAGACAAAGAAATACTTTGATTTTTGAGATTTGGATTGATCACCTCCTTATAATATCTTAATTTTAACTTTCCCTATAACTCTTTATCTCACCACAATTGCTTTGCAAACTTTGACATAATAGTATTTTTAATATCATCCTTAATCTACAAAATAATCTCTTACTTTACCCCCCAATGGTCTAGCGAAGATCAAGCATCCTTATGTTCTCACTGCGTGAGTTTAAGGTGGTTCTGGCTAGAGTTAGAAGCAATTTTAGGAAGCCTATTTTCATTTGTGTTGTTTAATCTCTTCTTATACGTTAGATACCTAGGCTATGGTCTCAAGGGAGGAAGGATTTGCGTCAATGAGGAGGATACAATAGGGTGTACTTCCTATAATTTTGAGATTATAGGTTATAAATAGTTTTTGAATATGTTCTATTTTTCTCCATGACTCTCTAGATGTACCACATCCCCACATATGGCATCCATATAAAATAATAGGACTAATACGTGTCTCATAATAAGCTTCTCGTCGTTTATTAATCCTCTTGTCAATGTTATAATTTTAGTTGAGTTTGTGATGGACATGGATTCCAATTTTTTGTAAGAAGGAACTTCCTCTGAGTTGTTGTTGTCATATACAGAATCATCACATGTGATCTTTTAGAATTCACTTATCGTGATTTCATTTTTTTAGTATTAACATTCATACCCATCTTGAAACATAAATCTTGGAGGATTCTTAGTTGCTTTCTAAGATTGCAAGGACTCCTTGTCAAGAGAACAATATCATCATCATAAAGAAGAGTGATGAATATAGTGAGATTTGGGGCAACACAACTTGCTTCCTCTAAACACTCTTCTAACTTGTCAATGTATACGCTAAAAATGGTAGGGGACAAGGGACACCCTTGCTTGACTCTAATATTTCAGTTAATTTCTTTAGACCAACCCTCAGTGATCCAAAATTTGGAAATAACATTCTCATATAACCTTGTCACAACAACACTCAACTCAAAAGGAACCTTGATCTCTTCTAACTTCTTCTGAAGGTTCCCTCAATGGTTCTAAACTTGGAAATAAATTATCATACAACATTGTCGCAACACCACTTAAATCAAAAGGAACCTTTACCTCTTCCTTCCTCTCCTAAACGTTTTCCTTGGGAACAATGTGCAAAGTTTTTCTAAAGTCAATAATAATTCAGCCCCTTAAAGGGAATTATATATTTTCCTTTAGTTTTATGAATTCAAATTTTCCTCCAAAACTTCCTAGGATCCAATTTAGAAAGGTTTAAAAATTTCTTTTGCTTTCTAATTTTATAGTCAACTTTCTTCTCTTGCTTTTAATAAGGGCTTCACATGGATTTATTATATTGAGCTTTAAAGATTCATTAGAAGCATCCCTAAATTACGGCTTTTCTAACAATTTTACATTCATTATCATACTACGGGATGATAGTTATATTATTATTTTTACATGACACCTCAATAGATAACTTGGTAATGGAACTAAAAAGGGTTGTAATAAAATTATGATAAAGGTCTTTGATATTGTCCTTATAAGTTTGAAGGCTTAAATCCCTATTTAAATCCTTTAAGAAGAGATTATATTTACTTTTATAAAGAACCAGTGCCTTTGGTTACCAAAATTATATTTCATAATGTTGTTGTGCATGGAAAAGTTTAAGAGTTAGGGTTAAAGGTTTATGATTTCAATTAGCCTCCTAGTCCTTTAAGAGGTAAAAATTAACTATTTGGTTGGAAATTGAGATATCAATTACACATAATCCACAACACTACTATTGAGCTTGTGAATACAAGTCATTGGGTTAGAGTTTGGTTATTTCATTACAACATTGCAAATGATTAGGTATTGAGAACTACAAAGTTTGAACACCCAATACCAAAAAAATTTCTTGATTAGGTCTTCTGAGTGTCTTTTGTATCTATTACTTAAAATAATGTCTTTATCTATCCATAAAGGATAAGGGTTGGAATCATTACTGAAAAGAATCATCTCGTTAGTTACAATTTAATGCCTTAAAGTCTCATAGCAAGAGGGCGTTACTTTCATTCCTTAGAGTGTGAATATCTTGTTCTAGGATATTACATGGGTAATTTTTATGTAAATTATTTTTCTTATAAAAGGTAGAACTAATAGAAGAGATATAACAAATTACTAAATAAATTCTTAGCATCTATGTATCAGATCTCTATTCAACTGTACCAATTAAAAGGGTATATTTTATGAATCTCAATGTGAAGAAAAACATTATTTTTTATATAACAAAACTTTTCTACAATTCATCTACCATAAGATTTCCTATTGTAAAAGGAACTCTTCTATGTGAGGAAACTTAGACTCATCATTCTCCAAGTTTTAACTAGAAAGTTAATATCAACTTCACTCATGATCCAACTTAATATAGGACCTCTACTTCGTCAAAATTCATAATGTTTTCAAGAAAATATCATACTAGGAGAGGATGAGGTGAGGTCTATGGTTTGTTTAGACTTCAGGGTCTTCTTTAAGCCAGTGGGGACAGATTGTGCTTTCATCTTGGGCATCTCCTCTGAGTGAGCAGGGATTTCGGGGTTATTTATCTCCGACTAGGCCAGGGTTTCAAAACTATTACTTGTGGAAGGCATTGAGGAGTTGGCATTAGGTGTCTTAGGGTTTGAAATAGGCTTTTTGTGGTTCTTCCTGCGGTTAGTGACTTTGGTGAATCCATCCGAGTCAGGTTTGTCAGAAGAGGTGGGGGATGAGGTCTTCAGATTTAAAGGACAGTCACGAAATAGATGGCCAAGGGCATGGCATTTCCTGCATCGAAACGGGACATGTTCATAATCTATTGATTGAACCCATTCAAAATCATCATGGAATAGACTTACCGCATCCGGAAGAGCCTTGCTTAGATGCATATAGACACAGATTCGGGCATAGGAGGTATATCTTCAGAGTTTTGTCTCCTCCACAGTTTTGATAAATTCCCCTAGACCATTCCCAATATCTTGTAGCGAATCTTCATCCTAGTACTCCAGAGGGAGGGAGTAGAGGCAGATCCAAACTGGTGCCCAGCTAAGATCTTCTTTATCTGGATTGAATCTTTCAATCCAATCCCTCAGATACAGTCCAATTGCATTAAAAAAGTACGGTCCTCCATCAAGGACTCTGTTTCAATCTTCTAGACAGTTGAAAACTGCTGTGAAGAAGCCCTTAGGCCCCAACTACAGGGTAATGTGTCCTTTCGGCTTCCACTTGGCTGCGATCCATCCATGCAAAGCTTTCTCTTTAGGCCAAAAGCCTATAAATTTCCCAATCAAAGCGTGATCCTTCATGTACTGGATTTGAGTATTGATCCGATTACTTGAGAGCTCAATCTTAGGTCTTTTAGCTGCAACCAGCTTGCAGGTAGCCAATGTCACTTTGGAAGTCTCATTATCAGCCGTCTTGGCAATTTGTGTATCTAATCCGTCTCTCGTTTCGTCCTGGACAGTTTGCCTGAGATCTTCCTCATGCATTTGAGTGTTTTCACTATCATTGGGGGGAGGCGCCATGTCCTCCCCCTGAGGGATGTTCATGATTTGCGTGTTGTTCCTTGTCACTTATGGTTTGTCGTTTTACTGGAGAATGTTGGCAGGGCTGATGAGAATTGTGCAGGCCTGCCGTTGCAGGTCTGTCCTCAACCCTAAACCGCCATATTCACAAGAGCTATTTTTCATGTGCGAGAGGTTTTATTAAAATCACCATTATTAAATGCAAACAAAAGATGTATTTATGCTAAAACATTCAACTTTTCTGCCTCTACAAATGACTGAAATAGATAGAAAAAATAGACAATTTATTGTAAATATTGAAAAAAGTCTACCTTATTAAATATTATAAAGATTTAACACGTATATTATTAAATATTATAAAGAATAAATAGGTATATTCCCTGGTTAATATCCTTTCTTGAAATCAGTGCAAGATTTTTTTTTAATATGGTTTTAGTTGATGAAATGAAATTCATATATAATAAATAATTTATTTTTATTATATAGGTATTATATATCAAAAATGTCTTCAAAAGGGAATCAACTTTCTATCAAAAAATTCTTTGGATGGTCTACTACATCTCAAGCTTCATTGCCCGATAAAGAAGATCATGATTTTGATCTAAATGAAGATTTAGATGATGTCTTGGGGCATAATGAAGAATATGATATCTTGGAGCATAACGAAGAAAGTGATGAATAATTTCACGAGGGAGAACCTAGCAACCAAAAGAAAATAAAAATGAAAGTAAACAGAGAGTTTCGTGATCAGTGGAAAACTAAGTATAAGTGGTTGAGAGAGGCAAAGCATGAAGAAAAAACAACTATGAAATGCATATATTGTGAAATGAATAAGGCAATGGGGCCATGGGGAATTGGGACTGTTTGCTCTACATTGCAGCATGATTCTATAATTGTTCATGCTAGTTCAAGCATCCATAAACTCTCACAGGAAAAGCGGATATGTGGAAATTAGAAGAATGCAAAGTCTATTATAGAACACATTGCATACATTGATGATATGAACAAAGAAAGTGTCATCACTACTATGAAATTAGTATATTGGATGGTGCAAGAAGATCTACCACTCTCAAAATATGAATCTCTTTGTTTGTTTACAATGTCCTTACACACGCCAAATATGCCAAAGAACAAAGATTATACATCATATACAAATCACATGGCTGCAAAAGAATTCCTTTTTGCTATATCTCAATATCTTGAAGAGCTACAAATTTCCAAAATGCTAGATAGCCCTTTTTTTCATTGATGTTAGATGAAAGTACAGACCGTAGTTTAGAAAAACATCTCATGGTTTATGCCACGTTTTTTAACTCAAAAGGATTGGGTCCTCCAATTTCACAGTTTTTAAAGCTCATAAATGTTTGTGATGGAAGAGGGAAAACAACTTATGATGCAATCAAACATTTAATGGAATCAAGGGGTCTTTCAAAAGAAATATTGATAGGAGTTTCCACAGATGGCGCTTCTTCAATGGTTGGTAATGAAAATGGTTTTATTACTTTCTTGAAGAAAGATGTACCTAATCTTGTAGGTGTTCATTGCATTTCTCATCGTGAAGCTTTAGCCGCATCAGATGCTTCAAAAAAAATATCTTAATTATTATTTGTTGAGAAATTAGCAAATAATGTATATTCTTGGGTGCAAAATTCTACGAAAAGAAATTGTCAACTTAATGCTCTACAGGAACTTGTGCAACTTTAAACTCTTCAAGCTATCCAAATCCATGGAGTTAGATGGCTTTCAAGGGGACAATTCATTGAAAGACTTGTTGTACTTATGCCTCTCATATTAACATTGTGGAAAAATGAAAGAAAAGACTCATGATATGATAAGGCAATAATATTTTCAGTACAATTTTGTTTACATATGCTTGCAGATATTATGTGTGAATTAAACAATTTGAACAAGCAATTCCCAAAAGAGTACATTGATGTTAGCTTTTTAGGGGCAGCCATAGATGTCACCGTAAACACTTTGAAAATGTGGTTTTTAATAAGCGACACATTTGCAAATGGCACATGTTATTTATCTAAATTTATAAGTGCCTCTAAATTTGGCTTTCTAGAAATTTGTGATAAGGAGGGGCTTGTTCACAAGCGTGAATTACGATTTGTAGCAATTCCACATGCATATGTTGATTGTGTTGATATATAAAAACAATCATGGAAATCGTGTATTGAAGGTTCAATAGAAAGTTGCAAACAACTTGCAAAAGATTATGTTCAAGCTCTTGTAGAGAATTTGAACGGAAGATTCCCTGATCTTGCATTTTTCAACTCAGCAAGGTTGTTTAGCCCTTGCCATTATTTAGAGGATATTCATGACAGAGAACGAAATTCAAAGCGTTGGCTAGAAAATATTTTTCAACACTTACGACATCCTTATTATCAAAGTGAAGAAATCAAAACTACATTTGATTTTGAGGCTTGTTTGAAGGAGTTGCATCCATTTGTTGGCATTCTTCGTGTTAATTGCTAGGGATCATCCATGAAAGATGCATGGGGGATTTTTTTATGTAATAGGGTTGCATACAAATTTTCCTAACATGTCAAAATTATGGTAGGCAATACTTACTGTTCCTGCAAGTATAGTTTCTTGTGAGAGAGGATTCTCAAGACAAAACATAATAAAGGATGTCCGAAAAACAAAGCTATCATTAGTTGAATTGGATGCCTTGATGCAAGTGTCTCTAACCGGGCTTGATTCATCGATGGTGGAATGGGATAGGGTATATGACATATGGAAAGATGCTAAAAAAAGAAGAATCTTAAATATTTAAAGTTTTGGTTTTTATTTTTATGTTTGTAATGGTGGTGTTTTGACAATTACCTCTTTTGGTGAAACTATCCAAAATTTAATTTGTGTACATATTGATATTGAATCTACTTTTTGAACATTTACATAGTTCATGCACATTATGTTTTTGGTTTGAAACTTATTTCACAACTATTGTTCCTTTAATGGGATTAACATCATAATGACTTAAATCAAAAACATGGTATGTGTGTTTCAATTTCTGTTAAGTAAATTATTTTTGTCAAATTTGTTGCAACAATATTTACATTCATTATTTTCATATGAGAGTAATTATGTATAATATTAATTTTTGTTGTTTCTATACATTTTTCATCTATTTTATCACTATTTCCATCTTCATTTCAATAGCCTGGAAAATTTGTAGAAAAGTTTGATCAAGAAGTCTCAAAAGAAAATGTAGCAATGAGACTTGAGTGGACTGGTACAACAGAGAATGGAAAATTTGCAACAATTATGAGTACAATTTGAAATTAGATGAAACTTGTACAAACAAATATTAAAAGTTATACGATAGACAGTTTAAAAGTAAAAGCGTCATAAAAAAATTCTTTGACGAGTAAAGGCATCTGTCAAATTTAACCCCTAACTAGAAGTTAATCGAACAATAAAGAATGGAAAATTTGCAACAATTATGAATACAATTCGAAATTAGATGAAACTTATACAAACAAATATTAAAAGTCATATGATAGGCAATTTAAAAGTAAAAGCGTCATAAAAAAATCCCTTGTCGAATAGAAATACCCGTCAAATTTAACCCTAACTACAAGTTATTGGAACAGTTTGTAGTTTACCCACAAGCCCTTTCATGTAATGGTGAGAATAGTGTTGTCTGAACACAAAATGGACAATGCTCGCATGAAGATAGCGGGAATCGTGTGCATCACGGGCAGCCAGAAGGAAAGGAATGGGAATGTTATTATATATGGGGAAAGTTCTTTATTTTGGCCCTTTTTTTTTTCTTTAAAGCCGGGAAAGTTGATAAAATTGTGAAGGAAAGAATTTAAATGTCGATAAACAAATGGGGAATTGATTTTTTTAGATAAATAAGTTTTGAAAACTGATTTTTTAAATATGTATTTATTATTATTATAAAGGATTTAGATAAATAAGTTTTGAAAATTATTTTTTTAAATATATATTTATTATTTCTATTTTATAGAAATTTAGATAAATAAATTTTGAATATTCATATTTTAAATATGTATTTATTAAAAAAAAATTTTACTTAAATTTTTGAAAATAAAAAGTATATTAAATTTTAAGTTTCTAAATGAAATGAAGAGAGATTTTGGAGAGAAAGTGGGTGTTTTTTTGTTTATCTATTTTTTTTTTTTAATTAAATTTTGTTGTAACTTTTTATTATTATTATTTATAAGTATTAAAATATTCAAAAACGAAAATAAATAATAAAATGTATTATTATATAATATCTATTTTTTTTTCCAAATTAAAAATTTTTCATTCAAACTTAAACTCCAATCAAAATTTAAATTCAAACTTAATAACTATAACCCTGACTAAACTCAATTATCTACCAAACATATTTATCATTTAATAAGTAATAGTATAATGAAATCACAACCAAGCATGGTCTTAAACAAGAATATATTTCTATATACATCCATGAATTTTCAATAATAAATTTCTTCTCTCTCTAAATTTATATATGTACCCTTACGGATCCCAATTATCAAACAAACCTATTTACCTTCCAATATTTAAGCTATACTATAATGAAATCAGTGCGCAAAGTTAAAGAAAATTATAATGGATATAAAGAGGAAATTAAAGCAAGGCATGGCGTTCTTCAGAAAATTCATCAATTACGCGTGACTCAGGAAGCGGATCATCGTGGGCATGTGGGCGTAGGTTTAACCTGTTCATATTTTCATAGCAAAAACTTACCACGCTCCAGAGTTACTGTCGATCAGGTTATTACGTAGGGTTTTTACTGACGCTCGGCATTTCTTTAAGACAATGGGCGTGGCGATGAGGTCATTATTTAACTGTGACGACCCCTCGAATGCTACGTCCTTCATTTTCATATAATGATAAAATTATACAAACCATGGTCATAGAAAATAAAAATAATAAAAATATATAAAAATAAATAAATCTATTTTAATTATAAAATATCTATAAAAATAAATAAATTTATTTTAACTATCTATTTTATAATTTGCAAAATAAAATTATACATTTATTTTTATATAAAATTATACGTTTATTTTTATATAAAATTTAAAATATTTAAATAAACTAAAATTTGGCTGATTCATAATGTTCATAAAAGCTTCTTCATAAATCAAGGATCTATTTATTTCTATCTCAAAATATAGTTCATCATGAGAACCAATATCTACAATTCTATTTTTATTATACTGAATGAAAATCATATTTTTAAATATAAGTCAATTCTATTAATATTGGATCTATATTTAAAATTTACAAATAAATTTATTTTAAATTTAATTTTTTATTTTAAAATTTTGTAAATTAAAATTATATATTTATTTTTATATAAAATTTAAAATATTTAAATAAACTAATTCTATTTTTTTTAGTGGTGTAAGAGTGTAAGGTTGTATAATACATAACGTTTATAAAAAGTTTTTTTTATAATAAATTCAGAATATGGTTTTATTTTTATTATATCTAATGAAAATCATATTTTCAAATATATAGCAATTCTATTGATATTGTAATTATATGTAAAATCAATAAAGTTTTTTAGGATACTTGAATCTATTTATATATTCAAAATTAATAATATAAATATCATTTAGCTGATAAATGTTGATTAATTTTTAACATCCATGATAAAGAGATATGTTAAATAATTAACTAGAAATATAAATAAAGAGATGTTAGACCACTCATTTTTCAATGTGAGAAATTATATGACATAGGTCAAGAAAAGAGATATTAAACAATTAATTTTCTATATAATATGTTGTAACTTGAAACATAATATTACTTTGTAAATAAATATAAGTAAATGCATAAATAATATCTAAATTTATCACTTAGGTAATTTATATAACTATACTAATAATTAATTTTCTTTCTTATCCATTTACAACATTGTGATTAATATACTAATTTCACCCCAACCAAAAACACAATAGACTTCTGCATCTTTTTTACAAAAACTCGAGAAATAATCACCGACCCATTCCGCATTTAACAGCAAAATACAATTTGCACAAATATAAATAAATAAATAAATATATATATATATATATATATATATATATATATATATATATATATATATATATATATAACCATCTCATGCATTGTGTTCATTTCACTAGTGTGTGGGGCCGATGATAAATGGTTAAGTCAAGACCCGTTCAACGGCAGCTTGGAAGGGTACTGCCACTGCCACATTTTAACAAGCAGCATTTATCTCTTCCCACTTTTTTATATTTTTGGGCATAGCATTTTGGGTTTGATGTCTCTGAGATATTAGCAAGGCTAAGCAAAATCTTCGTCGATACATGAATCTTTATGGGATCATTGTACCCACAGTACAATATGCCTATTTTCTTTCTTAATGTTAATCAAATCAATTTTTGCTTCATTCTGTTATTCAGAATTCTCTGTTTTCTCTTGTTTCCTAGACCTCTAATATTCCAAGTTGTGAACTTCATGATCAAAGATTGGTGAAGGAGTAACTGGTTAGATCTTTTATCTTACCGGAGTCTACCATGAGTTTTCCGCATTCCATCAGAAGCTCGTTCTGCTTTTTCCTTCCTCTTTTCTTTCCAGGATATCTTGGTGCGAGCCCCAGAGTTATTTTTACTACTTTCACTCCTTCATTCCTCTGTTTATCAGTGTTGTTTACTTCCTCCAAACCCTTGGCCTGAGTTTTCCATAGGAATAACTGCTGAATTCTAATGATCTCTTCTTGTGGTATTGATTCTACCCCACTTGTAGTTCCCTGATGTAAGAACCCTTCTAGATCTAGGTTTTCTCTGTCCAGAATCTCCTGTAGCTCATTGTCTTCCGTTTCCATCTCACTCTGGTTCATCTCCTGATCCATTTCCAGTTCTGAAACACACATCATTTTTCCTTTCTGTTTTTCATTTTCCTGTGTTTGTTCATTATCTTCTTCCTTTTCCCTCCTTTCATATCCTTCCTTCATCACTTGATCTTCTCCTACTGTTTCTTCTTCCTCTTCAAGAACTTGGAACTGATTCTGACTGGCCTTTTGACCTCCCACTTGGTGTTGTTTTGGCCCTTTTTTGCTGTTTTTTCCTTTGTGAACTACTTTTTGAAAACTGTCTGTATCTTTCATTGTGTTAGTGTTTCCTTTGTTTTCTGCTTTGCTGAGAGGACAGTCTCTTAAAAGGTGCCCGTGTTCATGGCAGCTACGACATCTAAATGGAATATGCTCGTAGTCTACTGTCTACATCAAAGACCTCCAAGATAACTTCATCCGGAAGAGCTCCAGATAGATCCATCTCCACGCAGATCCTAGAAAAGGATGTATATTTTCTCCTCTTAGTGGCTTCAGCAACTTTGGCAAACCTCCCTAATTTATTGCCTATGGCAGCTAGTGATTCTATTTGCCAATAATCAAGAGGTAGAAAGTAGAGTCTTACACATACCGGCACTGAAGTGAAGGTTTCCTTCTCCCGAACGAAATTCATCTTCCATGGCCTCATATAGAGCCCTGCTGCTGCATAAAAGTAGGGTCCGCCTTCAAACACTTTGTCTTTATCCTTAATGTTACACCATAGTAAAGAAACCCTTGGACCCTAGATGAAGATCAATGCTTCCTTTAGGTTTCCAGTGGTATCTGATCCAAGATTGTAATGATTTTTCAATGGGCCATAGTCCCATGAATTTGCATATGATTGCATAAGTCTGCATGTGCTCCCTGTGTGCCTATAGCTCGGGATTATTTAAAACTAATCTTGGAGTGAATTCAGCCTTGGGTTTACACGGTCCCTTTCAATTTTTGTCTTTTGTTCCTTGTTTTTTGGCCCTTTCCTCCTTGTCTTTTGTGCTATCATTCTCTGTCGATATGGGTTCCTCTACTTCCTCTTCCCTGTTTTTCCTTCCATCCTCCGCATTACTCCTACCCTTATCCGGAGGTTTTTTGCTGTTATTGACCACCACTGCTTTGTAGGAGGGGGTGGAGCCCCCTCCTCTGTGCCCATCCATGGAAAAAACCTCATTGCACTGAAACCCTATCTGCTTCCACTGTGCCTGCGCCGCGCCCCTTCACATTGATTCGATTTCCTCTCTATTGCTTATTAGTTATTCACTTTCTACCTTTAATTTGATAAATTATAATACAATTTAAAGATATGACAAAATATTGAAGTAATTATATTTAGATTTAACAACTTAGAGGCAATTTCATATTTGCAAATGTAATCAAAGAGAAGTGGGTGGGAAGTATCCATTCATGTCATGCGCACTTGTTTTCTTCCACATTAGGAGAATAATTTTGTGGATAATTTTTTTGGATTCATTTTTAAATAAATATGTATTTTATATTTATTTTTTTAATATTTTAATTAAAATATATATAGATTTAAATATAGATTTTTCATATTTATTTTTTATTTAGATTATTGAAAATTTTATAGAAAATTTTAATGGGTAATTTAATTTATAGACAAAATAAAAATTTTATAATTTGACAAAATAATTTTAAGAAGATATGAGATTTGTTATCATTTAAATTATATTTTTAAATACATATATAAATTCAGCACTTCAAATTATATAAATTAAACAACTTAATTTTTAAAATTCTCTATAAAATTTTGGTTAAAATTACCAAAAAAATGTTGTAAAAAAAAAACTATTTTATCTATAAATTAAACTACTCCATTTTTAAGTAACATATAATTTTTTATTTCTAATTGAATTATACCAATAAATGTTATGCTCTTAACCTGCAAAATGATACCCAATACAGAATATGCGAAGAAAAGATACCCAGAACACAGAATAGCAATGATTTTATTATTCAGAGAGTAATGTTCACTTGCCTCTTCGAGGGGGCAACCTCCAATAGAGCAGAGCTCGATTACAAAATAAGACACGATACTCCTCGCAGGGAGTCTCTATCCTTTATATATGACTCATACATGCAATACCACGGGCCAATACCGTGGGTTTTATTAATACCATCTATCTAATACTACAGCCCATTTGCAACTAACTGTGGTCCCGTCATTAATTGCGGGTTAACCACTTACAAATATTAATATGGGCTTTATTGACTCTTGACTATGACGTGATCCCATGACATAAATAAGGGGGTTAGGGTGGGACCCTAACATGCCCTCCCCCTTAAGACTAGCCTTGTCCTCAAGGCTGAAGCTGCGGAAACTGCTGAAGAATAGTGGTTGGTTCCCAAGTTGCATCTTCCGGAGAGGTGTCTTTCCATTTGACGAGGACTTCCTTAATCATGCGGCCACGCAGGTGTTTGTCTCTTGTGTCTAGAACCTGTTCGGGTTGAAGCCAGATTGACCCTTCTTCGTCCAATTCAGGTAGACTGGTTTGAACTTGGCAATTGTTCCCGATCACTTTCTTGAGGCACGATACATGGAAAACTGGATGGATTTTTGCAGTAGGTGGCAAAGCCAACTTGTAAGCCACTTCTCCAATGCGCTGAAGTACTTGGTATGGTCCGTAGAATTTTGGAGATAGCTTCTGACAACCCTTGTCTTTGAGTGATGTTTGCTTATATGGTTGCAGCCTCAAAAAGACCTGGTCCCCTTCTTGAAATTGGCGCTCTGAGTGATGCTGGTCTACCTGTTGCTTCATGCGGTTCTGAGCTTGATGAAGATTCTCTCTAAGATGGGCGAGCATGGTTGCGCGGTGTTGTAGGAGTTGATCCACTGCTTGTACTTTGGAGCACCCCTTGAGATAAGAGGTAGGGGAAGGCGGAAGTTGACCATATACTGCTTCATAGGGAGTCATTTTGGTGGTGGCATGATAGTTGGTGTTATACCACCATTCAGCCAGAGGTAACCACTGTACCCAAAGGTGTTGCTTTTCTGAAGTGAAACACCGAAGGTAGGTTTCTAGACATTTTTTGACGGCTTCAGTTTGACCATCCGTTTGCGGATGATAGGAAGTACTGAGTTTTAGTTGAGTGCCTTGTATCCTGAAGAGTTACTGCCAAAAATTACTGGTGAAGATCGGGTCGCTATCGGACACAATAGAAGTGGGCATGCCATGCAATTTGAAAATCTGATCCATGAAATATTGAGCGACCAAAGTTGGTGTAAATGGGTGGGGTAGGGCGCAGAAATGAGCATACTTTGATAGTCGGTCCACAACCACCATGATGACTGACTTGTTCCCGGACTTTGAAAGACCTGTAATGAAATCCATAGAAACTTCCGTCCAAATTGATGTCGGAATGGGCAATGGTTGTAATGTGCCTGATGTGTTGACGGTTTCCCCTTTGTGGCGTTGACAGACATCGCATTCTGCTACAAAAGTAAGGATGTCCTTTTTCATGCTTGTCCAAAAAAATGATCTTCTGGTGCGAGCATACGTCTTCTGAAAGCCCGAATGTCCTGCAATGGGCGATGAGTGCAATTCTGCCAAAATGCGACCTTTGAGGGTGGATGTTGGGGATATTACGACTCTTTCCTTGTAGCGAAGAATATCATCCTGCCACGAGTAGCCCTTGGTGGAATTTGGATCTGCCTGCAATTAAGAAATGAGTTGGGATAGCCCGGGGTGTGAAAACCATTCCTTGCGAGCCTCTTCAATCCATTATGGAATGGGGAGGGAAATTGCTAGCATAGTACTTTCTTCCTCAAATTGGCGAGATAATGCATCTGCTACACTATTGTCTTTCCCTTTCTTGTAAATGATCTCATAATCATATCCCAGCATTTTGGCGAGCCATTTATTTTGTTGTGGGGAGGATAGGCGTTGCTCCAAAAAATATTTAATACTGTGATGATCTGTGCGGATTTGGAAACGTCGCCCCAATAAGTAAGGTCGCCAGGTCTCTACAGCATGTAAGATGGCCATCATTTCTTTTTCGTAGGTAGATTGGCCCAGATTCCTCCCACTTAGTTGTTGGCTTATGAAGGCCAAAGGTCGTCCTTCCTGCATTAAGACCGCCCCAATACCGGTCCCCGAAGCATCACATTCAATGACAAAGGATTTGGTGAAGTCAGGTAGTGCTAAGACTGGAGTGGAACACATGGCGTTTTTGAGAGCGGTAAATGCCTATTGTGCTTCCTCATTCCAGAAGAAGGAATTTTTCTTTAGGAGTTGAGTGAGGGGCTTCGCTATGCGGCCATAGTTGCGGACAAATTTACAATAATAGCCTGTGAGACCCAAAAATCCTCTCAAGGTCTTAGGTTGAGGCCATTCTTGCATTGCCTGGATCTTTTTGGGGTCCACCTTGACACCTTCACGCCCCACAATGTGGCCCAAATACTCAACTTCTTCCATGCCAAACGAACACTTGGACATCTTGACAAATAATTTATGCTTGCGGAGCAGGTGTAAGAGTAGATCTACATGTTGAAGATGTGCAGCCCAAGTGCCACTATAGATGAGGATGTCATCGAAGAAGACAAGGACAAATTTCCTGAGATATGGTTTGAGAATGTGATTCATAAGGCTCTGAAAAGTAGAGGGGGCATTACAAAGACAAAATGGCATGACCAAGAACTCATAATGGCCTTCATGAGTTCGGAAAGCAGTCTTGGGAATGTCGACTTCCTTCATGCGAATTTGGTGGTAGCCTGAGCGAAGATCCAGCTTAGTGAAGAATTGAGCCCCATTGAGTTCGTCCAGCAAATCGTCAACCACCGGAATGGGAAATTTATCTTTGACTGTCAACTTATTGAGGGCCCTGAAGTCGAGACACATCCGCCACTCCCCATCTTTCTTGAGCACCATGACCACTGGGGATGAATAAGGAATAATGTTGGGACGAATGGCACTTGCTTCCAAAAGTTCCTTGATGATTTTTTCTATTTCATTCTTTTGGGTGAACGGATATCTGTATGGCCGCACATTTGGGGGTTGGGCCCCTGGAACCAAGGTGATGCTATGATCATGTTCCCCTCGTGAGGGTGGAAGCTCATGAGGCTTGTCAAAGACCGGCAGATGGTTATTTAAAATCTGTTGTATCTCAGGATGAATTGGCAGAGACTTGGTTTCAACGACCTGGATGGCATTAAATTGAGCTACCACTCCATGATTGCCCTTTTTTAACAACTTTTCCATCCGATGCGAGCTGATGATAGAGGGGGCTCTTGCCTGGAGTCCACGGAGGGTATGTGTGTAGTTGTTCTGCTTAAAACTCATATATAACTCCTGAAAATCCATTGTGATTGGCCCAAGAGTGCGGAGCCATTCAGCGCCGAGGACAATGTCGCAACCCCCATGTGTATGGCAAACATGTGGGTTTTCAACTGATAATCCCCCATTTGAAGTTTGACATTTTCACAGCGGCCTTCACATTTCATTGTGCCCCCATCCGCAATTTGGACTTGGAAGTTAGAAACTGCTCGTACAAAACAATGCACTGCTTCTGCGATTTTTTGATGGATGAAATTATGGGTACTTCCACTATCAATCAAGACTACTACTGGGCGATGTTTAAGAAAACCCCTGATTTTGAGAGTTTGAGGGGAAGAAATCCCTGCCAACGCATGCAGCGAAATAACTGATTCGTCAGAGACATTCTCCTTTGGGTTGTCTTCTTCTAGCGCCTCATGTTCCTCAAGTGGTGGATCTTCCTCTGTTGAGCTGTAGTCAGTGGCATCTATTTGAAAAAATTTGGGCTCCTTGCATTTATGACCTGGGGAGTATTTTTCATCACAGTAGTAACATAGTCCTTGCTTCCTTCTTTCAGCCATTTCCGCAGGTGACACCTTTTGGACCTTAAGTGTTTGAGTCGTGTTGTGAGCCTGTGGGGGACGACCTTTAGCGGGGAAATTTGGGCGACTGTATTGGGCTGCTAATGCACGTTCCACGTTACGTGCTACCTTGCAAGCCTCTGTCCAAGTGGGAGGGTGGTGCAGTAAGACTTGAGCTTTGATGGCTTCTTTAAGACCACTGATAAAACATTCCATGTAGAACACATTTGAGAAACCCCAAGTGCGGAAGGCTAAGGCTTCAAAAGCTGTAATATATTCATCCACTGTACCTGTCTGTCGAAGCTTAGTAAGACGACCCAAAAAAAAGTCCTCCTGTTCAAAGCGGTCTCGAAGAGCTTTGGTAAATTGGGTCCAAGTCTTAAAAGGTCCATTGCAACGTTGATGCCATTTGCACCATTGCCACCATTCATTGTCCAAGTACATGCTCCCCAACATAAGCTTAGTCGCATCATCTAAGATATGATTCAGTTTGAAATACTGCTCCATTTGTGCTATCCATGCGAACGGGTGAGAACCGTCAAATTTATGCATATCCAATTTGGGAGGTTGCTGACTGGGTGTGGGTGGGTGTGCCAGACGTGAGGAGAGTGGCTAGACTCACCCTCATTGTATTCATTGTCATTATACTCCTCCTCGTGGGCTTGCTCCTTGCCCTTCGGGATTAATTGCTGGACCTGGAGACATAGTCCGGTAAGCTGCTTATTGATGGATTGGACGGATTCTTCAAGTTTGTCCATTCTTTCATTGGCCATTGCTTGAGCTCTAGTTTCTACCATACACCAACCTGATGAAAAATTGGGACCGCCTAAAAATTTTCACTAATAATTGAATGGTACCACCGTGCTCAGCTCGTCATCCTGATTCTGATGGGCTAGATCACCAATAAGCGCCCTGGAAGATCTCAGACTCTTTTTTTTTTTAAAACTCCTAACGGAGTTTTCCTCCTTCCTGATCAATACTGCAGTCGCCAAATCCTCAAAATGTCAATGCGGCCAAAAGTCCTGCGAAAATTATACCTCGATATAGGAACCCTTCACAACAACTCCGATCTAGTGGATCTGAGAGATCTGAATGGCGGATCGGATAGCTCTGGGCGGCGGAACAGACGGTTGTTGCGGATCGGCTGGCTCTAATAGATCAGAATGACAGATCTGCGAACTCGAGACTGCGGGACTGATGTCGGCTACTACTGCACCCAGTAGCACCAGCGGATCTGGAATAGATGATGTGCACTCCCCCGATAGAAAAGGGAACTATGGTCTTGAGGAGTGTCAGGTGCTACAGATCGCAATATACATAAGGGTCTGGCAGTAGTACTCAGCCCAATGTTTCAGGGCTCTAACTAAGGAGGATCGACCGTACCCTTAGCCGTACAACCCGACTACCCTATTGTACGTGCGAGTAATCTCTCTGAGTGCTGTTCTCGGTGTACTGTAGCCACAAGACGGCCGACGGTTTATCGATGGCAAGGTTTCAAGGGAGCCTAGGGGCTTCCGATATACCCAGAGGGTACGTGGAAGACAGTTCGTGCGCGGTTCTGTCTAATGCGCTACTACTCGAAGGGGTCCCCACAGGGGTTACAAGGGAGTCCAACAGACGTGACCACCTCTTGTATTTCCTGCGTGCATGCCTCCCCAAATCCGCAGGTTTATGCGCTCAACGATAGATCCCGTGGTTTAAAGACGCCGGAACACGTCTCTAGCCAAAAAAAATTTGCTAAGAATTGGAGATCCCACCGGCCCTGGAAAGTGCTCTGATACCACTTGTTATGCTCTTAACCTGCAAAATGATACCCAATACATAATATGCGAAGAAAAGATACCCAGAACACAGAATAGCAATGATTTTATTATTCAGAGAGTAATGTTCACTTGCCTCTTCGAGGGGGCAACCTCCAATAGAGCAGAGCTCGATTACAAAATAAGACACGATACTCCTCGCAGGGAGTCTCTATCCTTTATATATGACTCATACATGCAATACCACGGGCCAATACCGTGGGTTTTATTAATACCATCTATCTAATACTACGACCCATTTGCAACTAACTGTGGTCTCGTCATTAATTGCGGGTTAACCACTTACAAATATTAATATGGGCTTTATTGACTCTTGACTATGACGTGATCCCATGACATAAATAAGGGGGTTAGGGTGGGACCCTAACAATAAATCACATAAATATCCCAACCCTCTCTTTCTTTACATCCATTATTCTTTAACAAAATCCCTATATATTATAACCGCATTTAAATTCCAATGTTTAAAAAAATATCTTTATATATTATAACCGAACTACTATTACCATGTATCTTAATTAAATTAGTAATTAAGAAACATTTTCAAGTCTCTTATTAGTCCCTGCCATCTGGCAATGGCCAGGGACTATAGGAATCGATATCGCGATGTTAAGCATTAATTGAGCTGCTTGTTGACCTGCTTGTTAGCTTTCTCATCACTTATAATCAAAGTTTTTAATCGCATATGGTTTCACCGTGTTATTTGGCCTCTTCCCGAGGCCGACAGAGACGAACCATATATTATCTGGTTTTTAAAAGTGTTGTATTAATGGTATAAGTTCACAGCCTAAACTAATACTAACATTAGTCTCTAGTGTTAAATGCTATGTTATAGGTTATACTTGTTTGAGTAATTGGCTATGCCATATA
Source organism: Pinus tabuliformis (assembly GCA_031772625.1). NCBI lineage: Eukaryota > Viridiplantae > Streptophyta > Pinopsida > Pinales > Pinaceae > Pinus > Pinus tabuliformis. The sequence goes on along the minus strand of CM062816.1, from coordinate 1,667,877,973 downwards.
ACTTGGCTCTGCCACCTGCACACCATGCATTACTCTGTCTTATAACTTCCACCTGCACACCATGCATTGCCACCTATGGTTCCATCGCCACCTGTAGTTCCAGTTTAACCTAGCTTCCACCTGCGCTTTTCCTATTCATGTTCACTTTTCGTGTTCCTGTTTAGGTGTTCAGGTGGATACGCATCGGGCGGCTTCTTCAGGTGCCCAGGCTTCAGGCAATTGAATCAATTGAATCAGGAACTCTGGTCTTGGCAATCTCCTTGCTTGCGGGCATGCTAGATCATTGTCTATTTAGGATCTCTTCCCTCTCGTCGGCCATCTCTGAGACTGTCTCGGCTATCTCTGAGACTGTCTCGGCTATTTCGGCTATCTTGAGACTGTCTTTCATTCAGAGAGCTTTATCACTCTTTTTCTTTTAACGAAATCAATAAGCTCACTGGCATCATTCACTGGATCATTTACTGGTCTCTTTGTGCAATTGGGGCAGAAAACTGTCTCCCTCTCCATCTCTTCTTATTAGCCTTAAGGGTATCGAGCCTTAGAAACTCCTGTTGTAGCTCTTCATGATGGCAGTATCACTGCTCGATGGCAGGATTTCTGTGCAGAGGGCGCAGATCAGTCAGGTTGACGTCATTTCATGAAAATTCGCGGTGACATCAAGGTAATCTCCACAGGCTTTATTGGGTATATAATTCTTTCTTTTTAAATTTAGAAAATGTTCTGATTGCAATACAAAGTAAGGGTTACAAGTAGTGCGATTCATTACTAGTTACCTGGTGCCATTATTTAGATTGCGGTTTCTTCAATTCCTGCTCCTGGACTTGCTCTTGCTGCTTTTCCCTCAAAGTAAAAGGCAGACAGAGTCGGTTTCTTGAATTCCTGCTCCTGGACTTGCTCTGTGTATATAGTACAGGCATAGACTTCATGCAATTACTGTAACAAGAAATATATTTCATATTAAAATGCGCAAATATATTTCATATTAAAATCTGCATTTGGAGTGTAGCGATACAACAAAGTTTACAAAATTGGTTCAATAAACCTAGTTTACAAAGTTTACTAAATCTGTCTGAAATTGAAAAAATATGAAAAAATATCACTGCATCATGAAGATTGGCATTGTTAAAAAAAATTCAGATTCGAAAAATAGATGTTAGCTGGTGTTGTATGAGACTTTACTCACGAAGAAGTTTCATAATTGGATTTTTTTTCCTAATATTTTATTTAATGCCTCAATTGGCATGCTTTCTCCTATTCTCGTTTACCCAGTGATACCGTTCTATCTTGAGGATTTCATTGTTACTGGAAATCACTTCGCTATTAATAAATTCTAGAAGTGGATTTGCTTTTACCTGTTCTGTTTTTCTTTATTCTGACTAATTTATCCCTATGTGGTCTCTTGGCAGGAGATTCACAATGTTGGTACTTAACAAGGAATAAATTCGCGCCATACTAAGAGCCCGAAGGATATTAAAAAGCCAGAGGACCAGTTTGTAAAAATTATAAAGGGCAGAGTTACCGTATCGTTATAGATCCAGCACCCATCACTCATAGGGTTCTCAAATCTTTTAGGATTCATTTCCAAAATGCTTTCTGTGTATAGCTTATCCTCTTAGGATCTATTTCTGGAATGTTTTCTGTTTCAAAACCCTAATTTTAGGAATCCCCAAATACTAAAAAATTGAGAACAGCGTGTGTCCGGCTCTCAAAAACTCAAACTTCTGGTCAGTTTAGCGAAGGTAAATTTTTGAAATGGTACATCCACAGTGGGAAGGCATTGCAGCTAGAATGGACCATAGATAAGAAGCACCAGTATCCAAAGTTATCAAAAGAAAACTAGCTTTCGTGTAAATACAAAGTAATCAAAATCAGCAAACTAAAGTTCAGTTGTGAACCTTCCACAGTTCCGACGAAGGCATTGCAGCTAGAATCCACTGTAGTAAGCACCAGTTTTGTCCCGTCCAACAAATTCTCGTTGCTGTTCACATCATTCACCGTCAATTCTATAGCCGTCTTTGCCACTCTTCCAATTGTAGAATTAAATCCAAAAAGAGCACCGACTTTCACAAAAGCAGGCCTTCTATTCCCAACATCCCTGACATTTGCATCAGCATCTGTGTAATAACTCGGACTTAATACAGAGAATGCTACAAACAAAACGACTAAATAATCCTGGTAATGCAGGAAATCCAGACACAAAAATGTCAGGGCAGACAAGCTGAAACAACCGTTGTTGCTGCGGTTGCAATTTTGTAAGATTTTTGAGATACACAGATCTAGATCTGCAAAACAATAAACAAGCTTGCAAGAGAAGGAAGGAATTGAGCAAGAATTGAGAAAAGAATGAAATTGATTCTACAATATTAGTTTTAGAATAAATACATAAAAGCAACTAAGTTAAGCTTAGTTGTACATGCAATAACTAAAGCTAACTAAAGCTAAGTGTGTTGTATCTTATGTTAATGTGTACATGTGCCACATGCAAGCAATAAGTTAACTGGAGCTAATCTAGGTGCATGTACACCAACACAGCTAGTCTAAGTGCATGTACACCAACAGATTTTGATAAGCTGGTGTTTTTACAGTGTTTATTTTCTCTTACCACATGGTCGTATTCTTCAGAAACATGAAGACAGGTTTCATTTTCATGCAACATGTTTCATTTTCGTTTTCTATGAGCATGCCACGTTTCATTTTCAGTACCTTTCGTGTGATCCTGCTAGGCCGTCGGTTCAACGTCTTGCATACGATGTGTAATCCGTTATCGTGGAAGACTCACATTGGCGGGCTAAGCGGGTTGTTTACACCTGTGATGGCGCCACCACTTGCAGCTGTCGTAAGCCCACTATAAACATGTGCTCTTATCACTGTACCAGTGAATGCGCCAATTGACCAAGCAAAAGTATTGATCAAGTGTGCTAGTTTAAAAATAAGTAAGAAATGTGAGTATCAATAACGTTTCCAGGACGTTGATGGGTTGATATGTAAATGAGATTGGATTGTTGAAGATATATTATTGATTTGGAATATAGGCTACAACTTTATGAGCATTGAAATTTTTGAGGAGTTGATGGTATAAAGTATAGTGGTTTTATAATTAACCGCGCACCCTTGGTCAAATATCTAATTCTATAAGTCGATATTAATGCGTGCGCACTTCAATATAGCTAATGTAAATCATTTTAATAGATTATATTTCATATTAAATTGAAATATAAATTTATTTTATTTTATTCTAATATAAAAATTACTAAATATTATTTTTCACTATTTACGTTATCTTTTATGTTAGGAAAGATTGATGTTTGTTATACTTTTTTTATAAATATATTTACTATAGTATAATTTGTACATTTTGTTATTAGGAAAAATCACAAAATTCTGAACAAGACTATCTGCACCTAAAAACTACTCCAAACACATCTTCAATTAAAAAAATATATATATAACCCTAATTTCAACCTCAATTAAGACCATAACGCTCTTGCACTTGAAAAGTCAAATAAAAAAAGAGTGCAGATTACAGCTGGCCTCTAAAATCAGAGTAAAACATGACTTCCCTCTACACATAGAAGACGGCCCTCGAATAATATTTCCAACGTAACCTACTTCCATAAGATTTATATTTGGCTCGCCTGAAATTCCAGAACTACTTTGATGGCATAGGATTGAAAATCTGGTTCAACTTGATAGTCATTTTCATGACCAAAGAGATAAAATCTTGAATTAATGTAACCCTCAGTAATCCCGCTGAAATTCCAGGGCTACTGTGATGAGATAGGATTGAAAATCTTGACCAACTTGATGGTCATTTCATGACCAAAGAGAAAATCTTGAACTAATGTAACTTTTAGTAATCCTTTCAATACAAAGTCTTTTTTTCATATAATGATAAAATTATACAATCCTAAATTATATTTATTACAAAATTATTCAACTACATGTACTCTAGTTACGTATGTGTTTGATACAACCAAATTTATTAATATGATTGTGTAAAGGTTTATAACATTTAAAATTTATGATTCCCGGATGCGGGTGTTGACATCGCGCGATAGGCAGGTGTCGGAAGGAGCTCGTCACGTGGGCAGATGTAAGCCCGGACGAGCCACGACACACCAGAGCGCAGAGGCATTAAATGTGATGGGAGGCTCCGCAAACTTGGCTTCAATGCTAGTTTTATGGCTGGTTCAGAGGGCATTCATTGTGCAGCTGAGTTCGAGGCAAATGGCGCTCGTTATCTACGCTCCCCCGGTCGCCTGGATTCATTCCTGCAACAATTCCGAGCAGACGTTGGCAGAGGAGGAACATTCCCTGGTTCAGAGCACAAATTCTCAGTGGGATTCTGGTCCGAAGGTTAATTTGACAATGCAAAGGGAGAGGCTCAGGATGAGCAGTCGCAGGGGAGGTTCTAGGGGCCGCTCTGCCACCCAGCGCCCAGTCAATTCGCCCTCCTCCTCGGCGGAAATTGCTTATGAGCATATCAGAGGCTCAAACAGACCTGTTGGACGCGGCACTGTGCGTGGGTGGGGAGAAATTCCAGAATGCGGGCATTTGGAGCACCCGGCTGTTCGTTATCGAATTCCTTGCACGCTGGAGAATAACACTCTTATCGTTTCAGTCATGGTGGAACACTGTAATAATCACAGAGGGCCTCTGGACAATTTGGGCGTGCCAGTGGTTGATATGCAGGCTCCCGCGGTAGATATGCGGAGGCCTACCAAAGCTGACTCACCCCCAGCAACTCAAGCTGAGGAAGCTGGCCCTAGTGAGCCGGTTCAGCGGACGCTGCGCTCGGAAATGGGGGTCTCGCAAAAGCTCAAAGGGCAGGCGAAGGATATGGAGGTCTCGCAGAAGCTCAAAGGATCGGCGAAGGAGGAGCCCCATACAACCAATGAAGACTAATTCCGCTATCAATCTGTCTACCGTTGCCAGGAAAGCTACTCTCTGTTTGCCTCTCAAGCTCTCTGTCGATTTACTGGTCTCTTTGTCAATCTGTCTATGTGTCATCCATATCGGATTATGTGTCCACCGTGTCAGTCAATGGGTCCATTGTGTCGGTTTGTCAATCCACCGTGTCAGTTCACATGTCCATTGTGGCGGTTTACAAGCTTACTGTGTCGATTCAATTTTGTAATGATGCTACTCAGAAGGGTCTTTCATGGAGACAATCTTGCTGGAGATGCAGGGCCACGGCCCTGGTGTAATTTCGCTGTAATTTTTGTTTTTTGTAATATAAATTAGCCTAGTCTTACAGAGAAAAAAAACATTTAAAATTTATGATATTTGAGTTTACAATATTATAATTTATAATATTGGATTTAATATAAAGTTTATAATATAAGATTTAATATATAGGGTTTATATTTCAAATTTTATAATATAGAGTTTAATATATAGGATATATAATATTAAGCTTTATAATATTACATTATAATAATAAAGTTTATAATATTGATTTGCACTTCGGTGCGTGATGTAACGGTCGGGGCGGTCGGTTTGCACGCCCCCGGCCGGGTTCAAATCTTGCTGAGTTGCCCCCCGGCCGGGTTCAAATCCTGCTGAGCTGTGCCCCAGTGCTGCAGCGTATTCTGTCCTTGCTCGATATGCCGGCTGTTTACAGCGATTGTATGTATGATTTGACGATTTGTCAGCTCAGTCTGACAGTGTATTGTAATTAAAAGAGGGCCCCATTACGATTCTCCTGGGAACTAGCCCCTCCCATTTAAAAAAAAATTATAATATTGAGTTTAACATTAAAGTGTATAATTTTGAGTTTATAATTTAGGGTTTATATTCTATAATATTAAAATTTAATATTAAGTTTAAAATATTAAATTTTAATATTATAGATTATAATACTAAGTCTTATATTAACACAACTACATTAATAATTATTAAATCTATGTTAAAAATTTATACATCTTAATATTAAAATTTAATATTATAAACTTTAATATTAAAATCCAACCTTTTAAACCTAATATTATAATAACATAAATACTAATATTAAATCTAATATTATAAATTCTAATGATAAACCTTAACATCCAATCCATTATTATAAATTTTAATATCAAATATTGTAATAGAGTTTATAAATTCCCAAATAGGTGGTTATGTTTATTAGCGTAGTTGATAAATCAAATTCTACTAACATTTAACTACCTAACAAATTTGACAACCTAACCATCTCCGATAAGATTAACATTTGGCTCGCCTAAAATTCCAGACCCACTTTGATAAGGTAAGCTTGAAAATGCAGATCTACTTGATAGTCATTTTCATGACCAAAGAGATAAAATCATCTGCAAAATTTGGATTTTTAAATTAATGTAACCCCGTGAGGACCCTCTCGAATACTATGTCCTTCCTTTTTCATATAATGATAAAATTATACAAACTACTTTCATATAAATATAACAATAATATAAATTTAATATAAAAATATAAATAAAATAAAAAATTGTTTTAATTATCTTTTCTATAGTTTTGTAAAATAATATTATTATTTTTTTATATAAAATTTGAAATATTTACATAAATTAAATCTATTTTCAAATGATATTGATGATTTTCAAATCAAGACATTTCCAATTATAGAATATTATTTTTTTTATATAAAATTTAAAATATTTACATAAATTAAATCTATTTTCAAATGATATTGATGATTTTCAAATCAAGACATTTCAAATTATAGAATATGGTTATCATTAGGATCAAAATCTATAGTTATCATTAAAATCAAAATCTATAATTTTATTTTCATTATATTTAATGAAAATCATATTTTATTTTTACTATGAATTTTAGTTATTTTTCAAATATAAATCAATTTTATTGATATTGGATTTATATGTAAAATCTGTAAAGTTTTTAAAGATATTTTTATTCATTTAAATTTTCAAATAACAATGTAAATATCAGTTGACTAATAAATGTTTGTTAATTTTTAAGCATCCATGAACAAGAGACATGTTAAATGATTAATTAAATGTATAAATAGAGAGATGCGAAACAACTTATTTTTCAATGTGAAAAACTATATAACTCATGTAAAAAAAAATAAAATTAGAAAAGTAATTTTCTATAAGTATTGTAAAATAACATTAAAAATAAATATATAAAATAATATCTAAATTTATTACTCATTTAATTTATATAATTATATTAATAATTAATTTTAATTCTTTGTTTATTTTAACACCAAATAAATATACTAACTTCACCCTAACCAGAAACACAATTGACTTCAAACTCCTTTTCTCAGAGGCTCGAGGGAATATCACCTGTCTGATTTAATAACAAAATACAATTCGCCTGCAGCATGCTCACCATCAAATTTCCTAATCAAAGCGTGTGTATATAATGTATGTCCCAAACAATCTCAATCTCATTAAAAAACAAATGCTCAATGGCTTCATGCTCTCTCATCATTGTATGCGGGTGATGTATGATGGTAGGGGTGAAAATAAATGTTTATTTTAAAAAAATAAATAAATAAAAATTAATGTTAATTATAATAAAATATTGATTATATATATTTAGTTATTTTTTAGTAAAAAATATTATAAAATATTAATAATCTTATTTTCATTTGAGTAAAAAGTATTATAAAACATCAAAAATCTTATTTTTATTGTATTCATTTTGCTAGTTGTCAATATTACAATATTGTAGAAAAGATAAGTGGTAAAATTATTTTACTTTCACTCTTAGAATTATAAATAAAATATTTAGATATCTATGTTAAATAATATAATTTTATATCAACATAAAAGGAAAAAAAACTTTTACTATTTCAATAAACTTAAATAAACACCTTCATATCCATATGAAATATATATATATATATGTATACAAAGTATATGAGCCTGCCTCCATGTATCTCAGTAATAAAATATTAAAAAAACAACTTAAAAGCAATGAAAAATTACACATTCTCTCTATATAGAAAGAACCAATATAAATCCATATTAACCACAAATTTATCATGCACTAAAAAAGATTAAATATTTTGAAGTGTAAACATTTTTTCTAGTTTTGCATTCTAAATCAAATTTGCATATCAATATTTAATCCCTCGAGGCCCTTGGTAGATTCGTGGTTAAGATGGATCATCTTAACTTCAAATCTACTAGGTGGCTAGAGGGATCAATCTATTTTTACTCTGAAAACTGTTGGCATCTCAAGATATTTGATTCTTCTAGGAAGTTGGTGGAATGGATCTAGAATAGTTTAATTATTAATTAATTATAATTATAATTATAATTATAATTATTTTATTTTTTTTCTGAAGAAAAAAATGTAATTGTATTCAACCTAAAAACAAGGACAAAATTACATTTTGTAGATGTCCCAAGGCATTACAAATAAAACAGCCAAACAACCTACCAAAAAAGAAGAGCTCAAGGCTTCCAAAAGAACATTCCTCCAAAAACAAGTGATCTGATTTTGGCAGTCATGGAAGAAGACAATACACTCACTCTAGGACCCTAGGGGCCAAAAACCCTCAGATAAAAAAAACTGCAAAAAGCAAAAAAAGGGCATGGAAGCCCACCATAAAAGCTCCCTAAGGGTAGCACTATCATAAGCCAAAAAATGAGCCATGAAAAAATAACAAAACAAGTTGAAACAACCCCTAGAAGGGAAAACCCCACAGAGAAAAAGAAACATGGGCACAGGATGCCCATGTAGTTGAAAAACCTTTAAGCTTAGAGACAGGGTTGCAAAGGAATCAAGGCAGAAAACCCTCAACGGAACCCCAGAAGCAGGGGCAAGGCCTTAGACAGAGCAACAATACGCAGGGTCAGAAGGATCACTACATGCAACGATAACTCCAAGGTTGACAACCATAGGCGCAACAAGAAGCTCGAGCCTGTAAGATGATGCAAGGGATCAAAAATATGATAAAAAATAAAAGTGCTCAAAATCTCCCAAAATTGGTGCCAAATTTTAGATCTCGTCGATATAATTCCAATGATGCTTAAATCGCCTCAATCCAACATCGCATGAGGAATTTATCACGTTCTGAAGTTTTTGGCAAACAACTAAAAAGTCAAGTTGCAGGGTTGATTGGACAGTGTACAACTGCCGTGTGGCAGTCTTTAGGATGAAATCATGTTTATGTCAGTAGGTTAACTTGCTAGTACGATGATCGAATGGGCCAATCCCGAGCTGACACATGGTATTCAGAGATTGGATAGGGGTATGGAATGAGGCTTAAACACTTGGGCCAATGGGTGATTGGGACGTATCCCAATCATGGGGCGCCACGTGGCACCTCGGATTAGAACAAAATTTGTTAATTCGACTAATTAACACTTTGCAAGGATGGAACTCATGACCACATACCAACCAATGGAACGTCTTACCACTATGCCACTGACACCACTTCTTAACACATAGTGGGTCAGTTATTAATAAAGTTTTTTGGTTCTGTTACTAGGGGAGGGTCAGGGGGGCACATGAGCTTGACCGACCCAACCCCAAGTTGTATTACGTAGCATGAACACCAGTGAGGGCTCAGAACAGGGGTGCGAAGGTTAAGCCCAACCCTAAGTCGTATGTAACACATCGTGACCGAGGGTGTAAGGCAGGAGGGTGGGCGTGTGAGACCTTGCTCGCGCCCAACCATGGGTTCTATTAACACCACACAACCACTAACATAGAATTCAAGAGGGGTGGGTGTGTGGCACCTTGCTTGCACCTAGCACCCAGTCACATTAGCTACCATGTGACTAGAGGAGGAGAAATAGGTGTGCGGTTCTGGTTAACTATCTGAAAAATGCACTTGACAAAGATGGTTTTGTGGCCAAACCTGCCACCTACAATTGCAAAATCATCTCCTTGCATATCTGCTAAACATAAATTTTATTGTCACTTTTGACAAAGGGACAATTTTGTAGAATAGTTAGCAGAGAAATGAAGAAGGAGGCCTAATTTGGTCATTTTTTAGCCTATTTTAGCCCAAGAAGAGCCTACACAAAGGTTTTTGGGTGTTCTGGACATAATGGCAATGTCTTTTGTGCAATTTGAGCATTGTATTTTTATGTAATTACACATTTAAGAATATAATTTAAAGGGCCAACATTGGAAGCTGGACATGAAGATGTCACCCACTAGGGGTGAACTTCGTCAGTGAATTGTTGTTTTGTGATGTTGCTTGTGGTCTATTTTTCACTACTAAAATCTGCAAAATGTAACTTAGTTTGTGTGCTTTTGCAATATCGATCCATTTCCCATAAGACATAAACTAGCTTGCAAACTTTACATGGAACCTTCAATTTTAATTTCATATCATTTTGGTATCAAAGCATGCTTGTTGTGAAGGTTTGACAATTTTTGCAAGTTTTTTTTTGAATGATTACAAGGTCTAAATTGAAAAGAGGAGAAGGAGTGCTTAAAGAGCCAAACCCTCAAATTGGTTCAAGGGGATCAAAAACTCCACTGTTCATGGCACATGAAGAAGGACAGGAGCTGATGTTTGAGGATGAGAAAGCATTTAGAAAGGTTTTCTACGATATGTTTGAGATGGTGAAAGCGTTGTACAATGAGAGGACAATAAGGTTGTAAGGAGAGAGTTCAAATCAATAAAAAGGTAATGGTGGTGATGCGAGCAAGCCTCCAACTCCACTTCCTCCTTCACCTTTATCTACACTTGCATCCTCACCTCCTTCTTCTCCTCCTTCATATCATAGACCTACTCCTCCTCCATCTCCTCCTTCATATCATAGACCTACTCCTCCTCCATCTCCAAAAGGACATGCTAAGTATCCTTTGAGTAAGCTTGATGTCAAGTTTGAAAAGGACATGCTAAGTATCCTTTGAGTAAGCTTGATGTCAAGTTTGAATTGCCTGTGCACAATGGAGAAATAAATGCTAAAAGGTTGGATAATTGGGTTCATCAAATTAAAGTCTATTACAGGATTCAAAAGATTTATGATGATGTTACAAAGATCCACCTTGCTTCTCTTCGCTTGGATAGTGAAGCCCTCATCTAGTGGGAGGCTAGAAATCAATAATATTTGAAGAAAAGTGGTGAAACTATCTCTTCTTGGAATGCTTTTATAGTTTCATTAAGAAGGCAATTTTATCCATTAGCTTATATGCAAAAACCAATTATGGATTTGCAAAATTTTAGGCAAGCTAAAGGTCATATTGTCCAAAGTTACACATAAGAATTTAGAAGAACTTTAATCTTAGGTGTTGATTTGTCTTCACAAGATACTCTCCTTAAATACATAGGTGGATTACATAGAAATTTGAGACATACTATACTTAATTTTAATCTCATCAATCTAGATGAAGTATGTGTTTAAGAAACTCATTTAGAATCAAGAGGCAAGAATGTTCCTCAAGAGACTAGTAATAAACCTTTCAAATCTAGAGACAAAGGAAAAAGGAAGATTAAAGGCAAAGGGAAAAATAATTCTACAGTCAAAAAAGAGGGAGAGAAACTTAATTATAAACATTGTTCAAAAGAAGGTTGTGATGAAGACCACTATTGGAAATTACATCTAGAAATAAGACCAAAGAATTTCAATAACATGGTGAGACAAAAGACTGATGCTACAATTCAATAAGATCTAGGATTTGATTCAGGTGATAAAACCAAAATCACGGCCATGGGAATGAAAGGTATAAATTCTAATACAAATACTATTTCTTCTAGTAAGCCTATTGAATCTCAAAATGATAAAGAAAGAAGTGAACTTTTCCATATCAGGGTCATTACAAAATTTGATACATTATTTGATAGTGGATCCCAAGTCAATCTTATCTCTGAAGAAATTGTCAAGAAACTTAATCTAGAAACTAAACCTCATACCAAACCTTACCTTTTGGGTGTGTTATGTGATGATGCAAAATTACAAGTGACAAGAAAATATAAACTCAAATTTGCCATCATTGCTAATATTTTAGATGAGGTAGAGCTTGATGTTGTACCACTTGATATTTGAAGGTTGTTTTAGGGAGTCCATACTTGTATGACCGAAAAGTCATATTCTATCTTCATGAGAAGAAATATAATATTTCTAAAGATGGACTTGATTATAGTGTTAGAGCACATAGAAAGAAGATGAAATTATCTCTTGTTAGTGTTGGTCAGATGAAAAGGCTTGTAAATGCTAGTAAGAATTTTGTGTTATTGATTATTAAAGTTAAAGATACTGTTGAATCTGAAGCATTCATGGGATGTGATTCTAAACTCAAGGATGAATTGGTTGAAGTTGTTAACACTTGTGACAAGATGTCTTAGGAACCTGAAGGGTTTCCTCCTAAAAGAGGGATCCAACATGAGATTCACTTGTAGGAGGATGAACCACTTCTATATATTGTCATGTATAGAATGTCAGATTTAAAGAATGGAGAGATCAAGAATCAAATTCATGAGTTGTTTAACAAAGGGGTCATCAGGCCTATCACATCTCCTCATGGGTCTCCTATTGTTCTGTTTCCATAGAAAGATCGTACATGACACATGTGTGTGGATTTCTTAGCTTTGAACGAGATTAGGTATAGAATTGTTATCCTCTTCTTCACATTGATAATTTGCTAGATCAGTTAAAGGAAGTTGCTTACTTTACTAAGTTAGATTTGAGAAACGGTTATCATCATATAGGGATTATTGAAGATGATATTTGGAAAATTTCTTTCAAGACAAAACAAGGTCCGTGTGAATGGCTAGTTATGTTGTTTGGGCTTTTCAATGCACCTGCAACATACATGAGAGTTATGAATGATGTGTTGTGACCATTCCTCGATGATTTTGTCATAGCCCACTTAGATGATATTTTGATTTTCAGTAAGACTTGTGAAGAGCATGGAAAGCATGTGAAACAAGTATAGATATCTTGAAATAGGAAAAGTTATATTTGAAGATCTCTAAGTGTGAATTCGGGAAAACCTCTTTAATTTATTTGGGTTATATTATAGGAGGGGGTGAATTGAATATTGATCCATCAAAATTTGATGTCATTATGAATTGGCATAAACCTAACAATGTAACAAAAGTTAAGAGCTTTTTGGGAGCAACCCAATATTGGAGAAAATTTATCACTAACTTCTCACTTGTTACAACACCATTAAATGCTTTGACAAGTTTGAAACATGTCTTTTAGAGGGAAGGAAAGAAGAAGAAATCCTTTGACACTATGAAAGAGAAAATAAATACAACACTAGCTCTAAAACTTCCATATCTTAAGTAGCCAGTTGAAATTCAAACCAATGCAAGTGAATATGTTGTGGTAGCGATTTTGACGTGGCATGGTAATCCAATATGTTATCATTCTGAAACCTTTACCAATTCAGTAATTAACTATCTAACTTATGATAAAGAGTTGTATAATTTGGTACAAAGCGTGAAGAAATGGAAACATTATTTGATGGGTAAAGATATGATTATTCATCCTAACCATCAACCTTTGCAATATTTACAATCACAAACCAAGCTACAACAAGCTCGACATTTCAAGTGGATGGGATTCCTACAACAATTTCATTTGGTAATCAAGTATAAGAAAGGTATATACAACAAAGTTGAAAATATGTTATCAAGGCCTATTGTTAATGCATCTATCATTCTTAAGCATAACTCAATCATGCATGAGAATTATATTGAATAGTATTCTCAAGATGAATATTTTAAAGATGTTTATGCGACTTTGAGTCAAAGAAATCAAGTTGAAAATTTGGATTATCATGTTCATAACAAGTTGTTGTTATCTCTTAGAAAGTTATGTGTTCCACAGGGTGAAAGAGTCAATGCCATAAGGGAATCCCACACTTCTCTTATTGTTGATCACTTTGGTGTAGGAAAAGCAGTTGCTCGAATTCAGAGGTATTGTTATTGGTCTCGCATGAATGAATTTGTTTCAAAATATGTGATAGGATGTTCCATGTATGTTACTAGCAAGCCAAGCAATAGGAAATTGGGTTTGTATATTCCACTTCCTATTCCTTCTCGTCCTTGGGGAAGTATTTCTACATATTTTTTCCTGGGACTACTAATGTCTAGGAAAGCTCATGATTATCTATATGTTGGTATGGATCGTTTCAACAAAATATGTGTATTGATGCCATGTAAGAAACATGTTACAGCTGAAAAAACCGCAAAGATGTTCTTCCAAAATGTATGGGTTCATTTTGGGCTACCCACTTCCATTATTTGTGATCAAGATTCTCGATTTTCCAGGTATTTTTGGTCAAGTTTATGGGAACTCATGGACACAAATTTGAAGAAGAGCACTACATTTGGTCAACAAATCGACGGCCACACAGAAGTAGTGAACATAATAGTGGTGCATCTCCTTCGAGGATATTTTGGTAAGCATCCTAAACTTTTGGATGAACATTTGCATTACATCCAACATGCCTACAATCGTGTACAACATTCATCTACACAAGTATCTCCATTTGAAGCTTATCTGGGTTATTTTCCAAAGTCTCCTTTGGATTTCATATTTGGTAAAGATATTACAGTACATGGACATAGGGATGCGGACAAAGCCAACTACTTCATTGAACAAATTCAACTTGTGCATCAAAGGGTTCAAAAACAACTAGAGAAAAGCAAAGTAAATTACAAAACAAGACATGACAAACATGAGGTTGTTCATGATTTCCAAGTGGGAGATCAAGTTTGGTTGCACATTAGTAAGGAAAGATTACAAGGTGAAGGTAAAAATATCAAGCCAATCAGATATGGCCCTTTCAAAATCTTGGAGAAGATTGGTAACAATGCTTTCTGATTAGATTTTCCACCTTACATGAAAATTTATTCTATCGTGAATGTGGAAAACTTGAGATTCTATGAGCTTCCAATGATTGATAATCAAAAAGAAAATGTTCAAATTCCATATATAGAATATTTTTCTCCTAATTATTTAAATTAGTTGTAGGAAAACTCAATTCTTGACAGAAGGGTCAGGACTTCATGCAAAGGCAATGTGGAGTATCTTTGAGTGGGGCACAAAGGTACCAATCCAAGTAAAGAAAGGTGGATTGAGATCACAAAAGTGAGGGAGATGTACCCTGACTTACTTGCTGAGTAAAAACAAACTTTTGGTGGTCCAAAAGCTTCTAGTGGGTAGGAATGATTGAGGGGATCAAAAATATGTTCAAAAAATAAAGTTCTCAAAATCTCCCAAAACCAATTCCAAATCGTAGATCTCATTGTTCTGATTCCAATGACATTTGAATTGCCTCAATCCGACATTATATGATAAAGTTATCATGTTCTTAAGTTTTTAGCAAACAACTAAAACGTCAACTTGCAAGGTTGACTGGATAGCGTATCACTGCCACAAGGAAGTTCGTGCGATGACGCCATGCTAACGTCAACAGGGTAACAAAGGCGATACGGTGGTTGGATTGTCCAATCTCGAGTTGACACATGGCATTCAGAGATTGGATAGTGGTAGTGAATGAGGCTTGGACACTTGGGCCAATGAGCGGTTGACACATCGCCTAATCACGAGGCACTACGTGGCACCCTGGGTTAGACCAAAATTTGTTAATTCGACTGATTAAAACTCTACGGGGATCAAACTTGTGACCACATACTAACCAACAGAAAGCCTTACCACTACACCACGGGTACCACTTGTTAATACATAATGGGTCAGTTATTAATAAATTATGTTGGTTATGCAATTGGGGGGAGGGTCACGTTGGCGGACGTGCTCGACCAGCCCCGCCCCAGGTTGTATTACATAGCGTGACCACTGGCAAGGGCTCAGACAGGGGCAGGGAGGTTAAGCCCAACCCCAATCCATATGTAACACAAAGTGACCGAGGGCATAAGGCAGGAGGGCGGGAGAGTGGCACCTTTCGTGTGCACAGCGCTGGGTTCTATTAACACCACATGACCAGCAACAGAAAATTCGAGAGGGTTGGGTGTGTGTCACTCTGCCCATACCCATCCCCCAGTCACATCAACTACCACGTGGCTGGAGGTGGAGAAATAAGGGTGTGGGGGTTGGTTAACTATCCGATAGATTGCACCTGACAAAGCAAGGTTTCGTCGCTGAATTCACCACCTACAATCGTAAAATTATTGCCTTGCATATCCACCAAAGAGAAATTTCGTTGCCAGTTTTGACAGAGGGGCGAATTTGCATAACAATTAGCAAAGAAATGAAGGAGGCTTAACTTGGCCATTTTTTAGCCTTTTTGATCCCAAGAAGAGCCTACATAGGGGTTTTTGGGTGTTCCAGACACAATGATAGTGTTATTTTTGCAATTTGAGCATTACATGTTGATGTAATTGCACATTTGAGCATATAATTTAAAGGGCCAACAATGGAATTTAGACCCGTAGATATAGCCCAAGAGGGGTGAACTTTGTCATCAAATTGTTGTTTTGTGATACTACTTGCGGTCTATTTTTCACTATTAAAATCTGTAAAATTTAACTTTGTTTGTGTGTTTTTGCAATATTGATCCATTGCCCATAAGACATAAACTAGCTTGCAAACTAATTTAACTTAATTTGTGTATTTTTACAATATTAATCCATTGCTCATAAGACATAAATTATCTTACAAACTTTACATAAGACATAACTTATCTTACAAACTTTACATAAAACCTTTAATTTTAATTTTAGATCACTAAACCCGAAGAAACGAGAAGTGGAAAATTCTTAACAGATAAACCCCACATTAACAACTTATTACAACTTAATGAGAAAAGACCCAACGACCGAACTCCCAAGACACAACAACTTATTAAGACTTATTGAAAAAAGTCACAACCACCAAACTCCTCGGATAGATATTTGCCTCTCTGCGCAAACAAGGAGTCCAACTCAAGTATGAAGCGATGTTTCTTCTAGTACGTAGCCACGGTCAGAAACACCACGTCCTTCGTCTACCCTTCTGCGCCAATAAAAATTTTCTTTCCAATTTGCTTGCCGGATGAACGGCATCGACGTTACGAGTTCACCCACGCTATCACTGTTAACTCAGCTTTCAACTATGGGAGGGTGTGGAAGTACGTCAAAGATGCTAAGAATGGAATGAACGCCTACTCTATTATTGTTTGATAGTTGAATTTAATTGAATGGTAAATTTTATGAATGTTTTAGAATTATATGTTTTTATATTTCAAAATATTCTAACAATTCTCAAATATATTCAAATTTTAGTAATATATATAGAGATGAAAAGTGAAAACACGGTGATCAAATGTATCATGACCCTTATGCGATAATTTTTCATTTAATTTTAAAAATATAAACATCTGTAAGCGTAAATATGTATAAAGATAATTTTCTAAAAGGCCTTTAAAACCTACAAAGTAGGTTATGAATTAAGATGGTAAATTTCAGCATGTTTTTTTTTCAATCTCATATAATTGACTGCTGTTTACAACACAATAATGCATAGGTTACTCTGCAATGATATTTTTTTAATTCAAAACAATATTTCATATTCCTGCATTCTATTACATGAACATGTTTGCACTCACACCGCAATTTTCGTATGTTTTCCACTTGAGGACCACCCCATTGAATAAAAATAAATAAATAAATAAATTTTAATTATCTATTTTATAATTTTGCAAAACAAAATAATACATTTATTTTTATATAAAATTTAAAATATTCAAATAAATTAATTTAAAATATTCAAATAAATTAATTTTATTTTCCGAGCGTAAGCTTCCGTTTATAAAGCACTCATTTTCAAATTTCAAATTATAGGATATGGTTCAGCATCAATACCAATATCTATAATTTTATTTTTATTATATTTAATGGAAATCATATTTTCAAATATGAGTCAATTGTATTGATATTAGATTTAGATGTAAAATCTCTGAATAAATTTATTTTATAATTTTGCAAAACAAAATTATACATTTTTTTCATATAAATTTTAAAATATTTAAATAAATTAATTTTATTTTTTCCTTCTGCAAGGATGTAAGTTTTTGTGATTCATAATGTATAAAAAAGTTTTTTCTGATAAATTACAAATCGACTCATTTCAAACTGCAAAATATGGTTATATTTTTATTATATTTAATGAAAATCATATTTTCAAATATAAAGCAATTCTATTCATATTGTATTTATATGTAAAATCTGCAAAGTTTTTTAAGATGTTTGAGTCCATTTATATATTCAAAATTAACAATGTAAATATAATTTCAGTGATAAATGTTTGTTAATTTTTAAACATCTATGAAAAAAACATGTTAAACAATTAACTAAGATGTATAAATAGAAAGATATGAGACAACTCATTTTTCAATGTGACGAACTATATGGCATATTTCAAAAAAAGAGATATTAGATCATTAATTTTTTACATAATATATTATAACATCACATTACTTTGTAAATAAATACATAAAATAATATCTAAGTTCATCACTCATTTAATTTATATAACTATATTAATAATTAATTTTCATTCTTATTAGTTTGCATTATTATAATTAATTAAAATAAATATACTAATTTCACTTCAACCAAAAACACAATTTATTTATGCATCTTTTTACAACAAAAACACAATTTATTTTTGTATCTTTTTCGCAAAAGCTCTAGTGAATGATAACCCTCTCTGCATGTAACAACAAAATACCATTAGCTTGCAATATACTCACCATCAAATTTCCCAATCAAAACCACAAAAAATATATATATAACCCAAAGGCTATATATATCACTCATATCAAAAATTATTGCTGAGAGAATGAAACCTGTTCTCAACGCCTTCATTTCCAGGGACCAGCACGCTTTTTTATCAGATAAGAATATTCTTGATGCAGTAGCCTCGACACAGGAGTGCTTATTTTCAGTCTTATCCAAAAACATTGATGCCGCTATCCTAAAGATAGATCTGGAAAAGGCTTACGACTGTGTTGATTGGGGGTTTCTTAGAATTCTCCTTGCAAAAATTGGACTGAGGACACAGGGAATCAATTGGGTGATGGCATGTGTCGAAAATGTTTCATACTCAGTTATCATCAATGGTATCCCATCATCCTTTTTTCAGGCGGAGAGGGGGCTGCGACAGGGTTGTCCTCTCTCTCCCCTTCTCTTTATCCTTGTCATGAATTCTCTTAGCACACAGATCAACAAAGCAGTTGCTGACCAGCGTTGCCTTCCGATCAAGATCTGTAAGAATATTTTTCTTTCTCATAACCTTTTTGTTGATGACATTCTTATCTGTGCCATGCTTCACAAATCAAGCTGGCTCTGTCTCAATGAGATCTTTCTTAAGTTTCAATCAGCAACAGGACTGGTCATAAACAAGATCAAATCCATGTTGTATCACAATGGCACTAATCAGGAGTTAGCTCAATGGATTGCCGCGTTATTTGGTATTAATCTGGCATCTATAAAGGAGGGCTTTAAATATTTGGGTTTCCTCCTCAAACCAAAAGGGAACCGCAAACAGGACTGGTTATGGTTGATTGATCGTTTCTATAATAAAATCTCAAGATGGGAGATGCGTTTCCTTTCTCTGGGAGGTAGACTCATCCTGGTCCAATCGGTCCTATCTCACCTTGCCGTTTACTGGGCTCATCTTTACTTCCTACCGGCTTCTATAATTAGCAAAATCGTTTCTCTGACTGCTAATTTTCTATGGGGCGGAAGATCCCACCAATCAAAGATTCATTTGGTCAAGATGGACTCCATCTCAAGACCGAAGAGGGTTGGCGGTTGGGGCCTTTTACACATGAGGTCATTTGGCATGGCCCTCCTCTGTAAATCTCTGCACAGAGGCATCTTCGGAGATGGCATATGGAGCTCCATTATCAAACAGAAATATCTGAAAGGAAGGTCGATGGTATATTGGTATAGGAGGAAATCCCTGGGTTCAAAGAGGGGTTCTGCCATCTGGCTCAGCCTCAGAAAGGTACAGGCTCTCTTCCTGGATTTCTTAAAATGGCGCATTTCTTCCGGCTCTAGCATCTTTCTTGGTATTGATTCAACTCTATATGGACTGGAATCCATGCTCACTCCCGATCTCATATCATTCCTGCACACAAAGGGGATCTTCACTTGGAATAAATTGATCCATTCCTGGTCGTCTTCTTCGCCAATCTGGAAGGACGGAGATGAACTTGGACTGCCCCTTTCTCTACGGCCTACATGGGCCTCTGCTGTTAATTGTTTTGTAGGGAAAGGTATTACTCAAACAGGTTTAAAAGATGAATTAGTTTGGTCGATGGGGTTCTCCACTCAGCCTGTACGTGTCAAGGATTTATACACAGCTGCCTCATCCATTCTTCCGCCGCTTCCCGGCCCCTCCTTTCCTTCCAAACTCTGGAAATCTTCCTGTCAGCTTAAGGCAATTTTATTTTCGTGGCTGGTTTTCTCTAACAGGAACCTTACTTGGGAGGTTCTTCAAAGGAAGGGATGGATGGGTCCCGGAAGATGCTCCATGTGCTGTCAGGCGTCCGAAACAAATGTCCATATGTTCTTTCAATGTCCGGCATCGTCCCAAATCTGGTACGATCTCTCCTTATCATATGATTTTCCTTACCAGGTTTTCTCTACTGTTCAGGATGGTTACAGATGGTGGTCTGATCAACGGCCAGAATGGAGATCGTTATTCATCAACACGTGCTAGCTCCTGTGGAAATGGAGGAATGCTCGCATCTTTCAGGAGTCCAAGGCTCCTATTTCCTCCATTCTGGTCTATATTTCTGCTATGCTCGATCCTGCTTGATTCTGCTGGTCTTTTATCGCCGTTTCTGTGGTCTATGTTGGATCTTTTTATGGACCTCTCCTTTTTGGTGGACTGTTATTGGTCTCATGTGATTCTGTTTTGCTCATTCGGAATGTATCGCTACTGATCTCTTCAGCATTTAGTCCTATCTCTTTTTTGGCCATGTATCTGTCGGCCAGAACGATATGGCTTTATATGTATCTGCCCATTATATTCCCTTAATATAATATCATGATGTTTTTCTCTCTGAAAAAAAAAAAAACCGTCTCAATCTCATTAAAGCCTGGATTGCATTGTGTTTTGTTCACTAGTGTGCGGGGCCGATGATCCGAGTGATGAAATGGTTAAGTCAAGACCCGTTCAATGGTAGCCTTCCAGGGTACTGCTACATTTTAACAAGCAGCATTTATCTCTTCCCTGTTGGAGCATACAGCTAAATCAAAGACAAACAACAGCAGATAAACACATCATAAAAGAGATACAGGGTTTAACGTGGTTCACCCAACCATTCCGGGCTACGTCCACCAAACATAGGCATCGGCAATCTTATTATTAATCAGGAGATTACAAAATGATCATTTTCCTCACAAACTCTCACGCACACAACCTAATTCGTCTGGACACCTGTTTTATAGCTAAGAGGATCTAACTGCCTCATAAATCCTCCTACAGCAAATATAGGATGCATTAACTCACTCCCAACAAAATAGAGCTAATATAGCAACCAAATCAGATTGTTGTCACCTACTGAGATTTTTGCCTATTTTATTAAAACAGAAAATCTCAACATTCCCACCTTTTTAGTTTTGGCCATAGTATTTTGGTTTTGCCCTATCTGTGAGATAATAGTAAGCCCAAGCAAAATCTTCGTCGATACATGAATCTTTCTGGGATCATTGTAACCATAGTATATGCCTATTTTCTTTCTTAATATTAATCACATCAATTTTGAGTGCTAGGATTAGCTATTTTCTATGAAAGCATGGTAAGAAACCAATTATGACTCATTTTTTACCATGTTTGGAAGTGCTAATGTTTCTCCATGGCTTCATGCTCTGTCATCATCCTTAGAAACCGTGATCATGTGTAATAGATTCAATTACTGTAACTTCAATGCGTTGGAAATGAGGAATCCCATGTTCATTCAATGGGATTAAAAGTAAATTTCATGATGGCCCAATGTCGTCTCCATTAAACATGTATACTGGAAACAAAGATAACTTTACAAAATAAACAAAATATCAATGTCTATGTAGCAAGTAAAGGCGAGATCTTTTGCAGATTAATGACAGGAAATATAAATGGTTATATGGTAAGTAATTAGTCCAGCAATTCTGACATCTATTCAGAATTAAAAGTAAATTCCATGAACCAATAATAAATCCATTGTAACCAAAGATTGGTCCAGCACTAAAAACAATGAAAATTCATATATGGAGAGAACCAATATAAAGCCATCTTAACTAAGTATTTGTCAAGTACTAAAAATGACTAAATATTTTTAAGTAGAAACATTTTTTCAAGTTTTGGATTCTAAATGAGATTTGCATATCAAGAGATTTCATCCCTTTAGGCCCTTCGTAGATCCGTGGTTAAAATGGATCTATACCAGATTTTTAAAAATTTCATCTTAACTTCAACCAAATCAATCTTAACTCCAAATCTACCAAGTGGCTAGAGGGCTCAAATCTCTTTTCACTCTAAAAAATGTTGACATATCAAGATATTTGATCCCTCTAGAAACTTGGTGGAATGGATGCAAACTAGTTTAATTATTAATTATAATTATAAATATACTTTTTTCGGAAGAAAAAATGTATCTTTATTCAACATGAAGAAAAAGACAGAATTAGAATTTGAAAATTCCCCAGGGCATTACCGACAAAACAACCAAACAACTTATCCAAAAAAAGAGCTCAAGGCTCCAAAAGAACATTCCTTTAAAAATTGGCAATCTAAATTTGCCAGCCACAGAAGAAGACAATACATTCACTCTGAAACCCCAGGGTCGAAAACCCTAGGATAAACAAACTGCAAAAACAAAAAAAGGGGGCGTGGAGGCCTGCAACAAAAAACCCCAAAGGGTAACACTATCAAAAGCCCAAAGCAAGCCACTAAAAAATAACAAAATGAGTTGAAACAACGCTTATAAGGGAAAACCCCACAAAGAACAAAAAACCTAGGCATAGGTCAACCATGTAGCTGTATTTGTTTTAAGCCTAGAGATAGGGCTACAAAGGATACAGGAAAAAACCCCAATAGAATCCTACAGGTGGGCACAAGGCCCCGGACAGAGTGACAGTACGCAGGGCAGGAAGGGACACTGCATGCAACGACAAATCCAGAGCTGACAACCATAGGCACAACAAGAAGCCTGAGATTGTAAGAGTCGAGGAAACGAGCAATAGCAGAATCCGAATAGACAAATCCCACATGAACAACGAGAGCACAAAATTCAAAACCCCAAACCACTGAAACCCAACAATGACCACCATGAACCAACAACCCGAGACACACCTACAAAGAGAAACCATGCCAAATAAAAATACAAAAGGCGCATGAAACAATAGAGGTAAGGAAATCGACCCTTCCCACATTTTCCAATTATAAATATAATTATTAATTTTATTTTAATTTTATACCATATAAAACATTAATAATTATAAAATTAATTTTTTATTTTTATTTTTTAATAACATTAAAACATCTCTACCTACCCTACTAAACTCTAGTATACTAAACTCTAGAGTACCTCTTGACACAAAATACACAACAACTTATTAGGACTTATTGAAAAAAGGACACAGTCGCATAACTCCCAGGATAGATATTGGCCTCTCTCTGCCCAAACCAGGGGTCCAACTCAAGTAAGAGGTGATGTCTCTTCTACATAGCTACATTAAAAAAAAATGTGTTCTTTGTCTGCCCTTCTCCTGCACCAATAAAAAATTTCTTTCCTATTTGCTTGCCAGATGAACGACACCAATAGCCCGAGTTCGTCCACGTTATGACTGTTAACTTGACTTTCAACTGTGGGAGGGTGTGGGAGTATGTCCAAGATGCTAAGAATGGAAGAGTGAATCTTAGTTTTTTATACTTGAATATGGTTGAATTTAATTGAATTGTAAATTTTATGAATGTTTTAGAATTATACGTTTTATATTTTAAAATATATTGGAAATCTAAATATATAAAGATGAAAAAGGCAGAATTCGTCGCGACCTAACTCCGACATAGGCTAGGGTTTGTCTGCAGACCTCTATAGCTCCCTCCTCCGTGACCTAGCTTAGCATCATCATCCATCTGGTGTCGTACCTCTCAAACGTTGTTTCTGAGCTCCTCCTGTTTCCCGTTCACAGCCTCAAGCATATTCCCCCGTGACCGCGTCATGCCCTCACTATCTTCCCCTTTCTACAGTTGGTCTCTCCTACAGCAACGATTCTCCACTTACAGCGGCAGCCGACGTGTAACACCCGAAGCAGTTATGGATTCAAAAATAGTAGATTATTCAGAAGACCCTCTCGAGGGTGCCTCCATATGGACTACCCCACACTCAAGCACTGATGGTTTTTTCCCTTTCAACAAATAACTGACAGAGGTTATTGCTCCCCTTCCCTCGATCTCGGGGCCCTCCTATTTGGTTATCACCCTACCCCCGACTTCCCCCTCCTGGCCGCCTTTTACTACACCTCCTCTGTCACCGAGCTCCCTTCAATTTGTGGCCCATTGCATAGGCCCAGACCTCGCTGCTTTCTCTTCGGGCTGTCCACCCTTTCCTCCATTTGTCAAATCCCATTTCCCCTCAACTTCTTCCCTTGGCGAGCCCCCACTTTCTGTGCAAGGTCATCCTCACTCGACCTCGATATTGTTCCCCCTCTTCAATAGCTTTACGAATATCCCTCCTCTTCCGAACGCCTTCCCCTCCGGGCTTGGAATGAATTCCCCTAATTCTAACCCTACAAACCCTCCCCACAAGGCATCACAGGAGGATGCCATCGATGCAGGCCATAGGCCAGGAAAAAGGCAGAAGTGTGTAAAATCTAGGGCACAAGACGTTATCATCAGTTTAAGAGAAGACATACAGTGGGGCGAAACCATGGACATTGTCGAACGAGTTTTGGTTGGAATGGTTCGGGGCAGGAACTACATGACGGCATGGTTAAAATAATGGGTTGTAGAAGTATGAGGACAACAATTGGCTGAGCTACCTTTTGTTCAAACTTTTGTTCGCGGTTGGTTTGCATTGCGATTCGCTCGAGCCAAGCATACAAATTGGGTATTGTCATCCTTCTGGCATATTGAACAGGCCCCTGTGCTATTGAGGAGATGGAACCCCCTCTTCGATCCAGAGAGGGAACAGTTAGGCGTTGGGCCTCTTTGGGTTCGCCTTCCCAGCCCGTCGCTATAATACTGGTCGAAGGACATTTTCAAATGCATAGGGAACTCTCTAGGCACCTATCTGGAATATGAAAAATCATACCTCTCCACTGGAATCATGGCATACGCGAGGATCTTAGTCCATTTGGACATCAGAGAATGTTTACAAGAACAAATTACTCTATGTTGGAGGAACTTCACGCGAACGCAGATCCTTGATTACGAGGGGGTTCCATTTAGGTGCAGGCACTGCCATAAGGTTGGTCACCTCTACAGGGGCTGCCCCTTGATCGGTAAAGTGAGGAACGGGAATGAGGGAAAGACAGTACCTACGAAGGATCCTCAGGCACCAACGAGACACACCTCTTCAGATGCAGCAATGGAACACTCCGCCCTTGAAGCAGCAGAGAATTGCTCGGCCTTGGAGACTCCGAAGAAGTGCGGGAAAGCACCATACCAACCACCCTCTCATCCTCTAACTAGATCAAGGGCGATTGTAGAAGCCGCGCTATCTTCGAGTATGTCCTCTTCTGAACCCTGCTCTGTTCAATTCAATTTTTTATCTGAATGCATAGATGTCTCATTAGGGTTACATCAAATCTATGCTTTCAAGCCATCACCGCCCATTACTCTGGCTTGCTCTCTGCATCCCCCTCCCCCTATTTACTCCTGTACCCCCCATCCTTCCCGGAGGCGAAACTATCTGCATCCTTTGACTCTCATCAAGGTTCCCTTCCCCACAAATACCCACTTCGATCCCTATCCCAATCACAGGCCCCTGAATCCATAAGTATTGGTCTGGCATCTTCCCCCATCCCCCTGAAACACCCCAAAGGTCAACCATCCTCCCTATCCAAAGCCAAGATGCAAGTAGGGGAGAAGATTTTCGTGGGGCAGAAACTTAGAATAGACCAGGTTCTTAGAGCACAGAATACCCTGGGCTCGTCTCCCACATGAAGCTGCTTTCATTCAACTGTCGAGGGATAGCTAGCCCTGAAAAAAACTAGCTCTGTGAAGACTTCTTAAGATCGAACATATTGATGTTGTTTTCTTACAAGAAACCCTGGGCCTTGCTGAAGCTATTTCTCACCTCCTCAAATCCATGCTCCCCGGTTTGTCCTTGCAATCCCTTGATGTAAATGGTCGTTCAGGTGGCATAGCCTTGGTTTACAACTCTAGCACTATCAAGATGTGTAACATTTGGGGAGGAATTAGAAACATAGGGGCAGACATTTTCTCATCTGAACTGGGCACAAATATCAGACTTGTTAATGTATATGGGCCTTGTCAACACCGTGATGTATTCTGGGAACAATTATTGACCTCTAATCTCCTGCAATCAGACAACATCATCCTGGGAGGGGACCTAAACTTCTCTATGGGTTTCTCGGAATCTTTGGGACATCATGCCCAGGTCGATCCCCTATTTTCATTCTTTGAAAATATCCTGGAGAACCATAGCTTTATTGATATCCCCTCTACAAAAATCCTACCTAGATGCAGGAACACAAGGATTGGAGAGGATAGCCTCGCTAGGAGGCTTGATCGATTTCTCATCAAAGAACGATCACTGGGTTTGGGCTTCATCTTTAGACAATGGGTTGGATCAGGTGGTATATTTGACCATTCACCAATATTCCTTGACATAAGGGGAGGACTCAACAAACCTAGAGCCCCTTTTAAATTCAATTCCACTTGGTTGAAGGATGTTGCCTATACTCGATTGGTAACTGACTTTTGAAAGACCCACCCCCTTGCTGTTGGTGGGAACATAACAAAAGGCTTTGTCAACAACTTAAAAGAGCTGAAAAGGCTATCTAAAATATGGGCACATAATAAGAGAGAACAGGAAGAACAAACCCTAAGGGACACTGAATCAGAGATTGTTGCTTTGGAGGACGAGCAAGGAGGGGTTTTCACCTCAAGCGATCAAAAGGATAAGCTCACTGAATTAATATCGAAGAGAGGAAAAATCCTAAAAGATCGGGAAGAAACCTGGAGATTGAGAAGTAGAGCAATATGGTTGATGGAGGGAGATGACAACACAAAAATTTTCCACAATTTTGCAAATGGCCGAAAAGCAATCAATACCATATGGCAACTGACAAATGAGCAGGGGAATGTTGTGCATACCTTCCAACAACTAGCCTCTCTAGCCATAACACACTTCAAGTAGATCTACCAGGCACCTCCCAATGCCACTCTTGTTGAAGTCATCAGAGTAGCACAACTCTTCCCTCGGTTTGTAGATCAGGAGAATGCTATGGAGCTGAACAGGGAAGTCTCTATGGGGGAACTAGAGGCTACCTTGAAATGGTTTAAGCGCGACAAGAGTCCTGGACCAGATGGTTGGTCGGTGGAGTTCTATACAGCTTTTTTCGACATCCTTGGAGATGATCTACTTAAGGTCATTAAAGACTGTCGGACCACTGGTCGAATGTATGGGGCCATCAATTCCACTTTCATTGCCCTCATCCCCAAATCAGACAACCCAGCCTCCTTTGATGACTTCTACCCCATCTCCCTGTGCAACTGCATTTATAAAATCATTGCTAAAATCATAGCAAACTGCCTCCGACCCATTCTTTCCACCCACATCTCCTCTGAACAATTTTCCTTCCTCCAGGATCGTCAGATTCATGAAGTGGTTGGTACTACACAAGAAGTGATGCACTCCATTCAGACGAAGAAGTTTAAAGGTATGATCCTAAAGGCAGACCTCTGAAAGGCCTTTGATCGGGTAAGTTGGTTATACCTTCGAATGTGTTATCACTCAGGTTGTCCTTAAGCTCCAGAAAAGGATACGGCCGAGGTAACCACAAACCAACTTTGGACTGCAGGTTCTAGCCAACCTGCAATCAGAGAGGGCTCTCTCTTTATGATTTAGCTTTGTTTGAAAAGGATTTTAGGCTAGGTCTCGAGTTCAGAGGGTTTTTGTTTGTTTTTGGTGGGAAAATTGATGTTTTCAGACAGAGAGGCAAGGCATAGTCTGGAAGTTTCAAACCATTGGGCATGGAGTCAAGGAGAAAAACTGCTGGTGCTTTTCCTTAATAACAGTGAGGGAAAATGGAGCAAGATAGCTGAGCATGAAACAATGTTTTAGGGTAAAGGGATGGAAAGAAATGCTAAGTAATGAGAGGCAGTTAAGAATCTCTCAATTATGCTTAACAGGGGAAGATAACAGGCGCTACCTAGGGGCAGTTAAGAATCCCTAGATAATTGGCAAACACAGGTGAATCGGGGTAAACATGAGCCAGAAGGAATTCATATTCATAACCAATTCAATCAGAGGAAAAAAGAATGATCCTAACTCATTTAGGGTTCCCATATGAGTTTATAAAATGGATCATGTGTTGCATTACAAACATATCCTTTATTGTCTTGGTCAATGGAGTGGCAACACCTTTCTTTCACTCTGAAAGAGGCCTCAAGCAGGGGTGCCCCCTATCCCCCTTACTTTTTTTGCTGGTTATGGAGGGGCTCAGTAGACTTATAAAAGATATGCATCGCAGGGGAAGACTCATGGGAATCAGGATCACTGATAGATGCATAATAACTCATTTACTCTTCATGGATGATGTGTTGATCTTCCTCAATGGTGGAATAGGGGACTTGACTACCTTACAGAACACCATCTCCCTTTTTCAAACTGCTACAGGCATGGTCATCAATAACTCTAAATCCACCATTACAACTACTGGTTGCACCCCTCATGAGATTCAATTTGCTCTTCATCGGTTCCCCTTCACCCTTCTATAGTTGGAGGATGGACTTAGATATCTGGGTTACAGGCTAAAGCCCCATGGCTACAAAATAGCTGACTAGACATGGTTAATCTCAAAGTTGGAAAGAAGACTCAATATTTGGTACCATAAGTATCTCTCCAGGGCCGGAAGACTAGTACTCATCAAAGTTATTCTTGAAGCCACCCCGGTGTATTGGATGTCCCTGGCATGGATACCTAGAGGAATCCTTACTAGAATACAAAACCTTTGTTGCAGGTTCCTCTGGAAAGGCAAACAAACAGGGAGGATTTTTGCATGGGAAAAATGGGAACTGCTTACCCTCCCAAAGAAATGGGGAGGGTGGGGTATAAAAAAACTGGAAGATTTCTCCTCTACTCTGGCGGCCAAGTTAGGATGGCAATTGATCACATCAAACAACCTTTGGACTATGGTGGCTTCCTCTAAATACATAGCTCACCTAAATCTAATGGACTGGCTAAGACAGACAAGCTGGAATAAAACAAGGATCTCGGTCATTTGGAAAGCAATGCTTAACTCTTTGCCACTCATCCGAGATGGACTCACCTGGAGAATACAAGCAAGAACATTTGTAGGCATCAGGATGGACCCATGGATTGGGTGTGGTAATGCCCACAAGCTACCAGAAGAACTCAAGCTCCTCCTTTCCAACTCTGGCATCACTCATATCAACCACATTGCAGATATGGATCAATCCACCTTTCTTCACCAGGCCTGGAAATCCGCACGTAGTCTGCACATTCCTCAACAATGGCATCAATATTGGGTGGACTACACAGACGCCTTAACTGAATCACACATTAAAATTGTAGAAGGGGAGGACGAGATTATTTGGGCGCATGCAAAAAACGGGCGATACTCCCCCAAAGAGTGATATCTCTGTTTAGTAAGCAATCATATACCATAGTCTATAGAACTATGGTGGAAAAGCATGTGGAAACTTATAGTGCCCCCTAGAACCAGATTATTCATGTGGTCAATTCTGAAAATAAGACTCCCACAGGAGATAATCTTATCAAGAGAGGTCAGCATGGACCTTTTTGGTGCAGCTTTTGTAAAGACAGCTCAGAATCTGCGGATCACCTCTTCCTCACCTGCCCTATCACTATAGACCTCTGGATTTCTATCCTCTCGATCATCCCCACCCAGTGGACATGGCGGGGCCTGCCTGTCAGTGAGGGTTGGACTTCATGGTGGACAGCCACAACCCCGACAAAGGCTAGGAACCTTCCTCTCCTTATATGCTAGGAAATCTGGATTGCTCGTAACTGTCTCATTTTTTAGGATACAGTTCCTCACTGGCCCTCCATCTCTGCCCGACTTCTGGCAGGTTATAATAACATTCCTAAAGACAATGACAATCCTTCCCCCCAGGAATATTGTCCCAGAAAACATCGACCACTCCCAGCCATGGGCATATTTTTATGGATCTGCACAAGAAGCAGGGTGTGGGGGTGGTGTCATCCTATATCTTTCAGATTCCCATCACTTCCAAATACAAATGGCTGGGAGGGGGCACAAACAATTTTGCAGAGCTCATTACTGCCAAACATCTCATTCAATTTGCATTAGAAAAACATTGCAGAAATCTACAACTATTTGGGGACTCAAAAATTGTATGCAATTGGATTAACAAAACATCAAACTATTATGCTTACACTCTGAGGCCCATCCTAGATGAGGCCCATAGACTCATCCCTTTTTTTGAAAACTTTGCTTGTCGTCATATATATACGGAACACAACTCACTTGCCGATCAGCTATCCAAGGAGGCAGCGGTCAGGTCTCGTGACTCATGGCTGATATAGGAGTAGAGGGATGGAGCACACTACCAGTTTTACCATCGCCCTTTCATGGACCATACAATTTAGGCTCAACAGGAGCCTGTTTTTTGCTTTATGTTAATATTTTCATGTTTATATATTACCAGTTGTATTTACAGACATACATACTCTCTGCGTAGAGTATTTTTTTGATAACTTTATTATGAACACTACTGAAGGCAAAGCCTCCCTGCGAAGAGAGCTTATTTTTTGTATTTCTCTACTTGACAGGCACACAACCTCACATACTACATATGCAAACAACATCTACAACATGTTATTTTCCTAAAATAATGAAAATTACGATTTTTCCAAGGGGAAAAAATGTATATGGGTATCATGTGTATGTAAAAATTAAACCAAAGAGAAGCACTCTCGGATGGGGAAATTGTGCTACATTGGCTCTCCAGTTTTGTGGCCCTTTTCAAATTCTAGATAGAATAGGACCCGTCGCCTATCGACTCGCCTTACCCAGTCACATTCGGGTTCATAACGTGTTTCATGTTTCTCTTTTAAAGAAGTATGTATATGATCCCAGACACATTTATATGTGAAATTTTGTAAGTTATAAATATGTTAGAATGATTTATATGTGTATCAGTTATATGACAATGGTACTTGTGGCAGGTCGAACCGGAAGTGGTTTTTCTGGTCAAGACCCTCTGCATTCTCGATCAAAGAGAAGTAATGTTGTAGAGGCAAGGTATCGTCCAGGTTAAAGTGCAATGGAAGCACATCAGCCCAGAAGAAGCCACTTGGGAAGATAAATATTTTATGTAGGAGGCATGTCCTGGCTTGTTTTAGGAATAGATAGAGGAATTGTGACATTCCCATACTTATGAATTACTTTTAACATTTTTTTTCTTACTATTTACGAATCAGTGAACTAGTGACAATTAGTTAATATGTTATGATTAATATGAATTAGTAGTTAAGTTATTTATGAAAATTTACACTCTTTGATGGAAGAGTGGAGGGACTACAGATAAACCTTCGTAACTCTCAATTTCACAAGAAAATTATCAATTAAGGAAGTTACCCCCTCCTCTTCTCTTTCCCCCTCAAGAAAAGGGAAGGGAGAAGAGGGAGGGAGGAGGTGGGGTTGGAAAAAGAGGGCAGGGTTTCCTAGCGCTGAACAGGAGTTCAGTAGAAAAACTTATGGAGTTTATCTTTCCTAGTAAAAGGAAGTGAGCTATCAGATGGACTTGGGTTCCTGAGGTTGAAACCATTATACTGTTGCCTTAAGAAACTTCTCAGAAGAAACTAAGGATCTTTGTGGGAGAACATTGGATGTAATTGCCAATTTCTCGTTGGTAGGGTGGAGAGGTTTCATCTGTAAGAAATTGCTCTTCATTATCAGGTAAGTGATGCAAATCAAATCTGTTATGTTATGACTATAGAATTGATTGTAATACATGTCTAATATGTTATATTATGATTGTAGAATAAATTATAGTGCAAGTCTAATCTATTATATTACAACTGTAAAATCAATTACAATGCAAGTATAACCTATTATGAAATGACTGTAGAATAGATTTTAATGCGTGCCTAGCCTATTGGTAAGACTGTAGTAAGGAATATGCTATATAGAATCATTTAATAATTAGTAAACAAGTATTCAATGTTCTCTGAGCTATGGATAGTTGAGTTAAAATTATAAGCATTCAGTGGCCAGATGCCTCTAATTAAATATGGGAATGGGGGTTTGTAGAAGATGGCAAACCATGTTGGGCTCCCGAGTAAGTTGGGCTGTCGTTCAACAGAGGTAGGGTTATCAAACGACATTCGAAACACTTACATAAAAGAGAGTGCGGTATTCTTTTAAACACAAAATTTCATGAAGAGAGCAAGTCCCCGAAACCGAAAGGAAGAACAATTATAAAGATGCTTTGATGCGAATGAATTAGCAAACAACAAAAGAAATAGATGCATTCCTGTTTATAGGAATATTTAAAAGATACAAAAGGTAAAACGGTCCTGTGTAATGTAAATGAAGGTAGATTGTCGTAGGCTCCAATCTTTCAACTAAGGATAATAACCCCTTGTCAGGAAATGTTAGATGCTAAATGTAAAGAGCGATATGCATTCATAACAGTTAACACAACAATGGGTTCCATTTATAACTAGACACAACATGAGTGAGGGTTACGATTCCACCGCAGCAGAAAAGGAGGCAAGCGAAACAGAACGTTAGGACCTTTGATCTAGTAAAAGAACAATATAAACCCTATCTAAACAGCTATCACTGTGCAAGAATCTCTAACCCTATACAGATTTTCTCCTCGGTTGGTCCCAAAGGGGACACCCAAGAGGTCGTTCTGTTGCTAGACACTAATAATCTAAGTGAATCCTAATTTGAGATTTAGATTGCAAGGAACCATGAAAAAACAATGGTTAAAACTGCAGAATATTGATTAACAGTCAATACTGAAACACATAGATGGAGCCAAACCAGGATATTCTGAATCAAAGGAAATATATATATACATAACATGTGTTGATATGGCATTCCTTTACAGAAAACAAAACTTAGGAAAGATTTCTTCTAAAACAGCAAATAATTACATAAAATAAGCTCTGCTCAGAGTCCACTTCGATAAATACTCAAGAAAACATCCAGAGAAGAAGTCGTTTAAAAACATTACATTAACAAAGGGACCATTCCCTTTTTTTAAACCCTACTTGGTCCAATTCTAGATGAACCCAATAGAAATCGGAAACATGAAATTCCAAGCCAGCATATGCCAGGACAAGCTCATACCATTGCTCTTCTCCAGAAGCAGCAGAAACATAGCAGCTCAAAGCAAAACCCCAACGTCACAGATCTTAACAACCTGCAAGCCAGAGCAGTGTTGGCCTCAATGCCGAACCTTGGAGGTCGTTCTCCAATGAAACTAAATGTGAAAATGAGAGAATTAAATATACCTCACATGTGGAAGGGCGGAGAGGGTGTTCCTTATGTTGACATTGGAGGGAAACCTGAAGGCGTTATCGTCTTTTCACCTGCGAGGAGAGACAATAATTGCAGTTAATTGTGGACGAGTAAGTAATGAAAACATGAGAAATGATAAGACTTAAATCAACCGCTGTAAAATAATAATTTACCTGCATTCGAAGGTAGGGAAGTGAGCATTAAACGAGTAAGCCCACCTTCTCTGAGGAACTTCATGGAGGTTCTGTGCACACATGTAGCTACCAAATGGCAGGGACGAGATCCAATCGTTGGAATGTCCCCCCTCCCGCTTAAAAGTTGAAGGAATAAGCTCAGGAGTCAAGCTATAGATGATGAACCAAACGTAAAGCTCGAGTTTTGGGAGGGTAACCTCATCCTCCTGGCACATATGAGCACCATCTTGCAATCAGAGGGGCTTTGACTTGGTAGCTGGTAGCATTAGGACTCCAGGCCAGCTAAGCATTTAATTGCGACATGACCAAAATTTTAAGCATTAACGTATAGTCCTAAGGTGGAAGAGGTCACTCCTCGGAAGCCCAGTCATTTTGTACTCCAGGATTTAATTCTACCACCTCAGCTATTGTGTAAACATTAATGCAGAATGCCTTAGATTATTTAGATTCTTGTACATTAGATTTAAACCTTAATACCAATATTTTAATGCGCAGAACCTTGGTACATGTGTAATGTGCATTATAGGTTAAACAACATCTGCAGTTGGATCAATGTCTTAGTGTAATATGTAGTGCATATCATATAGAATAAATAATAAATAAATAATTATCTTGGTAGATTTTCATGTGTGTTACAATTGGTATCAGAGCCCTCAGGTTACTACACTGAGGCCTGAGTGGTTAAGCGTTGAATAAAAAAATTATTATGATACACAGAGAGGGGGCAGACGCAAGATGAGACAAGGAGTGGGATCCACCCTCTCTGGAGGTACTGCTGGTCAAAACCCAGAGGTGTGGGTACAGTTGGGTGAAGCAAACCAGAACACAAATGTTATGTTATTAGAAACAGTTCAACAACTTCGAGCAGAGATGCAGAATTTGTGAGCTGATAATGAGAGATTACGTCTAGAGCAAGAAAATATCATGAAAAGCCTATCAGATAGGTAGAATCAAAGAAATCCAAACCCCAGTCAGGATGAAGAACATGGGACCGAGTCCCATAGACAGCAGGAGGAACGCATGGAGTCAGAAGGAGGATGAATTGGTAACGAGGGAGAATCTGATAATGTTTCCGGTAAGAAGAATACAAAAAGGCAAAAAAATGAGCTCCAAGGGGGAGTTCAAAAAGATCAAACCTCCGATATATAATGGAGAGGTTGAAGAAGTGGCGGAGGCATGGTTAATTAATATGAATAAATACTTCCAAATATACGAATATGATAAGAACTTGAAAGCAAGGTTAGAAATTTACCAGCTGCAGGGAAACGCTACTCTATGGTGGGAGGAAACCAAAACAGTCAAAGAAATCGGCAAGAAAGAAGTCAGGTGGGAGCAATTCCAGAAGCATTTTAAGGACAGGTATTTGACTGAGTGATTTTATGATGACAGAGCCAAAGAGTTTCATGATCTAAAATTAGGACAACAGACTATGGATGAGTTCATAGACAAATTTACTTCACTATTGAGATGCGTTCCCTATATCCCTGAAGAGAAGGCCAAATTCCAACGCTTTTTTAGCAGCCTACCTATCTACATGAAAGAGAAATTGGAGTTTGATAACCCTGAAACAATGGATGAAGCAGTCCGAAAGGCTTAGATCTGTTATGATCAGATGAAGTAGAAAGGCGAAAGTAATAAAAAATGGCCAAGTAAGAAAGGACAAAAAAAAAAAATACAGCCAATAAAAATGTGAAACAAGATGGTTCCAAATATGCAGGATGGAAGGGATCAAATGGATTTATGAACTGGAGCCAGCAGAGGTATAAACATAAGAATGAAGCAAAACAAAATGAAGCATCAAGCAAGTTGGAATCAGGACAGATTCCCACACCTCCATTGCAATGTTGGGGTTGTGGGGAACCTCACTATTAAAAAAATTGTCCTCATAGGGGGAGAACAAACCCAATTACCAATGTTCAAGAAGCATCTATTGTTGGTGATGTGGCGAGGAACATAGCTCGAATCGATGCAGCATTGGAAGACCGCCAAGCAGAATAGAACCTTCTATGGTGGAACTCGAAGCTAAGATATCCAATCACCCTATTTCCATTTTAATTGATCCAAGTGCAAGCTTGAGCTATGTTAGCCCAAGGATAGTTGAGATATGCCAATTAAAAAGTTTAAAGTTTAGAAACTCATGGCTAGTCCAACTAGCCACAGGAGAAAAAAAAAAGAGTTAGTGCCAAAACAAAAGATTGTGAAATTGAGTTGGTAGGGCAGTAGATTAGGACAAATTTAAATGTCTTACCATTAGTCTCCTATGATGTTCTGATAGGAATGGACTGGCTGGAACGTCAGTGGACCTTAGTAAATTGTAAAGATAAAACAATTGATTTCTTGTCCGATGATGGCACCAAAATAAAGATTCAAGGTGTGATAAGGGAAGTGATGTTGCATCCCATTACAGCCCATCAGCTAGCACATTGTATGCGTAAATACTGTCAAATATATGCACTTCAAGTGGGGAACACAAACTCCAAAGATACGCTGGTTGCTTTAGAGAAAATTCTAGTAGTGTAGGAAATTAAAGATGTCTTTTTGGAAGATATCCCTGGATTACCACCCAAGAGGAAACTCAATTTTACAATAGAATTGGTCCCTGGAGCTGCTCCAGTCTCCAAAGCCCCTTACAGAATGAGCATCCCCGAGTTAATAGACTTAAAATTGCGGATTCAAGAGATGTTGGACAAATGCTAATTCGGCCTAGTGTATCCCCTTGGGGAGCTCCAGTTTTATTCGTAACAAAAAAGGATGGTACCCTACGGTTGTGTATAGATTTCAGACAATTAAACAAGTTAACAATTAAGAATAAATATCCTCTACCCCAAATTGACAACCTCTTTTACCAAGTTAAGGGTGCAGTAATGTTCTAAAAAATTGATTTATGATCCGGGTATCATCAAATCCGCATTAAAGAGGAA
Source organism: Pinus tabuliformis (assembly GCA_031772625.1). Lineage (NCBI taxonomy): Eukaryota > Viridiplantae > Streptophyta > Pinopsida > Pinales > Pinaceae > Pinus > Pinus tabuliformis. Next base: position 1,667,841,260 of record CM062816.1, on the reverse strand, counting down.
GACATTCACAAAACTGAATTAAGAACTCGTTATGGTTATTATGAGTTCATAGTTTTACCATTCGGACTCACAAACACCCCAGCAACCTTCATGAGTATGATGAATGGAATTTTCCACCCCTTCCTTGACAAGTTTGTTCTTATTTTTATTAATGACATTCTGGTATACTCCAGGAGTATAGAGGAACACAAGGAACACCTTCAGGTGGTATTGCAAACTTTAAGAGAAAATCAGTTGTATGCCAAATTTAGCAAATGTGACTTCTTTAAGGATCAAATCCAATACCTAGGGCATGTTATTTCCTTTGAAGGCATAGCGGTGGATCCGAAGAAAATCAAGACCATAATGGACTGGTCGGTTCCAGCAAATGTGGTGAATTTACGCCTTTTTTGGGCCTAGATGGTTACTATAGGTGGTTCATACAGGGATTTTTTAAGGTTGCCTATCCAATTACTTCCTTTCAGAAAAAGGGAACAAATTTTAAATGGAGTAGGGACTGTCACAAAAGTTTTGGAAAACTAAAGCATCTTCTCACCACCGTGCCAGTTTTGAAGATTGCAGATCTTGAAGAGGATTTCATAGTATGTATGGACGCATGTAAAGAAGGTGTGGGCGGGGTCTAATGCAAAATGACAAGGTAGTTTCTTATGATTCCCATAAGTTAAAAGAGCATGAGCAAAAATATTTTGCTTATGATATGGGGCTGACTGTTGTAGTTCATGCCTTAAAAGTGTGGCGACACTATTTTCTAGGGAAAAGGTTTTTTTAAGAACTGGCCACAACAGCCTTACAAATTTTTTTAACTAGCCTACCTTGAATCGGCATCAAGCTCGATGCACTGCATTCTTAAGCGAGTTCGATTTTAAAATCAAACATTTAAAAGGGAAGGAGAATCGAGTGGCAAATGCATTAAGTAGGAAACTGCATTATGTCTACGAAATTTCATTTAGTCAAGCAGAGTTCAACTTTACTGAGAAGATAAAGGAAGCAACCAAAAAGGACCCGGAATATGATTACATTTGGCAGCAAGTTAAACTAGCCTAGAACACTGTGGAGCAAAAAGGGTATAATGTTAATCCTAAGAACTTGTTGATGTTCAAAAATCGCATTTATGTTCCCAACCAAGTGTCGATTAAGCAAACTATATTAGATGAGTTTCATAGAAGTCCTTATGCTACTCACCCTCATTATCAAAAGCTCTTATCGGCCATCAAGAAAAGTTACTATTGGCCTAGTATGAGAAGGGATATTGCAGAATATTTGGTTAGATGCTTAGAATGCTAGCAAGTTAAAGCAGAGCATCAGAGCCTAGCAGGGTTATTACATCCCTTACCCATTCTTGGAAAGCAAAGCATTAGAACCTAGCTGGGTTATTACATCCCTTACCCATTACTGGAAAGCAAAGCATCAGAACCTAGCTAGGTTATTACATCCCTTACCCATTCCTGGATGGAAATGGGATACCATAACCTTAGATTTCATAACGGGACTATCTTGATCTAAAAGACAAAATGACTGAATAATGGTTGTGGTAGACAAATTGAACAAGACTGCTCATTTCATACCAGTTAAGTCCACATATCATAGAGCTCACATAGCCATTATATTCATGAAAGAGATCTTTAGGCTTCATGGCATGCCTCGAGTCATAATTTCCGATTGAGATGTTAAATTTGCCTCTGTTTTTTGGAAAGCATTATTTACAGGGTTGGGCATGCAAATCCATTTCAACCCTGCCTATGACACTCAGACTGATGGACAAATTGAAAGACTTAACCAAGTGGTAGAGGACATGCTGCGCGTGTATGTGATGCAACAACCTAGAAAGTGGGCAGAGTACCTACACTTGGTAGAATTTGTGTACAACAATGCTTATCACGGATCACTGAAAATGAGTCCTTTTGAAGTACTCTATGGGAGGAAGTGTACCATCCCTGCAAATTGGAATAGTCCGGAAAATAAGATGATTCTAGGACCGGACATGTTGGAGGAAATGGAGAAAACAGTGAGGAAGGTTCGGCAAAATCTGAAATCCGCTCTGGATAGGCAAAAATTTTATGCCAATAGGATAAGAACCTACTAGGAATTTCAAGTAGGGGATCATGTGTATATATAAATCAAACCAAAGAGAAGCACTCTAAGATGGGGAAAATGTGCCAAGTTGGCTCCCCGGTTCTGTGGCCCTTTTCAAATTCTAGATAGAATAGGATCAGTCGCCTATCGACTCGCCTTACCCAGTCACATTCGATTTCACAACATGTTTCATGTTTGTCTTTTAAAGAAGTATGTATATGATCCCAAACACATTATAAATTGGCAAGAGCTTCAGGTATGACAGATATTTATATGTGAAATTTGTTGGAGTTATAAATATGTTACAATGATTTATATGTGTATCAATTATATGAAAATGGTACTTGTGGCAGGTCAAACCGGAAGGGGATTTTCTGGCCAAGCCCCTGCACATACTCGATCAGAGAAAAGTAACGTTGCGGAGGCGAGCTATCGTCCAGGTTAAAGTGCAATGGAAGCACTTTAGCCCAGAAGAAGCCACTTGGGAAGATACATATTTTATGGAGGAGGCATATCCTGGCTTGTTTCAGGGACAGATAAAGGAATGAACATTGGGATGGTGTTCCACTAAGGGGGGGGAGGGGAAGGGCAGGGCGAAATTGTGTGTTGGGTCCCTATAATACTAGTGATTACCCCAATACTATTGTAGTTATACCCATTATTAACATTGTTGTGCCCCTATTACCCCCATATTGTTACTACTGTGCCCCATAGAATCCCTCTATTATTATTTTTGTGGCTTTATATTATTATTGTTAGGTCGGCTGGATTATATTGTGACTCCTTAGACTCCTATATATAAAAAGGAGGTTTTGTCATTTGAATCATCCAAGAATTGTTCATTTATGTAATGTAAAGGAGGTTGCCCCCTCGAAGAGGCTGAATTCTAAGGCGTTGATCTATCTTTTCTATCTTTTCTTGAGCTGGTTTCATAACATTTGGTATCGGAGCTTTGGATTCTAAGGTTTCGCTGCTCCAAACAGGTCATTGTGGCATTTTCGCTATAACTTTTTTTCTGTGACGTTTCAGAAGTCGCAAAAAAAACCCATTTGAGAAGAAATCGCGCTGAACCTTGGGTCCAAATTTCAGAGCTTTTCACGTGATATTTGCAGAGATATGATCTGAGGAAGTTGGTCTTTTTGCAGACTTCTGAATTACATTCAAAACAGGTGACCTGGGGAAAATCGCCATAACTTTCTCTCTGGGGATCGGATTGAAATTTCGTAAAAAGGTACAGAAAGAGGGCAGACTATAGTTTCTTGTATGCATGTTTCAGATCCAAAGGTCGAAACAGTGACACGTGGCACGTCGTACAAGTTCGCTCTACTGAACTAGTCTATAAGAAAGTCACTATGGGAGATTTCACATAACTCTTCCTTGGAGAATCCAATTTGGGTCAGACTTGTGGCATTGGAAAGAGGACACAGAGGGCTACTACAGCTCACAAATTCAGAACTAGATGATTGGAAAGTACAGAGATACATCAGAGGCAATATCGAGCTCCTACAAAGTGAAAAAAGGTGTGTAGATTTTCTTAAATTTTTGCTTAAGCTTGGTTTGAAAATTTATTTTGAAGGAATTCAAAGGGCATAGTAGAGCATTATTATCGGTAACTGATGCCCCGAGGAAAGAAAATGCAAACACCTAGTAAGGAACCTGAAAGCTCTAGCATGACTCATGAAGAAGAGGAAGAAATGCAACATGATATATCAAAATTACAAGACCAAGTGCAACAATTGTCCCTTGCACAAAAAGGAACAGAATCTAAGATGGATGGTTTAAAGAAAGATGTAGAAGCTAAGATGGATGGTTTAAAGAAAGGTGTAGAAGCTAAGATGGACTGTTTAAAGAAAGGCGTAGAAGCTAAGATGATTGACGTGGAAGCTAAGATGGATGATTTGAAGATAGATTTGAAGACAGACATGGACGAATTGAAGATAAATATGAATAAGTTGCTACAAGAAATGGTCCCTAAGGGTGAAAGGGTACTAAAGGAAACTCATGATGAGAACAAAAGAAATGTTAATCATGATTCCATAGATGCTAATGTTGGACCGAAGACTCACCATATTCCAAAAATCGATATGAGGAAGTTTGATGGCAAGGATCCTGCCACATGGATATTACAGATGGAGCAATTCTTCGATCTCAATAATGTGCAAAACACACAAAAGGTACGTATGGCAACTTTATATTTGGAACCAAATCAGTTTGTATGGTATCAATGGCTTTGCTCTCGTAAACCATTTATCACTTGGGCAATTTTTACGGAAGAATTGATAGCACATTATGAGGATACAAAAAACAACACTTTTTTTAGCCAATTGATAAGTCTCAAACAAAAGGGTTCAATAATGGAGCACATTGAGGAGTTCCAAAAATTGAACATAAGGGTAAAAGATATTCCAGAGGAGCATAGGATTGATGTGTTCATAGGGTCTTTAAAGGATAATATCCAACATGATGTTCGCCTTTGGGAACCTGATTCATTAGAGAAGGCATTCAGGTTAGCAAGAAAAATGGAAAGCAAAATTATGGCAACCAGGAAGCATACCACTCACAACTATAAAGACGGAAGTGTTGTTGCCCCTAGTCTTCCACAACCTATAAGGTTGACACCACAACAATTGGAAGAAAAAAGAGCAAAAGGGCTTTGTTACAGTTGTGATAGCAAATACACTAAAGGTCATAAGTGTGCTGAGAAGAAATTATTCTACATAGATTGTGAAGAGGAAGAAGAAAAGGAGCAAGAAAGGTCAAAAGAAGAGGATATACTCCAGGAACAAAGCCTAGATGAAGAACAAATAAATCCGACCATATCTTGTAATGCATTGGCGGGAATTACCACTCCTCAAACCATCAAGATAGAAGGACAAATCAAGAAGAAAAGGTAATAGTGTTGATTGATTCAGGAAGCACCCACAATTTTATTCATTGTAGGGTAGCAAAAGAATTGAATTGCTTCCTATATCCAGCACCAGAGTGTCAAGTGATGATTGCAAATGGAGGAACAATAAATTGCTCTGGAAAGTGCCATAATATCAAGCTATCCATGGGAGAATATGTATTGACTAGCCCAATGCTTTCCATTCCAATGGGAGGTGCTGATGTTGTACTAGGAGTCCAATGGCTACAATCCTTGGGTACAATAGCTTTTAATTTTCAAGAACTTTTCATCAAATTTTCTGCGAAAGGAAAGGAAGTTGAATTAAGGGGTATTGCAGGGAAACCAGGAAAGATAATCAGCTCTAATGGTATGACAAAGCTTCTAAAAAAGGAGCAAAGAGGTGTAATTGCACAATTATGTTCGCTAGATGTTTCCACATCGGAATCATCTATTTCTCCAGATCTCCAAAAAGTCCTGGACAATCATTCCAAGGTATTTGAGACTCCCAAAGGTCTCCCACCTATGCGTGATCATGATCATGCTATTCATCTGATTCCAGGAAGTGTTCCTCCAAACATCAGGCCGTACAGATATCCCTATGTCCAAAAGAGTGAAATTGAACATATGGTTGCAGAAATGCTAGAGGCTGGTATAATTCAACCAAGTCAAAGTTCTTTCTCTGCTCCAGTAGTATTGGTGCACAAGAAGGATGGATCATGGCGCATGTGTCCGGATTATAGGGAGCTCAACAAGCTCACTATTAAAGATAAGTTCCCCATTCCTGTCATTGATGAATTACTGGATGAATTGCATGGATCAATTTACTTCACCAAGTTGGATCTTCGTTCAGGATATCATCAAATCAGAATGAAGATTGAAGACATTCCGAAAACAGCATTTAGAACTCATGAGGGTCATTATGAATTTTTGGTCATGCCTTTTGGCCTTACCAATGCACCTTCAACATTTCAAGGTTTGATGAATTCAATTTTCAAACCATTCCTTAGAAAATTTGTGTTAGTATTTTTTGATGATATACTAATCTACAGCAAGTCTTGGAAGGATCATGTTGAACATGTTGACAGGGTGCTACAACTATTGGAGGAGAAACAATTATATGCAAAAAGATCCAAATGTTTCTTTGGAGTCCAGGAGGTGGAATATTTGGGTCATATTGTATCTCATGAAGGAGTTAAGGTAGACCCTAGCAAAATTAAAGCCATTAAGGAATGGAAAATCCCCACATCCATAAAGCATCTGCGAGGATTTCTTGGGTTGACAGGGTATTATCGCAAGTTTGTTAAGAATTATGGGAGAATAGCAGCACCTCTAACAACATTATTGAAGAAAGATGCATTTTCATGGACTCCGGAAGCAACAAAGGCCTTTGAACATCTTAAAGAGGCAATGTGCCAAGCACCGGTCTTAGCTACACCGGACTTCACAAAAACCTTTATTGTGGAATGTGATGCTTCAGGAAATGGAATTGGTGCTGTTCTAATGCAAGATGAAAGACCCATTGCTTTTGAAAGTCGTCCAATCAAGGGAAAGTTTTTAAGCAAAGCTATTTATGAGAAGGAAATGTTGGCAATACTCCATGCACTTAAGAAATGGCGACCCTACCTAATGGGAAGACACTTCAAGGTAAAAACGGATCATGATAGCCTTAAATACTTTTTAGAACAAAGATTATCCTCTGAAGAGCAACAAAAGTGGGTCACAAAGATGTTTGGTTATGACTTTGAAATCATCTACAAAAAAGGAAAGCAAAATGTGGTGGCAGATGCACTCTCAAGAAAGGATGAGGATGTGGAAGCATTGTTGTGTGCCATTTCTATTATCCAACCAGATTGGATAAACGAAGCAAGGGAGGAATGGAAGAATGACGAAGAAGTGTGGGCACTTATTCGAAAGCTACAACAAGATTCCAGTACGTCTGATACATTTAGCTGGCAAAATGATTCGTTATGGTACAAAGATCGCTTATACCTCTGTAAGAATTCCCAGCTAAAACAAAAGATTCTTATGGAATTGCACACTTCTCCCTTAGGAGGGCACTCAGGATTTTTAAAAACTTACCACAGGGTTAAGAAGGAATTTTTTTGGGATGGCCTTAAATCAGATATTCAAAAGTTTGTGGCGGAATGTTTGGTTTGCCAACAAAATAAAGTTGAAACAATTAAGACACCGGGTCTATTACAACCTTTATCCATTCCAAGCCAACGTTGGGAGGAGGTTTCAATGGATTTTATCACAGGTTTACCCAAGTCTGAGGGAAAGAGTGTCATCATGGTGGTAGTTGACAGACTTACCAAGTATGCACACTTTTGTGCATTATCACATCCATTTAAAGCCAGTACAGTTTCTACTGCATTTATGGAAACAATTCAAAAGCTACATGGAAACCCAAAGATTATTGTAAGTGACAGAGATCCCATTTTCACTGGAAATTTTTGGACAGAATTATTTTCTTGTCTTGGTACTCAGTTAGCTCATAGGTCATCTTATCATCCTCAATCTGATGGGCAAACTGAGATAGTAAACAAATGTTTGGAAGGATATCTTCGTTGCTTTGTATCTGATAAACAGACACAATGGGTCAAATGGTTGCCTCTAGCTGAATGGTGGTATAACACTTCCTTCCATACAGCAACAAAAATGACCCCATTTATGGCACTTTATGGGTATCAACCACCATCCATCACATCATATTTAAGAGAAAATTCTAAGGTTCAGGCAGTGGAACATCACATCGAACATCAACAACAAGTCCTCCAACTCTTAAAGGATAACCTCGTGTTGGCACAAAATAGAATGAAACAACAGGCAGATCAACATCGCAGTGAAAGAAGTTTTGATGTAGGTGATTGGGTATTCCTACGGCTACAACCATATAAGCAAATGTCCCTCAAGCAAGCTAAGAAGGATAATAAATTATCACCAAAGTATTATGGTCCGTACAAGGTGTTGCAAAAGATTGGTACTATGGCATACAAATTGGAGCTTCCTGCAGCTTCTCGATTGCACCCAGTTTTCCATGTTTCATGTTTAAAGAATGTTATAGGCGACAAGCTCCCAGTTCAAACAATATTGCCAGAACTTGATGAGGAAGGAAAGATTATATTGGAACCGGAAGCAGTCACAGAAACAAGAACTCGACAGCTACGGAATCGTTCAATTTCAGAGTATCTTATCAAGTGGAAGAACTTATCCGCTGAAGATTCCACATGGGAGGATGAGAATTTTATGCAGAAGTATCTAGAACTACTCAAGCGTTGAGGACAACACTTTTTTGAAGGAGAGGGGCATGTTGGGTCCCTATAATACTAGTGATTACCCCAATACTATTGTAGTTATACCCCTTATTAACATTGTTGTGCCCCTATTACCCCCATATTGTTACTACTGTGCCCCATAGAATCCCTCTATTATTATTTTTGTGGCTTTATATTATTATTGTTAGGTCGGCTGGATTATATTGTGACTCCTTAGACTCCTATATATAGAAAGGAGGTTTTGTCATTTGAATCATCCAAGAATTGTTCATTTATGTAATGTAAAGGAGGTTGCCCCCTTGAAGAGGCTGAATTCTAAGGCGTTGATCTATCTTTTCTATCTTTTCTTGAGTTGGTTTCATAACATTGTGACATTCCTAGACTTATGAATTACTTTTAACATTTTTTTCTTACTATTTACGAATCAGTGAACTAGTGACAATTAGCTAATATGTTATGATTAATACGAATTAGTAGTTAAGATTTTTATGAAAATTTACACTCTTTGATGGAAGAGTGGAGAGATTACAGATAAACCTCGATAACTGTAAATTTCACAGGACAGTTATCAATTAAGGTAGTTACCCCCTCATCTGCTCTTTCTCCCTCAAGAAAAGGGAAGGGAGAAGAGGGAGGGGGAAGGGCGGTGTTGGAAAAGGAGGGAAAAGTTTCCTGTAGCTGAATAGGAGTTCAGTAGGAAAACTTGAGTTTAGCTTTCCTAGTAAAAGGAAGTGAGTTATCGGCTGGACTTGGGTTCCTAAGGCCGAAACCATTATATTGCTACCTTAAGAAACTGCTCAAAAGAAACTAAGGAACTTGGGGGGAGAACATTAGATATAATTTCCAATTTCTCATTGGTAGGGTGGAGAGGTTTCATTTGTAAGAAATCGCTCTTCATTATCAGATAAGTGATGCAAATCAAATCTATTATGTTATGACTATAAAACTGATTGTAATACATGTCTAATATATCATATTATGACTGTAGAATCAGTTATAATGCAATTCTAATCTGTACATATCACACACACACACACACATATATATAATCTTTTATCTTTGTGGATTTTATGTGTGTTACAATGTGCTTTAGAAAATTCATCAATTACGCGTGAATTATGAAACTGATCATCGTGGGCATGTGGGCATATGTGTAACATGTTCATATTTTCATAGTAAAAAATTACCACGTTCCAGAATCACAGTCGATCAGGTTATCTAATAGGCTCTGCATTTTTGTATTGATTTTTCAATACAATGGGCGTGGTGATATGCAGCGTGAGGACACTATATTTTTTGAGGATGTCGTTTAATTTTTTTGATGGTTTGGTAGTGAATTTTGGTCCGGTTTAGGGTTTAGTGGTCCAATTTTTAGCCAGACTATTTACATTTGAAATCTATTTTATTTACACTGAAGAGCTACTCCATTTACACCTAAAAGCTACTCCAAAAACCATTACTTCAATGGAAAAAAATATCTACCCTAATTTCAATCTCTATTAAAACCATAGTTACCAAATTCGGTCGTACTGCCGAAAAAAATTCGAAAATTAGTTGGTTCGATTCGATTTGCGAATTAATTCGAAAATTCGGGTTTGATTCGGTGCACGGAATATTACATTCATGGATTAAGAATCCACGCCTCTGACGAGAATGGGAAAGTCAAGGAATTACCGCTGACATTGCTTTTGAGAAAAAAACATTATACTCTTAGACTGGTTCTCAGACCACACTTTCATAACTTCTTTTTTTCAAAAAGAAAAAGCTATATAGTGTTATATTAAGTCTGAATAATCAGTTCCAGATTGTACATATTATGCATATAAGAAAAGCATCGGACAAAAACCAGAGGAGAGCTTCTTCTGTGCAGATTGCCAAAAAACTCGGAGATACACACATGCAAGGGACACCAGCGCCAGCTGGGAGAAGAATCAGTGATAGATGAAGCCATACATATTCCGACAGATACAGGTAAGTCAAAAATCAAAATGGAGAAGCCAGAGATAGATCATAAGGACAGATAGAAGGAGAATTAAAAACCCGGAATGCAGAAGTCCTGAATGGAAAAGGACTCCTCGCCAGCAGAAACCTTCAATGACCATGAGCCTGTTCCGAGATGAAGGCCCTCCTTTGACAAGCAATCCGCTTTCTGGTTCCTGGCTCGGTAGACGTGCTGAATGGAGCTCCCTCCCATTTGACCCCAAAAAAACATAATTCTATCCATCCAGCATGTGAGGTGAGGGCACCTGATGAGGCTTTTGCCATTGACATGATCGACCATAGATTTTGAGTCCCCAAAGATTGAGATAGGATGGATGTCAAAGAAAATACAGAAAGCGAGAAGACCTGCGAGTGCCTTTGCCTCCGCCAAGCTGTTTGTACCCTTACCTGCATTCTAGGACAGGTTGTGTTATCACTCAGAACTATAGTTCATGTATATAAGGTTGTCCATAAGTTTCATATAAAGGTTTTAAGTCTTGTGAATAGGTTTATTGGTGTATGTCAATTTGAAATTTGAATTTCAAAAGGTATTGATGTGAATTCGTGTAAAGAAAAGATCATTGGATAGCCTCCATCATTGTTAGTTAAAGCCTGTCATGTCATTAGTACTTTGCGCAGTTTCGCAGCGCATGTTTGTTTGGTCCATTTAGCTGCGCAATGATGATTCTGTCTTTTCGCAGCGTACTGTCAGCAGCCATTTCGTAGCGCGTTTTGTTAAATTTGAACTGTCCGCGCTACGAAATCGGGGTTTCGGGGTGTTTGTAGCGTTTTCTCTTGCAATGTCAAATTCGGGACGGGTGAGTCATAGGTCCGGTCATGTTTGTCAGTTTACGTCCTCTCCAGGTCTTGATAAACCATCATTCCGCCATAAGGTCCAGAGTCATGCATTTGAGTGTCAGTTTAAGGGATTTTACAAGGGATGGTTATATCATAATGGGTTTTTCATAATGTGTAAACATGTTTGCTGTATGAGAAGCCCAAGTTCTTATTTAAAGGGACCATTGCAAGCGAGCCTGCACTCCAAAGCCGAAGTTTGTTTTCGTGCTACAAGCTACCATTAGTTTCCTGTGTGAAAATATTCAAAGCAAGATGGAAAGGAGGGAACACCGATCCGGTAAGTGTGTGAGGACAGAGCCGGAGGGGTTAGATGTTACTCTCAGGGATGAAGGTGTAGCAAGAGCCTTTCGAAATGCTGGCTGCTGGCGGTTTTGCGAAAAATTGAAGGGAGGACATGCAGAGGTGACGAAGGCTTTCGCATTAAATTTCACTGGACTGAATTCGAAGGTGGCAATGTTAGAGTTTCCGGTGTCTCCTGAAGTTATTTCCACTGTCACTGAAATTCCGAGGGGTGGCCAAGAATGGTTCAAAAACTTCAAGTTCGACATGAGTCCCTGTAAAGAGTTTTTGAAGGAACCTTATGTAGATGAAGACCTCACCAAAGCGGTGCCAAGGAGTTATATAAAAGAGAATTATGCTACGCTCCTCACATGCATCCAGAAATACCTGACATGCGAGGGTAGGTACAATAAAGTTTACTCCTACCACTTCAAACTTCTGTTACATTTCACAGGTAAGGTTTCAATAGACATACCTTTCTATTTGTTCAGGAGCATTAGCAAAATGTGTGATAAAATTCAGTTAAAGAAAGATAGTTGTGAAACATCCCTTTTTCATCATGGTCTAGTAAAGTTGCTGGTGTTGGATAGTTTACAAAAAATTGGTAGAGATTGGGATTCATTTGTGTTTATGGCCGGCTTCCCAAGCAAAACAGGCCTCACTCCATTGCCTGTGAGAGAAAGGGAAGAAAGGAGTGAAGAACCCACTTTGGCTGAACTTAGAAGAGAAGTGACAGACCATAAGCAGCCTAAAACTAAATCAAGGAAATCAGAAAAGTTTGTGGCAGCTAAAGAGACACCTGAAGCATCAGTGAAGAAAACTCCTAAGTCATCTAGAGTATCAGAAAAGGAAACTCCTAAGTCATCATCTAAGGAAACACCTCAGTCATCAAAGCAGAAGATTCAGAAAAAGAAGGATGAAACTAAATCAAGTGAAGTTGAAAAGATTTCAAGGGTGAGAACCAGAGGTCAACTAAACAAGGAGAAAGGAAAGTCAGTTACTGTGGAAGAAAGTCCTATTTCAAAAGGTAGTTTAAATGACTTACTTGAAGCCATTGAACTAGAGCAAGATCAGCCAGTACAAATTGAACCACTAGAATTTGAGCAAGATCACTCGGGGCAGCCAATGCATATTGACCTCACTCAGTCCTCACCTGAAAGTTCTAAAAAATCAAGGGCTTCTAAAAGGTTGAAATTTGAAAAGCCAAGTAAAGAATATGCTTTTAAGCCACGCAGACCAGTTACAAGAAGGCAAATCAAAGAAGTGGAGAAAGCGCAGAAAGAGAAGGCACCATTAGAAGTGCCTAGGACAGAGGTACTTGAGGTTTTCACCGGAATAGTTCAAGCAGCCAAAAGCAAGAACAAGAATAATAAGGTTATCATCAGTCAAAGTGGAAATGTTATTGCTATCAAGAAACAAGCTGGAGCAACAAAGGAAGAAATACCTCAGATTAAAAATGTTTCTAAGGAAAGGGCAGTAAGATATACAAATTATAAAAAGGTTGTAATGAAAGGCAGAACAAGTTTGATTAGCCAAACTGATTCAGTATCAGATGCATATGTGTGGACAGTGCCAGATCTGAAGCAGGCAAAAATCATGAAACAAATGAATACAAGCTTAAGAGCAGAAAACAAGGTGTTAAAGGAAGAAGTTAGCAGCTTGAAAAGGAAGCTAGGCAAACTAGCTAATTGATCCAAGGGGAAATTTGCCTTCCAGATTTTGGTAAATTTTGGTTGTCATCATTTTGAAACTTTTTGAAGTCCTTACACCTGTGTAAAATAGCTGAAGAGATCACAGAGTTAAGTCATTGTTGCTTTAAGGTTCATATGCTTAATTTTGATTACCTACAGCAGTTTCGTAGCGCGCTACGAAACTGCTGTAGATGACTGTTTATATGAAAAATTTGAGATTGATGCTGAGGTCAGCGAATCTTAAAGGGATGACTCGAGGCTAGCATGGAGATTATATAAAGCCATTCAGATGTTTAAAAAGGTGCCAGGTGTAAGTATTTAAGGAAAAGGTGAAATTTTGTCTTTTGTTAAAGTTTTCACTTTATATCCAAATTTTTAGGGTTCTGGTAGGGTTGCCGAGGTGTTGAGTGGTACACCTGTTCAGTTTATGAGATGGCCAGATCATAAGGTTTCTTCCATCATACGTGACTATTAGAGGATTAAATGGCTTGAAGCATAATCTTAAATACATGAACACTAGTGGGAGGCAGAGACCGTGAACATAGGGCACAGATTCTTATCAGTTGATGAATCATCCATATATCAGGCATCCGAAGCTGCCCATTCAGTGAATGTTCTTCCAGCTTGGCTTGGCTATTATTGAAGTGCTACAGGTGTCAAATTTCAAGAACGCATCAATGCACACGAGGAGATAGACTTGAAGTTTCAATGGGAATGGAACCCTCTGTTTTCGCAGCACAATACCTTTGTAATTAATTAGTTTGTTTAAGATATAGATAAGATAATTAATGATAGAATTCCGAGCTCCCTTCATGCTTGTTGAGGAGTCTCAGGTAGTAGTATTTTGGTTTGCTATATATAGAAATGACTCTGATGTAAAAAAGGTTGGACATTTTATACAAAAACAGAGTTATTTGGGCCATTGTAAGACTTGTGACAGTAATAATAAAACAATGTTGATTTCTTCTCAAGATTCTCGATGGATTATTGTGTTCAAATATAATGGTGGTGTTTTATATTATATGTTCTTTTACAGCCTTGTTATAGTACAATCACTCAGAATTCATATCTTATGCTCTGACTTCCTGTGTATTTGGCAAGCTGTGGTTTTTATGGAATATGTTTGGACATTTAATGCAAAGAGCCTTGACTTCCATGAAATGACTATGTTTTCTTGTTTACTTAGTGTATGAGACTCCATAGCCCAATGAAGACCAGTTTGATATGTATCCAACCAGCTTTTGCTTTCATGAATGAGTAAAGAGTTAGCCATCTGTTGTAGTGAAGGATTTTTATTAAGAGTTTGTGAGAGAGCCCTCTCTGATCAAAGAGGCTAATCTTTGATCTAAAGTTAGGTTGAAAGAGTTACATGAAATCTTGCTTGGTTGCAGCCCTCAGTAGTGATTTTGTGATAACAGGTTGTAATGTAGATTCTCATCCATAATAATGACCACCCCACAGCCGCATGAATTTTGTTGGGCAGCACCGTCAAAAAAGGCCCTCGGGGTCCTGAGGAATCTGTCAGCCCACTTCTGTTGGCATTTTTCAGTTTTGGAAGCTTTTTGGGGACGGAGTCATATATGAGAACTATGTGATGTAATATATCCGAGAGGGGCTCCTTTGCTTCATTGAAGATTTTATTATTCCTCCACCTCCAGGCACACCATAAAGCAATTATAATGATCGATCTCCATGATTCTCTTTGCCTACTCCACCAATCAAAAGCAGCAGGGGTAGAAGCATGTAATAGAAGAGGGAAACCATATAGAAATGCCAGATCCCGCCATATTTGCTGAATAGAGTTGCACTGGAAGAACATGTGAAGATTTGACTCCTCTTCTAATTCACACATTTGGCATCTACTCGGCCCATGCCACTGTCTTTTCCTCAAATTCTCCCAGGACAGATTCTTATTATAAAACACCAGCCATGAGAAGTATATGAATTTGGGTGCGCAACCTATTTTCCAAAACGCTGATGGGAAAGAGGGATAAGAGAGCATAGGCTTTGAGCCAATCATATCAGCATATATATCCTTTACGCATACCTGAATATTAGCATTTGACAGATTCCAGACCAAGAAGTCCTGTGGCATGGATCTGATAAAACCGCAGCTTCTCAGAACGTTCCTGATCGAGTCCCATTGGCTCGACAGTGACTCCGGCAAAACCAGCTCAGCGGCCGATTTCCATATAGGAAGGGGGCCTTGCCAACCTGAAATCAACTTATCCCATGTGAAGAAGCCTTTGCCGTGGAGGAAAAATAGAATCCTGTCGGGGATTGATATGATCTCATGCCCACTCATGATGGGATCAATTCCGATGAGGATTCTATTGCCGGACTGAAAGCACCATTTCAGGTTCCTTATAAAATACTTCTCTATTTTGCGAAGACTGGTCCAGATGGCAGAGCCGCACTTAACCCCAATCCTTCCTAAACGGAACCAGTATTCTATTCCTTTTCCTCTCATATATTTCATCTTAATGGTATGGCTCCAAGGTCCTGCCCCGTAGATCCCCCTCCACAAGGATTTGCACAGGAGTGCCTTTCCGAAGGTCCTCAAGTCCAATAAGCCCCAACCACCAGAAGTCTTTGGTCTGGAAATCTTCTCCAAAGAGGCGAGATGATATTTTCCTTGAGCTGAATTGCCACCCCATATGAAATTTGCAGTGATCTTGTTCATTTTCTGTATGATGCTCGCCGGGAGGAAGAAAATGTGGGCCCAATATACAGCAAGTTGCAAGAGTACTGCTCGAGTTAGGACTATTCTTCCAGCCAGAGATAGACATTTATATTCCCAGGCGGATAGCTTTTTATAATATCTATCAATGAGCCACTTCCAGTCGTCTTTGGAATAACCCTTTGCCTTTAGGTGGAAACCCAAATATTTTACTCCATTCCTGATAGACCTTATACCGACTCCAAACAACTCAGAAATCCATTCCACCAATTCCATATTGGCATCGTTGTGGTATAGAATTGATTTGGACTTGTTAATTTGTAAACCAGTGGCCCTTTGAAACCTGTATAGAATGTTGTATAGACATCTTCACGTAATCCTCTCACAGAGTGAAAGCCGAGAGTAGAGCAGCAGTGAAACCTCCAGCGAACCCAGACCAGAACCACGGTGCCGGGGATGTGTGAGAACAGGATAGGTGATAAGGCGAGCAGAAGGGACGTCCCTGCGCTAGAGCGCGCAGGGGAAGAGGAGAGCTGGCCAAACTTTCACACTGCTTGCAGAGATGAAACTTATAGCTGCTGCTAGGGAACGAGGCTTGATAGTGGAAGAGTGAGAAGTGTCATTCCATCGGATGGCATGGAGGGGGAGAGCCCTATCCTGGCAGGTGGCGAGCACAAAAAGCTCGAGACGTGCATGAGCTATCAGCAGAGTTTTGGAGTAAGAAAACGTGTAGGTTGAGATCGTGAGCTATCCATGCATTGGCTCCCGGCGGATCTCCTTTGCACTGATTGGAGACGAGTGTATGAAGGCCATGATGAATGCAAACCAAACCTTTGATCAACACCTTGTCCAAATAACTTTTTACATGCAATCAATGAGTGGTTTAATGAGTTAATGTTATTGTACATTTCTAATCGAGATTCTAGTTTCCAATTTACAGTTCAAAACTTTTTTCAGATTTAGGAAATAGCATAAGAATATGGTTACTAAATGATAATGTTACCTGTCAGTTTATGCAATAAGGAATTTACAATAAATTTAGCAAGTTTTTAATGAAATATGTAAAAATCTATAATTTTTACGATCATTATGGTTTATAGAGTAAAAGCAAAAAATATATATTGTATATATAATTTGTAAATTTGTAGATTTATTAAATTTAAACAAATATATTTTAAAAATAGAAATATTGCATGAATTATATGTAAAAAGCAGAAATACTGCCTGAATTATATTAGTAAATGGATTTTCTTTTAAAGTGGATTTTCAGATTTTGATTAAGTATTAGTAAGTATTAAGTATTAAATTATACAGATTAACATTTTGTATTATACTAAATAATAGATGTTGTTACAATACCTTATAAATTAGAGGTGAGTTTGGTTTGAAAAATAAATAATTAGCATTTGATAATATAAGCGTATATTTTTAAAGACTGTTTGCACACACTTAATATACCATTTCATTATGAACATAAAATACTTAATAATGTGGAATTTATGTGGTTCATTGTAATATATTATTTCTTGAAAATTCACTCTATATTAAATGTCATAATTTGTGGTGCAAGTGGGTGACTGAATCAATACAAAAATTCTTAAAACTTATTATTTTACTTGCTATTTTAAATATAAAACTAAGCTAATTGGTTCAATATATAATTTTATTTGCAACATTTATAATTGAAACAATTTTAAAAGAGTTTTTGTTGTTTTCAATGTTATGATTGTATGTTTAAATTATTTAAAATATTGGAATAAGAAGTATATTGTACTGCCGATTTTTTCCCGTATTAAATTTTGAGCAACTAAATTTTTTTCGTATCGAATCGAATTCGAATTTAAACTTGATAACTATGATTAAAACCACTACGCTCTTGCACTTGAAAGAGGACTCCCCTCTACACATAGAAGACGGCCCTCGAATAATATTTCCAACGTAACCTACTTCCATAAGATTTATATTTGGCTCGCCTGAAATTCCAGAATTACTTTGATGACATAGGTTTGAAAATCCAGACCAGCTTGATAGTCATTTTCCTGACCAAAGAGGTAAAATCTTAAATTAATGTACCTGTGAGTAATCCGTCCAATACTAAGTCTTTTCCTTTTCTATAATGAAAAAAATTATGTAATTCACTATTATGGTCAGTCATTATTATCCACTCTGCAATTCACTTTTTCCTATTGTAATGGTGTATATACTTATATATATCATCAACTAAATTTACTAATATAGTTGTGTATATATATTAACTAAATTTGTTAATATAGTTGTGCAAGAGTGTATAACAATATTTAAAATTTATCATATTAGAAATTACAATATTATGGTTATATTGTTTATAGTCCAGGATTTAATATATATAGAGTTTATATATATCAAAATTTATAATATAGGGTTTAATATAAGATATATAATATTAGGTTATAATAATAAATTTTATAATATTAAGTTTAAAATTAAAGTGTATAATTTTTGGGTTTATAATTTAAGATTTATGTTTTATAATATTAAAATTTAATTTTAAGTTTTAATATTATAGTTTATAATATTAAGACGACCATATTAATAATTACTATGTCTATACAAAACATTTATACATTTTTATATTAAAATCCAATACTATAAATCCTAATATTAAAATCTAACATTTTAAAATTTAATATCAAACCTTAATACTATAAAATATAAATCATAATATTATAAATTATAATATTAAACTCAATATTATAAGTTCTATAATATTAAAAAGAATATATCATAAACCATAATGTTATACATTTTAATATTAAACCCAATATAATAAACTCATAAATCATAATATTATAAATTTTAATATTAAATTCAATATAATATACTCATTAAACTTTAATATTAAACTATTATTATAATATTAAAGTTTGTAAATTCTATTTGTGGTTAATATAGGTTTATGAGTGTGGTTAATGTATGCTTTTTCTAGCAAGAAAAAGATATCATATTTATATTGATGTGTATAAACAAGTACTTCTGTCCAAATATCATATACATCTTGGCATCTCCTCCATATAAAAACATATACATCAGTGCATCTCCTCTAAATAGTTCTTATCCACATGATATGTAGACATCTCATTATCATAAAACAGGAAATATAGTAAGGAAAAGGATCTTGATGCCATATGAAAGAACACATAAAAAGTGTCGTAACCAAATTACAAAAAACCAAAAAAATTAAAACAGTCCATAATATCCAACATATACATAATGCGAAAATATAAAATATATGTCCCATCCCCATATCCATTGTCATGTTGCAGAGTCTTAATTCTATATGCAATCCATTATTCCCTTCTTTGACATCCTGTCCATAGTATCCATTAGTTCCTTCTTTGGCAACATATCAGCATTCTAATTGTATTCCTTTCTAATGTGTTGAATAGAGTAATCACTATGAGAGCCCTATAAAGACCAAATACGATTGAGTGATATTGTTATTCCCCAATATATGTTCAATAATAACCTTTGAGTCACCAAATATGTGAATACTGGGAATGTCCAAAAAAGTAGCAAAATATAGCAATCCCTATATAGCAATAATCTCAGCGGTCATGTTTGTTCCCAGGCTCGCGTGCCAATAGACCCAGTACTCCTACTCCTCTCAAATCCTGAGCGAGAAACCACAACCACAAACATCCCTTTGTGCTGCCCCATTAAAATAAGCAGGGATGGACCCATTACTCCTACTCCTCTAAAATCCTAAGCCAGAAACCACAACCACAAACATCTCTTTGTGCTGCCCCATCAAAATAAGAAGCATGATATATATCACCAGGCCTTAGCATCTTTTTATCAGTAGCCATGGTATCTTTTTTGTGATTTTTTTGTTGAATAATACCAATGTTCTCTGAAATTTTCAAATATAATTTTGTTGGACCATCTCCTTATACTATTTTATTTGCACCACCAGCCCAAATAATCTGAGATGTATGAGAATTTTTTTGTGGGGGAAGGAAATCAATATACTAGGTAAGGAGGAGTATTAACATATTTACAAGTATAATAGATTTAAAAAGGAAATTGCTGGAGTGAAGCCGGAATGCTACGCGTCGTCTCCCATGGAACCTCCCCACCGCATCCACAACCAATCCATGCTCTGCAAGTATAGTGACCGTCGACTCCACTGACCACTTGTCGCTCATGCGCATCTGGTGTTTCGCCTACAAGAAGACTCCACCACCCTCACATGCAGGGTTTGCCCCTCTGAGCAAAGAACGTCGTCAAAGCACTCTTTCCACCCGGCAGGTTTTGCCCGGACCTTTGCACAACCAGCTTCTGCTTTCGCTCGAACCATGCCACCTGCAGCTCCTTTTCTGAATTCATAAGTTGTCTCTTCCAACATTCTTCCTGTCTTTGCTCAGAATCCTCGCCCTGGGCCAGTTTACGAACCGTCTTCCTTTCACATGTTTCCTTTTCCCTGGCCTTTCTGCTGAATGGTTTTTTCTGGTTCATGGTGAATGTGCGGTTCGTGCATATGGGTTTCTGCTCCAGGTATGTCTTTACAAAACGATTGCTTGCATTATTATGTTTTCTGCTTTCACAGGAATATGTTATAATTTCCTCAAAGTTTATGCTTTTGATGGTGATTTGTCTAGCTATTATACATAGATTCTAGCTCCCTCCCAACTTTCGCCAGAAGGATGTTAAAATCTTTCTTCTGCAAGCTACGCAACCATTTCATCCTTTACAAGCCCTGCAATGATATCCTTTTTAAAATTGGCTATTGGTGGTGTATTGTAAAAGTTTACTGCTGTTGCATCCTTTGTGATGAACAGCCTGAGTAATCTTTTGCTCTCCACAGTCTTTCGATCATTGAACTCATCCTCTGCAAGCTTCCTTGAAGCGAATCGAACTAGGGTCCCCTGAAAATCTCTCCGGTTGTTTTCCCGGCCATTTCGTCATTCCGGTGACTGCATGCATCCAGGCATTACTCTCTGCATCTACCATTTGTCCGATAGATCCGTTTCAGGATTTCGAATTTCCTCCGTACATCGAAGTCCGTACCTCTGATCCTTTCTCCTATTTCACTTGCTGGAACATTTAATTTCACTATAGGTTGAATTTGCAAGGTGGTTGAGTCTTGTCAGAACCTTCGATTTAACCCATTTTTATAATTTATCCATCGTACTTCTTTCTCGTTTGCACCCCATTTGGCGGTGCATGGAGGAGGCTTACAACTCCATTGCATCAGAGGACCTCATCAATGCCACCGTTAATGCGGAGAATGCGTGGTCGTCTGCCACCCTGGCAACCATGAACAGTCTGCTTGTCAATCCATCTATGCCTAAAATGATACCACGTTTCAAGAATATGGATCGCGGGCCCAAAAGGCAGCACAAGGCCGCGAATACTTCCTCCCCTCCACATGCGCTCCGGATCGACATTGCTCAGCTGGATGAAAGACTAGAAAGTCTTCAACAAAACGCACTTGTTGGGAAATGGCATTTTCCCGAATTGTCCGACGCCGAAATGAGGACCTGGCTAGCCAAATATTGGAAACCGGTCATTGGATATGTTCTGGTTATTTCTAGTCTCATGTGTGACTGGTATTGCTTTCACTTCCTAACGGCTGAAGATGCAAGATCAATCCTTTGTCGGCCTTGGGTTTATAAGCGCAGCTTCCTTGCCTTGCACAAGTGGTACATGGGATTTAATCCTCTGAAAAACACCCCGGTTAACAACTTAATCTGGGTCAAATGCCCTAATCTTCCTTTGGAACTATGGTCTCCGGAATCCCTTGAGATGATTGGCAATGCAATTGGCCAATTTATTTATGTTGACCCCTGGTGTCTAGGTGAACGAGATAAGCGAATTGCCTGGATTCTTATCCAGAGATCATATAAGGGGGGATTCCCGGACCATATTGAAATCAGTTGGAAGGATCAATCCATCTCCCAAAGATTGGATTTTTGGGGAATCCCTTTCCGTTGTGCTGCTTGCAAAAAGACAGGTCATCTGGTAAAAAATTGTCCCAGCGCAAAATTATATGAGAATAGGAGAGGCCTCAGGAAATATTTCTTAAATGGCAGTCAATCGTCACCTACTACCCCTGTGAAATCTCGGGCCCATAGCAATCCATCCTCTCCCCTCCGCCCTACACATGATCCTCCCACTGTCATGCATACCCCTCCTTTCACCGAACCCATTGATGACCCCCTTGTTCCTTCACCGCAGCCAGTGGATCCAAAGAACTTCATCCCCATCCCTCAATATGTACCATCGCCCACAAACGACTTTTCTGTTGGATCTATCCCTATTCCCATCTCCTCTTCGTCCCCGCGCCCCAGGCAAGACGCAATCAAAGGGAAGAGGAAACGGCATTCTGTTGGTCCCACCCCTCCAAACTCCCCTTTCTCCTCCCCTGTCAATCTCTTTGACAACGATCTTGACCTGTTACAAACCAGGGCTTCTCTTCAGCTTGAACCCCTCACGATCCACAAACCTGGGCCATGCTTGCCTGTGATCAGTCCGGAATTGGCCAAAAATATTACGGTCCGGAGGAAGGGCCGGGGAAGCTCTCGTCACTTCAGAGGCAGAACCATTGTATCAAATGAAGGAATCCGAAATTTATCTCTTGTTGAGGTCCCAGTTCTTGATGATTCGACTTCACAGCCCCTTAGAGCATGCAAGGCTGCCAAATCTCCAAAATGATCCCTGTTTTATCCTTCAACATTTGCGGTCTTGGCATGGACCCAAAATTCATCACGCTAAAGAGTTTCTTTTTCCATTCCAGGGCCTCAATTATTCTAATACAGGAAACGATGCATGGAAAGGAGGACTCTCTGTCATATTTTCGCAGGATGCTGCCCTCCTGGCACATGGCTGCTACAGAGGCGACCGGGCTTTCGAGAGGCATGATTTCCCTTTGGGATCCGTCAAAGGTCAAGGCAAAGGCTTACAAATGCTTTGCTGGAATTCTAATATCAGTATCAATTCGTGGAATTGATTTTCCTATCAACATTCTCAATCTATATGCCCCGTATAAATCCCGTATATCTTTCTGGAACAGGGTTTTTGCATCTGACCTTTTCAATTTGAACAACCTAATCATCGCGGGAGATTCAAATTCTATTTTATATTCAAACGAGGTTTGGGGGAAGGGCAAGATAAACAATGCCTTGGCGGACCTCATCAACTCCGAATTGATAAACAGGAACATGGTTGACATCACTCCTGTCAGGAACAGGCCGACATGGTCCAATGGTAGAGTTGGTGATGCCTACATTGCCAAACGGTTGGACAGGGTGTTCGTCCATTTCAGCCTCATTGACAAATTAGGCCTACCAAAGCTGTCTGTGGAGAATGTCATGATCTCTGATCACTTCCCCATTCTCTTATCGTGGCCTGACAAGATCTTCAGAAGAGAACAATGTAAACTTTGAAACGGGAACTGATACTGTTACTCGTTTTGTAGAGGTGGCAAAAAAATGACCCGATTTTCAAAAGTGTTGATGCAGAATACACATGTTTTTTTTAGAACATGGTTTTTGGAACTTTAATTTTTTTCATGTGCATTAAGTTTTAGAATGGTAGTGAATGGTAGTGATTTTCATCCTGATTTTAAAAAGTGAGTATTCTGCATCACACCCTTTTTTTAAAAGACCTATTTTTTGAAAGACCGTTTTTTTAAAAGACCTAGTGTGTGAAATGTAAAAAATTATTTTCTAAATTTGATAGTTTTTGAAGTCGTCATTGTATTCATATTTTCTTGTTCTCTATCTTAATTTTTTTTTTTTTTAGTGGGGTTTTTATTGTTTTGCGTTTTTAAATTAGAAAGTCGATAGTTTGAATTTTAGATAATCTACATATTTATACATCCTTAATTAATTTTTCAATCCACATGAAATAATTGTTTCTAAAAAACAACATTTTTTAACAATGGACATAAAAATAACCATTTTTAACATAAATATAACAAAAAAACTAAACGTTTTGATAATTTTTTGCTAGAATTAACATGTCAAAATCACAATTTTTATACAAAAATATTAACTAAAAATGGTCAAATAATAGTTTTTTTATGAATTTCATGTCAAAAAAATAATAATAACAACTTTTTTTTTCAAAAAATAATAATTAAATTAAAAATCAATGCGAAAATCACAGTTGTGCTCTCCTCCGCCCACCCCTCCACTGCCACCGCTCCCTCCCCGCCCACCCCGCCCCCCCTCCACCGCCACCCCGCCCAATCTAGTAAAAATAGTCCAATCTATTAAATTATTTCTAGGAATATCCTACTAAAAATACACTTGAATATCAAGCATCAAATACATAGCAATGAAAGATTCCAACTCTCCCAACCTCTATTCTCTCCTATAACCATCTAGGCTACTCTATGCTCACCATAAATCTCCTTGCTCTCTTAGATAAGCATCCAATGCTTCAATACTCTTCCTTAACACCACTTTTTGTCTTAGTTCCACAACCAACCCCAAATAATGTGTCCTCAATATAGGCATCCTCAAGTAAAGTGCTTATCCTCCCCTGTATTCCATGTGGTTTGGGTGTAGACTTAATGTAAATATTTCTCATTCTTGTAAACAAATAAAAAAATATTAAGGTGCCCATATTCAAAATTAATCATATATACACGCATACAACATGCAATTTCTCATATTTCCATAACGTAAAATGACATTAAATTTAACACATAATACTTATTTTAAATATATCAACTCACCGGAAAGACTTTACCTTAAAACCAACGTTTAGATAGACAAAAATGTTGTACGGCTTATTTAAAAACTTATAAACTATCACAATCTTACGAAATAAAATTGATAAAATAATACAAAACATATTTTTTTAATAAAATATTAAAATTAAGATTATTAAAAAAAGATACTGTCATGCTATGTATATCCTCCACTATTTCCATGCTATGTATGCTGTCATGTCATGTTATTTTTAAAAATTGACATCTTAATTTAATTAGATTTCAAATTTATTATTTTTCTTTGAATTATGTTTGGATGAATAAAACATTTTTTAAATAAATTTTCAATTTATATTGAAAAAAAAGTCAACAATGGTCAATATCATTACGTACGAAACATAATTTAAATAATTATAATAGTGAACTAAATTAAAATCATAAACATTAACATCAAGCAGTGTATCTTTCAAAAAATGTATCGGTTGGGATAGTTGGTGGAAAAAAAGCCAAACAAAACATTTTGAACATCTCCGTGTAATGAAACAGCAAGAATTATCGACAGTAACAAATTACAAAGTAAATACATACCTTCATTTACATTGGTAATGGAAATTGGCTTGGCTCGTAAATAACTGACCGTTCGCTGACTGTTTTGAAATTTGCACTAGTTCGTAAATGGTGCCCAGCAAAGATAAAACATGTCAACTCTTCTTTTTCCTTCTGCAATACGGTGTGTAAGTCCATGTCGCCCACAACGCCTAGTCTAACTCTTCTATATTATATATGCGTATGGGGGTTATTCTTATTCAAAATTTGATAAGAGTGAGCTAGAATTATAATCTGCTGATTATTTTGTTAAAATTGCAAGTTAGAATTATAATCGGTTAATTATTTTGTTGACATTGTAAGTTTTAATTATATTTAGTTAATGATCGGTTAAGATTATAACTTGAGATTATAATTTATAATGAGATTATAGTTCATAATTTGAATTTCTCATTTTTAAAAACTACGCTTGTGCAAATTAAAAATTACACTCTCCAAAATTTATATGACAAAATTCAATCGAACAAAAACTCAATTACAAAACAGTTAAACAGCACCATTTTTATTTACGCCCATACCCATAGACAATACTGAACAGAATAAACAGATCGTGACGGATTTAATTAAAAAAATTCCATATCCGTATTCATTTACAAAGTATAAAAGTAACCGTGTTCATTTTTTGAAGTGCCTTATAAAATAAACCAGGCAGAATTGTTTATTGCACATATGAAACACCAAAACTTTACCCCAGAAACGCATGCAGAATTGTTTATCGCACATATTTTTAAAGACAAGCTCCGCGGGTCGATTCCCGGAATCGACCCGCCGCCGGTCGGGCGGGGCGGGGCGGCCGGGGCGGGGCGGCCCGGGGGTGGCGCTGCATGGATCTATCCATGCAGCGCCACCCCCGGGCCGCCCCGCCCCGCCCGACCGGCGGCGGGTCGATTCCCGGAATCAACCCGCCGCCGGTCGGGCGGGGCGGGGCGGCCCGGGGGTGGCGCTGCGCTTTTTCTTGATCTTTGAAATCATTGGATTGAATGTGTGTTAATGTTATTTCGGTTTAATGCGTGTTAATGTGTTGGATCGAATGATCAAAATCTCTTGGGTTTCTTTGTGGTGCAATATCAGTTTTGCCGAGCGACAGTCTTCTCACGTACGAAGCTCCGACACCCACGCGTACTAGCAAGATGGTTTTCACATTGTTCAAGGATCCATGCCATCCCTTAATTAAGCCCAACTCGCGGGAGAACTTCAGCACCAGAGCATTTGCCAATGAAAATCGACTTGGACCACCGATGGCCGCTGGTTATTTCTATATCAAGATTGAGAATGAACAAAGAAAGAAGAGCATGAACGTAAAATTTCCTGGACAAAATGCAAGCACCAGCTACTCAACAAGTAAGCGGGGAAAAAAGTAGCGGATGTTTTATAGGAGGGTCATGTACCAGCTTGAGTGTCATTTATCTGAAAATCAAATTCATGAGTACGTTGGACCATTTTCTCCGTTTCAAGAACTTTGTGGTTGTCGCATATAATTAATATGCGAAATTGTAACTATTTGTAATTTGGACAATGTTCGAATCAAGCCCCGAAATGAATAAATATGTGTAAGGTTAAATCAAATTATTTTCTTCGGTAAATCTTTTGGTAGCCCATTAGATCAAGAATCTTGGCCAAGATCAAGAATCGAAGCGCGCATCTGTCAAGCAAATTTTACTGCCAATTCTTAATAAAAGACTTCATCACGTTTGATCACTTAATTTTAGTTTTTAAAATAAATTTTGAAGTCTGTCATACATTTGGTGGGTGAAAATTCACATTTCAAATAAAACGATTTGCTCAATTTTAATAAACAAAAAATGCTGCTAACATCATGTTCAAGATACTCGATCTAACAAAATATTTTCAAGATGCAACATAGAACCTAATGTGAAATGCCACTGGATAATGTATGCGTCATAGTGGCAACATCAACAAAAATAGAAGTAAAATAAATGAGCATCTTTAAGTCTATGGCAGCTTCCTCGAATATTAGGGTGCTGTCAATTTTTTGACGATGCTTATTTCTATCTAATTCATGAATATTTTGGTAATTTGCATTCTACTTAAATTCAGAAAAATAAAATAAACATGTACCATGACAATAAGATATTACATCATTTAAAGAGTAAGCTTATGGTTTCTGCCACCTTAAAACACGATTATTAAATTACTTAATTATGTTGCATTATTAAAAATTGGCTAACTAAAAGCTCCCTTGTTTATGATGCATGTGCATGTGATTAAAAAAAATATTTATAGTAAATAAAGTTGGTGACATTGTGTCTCATCACCATCTTGCATAGAAATGAGTGTTCTTTAACCTTTTAAAAATTAGAACCTTAAGAATAACTAAATATATGGACTTATAGAGAAGATATGGACTTTAAAAAAGTTTATATCTAAATATTTTTAAAAAGTATTCTTAACATTTAAAAATCTAAAATGTCAAGAGCAATAGAACATATAAATTTAAAAAAATCTTTCTATTTTTAAAATTGTTTTTAATATTTTGAAAACATTTTTAAAACCCAAGAATAATCATATGAAACATTTGCACTTAAAAAATACCTAAAAAGGTATTCATAACATTTCATAAACCAAAACCTCAAAAATAACTCATATGGAATATATGGCCTTAAGAAAATGCCCATATCTTTTAAAGAGTATAGTTATAAATAATAGTAATTTAAGAGGCTTTTTAAAATGGTTGTAGAGAATCATGCAGTTGAGATTATCATGATAATGATTTTTAAATTTTCTTGTAAGATAAGGAATTAGCTATAAACTTGCAAGCATTTTAGAAAGAAATACCATTATGGAAACTTTTAAGCTCATAACGATGTGATTAATCGGAAAGACTTATATCTACATTATGGATCACAAAAATCTTTGATTTAATCTCACAATCATTATTTGAAAAAAAAAAATTGAAAAAAGATTTACATAGTTTAATATTTTATTGAACTTATGTAACATTGGGGTATTTATATGATTTTTTTGGTTCATCTGACAATTTTTTTGTAGGTAAGGTTGGTTAACACATTCAAGATAGAATTAAAAAAATTATGGAAATATTAACTATACAATTGTTTAAGCTTTTATCCTTGTTAAACATTTAAATAAAGCAAAGTACCACATTTGCATTAACATGTAAGATTATTAATTTGTAACAACAATAGTATCAAAGAAATCACATCTACCCCCGATGGGGGTGTTAATGAAGATATAATGTCTGTTTTAGAGATATAATGTTTGTTTTACTCAGTATACAAATAAAGACTTTTGAATTCATTCAGTGATATAATTTGTTCATAATGTCATGTTTTTTTAATTTTATAGTTAAAAAAATTTCAATTTCTTTTGTATCTAGCATGTTGTGGTTGAAAACATGTTAAATTTATACTTAGGAAAGAAAAATGATATTCTACCAGAAACATTAATGTGTTTTTTCCTTAAAATTTAACTTTGTTTGAGACATAAAAAGCTGGTTTTATTAGCATTTTTTAAAAAGTTTGAAAATTGACCCTAAAAAAAAAAATCATTATTCCAGTATCAACACTTTCGTTCTGAAGCTATATTTTGCAGGAAAATTTCGTAGTCACTGCCATTTTTAAAACAGCCGCAAAATTGACACCTAAAAAAAAAATCATTATTCCAGTATCAACACTTTCATTCTGAAGCTATATTTTGCAGGAAAATTTTGTAGAAAATTTCGTAGTCACTGCCATTTTTAAAACAGCCGCAAAATTTACACCTAAAAAAAAAAACATCGTTCCAGTATACACACTTTTCGTTTTGAGCACTGTTTTTGTGGTTTTTTTGGGGTTTTTGGGCCAGAGTTCCCGTTTTGAGTTTATAGTTCCCGTTTCAAAGTTTACATTGTTAGAGGCTACTCTTTCAAGTTTGATAACAGTCTCCTCCTGAACCCTGTCTTTAATCTTTTTGTTCAGACAGCATGGAAAGAAATAAAGGACCGGGAGAAAACAAAATTCATTTTTTCCTCTTTCAGGGAAAAACTATCCGAGCTCAGGGACTTGGTAAAAAAGTGGCAATTCCAAAGACACCAGGAAGACAGGGCGGACCTAAATCGGGTTCAACAAGAATTGGAGTCCATTATGGAATCCACTGATTTTTCCTCCTGCTCTCTTGAGAGGAAAGCCTGTATCAGAGCTCTGGAGAAGAGAAGTTTCTGCTTATTAAAACAGGACGAAGAAAAATGGAGGCTCAAAAGCCGTGCCACTTGGCTTGAACTAGGTGACAAAAACACAAAATTCTTCCACAAGTTTGCCAATGCTAGAAGAGAGAGGAACTTCATTTGGAAAATCAAGGATGAACAGGGGAATGAGGCTGTCTCGCAGGAGGACATCACTCGGCTCGCGGTAAGTTTTTTCAAAAATCAGTATAGCAGAACAAACGATATTGCTTTCAGTGATATCCGATGGGGGATTGACCCAATGCCTGTGATGTTTGATCACGATATGAATGAGGAAATTTTCCGTCCTGTTGATGAGAATGAACTCCTCAATGCCATGAAATCATTCAAAAAGGACAAAGCCCCCAGACTGGACGGCTGGACTATTGATTTCCTTACTCACTTCTTTGACCTCTTTAAAAAAGATTTGCTAAGCATGGTTCAGGCCTCCAGACTATCTGGTCAAATCCCCAGCCTAACCTCTTCCACTCTCATTGCCCTCATTCCCCAAAAGGATGAGCCTGAATCCTTCTTCGATTTCGCCCTATCTCCCTTTGCAACATCTCTTTCAAGATCATCACAAAAATCATTGCACTTAGAATAAAGGGATCACTGGCCCGGTATCTTTCTCCAAACCAACATGCTTTCCTTAAGGGACGAGACATCCATGATGCTGTGGCCTCCACTCAGGAATGCCTCCATTCCATTGCCGTCAATAACACCAAAGCAGCCATCCTGAAGATTGACCTGCAGCGGGCTTTCGATGTTATCGACTGGGGATATCTTCAATGCCTCCTTGCCAAAATAGGATTATCTCCTGCTGTCATCTGCTGGATTATGGGATGCATTGAAAATGTTAACTATGCAATACTGGTGAATGGACGGCCTTCCCCTTTCTTCAAGGCTGAAAGGGGCCTCCGGCAAGGATGCCCTCTGTCCCCCCTCCTCTTTATCCTTGCTATCGATGCCATGAGTCTTCATATCAATCGTGCTGTGGCACTGAAAGAACTCTTACCGATAAGGATCTGCAAGAACATCAATATGTCGCACAACCTCTTTGTCGACGATGTGCTCTTATTTGCTATGCTCTCAAAGGCTTCTTGGCTATGCATAAAATCCATCCTGGATCGCTTTCACAAAGCTTCGGGGCTTGCCATCAACAAAGCTAAAACAATTCTCTACCATAATGGAGCTGATGATGACCTCATTTGCTGGATATCCCAACTCTTCGACATTCAATATAAGCCTCTTTCAGATGGAATCAAGTATCTTGGGTTCAGATTAAAAGGTCGTTCCTACAAGTCGTCGGACTGGCGCTGGCTCGTAGATCATTTTCTCAATAAGCTCGCTCTCTGGAGTTTCTGCACCCTCTCTTTAGGAGGCAGGGTTGTTCTCGTCAAATCGGTCCTATCCCAGCTTTCAGTCTTCTGGGGTCACCTCTTCCTCCTCCCGTCTTGCATTATCCAAGCTATCAACAGGATTATATCAAGCTTTATATGGGGAGCCAATGTCGAGCGTAGGAAAATTCATCTCGCAAAGCTGGACCTTCTCTCATTACCAAAAAATTCTGATGGATGGGGCATTCTGAACATTAAAACTTTTGGGGCTGCTCTTATCTGTAAATCCCTTTGGAGGGGTATTTTTGGTACCAATCCATGGAGCGACATCATTCGTCAGAAATATCAAAGAGGCAGGGGCATTGAATTCTGGTTCAGATTTGATTCTATTGGCATCCAACAGGGCTCCGCCATATGGCTCAGTTTTAGAAGGGTCCAGCGATATTTTCTCAGCAATCTAAAATGGAAAATCTTCACAGGCAGAAAGATTATCATAGGCCTGGACTCCTTCGCTGGATTCAGGGGAACGTTACAGTTTCCTCCCCCACTTCTTTTTTTCCTCCGCAGATCTGGCTACTTCACATGGAACCGTATCATAAAGGATTGGTGTGGCCCTTCGCCCATGCTTCGGGATGCTGATGATATTGGTCTTCCAATAGACTTGCTCCCTCTTTGGACCGATCTATCTTCCTCTCTCCAGCAGGGAGGCATACAGCGATCCTCAAATGATGACCACCTGATCTGGTCCCTTCCCTTCTCTGTCTCTCATGCAAATGTAAAGGATATTTACTCTGATCTCATTTCTACAAACATTTCCTCCAAACAGCGCTTTCCAGTCTTCTGGTGGAAGCTTGGATGCCCCCTCAAAGTTATCTTATTCTCCTGGTTGGTGCTTTTCAACAAGAATTTATCTTGGGACTCCATGAGGAGGTGATCATGGCACGGCCCCAGTAGATGTGCTCTCTGCAATATGGAGGAGAAGACAAACTACCACCTCTTCTTCAAATGCTCTGTCTCTCAACAAATCTGGTATGACCTTGCTCAGTTTTTTTCTTTTCAACATCTTAACTTCATCTCTGTTGATGCAGCGTTTGCTTGGTGGGGGCGCCAAAAGACTCTCCGACCCATTCTTCCCATCACCTTATGGTCACTTTGGAGGTGGAGGAACCTAAAAAATTTTGAGGATTCTTCTTTCTCTGCCAAATTTGTTCTCTCTTCCATCTCTGCTCTTTATCTTCCAATCAGCTGAATGGTGCAATGGATTTTGCTTCCTTCTGATAATGTTGTGAACATGCTCATATTACATGATGGTAATCTGCTCTTCCTGGTTTGAGATGCTGCTTATCGGTAGTATTCAGGAGTTCATCCAACTCTTTCAGAACTATCTGAACATTTTGTTTATATATCCTCAATATAATATCATGATTTTCTTTCTTAAAAAAAAAGATTTAAAAAGGAAATTACAATGGCATATATTAAAGCGAGGCATCAGGTGCTTCACAAAATTTATCATAAACTCCTGCTCTATGAAACGGATCACGCTGGGCGTGTGTTAAATTTTACCACGTTACGTGTTACTATCGATGAGGTTATTGCGCAGGGTTTTGCCTGACGCTCGGCATTTCTCCAAGGCAATGGGCGTGCTGATGAGGTCACTATTTACGGTTTTCACTCACACCGCAATTTGCGTATGTTTTTTTCCACTTGAGTACCACCCGCATTGAAGTCCCATGACTACCCAACGGTATTTGGGCGTTCACAAATTTGAGTCCCTTGGCTAGTACATGCATATTTATAAAACCTGCTATGGTGGGGGCTGAAGGCACTATAATCAACGCTAATTTCAAACTATTAAGGCCATAATGCTATTGTACTTCAACCGTTAAATTAGAAAAATGGGCAGATTGCAGTTCTAATTGGATTTTAATATCCATAACCGGTTAGTCTAATGAGGTTTCAAATTTATTATTAAAATTCATTTTAATATTTATAATGTATTAGTTTAACGAGATTTCAAATTTAAGTTTAAAATAATGAAACGAAAATTTTGGCTATTTTAATCAAATATAGTGGAAATTTTTAGAAATTTAAATTACAATTTTCAAATTTCAAAATTTTTAGTGCTTAAATTTCTGATAGTACTGAACAAAATTCAATTCATTTCTATTATTAAAAACAAAATTCAAACAAATTTATTATCAAATTAAAAATTAAAAAATAAAAAAATAAAATTCCACTGACATTTGACTATCCATACAAATTTGACGACACCTAACTATAACAAGGGTACTCAACTTTAAACACGACTTCCGTTAGTGTATTTAAAAATATATTATTAAAAAAATTATTTTGATATATGTAAAGAAAAATGCTTTAACTATTTCAATATTACTATAGATTATTATATAAAGCAATTGAAAAAAAAAAAAAAATGTATTTGAGATTGTAAACTATTTTTGTGATTCATGTTGATTAAGAAAAATAAATCTTCAAATAAATCAAATTTCAAATTCTTAATTTAAGAATTTAAAATGTCATTTACCTAAAAAAAATTCTCTTAAAAAAATTGCAATTAAACTATTTTAAGAAGAGAGAATGTTATTTCTCTCTCACACACACACATATATATATATATATATTCCAATAAATCACATTTTAAATTCTTGACTCAAAAATTTAAAATATAATTTAAAAAAAAATCTTTTAAAAAAAATTACAATTAAATTATTTATTAAGAAAAATCAAATCGAAAAGTATAAACCTTATTTCAAATTTTACATGTTAAAAGAAGTATAAACCTTATTTCAAATTTTACATGTTAAAAAAAAAACTTGTACTCAATAAATTTCATCCCTAATAATTCAATAATTTGATACTCGATTTTTAATATTAAAGAAATCTATACAAATTTATATTTAAATATTGATTTATTAAAAAATAATATGTCGTTTACATTTAATTTTATATAAATAAAATATTTTAAGACTCCCTATCACTTATATTTTAATTTTAACTCTACCTTTGATATTAACAATTGAGTAAACACCATACTTTATATCCATCCATCAATTTTTAAGCAAAGCTCTTTCCTTACAAAGCGCCTATCGATATCCCGACCTGATAATATGGAAAACCAAGAACGATGGGAATTTATTTCCGAAAGTAAAGCGAGAATAACTTATAAAAGTGACCTTTCGGCGCGACACCTCCTTTTTACCGTCATCTAACTAAATGCATCTGCACTCTCACAGATCCTCTTAAGCAACGGATGGGCGGGCTTATCGTCGTGAGGCATATCACTTGCATTTCAGTGAATTTGTGCGTGTCATGCTTGCCTAGGGGTCATGTTAATTTTGTGTATCCTTTCAATTTTATTCGATGTTTAGGATGAGAATTAAATAAAGTTACTAATTTGAGTTGGTGAGAGCATGATTCGTTTTTCATCCAAATTCAAATTTAAGAAATATGTTTGCATTTTGTTAAATCATATGTTATTATAGATATGGTTTGTTAAGCAATAAATTATTGATATAATCTTGTCTATATTACTTCAATAAATTACTGATTCACTATAATAAAGAAAAAGAATCTTTGTTTTTTACTGAAATTGAGAGGGATTTGGGATCCGTACTAAGGGATCCTTTTTCATCTATTAAGGATGTGCCACATGACCGTTCTCTAGGGCTTACATGTTGCATTTTTCAATCCATGCTCTTGAGCAACACCTGCAACCACTGCTTCGTTTGTGTTTCTCTACAAGCTCCAAGCAAGGATGGAATTTGATAGGGAAATTACTCATTACAAAGTGATTTGAATTTTGTAAGTCCATCAACATTATATGATAAAATGATTGAAATATGTATTAGAGTTGCAAATATGATAAAATGATTGAAATGGGTGTTATAGTTGCAAAAATTATTAAATCTGGCAGGTATTTCAGATTTGAAAAACCTAGGCTGATACTTCTATATTCTTCTGCATTAAATTCTTCCATCTTTATCACCTCTATTTGCTCAATGACAAGGAGTGGGTCAAGATGGACATGGAGAGAATGATTGCCTTTGGTGACATTGATGACATTACATATTTCTCTTTTTCCTAACCTCAGGGTCTCAATAACTTGTGCATCAAAGGGAAATATGTTGATGACCAAAAGCGTCGGCTCTCTCGAAGCGCTTTCCTATTTACTCATGACCACTTTAGTGCTCAAGTAAATTGTACCATAAACAATAGTATTCCAGGTAGGTTGTAGAAACATTTTACCTATTGGTGTCACTGGCTCATCATCCTTGACATCAATATCAATATCACTAGTAGGTCCATCTTTGCTCTTAACTTTAATTTCCTTCCTCCTGATTATGTTCTTGAACAGATCTTCCACCATCACCATCCCCCATATTTTAGGATCCACACCCCGTCCCGTGCTCACAACTTTGGCAAGTGTGACCAAGTTCACAAAAAATCCACGGTGAAACTGTGGCTAGATATAAAAAGCGCAATTTACTAAGGAAATCCAGGGTGATAATGTGAGCTTGGGACCTCTCAAATATGTGCTGCAGAATTGGTACAAAAAAAGGCTTTTAACTATTGCTATTGACCAAACCAATTGAATACCAACTCAACATTCACTAATCACAAAAGACATGATGTAATTGTAAGAATTAGGGGTTAAATTTAATAGACATTTACTTGCTTTTATCTTAAAATCTTAATACATTAATAATTTTAGAATTAACAACTTTACAATGATATTTATTTAATTTTAAAAATTGTTAAATTAATATGTAGAATAAAAAATTGTTATATAAATTGTTTAGATTAAAGTTGTTAATAAAAATTAATGGTTTTAATCACATATTATTAAAGCTTCTCACATTTAATAGAGATGGTTTTGGTCCTGTGGGATGTTCTTAATCACATCCAATCAAAGAAAACTCTCAGGAAATGTGAAGGACTTTGGTTTAATGTGATCAAGGTTATTCTTTTTAATGATAAATCAATTGGCTTGATCACATTGGACCAAGGACATCTATTGAGAAATGTGAAGGGTTTTGATCCTATGTGATCAAGGCAGTTGGTTTTAATGAAAAATCAACAACTTCAATCACATTAGACCAAATCCATATCTTGGAAAATGTGAAGGGATTTGGTCTAATGCAATCAAGGCCATTGATTTTTGTGAGGTTCAACCTTGATTGCATTGCACCAAAGCTCATAAAATCAATTGTTTTGATTGAAGGAATGAAAAAGCACACACTTTAATGAAGAAAATGCAAAAAAAAATTGGAGCATAGTTTTCCCTTGCCATTAAATACTTTTTACAATGCAGGGAGAAATTTCTAGAATTATTTAGCACTATGGGATGTTGGAAAATCATAAAGGCAGAAATATTTTCTTTATAATGATAATTACTTGTGATATTCTTATTTTAACTTAGTTCATCACACAATTACTAAAGACCATAACACGAAGATCAAAGACACCAGATGTAGGCAGAGATCCATGGTAAAACCCTTATCTAGGGCAAAAGCCAGTCAACAACTCTTCCTTTATTAGTTTCACGAGATGATCTAAGACTCCTTTGTTGGCTTAGGTTGTGCTGACCTAGGTTCGGATTTTACTGTGCACCAACAAAACCCTCAATCACTGGCCCTTTCAGCAACGACCTACAAGCAAGTCGCAGTCTCACCCAAAGTGACTATGGGTGGTTGCATAACCAGGTTTCTGCAGCCTTAAGGGATGTTGCGATGTAGCAATTTTGTATTTTCTTATGCTTTAACACTTATAAACTACTTCGCATTCATGAAATACTTCAAACTTATATATTACTTCGCAGAATTACATTCATCATTTAAACATGTTATAAACATACAAAAAATTCACAGTACTAAAATAAAGTGCAGATAATAAGAAAACCACATGGAGACACAGATTTTACTGTGGTACATCCCAATGTGGGACTACATCCACAGGGATTGTTGCTTATAATAGATAATTTGGTACAACAACAATTCTTCACTTGCGCACATAGTTGCAGGTTGTCTTCACACTGATCCAGGCCTTTGCGCACTCAGTTGTGGATCCTTGACCCTTTCTCGAAGTACAGGTCACAAATATACAAGCATACAACACAGTTTTGGATCTAACATGATAGATGCCTTCCTTCGTTATTATTCATCCCTATATATACTATTACATTGAGGGATTATATCGCTACATTACCATGGTTTCCAAAATACCAAGGACTATGGTTTAAAACCATTCAACTTTTACAATATTATATGTTTTTACAAAAAGGGAGGGGCTTCGTCGCGAAGCCCATATACTGCACGGTGATTTTGATGTGTGGTCCTTGTTGTGCTCCGCTTCTCTATTGCACAGTCCACTTCGCACTTTGTGGCATCCTTTCTACTGCGTGCTCCACAAAATTCATATTCCTTGCCTAAAATTTGACCAAGTTGGGCTGTGCCTAACAAGCCTCCAACACTCACATGTGACTCGTCCCGAGTCACTCAGCTGCTTTTCCTCTGATCTTGTCCGCAATGTTGTTGTATGCCTTATTGAATTGTTGCAGAATCTTTGCCAGCTACTTTTCCTTGTTGTGCACTTCTAATAGTGCTTATGTGACATGCTTTGCAGCCTTCTTTGCCAATTTTGTCTCCCTTTGTTGAAGTTGTTGAAGCTTCTCATCCACTTCCTGTGATAGCTAGAGGGCCTCATCCTGCCAAGGCTGAATCCTTTCTATCAAACTTTTCTCCTCCTTCTTCAACTCTTCGATTTTATTTTGTATCTCCTTTGACCCATTAATTTTTGCAAGCCTCTGTGAGACTGGAAAATTCTTCATAGCTACCCGACTCTCCTGCAATTGATGCTTCCTTTACTGAATTTCCTCCTGTATTTTCTAAACATTTTGATCTTCCTACAGCGAAGTCCAAATTTGCATGCTCTCGGCCAACAATTTTCCGCAGTCTGCCAATGCTGCAAAGATGTTGGTCATCCCATACTTTAAGTCAATCTCCCTTTGTTTGTGCACTTTTAGTGGCATGGTTGGCTACAATTTCATTTGCATCTCATTGATCTGCATCTCATACTTGAATTGTAGTGCGAAAGTTTTATCATTCTGCTCCTTGACTGCAACGCCGAGCTCCGTGACCTTGTCTTTTACTGATTCATCCTCATGGGCATCCATATCCAAAACTTCCCTACAAGTGGCTTCAAACACCTCCTTTAGTCTCTGTTGTTGTAGCTCTGCATGTTCCTTGTCCTTGATGGCCTGGTCAAGTTGTTTCTTTAGTGCGGAACACTCTTGTTCTATCTGAATGTTTAAGTGCAAGGTGCGATGCTCACGCTCCTTGAGCTCATTTGTGATACCTTGGTGCAATTCATGTAGGAACAGAGTGGAAAGTGTAGCCATGTTCATATCAAAATGGTCCCAACCTTTTTCTTGCGGCTTGACTTTGGCGAAGTCGAACTATAGATCTTCGACAGGTATCCACATTATCCTCATCCTAAATGTTGTTTATATCAACCTTTCTTGATGGAGTACTTGGCCTATTTGTCTTGGTGGTCTAGATGTTTGCGCCAAAATCTTCAGCTCTGCAATACTCTACTGCACATATGTGATGAGATTGTTATAGTGATCTTCCACCCTATTCTAGGATTCCATTGTTTTCTCGTGAACCTTGTCTTAGATTTGATCCAGGTCACCTTCAGTGAGAACCATTAGTGTAATTGCTTTTGTTTTATCTGCCATATGCTTCTTTCTGCTCTTAATGGTAGCTTCTCCCTGGTTCTTCCTTTTCTCTGTGGTAGTTTTCTCTGTTTCTGCCTTTTCCATCTCCTTAGTCATATCCTCACCTCCTTGAGGGTCCTCATCATGGTATTATTCTTCCCCTTCCTCTTCCTTTGCTTCCTGGTCCTTGTCTTTTCCAGTGGCTTTGCCATGGTGCGAAGTGTCCAACTCTTCTTCTTTTGTTATGTTGTCTCTTGCTTCCTCCATTGGAGTCATCCATTCTGTGGGCGATGTCTATATTACTTCTACCAGATCATCCTCTTTGACCATATATGGCAACGCATGTCATTCCTTATTCGTGTATCTGCGTGCTTGTATGTAAAATTTATGAAAATATGCCTTGAACCTCACCATAGGCTGTGCCGTTTGTGCAAACTGGGTGAAAGGCACAGATATTAATAAAAATAATATAAAATTTAATCACTTTAATGTATTCCATTAATATCAATATATTATTTATTTTTAAATTTAGATTATATAATCAAAAGTGAAAATATTTGTTATCTATGTTAAGAATGTAGTGTAATTTAAATAAATGTTACTTGAAATAATAACATGATATTTGTTATATCTATTGAAAATGTAGTGTAATTTAAATAAACATTATTTTTAATAATAGTATATTTCTATATTAATTAATAAAATTTTCAATATTTATTTTTTATATTTCGAAATTTATACATTTATCTTTATTATATTTAGATTTATTGTAAAATAATTTTATTTTGAAAAAAAATAAATTATAATAAAAATATAAGTTTTTACTACAAATATACTTCAATCAAACATTGCTTTAAACAATAATATATTTCTATATCAATTTATAAATTTCCAATAATAATAAATTTCTTACATTTCTAAATTTATCTATACCCTTACTGAACCCAATTATCTATCAAACATATTTACCATTTAATATTTATGTAATATTAGATAATGAAATCACAACCAAACATAGCCTAAAAGAATAATATATTTCTATATCCATCCATGAATTTTCAATAATAAATCTCTCTTTTATATATATATATATATAAAATTATCTACCAAACCTATTTACCTTTCAATCTTTAAGTAATACTATAATGAAATCAGTGTGCAAAGTTAAAGAAAAGTATAATGGATATAAAGAGGAAATCACAATTTCTCAGATTAAAGCAAAGCATCGCGTGATTCAGAAAATTCATCAAATACGCGTGACATAGGAAAC
Organism: Pinus tabuliformis; assembly: GCA_031772625.1. Taxonomy (NCBI): domain Eukaryota; kingdom Viridiplantae; phylum Streptophyta; class Pinopsida; order Pinales; family Pinaceae; genus Pinus; species Pinus tabuliformis. The sequence continues at coordinate 1,667,801,717 of CM062816.1, read as the reverse complement.
GCATCATCATGAGCGTGTGGGCATACGTTAACCTGTTCATATTTTCATAGTAAAAAAATTACCACGTTCCAAGGTTACTGTCGATAAGCTTATCAAGTAGGGCTCGGCATTTCTCCAATACAATGGCCGTGGTGATTACGTCACTACTTAGGGCTTTCATTCACGCGGCATATTTATAAAAGTCGTTATGATTATGATGGGGTGGAGGGCACGATATTTCAGAAGATATGGTTTAATAGTTAGTGCAGACGATGGGTTCTGACATCAGTTTTGACGGTCAATTTGTGGACATAATGCAACGTCGTCGCTCCCTCAACCCTCGGCTATCTTAAAAGGGCCCTCGACCTACCATATAATGATAGCAACAAATAAATAATATGCTATTGGGTTTTAATTGAGTGGTCGCTGTATATGCCTACCGTTCGATTTTGCTAAGGTTAAATTCGAAAAGTGAACATATATAACAGCTGCTCCATTAAAGCCCGATAGCATGTTATTTATTTCTTACAAACCACTGTCATAGAAATATAAAAATAATATAAGTTTAATAAAAAACAAATAAATTTATTTTAATCATCGAGGAAAAATAAGTTTAAAAATATAATATAAAAATAAATAAATTTATTTAATATGAAAATATAAAAACAAATAAATTTATTGTAGTTATTTTCCTTGGTATTCCTCCTCTTTTATATTAGAATTATGAGATTTAAAGTTGTTTTCTTAAGTTCATGAAATAACTCAATTTGTTTATTTATTTTTGTATGGATGTGTTTAATATCTTATTTATTTTCCATGTTATTTATTGCCAAATTATTGTTTACTTTTTCTTCTAAATCTTTAATCTTGTCTTGTAAGATGATTTGGGTGGTTATGGGTGGCCACTCACCCATTCCACTAACTCAAAGCACAATTCTCTTATAGTTTTTCAAGAAATTTCAAGGACATTTTAAGGCCTTGATTGACATTTTCTTGATGTGGTAGAGGCCAAGGCTATTAGACCTAGTCAAAATGTGTACTTCTACCTATACTACAGGCTATGAGCATGCTAAACAAAAATCATATGAAAATATTACAACCTCAAAAAATTGATGTATCAACTAACCCATGTGACCAAAAAATAATTATATATTAAATTATCTAAATCTATAATAACAAAATTATACATTATTTATAAATAATATAAAAATAATTGTAAATCAATTTGTCAAAATCTATCGATCAAACAACCTAATTTGTTTTTAATAAAAATAATATAAATTTTAATCACTTTAATGTATTCCATTAGTATTATTATATTATTTATTTTTAAATTTAGATTATATAATCAGAAAGTGAAGATATTTATTATTTAAGTAGAGAATGTAATGTAAATATTAATTTTAATAATAACATGATATTTTTTATCCATGTTTAGGATGTAGTGTAATTTAAATATTAAACATTATTTTTTATAATAATATATTTATATTATTATGGATAAAATTTTCAATATTAACTTTATTATATTTCCAAATTTATATATTTATCTTTACTATATTTATATTTATTGTAAAATAATTTTATTTTTAAAAAAAATTAAATTTTATAATAAAAATATAATATGAATTGTACTTCAATAAAATGTTACCTTGGCTAAGAGCTTGTCTTCCTCGGACGTAAAGAAACACGTTAACGGCCCAAGACCCAGAGGCATCTGGCAGGAGTGAAAGCCTGCTCCCTTACGGACCACCAGCGGGTTATTACAGGTGGCGTGGTTTTCCTTGATAACGGTGATGAGTCAAATCGACATTCCCGAATAGCAGCCAGAGATGGTTGTCCTCACTGTTGATTTGACACCTGAATTTGATAGGTTTTACCACCTTCGAGGAAAAAAAAAAAAAAACAAAAACGTTACCTTAAACAACAACATTTTTTGAAGGTGGCAAAACCTATCAAACTCAGGTGTCAAAACCAACAGTGAGGACAGCCATCTCTGGCTGCTATCCGCGAATGTCGGTTTGACTCATCACTGTTATCAAGGAAAACCACGCCACCTGTAATAACCCGCTGGTGGTCCGTAAGGGAGCAGGCTTTCACTCCTGCCAGATGCCTCTATATCAATCCATAAATTTTTCTATATCAATCCATAAATTTCAATAATAATAATTTTCTTACCTTTCTAAATTTATATATATAATTACCAAAAAAAGACTGTTCGATTAGTACACCGGACAGTTCAATTCGTACACCAAACAGTTTGATGAAATCCGAAAAGATTCGCAGTACAAGAGGTTAATCGAAAAGTTTGTACCCTAACCTATTTCGATGATATTAACATTTGGGTAGCCTGAAATTCCAAGCCTACTTTGATGAGATAGGTTTGAAAATCCGGACCAACTTGATAGTCATTTTCATGACCAAGTAGATAAAATCATCTGCGAAATATTAACTTTTGAATTAACGTACCCCGTGAGGAACCCCTCGAATACTACGTCCCTCATTTCCATATAATGATAACATTATTTTTTTATTTTTATTTTTTTCGAAGGTGGCAAAACCTATCAAACTCAGGTGTTAAACCAACAGTGAGGACAGCCATCTCTGGCTGCTATCCGCGAATGTCGGTTTGACTCATCACTGTTATCAAGGAAAACCACGCCACCTGTAATAACCCGCTGGTGGTCCGTAAGGGAGCAGGGTTTCACTCCTGCCAGATGCCTCTGGGTCTTGGGCCGTTAACCTGTTTCCTTACGTCCGAGGAAGACGAGCTCTTAGCCAAGCAGAAGCAGTTTTACGGCATACTCCAGGGCGATATAATGATAACATTATACGAGCCACAGTGATAGAAAATAAAAATATATAAAAATAAATAAATTTATTTTAATTATCTATTTTATAATTTTGCAAAACAATATTATATATTTATTTTTATATAAAATTTAAAATATTTAAATAAATAAATTTTATTTGTGCTTAGTGTAAATTTCGGTGATTCATAATATATATATATATATATATATATATTTCAATATAAAATTTAAATAAATACTTTGAATATCCATATTAACTAATATGTTTCTATTTTTATATATATAGATAAAGTATATGTATGTGCTTAGTGTATCTTAAAAATGAGATACTCAATATATATATATATATATCTTAGCCACAGATTATGAAGCACTAAAAAGAATAAAATCTTTTGAAGTGTAAATATTTTTTCAAGTTTTGGATTCTAAATGAGATTTGCATATCAAGAGATTTAATCCCTCCAGACCTTTAAGATGGATCTATACCAGATTTAAAAAAAGTTCATCTTAACTTCAACCTAATCTATCTTAACTCCAAATCTACCAAGTGGTTAGATGGATCAAATCTCTTTTCACTCTAAAAAAATGTTGGCATCTCAAGGTATTTGATCCCTCTAGGCACTTGGTGGAACGGAACTAAACTAGTTTAATTATTAATTGTAGTCATAAATATACTTTCTTTTTTCCATAAGAAAAAGGTGTATCTTTATTCAACATGAAGAGAGGGACAAAATTGGACAGTGTCCATGGAAAAAGAAGTTTTCGAGCTGAGAGAATGAAACCCTAGGGGATACGATGGGAGCCCTAATTTTGCACACCCACGACAGGTTTCATGGCGGTGCTGGGGGTTAATCCTAGCGGGTCTGACCGCTACCCTCCTGTTCTTCAACCGTTTGACCCACACTCTATTGGGTTACTGTGGTTTGGTTTTCGACCTGGCTTCACGGGAACCCCGTTTCATCATTTGTCTTACCCTCCCCTGGTTTTACAGACAATTGTTACTGTCAGTTCCCGATGGTAGAGGATGACCTTGTGGACTATGAGGCGGACCCAGCGCCCGACCATGAGATATGGGCTTATCAAGCTGGCCCCGACACTGGTCCCAAGCCTGCAAAATCTCATCAGGTGACAGATGCTCGACTGACGCCTCACCACCTGCTTTCCACCAGAAAATCGCCCCCGACTGATGTCCACATTGAAGACCTCCCCGGTTTGGATTGCCCTCCACTCTCTCCGGCCACCCTTAACATGCTCGACACCAGCATTCAGTTCTCCCCTACTTTTGACTCACCCCTAGTTACGTCTCTGCCCCCTTCCATGCCATTGAACGTGCCCTCATAATCTTTCGCATTGGCTGGTCCATCTAACCCTACTCATCCTGCACATTCCTTTGCTCATCCTGGGTCCAGCAGCTTTAACCCTATTTCTCTGATTCGCTCCGGATGTTTTAGCTCTCCCATCCCTAACCCTAGATCCACTCAGTCAACCCCTCGCAGTTCCTCTGAGGCATGCAGAAGTCTACTGAGAGAGCACCCCACGGGCCGGCGCACGGATAAGCCAAAAAAGGGAAGGTGCCTCAAGGCAGTGGATACAGACATTAATCTGACCTTTGGTGAGGACGTTCTGATGGGAGATGCGGTCAATACGACAAGGAAGGTTCTCGTTGGGCGTGTGCGTGGAAGAAACTATTCAGTGGAGCGCCTTCGTCAATGGACTATGGAAATATGGGGTTCACTGTTAAAAGAACTCCCAGTCATCAGGGTTTTGGCTCGTGGTTGGTTTGCCCTCCGCTTTCACAGAGAAGAGTATACGGATTGGATTCTTTCCCATTATTGGCATATTGAGTTGGCACCTGTGCTACTAAAGCGATGGGATCCTCTGTTTGATCTAGAACAAGAGCAGTTGGGAGCGGGACCAATCTGGGTCCGACTTCCAGGGTTACCCATGCAATTCTGGACCCCCCAGGTTTTCAAACTTATTGGCGATGCTTTGGGGACTTACCTTGAGCATGACCAGTCCTACGAAAAAACTGGAATCATGACCATGGCCAGGATCCTGGTTCACCTTGATACTAGGGAGGGACTCGAGGAGAAAATTACACTCCACAGGAGGCATTTCTCTCGCAGACAGATCCTCGACTATGAAGGAGTGCCCTTCCGCTGCAGAAGATGCCACAAAGTGGGGCATCTGTACAAGGATTGCCCGCTTCTCACATTGCTGGCTTCGGAGACTACTCGAGGGGTCAAACATCGCCTCTCGGAAGAGCAGAACATGAGTGACTAGCCACATGGACAAGTCCCTCTGGAGGTTGCTGATGGGGTGCGGACACAGAAGCGAAAAAATCCATGGAATACCCCTCCATCACCACCTCGTACGCGCTCCAAATCTGCAGTGGGATCGACTCCCCCTTCGAGTAATGACTTTGTTCCCATTACCTCTGTTTTTCTTTCAAATGATTTGACTTCTCTACATTTTCCATCCATCCCCCTTGCCACTTCCCCGTGCCCTCTCCCCACCATTTTTTGCAACATCGTAAGCCCCCTCCCCACATTCTCCACTATGCCTCCATCGCTTCGGGGAAATTCTCCCCCTCCCCCTCTACGTTGGATTCACATCCCTACAACCTCCGATCCAAATCTCTGCAAAATACTCCCCTCCTTGGATTGGGTATAACTCCCATCTCAACTGACTCCAAACCCACCAGAGGGCGCCCATCCAAGATTGCAAAAACCATTAGATCGGCGGTGGCTGATGTAGCACAGGGTTGTCAATCCACTATTGAAAGGGAACTTAGAGCATCTGAGCCCACTTCTCCTGTTCCCCCATGATTTGGCTATCCTTCAACTGTAGGGGACTAGCCAACCCCAAAAAGTGATTGGCTCTCAAGCGTTTTTTGAACAACTACAACTGCGACATCCTCCTCCTCCAAGAAACTCTTGGATCGTCTGAGTACATATCCAGAACCCTACACTCCCTCCTCCCGAGCTGGAATTTCCAAGGTCTAGATGCTGACGGCAAATCTGGGGGTCTTGCCATGGGTATCAAGCCCAAATCAGTAAAATCTATTTCATCCTAGGGCGGGAAAGGTTTCTTAGGCATGGATGTTTTTGCGAGTGACCCGGGGATTCAATTACGAGTCATAAACATATATGATCCAAACCAGAATAGACTTGATTTTTGGCACTCCTTGCTGGACAACCCTCTTATTACGGGATCCACCATCATCGGAGGTGATTTAAACTTTTCTCTGGGGAACGAGGAATCCTGGGGCCATCACTCTCAAATTGACCCTATTTCAGACCAGATGGGCATACTCCTGGAGAACCATAGACTCATTGATGTGCCCATGAACAAGAAAATGCCTACTTGGCATAATAGAAGAACCGGTGAGGCTGCCCTAGGTAGGAGGCTAGATCGATTTCTAATTCATGAAGATCTCCTCCATTCCCTCACCCTATACAGGCAATGGGTTGGCACTGGAGGACTATCTGACCATTCACCCATTTTTCTACAAGTCTCAGGCCCTTCTATAAAGCCTCGAGCCCCTTTCAAATTCAATTCTGGATACTTAAAAGACCCGGACTATATCAAACTAGTCTCATATTTTTGGAATGCTCAACCCCCTCTCAGGGAGCAGAGAATGGCTGCTGATTTCTGTGGTTGCCTAAACAAGCTCAGAACACTTACTATGGACTGGTCAAAAAGGAAAAAAGTGATAGATGAATAGACCCTGAAGGATTTAGAAGAACAGATTGCCTATCTAACGGATGAAAAGGGGCTTGGTTTCCTCTCAAATGATACAAAGCTTCAACTAGTAAATATGGAAACACAGAAAGCAAAGATCTTATTAGAAAAAGAAGAACTTTGGAGGCTTAGAAGCAGAGCTATTTGGCTACAAGCTGGTGATGGCAATACAAAGTTTTTTCATAACTTTGCCAATGGTAGAAAAGCTACAAACACCATTTGGAAACTGCCAAGGGAACAGGATGGCTGGGCCTCCACTCACCCCCAGTTAGCAAGGTTGGGTATATCACACTTCAAAAATCAGTTTACAGCTCCCGCTGCCACCACTCTCCCTGATATCATTAATCTGGTTGGCCATTTCCCTAGTTTTGTGGATCCTGATGAATCTAAAGATCTTCTAAAACCTGTCACTATGGGGGAGCTTGAGAGCACCCTTAAATGGTTTAAGAAGGACAAAAGTCCAGGCCCGGATGGATGGCCTGTCGAATTCTACACTGCATTTCTTGATATTCTGGGGCAGGATCTACTTGCGGTCATAGAAGAAAGCAGGATATCTGGCCATATCTATGCCCCTCTAAATTTCACCTACTTAGCTCTGATTCCTAAAACTGACTCCCCTGCCTCTTTCAATGACTTCTGGCCAATTTCTCTTTGCAACTGTCTATATAAAATTATATCCAAAATCATCGCCAATCGTATAAAGCCCATCTTGTCTAATCACATCTACTAGAAACAATTTGCCTTTCTTCACCACAGACATATCCAGGATGCTATTAGCTCGGCCCAGGAAGCCATTCACTCCATAAAACTCAAGAAGCTCAAAGGACTGACGCTTAAAATTGATTTATCAAAAGCTTTCGACAGAGTCAGTTGGTTATACATAAGAACGATCCTTACTCATTTGGGGTTTCCCCTAGTTTTCTCAAACCCATGGGATGTATCTCTTCAGTATCATTTGCTATCCTCATAAATGGGTCAGCCACTCCCTCCTTTCATGTTAATAGGGGCATAAGATAGGTTTGCCCTCTATCCCCTCTACTCTTTTTCTTAGTCATGGAAGGCCTGAGTAGGTTGATTGATTCTGAAAAAAGAAGGGGGAGACTCAGGGGATTAAAGATCATTGAACAATTCAATCTGACTCATCTCCTCTTTGTGGATGATATTCTCATTTTCCTCAGTGGAAGTGTTCAGGACACCACATCCATGAATTAGGTGCAAAATCTCTTCTGTAGAGCCACGGGGATGGAAATCAATAAGGGAAAGTCTACCATCTCATTCTCATAATGCTCCTAGCAGGAAATACAACTTTCACTTCAAAAATTTCATTTTCAAGTCAATGAATTAAAGGATGGACTAAAGTATCTAGGCTTTAGACTCAAGCCTAATGGATACAAAATTGCTGATTGGACCTGGCTCATCACCAAGGTGGAGAAAAGAATAAATTGTTGGTGTCACAAATTCTTGTCTAGGGCTGGAAGATTAATTCTTATCAAATCAGTATTGGAAGCCACTCCAGTCTTTTGGATGTCTTTGGCTTGGATCCCAAGGGGGATTCTTCACAGAATACAACAAGCTTGCTGTCAATTTCTTTGGAAAGGAAGAAAGGAAGGGAAACCATTTGCCTGGGTTAAATGGAACAGAATCGCCACTCCCAAAAAATGGGGAGGATGGGGACTTAAGAAACTCCCTGCTTTTGCACAAGCACTAGCTGCAAAATAGGGCTGGCTATTATTAAAGCAAAAAAGCCTTTGGTCGGAGGTAATCACCCATTTGGCCTTTATCCATCATTGACTGGATAAGACGACCCTCCTGGAACAGAAAAGGCATCTTGGTTATTTGGAGGGCCATAATAAATACAATTCCCATTATAAAGGATGGACTCTTATGGAAAATTGGAAATGAAGCTTCAGTTTGTATTGGGATAGATCCCTAGACCAGAAGTGGGAACTCTTATCAACTCCCACCTGAGCTAATAAATTACTTAAACAGCAGAGGCATAAGATATATTGAACAGCTTGGAGATCATCAAAACTCCACCTTTCTTTCTCAAGCTTGGCTCTCCGGACAAAACTGGAACATTCCCATTGAATGGGATAGGACATGGAAAAATTTTCTCCAAGCACTCACAGAATCACATGTCAGATTAAATAATGAAGATGATGAACTTATTTGGGGTCACTCAAAAAAGGGCCAATATTCCTCTAAACAGGGCTACGACATCATTATTGCTGATTCTAAACCAGAAAGCATAAGAAGCTGGTGGAAGTCTCTTTGGAAACTGAAAGCCCCCATGCGCACAAGACTTCTGATGTGGAGCATACTTGAAAACAAAATTCCCACTGGAACTTATCTTAAAAAGAGGGCTTTCACTGGTCCTACCTGGTGTGTACTCTACCATCAGGAGGAGGAATCGACACAGCATCTCTTCCTCACCTGTTCCATTACAATTTCAATATGGACACAAGTTCTTACAACTCTCAACTTAAACATGAGCTGGAGTGGGGCTGATTTACCCACCGCATGGGACACTTGGTGGGGAGTAACAGCAGAAACAAAAACAAGAAATTTACCCCTTCTGGTCTCATGGCATATCTGGCTCAAGCGTAATCTCATAATCTTTCAAGACAAGCCAGTAATCTGGAATCTGATCCCTCCGAAAATCTGCTTGGCTTTTGAGGAGTTACCTGCAGAGGAAAATTACAACAGACCTAGGATTATAAGATAGGAGCAGATTGACAAGTCAACTCCTTGGGCCTACTTTGATGGGGCTGCTCAACCACATGGTTGTGGGGGTGGCATCATCTTCCATCTCATCGAATCACACTTCTTCTAGATTAGTATGGGATTAGGCCTGGGTACAAATAATCATGCAGAACTGATATCTCTTCGACACCTAATTTACTTTGCTATCCTTCAACATTGCAGAAGATTACAAATTTTTGGGGACTCAAAGAATGTGATTGACTGCTTTAACAACACTACTACTTGTAATGCATAGACACTGAGATCTATTATGGACGAAATTGTTTTTTTTAAAACATATTTTGATCAGATTTCTTGCTCTCACATCTACAGGGAGCGAAATGAAAGTGCGGACAAGCTTTCGAAAGAAGTGACGAATCGTCCTCTAGGAGAATGGATGATCATAGAACACACACCAGCAAGAACATATCGGTACTTCCACAGGCCATACATTGACAGGGAACTTCAGAGGGGGAACAACCCCTAATTTTCAGAATTTTTGCTTATAAATTTTGTTCATTATGCAGTTTTTGCAAAATCGATGTAAATAATATATATACATACAGTCATCACCTTCTGGGTGACATTTTGATTTTTATTTTGGTCTTGGACCAGCACAGTACACCCCTTGGGGTCTTATTGTAATTATTTCTAAACTTTGACAGTGGACTTCGGCCACAGTACAGCATATGCTCATGGGCATCTACAGCGTGTAATTTCACCTATAATGAAATTATGAATTTTCTTTTCAGGGAAAAAAAAGAAGAAAGGGACAAAATTACATTTTGCAGATGCCCCAGGTCATTATGGACAAAAAAACAAAATAACCTGTCGAAAAAGAAGAGCATGAGGGTCCCAAAAGAATAATCCTCTAAAAATCACCGAACAAAATAACCTATCGAAAAATAAGAGTTCAAGGCTCCCAAAAGAATAATCCTCTAAAAAATGGCGATCTGAATGCCGCGGCCATGGAAGAAGACAATACATTCACTTTGAAACCCTAGGGGTCGAAAACCCTAGGATAGATAAACTGCAAAAACAAAAAAATGGCACAGAGGTGTTCCGAAGACAATACATTCACTCTTAAACCCTAGGGGTCGAAAACCCTAGGATAGACAAACCACAAAAACAAAAAAATGGCACAGAGGCGTGCCACAGAAAAAACTGAAGTGTAACGTTATCATAAGCCCAAAACGAGCCACGAAAAAATAATAAAATGGGTTGAGACAACCCTTAGAAGGGCAAAACCCCACAGAGAACAAATAACCTAGGCACAAGCCACCCATGTAGTCGAAAAACTTTTTAAGCCCAGAGATAGGGCTATAAAGGATAGAGGGTAGAAAAGTCCCGACAGAACCTTAGAGGTGGGAAGAAGCCCTGGGACAGGGCAACAGTACAAAAGGCCAGAAAGGCCACTGCATGTAATGACAGCTCCAAAGTCGGCAACCACACACACAACAGGAAGCCCGAGACTGCAAGAGCCGAGGAAACAGGCCGTAGCAAAATCCAAATAAACAAACCCCACGCGGACAACAGGACAATGCAAACTTCGAAACCCCAAACAACTGAAACCCAACATTGCAACAATAACCACCATGAACCAATAACCCAAGACACACCTACCAAAAAAACCACGCCATACAAAAGAGACACAAAACAAGAAATGGAACGAAAGCAATCAACCCTCCCCACACTTCCCAATCATAAAAATAATTATTCATTTTATTCTAATTTTATATAATCTAACCTAATTCAAATATTTTATTGATAATTATAAATATTATTTTATATTTTCTAATAACATCAAAACATCTCTACTTACCCTACTAAGTAGAGATGGACGGCATCGACAGTCCGAGTTCATCCACGCATTGACTGTTAACTCAACTTTCCACTGTGGGAGGGTGTGGGAGTACGTCAAAGATGCTATGATTGTAAATTTTAGGAATGTTTTAGAATTATATGTTTTATATTTCAAAATATATTGGAAATCTAAATATATATAGAAAGATGAAAAGAGAAAATCAATGATTAAATTAATTAAAAATATAAACATCTGTGAGCGTAAATATGTTAGAGATAATTTTATAAAAGACTTATTAAAACGTACCACGTAGGTTATGAATTAAGATTGTAAATTTCAGGATAATCTTTTTTCATTCTAATATAATTGACAACACAATAATGCATAGGTCACTCTGCTATAATATTTATCTTAGTCAAAACAATATTTCATTTTTATGTATTCTATTACATAAATATTTAACTTGATTTATAAGCTTATATATTTGTTAATATATTTTTATATTTATAATTTAAAATTTTAATTATCGATTTTTTTTAATATTTATTCATTTTTTTATCATATATTAAGTTAAGTTTTATTAATGTAATTGGATTTTTAAAAAAATTACTAAAATTTTATATATATAAAAAAAATTAGATTTTAAAAACATAAATATTTTTTTAATGGTAGTTAAATAAATATTTTGAAATTTAGATTCCTAGAAAAGGTGTTTTCATCTTCATCATTCCTGGTGTCACAAAGGTGATAGATTGTTTTTTCCCAATGGATTATGGGAATTGACTAACACACAATTTATGAGAATTGACTAACACACAATTTCACTTTGGTGGTCATGAGAATTTGTTCTTATATTAATTGAGACAAAGAAATACTTTTGATTTTTGAGATTGACATTGATCACCTCCTTATAATATCTTAATTTCAATTTCCCTTCTAACTCCTTAGCACACCACAATTTCTTTGCAAACTTTGACATAATCGTATTTTTAATATTATCCTTATTCTACAAAATCATCTCTTACTTTATCCCCCAATGGTCTAGCCAAGATCAAACATTCTTATGTTATCCCTGCATGAGCTAAAGTTGGTTTTGGCTAGAGTTAGAAGCAATTTTAGGAACCCTCTTTTCATCTGTGTTGTTTGATCTCTTGTTATACATTAGATACCTAGACATGGTGATGCTCTCAAAGGGAGGAAAGGCTTGCTTCGATGAGGAGGATAAGATAGGGTGTACTTCTTATCATTTTGAGATTATAGGTTATAAATAGCTTTCAAATCTGTTCTATTTTTCTCCATGACTCTCTAGATATATCACATCCTCACATATGACATCCATATAAAATAATAGGAGTAACAAGAGTATCGTAATAAGCTTCTCACCCTTTATTAATCCTTTTCTCAATGTTATAATTTTAGTTGAGTTTGTGATGGATATGGATTCCAAGATATTTGTAAGAAGGAACTTCCTCTCAGTTGTTGTTATCATATCTAGAAGCATCATATGTGATCATTTAGAATTCAATTATCATGATTTCATTTTTTTAGTATTAACATTCATACCCATCTCGAAACATAAATCTTGGAGGATCCTTAGTTGCTTTCCAAGATCGTAAGGACTCCTTCAGAACAATACTATCATCATAAAGAAGAAGATTGATGAATATACTAGTGAGAGTTGGGAAAACACAACTTGCTTCCTCTAAACACTCTTCTAACTTGTCAATGTATATGCCAAAAATGTTAGGGGACAAGGGACACCCTTCAGTGGCTCTGATATTTCAGTTAATTTCTTTAGACCAACCCTCAGTGATCCTAAAATTGGAAATAACATTCTCATACAACCTTGTCACAACAACAATCAACTCAAAAGGAACCTTTATCTCTTCCAACTTCTTGTGAAGGCTCCCTCGTTGGTTCTAAACTTGGAAATAAATTAGCATACAACGTTATGACAATAAAATGGAAAAACATCTAAATAACAGTGGTTGTTATAAAATCATTACTAAAGATCCCAGTGAGAAAATTATGCGTGAAGTAATTAAGAAAATCAAAGAATCATCCTTAGACGACATCACAAAAAAGAAAATCATCCCTAATAGTTCCATTATTCCTAGAATTTATGGTGCTCCTAAAGTCCATAAACCTAACATACCTCTCAGACCTATAGTCAATACCATAGGTTCCCCTACTTACCTTCTGGCGAAACACCTGGCCAAAAAACTTAGACCCCTGTCAGGTAAAACCCCTTCTTATATTAAGGACTCCTCTTCTTTTGTTCAATGGATTAATAACATAGAAATGAAGGACGAAGATCTCATGGTTAGCTTTGATATTGTATCTCTTTATACTATGATTCCTATTGATGAAACTATTAATATCATGAGTAACATCACTGATAAAGAAACGGTGGATCTTCTGGAACTTTGTTTAAAATCCTCTTACTTCAGTTTTAAAGGTAAAATTTATGAACAAACCCATGGTGTGGCTATGGGCTCTCCTCTATCCCCCATAGTTGCCAACATCTTTATGGAGCACTTCGAACAAAAGGCTCTTAGGTCATTTCCATACATCCCTGAAGAATGGAAAAGGTTTGTCGATGAAATATTTGCCAAGTGGAGTCATGGAAAGGAAAAACTTGACCTATTCCTCAATCACTTAAATAGCCTTTCTGACCATATAAAATTCACTATTGAAACTGAAAACAACAACCAGCTTCCCTTTTTGGATATCCTTCTATCTAAAAAAGAAGGGTCACTTGGTTTCCAAGTCTATAGAAAGAAAACCCATACAGAATGATATCTACATGCAAATTCTCATCACCACCCTAAACAGAAGATTGGCATCATAAGAACCTTAACCACTAGGGCAGCAAGAATATCTGATCCTGAACATTTAAAAGATGAGCTCAACCATCTTCACAAAGTGTTTGAACTAAATGTCTATGATAGGAATACCATTAATAAAGTCATGCAACTAACCCTAAACAAGAATAATAATGATATCAAAGATCAAAATTTATCAACTCCTAAGGTCTCCCTTCCGTACATAAAAGGCACCACTGATAAAATTACTAAAATTCTTAATAAACACAACATTAATGTAGCCTTCACTCCTGCCAACACCATCATACAATTATTCAACTCAGTCAAAGATCCCATAAACCCTAACATGCAAAAAGGTGTTTATGTTATTCCTTCCTCATGTGGAAAGGAATACATAGGTGAAATGGGTAGGTCTCTTAACATCAGAATTAAAGAACACACTGCTGACTTATGAAGAGAAAGGACCTCAAAATCGGCCTTAGCAGAACCTGTTTACTCTTCCTGTCATTACATCTGCATGGAAGAGGTCAAATTAGTTAGAAAAGAAGACCACTATCTTGAAAGGCAAATCAAAGAAGCCATTGAAATAGAAAAAAGGAAGAACAACTTGAACCGAGACGATGGACTAAAACTAAGCAATACCTGGAAACCTTTACTTGAAATCTTAAAGAATCAATAATTATCTTATATCCCTTATAATAATTTAATCCCTCCTCTCTCATTAAAAATATCTCAAATCATAAATTATTAATTATAATATTATAGTAACATAGGAAAATAAAATTAAGCATATAGTCACAATAACTCAAATTAAAATAATTAGAAATTAACACTAGAATTTACAATTAAAATTATAGCTAAAGCTTTAAGGGTTTAAATTCTACATAAGACATTTCATTTAGGAACCTAAATAAACAAATTATTTAAACAAATTAATTAATTAAACAAATTAATTAACAAATCAATTAAACAAATTAATTAATTAATTAATTAACAAATTAATAAATTAAATAAGCTAATTATTCAATTAATTACACAAGTTAAAAAATAAATAAAAAATAATTAATTAATATAAAATTAATATGTAAAGCAATTAATTTAATAAATAATAATTAATTAATTAATCAATTTTTTCATTAATTAATTAATTAAGTAAGTAATTATTTTGTTTAATTAATATAAAAAATAATTAATTAAACAGATTAACCAATTAATTAAAAAAAAAATCTAAATGTTAACAAACTAATCAGATAATGGCCGACCATATTTCTTACATTATTTATTTCATAAACCTATATATATACTCTGAAATTTAGCTTATGTTTACATCATTAGTATCTTTAGAATATCTATTGACGCATCCCCTGATGATGGACTCACTTGGTAGTCGAAACGTTGGGTTCATAAAACTCTATAACGGGTCATTCCTCCTCTATTTTAAAACCTTTACCTCTTCCAACCTCTCCTAAAGGTTTTCCTTCATAATGATGTCCAAAGTTTTTCTAAATTCAATAGTAATTCCGCTCCTTCAAGGGAATTATATTTTTTTCTTTAGTTTTATGAATTCAATTTTTCTCCAAAACTTCCTGGAATCCAATTTAGAAAGGTCTAACAATTGCTCTTTCTTTCTATTTCTATAGTTAACTTTCTTTTGTTCCTTTTAATAAGGGCTTCGCATGTATATATTATGTTGAGCTTAAAATATTCATTAGAAGCATCCCTAATACTTTTTCTAACATTTTTACATTCATTATCATAATAAGGGATGATAGTTATATTATTATCTTTATATTACACCTCAATAGATAACTTGGTAATAGAACTAGAAAGGGTTGTAATAAAATTATGATAAAGGTCTTTGATCTTGTCCTTATAAGTTGGAAGCTTGAAATCCCTATTTAAATAATTTAAGAAGAGATTATATTTACTTTTATAAAAAAACAAGCATGTTTGATTACAAAAATTATCTTTCATAGTGCTTTTGTGCATGGAAAAGTTTAAGACTTAGGGTTAAAGGATTATAATTGTTGTCAACCTCCTAGTCATTTAAGAGGTCAAAATTAACTATTTGTTTGGAAATTGGGATATCAGTTATCACATAATCCACAACACTACTTTTGAGCTTGTGAATACAAGTCATTGGGTTAGACTTTGGTAATTTCAATACAACATTGCAAATTATTAGGTATTGAGAAGTACAAAGTTTGAATACCACAGTACCAAAAAAAATTCTTGATCAAGTCTTAAGTGTCTTTTGTATCTACTAGTACAACCAGATTAAAAATATTAATGTGGTTGATATATCCAAAAGATTCATAAATATAACAACAAAAAACTATTGCAACATGAAGAATATCTTACTAATGCACACATTTACCTTATTAACCATGTATAAAAAGGTTATGGGTCAACTTTAACTTAAGAAAAAAAAGGAATTACGCATCTTGTAAAATGGACCATTTTTCTATATAAAATTTGGTTATATATAAATGAATGTTATAAATAATAATGAGAAACTTATCGTGGAGGAACTTATTAGAATTGGAATAATCTCAAATCCCTAGGAAATTGGTGGGTGGGAGCCACATGACATGAATATAATTTTTTAAATTTATTAAAAGTAATGGATCATTTTGCTAAAAAAATTGCTATATAAATGAATGTTATAAATAATAATGAGGAACTTATCATGGAAGAACTTATTAGAATTGGAATAATCTCAAATCTTTTGGAAATTGGTGGGCAGGGAGCCGCGTGGTAGGAATCTAATTTTTTAAATTTATTAAAAGTCAATGCAACCTAACAAACTCTGTAATACACTATAGTTGATCGAAAATGGATCTTAAAACCCTCTAAGTCTTCATATACTTAAAAACTATCGCATGAGAAAAACCTTTACAAAAGGCGGATTACACTATCGGGCAAGAAAAAACACGCGGAAATGGTGAAAACAGAGTTTACTGGAGGCTTGAACAATGATGCACAGGAGCTGTCGGATCTGGTCGATCAACGGTCCAGATCCGATCGACATATCGCAATCAGAGATGGCAAGTGGAGGCTATCGGAGGCTACCATATGAAAGTTGCGACAGTGATCAGCGCGAGTCAACAAGGACCGTCGATCAAGCACGCAAATCGACGGCCCAGGTTAACTCGCAATATCACATTGGAAAAATACAAAGGAGTACCTACCAAAGGCCTGAGGACTATGCGATATGTGATTGCGACATATCGCATCGCAATATCGCATCGAAGCAATACAAAGGAGCGGGCTGATACAAATGCGACTTGTGATAGCCGGACCCAACGGGGTTATGGATGAAATTTAATATATTTTGAGTTTCGGTAAAAGGGTTTTTTCTATGTATTTCGCATTTTTGTTAAATAAATGAAAAACAAAGGAAATGCGAACAGAGCGATAAAACGGACCCGAAAGGGTTTATACATGCAGCGATATATATTTTGAGTTCTGTAATGAGTGGGATTTCGGGCGGGCCTTAGGCGGTAAGTGGTATTGGACGGGCTCCGCCCGATCCCATCCACTGGCCGACACGTGGCTTGAGAAAACTGCCTTTTCGGGCGGGTAATCTCCATATGCATAAGCCGCCCGAAATGAATATCAACCGTTGGATCAAAGATCACACAGATCAATGGTGGACATGCGATAGCGATATAAAGGTGGACCCGATGGAGTTATAAGGTGAAATTAATAATATTTCAAGTCCGGAAAAAGGCGTTTTGGCGGATTTTTACAGTGTTGTTGTGTATTTCTCTGTGTAAACAGAGAACGACTGTTTTGGGATTTTTAACACGCTGATGGTCCCTTCCATTACAAAAAAAGTGGCTACCATCATTGAAGACGTTTAACAATAATTGTTTAACGTTCAAAGGGGATTTGAGCGGACAAAGGCCGGGAGCCAGAGAGCCCAGAAGAGGAAACGAACAGACATCGCCGAATGGCTTAAAAGCCATAGAATGACAGAGATAGAGGCAAGCAATGCTGAGACAGAGAGAAAACAGAGATAGAGAGCGAGAGGGAGAGTCTGTGTACTCGAAAAGACTTGCGGAATCCAAGTAAAGCCCTATTGTTTTATTCATGTTGTGTTGAGACTCAATTTGAGCTCACATTTGTAAAAACTCTGCTCTTGAAGACATAATAGAGAGGTCACCACTAAAAGTTGGACCAGGAGACGTAGCCCAAGAGTTTTGGGTGAACTCCTTGATTATTTTTTGTGTTATGCGTGTATCTGTTATGTTTTTCTAACTGCTTCATTATCTATATTATTCACAATCTTTTCGATCTGTTGCACTAAGTAATATAGGCAAATCTTGTACATGAGTCTATAATACCTTAATATTAGTCTAAGATCTCATTTTTAGAACAAGTGGTATCAGAGCTTTAGGTTTGCTAAGGTTAGACAAGCTTGTGTTGGATTCTTGAATGCTAACTAGGTCAAAGCTCAAACTAGCAGAAGGAAAACTTGTTGAGGCTAATCCAGAGATTGGAAGAGTCTACTCTCAGAGGAGAATGGCAGGAGAAGTCCCATTGGAATCAGAATCTTAGTTCATGGACAACTTTATGGCAATGCGAGCCATGGTGGAAGAGATGTATCGAGAATTTAAGAAGGGTCGAGGTCAAAGCACCTCCACACCCAATCAAGACAAAGGAGCAGAGAAACCTTCTCTAGATGCCCATCCAGAGGGAAAAGGGAAAGGGGAAGAGCCTCCTCCATCATCTCTTCCACCATCACCTCCGTCTAGCCCTGAAAAGAAAAAGAAGAAAACTTCTTTGATTAAATTAGATGTAAAGTTTGATTTGCTAATTTATGATGGAGAATTAAATTCAGAAAAGCTAGATAACTAGATTAGATAGATTGATGTATATTGCAGGGTGTAGAACATTGATTCAGAAAGGAGAAAGATTCAGTTGGCTAGCTTTCACCTTAGAGGAACTGCACTAGTGTGGTGGGAAGGCAGGACACAAGATTTGAAGAAGCATGGTAAAATTATTTCTACCTGGAATGAATTTGTTTCTACCATTAAAAAATAGTTCTATCCTCTAGCTTATAAGCAACAAGCAATGATGAGTTGGCAAACTCTTCGCCAATTAAAGGGCCAAAGTGTACAAAGTTATACCCAGGAATTTAGAAAAAGAGCTTTAACTCTAGGCAAATTTCTAGCTCACCTGAAACTTTGTTGAAGTATATAGGTGGTCTACATAGCTATTTGAAGCACACCATTCTCATGTTTAATCCCTCTAGCCTAGATGATGTATCAGTTCGAGCTACACATCTAGAGGCTAGAGGCAAGAATGTGAACCCAGAGATTGGGGGATCATCAAAACCCTTTGCAAGCAAGAAAAAGGAAAAGAAGAAGTTGAAATGGAAATAGAGGAAGAAAAATGTTGTACAGAAGGACAAACCTTCATGCTCTCACTACAAGAAGGATGGACATGATGATGAACACTGTTGGTCTTTACATCCGGAGCTGAAACCTAAGAAGTTCGGTGATAAGAAGAAGAAGATTGTTGCTGCTATTCAGAAGGACTTGGGGTCAGACTCAGGTGATGAAACAACAATCATAGCCACAGGTATAAAAAGTAAAAATTCTGAAGCATCTACAAGTAATTCTGCACAATCTATTGATAATGAAAATTATGAGAGGAAAAGACACAAGCATTTTCATATTAGAGTTATTTCCAAGCACCAAAAGATTGATACTTTATTTCATAGTGGTTCACAGGTAAACTTGATTTCTAAAACAATTGTAAAGAAGTTGGGCTTACTAACAATACCTCACAAGAAGCCATATCCATTAGGTTGGGTATGTGATAAAGCAAAGCTACAAGTGACAAGACAATGTAAACTTAGGTTTGCTATTGGGTCAACATTTGTAGATGAGGTTGAGTTAGATATAGTTCCCTTGGATATATGTGGTATTGTTTTAGGAAGTCCTTACTTGTATGATAGAAAAGCCATATTATATAGAGCTGAAAATAAGTATCAACTCACTAAAGATGGAATATAATATATTATAAGAGCTCATAAACTCAAAAATAACTATTCTCTCATAAACTCAGGGAAGATAAAAAGAATTGTTAATTCATGCAAGCAATTTTTACTAATGGTTGTAAAGGAAAAGAACCCTGATAAAACCAATGTATTTGAAGGCTGTGATGCTAAACAGAAAGCTGATTTAGTTAAAGTTGTTTCAGAATATGATATCCTATTTCAAGAACCTAAAGGTCTGCCACCCAAAAGGGAAATAGTACATGATATTCATTTGCAGCAAGATGCTCCATTGCCTAACATCAGAATGTACAGGTTATCCGCTTTAGAGAATGCAAAGATCAAGAAGCAGGTACAGGAGCTGCTCGATAAAGGGTTCATAAGACCAAGCACATCACCATGCAGATCTCCAATCGTGTTGGTGAGAAAGAAAGATGGTTTGTGGAGGATGTGCATTGATTACAGAGCACTAAATAAAATAACGATCAAGAATCGTTATCCTCTTCCTCGCATTGATGATCTATTAGATCAGCTGAAAGAAGCAGTTTACTTTTCCAAGTTGGACTTGCATAGTGGCTATCATCAGGTTAGAGTAGCAGAACAAGATGCATGGAAGACTGCTTTCAAAACAAAGAAAGGGTTGTATGAATGGTTGGTTATGCCTTTTGGCTTAACTAATGCTCCTGCCACTTTCATGAGAGTTATGAATGATGTACTCAAAACGTTTATTGATGATTTTGTAATTGTATATTTAGATGACATTCTTGTTTTCAGTAAAACATGGGAAAAACATTTGAAGCATGTAAAGCAGACTTTAGATGTTTCGACAAGAGAAAATCTCTATGTGAAGTTGTCAAAATGTGAATTCGGCAAAACATATTTAAATTATTTGGGTCATATTGTAGGGGGTGGTGAATTGAAGATAGATTCCTCTAAGGTTGAAGTCATTGTGAACTGGCCTAAACCCAAATTTGCTATAGAAGTTAGGAGTTTCCTAGGAGCAGCACAATATTGGAAAAAGTTTATTTCTAACTTTTCCTTGATTGCAGCTCCCTTACATGCTTTAACATGATTGAACAAGGTGTTTTAGTGGGGAGGCAAACAACAGAAAGCCTTTGACACCTTAAAAGAAAAAATTAGTACAACACCAGTACTAGCATTGCCAGATCTTCAACGACCATTTGAGATTGAAACAGATGCCAGTGACTATGCCATGGGAGCAGTGTTGATGCAACATGGTAAACCCATATGCTATCATTCTAAGACATTTAATTCTGCAGTAGTTAATTATCCCACATATGATAAAGAATTGTATGAATTAGTATAGAGTGTGAAAAAGTGGAAACATTACCTAATGGGAAAAGAAACAATTATACATACAGATCATCAACCACTTCAATATTTGCATTCACAAACTAAATTGCAGTAATCAAGACACTATAGGTGGATGGGTTTTCTACAACAGTTTCATCTTGTCATCAGATATAAGAAGGGCATACACAATAAGGTTGTAGATATGTTATCCAGACCAATCATAAATGCATCTACCATACTTAAGCATAACTCAGTAAAGCATGAAAGTTGCATTGAACAATATGCTCAAGATGTAGATTTTAAAGATGTATATGCAACTTTAAGTCATGGCAAACAAGTAGAAGAATTGGATTATTATGTTAAAGAACAACTCTTGTATCATTTGGGAAAGTTATGCATTCCACAAACTAAAAGAGTTAACATAATCCGAGAAGCACATACTTCTCTTATATCAGGTCATTTTGGTGTAAGTAAAAAAGTTGCACAATTGCAAAGGTTCTGTTATTGGCCAAGAATGCATGAAACAATTTCTAGATATGTTAAAGGGTGTACTATGTGTGCTAAAAGCAAGCCCAATAATAGAAAATTAGGCTTGTACACTCCACTTCCAGTTCCTTCTCGTCCTTGGGAAAGTGTTTCCATGGACTTTGTTGGGGGATTGCCAAAATCTAGAAAAGGTCATGTTATTGTGGATAGGTTCAACAAAATGTGTATTTGAATACCTTGTAACAAGCAGATTATAGTTGAACAAACAACGAAGTTGTTCTTTCAGCATGTCTGGGTTCATTTTGGGTTACCCACTTCCATTGTCTCTGATCAAGATTTCCGATTTGTTGGGAAGTTTTGGTCAATTCTATGGCAATTGATGGATACCAGATTGAAGAAGAGCACAACATTTCATCCACAAATAGATGGCCAAACAGGGGTGGTCAACAAGACAGTGATCCAGTTGCTCGAGGGCTATTGCAGCAAGCATCCCAAGCTTTGGGATGAACATTTGTGTTATGTGCAACATGCTTACAACTGTGCTAAGCACTCTTCTACTCAGAGATCTCCTTTTGAGACTTGTTTTGGTTTTACACCAAAGTCTCCCTTGGATTTTGTCTTTAGAAAAGACATAGCAGTTGATGGACACAGTGATGTGGACAAAGCAACCAAGTTCATTGAACAGATCCAAGAAATTCACCAAGCAGTAGGAACAGTTGGAAAGAAGCCAGGCCAAGTACAAGGCAAGGCATGCCAAGCATCGAATTGAGCATAGCTTCCAAGTTGGTGATCAAGTCTGGCTATACATCACCAAAGATAGAATGCAAGGTGAAGGTAAGAAGTTGAAGCTAATAAGGTATGGGCCTTTCAAGATACTTGAGAAAATTGGTGAAAACGCTTTTCGCCTTGATTTGCCAGCTTACATGCACATCTATTCAGTAGTTAATGCAGAAAACTTGAGACTATTTGAACCTTCATTGATTGAAGATCCCGAAGAGCAAAGTCAGTTGCCTTCTATTGATGATATGTTGCTTGAATATCTCAATGAGTTGCAGGAAGACACAGTTCTGGATAGGAAGGTGAGAACTACGCGCAGAGGGGATGTTGAGTACCTCAGAATTGGACTCAAAGGTTCAAAACCAAGCAGTGCACGATGGATAGAAATTGGACAAGTGAGGAAGCTGTATCCTCACTTGATCGATGCTTAAAAACCAACTTTTGGTGGTCCAAAAGCTTTTTCAGTGGGAAGGCGTGATCCAAAATGGATCCTAAAACCATCTAAGTCTTCATATACTTAAAAACTATCGCATGAGAAAAACCTTTACAAAAGGCGGATTACACTATCGGGCAAGAAAAAACATGCGGAAATGGTGAAAACAGAGTTTACCAGAGACTTGAACAACGATGCACAGGAGCTGTCAAATTTGGTCGATCAACGATCCAGAGCTGATCGACATATCGCAATTGGAGATGGCAACCGAAGGCTATCAGAGGCTACCATATGAAATTTGTGACAACAATCAGCGCAAGTCAATGAGGACCATTGATCAAGCGCGTGGATCAACGACCCAGGTTAACTCGCAATAGCGCATCGCCAAAATACAAAGGAGCGCCTACCAAAGGCCGAGGGACTATGCGATATGCGATTACGACATATCACATCACAATATCGCATCGGAGCAATACAAAGGAGAGAGGCCGATATAAATGCGACTTGCGATAGCCGAACCCGACTGGGTTATGGATGAAATTTTATATATTTTGAGTACCGGTAAAAGGTTTTTTTTTTTTTTTTTGAATGTATTTTGCATTTTCGTTAAATAAACGAAAAACAAAGGAAATGTGAATGGAGTGATAAAACGAACCTAAAAGGGTTTATACATGTAGTGATATATATTTTGAGTTTCGTAATGACCGGGATTTCGGGCGGGCCTTAGGCGGTAAGTGGTATTGGACGGGCTTTGCCCGATCCCATCCACTGGCCAACACGTGGCTTGAGAAAACCACCTTTTCGGGTGGGTAATCTCCGTACGCATAAGCCGCCCAAAATGAATATCAACCGTTGGATCAAAGATCACACAGATCAATGGTGGACATGCGATAGCGATATAAAGGCGGACCCAATGGAGTTATAAGGCGGAATTAATAATATTTCAAGTCCAGAAAAAGGCGTTTTGGCAGATTTTTACAGTGTTGCTGTGTATTTCTCTGTGTAAACAGAGAACGACTGTTTTGGGATTTTTAACGCGCCGATGGTCCCTTCTATTACAAAACAGGTGGCCACCATCCCTGAAGATGTTTAACAATGATTGTTTAACTTTCAAAGGGGATTTGAGCAGACAAAGGCTAGGAGCCAGAGAGCCCAGAAGAGGAAATGAATAGATAATGCCGAATGGCTTAAAAGCCATAGAATGACAGAGACAGAGGCAGGCAGTGCTGAGACAGAGAGAAAACAGAGATAGAGAGCGAGAGGGAGAGTCTGTGTACTCAAAAAGACTTGGGGGATCCAAGTAAAGCCCTGTTGTTTTATTCCTATTGTGTTGAGACTCAATTTGAGCTCACATTTGTAAAAACTCTACTCTTGAAGACATAATAGAGAGGTCACCACTGAAAGCTGGACCAGGAGACGTAGCCCAAGAGTTTTGGGTGAACTCCTTGATTATTTGTTGTGTTATGCGTGTATCTGTTATGTTTTCTAACTACTTCATTGTCTATATTATTCACAATCTTTTCGATCCGTTGCACTAAGTAATATAGGAAAATCTTGCACATGAGTCTGTAATACCTTAATATTAGTCTAAGATCTCATTTTCAGATCAATAGTCGTTCATAAGCATTAATACTAAGCATATGTTGAGAATATTCCCTGAGAATCAATCTAGGCCCTTAATTAAAAAATAAAATAAAAAATCAACATATCCTTATCCACCTTAAGTTGAAATAAAAAATCTTGGTAACTAGGTAAAACAAAGTCTTTATCTATCCATAAAGGATCAGGGTTGGAATCATTTCTTAAAATAAAAAATCAACATATACTCATCCACCTTAAGTTGAAATAAAAAAATATTGGCAACTAGGTAAAACAAAGTCTTTATCTATCCATAAAGGATGAGAGTTGGAATAATTTCTTAAAAGAATTGTCTGTTTAAAGCATTAAAGTTTGATAGCAAAAAGATGCTACCTTCATTCCTTAGAGTGTAAATATATTGTTCTAGGATATTATAGTGCTCATTTTTATCTAATTTTTTTTTCTTATAAAAGGTAAAACTAATAAAAGAGAAATAACAAATTACTAAATAAATACTCTTAACATCTATATATAAGATATCTATCCAATTGTAGTAGTTGAAAGGGTCCATTTTATGAATCTAAATTTGAAGAGAGAATGCTCCAAGTTTTCTTAACAAATGACCTCTACACTGTGGAAACACATAATGGTTTCATGAATCTATAGAAAGTGTCTCAAAAATTTATTTATTATCATCATTATGGTCTTTCTCTAATAATAACTTTTTTATTTCTAATCATTGCTCGTTTTCCTTTCTTTCTGGTTTCTTTTACCTTTTAAAGTTCTTTTGTTAACTTAGTTTGGGATGGAAGAATAAGGTCTCCCTTTTAAGTTCAAATATTTACTAAGTATTCCTTATTTATGGTCATTACAGCTGACCATGACATAGATCAATCTCTCTTTTTGTTTGATTATTTTTCTCAACTTTTTTAGTTTTATAAAATAACTTTTTTAATTTGTGACTTATTTTTACTTTTTTTTTTTTAGTATTGGTAACATGTTCTCATATTTCTCCTCTTTTATATTAGAAATTATAATATTTAAAGTTTTTTTCTTAAGCTTATGATACAACTCAATTAGGTTATTCATTTCCTATAAGATTATTTTTTTCAACTTATTTTTTACTTTTTCTTTTACTATTGCTAACTTGTTCTCATCTTTATCCGTGTTCAACTTTGAATTGTTTTAAATGAAAAAACATTGTCCGGTATAATAAAAACATAAATGATTCTGCATATTTTGTTAGTTTTAATTAAAATTATTATAAAACAGTAACGATAACATTCTCATTGTGCTTATTTGGTTTTGTCTATATTTCACTTTCACCATCGACTAATAAATAAAATATTTTGATGTCTATGTTAAATAATATAATAAGGAAAAAGTAATTAAAGGTAAAACAATTATTTAATAAGAGGAAAATTTGCAAATCATTCAACTTTTAATATAAAATATTATAATAATAAATTATTCAAAAATACAATTTAAACAATGGAAATTTACACATGGTCTATATAGAGAGAGAAACAAAACCACTATAGATCTATCTTAATTATGGATTTATCTTGGCGTGTAATTTTTTTCTCAAGTTTTTCATTCTAAAAAAAGGGTTTGCATATAATGAGATTTGATCTGGTAGACTCTTGGTAGGCCCGTGATTAAGATGGATCTATATTGGTAAACTAGAAATTATAATATTTAAAGTTGTTTTCTTAAAATTTTAAGATTATGATACAACTCAAATAACTTATTCATTTCCTCTTGCATCGGTATGATATCTACTTTATTTTCCATGTTACTTATTGTCAAAAAAATTATTTAGTTTTCTCTCTCTTTTTTGGGTTGTTTGTTTCTATTTTTCCATTTCTTATAATATAACTTCCTTTTTTCATAGCTAAATTTAGAACCCTAATATTTTATTCTCAAACAATTTAATTGTGTTATCAACATTGCCTCTGACTCTAAAGCAACTAAAAACCATCTAAACCAACTTTTTTAATTCTCTCCTTGGGTATCCACTACTAAGTTGAGATTTTAACATATACGATGAAACTATTATCCTTCAAAATACTAGGTTGAGATTTTAACATATATGATGAAACTATTATCATTCAAAATGAAAAAAAATAAAAATAAAATAAATAAATAAATCTTAATAACGCTCCAACCCATTAGAAAAAAATGAGAAGAAAAACCTATACACTTTATATAAATTTCATAATACAACCCCCACGCATTAAAAAAATTAATACAACTAGTCATTTTGATATGAACCTTATTTTCCCTGGGAGCATATATCACTTAGTAATTGATTCCTTGCTCAATGAGGCCTTGCAAAATATAGATTTGCAGTAACTCATACTTTACACAAGAAAACCTTGTAGGTAAATGGATAATAATTTTTTCTTGAAAGCCTTACATCTATATAAATCGACCATTGCACGATGTATCACTCACTATGGTAGATCGATGATGCATCCGTACGGTTGCACGATAGTCAAATTTGCTGGTAACATTGATTGATTTGTAGCACAGTATTTATAACGAGAGTAGATCACGCACTAAAAGTCGCTTGAAACTCCTAGTCCGTATCATTGTAGTAAAATCAATAATATATATATATATATATTTTGTCTTTTGCGGTAAATTAGAAAATTATAGTAGATTACCCTTTTTTTTTTATGTTAAATTTTTTATTATGTATTATTAATGTTAATGTTGATGATGAATAATATTTATTAACATTTATATGGTTTATTAAATTTTAAGAAAATAAATGATTAATTAATAAATTTAAGATTTTTTTTTATATTTAAAATGATTTACTCGACTTAAGAAAGTTAGAGATTAATTATTATTTTTTTAACATTTTATTTTTATGCTAAAAAAGGTGATAGCAGCGTTGTTAAATCACTGTAGTGTTGTAAATTTCAAAGGTCAAAAAAATTAGTAGTGTGACTAATATTTTCAAAATTATATCAAATATCAATATAAAATAACCACTTTAAAATAAAATATTTTTCATTTTCAACCCTCTTTGAATCCTATAAGTGATAAATTACATTGTAAAATTTAAACAATTAATATTGAAAAGTTACCAAAAACATTATGTTTTAACTTATAATGATAGCAATTACATGAGTTATATATTTTACATTAATAATTTTTTTATGTTATTAAATATAAAGTTTTAAAAATTATAATTTACATAAAAACATACTTTATTAAATTTTAAAAATATTTAATGCTAAGTTTTTTTAAATAATATAATCATAAACCTAAAAACAACTTATAATATTAAATAAACGCAACCCAATCCCATACGTGACGGAGAAGACTTTCCGTCAATTGACGGGAAAGCTCAGAACGACGTGAATTTAATTCCTCCGCTGTCCCAAAATAAAGTGACAATAACTTAGAAGTCGCCTGTCGGCGGAACCTTTTTTTCGAAAGTCATTTAATTCAACGCATCTGCACTCTCACAGATTCCCTTAATCAACGGATGAGCCGTTTCCATCACAGTCTTATCCTCTTCGGACATACCACATGCATTTCCACAACGAATAAATTAATTCCACGTGGCTGTTTCTCACCATCACATACCCCACTCTGCTGCACTGTTTAGCTGTAACATTGGACAATGTTAGTTGGCTGATGCAGCATATTCCCCTCTGCGTGGCCCATTGACGATATTTTAGTACTGTTTTTGTTTGGGGTTGGTAGTTTGAATGATATGTTTGACCCATTGTGATGTGATAGAGTTCAAAGAATAAATGTTTTTTAAAATAAATCTCAATTTTATGGGGGTCATGGGCTTTTGCTAAGTTATAAGGTATATGATTTGATCATGAGTCTCATTATAGGTATAAACTTGATGGACACTATTACTTATCAAGCAATTTTTTTATATTTTTACTCATTAATAGGTATAAACTTGATGAACACTACTACTTATCAAGTAATTTTTTATATTTTTACTCATTAATATGTGCTTTTTGTTATATTTTTGTTTTTTTTATTAATATAAGTTTTGTGTTTTATGTTAGAAATTTTTTTAATTTTAGCTTGACATAAAATAGGCTTCAACTAAATACTATCAAATATGTATGTCTTTTATATTACTTTAGAAAGTTCAAATATATTTCACTATATTTACTCCTATGGCCAAATTAGCCAATGATTTTGTGCAATTATATATAATCACTATTAATGTAATTTTAAACATTTTACAAATTACCCTAAACCATTTCTAAAAAGTTTTCAAGTGGTATGGTTAAACCCATTAACTATAATCTCAACATTCCATGTGATTAGTTGAACAAAAGTTGGACCTTGCAGATAATAAAACAAGTTTTAACAAACTTTTAGATAGTAATTTGGGAGGATTTTGATATGTCAAGCAATAATAATATACAAGTAATGCATTTTGAAGAAATTCATAGTCTTTTAATACCCAAACCAAGTTGTGTTTATATTGAAATATAAATGTATAAAACATATCATAACCTTGGTAACCACACATTTGAAATGCAATATACCTACGTTATAAACTTCAGTAAAACTCATATAATTACATAAGTAGAAATATTATTTTTGATTCTACCAAGAATAATTAGAAGTTAAAATGACTTTTATTTATTAGGGGAAAACCATTTTTACATAAGGATAGGAATAATCAATTTTTAGAAAAAAGGTAATGAGTTCTTCATAACCACCTTCCATTCATTATTCAAAGGGAAAAAAGAAAAACCATTTTGGGGAAGAATGCAAGGTCCTTGATTATGAGGATTTTCATTTGAGTCTACAAGAAGAACAATCTGGTGTTGCAGTGGGTCATGTTGGGGTATGTGATCCTGATGGAGGTGTTGGCAGTCCCATGGCTGAAGACACTCAAATCGTCTCTTTTCGCAGTTGTTTCATCTCTCCTACAGTGAAGCATCGTGCCCTTCTGTAATCTTCAACTACTGGATATGATAAACTTGAAGCACTTTTACATAGTTATTTAAAAAAAAAATCAGATGTATCTACAAGGAATATATCATACACCGAAAATGGACGAGCCCGTGACCATTATGAGAGTGTGTTAAAGATATCTGACAGTTCTAGAGAAAGATCAATATACATGTTATTTACATTCTATTTCTTGAAAAGAAAAGATGGCATATGAATTTTTTTTGTTTTAATAGATATATATATATATGTAACAAATGATAAGTATATATGTTACTGAATCTTTTGCAAAAAATATATAGGAACCCTGCACATAAGAGGATAAATAAGTCTTGTATATTGTATTGAAAAAATTGTAAGGATTTGTGAGGATAAATAAGTCTTGTATATTGTATTGAAAAGACTGTAGGGATTTGTGTGTGGAAGTTAGATTAATTTGGAAAAGAAAAACATGTGTTTGCATGTTCTAATTGTGTTAAAGTTAAGGATATTCTTGCATACAAGCATGGTAAAAGTAAAACTGATTATATTGGTCTTCAGTAAAAGAATGCACATAATTATCATTTGCATAAAAGATTAGCCATGTTATTTTAGAAACACTACATGGTAAAAGATAAATTAGTTGTGCTAATTCTTTGGAAAGAAAATATATGAACTCTTGTGCATTAAACAATAAGAACCACGATTATTTTGTGTGAAACTTGCTTAAGAATCATGTGCATATAGAAAAGAACCCATGATGGTTTTCAAAAACGATTGTGTAAGATTGTGTGTATTGTGTAAGATTGTGTGTTTGTATGCATAGAAGGAATGGAAATTGTGTTAAAAGAACACATGTTTCATGCATTATTGTATTAACTTCTTAGAAAAGAGAAAGGTGTGGGTATGCACAAAAGAATGGTGTTATACATTAGACCTTTGAGAGGAAAAAAAAAAGAAGAAAAAAGAAGATTATTTAGTGCATGAACAAAGAAACCAATGTGTTGTAGAAATATATATTTACATGCAGGGAAAGATTCATTGTGTGTTAGAATTCTTGAAACTGAAACACATGTTTAATGGCTATTATGTTTAAACTCTCTTTTTGAGAACATAGATGTGTTATTTGCATGCACAAAAATTGAACTAGTTAGTTTGATGTTTCTTGAGAGGAAATAAGTTCCTTGCATGCACCAAAATAGAACTATTGTGTTGGATATTTCTTGAGAGCAAATAAGCTCTGAATTAAGGCTTTTGTTATCCATAAATCGAATATGAGAAAACTTTCGGTGAAAATCACACCATAAGAAATATGCCAACATGTTTCGAACCATTCAATGTGGTTCATCGAAGTTATTTATGTGCACAGAATAGAACTACTATGCTTGATATTTCTTGAGAGGAAATAAGTTATCACATGTACGCCATAGAACCACTATGTTTGATATTTCTTGAAAGGAAATGTGTTATTTGCTTCCACAAAAAATATTAATGTTGTGTTTGGTCCCTTCAAAGGAGATAGGATATTTTCATCCATGAAAAGTACGCCTATGATGTTGGATTTTTTGAAAAGAATTATGCATGGAAAGTATATAATTTTTGTGTTAGGCCTTTTGAAGAGAAACAAGAATTTGTATGCAAAAAAGAATAATCATTATGTTAGACCTTAGAAGAGAAACAAGTAATCGCATGCAATAAATGCATTAGCTTTCCTTTGGAAAAATAAATATATTTGCATTCAAGAAATAATAACTAGCACATTAGTTTTCCTTTAGAACAAATCATGCATTCTTTTGTACAATAGACTTTGTAAATAGCTTTATCTTGGGAAAGATTCTTTTGGAAAAAGGACTTGCATTTGCATGCATGATAGTAGTATTGATTATGTTAGCTTTCCTTTAGAAGGGGACATGCATTTGCATGCATAATAGTAATAATAATAATATTGTATTGGAAAGATTACTTAGTTACATGCACAAAGAAGAAATTGAGGGGCTAACTTTCTTTGAATAATTTTTTATCTAATTACATGCACGAAAAACAAAGCTAAGTTTCTAGTATCCCTTAAATGAAAAGGGATTTTTATAGTGGTTTTCCTTTGGATAGGAATATGTGTTTGTGAGAGAATGATCATGTTAAGGTGTTATTTATTTTGACATGCTTTGATAATTATTTGTTTATAATTAATACATGAGAAGTGATGTTAGAAAATACATGTTGTGATATTATATTTACATTTCATATATGCACATGAGTAGATGTTGAAGAAGCACTATTAAAAATTGATTATTGGTTGATTAATACTTTATGTAATCATGATATCAACATATGGTGACTTGTGTAAAGGATATTTTATGTTTAACATGGTGGCAAGTAAAGAATTAATTGTCTATGTAAATGAGTGTGAGATACAGGATGGTCCACTAATGGAACAACCAAGCCATAAAGATACAAAGATTAAATATTTGTGTGCAAATGATATCATGGTGATTGTATAGCTTTTAGTTAGATATTTTGTATTTAATTGACATATCCTTGTAATATTTTATGACAATGGTTAAGGGATGGACTCCCTTATAAGCCATTGAGTCAGGGATGAATACCCTCACGAGCATTTAATATTAAAATTAAACATTTGTTGGTTTTCACCCTACAGGATTTCTAGGATATATCATGTATAATGATGTGGTTGTCTGTTGTGTCACTTTTATGATGTGGATCCGTTACATGAGATAATGTTTATAATACTGAGTATGTGATTAACTAATCTAGCTAAATGAATCATGAAAATGATGCAAGGTTACATCAGAAAGTTTATGTTAATATGCTGCAATATTGGTTGTTAATGGTTATGTAACTTACTATTCCTTTACTAAAGTTATTGTATGCATTGAGAAATCTGGAATAATAATTTGGATATTTACCCACGGGGAAATTGTGTAAAATAATTTTAATCCTATGCATTCCCTTGCGAGGTTACCAAGGGATGTTACAAGTGGTATCACAGCTTAAGGTTGCAACACTGTCGCCTTTAGGAATTGTTAAGCAGTAAAATAAATTAAGGTATGCTATTAGTGGGCATCAGTTCAGGTATGAGTTTAACAATCTACATATTTATATATGCAGTACACTGCTTTTGACATGAGATGCATGACTCATGTTTATAACCGCATTGAAGAGTAGTAATTAATAAAGTCTATTGCAAAACTATGTTCATGACATTTGAATTCTCATGAGAATAAAGAATAATGAAACCTCTATTACACATATGAACAATATTGAACACTCACTTAGGAAAGTGAGAATCAACTACCAACTTTTGCAAATATGAAAATAGTAATGATACATTTAATGAACATGACTAAAGTTACAATGCAATACTTATATTGAGTGTATGCATGAATATAAAATATGGGGAATGTCCTTGAAGATGACTATAGAGTGTTTAAAAGAACATTAGAAGAACCCATTTAGATGTTAAAAAAGAGCAATGAGTTGAGTAGTGTGATTTGACTTTAATAGGTAGTTGTTGATTGAGTCTTGTCATGGTTGCATCAAGATGGCTAGTAGCATTGATTAGTTAGTATTGCATGAATAACTATTAAAACTTATGTGCATGAATTGGATGTGATTTAAGCTTAGTGCAAGTTATAAACAAGTTATTATGGTAGTTACTTCATGTGTTGGTCTGTTGGTGACAATACAGTAGGGGAATTGGGAATGTTTGGATTGTTACCTTAACTATTATTCAAATTTACACATTAATGAATATTTCTATATACTTTGATGCATGACAGTATTGTATGCATGAAACTAAAATGGTTGCAAATGTGAATACTTGTTTAAACAATGCATATTTATGACTAACCTTGTTGATGGGATTAAACAAGGGTAGCTTAATGGAAACATGAAAACTTGTGAAGGTAAAACGTTGCAATGCGAATTGCAATCATAAATGAGAAAGTACAATATTATGATATGCA
The DNA here is from genome assembly GCA_031772625.1 of Pinus tabuliformis. Lineage (NCBI taxonomy): Eukaryota > Viridiplantae > Streptophyta > Pinopsida > Pinales > Pinaceae > Pinus > Pinus tabuliformis. The sequence goes on along the minus strand of CM062816.1, from coordinate 1,667,768,303 downwards.
TGATTGTGTTATTTGGAAAATTAGAATGTATACCACCTATATGTCAGTTATGTTTCCTATCAATCTAGATATTGTGGACCCATGTTGTATGAATGCATGATGTACATAAATGTTTCTTTTATTTTAATGATAATGTGCATATGGATCATTATGTAAATTACTTTGGAAAAAGGTGTTAAAAGAGAATTTTACATGTCAGACAGTTGTGTACAGTTGTGAAAGGCCAAGAGGCCTTGGGTTGATGGAGGTTGCTTGCCCAGAGGGGTTGATGGCATTTGCTTGCCCGTATTTTCGCTCCCTAGAGAGAGATGATATCAGTAAGGGAAAAGAGTTGGCCAAGATGGTGAAGAGGGAAAAAATCCTTAGGCCACTCTGTTGATTTTGGAGCCTAAGGGAGGAGGCTCGAAAATTCCTTGTAGACAGGATGTTGTTGGAGGAATAGGCATGACATTACCGAGAGGAATCTTGTATTGGACCCTTTGTGGTCATTGGAATTCTTGAGTTGGTTGACTGATGGAATTCCAAACTGGAACTAGTATCAAAGAACCATCTGGATGTGCAAATAACTCAATCCATTTGTAGAAGCTAGTTCCCATTGGTTAGGAGGAGTATTATTTTGCCACCATGGTTCTCATATTAGAAAAATTTAACTAATGAGATAAGTAATGTGCTAAAAATGAATTTTCTATATAATTTTGTAAATATTTTATGTACATCTTGACAAGAAAGGAGCCTAGTGCTTGGTAAAGAATTAATGGAAGTATGGTTCCTTTATTGTATTACCAATCTTGTGAATGTTTTAGCAGGGTCTAAGACAATATGCACTTGGTGTAGTTATTTATTATTTTGATGATTAGAGAGCTAGGTGTTCTCTAAGTACTTTTAGAAGTACTAATTATGTGCACTTGGTGCAGTGATCTATTATTTTTATGATTGTAGGGTTATTGCTCTCTAAGTACTTGTGGAGGTACCTTGACTAAAATATCACTTTACATTGCATGAATGATTCATAGTTAAAAGTATTTCATTTGATTGAAAATATTGTGACTAATATGATTATGTTGGATTTGTTAGTCATACATTGCAGAGTGCTTTCCATAGAGTGTTGATGGGTTGTTGAACCATTCTTTAAGTGTTTGCATAAAAGTGACCATGACTTCCTAGAGTAATTGGTAAGTAATGGTAAGTTGGTATAGAGACTTTGTTTTTATTTTGTGAAATTGAATAATGGCTAAGTGAAGGAAAGTAGAACTGGAAAATTTTTGCAGTTATAAATGCTTATGACTATTGATTTTTCTTATGTTATAACATTATTATTTTTTCTTATTGGTATTTCTTAGAATTAAATCCTTCATTTTAAAGGGGAAGAATCCCCTTTTGGGTGGTTTGGATTGATAGATCAAGAGTAAAAGTTAAAGTTTCAATGAGAGAATAACACCGACGACGATATTCTATTTAAGGGGGGGAACATGTAATACACCTACCTTAGAAACTTAAGTAAAACTAATATAACTACAGGAGTAGAAATATTATTATTGTTTCCACCAGGAATAGTTAGAAGTTAAAATGTGATCTTGATAACTGCTTTATTTTCTTTATTCGGGGAAAACCAATTTTACATGGGGATAGGAATAATCAATTTTTGGAAAAGGTTTAATGAGTTCTTCATAACCAACTTCCATTCATTATTGAAAGCGAAAAAAGAAAAACCATTTTAGGGAAGAAGGTAGGGTCTTTGATTATGAGGATTGCCATTGATCAGGAGCTCAAAATTTACTAAAAATTCAAAGTTGTAAAAATGGCGTGGAACATAAATAACCGCGTAGATCACGTCATCCTAAATCCGACACAATTTGTTTTGCGCAAAACAGACACCGTATGCTCCCAGAAATGTGATCTATTCACTTTATCAAACAAATAAAAAAATTGTTGGTGGCTGATAGGGATGTTGACTGGGCATCCGTACTACCTAGGTGGCAAGGAAAATATTCTTTGAATATTCCATTTTGGTGGCATCAACCTATTGTTCCATGTGTCTTTTTTTGGGCTAATGAGGAGGTGACTCATGGCTAAGTTGGAGGCTGCCAAGTGTCCTCCTAATGTCGCTTTAAAATTTTGGTATGGTGGACAGGGTAGAGGTTGGGCTCGACCCCGCGACCTCCCATTCAGTAGCGCCAAGCCTTACCACTCTGCCTACACAATGTTTCTTAACAATCTAATGTGGCGGGTTATATTTAAAGTGAATTTCCGCCATGTTTGGGGGGTCGGGCAAACTTAACCGCCCCCCATGTGAACACTCTATGTGAAACTGCTAGTGTTATGTTTATTGTGACCATCGATGGTCACCGTCGCCGATAACTGTCACCGCAATTGGCCCCATGTGAATGCGTCGTCACTAACTGTTTAATGTGACCATCAAGGTCACCGCCCACCTGACTGCCAGACAACAGTCCACATCTGAACACTCTATGGAAATCGCTAGCATTTACTGTGACTACCTGAGGGAGGGAAGGCCAGTGCCAGGGGCTAGCACCTGGGTGCATGGACCAAGCTTTTGATTTTAAGGCCTCAGAGAAAAAATTAATGGTCGTACAAATTCGCCTGAAATCTGGGGAATTTGTCGCTCTGTTAGCGGAAAATTGGGTGAATTTGTAGGATGATGCCAGATTTTGTGCAATTTGTAGAGCGAATAGTGGAAAAACTAGGAGATATCATAAATTCTCTATTTTTCAACCAAATTGGGTGCAAAAAGAGGTCAGGTAGTCATTTTTGGCATTCTAGACTCATTGGAGCAGGTTTTAAAATCAAATGAGCACTTCTAGATAGGTTTTTTTCAAATTGAAGCCTATGGGTGCCATGGTCAACCAAAGTGTTGAATCAGTTTATGGAGGATTTTGAAGATGGAGATGACCTTAGAGGGGTTTTCTAGCCTCCATATGCTTTATGCAACAACCATTTCATTAGTGTTATAGCTTTTATTCGCCTTTTCTCTATATGTGTTTTGGGGAAGAGACTTGTTTATGTACTTCAAGTGGATTATGGTACTGTTGATGTTCTTTGAAGTTGGAATATGGGGTCTTGGTGTAATATGCCTTTGTTTGTTGAAAGTTTACATGTTTAACTATAGGTTAACATGTGTATGGAGTGATAACTCATGCAGAAGTCGTTTCTTTTAAGGAGAAACTAACTATTCCATTTCTTAGCACTTCATGTACTCTTCTTTTTCTAAACATTGAGCATAATGAGAAGGGGTCATGCCATTAGAGCTGATCCAAGGAGATGTAGCCCAGGAGGGGTGAACTCCTTTAATAATGGCGGAGTATTATTGATTTATGCATGCTTCCATTTAGTGTTTTTATTTCATGTTTAAAGTTTTTTTCATGAAATTAACTTAAGAAAACACACATAAAAACTAATGTTTTTACTTGCTATTTTGGAGTACAAACCTCAAGAACATTTTTGTATTCTGATGAGGATCTTAGCATAGAAAACTAATATTCTAAATTCAAATCAAGTTGGTATCAGAGCACTGGTTTTATTTGTGGAAGGAGGAATTGGTTGTTGTTTGCAAGTGAATGTGTTTTGAAGCTCAAGTGAGGAGAAGGTTTTGGAAAGGAGAGAAATATTTTTATAATCTCTACCACCAGTTCTACCTCAAGTTGCAGTAGAAGCTTCAGGAAAAGCATGTCCCAAGGAGGAGAGCCTGCAAGAATGTCAGAGGATGTGAAGGCTTTTAGAAAGGATTTCTTAGACATGGCAGAAATGGTGAAAGTCCTCTATGAAGAGAGGAATACCAAATTGCAAGGGGAAAGCTCTAGACCTCAAGAGGAGAATGTTATCTAAAGGAAAAAGGTAACAAGAATGGTGATAAACCACCATCTTCTCCACAATCTTCATGTTTTTCGACAACTCTTATGCAAGACGCTAGTGTAGAAAGTCACTCAGAGAAGATATTGGACAAATTTGTACCTTTTTTCCACATGATGTGGAGGATGAGGTTTAATAAACACCCAAATTCAAGGAGCTAAAAGAAGAGAGCCAAAGAGTCCAAGAGGACACATCTAGAATAAAAAGAGAGTTTGAAAACATCTTTGTATGTCAGTCAAAATATGAGGCAAATGGTAAGAATTTACATGCTTCTTCTCTGCATGAAAGTGTTGATGTAAATTCATTTGCAGCCTTTGAAAAACATAGTAAAGGAATGGGTTCGAAGCTCTTGACCAAGATGGGTTACAAGAGAGGAGCCCTTGGAGTAAACCATAAAGGCATTAAAAATCCAATTGAGGCAAAGGAGAGGCCTAAATATGAAGGCTTAGGCTACGTTGCTAAAGAAGAATGGTCTTCTAGCGACAACTCATGGGTATCAAGTTCCTTTTGCCATAAAAGAGGACATGAGGAGGCAAGATGTTGGGATTTGCATCCCGAATCAGTACCCACTTGGTTCCTCAAGAATAAGGAGGACTTGAAGTGCAAAACATCTCTAAAGAGAGATGAACGAGTTGAAGCAGAAATGAAGCTAAGTTCTCCTTGCCATGCAAGTTCATCACGCAAGAAGCATAAGCCAAAGGACAACAATTAGAGGTATAACCGTCTTGTTAATTCAAATGCTTTTAATAATGGAAAACAACACGTTGATTTTAATAACATGTTGAGGAATGTGTTTCCATGCACCTTTTGTCTTTCATCTAACCATTGTGTAGATAAGTGCTATAAAAGGAAAGCAATCATCAAGAAGATGTTTATGTCTAATGGAATTGAGACCGAAAAGGGAAAATCTCATCCAAGGTTAAAGGCATGCGAGCTAAGAGAAGCTCAAAAGAATTTTTTCACTCACTACAATATTAGTGGGCATTGGGTTGAGAAATGCTGGAAATTGTTTCCACAACTTCATCCTGGCAAAGACAACAAAATTATGCAAGCACCAAAAGAGGAAGCGACCAAAGAAAAAGTGGCGCAACGTGTGACCATCCCTGAAGCATCTTTAGAAGAAGAAAAAATTAAAATAGAGGGTTCATTTACCTAGTTGGGTAAGAAATGGGCGGACTATTTTTCTAGCTGAAGTTTGTAAATCTTTTTTTTTCACTAGTTGCATATCCCCATAGTTAGGTAATTTGTAAAAGTGATGTTCATAAATAAATCACTTATATGCACCAGTTTTTTCTTTGGGCATTATTATACTAGTTTGGCTTGTTGATAGTCAATTGAATGGAAAATTTGGGAGTCAAGTTTATTCCATATTCTAAAATTCAATTCTATTTGTAGTTTAAGAAATCATTTTAAAATTGTTGTATGAGTAGTTGCAGCACATTCAATATGTTACAAATGTGTTAAGCACTCAAGTTATAAAAGTATTCACTATGCGAAACTTGTTTTGGTTCTTTTGTCAAAGTATTTTTTAGATTTTTATCTTTGATAAGGATTTTGCAGAAGAGTGCCTTTGAATTCTTCTTGGGAAGGATGTTGTTGTGGATGACCATAGTGACATGGACAAGCCAGGAAGAACATTGAACTTGACTTCTTTGGTTAGGTTATATTTCAAGTTCAGCTTAAGAAAGAGACAAAACAAGTACAAGTCAAGGCACTACAATCATCGATTGGATCGAGTTTGGAAAAATGAAGGAACTGTACCTTCAAATGCTAAACAATTGAAAGTGAACTTTTGGAGACCAAAATTTTTCAGTGGGGAAGAGTGATCAGGAGCTCAAAATTTACTAAAAATTCAAAGTTGTCAAAATGGTGTGGAACCTAAACGACCACGTAGATCTTGTCGTCCTGAATCCGATGCAACTCGTTTCACACAAAACAGACACCATATGCTCCCAGAAACACGATTTGTTCACCTTGTCAAATAGGTAAAAAATTTGCAAGTCGCTGACAGGGATGCTGACTAGGCATCCATACCGCCTAGGTGGCAAGGGGAATATTTTTGGAATATTATGTTTTGGTGGCATCGTCCTATTGGTCCATGTGTATTTTGTTTGGGACAATGAGGAGGTGACACGTGGCTAAGCCAGTGGCTGCCACCTGTCCTCTTGATGGCACTTTAAAATTTTGGTATGGCGAACAGGGCAGAGGCCAAGCTCGACCCCGTGACCTCCCATTCAACAGCGCCAAGCCTTACCACTCCGCCTACATGATGTTTCTTAACAATCTAAGGTGTCGGATTATATTTAAAGTGAATTTCCACCATGGTTGGGGCGTCGGGCGGACTTAACCACTCCCTATGTGAATGCTCTATGTGAAACCGCCAACGTTATGTTTATTGTGACTGTTAATGGTCACCATCGCCGATAACTGTCACCGCCACCGACCCCATGTGAACGGGCTGCTGCTAACTATTTGATGTGATCGCCAACGTCACTGCCCACCTGACCATCAAACAACAGTCCACATGTGAACACTTTGTAGAAACGACTAGCATTCACTGTGACCACCAGAAGGAGGGAGGCCAGCGTTGGGGGCTAGCCTCTAGGCGCATGATTCCCATATGACCAAGATTTTAGTTTTGAGGCCCCAGTGGCAAAATTAACAGTCCTACAAAATCGAGGAATTTGTAGCTCTGCTAGCAGAAAATGGGGTGAATTTGTAGGATGATGCTGGATTTGGTGCAATTTGTAGAGCGAATAGTGGAGAAACTAGGAGAGGTCATAACTTCTCTAGTTTTCGACCAAAATGGGTGCAAAAAGAGGCTAGGTAGTCATTTTTTGGCATTTTGGACTCATTTAAGCATGTTTCAGAATCAAATGAGCACTTCTAGATAGGATGTTTGCAGATTGAACCCTATGGGTGCCATGGTCAACCAGAGCGTTGAATCAGTTTATGGAGGAGTTTGAAGATGGAGATGACCTTAAAGGGGTTTTCCAACGTTCATATGCTTTATGCAACAACCATTTCATTAGCGTTGTAACTTTTATTCCTCTTTTCTCTATATGTGTTTTTGAGAAGAGAGTTGTTTATGTACTTCAAGTGGATTGTTTGCCTTTGGTGTAAGATGCCTTTGTTTGCTAAAAGTTTACATGTTTGACTGTAGGTTAACATGTGTATGGAGTGATAACTCTTGCAGAAGTTGTTTCTTTGAAGGAGAAACTAACGATTCCATTTCTCAGCACTTTATGTACTCTTCTTTTTCTAAACATTGAGCATAATGAGAAGGGGTCATGCCATTAGAGTTGATTCAAAGGAATGTAGCCCAAGAGGGGTGAACTCCTTTAACAACAGCTAGAGTATTATTGATTTATGCATGCTTCCATTTAGTGTTTTGATTTCATGTTTAAAGTTTTTTCTTCATAAAATTAACTTAAAAAAACACACCTAAAAACTCATGTTTTTACTTGCTATTTTAGAATACAAACCTCAAGCACATTTTTGTATTCTGACAAAAATCTTAACATAAAAAAATATCTCAAATTAATCGATCATTTGAACCTGCAAGAAAAACAATATGGTGTTGTAATGGACCATGTTAAAATATGTAATGGTGGAGGAGCGAGCTTCTCTCTTGTTGACATTCCCATGGCTGAGGATACTTAAATTGTGTTTTGTCGCAATTGTTTCATATCTCCTATAGCCAAGCATCATACCCTTCCTTATTTTTCAACTACTCGATATGGTAAGCTTGGAGAAATTTCACATAGTTATTTTAGAAATTGTTACACGTATGTAAAAGGAATATATCATACACCGAAAGTAGACAAGCCCATGACGATTATGAAAGTTTGTTAAAGGTATCCGAAAGTTCTAGGGAAAGATAAGTACACGTGTTATTTACATTTTATTTCTTGAAAATAAAATATGGCAGATGAATATTTTGGAGATAAAACAAAATATAACAAGGGAGGCTGCGAGGCAGCAAGTCCCTGCATTGAGTGTGGTAGAATGCTTGCACCCATATGACTATTATTGAACTTAATAAATGATCAGAGTTGTATAGTAATGCACAGCAACGACCTGCCCCATGCATAAGGGATTCTCGGAACAAAGAGTATTTGCTGAGCTCCAACATTGATATACATTGCAGCATTGATATTGCATTGGCATTGCATCGTTTTGATAGTGCAGAGGCTAAGCACCCGAAATTGAATAAACTAAAAATGTGTAGTTCATACGAAAGCACTATTATTGAACTTAATAAATGATCAGAGTTGTATAGTAATGCACAACAACGACCTGCCCCATGCATAAGGGATTCTCGGAACAAAGAGTATTTACTGAGCTCCAACATTGATATACATTGCAGCGTTGATATTGCATTGGCATTGCATTGTTTTGATAGTGCAAACAAAGTTGGTTGCAACTTTTTGGTTCTTCTGAATTAAGGTTACTGGCACTGATTCTTTTGAAAGAGCGGCCTGAACATAACATGAAATAAGTACAACTAATAATCACTTATAACGATGTTTCCAAAAAAGAACTACAACAAAATGTGAACTAGATGCTGAGAAAGTGCCACTTCTGCATGCACACATCAATGAAATTAGACCTATAGAATATCAACTATCTAACCTGCATTTAGAGGTGGAAAGAGAGAAGCTGCACCAGAAGCTATTGCAGCACATTGTACAGGAGTGCCAGGATTTGCCAACCATCCTGCAGGACTACCAGCAACAAGCAGAGGTTATTCCTCAGCACAACGAAAACAATTCCAATGGAACAGGGATGGCTATTCATTCGAGAATTCGAGTGGTACTATTAGATTTCCAATGGAACAAAGATGGCATTCAAGTATTTAGGTGGCACCATCATATTGGAACAAAGATGGCATTCGAGTATTTAGGTGGCACCATCAGATTATGTGCTTTTGTACCATAGTGCACAGTGCTCACGGTCCCTTTTATTCATGTAATACATGCTTTATAATGTTACACTATAGAAACTCATGAATTCAACAGAACCGCATGTGTAGATAGCAGAAGAATTCCTCACCTTAGATGTTACCATGTTGAACAAGGACACTCTCCCACCCCAAGCAGACATTATATATGAATCATTCTTTGACAAAGCTAACCAAGGGACAACCTCTTCTAGGCTTCTGTCACTGGTATCATTTTTCATAAGGGTGCTATTGGGTGGTTGCAAAATGTGTGGTTGAACATTTGCTTTAACCTGTAAAGTAAGTTCGAAAGATTAATTGAACTTAAATCGACAATGGAAGAGGCATTCAACTACTGCAAGTGAAACCGAAGTTGAAGACACACCTTGCCAGATGGATTCAAAGCATTACATTGCCACATCCATAGCTTATGTGCAGCATTGCTATTCAAATGCGTTATGCAATTGGGCTGAATTACATACACACGTGCAGGGGAATGTGTGAAAGGGTTGGTTGCATGGATTTGTTTGTGCAAATTGAGTCTGATAGGAGAAGAATCTCAACCTACAAGGGAAGTCTGATCCTTACGGCACATGCAAAGTCATTGATAAGAAACTCTTCAGCGGGAAGAGAAAACAGTCGCTGGAAAGATGAATTCTTCTGTGGTGAGCACGGGATAATCTACATAACACCATTCTCTGTTAAAGTCTTGCATATGTTTTCTAGTAAAAGTGTTGCAAATAGTTAGTAACCAATTCTTGCCTATAATTCCTAATAAATTTGCAGTCACGTCCCCACTTGAACTTTTCCATTAGGCAACCATAAAGAAACATTATTCTACTATTTGTCACTTGCATAATGGTCTGTTAGTTTGTTGGCTATGCTTTATCATTCTTGAAATTCGGTAAGCTTTGCCAGTTACATTTCAAATTCTCATAGGCACTATTTTATCTGTTTGAATACTTTGTTTGCTCTCTAATTTATGCAATATCAAATGATTTCTAGTCTATTTTAAAGCACGAAACCATATTCTTTTAAGGTATTCCCTAATTTTCCAAGTGAAGATGTTGTAAATAGCTCTGTTACCAGAAACGACAGCTATGTCACTTCTGGCTGAAACCTGTCCAAACTGAGAAACGTGTCAGAAAAGCCATTTCTGGCAACCATTTCATGTTTCTTGATGGAAATGTTTTACACAAGAAACAGGTGCTTCTTGAGCAACACTGATCATTTCTCAAGCAGTGCTGGTCGTTTCTCAAGCAAAACAGGCCTTTTCTAGAGTAACAGCCAACATGGCAACCTGAACAGAGGTTAAATATTTTTTTCCTTAAGTTTGTGTCATCTTGAAATCCTTCATAATTTGTTTCAATTCTGCCCCCACATTTCAAGCAGTTGTTCATATCCTTTAAGAAAGCTTAAATATGTCTAGCAGGGGCAGAAAGAGATTTGAACAAATTTGTCAATCTAAAGCCTTGTTTTTTTTTTTTTTTTTCTAGACTGTAAGATATGGTGTCTCTCAAACAGTAATAGTACTTTTGTATGCAGTAGAAAGAGAGTTTTTGATAAAAAAGAAAGTCCATGTGAGTTTACCAGCCTTGGAAAAACAGACCTAGATCAATTTTGGGAAGGCCTCAGAGTTGGTTTCGTTTGGTTGATAAATGTGAATAGGTGTGTTTTACTTTGGAGGAATCAATATGTTTTCAATGGGGTACAAACCTATTAAGAAAAGGGGTTTATTGGATTCAAAAGATGGAAATCCAGGACACAACATTATTCACTCTCTCCCATAAGTTCCATCGAAATAATCACAGCAATTGGCAATTTAGCATAAGCACAAAAGCTTTGAAATCTGTGGAAAGTAATCTTAGGAAAGGAGACTACACCAGTAATCATCAATTCAGCTTCACTAAAAGCCCAATTGGGTGATGGAGGATGATTACTGAGGAAAGGTGAAGGATCAACCTGAAGATAGATCAAATAGACTGGTCCTTCAATAGACAATAGAGTTTCTTACAGAAGCAGGGTGCAGTATGACATTGGGAGCATTGAGAGAACATGAAAACCAGTAGTTTCAAACTACTATATATAAGAAGAGAACTTGCCTTTCCTGTTGGCAGTGTATCTGTTAATCTAATAGACTTACAATGGACTGGTTCCATTACCTCAGTGAACTTCCAGTTTGTGCTCTCGTTCTCACCTGTACTGTCACCTTGAAGCCTCTGTTTGACATCGACCATCGAAGAGCTAGAAACACCATTCTACAGTTGGGTGTTGATCATTACAGTTAATATTTAATTAAAACAAATATTACTGAAAGTTTATCTATTACTTTTTCTACTAACTAGTGTAAAGATATTCACAAGAACCAAATATAGTGAGCTTTGTAACAAAATCACTTACCAACAATAATGCTGATGGAATCTTTTCTAAATTTGCTGTTGAATTATCTTTGAAAACGAAGGCTGCATTTCAGAGATGCCAAATTAGGTTTTTGCCATTATTTAACGATGTTTCCAAAAAAGAACTACAACAAAATGTTTTAGCTGTTCGCTTTCATTGTATTGAGAAAAACCAGATGTATTTTACAATCGAGAAATGTAGCATAATCTATTTTACAATTTACGCAATGTAATCTAGTCTACAAATTACACAAAATGTGATGCAATTAATAGTATGCATACCGGTAATAATGTAATGGTGGACATGTAGGCGTGGGAATTCCATTACCCAACCCCTTCTGGGCGGTGTATTTTCCGATGGGAAACGCTGCTACAGGCTTCCTGGTCATCTTTGCGCTGATAGCAGGAGTAGTGGGAGCGACTTCTTGGCTTCTTGTATTTCGGGGATGCATCGTATGAGGTTATGGTCAGAGCAGAGTTTGGCATGCTAAGTTGTATCAATGAGATCAGATTTGAAGATTGCTTTCACCAGACCTTAGAGAATTGAATATACACAGTTCATTGCAGAGAACTATCCACACATCAATGAAATTAGCTAATACACACAATTCACTCCATTAGAATTATTTGTTATCCAAGCAAAGTATAAATCAATTCAAGATAATTCAATCCAGTTACTGCCAGTAAAACATTTTTACAAGAGAGCCTAATAATTACAAGAACAAGAACATTAGTTGTAACCCTTAAATGTGCATCTGAAAGTCACTCTATACATCAACTGGGTTTATGAAGCCATCAAGGAGATGAGGCACTCCTTTCTTCCTGAGATTTGATCAACATTTCATTATCTGCTCTGCAGCTTTGAAGTTCTACTGTCAAGCTCCTCATGGTTTGTGCAATATTGGGAGAGGTCTTTTTATTTGTTTGTCCATTGGACTCAGTTTCTGAATTGATCCCATTCAGGTCCTCACCTATGATGTCTGCTTCATGCTCATAAGGGCTTTGTGCATCTTCCATGATAACACCTGGCTCAGCCCAACAAGACTAAGCCTCTGCCACCTTGACTGAACAGTAGGCATTGTGCACAACAAGCCGGAGAAGACCTGGCAAATCACCTTGAACCCTTGCGCTGGACCTGCTTGCTAATAGCTAGCCTGGACCTGACCTGAATCGGAACTAAGGGCAGCAGAACTGAGGGTAGCAGAAAGAGGAAACCAGGAAGGGAGGGCAGCATTCGAAGAAGACGACTGAAGCGGCGAAGGTTGAAGAATCACCTGATCGTAGAGAACCTGGTGGCGGAGAAATTGTTGGTGGACATGCTGGTGGACACGCTGGGTGACCTAACGGTCTCGCTTGCGAGGTTAGCCTCAGAGATATTTGACGAGCGAGCGCTCCTCCAACTCCACGATTTAGACCATTTCGCCCACGTGACAGAGGCCGACGAAGCAGGAGGCACATTAGACTTCCATTTCATAGACACCGCGGGGGCTTAGCTTCTACCATTCCCCTGCAACAATTGAGTTTTATTTCTTTCATGGAGTTGCAGGTTGGAGAAGTCCACCATGGTCGGGTGGTGTATGGAACGTTGTGCATGGAGGCGCTTAGAAGAACCATGATAGTGACCTTGCTTGAGGACGATAAGGGTCGCGTGGTCAGGCTCGCAATCCATTACACGGCTCCCTCTCAGATTTCAGATGTAAAGAAACTTTCAGTGGCCCGCTATTGCTAATTAACCTCTCAGATTTCGGATGTAAAGAAACTTTCAGTGGCCTGCTATTGCTGATTAATAGAGATTTCAGTGGCCTGCTACTGTTGATTACTAGAGATTTCAGCTGTGTGTGATTTCAACTCTGTTAACAGAGGTCCGGATGAGAAGAAATAGAACGTGATTTCAACTCTCTTAACAGAGGTTTGGAGGAGAAGAAACAGAAGGAGATCATAGTCGCACCCTCCTATTCATCTCTTTGACAGAGGTTAGGTTGACACCACACCAATACATGCACAGAGCCATCTGTGCACCTGATGTCCTGATTTGGTGGTGTGTCGTGTGATATATTAACTAAGTAAACATTACCAAACATTACCAAGTATCCACATAACAAATATTTAATGTTTATTAATTAATGCTAGCATTAGTTTCCATTTTCAGAAATTCATTGAATCCATAAGTTAAATGAAGATTTATCCTAAGTTTGCCCAGATCCTGGCCTCGATATGAGGCCAAATAAGATCTCTAAAATTCTTAGTGGTCGAAATAGCGGTAGAAATTTCGTATTGGTTAAAAAAAAGTGATTTATGGAATATAAACTTGAAACTTAGGTTAATGAATTCCGTTTGTTGCTTGGTTTCTGTGCCTATTATTGAAAATGCTACAAATCGATTACAATAGTCCTACTACCCCGAAGGGGCAGGGACTAATAAATGATAAGTATATATGTTACTGAACATTTTGCAAAAAAATATAGAGGAACCTCATAAGAGGATAAATAAGTCTTGTATATTGTATTGAAAAAATTGTATGGATTTGTGTGTGAAAGTTATATTATTTTTGGAAAATAAAAATATGCGTTTACACATTTTAATTGTGTTAAAGTTAAGAATATTTTGCATATAAGTATGATAAAAGTTATTGGTTATATTGGTTTTACCTAAAATAATGTACATAGTTATCATTTGCATAAAAGATTAACTATGTTATTTTGGAAACAATATTATACCATGAACTAGTATATTCCAGGTACGTTTCTTATTAGTTATTCACTTTCTACATTTAATTTGATAAAATATAATATAATTTAAAAATATATTTAAAGATAAAATATTGAAGTAATTATATTCAGATTTAATAACTCAATGGCAATTTCATATTCATACATGTCATCAAAGAGAAGTTGGTGAGAAGTATTCATTCATGTCATGGGCACTTATATAAATAGATTCGAGTTGGCTTTAGTGGTATTTTTTGGGATCGTACATGTTATCAAAGAGAAGTTGGTGAGAAGTATTCATTCATGTCATGGGCACTTATATAAATAGATTCGAGTTGTCTTTAGTGGTATTTTTTGGGAAGCTTTTGGCGTGGATTTTTCTGGTCTAATTTCTCTAAAATCTCTAAAATCCCGTAGGAATTCATTGAAATCACAAGTTTGATGAGTAACCCCTACACAATAGAAGTGCACGAAGAGTTAATCCATATATATAGTAAAAAAAACTAGTTTAAATAACAAAAATCAAAATTTCACCACAAATTTTTCCCCTTGACAAGGAAACTCCAAAATATCACACTAACAACAACTTCAAATAAATTCAACACCCAAAATTCTACAAATTAAACGATCTAAATTCAATTTTTAAAAATTCTATTGATTAAAATTTACACCTGGACAAAAAAAACTTTTGTCTATAAATTAAACTACTCTATTTCTAAATAACATATACTTTTAATTTCTAATTAAATTACACCAATAAACCACACAAATATCCAACCCTCTCTTTATTCAGATTCCACCATTCTTTTAAAAAGCCCTATATATAATAACCGCACTTAAATTCCAATCTTCTTTAAAAAAAAAAATCTCTTTATATACTATAACCGCACTATTGTTACCATGTATCTTATTAAAAAAGAATCTCTTTATAGACTATAACCGCACTATTGTTACCATGTATCTTATTTAAATTAGTAATTAAGAAACATTTTCAAATCTCTAATTTTTTTAATTATTTATTTCAAAATTTTATTAAAAATATTAAAAATCCCCATCCACTCCGACAATCCCTTTCTTTCCATTTGGAAGTGTGCTAATTTAAAAATAAGTAAGAAATAAGAGTGTCAATAACGTTTCGAGTACGTGGATGGGTTGATATGTAAATGAGATTAGATTGTTGAAGATATATTATTAATTTAGAATATGGACTACAACTTTACAAGTATTGAAATTTTTGAGAAGTTGATGGTATAGAGTATAGTGGTTTTACAAAGGCAAGGGTCAAATATCTAATTCTATAAGTGGATATGAATGCGTGCGCACTTCAATATAGCTAATGTAAATAATTTTAATAAATTATATTTCATATTCAATTGAAATATAAATTAATGTAATATTATTCTAATATAAAAATTAATAAATATTATTTCTCACTATAATGTTATGAAAGATTGATGTTGTATACTTTCTTTACAAATATATTTATTGTCGTATAATTTGTACATTTTATTGTTAGGAAAAATTACCAAAAGTAATGTTAAAAAAATTGTTTAATTTTTTTTTTTTTTAGTATTTATATAAATTCATTTTTATTTTGTGAATTCATTTTTATGATATTATTTTTATTTATAGGAAAATTTATGAACAATGATTATTTAAGTTAAGTTAAATTAAATTTATTTATTATTATATACTTTATTTTATATAAAGTATAATTTAATTATTATATGTTTTATTTTATATAAAGTATAGCGTTAGATTTAGTATATAAATAAATGAGAAAATAGTTAACCATTCAATTATGAAATACTTTTTATTATTTTTAAAATAAAGAGATATATTAAATTAATAGATTAAGTAATTATTAAAAAATAATATAATAATATAAACTAATTATCTCTAATTAAGTTTATATGGAGGAATTATTTAGAGGGTGAGTATTTTGGTTGTTTATAGTTTTGGCCTTGTTGTTTATGGTGAAAATTTTGGAGTTTTTAGTCATTGAGTGATAGTGTTTCTTGAATTACATATACTTTGTAATTTCTAATAAAGTAAATATCTTATTATCTAAATATTTGTTGACCAAGTGCTCACATTTTTCACTGTAGTAATTATATAAGTACTTTGTAATTTCTAATAAAGTAGATATCTTATTATCTAAATATTTGTTGACCAAGTGCTCACATCTTTCACTGTAGTAATTATATAAGTCAAGCCAAGTCGAAACCATAATAGAATGTAATATATAAAAATTTTGGAGTATTTTGAAAATCTTTAATTGGAAAGCATATTTTTATTTTTTTTTATTATAGAGTTCTTATTTGGATGTTTGGATTGAACCATCTCGCTCAATTCCAAACCCACAAGAGATATTGGCAATTCTAAAGACATAACTATTTTGAGTCAGATATCTATTTTCTTTTTTAATAACACTCATCATTGTTTCTTTTTATATATATATATATATAATTAAAATTTTATCATAAAATCTTTAATGAAATTATAACTTTGTATCTATTAATTCAAAATTATTTTCTCCTTATTTAAAAAAAAAGAAATATTGCTTTCCTTTTATCATTGGAAGCTAGAGAAAAATTCAAAAACCATAACAGAAATAATGATTTACGAATATTTAAACTACTAAAATAATTTTTTCTTATTTTATTTTATTAATATTTAATTAATTAGCTATTAAAATAAAAATATATATTAATTTTTTTTTTTGCCTAACTTAAAAGAGGTTATGAATTTCGAATGTCATGCTTTGATAAAATTTTATAACATGGTAATTTCAACTTAAGCTACATTTTATGGGAAAAATTCATATTAATTATAATTAAAAATGACAAATATCAATATTAATTTTTTTAACAAAATTTGAGAAATTTATATTAATAAAAAATGTTGCACCAAAAAATTAATATTGTGTCATTCAAAATTACAACAAAGTTATACAAAATTAGCTTCCTAGGAGATTGTGTCATTCAAAATAACAAATGATTATATTTTCAAATGGTCATCTATAATAGCTAACAATAGCATTTTCAACTCAAAATTCTAAATGTAAAAAGAGAGTGAAGGAGACATAATATATTTGACTGTGGATTAGAGGGTAGGAGTTTTGATATCTTAATTAGTAGACATAATATATTTGAGTGTGGATCAGAGGGTAGGAAGGCCCACCACTACTTCTTTGCTTCCTTTAGTTGCATTCCTAGTGTCTATCCACAAATGTCAAGTTGTTACAATTCATATACCATTTAAGCTTTAATTCAAATCGACAAATATTATTTATCCTTATTCATGAAGACTTGGGACTCTTAATATAAAATAGCTATTTCTAAGAAATTTTAGTTGTAATTGTAGTTTCAATAGTTGATTATGTGTTACTTTTCCTATTAATGCAAGGTGTTTGAAATTCTCATTTGTTCTTTTATTTTCGGCTTCCATAGAGAGGACCATGTTTACGCATTCTACACTGTATAAAAGTCATATTAACTATTTTGAATTAATACTATAGAAAATTTTGATTCACTGTTGCAAAATATATATTTCATTGAACTAAAAATATGTGAGGAATATATTATGGTTTGTAGAATTTTTCCATAGTATATTTCACAATAACCTTGTGATAATTCCTAGGCCAGTTTTTCTTTCTTTAACTTGGACACCATGATAATCATTTATAAGGCACCACTATTGTCTACTCGTTTACATTTTATTTTATGAGTTTTGTTACAATGCATGCCTCTTGGGACTACTAATGACTTAGTTGGGCCCAGGAACCAACCTGACACTAACCTAAACCTCTTAGAGGATACAATTCTAACTTAGTTTTCCTATGGTCTTGTCTATCACTATTGTTGTGATTCTTTATAGATTATACCATTGTTTAACTTTCCTTAAATAAATAACTCTATATTTATTCAAGGAACATTAAATTCACCTTATTGTTAGCATATGATAGTCACTTTTGATACAGTAAATCATCCATTCAACCTTATCTTGGAGTTTGCAGATTTCACACATAAATAACAACTTTCTTCTCTGAAAACAATAAATTATTAGAGACCACAGGTTCTGTATTACTTATTTGTTCTTACTTTCAGCCTACCACAAAACCATAGGGAAAAAGGAATGTCCTCCCAACTATGAGAACTAATAATACCATTGGTACTCTCGCCCTGAGCCACTCTCATATCTAGAATTTTTTTTAGATTGAGAACCTTAATAGGTTCACCCAAGACCACATGATCCCAACCAGCTTCAGTTTAGGGTTTCAAATAGAGTTCCACTAGCCAACCAAATAAAAAACTCTATGTCAGGTAGCGTCTTTCATCCCTCTACAACATCCTGTCAGAGGTTTAATTTTATTACAGTCTCTATCCTCCAAGGTTCCGTCAGCTCTCTTGTTCCCTCTTGGCCTCCTTTTCCCATATGAGATGTTTTATCTCCAGGGAGAGCAGTTTGGGCAAGAAACTACCTATGCCCGTTACTATATTTAGTTGTTATGGAATATGAAACTCACTATAGCATTACTTTCCCCATAATTTTATGGCTAACTTTTTAAATTCTTTTTATTAATAAAAATGAACATTCATGTTTATAATTATTCACATTATACCGTTTAACATAGTCCATAACCTTCCAACTAACTCAACAATGTAATTCAAATATTTACATGTTTACCAAGGGGTATTACATCTCCCCCTTTGAGTGAAACACCATCGTCGGTGTTTTCTATCCTCTAAAACAGGTTGGAATATACTTCACACATAAAATGCTCATCCTCCCAAATAGCCTCTCCGGGGCTAAAAGAGCTTCCATTGCATTTTACCCTGGGTGATAATTCACTTCTAAAGCATTGTTTGTATCTAATCGAGAATATACGAAGGTTCGAACCAAAACTCTCCATTCAGTTTGACTTATAACCAAAACGTCAAGGTTTTCATTAGTTATCCCTCAATTGTTATTTAAGACACATGTACAAAATCATTTCACACTTTATTACATGGATCTTTTTTCTGTTTTTTATGTACCTAGTGAGTGTCATCAACATACATCACGATCCAACAAGGGTCAACAACCTGCACCTTATAAGAGTCATCAACATTATTGTAAGCCGATCAACAATAGAAATAAATCCTTTTTACTTACCCACTATCCATGTCAATTGGCAAGGATCCCACTATTTGATTCTATTGTAAATTTGAGCTCAAGGAAGTACCAATTCCATTTGTGCTATTTAAATAGTGGTACTAATATTTCAGAAATAATTTATTATTGTCTTTTATGATATATTGCAATTAGTGTATTGTCGTATTGGATAGAATTACTATATCTTAATTTCAAATGTTATTTATGCATTAGTCATGCATGAGTAAATTTTAGAAAAACCTCCTTCTCTTGTCTTGTTCAAGGTAACTACATTGCTATCTATTATGTCCAAGTACTTAGTTATGTCCCTCTTGAGATGGTTTGTTATTTATTTTAGCATAAAACCAAGAGTCCTTCAATTTTAACCCTTTATCATCCTGTATTGCAAGTTGATGATGAAGGTTATACACAATTTATTTTTGTGTATAGCCATGGGTTTTCTTTCCCTTGAATTCATTTACACATTGTCTCAACTTGCAAAAATAGGTTTAGATATTTCTTTTTGTAGTTATAGATGCACCACTTGGCCATAATCTTTTGTTTTTCCACTAGATTTTTCCACATCATGAAATCTTGTCATTCCATTTGGTTACTCTAGGGAACCCATTTAATGTTTACTTGTTTATACTACAACACCAACTCAATCAGTGTTTAGTTAACTGTCACACCAATTTGTACCCCATATTGATCCAATGACCTTTGCATTTTTTTTGTCAATATTTAAATTTACCTTTACATAATGCCACGTACATATAACACCATACACAATAGACATATACATTGTACAACACATACACATAAACACATTACTTACCACTTTACTTTACCACATATAGTTCCAGAGACTACACCATGCAAACTAGGTCATACTACTTCTTCTGCTCCTCGATGATCACAATATGAGGGTCCTACATAGTAGAATTTTTTCTAGTCAACATATAACTTTCCTTTTCCATATTATCTGTAAGTAGTCATCTTTCATTTTTTCATACACACATACAGATCTATATATACATGTGAAATTCTAAGCCAAGGTTAAAATAATTCCCTTTTTTCCATTTTGTTGTCCATCGTCTTCATGGACTCAACTAGCCTACCTGGTTGTCACATTACTGTTTCTACTCTCCATATTAGCCTTAATCTATATCACCTTGCCCATGTTCACGTAGAACTATCATTTTATAAATCTTTTCAGCACTATTGCTATGTGTCTCCAACTTTTCTGTTTATGGGAGCAAACAAAATATCGTTAATCACTATCACTTCTAATTTGATCGGCTCAAAATGTTTCATTCATTTTTGTTATGTCAATAAATTAATATTAAATTCTATCCCGACTTACCAACACTCTGTGGGTTTCGATAGGGATTTTTAAGCTAGAACTTCTTCTATCACTCACAATTACATGTTTTTCACACTTCTTTTCCTTGAGAATGTCATGGGCCATGTCTGTGGCATCATTCTTTAAATTATTTGATATGCGGAACTAAAATTTTAGACCGAAAATAAGTCATTGATGATAATATTCAATTAAGGTAATCAGAAATATTCCTTTTGAAAGTTTTTCAATGATTTTTTCTCTCTCTTTTCTAGGCAGGTATGTAATTAATTCTTCCACTTTTATTAGTCTTGACAACAAAACCTACTCCTGATAGCCATGGAAGTTTAGTCACATTCATAAATTACAACATTTAACATACTCACACTCACATTATGTTGTTATTATATATTTTTACTTCGATGAAAATATTATATACATCAAGTTCAGTTGTAACACAAATTGACATTGGGTACCTTCTGTGTTGTCTGATACTTCATTCAACATCAATATAGAGTTTTCCACCCTCTTCTCAACACTTTTCACAGGTATTTACAACTTTATTATGTATTTATAATCTAAAAGAGAGTATTCATAGCGAAGGTTCCCTAACCTTCTTAGTCATCATGATGCACTAGTAATTTTCGTTGGACTCCTTAACATTCAACAAGAATTATTATGATTCATAATTGACTAACATATTTTGCATCTATCATTATTTACCTTAGGGCTCTCAACTTTTCCCTAACCAGCATTAATACCCTTTTGGTTCTTCTCAACCCATACAAATGTAACCACTAATTGGTATGTATATATAATTTTTATAAGATAAGTCCAATCTCTAACCTTCCTATGTCAAGTTTCATTCCCATAAGCCTCTCATTTTTAGATAAAAAACGACATATTTGCTTCATGCTTGTCCACAGTTTTATCCACACTCTACCATTTCTCACGGCTTCTTAAATCCTCTTAAGTTACACATGCATGCATTATTCCAAGCATTACTTGCCATTGACTAGATATGGTGATTATTTATATACATAGTCCACCTCAGAAATATCTATTTTTTTACTAGTAGTCCTTTTTATCATAAATTAAAATTTTATTTCCAATTTTAGTTTTGCTCGCTTCACGGATGACCATCATTTCCATGCACAGGCTTGGAAATATCTAGGGAACCACCTCCTTAGGTGTTTTTTCTGTAGAGCTTTTGTTCTCCTGATTCTAGAGTTATATTGGTGTAATTGTAAAAACTTAGAGTACTTCACTTTTGGTTAACATTGTTTCCATAAGGGCACGATTAATTGTCCATATTCCTTTCATCATATTGGTTCTTAGTAAGGTTACTTTGTACTCCTACTACTAACTATTTTCCTCACCCATATTATATGGATACAATGATTGATATATCTATAAAACCAACAACAATATTGTTGATTTCCTTCATAGACTCAACAGAACCTTGTGTATTTCACATAAATTGGTGCTTGGGTCTTTGGTTAAATAAGTCTTACAATTTTTAAAGAGTATACACCTTTTGGTTCCATCACCATTTCCCTTTTCATGTCGTTATTCTTTTGGAATGGCCTACTATGACTTTGGTCACCCTGATCTCCTTCAAAGATCTTAGAAAGAGACACCTAATTTTGGATAGGTTCCATGTATGGATGGAATACCCAACACTTAGATTCTTATTTTAAAAAACTTGTGTTTGGTCTGAAAGGACTTGATTATCCATTTTTTTTAATCCAAGCATCTACAAGTATCCAAGCTTCAATCCTTGATTTTGTTTCTGCTTCCAATTACTTAATGTAACAATAATTTTTTTTAATTATTTGTTGTTTTGGTTCAATTATACTTATTTACCTCGTCTTGTTAAGGTTTGATAATACAATCCTTTCTTCATGGTTGTAAGTACATTATTTAGTCATGTTACTTAGGTTTTATTATCTATCCACCTTGTTAGGAACCTACTTTACCATTGATTACTTCCTTGACAATCTATACTACATTGTTAATATAAAACATCCTTATGAATATCGATCTTATGAATATCAATATTTATAAATTATATATCAAAATAATATTTTGTGCAAATTAATAGAAAAGCCTTGCAACTATTAACAAAAAATATCATACATATTATTCTATACTTTTCAAGGTGATTTCATATCTATCTCATGTTTTATAATTGTTTAACAGTCTATGAATTAATACTCTCCTTCTTTTACACGTGTATATCTCTTAATTTGACTACAAATATACTTCTTCATCGTTACCGCTCATAAAATTCTCTCTCCACTCACTATCCAATAGTCACAGGATATAATTTACTAATTAACACATGTTATTAGATAAGTCTTCCAAGCAGCTCTTTGTTCTCGTAGGCACCCAAGATATCAATTATTGTAGGTAACGGTTCCCCAACAATAATTCAATTGGTATTTTACAACTTAACTTGCGTAATAATTTTTTTTTTCAAGCTACTCATGACAGGGTTCTTTCACTTATGTTTTCCTTGAATCTATAGCATACAATTTTTATTTGGTTCCTCTTTTTAGTATTCATTTTCAGCCATTATATAGGTGAATTCTTCCCTCAATTTCTACATTGTTTCAAATAGTATAATGGTTATGGACCAGAGTTCTTCGCCTAGCTGCACCCATGTCTTAAGATTTGATTCAAGTAAAGGTGCAGAACTTGGTCCTGAAAGCGAATTTGTCATATTTCCAATTCTTATTTTCTATCAAACACAACAAAATTTTCACTACTTTCCCTTAAAATAGCCATATTGTTGAAGCCTTCGGATCTAATACCACATATAATATACCTCAACAATTTTTATTTTTTTTATTTACCTTTTTAACTACATACTATCTATTAACCCATGGAACATTATTACTAAATTTGAAGCTTAAAACACAAGAATTTTTCCAATTTATTATATGTTTTTGGTTTAAGTTTACACTTAATGATAGTTACATAGTATATCATTGTTGTGAGTACAACTTGGCATTATCCTAGACTTTGGCCATATCACATTATGAATGGCATTGATGCTTGTATCATTCCAATAATAAATTTTTGAGTTTAATATATGTGGGGACTAGGCATCGAATGTTCTTGAAACTTGTCCAGTTGTCTTCCATCGAAAGACCCAAGCATCTCGATAGGTGTGAGGGCTTCAATCTATGGTTCAGATCCAGGAGGGTTTCTGTCAATGGTGGATTGGAGAAGTGGTGGTTAGAGAGTAACCACCCAACCCACCCACACCTCCTTCTGCTTAGTTTTTTCCCTTCAAATCATTTGGCTCTACAACCTTTTGGTGGGGAAATAGTTTTATTGCCTGGAATGTCCATACAAAGCTTTCATCATTCAAACTATCAGGTAAATGTAGGGTCAGAAGGTTAAAGTTTCTTTCTTTCTGTTTGAAATTATTTGCTAAGTTTCATCGTTATGGGGTGTTTAAACAAATTTCCTTATCTTGTGACAATCCTTGAGCTCTAAATGTAGGGATGTTGACTGACCCTTAACGTCAATTACCCTAAAGTTGCTTGGATTAAGGAGCGCGAGGGTGTTAGGGTGAGTCACTCTACTTTTAGGGAGACTTGGATGTTGACTTAATATTCTGCCTATAGAATTGTAAAGTTTTGTTTTCACAATATCCTTACCATGCATTTGTGAAATTTGGTTTACTTTCCTTAGGGTTTTTCTAGAGGCTATGCTCAAAGGAACCCACATAGGTAACTCACCTTCTATTACTTCTCACATCTTATAATTTTTCTTAGAAGTAATTTTATGCATTTACCCTAAAATGCTCGTTGTAACATCTTGCCCCTCTCTTTGTTTGCAAGTGAGACCTTGTCGTTGAGACCCATTGCAATTATTTAAACTATTCGAGGTTGCTATGCAGGTTATGTTTTTAACATTAACTCTTCGTCCCTTCTTCCCAGGTGTGCTGGAGAAGTCTTCGACTAGGTTTTTGTTTTCTTAGTTAAGGTTACATTCGCTCCAAAAAACATGTGGATAGTCTTTGGTTTCGAATAGTGCATTTCAAGAAATAGCTCTCTATTTTATTAATAAAATATAATAATTTTTTTGAATTAAAATGGCCTATGACCAATCCTCATGCTAGGGTTGTTCCTACCAATACAAAGATTGCAATTGTCTTTTGTTGTATTCAATGGTTGTTATAATTCTGATACCATTCAAGCTTTAATTCAATTTTGATAGATATTGTTTATCCATGTTCACAAAGACTTGGGACCCTTAATCTAAAATAGCTATTTTAGAGAAATTTTACTTGTAATTGCATAGACCGGTTCTAGCATTTTAGGTGCATTTAAACTCGTCTTTGTTACTCACTAATTTCTCATTCAATAGCTGATTATATGTTATTTTTCCTATTAATGCAAGGTGTTTGAAATTCTCCTTTATTATTTGCTTTTCGTCTTCCATAGTGAGGTCTATGTTTATGCCTTCTACACTATCTAGAAGTCATATTAACTATTTTAAATTAATGCTATAGAAAATTTTGATTTACTGTTACAAAATATGTATTTCGTTGAACTAGAAATATGTGATGAATATATTATGGTTTGTACATTTTTTCCATAGTGTATTTCAGAAGAACCTTGTGATAATTCCTAGGCCAATTTTCCTTTGTTTAACTTGGACACTGTGATACTCATTTATAAGGCACCACTATTGTTTTCTCGTTTACATTTTGTTTTATACGTTTTGTTAAAATGCATGCCCCTTGTGACTAGGAATTATTCCTAGGTTGCTAATGACTTAGTTGGGCCCAGGAATTAACCCAAATCCCTCATAGGGTATAGTTCTAAATTTAATTTTCCTATGGCCTTGTCTTTCACTACTGTTGTGATTCTTTACAGATTATACCATCGTTCAATTTTCCTTAAATAAATAATTATGTATTACTTCAAGACACAGTAACTTCACCTTACTATTTTCATATGATAGTCACTTTTGATATAGTAAATCACCATTCAATCCTATCTCGGAGTATGCAGATTTCACACATGAATAACAAATTTATTTTCTGAAAGCAATAAGCTATTAGAGACCATAGATTCGATATTACTCATTTGTTCTTTCTTTCAACCTTCCACAAAACCATAGGGAAAGGAATGTCCTCCCAACCTTGAGAACCGGTAACATCGATGGTACTCCCACGAAGCCAGTTTCATATCCAAAACAATTTCAGATTGAGAACCATCATGGATTCACCCAAGACCACTTGATCCCAACCAGATTTAGTCTAGGGTTATAGAATAGAGTTCCATTGGCCAACCAAATCAACAAATATATGTTGGGCAACATCTTGCCTCCCTCTAAAACATCCTATCGGAGGTTCAATTGTATTACAATCTCTCTCCTCCAAGGTTGTCTCAGGTCTCTTGTTCCTTCTTGGATTCATTTTCCCATATGAGATGTTTTATCTCCAGGGAGAGGAGTTTAGTCAGGCAACTACCTCTGCTCTTAACTATGTTCAACTGTTCTCAAATATGAGAGTCACTATAGCATTACTTTCCCCATAAGTTTATGGTTGACTCTTTAAAAATTTTAATTAATAAAAATGAAAATTCATGTTCATAACTTATTCACATTAGACATTTTAACATGGTCCATAGCCTACCAAGTAACTCAAAAAAGTAATTCAAATATTTACATGTTTACCAAGGGATACTACATAGAACATGTGTGTTTCAACCATTGTATTTAGAGGACCCACAAAGCCTACTAGAATGTAAACTTGAATTACAGAGAGAGAATTTGATAAAACTAGTGGCATGTTCGAAATAAATGGTATATGTTCATTTTAAATACAGTTTTATGAATTACCATTAGCATTATTCCATTGCTTGTGCTATTCTAACTCCAGCTTTACCAACAACACTTCCACAACTCGTCTAGTAGTAGAACCATCATTTGTATTAAACATCAAATTCATAATACAAACTGGGACACATTTGATCTATATTTGTGAACATTACTAAATTTTTGCACCTTTCACCTGAATAATTGAACCAATAAATATGATGATTTTTGTTTTAATAATTCAATAGAAAAGTCCAAAAGTACTTAATAATATCTTCCAAAAGAGTAATCTATAATAGAATAGAACAATAATACCTTCCAAAAGTATACGCCCAATGTAATTGGTTCAAGGCATCCTGGTCTCTTATCAAAAAATCATGACAAATGCAAAGACCTTCCACTTTTAGAAGTGGCAATGTCTCATGGGTCATATTGGATTTTATATTGGAGTTTCTTTAAGAAATGATTTTCCTATATAGTTTTGTATCATCGTTGCAACCTCTGCAATATAACATTTTCACAATAACATATCAACAATGGCATGGATTTATGTATTGTTTGGCAATTTATATGCCACATGTTTTTATTAATTATGAAAGAATGTTTTAAATGCTTACTCGTGAAGCTTAGAATTTGGGAAGTGAAATACAAACAAAAAATGTTCCATGGGTTTAAAGCTAAAAAAAAAAGAAATTTATTAAATTAAGTTACATTCTTTGGAAGTGTTTAAAAAAAAATTTAAAAGTGGAAATTATAAAAAATAAAATTTAATATTAAAAGAAATTGTAATATCTATTTTGTTTATATATAATGGGAAAATTTATCATAAGTTATTTGTCAAATCAATAATGGGATAAATAGCACGTTGATTCATCACTATTATTTAAGGAAAACCACATCACCTTATCTGTGGGTGATCTATAAGGGGGTAGACTTTCGCTCATGCCAATACCTTTCATACTTTCACCCATGCCCAAACTGTTACAATTCTTCTAAGAACAAGAGTTTCCACAATTTCTTGAAGATTTGGGAAAGAAAACGTAGGATCATTCCAAAACCTTACTTTGGAACCCCAAAGTACAAGAAAATGGTTCCCATTCCAGCTAAAGAATTTCCAAAAAAACCCTAAAATCCATATGTATTTACATCCCATTTTCAACTTAGTTTCATTTTAGCTTGGATTGCCTTTTAGTTTTCCTTGGAGAATTACTTTTCTTCTTTTTCCAACTTGAGTCCAACCCATATTTTTTGAAGAATCTGTCTTACCACCATTTTTTGTATGATCTCTACTAACATCTTTGTTCTTTGGAGCCAGTGGAGGCTCATCCATATCCATCAGATCCACCCAAGGAGGAGCTTTATCGAACGGAAATCTTGGGGGCATCTGTGAAGGGGGTGGACTTAGAGATTTTCTTACCCTTTTCCATACATTCTAAACAACATAGACCTTTTCCCAATAAAGTTTAAAGTTTCGTCAGGGAAGCACTTGGAGAAGTAATTGATATGTTATCTTTATCTAAGATGTCAATATCTTCTGCATTAAAACTCATTTGTTCTTGATTTTCTACTGAACAATTTGAATCATTTTGCGACTTGTCCTCTTTACAAGAGGATTAGATAGGGCCCTCCTTAGAGAATGAGTAGTGATCAAATTTGGCTCCCTCCCACCATTGAGTTTTTTGGCTAGGTTTCTTTATTGTGTTTTTCCTTGCTTTGGGGCAAGATTTTATGGAATGCCTAGTCTCATAACAACCTCTACAACGAAATGAGATATTTTCATAGTCTAGTTTTTATATTCATAAGAATCCAAGACATGTTAACTTTATTTCACAGGAAATCCATTACGGAAATCCATTTCCACACATATGCGGACATATGTTGGCTTCAAGTAGTATTTGTATCTACACCTTGATAGTAGAATTTTCCTAATGTGCTACCAATTTCATTCAAAGAGGAAATATTCCACCAATATAAAGGGATTTTGGGGAGTCTTACCCAAACTAAAGTAGATGAGATTGATGTTGTGAGGGGGTCGAAGGAGGGAAACCAAAGTTGCATGGAGAGCCCTGCACTTCCCCATAATCACGAGTTGCAGTCAAAGATATGAGATCTTTCCTCAACTTTGTTGGAAACTATTGTGAAAAATCATCTTGCCAAAGGATATATGTTCACTTCGTTAGTAATATGTGGTTTCCATTGCTCAGTAATCTAAGAGTGAAGGTCAACCAACCTTGGCCATAGACCATAAAACCTGCAAATTAATCTAGCTTCAAAAAATAATTTAGCCTCACTTATTGCCTCAGCCACACTCAAAACCTCGATCACATGAGCATCAAGAATGGGAATCCTAGAGGAGTGGGATCCAAAGCCAAGGTTTAAAAAATCTCGAGCAGGCGTAGAAGACGACCCTCAAGGGGGGAAGCCAGAAATGGAATTTACAATTCTTCAAAAAGTCAAAGGAGATGTTGCTATAATAAAACTTTCGAGGCTTGAAGAAGGGAAGTCGCTTGAAACGACAGCAACTGAAACAGGGGGAAATATTGACAACAATGGTGTGCCACTAGAGACATGTGTAGAAATTTTGAATAATTTGACACTTATTCACAAAGATTATCCTGATTATACAATATTTACGGAATGCATGCATAATACATAACCTCCTCTACCATTGATCATCAATTTTCAGTATTCAGAAACAATCACATGCGCACATTGAAGCATCAATCACACATATCAACACAGTATATCACGGGGAAAGCATACAGCTGAAAATCCCCAACTATCTGTATATTATATTGATTGAGAACATGTAACAATACATAGTACAATACTCCTCACAAGTACTCAGTACTATCTCCACCTATTACACACAAACTAGCTCAGGTCTGATGCCTCAAATCTTCTCCACTGTTTTCCTGCCTCCACTGCGCAATCCTGCAAGAGAATCAATCACTGTGAAATCGAATTCCTTTGGTTATACTACACAAGCCTCATGGGCAATCTCCATCCATGCATGTGCAAATCTCATGCACAACTATAGTCACAACTGATAGCAATCTCAACCTCTAACACCTGTCTCCACTGAACTGTACATGCACTGAGTCAACTGATGTATTCTTTAGTTGCTTTATGAGTTAATAATTAGTGAATTAATTAACAATTAATTCACATCACTCATCACTAGTGTATTTGCAGTTAGACTAAATACAACTAGTTTAACCAAGTCAAACTGAACACAACTCCATCAACTCCTCAATCAACTCCATCAAACTCAACCACATGAGTTCTAACTGAAGTCCTGCATGCAATAGCTCAACTGACCCACAAGAAAAAGCGTATTTCCTTCTGACAGCTACATGTGCCACATCTGTAGCTCAAACTGAAGTGCTCCAAGAGGATAAGATAATGTTTATAGTCCAAATATTATTATGAGCTAATAATATTCGACTGTTCTATTTTTAGCCTGGCAGTCTAAAAATAGAATCTGCCTATATGTCTAAAAATAAAATTCCATCTATTTTTACCAACATGACCAATCATCCACAAATAGCATCCTGCAACTCATAGACCATGATCCATATGTCTAAAAATAGACTTTACACCAAAAATAACCTACGGGCCCACTTAGTGAAGGCGACTCCTTTCCACTAAGCTCCATCATCTTGTTGCATTTTCAACAACATGGTTCAAACAAGAATCCACCAATGAGAGAACACAAAAAGTAACATCAGTTGATCCATAAGTCGAGCCCATAGTCTTGATAGATAGAGAAGCCTTTGACACCATCAAAGGAGCCATTTCAGAAGGAAGGAATGCAACAGTGGCCTCAACAGAGAGAATTAAAAAACCACCAAATAGAGAGGAGAAGCCAAAGTTGTAGTGAAATCAGAGACATAAGTAGGAGTCTCCATCGAAGGAGAAAGATATCAAGTGGGGCGATGCCTAGCTAGGGTTGAACCTTAGTCATTGCAACGGAGAAGTGTGTAGAAGCCATAAATTTTAACATAACATATTTATCAATATTACAATGCCCCAATATATTATATAACATTAAAAATATAATAATAATAAAATTGATAGATATTATTATAAATTTGTATATACATATTGAAATAACAATAGAAAAATGAAAATATATTAATTTTTAAAAAGTAAATTAATTTATTTTTATCAACTTAAAAATGATAATTTCACTGAGAAGCACATTCTACAGCCTTGTATGACCTTGATGTGTAAGTATGTCACATCCTTAAAAAATAATAAAAATAATTTTCGTTATTGTCGATCAAAACATTAACTTGAATCTTAAATTATATATAACCTTTTAATATTATTAATGGACTAAGATTAATTATTAAAATATAACTATGTGTTATCTCATGCATTTAATAGGTCTTTTATCATATACATGAATTTGAATGGATCATAAATTTACCTTTAACAAAGAAAATTACCACATAAAAATTTGAAATTAGGTAAAATTTTAAACATCTTTATTCTTTAGTAAATCCAATACCATTTCTTAAATCAAAGGAACAAGGTTAATTCAACTCACATAGTGAAAATCCTTCTCCAAAATCTTTTAATATTTCTTTTAATTAAATATTTTTAAAATCACTATTTAAAAGGAAAAACTATATCCTATGAACATATTAAAAATTTTAAAGGCATGAATATTTCTACATCAAAGTTGTAATATTTGAAAATATTAATTTGATGTAGTTTTGTTATAAATTTTGTTACTATGCCATGTAAAAAACATAATTAAATCTAACATTAATATTAAAAGATTAATAGTAATATATATAATATTAATATTATTACATTTAATAACTTTTGATTAATACAATATTAAATTTGATATAATATTAAATTTGTTATATTATAATATACATTAATATATCATGATATATATATTAACTCTAGATATATATGGAGGGAAGAACAATGACATAGAGTAATAGATGTGGAGAGATAGAGGGAGTGACAAGGTAAAATGAAGGAGAAGGGAGATGAGGAATGAAGAGATGGGGGGAGAGAGAGAGAGAGATGGGATTGGAGGTTAGTGAAGAAGAAAGACATAGAGATATAAAAGTTAATAGAGAGAGAGGGAGTGACAAGGGAGAGATGGAGAGAGAGTGTGTATGTTTTGGCGGTGATATGGAGAGACAAAGGAGAGACAGAGTGAGATAGCGATATAAATGGGAGGTGGAGAGAAGGAGGGATGGATGGTGATATAGAGAGACAAAGGAGAGACAGAGTGAGATAGCGATATAAATGGGAGGTGGAGAGAAGGAGGGATGGATGTAGAGATAGATAGAGAGTGTGTGTGTTTGGGGATGAGATAGAGAGATAGAGACCGAGGGATGGAGGGAGATATAGATATATATGGAGGATGGAGAGAGGGAAGAATATTTCTTGCACTAGATGCATTGATTTCAGTTAAATGATGACTTGTAATCCTATTTGATTGCTTGCACGATATGCATTGATTTCAGTGTAGACGTTGATTTCTAATTAGATTTGATTGTTTGCACTAGATGCATTGATTTCAGTGTACATGGTGATTTATAATCCTATTTGATTGCTATCTCTAGATGCATTGATTTCAGTGTAGATAGTGATTTCTAATCCTATTTGATTGCTTTCACTAGATGCATTCATTTCATTCTAGATGTTAACTTCTAATCTTATTTGATTGCTTGCATTTGATGCATTGATTTCAGTGTAGATTTTGTTTTATAATCATGTTTGATTGTTTGCATTAGATGAATTAGATGTTGTTAATCTTGGGGCTGTAAATTATTAAAAATATTTTTCAAGATAGATGGAAAGGGGAGGGAGGAAAGAAGTTTTCTTGCACTAGATGCATTGCTTTCAGTGTAGACAATGATTTCTAGTCCTATTTGATTGCTTGCACTAGATGCATTGATTTCATTGTAGATGTTGATTTCTAATTATATTTGATTATTTGCACTAGATGTATTAATTCTAGTGTAAATGTTGATTTCTAAACCTATTTGATTGCTTGCGCTGGATGCATTGATTTCAGTGTAGATATGGATTTATTATCCCATTTGATTTTTAGCACTAGATGCATTGATTTAAGAGTGGATGTTGATTTCTAATCTTAGTTTATTGCTTGCATTAGATGCATTGATTTCAGTGTAGATGTTATTTTCTAATCCTATTTGATCGCTTGCATTAGATGTTGTTAATCTTGAGGCTGTAGATTATTAAAAAAAAATCAAGATATATTTAGTAATACATAGAGGAACACTATTAAGAATTAATTAGCTGTCAAAAGTTGTGATACCTAGAATTGAAATGAAATAGATGTGCATAATCAATCCTCCTGAGAAGTGCAAATTAATCCTTGACAAGAGCGTCTCCTTTCTTCATCACCAACTAATTACTAATGGATAATTGCATACAACCATGTATTCAAAAGATTTGTAAGAGAAAAATATATATTTATACACCTTCAAAACAAATGAAAATATTCTTGAAGAAAATGTGATAATTGTTTGGAAAAACAAATAATATAAATATTTTATAAATCTAGCCTCATTAAAAAAAATTAAAAATACATTATTTTGTTGACTTTGCAAAATAAATTATAGATAAAAAAATCCATCAAAATATCCTTGAAAGATATTTCAACACTATATTCATTCAATTAAATTAGCATTTAACAACTACCTAAGCAAAATGTTTGCTGAGACATCTGACAGGTTGGTCGTGGATTCAACGTTTTGCTGAGATCGTTGTCAAATTTCAATTTGATTTGATTATTTCAGTGGAAATACCGTCAGGGGGCCTACGTGGCAAAAGAATATGGTGTATTAGCGAGCTAGTTTTTTCCATTGTTACGGCTAAAATGTGCAGCGAAAATACATGTGCCTCTGTTATAGGGAATCTGTGAGGGTGCAGGCGCTATCAAGTCAAAAATGGAAAAAGAAAGAGATGCTACCGAAAGGCTACTTTACGAAGTTACAATCTCTTTACTTTTCGACGGAGGGAAAAATTTTCCCGTCTGTTCACTCTTTTTTGATTAATTGATGAAAACAGTAACGAATTTCAAATTTATCTTTCTCAAAGTGAAATTTTGAAGCTATTTATTTTTACTTTACAAACTCGTTATTTTAGAGTTGGTGCAAATACATGATTTTAAATTATTTTATTTATTTTTTAATTCATATATCATCCTTATAAATTGTCTTTTTATTTTATTTTATTTTGAATATTCATTTCTTATTATTAAAAAAATAAAAATAATCCATAATCAAAATATTTTAATGCAAACAACTTCATATAATTCAACAAAATGAACGGATTTCCTAACTATTCAAAAGGCTAATATGATTCTGAGACATAGTATATTTATTAGGGAGAAAGTGATTGTGGATAATAAAAATAGATTATTTTTATTGTTTTTTTTTATTATAATTTTATTAGAAGTTTATTTTTTATAGATATTTTGTAAATAGTTTTATATATATAAAAATGGAGATATAGTTATATTTTATTGGCCCAGTTTAATTTAAAGATGAAATGACTTTTTTAACTATATGTTTTTTAGTTAACTTCAATCAAAATACAACAAAGATTTTAAAATTTTAATTCGAGTCCTCTAAGAGTTTTTAAGGATATTGAATCTATTTATGCATTCTAAACAACAACAACAACAATAAAATCATATTCTTTCTTGAAATTATTTTTTATAAAAAAAAATATGTTAAATTAAACTAAATTTATTTTATTTCAAAACCTCAATTACTAAAAAAGAAAGAAAGAAAGAAAGTGTACCATACATTTGAGTAACTATCTTCCTTCCCATATCAAGCGAGGAAATATTTTTAACAATGAGGATGAGCTCATCATTAGACTTCATCACCTTTTTGCCAATGGGTAGTTACCAAATTCATGCTTCTCATTCTTGTTATCAAATTGTTTATATTTTGAAATTATTGTAGGGTTCGATCATCTACGTCAATACTAGTTTAGATGAAGATGTTTCTAAGTAGCAATTAGGATAGATGATCATCATGATGTGCAAATGATCTCTTATAGCCAAAAGACTACATGAAAGAACATAAAACAAAATAAAAAACTTATAAGTATAGAACTCGAGTATAGAAATCTCATGTGATGTAGGCTATTGGAACCATGAAAGGATGTGAGAAGATTGAATCTAAAATTAAAATGAAAGATAGACATAGTTTTATTTTTAGTTAAAAATAAAATAAAAATCTTGATAAATATCGGATTTAAATGAATGACATAAAACATGAAAATACCTCTTAGACCTAGAGGCCCTCTAATTGGATCAGTTTAATAAAAGAATAGATCCATGGTACTAAGAGGCACTCTAATTGGATTAGTCTAATAAAAGAATAGATCCATGGTATTAAAGGTGAAAGTTATAGGAGTAGAGATTGAAATAAAGATACATGCCTAGTTAATTAGAAATTGAAAATTAAGTTTTAGTTATTTATAAAATTAAAAATAACATAGTAAAGATTGGAAATGAGCTACAGATCTAGGAGTTGTCGAATAGCAAACTTAAAAGAGCCAAAGTAGAGAAAACCCAACAAATGAACAGAGATAAAGTTAATTCATAAATTATTATGGATTGTAGCCCGTATGCATTGAAATTAGAAATATGTGTCCTAGAACAATAAATTACATCTATGTATTAATGCATAAATTATTATGGATTGTAGCCCATAGGCATTGAGATTAGAAATATGTGTCCTGGAACAATAAATTACATCTATGTAACATCATTACAATCAGGGAATTACTCACAGTGTTCATAAAAATAATATTATTATTTTATTATTAATGAAACCATTTCCATTAAGAATTGTTTAAAATATAAATGGATTTATGTCTTGGAAATGCATAAAAATAAGGAACCATCTAGCCTTAATAAAAATAAGAATTTGTATTTTTAATTTACTTCAAATTAGTTATAAATCAAGAAAAAATGCTAAATATCCCAGTCGGATCTTGGCAAAGAGAAAGGGTTTGTAAATTTGGCGCAATGGCGCTTTCTATGAAATCCGCTTTGGGGAAACCATGAAAGGATTGTTTTTGCTTAAAGTGATTGTTCACTCTTATAGAAAGAACATATATATTATATTTATAAGTTGCAGAAAGTGTAGCCATTATGGTGATGGAAACAAAAAAAAAGGTCTGACAAAGTTGCCAGAGAGATGTAACTCTGCAAATTTCTTCTTCACTATTCAAGATGTCATTGTGTAAAAGAGGTATGTGATTTAATTTAATTCGTGAAATATTTTCATAAGGAAACAATGAAAACATGAAATGATTAAGTTACTAGGTTAATTTTTGTAATTTTCATTGGTTTGAAGGTAAATTAAACAATTTTTCATGAAAAGAAAATAATTCATGAAAATTTGACATGATTAAGTTACTAGGTTAATTTTTGTAATTTTCATTGGTTTGAAGGTAAATTAAACAATTTTTCATGAAAATAAAATAATTCATGAAAATTTGACGCATACATTTACGTTAGTTTTCTTAGTAAAGAAAACATAACATTACATGTAGATAAAGATTGTGATTCTTGGTAAAGAAAATATATTACTGCATATAGATAAAGATTGTGATTATATATATTTTTCTTGGTAAAGAAAATATATTAATGCATGCACATGAAGATTGTTATTATATATTTTTCTTAGTAAAGAAAATATATATTATTACATATAGATAAAGATTGTTATTATATATATTTGCAGCATTAAAAGATAAGTAACCTTTCTTGTCTTTATATAACATTGCATCTGTCTTTTATGTAAGAAAAGATAGGTTGCATGATGGTGTTAATTTATTTGCAAGATTTGCAAAAGTTACATGTTTTGGTGAGTAAAAAGGTAAATGATTTGTGTGTTGCATATTGGATAGTTTGATTTAATTGCATGGTTTAATGCATAAAAGGTTACCATTATTATTATCTTAGTTCTTATGCCCAAAAGAAAGGTTGATTATGATACTTTCTTGAAAACAAATGCATGAGAACTTTGTTATGATACTTTCTTGGGAACAAATGCATAATAACTTTGTACATAAATGATAGAGAAACTATGTTGGGTTCTTGAAAATAACTATGTGAAAAGAACACATATGCACATATGCAGAAGCATAGAAACAATAGTTGATTACATGTATGAAGATATAACTATTGTGTTAGATATTTAAAGAGAAACATGGATTTGTAGAACTATTGTGTTAGATATTTTAAAGAGAATATGAATTTGCTTGCAGAAAAGAGTAAGTATTATGGAAAGTAAAACAAGTAGTTACTTGGAATAAATGTACTAGCTTTCCTTTGTAAAATACACATATCCAGTTGATTACCATAGTTGATTACATGTATGAAGATATAACTATTGTGTTATATATTTAAAGAGAAACATGGATTTGTAGAACGATTGAGTTAGATCTTTTAAAGAGAATATGGATTTGTGTGCAAAAAAGAGTAAGTAATATGGAAAGTAAAACAAGTAGTTACTTGGAATAAATGTACTAGCTTTCCGTTTTAAAACACACATATCCGCATGCAAGAAATAATGACTAACACATTAATTTTGATTTAGAAAAATGCATGTCTCTGTGCATACAATAGATTTTGTAATAAGCTCTATCTTGGAAAATATGTTTTTCGAAAAAAAACTTACATTCGCATGCATCATAATAATGTCTATCATGTTTGCTTCCACTTAAAAGATAACATCTACTGTATGGGAAGGATTACTTAGTAACATGCACAAAGAAGAAACTAAGGGGTTAGCTCTATTTGAATAAGTTTTTATCTAATTACTTGCATGAAAAACAAAGATAAGTTTCTAGTATCCTTTAAGTGAAATGGATGGTTATAGTGGTTTCCTTTGGATATGAATGTGTGTTGGTGCGAGAATGATCATAGTAATGGGGTAATTATTTTGACATGCTTGATAATTATTTGTTTATACATGCATAATGTTGTAAGAAGAAGCATGTTGTGATATTATAATTACATCTCATGTATGCACATGAATAGATGTTAAAAGATCGCTTTCAAATAATTATTGATTGATTAATACTTATCTAATCATGTTACCAAAGATTGTTGATGACATCAATGACAGGAAAGGATGGTGATTTGTGCAAAAGACAATTATGTTTAACATTGTGACAGATAAGAACTAATGGTCCATGCTGATGAGTACGAGCTGCAGGATGGTCCACTGATGGGACGATCATGCCACAAGCATATAAAGAGTGGTCATTTGTGGGTAAATGGTTTCATGATCATTGTAATAGCTTTTAGCTAGGTATGTTGTATTTTAATTGATATTTCATTGTAATATTTTATAACAATGGATAAGGGATGGAATCCCTTATAAGGCATTGAGTGAGTGATGAATACCCTCATGAGCATTTAATAATAAAATTAAATGTTTGATGGTTTTCATCCTACATGGTTTCCAGGGTATATCGGTGTTCAATGATGTGATTGATTATTGTGTCAGTTTGATGATGTTGATTCTTTGATGATGTTGATTCCTTATCTGATGTGATAATCATAATGTCAAGTATGTGATTAATTAATTTGGTTAAGGGAATCATGAAATGGATGCAAGGTTCATAAGGAAATTTATGTTAATATACTACAACAGTGGTTGTTAAGGGTTATGCAACTTATTGTCTTATATTGAAAGTTACTTTATGTACTAATGAACATTCTATCTAATGGTTAATAAGGAATGTGGAATAGTGATTTGGATAATTACTTGTGGGTAATTTGTGTAAAAAATTCTAACGCCCTGCATTTTCATGTGAGGTTACTGGGATATGTTACAAGTGGTATCAGAGCTAAACGTTGCAACACTGGCACCTTTAAGAATTTTTAAGCATAAAGGAAATTGAGGTGTGTAACTAGTGAGCATCAACTCAGGTATGAGTCTAACAACCTACATATTGATATATGCAGTAGACTACTTTTGACATGATATGTGTGATTCATGTTTATAACTACAAGGAGTAATAAGTAATAAAGTTTATTGCAAAACTGTGTTCATGACATTTGAATCCTAACGAGGATAAAATACAAGAAAACCTTTGTCGCACTTATGAACATTATTGAACACTCACTAAGGAAAGTGACAATTAACTACTAACTTTTGCAAATATAGAAATATTAATGATACATTTAATGAACATGAAAGTTACAATGCACTAGTTTTAATGAGTGAATGCATGAATTTAAATATGGGGAACATCATTGAATAGGACAATAAAGTGTTTTAAAAAGACATTGGAAGAACCCTTTTAAATATTGAAAATAAACAATGAATCAAGTAGTGAGACTTGATTGTAATAATTAATTGTTGATTAAGTTTTGTCATGGCTGCATTAATATGATTGGTAGTTTTGATTGGTTAGTGTTTCATGACTAACTAATAAAATTTATATGCTTGAATTGAATTTGATTTAAGCTTATTACAATTCATAAACAAGTGAGTATTGTAGTTACTTCATGTATTGGTCTGTTAATGACAATACACTGTGGAAATTGGAAATAATTCATAAAGTGAATACTTGTTAATTGATGCATATTTATGACTGACATTGCTGATGGGATTAAGTAGTGGCAGATTAATGGCCGCAAGAAAACCTGTCAAGGTAAAATCACATTGCAACCATAAATGAGAAAGTATAATGTTATATGATATGCATGATTGTGTTATTTGGAAAATCAGAATGCATACAACATGTATGCTAGTTATATTTCCTATCAATCTAAATGTTGTGGACCCATATTGAGGGTTAAGTGTAAATGCATGGTGTACATGCATGTTTATTTTGTTAATGATAATGTTCATATGGTTTGTGAAAGGCCAGAAGGCCTTGGGTTGATGGAGGTTGTCTGCCTGGAGGGTTTGATGGAACTTGTCTACCCAGATTTCCTCTCCCTAGAGATAAATGATCTCAGTAAAGGAAAAGAGTTGGCCAATATGGAGAAGAGGGTAAAAATCCTAAGGTAACACTGTTGATTTGGAGGTTGTTGGAGGAGGCCTAAAATTCCTCATAGACAGGACGTTGTCAAAGGAATAGGCAAGACGTTGCCAAGAGGAATCTTATATTGGACCCTATGTGGTCATTGGAATTCTTGAGTTGGTTGGCTAGTGGAATTCCATTCTAGACCTGGTATGGTCT
The DNA here is from genome assembly GCA_031772625.1 of Pinus tabuliformis. Taxonomy (NCBI): domain Eukaryota; kingdom Viridiplantae; phylum Streptophyta; class Pinopsida; order Pinales; family Pinaceae; genus Pinus; species Pinus tabuliformis. Next base: position 1,667,728,841 of record CM062816.1, on the reverse strand, counting down.
CTATCAAAGAACTATCTGGATGTGAAATGACTCGATTTAGTCATGGAAACTAGTTCCCATGGGTTGGAAGGAGCATTCCTTTGCCACTATGATTCTCGTAGGAGAACAAATTAATTAATTAGTTATGTGTTGTGTTAAAAATGAATTTTAAATATAATTGTGTAAAATATGTTATGCATATCTTAACATGAAAGGAGCTTAGTTCTCAGTAAGGAGTTATTGGAATTTTAGTTCCTTTATTGTCGTACCAATCTTGTAAATGTCTTAGAAGGGGTTAAGACAATTTGCACTTGGTGTAGTTATTGACTATTTTGTTGATTAGATAGTTAGTTCTCTCTATGTACTTGTAAAAGCACTGTGATTTCAATAGCACCTGACATTGCACAATTAATTGAGAGTTAAAAGTATTTCATTTTATAAAAAATGTTGTGACTAATGTGATTGAATTGGTTAGTCATACATTACAGGTTACTTGCCATGGAGTGTTGATGGGTCGTCCAATCACTATTGAAGTGCTTGCATAAAAGTAACCATGACTTGTAAGAGTAATTGGTAAGTAACAGTAAGTTGGTATAGATATTTTGTTTTGTATTGTATCAATTTGAATAATGGCCAAGTGATGGAGAGTATAATTTGCATATTGTTGCAGCTATAAATTCTTATGACTATTGATTTTGCTTATGTTATAACTCTATTGTTTTTGGTTATTAATATTTATTTGAATGAAATTATTCCTTTTAAAGAGGAAGGATCCCCTTTTGTCTAGTTTAGATTGTTATGTCATGAGTAAAATTTGATGTTCCAGTGAGAGATGAACACCGAGGACGATGTTCACTTTAAGGGGGGGAGTATGTAACATCATTACAACCAGGTAATTACTCATGGTATTCATAAAAATAATATTATTATTTTATTATTAATGAAACCATTTCCATCAAGAATTGTTTAAAATATAAATGGATTTATGTCTTGGAAATGCATAAAAATAGGGAACCATCTGGTGTTAATAAAAATAAGAATTTATATTTTTAATTTACTTCAAATTAGTTACAAATCAAGAAGTTGTTAAGAAACTGCTAAAATATCCCATTCGGATCTTGGCAAAGAGAAAGGGTTTGTAAATTCGACGCAATGGCTCTTTCTATGAAATTCGCTTTGGGGAAATCATGAAAGTGTTGTTTTTGTTGAAAGTGATTGTTCACTCTTATAGAAAGAACATATATATTATATTTATAAGTTGCAGAGAGTGTAGCCATTAAGGAGGCAGGAAATGTAAATCGCTTTCTTCCTTCTGAGTTCGGGATGGACTGAGACAGAATGGACCACACTATCCATTCAGGCAACGTGCTTTTCTCTGATAAAAGGGTTATGACACGCACCATTGAAGCAGCGGGGATTCCTTATACTTATGTCTCTACTAATTGTTGTGCTGGCTATTTTCTAGTGTCGTTGGCTCAGATGGAGCATCTCATGCCTCCACGAGATGGACCAATAACCCTCTATGGCGATGGAAACAAAAAAAAAAAGGTCTGACGAAGTTTCCAGAGAGATGTAACTCTGCCAATTTCTTCTCCACTATTCAAGATGTCATTGTGTACAAGAGGTATGTGATTTAATTTAATTCTTGAAAATATTTTCATAAGGTCTTGAAATGATGAAAAGATGAAATGATTAAGTTACTAGTTTAATTTTTGTAATCTTCATTGGTTTGAAGGTAAATTAAACAGTTTTTCTTGAAAAGAAAATAATTCATGAAAATTTGATGCATACATTCACGTTAGTTTTCTTAGTAAAGAAAACATAACACTACATGTAGATAAATATTGTGATTCTTGGTAAAGAAAATATATTAATGCATGCACATGAAGATTGTTATTATATATTTTTATTAGTAAAGAAAATGTATATTATTACATATAGATAAAGATTGTTATTATATATATTTGCAGCATTAAAAAATAAGTAACCTTTCTTGTCTTTATATAACATTGCCTAAGAAAATATAGGTTGCATGATGGTGTTAATTTATTTGCAAGATTTGCAAAAGTTATATGTTTTGGTGAGTAAAAAAGTAAATGATTTTTGTGTTGCATATTGGATAGTTTGATTTAATTGCATGGTTTAATGTAGAAAAGGTTACCATTATTATTATCTTCGTTCTTATGCCCAAGAGAAAGGTTGATTATGATACTTTCTTGAAAACAAATGCATGAGAACTTTGTTATGATACTTTCTTGGGAATAAATGCATAATAACTTTGTACATAAATGATAGAGAAACTATGTTGGGCTCTTGAAAATAACTATGTGAAAATAACACATATGCACATATGCAGAGCATAGAAACAATAGTTGATTACATGTATGGAGATATAATTATTATGTTAGATATTTAAAAAAAAACATGGATTTGTAGAACTATTGTGTTAGATATTTTAAAGAGAATATGGATTTGTGTGCAGAAAAGAGTAAGTATTATGGAAAGTAAAACAAGTAGTTACTTGGAATAAATGTAATATATTTCCTTTGTAAAATACACATATCCGCATGTAAGAAATAATCATGGAAAGCAAAACAAGTAGTTACTTGGAATAAATGTATTAGCTTTCCTTTGTAAAATATACATATCTGCATGCAAGAAATAATGACTAACACATTAGTTCTGGTTTAAAACAATGCATGTCTTTGTGCATACAATAGATTTTGTAATTAGCTCTATCTTGGAAAATATGTTTTTCGAAAAGGGACTTACATTTGCATGCATGATAATAATGTCTATCATGTTAGCTTCCCCTTAAAAGAGAACATCTACTGTATGGGAAGGATTACTTAGTTACATGCACAAAGAAGAAGCTAAGGGGTTAGCTCTCTTCGAATAAGTTTTTATCTAATTACTTGCATGAAAAACAAAGATAATTTTCTAGTATCCTTTAAGTGAAATGGATGGTTACAGTGGTTTCCTTTGGATATGAATGTGTGCTGGTGCGAGAATGATCATAGTAATGGGGTAATTATTTTGACATGCTTGATAATTATTTGTTTATACATGCATAATGTTGTAAGAAGAAGTATGTTGTGATATTATAATTACATCTCATGTATGCACATGAATAGATGTTAAAATATCGCTTTCAAATAATTATTGATTGATTAATACTTATCTAATCATGTTACCAAAGATTGTTGACGACATCAATGACAGGAAAGGATGGTGATTTGTGCAAAAGAAAATTATGTTTAACATTGTGATAGATAAGAACTAATGGTCCATGCTGATGAGTACGAGTTGTAGGATGGTCCATTGATGGAATGATCATGCCACAAGCATATAAAGAGTGGTCATTTGTGGGTAAATGGTTTCATGATCATTGTAATAGCTTTTAGCTAGGTATGTTGTATTTTAATTGATATTTCATTGTAATATTTTATAACAATAGATAAGGGATGGACTCCCTTATAAGCCATTGAGTGAGGGGTGAACACTCTCATAAGTATTTAATAATAAAATTAATCATTTGCTGGTTTTCACCCCACGAGGTTTCTAGGGTATATCGGTGTTCAATGATGTGATTGATTATTGTGTCAGTTTGATGATGTTGATTCCTTATATAATGTGATAATCATAATGTCAAGTATGTGATTAATTAATTTGGTTAAGGGAATCATGAAATGGATGCAAGGTTCATAAGACAATTTATGTTAATATACTACAACAGTACTACAACAGTGGTTGTTAAGGGTTATGCAATTTACTCTCTTCTATTGAAAGTTACTTTATGTACTAATGAACATTCTATCTAATGGTTAATGAGGAATGTTGAATAGTGATTTAGATAATTACTTATGGGTAATTTGTATAAAAATATTCTAACTCCCTGTATTTTCATGTGAAATTACAGAAACATATTACAATCTACTATCCATTTACTTCCTAAGTGAACCTTGTTCATGTATCACGAGCAATAATGCCATGATGTTGTCCATTCACCATCTATTATAACCTCAGATAACCTTAAGCGTTAAAGATATATAACTTTAATGACTAATAAACTATTAACCTTAGGTGAAGTTATGACTTCGATTTAACCACGTATAAATTTCGCTGAACATCAATATTAACATGTAAATTTTGTACAATCTGTCAAATATAAATTTGTAATAAAAAACAATACTACCATAAGTGAAATTTCAGCCCCTTGTATAGCGTTATAGGATTGGGTTGCGTTTGCCCGTTCCCTTTATTATATCACATCATTTCTTTATATTGATATATATGTTTTTGGACGTGACTCGGGAGAAAGAGACTTCACTTAGAAGTAGTTCATAAACAGTGTATTCTAGTACAAGTAAGAAGTTGATATGGAAATGGGTGGAATTTTTGAAGATGATACTAGTAATTTGGGAGATAGACTGGAATAGTGTAAGCATCGAGAATACTTAGATTTTTGGAAGAAGTGTATTGGGATGAATTATAGAAATGAATATGATTATAAATTTAATGTAAATAAATTTTAATAATTTTAAATTGAAATGTAAATTATTATAAATCTATTGTAATTTTAAAATTATAAAACGCATTATATATAATTTTTTAATATTTCAATTATTTTAAGTTAAGAAGATTTATCTTGATGCATTATAAAATATTATATAATTTATATTTTTTAATTGATTAAAAAATAAAAATGGTTGTGAAATAAAATTGATTTAATTTTTTAATAGTTAATATGATTTTATTCCTATTGTATTGTTTTTTTATATATAATTTTGTGAATGATAATTATTATTATAATATTAAGTTTATATATGCATAATATTAAGTTATAAATTGTATTTTTGTTAAATTATTAGAATTTGTAAAATTAATTTACAAAATAATAATAATAATTAGTAATTTTGATATTTTACATTTAAGTTTTTTGAAGTTTTTTTTTTAAGTATATTGGGTAAGATTTTTTCATTCCAATAGAATTAAATGAGATGGTAGTTGAATTACATTTTACATATGTATGGTTTTTCATTAAATATATAAATAGATCATATTTAAAAATATTATTATTATTATTTAAAAATATGTTAATTTTTATTAATATATTAAAAAATTTATTCTTTAAAATTTTGATTTATAATAAAAAGTTAAATAAAAGTTAATTTATATAAAAATTCAAGCCTCAAGGGTTTTCTCTTAAAAACAAATTGAAATTTTTCGTATTTGAGAATGGAGAGACATTTATTTTATTTTACCAAGATTATATGATGTTACCAGGTCACTTAGTATCCACTTCCTCTGGTAATTTTGGTGACTTTACGTCAATTTTTTATAATTATATCTCTGGTTATTGCATACAGTTTTCTCTTTTTCTATCTTGTGAAGGATTTCTAACTCTCTTATACTATTATTGTGTTAATAGATTAATGGCTCTATTTGCACAAGGGTTTCACATTCGACACCAAAATGGGTCCATGGCTTGAGGGTTTCGACTTTGTTCCCTCCATTCCCAGATGGATTGTCAGTGTGGTAAGTTGGTTCTTATTCTTAAATTCTTTTGAAGGAATGCCACTTGGCCTATTACGACTCTCCTCTAGGGTTCAATTTAAAAAAAGATTGACTCACCAAGTTTTGGTATGCTTAGACTTACAGGTAAAGATGGCAGCCACATCTCACTTCCCTTCACAGGTATAATCGACAGGGTATTCGTATTTTTGAATGAATTCTTTTAGAGAAGGTAACCTTTGTATCAACTCTCTGCTAACCTGGTTATTCCGGTCATATTGCAGTTATGAGAATTTTTGTGGGGTCAAGTTATAGAGAGAGAGGGTTTCAACTCGTTTTATGCCTTCTTGTTATAAAAGAGGTTCAACTGTGATCGACATGTTCTTATACGATTCTCGTATTGTTTGGTACTAGATTGTGGTTATTTCCATCCATGAGATTGTGTCAATTGCTACATTAGTTGTGAAACTCTAACTTGATTGGCGTTGGGTCTTGTCCTAATTTCATTCCATTTTTTTTTAACTTGCACTATTTGAATACTATCAATTTGTACTTTAAAGTAATAGGGAAAACGCCTATGTTGTTTGTTTTTCATGCATATGAAATTGTTACATCCAAACTATCCTTTAATTACCTAGATTTTTGTACTCTATTTGAGCCAAGTGGTTAAGGGTTTTAATGTATAAACATTTTCCATCTATTTTCATGGAAAAACATTTATGTCATATGCATTGTAATGTTGTTATGAACATTTTTTGTACTTCTGCAAGTTCTTGTTTTCGATTTGATTTTTTCTCATAGCCAAAGGCATCATCTGTGTGATATGAGGGTATTAGCACATGTAACCTCGAATGTGAATTGTCACAAATGTTTTTCTTTATTGTGTAGATTATCTTCCGGATTCATCTTGCATTAGGTTTCTTTTTTTGATCGATGTTTTGAACCAGCAACAGTGGTTCATCTTCAGGATGTGAAAGATTTGTGGAAAACTAGTCTTATTATTTAGTTCAATAAATAGATGTTTGAGATGCATTGCTGATAGATCTTAGGGATTATTAATTTATTAAATTATTGTTAAATTATAATTTATTAGGGACATAATTGTTCTAATTTATATTTTATTATTTTAATTATATTCCATTTTAATTGTTTTATTTCAATTATTTATTAAGATTAATTATAAATATGTTTTTTTTAATGATATTAAAACTCTATTAATACATAAGTTATTGTAGTTTTGAAATTTATATGATTTAGATATCTTTTATATAGTTAAAGTTTGTTTAAAGTTTTTATTGTCAATTTGTTAAATTATTGTTAAATTATAATTTATTATTGTTTTTCTTTACTTTTTGTTTTCTTATATATATATATATATATATATCACAACTTGTTTTCCAAAAGAATTCTTGTCGAGCACTATTACATTTTCATTTAAAGAACATAAAACTCCTTCCTTTCTCTCTTCTCTATATCATTTTACTATTCAACTACTACTTTGTCCTACATGCAATCTTCTTAAATGTTCAGAACCTACAAATACAAACATTGTTAGTTCTCTTTAGGATATATGTGTGTATGTGTGTGCACACGCACATATTTAGTGTTGACTTTTTATGTCTTATTGTTTCTTTTCTAAGAGTATATACTAAACCAAAGAGGCTTAGGGGAGCTCTATAATAGTGTACCCCTTGGAATTCTCTCTAGGTCATAACCCTCTCCCTCAGGACTGAAGGTTTTTAACTATAGGGTTATTTCCTATAGTTTACTTTCTAACCTATATGACAATCTCTTTGTTTCTTGCAACAAAATTACTACTGTAAGTAATATGTATATATATATATATATATATATTCTTATAAAACATTCACTGTAAATTATATACATTATCCATCACCTGCAACAAATACAGATAATCAGTATAACAGTTCTTTGCCCTATGGGTGTTCAATTTCTTCCTTTGCACATTCCATAATTTTCTTGTAGAACACACAATTAGTATTCACACAATCTTTCACAAATATTATCGCCTCCTTGCGCAAAAAATTGTGCCTATATGCATATGTCTGTTTTTGTATACAACTTTCTATGCAAAACACATAGTTAGCCACACAGTAAATTTCATTCACATAATAAAGGCATTCACAATTATATCTATATTCAGAAAATTAACCTACACTTATATGAGTCCTCTCAGGAATATATATATATATATGAACAATTCTTATAAAACATTCATTGTAAATTATATACATTATCCATCACCTGCAACAAATACATATAATCAATATAATAGTTCTTTGCCCTATGGGTGTTCAATTTCTTCCTTTGCACATTCCATAATTTTCTTGTAGAACACACAATTAGTATTCACACAATATTTCACAAATATTATCGCCCCCTTGCGCAAAAAATTGTGCCTATATGCATATGTCTGTTTTTGTATACAACTTTCTTTGCAAAACACATAGTTAGCCACACAGTAAATTTCATTCAATAATAAAGGCATTCACAATTATATCTATATTCAGAAAATTAACCTACACTTTTTTTTTTCCACTGGAAAAATCGTAATCTTTCATTATGATTGAAAAATTACATGTTGTAGATGCCTCTCGGCATATGCTGTAAACAGATTTCAAAAAAGGTGCACAAAAAGATGCATAGATCCTTCAACACCACGCAGGGTGTATGGATTTCAAGAAATAAACATAAATAGCAAAAATATTAATGCATAGGTGGGGAAAAGTCAGACTTTTCACCCTTTTTTCTTCTCGACCTTTCTCCAAACCCCCTGTGACTCTGTGGGAGTTATAAGTGCTAATGCAGTTTCAGCCACAGGTTGTGGATTATCTTTATCAGAATCTGACGTGTCTGATATGTGTTGGCGTTTATTTCTGCCCATATCCATTTCTGATTTTCTTGCTAGTGCTGTGTCTATATGTTCCTGTTGATTTGTGTCTTCTGCATCTGGTTCTTTATTCATCTGATTGGTCTCATTTGGGTTAGCATAATCCATCTCTTCTTCCTCCTCGTCATCTGGGGGAGGTGGAGGAAATTGCCATCCCTTTGCTTGTTTTTCCGTTTTCTTCTTTCTGCGATTGTCTTTTTTGACTGCTGGGCACGTGCTTTGTAGGTGTCCTGTTTGTCGGCAAATTTGGCATCTGAAAGTAGTGTTTTCATAATCTAGAACCTGTGTCCAGCTCCTCTGTCCATGCTTCAGCTGAATTTGGTCTGGCAGGCCTTTGCTGAGGTCTACTTCCACACATATTCGTGCAAAAGTATATATTCTTTCCTCCACTCGCTGGGTGTCCATTTTAATGTAACACCCAATAATATTTCCAATTCCAACTAGTACTTGATGATTCTAGAGATGTATTGGGAGGTTGTGTAGCCGCACCCAAACTGGCATCTTGGAGACAACCATTGTGTTTGCATCAAAATCTGGGAACCATGGTGTGATGAAGAGTCCAGTGGATCCCCAGAACCAAGGTCCTTCCTGCATTACTATGTCTCTGTCTATTGCTGACAGAAATTTCACTATGAAAAAACCCTTGGAGCAGAGATGTATTTCGCAGTGTGTGGTCCAGTTCGTGAAGATCCAAAGAAATAGATCAGCCGGTTTGGGCCAAAAGCAGTTAAATCTACATATTATTGCTTGTCTTTCATATATAGTGCAGTGCTCATCTATTTTTGGTGTATCTATGTTGTATTCTGGGGTGTGGTCCAGCTGTTCCACAATGTATGGCCTTGCGTCCATACCTGTTTGGTTCGGTGCTGCTCCTTCTGTGTTTTTCCCTTGTAGGACGTTTTTGAAGGAAATGCTGCCTGGTTTTTTCCCGATTGAACCAGTACCACTTCCTCCTGCCCTATCTGGATTTCTGTTACTGTTGGTTGCACCCCCTCTTAACCTCAGATTGAGGATAATTGTTGACAGAGGTGCAATTTTGTATTCCCAAAGGTATTTTGTGTCTTGTAACACTCTGCCCCCTTGTATCAGGTTTTGTGTTCTGATGGGGTAACCCAACTGTTGCATTATAATTTTCTGCATTTGCTCGACAGTGTCTATCTCTTTGACCCAAATTATTTTCGATTTTCCTTCCGGGTTTTTTACAAATACTTGGAAACTGTGATCTCTTACTAGGGTTCCAGATCTTGTTTTTGGCAGATCTATCCCTGTGACTCTGCTCTGTACCTTTTTCTCACTTCGAAACAACTTATTCAATGAGCAGGCTTCCAGATCTGACCAGAAAGAGGGTCGTTCTGCAATAAGAAGGTCTGGATCTAAGAGCCCAAGACTCGATCTGTGCTCATTGCCGCGGATCGATGGATATGTTTCCCAATCAGGGCTCAATGGCGGTTGTTTGAACAGGTGGATGTCAAGATCGGCAACATAATAATACAGATCTGCGTTCTGATATGCAAAAAGCTGGAATATTTCTTCATACCTTTGGCAGAGTCGGCGATTTTTCGTCAGAAAATTAACCTAGACTTATATGAGTCCTCTTAGGAATAAGCTAAAGGCCTCCACGTTCCACCCAACCTTCAACCAATCATTCATTGGTTCCCGCTGAGCTATCCTCTAACTGTTAGGAAAAAATAGTAACTTTGTAAGAGTTGTTCTTTGGATTTGCACCTCCTGAAATATTAGTTGTCCTGCTAAATTCTTTGGGTTCCAAAAGTCTTTCTCTCCCACTGGTGTTTATTTTTAAGAATCGTCTTTATCTCCCACAATTCTTTATCACAGAACTCACACTATGGCATTTATCTGTAGCCTCATAAAATATATTGTGGTCTGTAATCTTTCTTTCTTATTTTTTTCTCCCAGAAGAGACTGGAAGAAGGAGGATTTCTTTGTTTTACTTATGCCTCACTAGGCACAACCAACTCCAATTGTTTTTTCCTGACAATTAGGGGTTAATATCTCATGTTAGCCTTTAACTTTTTCCTGAGAGGATTAACACATTAAAATAATTCATAATTTCTTTATTTCCAAATAATATTTACGTTATAATATTTATCACATGTCATTTAATTTCCTCATCCAATAATTAAATAAAAACAAGTCATATAGTCATTTTCTCAAGGCTATTACACCCCCCTTAAAAAACACCATTATCGGTGCACTTCCATGCTTCATATTCATTTAAGAAACATAGGGAAAGTATTTCTCATCTCATCCTCTAACTCCCAGGTAACCTCTTTATCCAAAGTTCTTCCATTGCACTTTAACTTGGGTGATGACTCAATTCCAGAGTGTAATCTCCCTCTGGTCCTAGATTTGTTGTGCTTTGACCTAGAATTTTCCTTTTGGTTCGACTTGTACCACATGTAAATCAATTATATGATACAGTTCATGTACATACTTCTTTAACAGAGACACATGAAAAACATTATGAACTTCAACATGTACTAGTAATGCCAGCTGATAAGCTACCCACCCAACTCTGGCCAAAATCTCAAATGGTTCACAAAACCATGGAGCTATTTTAGAAAAATTCCCCAAATTTAAAGAGCTCTTCTTTGGCTTTACTTTAACATAGAAAAAATATCCTAAGCTAAATTAATTACATGTTCTTTTGAGATCAACATAAATCTTCTGCCTATCTTGGGAAACATGTATATTTTTCTTGATCTTTTTTATCATTTCCGCCATTTCCTACAACTAATATGGTCCCAACAAGATTCTATCTTCTATTCGATGCCATTCCAAAGGCACATGACGTTTTCTTCCATATAGGGCTTCAAAGAGACTCATCTTAAGTGAAACCTGATACCCATTATTGTAGGAAAACTCCACTTGGTGTAGATAATCTTCCCACTTAGTGGATTGGTTCATAACATACATACGTAACATATCTTTTGACACCTAATTAACCCTCTATGTTCTTCCACCCATTTGTGGATGATATGTCGTACTAAAGTTTAATTGTGTTTCTAATCCAACAAACAAATATTTACAGAAGTTCAATGTGAAGTTTGCATCCCTATCTGACATCATTGTCTTAGGTATTTCGTGTAGTCGAAAGATTTATTTCATGAAATCCTTTGCCACTTATGCGGCCTTATAAGTGGTTTGTACAAGAATAAAGTGAGCATCCTTATTTAGTTTTTGTACAACTGTCATAATAGAATCGTGTTGTCTTCATGTTTTGGGCAAACCAATTATAAAGTCCAGGGATATCGCCTCCCATTTCCATTCAGGTATTGGTAGGGGATTCAACAATACTACCAAATGTTGGTGTTCTTCCTTCACCAGTCGACATTCCTAATACCTTGTCAAGTACTCTACAACCTCCCTCTTCATTTTGATCCAATAAAACTCTTTTTTAAGTGCAAAAATCATCTTATGGTATCCTAGGTGTGTTGCATATGGTTTGTTGTGATATTCAGTCATAATTAACTTTTTAATTTCATCCTAATTTGGAATGTAAAGTCTATTTTTTTATATCAACAGTACATCTTTGTTAGTTTCATATTCCAAATATCTTCCTTGTGTGGTTTCACTTCTCACTTTGCCATAAATCATTTTATAATTATGATTGCTTATTATTGCTCTCTTTGCTTGTTCAAAGAAATATGTTTCGATTTTACTCACCCTTATCTCACACAATCATCTTGAATTTCATCATAAAGCATCAGCCACCCTATTTTCTTTTCCTTTTATATGTTTTATATCAAAATCATATTCACTTATGAATTTCATCCACCTAGCTTTCATGGCATTCATGTCAAGTTGGCTAAAAAAATATTTCATACTAATGTGATATGTTATTAACATAAATCTCTTACCTATTAAATAATGCTTCCACATCTTAAGGGCATGAATAATAGTTGCGAACTCCAAATCATACACTGCATAGTTTTCTCATGCTCTTTTAATTTGTTGGATTCATACGTTATCACGTGTCCTTCCTGCATTAATACTCCTCCTAGTCCTTCCAAACATACATCGGTACACACAACAGATTCTTTATTTGGGTCTACTATTTGTAAGATATATGTCATCGTTAACAAATTATTTAGTCTTTCAAAGCTTTCCTAGCATATTTGAGTCCATTCAAACTTTACTCCCTTCTTCTGTAAAGAAGTTATGGGATGTGCTATTATTAAAAACCCTTCTATAAATCTATAGTAATATTCCGTTATTCCCATAAATGATCTTATGTCTACCATGTCCTTCGGGAATGTCTAGTCATCCACCTAGCTTTCTTGGCATTCATGTCAAGTTGGCTAAAAAATTATTTGAGACTAATGTGATATGTTATTAACATAAATATCTTACCTATTAAATAATGCTTCCACATCTTAAGTGCATGAATAATAGTTGCTAACTCAAAATCATACACTGCATAGTTTTCTCGTGCTCTTTTAATTTGTTGGATTCATACATTATCATGTGTCCTTCCTGCATTAATACTCCTCCTAGTCCTTCCAAACATACATCGGTACACACAACAAACTATTTATTTGGGTATACTATTTGTAAGATAGATGTCATTGTTAACAAATGATTTAGTCTTTCAAAGCTTTCCTAGCATATTTGGGTCCATTCGAACTTTACTCCCTTCTTCTGTAGAGAAGTTATGGGATGTGATATTATTGAAAACCCTTCTATAAATCTACAGTAATATTTGGCTATTCCCATAAATGATCTTATTTCTACAATGTCCTTTGGGACTGTCTAGTCAAGTATAGCTCTTAATTTCTCTTAGTTTACAACCATGCCTTCTTTAGATATAACATGACTGAGATATTGTATCTTGTCTTGGTAGAATTTTCACTTGCTGAATTTTGCATATAACTGATGGTCACATAGAGTCTGCAACACTATTTCCAAGTGTTTCCTGTGCTCTTTCAATGTCTTAGAGTATATCAATATATTTTTTATAAAAAACATCACAAAATTATCTAAAAACTTGTTGAACATGTTATTCACTAGACACATGAACATAGCAAGTGCATTTGTGGGTCCCAAGGGTAAAAGTAATGCCCGTATCTTGTTCTAAATGTTGTCTTTGGTATCTCTTATTCCTAAATCCTTAGCTGGTGATATCTGAATCTGATGCCTATTTTTGAAAATACTGACACACATTTGACTTAATCAAACAAGTCATCAATCCTTGAAAGGGGATAATCATTTTTAATGGTCAACTCATTTAATTGGTGGTAATCAATGAATAATCTAAAGGTATTGTCCTTATTTTTAACAAAGTGGACTGATGCACACCATGGTGACACACTAAATTATAGGTATCCTTTCTTAAGCATTTCTTGCAATTGCATTTGCAACTTTGTCAGTTTTGGCACGCTCATTCGGTAAGGGCCCTTCGATACCAGAGATGTTCTCAATATTGACTCTATGGAGAAATATATCTCTATTTTTGGTGGCAGACCCAAAATATCATCTGGAAACACATCTGGGTAATCTTGAATGAAATCCAACTCATCCACAAATTTACCCACCTTGTTTGTTGATTGATCCTCGACTTGTATTGTAAAAAGTTGGCACCCTTTCCTTGCAACTTGTTTTAACTGTAATGAAATTATCTGTCGTACAAAGAGAGGCCTAGATATACCTTTGATGACTTTCACTTGTCCACTTTATGTTGTACATGTAACCATTTTGTTTAAACAATCAAAAATTTCCTAGTGCCCCTCTAACAAATCCATCCCTATCAACATGTAATAGGAGCCCAAAGGTAATATGTTCAAATTTACGGTGCTTTGAATTCCATTCAAGGTCACTAGGTAGGTCCTTGCCTAGTTTGTCACCTTCCTTTTTATTCCTGTGGCTAGTTGAACTAACCACAAGTATTTTTCATATTTAAGCTTGCATTTTTCTACTACCTGAGGGCTAACATAACTTATAATAGCACCAAGATATATCAATATAGAAATGTTTTGGTTAAGAATGGTACCTTTAAGTTCCACCATTGTGGACTGGTGCTTTTCTTGACGTCCTTCCATCCCTGCATTAATGCATGGTATACTCCTAGCTATGTCATTAACTAAGAAGCTTCATTTAAATGTTGTAAATTACGCATAGTTTTTTTAGTGTAAGGACATCAATAAATGGGGTTCTTCACAACCCCAACACCTTAGCCCTGTCTTTGCCATTGTCACCTTTATTAACTTTTGCTTGCTTAGTCCTAGCTTAGGACTAATTATGTGCCTTGGATGTTTGATTACCATTTATGTTCCATTTTCCTCTCTGGTTTCTCCTTCCAAACTGTTTATACAGTCCAAATTTCCCTCTTTATTCCTTGATGCATCTTTTCTTTTTTCTTGCCCGACCAGAACTTTTGACCTTCACTCTTGTGTCTAGCATGTTGGTAACAAATTCGAGCTTTTCTGATTACCTCATCCATAGTCTTTTAATTATCATACTCAGTTCTGTCCTTAAATTAAAGTGGAAGATAATTAAAAAAGTGTTGTAATTTTGCCTTTTGCTCTTTAAGATAGGGCACATAGCACAATAAATGGTTAAATTTTGTTACCAGTTCGTCCATTGACATTTGCCCCAATTTTAAGTCATGAAATTCCTTTTCTATGTCATCAAAGTAACGTTCGGTTAAATACTTCTCTTTAAACAATCTCTAAAATTCTCCCCAATCAACCTCTTTGCTTTCTAAATTATGGACAGTCCTCATTTCTTCCCACCATAAGGAGATATTTCCTTGTAACTTGTAAGTGGCCAGCTTTGACTTTAACTCCGTGGAGTAATCATATACTTGGAAATATATATTAATATTCAGTAACTAAGCTTCAATTGCTTCTTCTATTTCCCCATCAAAAGTCAGGGGTCTAATTTTCTGAAATTCCTTGTGAACTTCTACCCTTGGCTTCTTCCCCGCCTTTATCTGCATTTTCCAGGAGTTATGCTCCTTTGTTGCAACAATTTTTTTCCTCTTTACTTTTGCTACTTCCTCTGCAATTTTACATTTGGAATTTTCCCCTTGATTCTCTTCATCCCTTATTATTTCCAATGTTTTGGGGTTTGAGTATCAGTTAATTTTTTAATCAATTTCTCCTGTTTAGCATTAGCTTTCAACAATTTCTTATGCCCTGCACAAAAATTTATTAATTCAGTCTACAAGTTTCTCATCATATCCAATAGTTCTCTAGTAATAATTTGCGCTTGTTATCATAAGTGTACATAAATTTCTTCTTCTCCAATATATGTGTCATGTAGTTAATCCATTCTTCTTATTTTATGTCTCTCATTTACTACTCGCTCTCTCTCTTTTATGTAGACACGTAATCATTCATTGGTTATCGAAAATATCATCAGCTCTAAAGGCTACAGTTTTCCAACCTAGGCTCCATACCACTTGTAACATCACCTCCTTCAAGTGATAAATTACCACAGTGAAATTTGTATAATAGACATGGCACTTGTTTTTCTCTAAAAGCCACGTATTCATATTTACTTGCTCTCATAAATATTTCTAGTTTATCTTCATAATTTGTTACCCCCACTGGTATAACAAAGATCTAGATTTATATGGCATTTGAGCATCTATGCATAACAAGTGATTAGTAATAACCCAATCCACTTCTGGTAAATTAACATACCTACACAGAGGACTTATCATTTATTTTCTTTTTACCAAGACTGGGTATGAGTGCAACATAACATTGGTAATCATGGTCCCTGGATAAATTACCCCTTATCATTCTTTGTATCTTTGGAATTATTTAGTCAACCTTTGTTATATGCTATGCATGAAGGGTCTCTCCACATATCATAGAACTACCTAGTGAGCTTATGTTTAATTTGAGGGTTGTCGAAATGATAACACTCTTTTTTTATTTATGATGACACTAGACCTTACGACCTTAGCCATTCTTGCTTTATATGTGTGTGTGTACCACATATCGAATACAACATTTTTCCATGGTTATACATCCTCAGCTTGGGTTCAATGAAAACCACACACACATTATAATGTTGTAATTAAAGGTGTGACATTGCATTCATTATTTTTAAATGTAATATGTTATTTGATTAAACTATTCACCACATATGTTGACTTGTCAATGCGTTTGCATGAATTTTGAAAGTTGGCATGTCTAGTTGTCTTCCTTCATGACATTTGTGTGCTAGTTTTCATCATTGATGATCCAGATTTAATCATATTCATGGAAGAAGGGGATTGAATAGATAGTGGTTAGGGTAACCACCTTGCCCCTATCTTACCCGCGACTCTCATTCTTTCCAAATATTCTTGGATAAATAATTCTCTACAAGGATTTAGGTTATTTTGCAAACCCTAAACATTTTTGCTTGGAAACTCACTGGAAGTTTTCACATCCAAGAACAACGAGACGCTAATTTCTTTTACCAGGATTCTCTTATGCTACCAGGTCACTCAATATCCACTTCCTCTGGTAATTTTGGTGACCCTCTATCAATTGTTTATAATTATTTCTTTGGCTATTACATAAAGTTTTCTCCTTTTCTATCTTGCGAAGGATTCCTAACTCTCTTATACTATTATTGTGTTGATAGATTAGTGGCTCTGTTTGCACAAGGGTTTCACATTCCACACCAAAATGGATCCATGGCTTCAGGGTTTCGACTTCGTTCCCTTTATTTCCAGATACCTTGTTGGTGTGCTAAGTTAGTTCTTATTCTTAAATTATTTTTGAAGGAATACGACTTGGTCGGTTATGACTCTCCTCTAGGGTTTGGTTTTAAAAAAATGTTGACTAAACAAGTTCTGTAATGCTTGGATTTATAGGTAAAGATGGCGGCCACAACTCACTGCCCTTCATAGGTATAAAGGGTAAACCCCATTCGATAGTGTCTTGGTCTTTTTGCATGAATTATTTTAGAGAAGGTAACCTTTTCATCAACTCTCTGCTAACTTTGTTATTCCGGTCATATTGCACGTATGACAACGTTTGTGCGGTCAAGTTATAGAGAGAGAGGGTTTTGACTCATTTCGTGCCTTCTTGTTATAAAAGAGGTTTGACTTTGGTCAATAGGTTCTTATATGATTCTCCTTTTATCTAGTGCCAGGTTATGATTATTTTCCCCTGTGAGATTGTGTCGATTGCTACAATAGTTGTGAAACCCTAATTCGATTGGAGTTGTGTCTCGTACCAATTGCATTCCAGTTTTTTTAACTTGCACTATTTGAATACTATTGAGTTGTACTTTAAAGTAATAGGCCAAAGGCCTCTATTGTTCTTTCTTCATGCATAGGAAACTGTTAAGTTCGAATTGTATTTTAATTATCTAGATTTTTGTACTATGTTTGAGCCAAGAGATCAAGGGTTTTGTTGTATAATTTTTTTCAATCTATTTTCAAGGAAAAACATATATGGTGTATGCATTGTAATGTAGTGACAAGTATATTTTGTACTTCTACAAGTTCTTGTTTCTAGTTCGATTTGTTCTCATAGCCAAAGGCATCATTTCTATGATACAAAGGTTAGATATTAACAGCTTTAACCTCGAATATAAATTGTTGCAAATGTTTTTCTTTCCTTTATATATATAATGTTTTTTATTTTGTTATATATTCCTTCGTATAATATTTTAGCTACAAGAAATCATCTACTCATTTATGTGATCATCTGTATTAAATATTGCATTTACTTAAAATCTTTTCCATCTAAACTGATATTCATATAAATGAATAGTCATATAACTAAAATGAAAAAGATGAATTTAGTAAACTA
The DNA here is from genome assembly GCA_031772625.1 of Pinus tabuliformis. Lineage (NCBI taxonomy): Eukaryota > Viridiplantae > Streptophyta > Pinopsida > Pinales > Pinaceae > Pinus > Pinus tabuliformis. The sequence goes on along the minus strand of CM062816.1, from coordinate 1,667,710,655 downwards.
CTTATGAAATCAAATGATGAGCTCATCCTCACCACTAAAGATATTTCATTTTTTGATATTGGAGAAAAGATAATTCCTCAAACATAACCTACACCTCCGTGAAAATAAAATAAAATATAGCCATTTGTAGATTTTATACATTAAGTTATTTGCAAAGTAAACATCTTATAATATATAAGTGATACCTACCAGTGTTGTCACAAACATCCACTCTCTCCATTAATATACTAAGTCAAAATCATATCTTCTTCAATAACTCAATCCTCGGTGGTATTGAAGTTTTCTTTTATATGGTGAGGAAATTTATTCATTTTGCAGAATTATATTAAGTTGTTTGCATTACTAACTTTTTTGTATTTTGATTATAGTTGTTTTTTCTAATTATCTTTTAATTTATTTTTAATGAATTTATTTATATATAATTATAAAAAATAAATGAGAAAGTGAAATATACCTATAACCATTTAAAAAAATAAAATATTTAAAATAAAATATTAAAATAAAATTATTTAAATAAAATATAAATAATAAGAGTATGAAAAATAAAAATAAATAATAGTTTTTTATATTTTCATCAAATTTAATATATTACAAAATATTAAAATAAAATTATTTAAAATTATCTATTTAAATAGAATATAAATAATAAAAAGGCTCAAGGGTTAGTTTAGTTGGTCAAAATTAGTGCCTCGCTGATCGGGAGGTCACAGGGTCCATTTTGCTCGAAGCCCTTGGGGTTAGGCCTAACTAGTGGGCCGTGGGGCTAGATTCCCTTAGAGGTCGATCAACCCAAATTTTTTCGTGGACCCAGTGTTCTGTGGACCTAGTGGGGCTAGATTCCCTTAGATTCCCTCCCTTAGATTCCTTCGATTTTTGTGTGGACCTAGTGTTCCGTGGACCCAGTGGGGCTAGATTGCCTTCGATTTTTCTGTGGACCCAGTGGGGCTAGATTCCCTTCGAGGTCGATCAGCCCAGATTTTTCCCTTAGATTCCCTTTGATTTTTCCGTGGAACCAGTGTTTTGTGGACATAGTGGGGCTAGATTCCCTTCGAGGTCGATCAGCGCAGATTTTTCCGTGGACCCAATTGACCGGGGTATCCGTGAACCACAACAATATATATATATATATATAAAACATATAAAAAATAAAAATAAATAATAATTTTTCCTCCAAGGGTGGAAGTGTTTTTTCCTCTCTTGAACCATTTTGCCCAAAGCCCTTAGGGTTAAGCTTAACTAGTGGGCAGTGGGGCTAGATTCCCTTAGATTTCCTTCCGATCAGCGCAGATTTTTCTGTGGACCCAGTTGACCAAGGTGTCTGTGAACAACAGCGAAAGAAAAATATATATATATATAATAAAAAATATAAAAAATAAAAATAAATAATAATTTTTCCTGCAGGGGTGGAAGTTTTTTTCCCTCCTATCTCGAAAATTGAAATGTAAGGAGTGTAACTTTCTAAAATAGCCTTTCGGCCGCACCTTTAACTTTCTATCATTTGACTTAATGGCGTCTGGACTGTCACAGATTCCCTCAGATAACGGATGGGTTTGCGTCAGCATCTCATCGTTAAATTCCTCACGTGGTTGGTGAAAATGACCACGTGGACTAAAGTTATTGGTCGTGTAAATGCATGTGGTACGTCTGACGAGGATAGCACTCTAACGCATACGGCCCATCTGTTCATTGATGGAATCTGTGACAGTCCAGACGCCGTTAAGTCAAATTGACGGAAAGAAATACCTGCCGGCGGCCGCCGAAAGGCCAGTTGCTAAGTTATCCGCTCTTTACTTCCCGACAGCGGAGGGAATAAATTCCCGTCTTCTTCTTGCTTTCACGTCAATTGACAAAAATACTTTTTGGTCGGTTAATGGATTGGGTTGCATTGCGCGTTATGTTTATGATATCAAATCATTTGGGTATAGCGGTAATTCTGTTTTGGAGGGGGCCTGGAGATAAAGCTATTTTCATGTAAAGGAAAAGTTGTATATGATAGTGTCAAAATTGTGTTTTAACATAAAGATTTTGAAAGGGCAATGATAGGAAAACAATCATAATAAATCATTTTTCCAAAAAAATTATAACATCATCTATTATTTTTTTTATAAATTAAATTTTAATTATATATAATATATTATTGAATCAATGTAAGAAAGATAATGCACATGAGTGAAAGTATCAAAGGTATCTGCCAAAAGTGAGTTCTTTTAATATTACATTTCTTTTATAATTTCCACTTTTAATTAGTTTTTAATCAATTTTAAATAAGTTTAACTTCTAATTAATATTAGCACCCAGGCAACAATTAATAACTTTTAAGATCTTACACATTTACACAGGTCCATGACTGTGCAGAAGAGGCTTCAACCATCTGAATCAAAAACTTTTTATTGAATTATTAAAATATAGATCATAGTTTTTATTGGTCCAATTGTTCAAGCCAAAAGTTCAAAATTCCAGTGATGTAGACAAATATAGATAGAATGTGTCCCAGTTTGTATTATGCATTTTATGTTTGATATAAATGATGTTTCACTACTAGAATAGTTGTGGAAGTGTTGTTGGTCATCATGGCTCGCGAGTTTGAATAGCATAGTTAATGGAATAATCTGAGTGCTGATTAATAAACTATATATAACATGAACATAAACCATTTATTTGGAACATGCTACGAGTTTTGTCAAATTCCTTCTCTGCAATTCAAATTTTTGCTCTAGCAGGTTTGTTGGGCTCTATGAATATAATGACTGAAACACACATGTTCTAATTTCAATATGCATATCATTCCAATATGTTTAGTAAAATGTGGCCATGAGCAGCGAATGTGGGTAAATTTCATACAATTCTGAGCGGAGATCAAATCCCTAATTTTTTTAAATTATTTATTCTTAAATCCAAGTTCATGACATGTGAGGGTAGTTAAACTAAATTTCAAAGACAATTACTATAAAATTGAATAGAGAATGGCAATAGTTTTTTAAAAACAATTTTTTTTCGACAAAGAAAAAACAAACGAACTTTTCATTAAAAAGAAAGTTTACATTTACATAGATTTTCTTCAAATGCATCCCACAAATATATAACTCTTAAACCATCAACAAACACTGCAAATCCTTAAACCATGAATACGACATAAACATACAGTCTACTAAATTTTCATATCATTAAAACTAATAAAGGATCTTATCATCACCCCATAAAAAGTTGATGTCCTGAAACAAGCATGTAAATATTTCCCTCCTTTCAAACCAAAAATACACAAATAAGAAATCTAGACAGACGATAACGTATCTATATAAACTACCCTTAGATTTCAATATATCCATACCTCTAGAACATTTCACCTGAAAAAACAATGTAATGAATCTTAAACAAAGTAATGAATCTTTCCTAGCACTTGGGAGCATCCTTCTTTTGACAATATATCAACGTCTGTATTTTATTATCGAAATATGTGAGAGACAAAAATCTTGTCAAATGAGGTGATTAGTGACTTGGTCCTATCCAAACAATGTGTGAGAGCTAGAGCCTCTAATGTAAATCTCAACTTTTTCGATTCAACAATTGCCTTAGAATCACCATATACATCAATCTCGACTAAGCCCAACCACCCAGCACAGTGAAGGATACCACATAGTGCAAGTAACTATGCTTTCATGTTAGTGCCATGGCCACTAAACCATCTAAACTTATAGAAATCTCTAGGCATCATGACTAATAACATCACGTTGCCGCACTACCCAAATGATGATGCCCCATCAAAGAAGCCAATAGGTAAATTGTTCCAAATGTCCTTCAAATTAAAACGTCTTCTAGATATCTTTTTTGGAATGGGACCTTTCTCCATGAAATATCCAAAGATATTTAAATTGGTACCTCTCACATCTAGATTTATTTGATAAAAAATATTAGCATTTCTTGCTCTCCAAATACCCCATATAATGAAGAATGTTAGTGTTCTATACTCCTTGTAATTTATAAACCACTGTGACTGGCAGGAACCGATAGAGGATTGGTTCTAAGTAGCATTGAGATGAAGAATATGAAGGGCCCCCTTCCAAACAACATCATCAAATGGACACAATTGAAAAAAGGATAAACATCCTGCGAGGATAACTAACACAGTACACATCTACCAGGCCCCAAAAAGGATCTCTTGAGTGAATTCACCCATGTGATAATTTTTATCATGGACCACTAGCCAAAAAAATCATTTCAACTTCTATGGAATATCCCTCTTCCACTATTCTTTAAACCAGCTTGTCCTATGATCCAGAGGTTGACCCTCATATAATAATATGTAAACTTCTTTGTCCAATAACTGTCCCTTAACCATACCGTCATTCCACACTATTCAGTCTTCCTTAGTTGTCAATGTAATACCTGCCATCCTAAGGTGAAATATATACTCATTCCATTCTTCAATCAGAGCACTTGAGAGACTGTGTCCCTTGCATCTCTCCTAGAAATTTGTTGCAAATCCGTACTTCTATGCACGAAAATGTCTTCAAAATAAACAAGTCATTTAATATGTAAAATATCCAGAAGTGTGATAGACAATGTTTGTATACCTAACATCCATTTCATGGCCTCCAAACCAACCTATGCCTTAGCTCTTGAGCCAATCTCCCATCTCATATTTCCTAGGAACCAATGTTTGATTTTCATCAAGCTTCTCCATGATAATAATGCCTCTTTCTTATTTGGAGCTCCTTCCCTTATCTAGCGCACCAATGTATGGTTCCTCAAATATTTTTCTTTTATAATTTGATGCTAAATGCCCCCGTTAATAATAGTTGTCCATAAAAATTTTATCAGCAACACCATATTGACGCTTTCCATATCTTTAATACCCCAACCACCTACGGATACTAGTCTGGACAATGACTCTAGACACATAAGGTGGATTTTCCTGCTATTCATAGACATGGCCCACAAGAAATTAGCTATGATGAAGTTTATTCTATAGAACATATCTTTTGGGATCTTGTAAATATGCATCCAATAAATAGTGATGTTTTGAAACACAAACTTTATCATTGGGAGTTTGTCATCCAATGTGAGCCATCTAAAAGCCCATGATCTCAGTTGCTTCTCAAATTTCTTGACAATGCTTGACTTTAGACAACCACAGTTGATTATAATTGAATATGGTTAATATAGTTAGCCTTAATATTATTGATAATTTCTTTCATAACTTAGACCCAAATACTTCCTTTTAATAATGTCTTGGTGATCATGATGCGAGTTCTGAGAGCGCCTAGGGTTTGACGTGGCTCTGCAACTGGCAAGCCTTCACAGACTGCGTCGTTCAGCATTTTACCTCCAGCTATAAGGCATCTACAACACACTTAGGCACAGCTTCCGCACAATGGAATCCCCTCAGGGGGAGGACATGGTGCCTCCCCCCGCTGATACGGAAAATGCCCTGCGACAGACTGAAAATGTCAGGAAGGACCCTCCAGAAGACACAGCAACAGAGAATGAAAATGTGCCGACGAATAACAACACAAATGAAGAACCATGAGTGACGTCAACCACCTGCAAGCCGGTAGCAGTTGACAGACCCAAAATCGAGCTCCCAAGTCAGAGAATCAACACTCAGATCCAGTTTATGAGGGATCATGCTTTGATAGGAAAGTTCATAGGCCTTTGGCCAACGGAGAAAGCGCTGCACGGCTGGATCGCAGCCAAATGGAAGCCAAAGGGGCATATAACTTTGCAGTTAGGGCCCAAGGGCTTCTTTACTACCATTTTCAACTGTCTAGAGGACCGAAACAGGGTATTGGATGGAGGACCTTATTTCTTCAACGTCGCAGGGTTATACCTAAGAGGATGGATCGAGCGCTTTAACCCGGACAAAGAAGATCTGAGCTGGGCCCCGGTGTGGTTGCGCCTTTACTCTCTCCCCCTGGAGTATTGGGACGAAGACTCTTTGCGAGACATTGGGAATGGTTTAGGCGAATTCATCAAAGTGGCAGAGGAGACAAAGCTGAAGCGATACACCTCCTATGTGCGGATCTGTGTATACATGCACCTCAACAAAGCTCTCCCGGATGCGGTAAGCCTCTACCATGATGATTATGAATGGTTACAAACAATAGATTACGAGCATGTACCATTCCGTTGTCGAAAATGCCACGCCCTAGGCCATTTATTCCAAGGTTGTCCCTCCAATATAAAATCCACGACCACCCCTTCAATGGACAAATTCGACTCGGACGGGTTCACAAAAGTCCCCACTCGCAAAAAGACCCATAAAAAGCCCTCTACCTCAGCCAAAAAACCTGTCACCAGCACCTCCTTGCCTTCAACAAGCAACAGCTTTGAAACCTTGCTCCAGCCGGAGGTTCTTATTCTAGATAATCAGGAACAACCTGTAGACATTCCTAAGACTTCCACCCATTTTTCTCCATCCAGCTCAAAGAAAGCCCCCTCTCCTAAGCAACCCACAGATACCAAACCGCCCTTTCCCTACAATCCGCAGAAAAAGACTGCTCAGGGAATGCAGATAGATAGCACTCAGATGCAGCTCACGATAGTAGATGATACAGAGGCAGAGTAGGAAATAGTACAACACATGGAAAAGGAACCGGAGAGCTTCGACATTCGAGATCTAGATATACTGGGACTTGAACAGGCATGTAAGAAAAAGGAATATGACAAAATTCCTGAGCGACAACTAGAGAACTTAGAAATAATTCTCTCAAGAGCACAAAAGCAAAGATCATTAGGTGTCCAAACTGGTAGTCAGTGGGATGGAAGAAACATCTTCAAAGACAACAAGAAACGAGGAAGGAAAACAGATCTTCAGAGAACCATTCGCATAGGGGATATGCTGGTGGAATCTGGAAGATACTCCAAGCTTACCAAATATTATAATCCCCTTTCCAATCGTGAACCATGAAGCTCATCTCATGGAACATTAGAGGGCTCAACAGCCCGGGAAAGGGTCGACTAATAAAGAACATGCTACAACAGGAAAAGCCTCAAATTCTCTTCTTGCAGGAGACCAAGTGTAATTCCACAACGTTGGATCGGATCCTAGCCAAAGCATGGCCAGGAAGTAAAGAAGTGGCGGTGGACGCCATAGGAGCCTTAGGAGGGCTAGCCATCGTTTGGGATGATAGAGCTATAACACTTACCAACATACATGCCAGCAAGCACTTTATTCAAGCCATGTTTCATATAACAGGAACAAATGTTCATGGACATTTAACCAATGTCTATTTTCCCCAGGAGGCAACAAACAAAGTAGACACACTGGACACCTTAACTCAGATCAACTCGGAAAGATCCCACCCACTTTGGATCACAGGAGGGGACTTCAACATGATTACAAGATTGGAGGAAAAAAGAGGAGGAAGGATCAAGCTGGATTGTGAAAGCACTCACTTCAAAAACTACATTCATAATAACAGGCTTATAGATATGGAATTCAGCAATGGAGTTTATACTTGGAACAACAGGCATACAGATGCCCATCAAATTGCATCTCGGTTAGACAGATTTCTGCTCTCTGATAATGCAATTCATCTTGGCGGGGATCTCTTGGCCTCTATACTGCCACTCTCTGGCTCGGACCACTGGCCTATTAGGCTCCACTGGCAAAGACCAGGAGACAATGTTCGCAGGCCCTTTCACTTTGAAGCATTTTGGCTGAATCACCCAGATTTTAATAACCTGATAACAGAGACATGGAAAAATTTCACACCACCAGAAGGCGCAAAAATGTACAAGTTCCAACAAAAGCTAAAAAATCTCAAGGAAAAAATAAAACAGTGGAATCGCTCTACCTTCAGTAACATCTTTCAAGCGCAACACTCTCTTGAACAAGCAATGCAAAAATTACAACAGAGAATCATAGCTAAAGGAAGATCTGAAACCATAGCAAAACAGGAACGTCAACTACAAACGCAGATCTCAGAAAGAGCAAGACAGGCAGAGATTCTTTGGAGACAAAAATCGAGGATCCGTTGGCTCAAGGAGGGCGAGCGCAATACAAAGTTCTTCCACCATACCACGATCCAGCGAAGAATGCATAACAACATTACTTTCCTCCAAAATCGACAAGGGAGATCATCTAGAGAAGCATGAAGATATAGAAGAGGAACTCCTCACCCACTTTCGGGGGGTGCATCAGGAAACGGAGGCTGATCGGCGGCCAGCTATAGAGAAGATCATCAAGATTATTCCCAAGATCATAACTGAGGAACACAATCAAATACTCCTCAAGCCTATATCTCTACAGGAAGTGGAGACAGCTATGCGACAGCTCAAGGTTGGGAAAGCGCCTGGACCAGACGGCTTCACTTCGGACTTCTTTCACAACTTCTGGGATCTAATCAAGGAGGAAGTCTGGCAAGTAGTTGGGGAGTCCAGAATTAATAGATGGATTCTTTCGTCCTTGAATGCCACCTTCATCACCCTCATCCCTAAGGAGGAGAACAGCCAGACTCCGGACAAATTCTGACCTATTGCACTTTGTAATGTTATGTACAAAATTGTCTCCAAAGTGATCGCCACACGCCTCAAGCCCCTGCTTCCCCTGCTTATATCACCGGAGCAATCAGGATACGTGGAAGGAAGGCAGATCACCGATGGAATAATTCTCACTCATGAAATCATTCATTCCCTAAAGCAAACCAAAAAGGCAAGTATGCTTCTTAAAATCGACCTCTCAAAAGCTTTTGATACTTTAAGCTGGAAATATATTCAAAAAATGTTGCTTGCCTTTGGCTTTGCCCCCCCTTGGGTAAGATGGATTATGAGTCTCATCACTTCTACCTTCTTCTCAATTCTTGTCAATGGGACCCCCTCCACCCCCTTTCACCCGTCCAGAGGTATCCGACAAGGGGACCCTCTCTCACCCTTTCTATTCGTTATTATGGTGGAAGGTCTTGGACGTTACATAAAATATGCCCTTCAAAACCAGCAATTACGTGGCCTTTCTTTCCAGAACACCCCTGCTTTCACCCACCAGCAATTTGTGGATGACAATATGTTATTTGGTCATCCTTCGGTCCAAGAAGCCCGTAAACTGAAATCAATTTTATCTGACTTTTCGGATGCCTCTGGCGCATGCATTAACAAATCAAAGTCTCAAGTCTTCTTCTTTCACACACCTCCCATCACTCAATCCTCCATAGCCAGAATTCTGGGATTCTCGATTGCATCTCTGCCCTCCAAATACTTGGGAGCTCCCATGATAACCTCTGCCTTAAAGCACTCATCCTGGAAAATTCTCCTAGAAAAACTGGAAGCCCATATCTCTTCATGGACCTTCAGAGCTCTCAATATGGCGAGTCGCCTAGTGTTAATCAAAGCAGTGCTACAATCTATGCCGCTATACCTCTTCTCGGTCCTGGCAACACCCAAATGGGTTCTTAAAGCAATCAAAAATCTCCAAAGGGATTTTTTATGGGGGAATACGAAACAAAAGAGAAAATGGGCTCTGGTAAAGTGGGAAACTGTTTGTCACCCAAAATCCTCTGGAGGCACTGGTTTAAGGGAACCTCAGCACAACAACGAGGTTATGGGAGCACGCATATGGTGGAGATGGCTCTCGAACCCATATACTCCTTGGGCAATCCTCTGGACAGCTAAGTATGCTCATAATAGACCAGTTGATGATTTAATTCGGCTCAAAGAAGTTGGCACAGGCTCTCTAATTTGGAATGCTGCCAAACAACATAAAGATCTAATCCAACAACACAGTTTTTGGGAAATCAGGAATGGAGACAATGCAAGGTTTTGGGAGGACTCCTGGCAGCAAAGACCAAAATTGAAGGACCTACTCACGCCCCACCAGCTTCAGGATTGGGTAGAGCAACCGACGATCAAAGTAAATCAACTATGGGAGGAAGTTCACATTCAGGGTTATAGACAATGGTTAAGCTCGAACCTCATCCTCGGGCAAGCCACGCAATCCATCAAAGATAGCCTGGATACGGAACTCTCAAACAGGAAAATACGCCAGTCAGATAAGAAAGACATCATTAGATGGGGTTATGAAACGAGAGGTATCTTCACATCCCAGGAAGCTTATCATATAATATTAAGGGACCACACTGTCAAGGATAGCCTTTGGCACAAAGTTTGGGAACCACCAATTTGGCCAAAAATCTCCACCTTTCTCTGGTTGTTGTGCCACAATAAAATCCTTACTTGGGATAATCTAAGGAAATGAAGTTTCCATGGACCTTCCATCTGCCCAAACTGTAAACAGGCAGAAGAAACTAAGGAACATCTCCTAAACTCATGTCTGTTAGCAACCCGACTTTGGGAGAAAGTCAGCTTCAGATGTCAAAGAGATGGTCGAAATAAGGAGAATTCAACCAACACCATACACTCATGGGCACCTCACCCTTATAAAAGCAAAATTTTAAACGCCTTATGGAAGCTTATACCAGGTTTCCTCATGTGGACTATCTGGAAAGAGAGAAATAGCCGAATCTTCAAAGACCATTCCTCTCCCATAGAGGTTCTATGGAACAATATAAGTCAAAACATACGAGAAACCTTGATGCTCCAAACTTGGTTTGATGATGATTTCCCCTCAAACCAACAGGAACAAAATATATGGATGAACTGGAACCTCCAGTGGAACCATGAGCAGGTACACCAAAGGAAAATCCCTCCCCCTGGAGATACACCTGATAAATGGACTCCACCCCCACCACATATGGTGCTGCTCAACTTTGATGGAGCATCAAAGGGAAATCCAGGTAAAGCGGGATTTGGAGGAATATTCAGAAATCACAAGGGCAATGTTCTCCAAACTTTCATGGGGTCAATCGGATGGGATACAAACAACTCAGCCGAATTAGAAGGAATTTGGCAAGGACTTCTCCTGGCTCAGAACAATAGATTTTTCCCACTCATAATTGAAGGGGACTCTCAGATCTTAATCAACATGATCAACCAGATCTTACAGGGAACTCCAGCACATAAAGTGGGTAGCAGTTGGAGATTGGCGGAAAGGCTGGAACAGATTGAACAGTGGCTACTCATTCATAGAGCAGTTACCATCAGGCACATTCGTCGGAATGGTAACAAAGTTGCAGACCTCCTTGCAAATATTGGCGTTGAAAGTGGTAAGACTCTTCATGTGGGAACTCTTAGCACTATAGCCAATACTCATCAATTGCAGGATTTCAATGATCTAGTGCAAAAGGAAAGTGCAAATGCAGAGGAAACGCACCCAGATGCGGGTGTCATCAACAGCATTTAACTGATAAGACGGTCCGCCGGCGGGTTGGGAGGCCATCTGGCTAAGCGCATCGTCCTGAGAGCCCACCGCAGTTGAAGTTAACACACCTTGCAGGCGACATTTATTGTCTCTGAAAGCTGTGACGAGCTTATTTCCTTCCGCACCATGGCCTCTGCAAATAGTATAGTTTCTCCTCCCCTTCTCCATGGCGTTTGTTCTCTGCAAGCAGCCGAACCTTGTCTCAGAACTGCTACAGGTAGTCGCTGCCTGATTCTCCCTTGTCAGGATTTTGGTAATGGTTTTCATTTCTCGCATTCTCGTCATTGTCATCTTGATTGTGGCTCGCCCTCCCCTGCTCTCGCTCAACGTCGCCTTCATCCCAATACTTCTGCTATCAATTCAGCAATGCCTCACCTCAGGCACTGCATGCGCAGTAGACGTGGAGGCTCGCGTGGAGGCTTTAACCGCTCGCGAGTTTCTACCAGCTCCTCCTCTAACTCCCCAGACTCAACCACTGAATTTCCCAGCTACCCAAATACCAGAAGTGGGAGAGGTTGGCGGGACAATGCTGTCCACACCATGGAGCTCCCACTCGTTCCTCTTTCTGGCCCTCACAGCACCCAATTTCGTTTCTGTAGTTCCCTAAATAGGCCTACAATTATTGCTACCATCACAATTTCTTTCAAGGAGGAATCTGCAGCACAAGATACTCTGTCTGGTCGTGAGAACAAGCAGAACAGGGTAGAGCCAGGAAGTCATGGGATGAGTAACATGCAGCAAGGTGAAAGCAGTCAGGCTCCGCATGGCAAAGACAAAGGTGGGGATACTGGTAAGCGACAGATGGATGCTGAGGGCACTGTGGAGGCTCCAAACGTTCATGGACGAGGCGTGTCTGAAGAGGAAGACGATTGGTATCGGTTTGCCTGCCGGATTGAGGAAGAGCCAGCTCCGGAGGATCTTCCAGCCTAACACGTGGCCTCATGCTAAGGCCTTTGGCTCCCAGATGGATTTATCGCACTGTTTTGTGGTCTCTTGGTCTCAAGCACAGGACTCCGGCTTCCAGGTGGATATGTTTCTACGTTACGTGGTTTTGTGGTCTGTTTGTGTTCTGTCTCCACGCCAAATGTCTTGTTTTCTCTGGTGTCTCTCTGCCAAGTGGAAATGTCATATTGTTCCTTGGCTCTGTTCCTGTCTTTTTGGTTCAGGATTTGCATTGTTCCTGTCTTTCTGGTTCATTTTGAAAAACCAAGGTTTAGTTGTTATGGTTCAATGGTTGGTTTCCCCAATAACAGGGGCAGTCTTTAACGCTTCTTGGACTAGTTTCCCCTCTGTTGGGGTAGTCCAACACCAACAGTTGCATTTTGAGATGATGACTGATGCTTAACTTCTCTGAGATCAGGTTTCTCTGTAACTTTTTTGTAATATATTAATAGATCAATACTACTTAGAAAAAAAAAAAAAACCTTAATATTATTATTATTATTAGTCAACTCTATTAATATTATTATTAATGTTATATGGTTGACCAAGTTTGATCATGGTAAATTATTAATATTATATTCAATCATATACTAATAATAATAGTCTAGTCAACCTTATTATTATTATTGTTATTGTTGTTATCAGTCAACTTTATTAATATTAATATTTTTATCATTAAACAATATAAAATCTTGATTTTAACTGACTAATGATGACCTTAATTGACTAAGGTTGACAATGTTTGACTTTGGTCAACCATGGTTGACTATAATTTAATATGCTTGAGTTATGTTGACTGAGGACAACTATGAGTGAACAAGGTTGACTATTGTTAACTATCTTAAACATAGGGTTGGCCAAGTTTGATCATGTTCGATAATTTAAACATTGACTATAAAGGTTGAGTTTGTTTGACTAATATGGTTGATTATCATTTAACTATTAATATTAATCAATAATAATAATAAGTGATTATGTTTAACCGAAGTTGAAGAGTGTTGACTGTAAAAAATAGTCAAATGGCATAGTTAACCACACTAATAAATGTGGTTGACTACTTTTGTAATGTCTCATTGCGACATTGGATAAATTGCAATGTAATGTAACATTGTGATAATGTTTGTCACATTGCGACATTGGATAGATGTGTGTACTCTTCCAATGTCATATTATTATTATTATTATTAGTCAACTTTATTAATATTAATATTGATATTATTAAAAAATAACTTGATTGTGATAGACCAAGGATGACCTTAGTTGACTAAGGTTGACAATGTTTGACTTTGGTCAATCATGGATGATTATAATTTAATATGGTTCAGTTATGTTGACTAAAGACAATTATGAGTCAAAAAGGTTGAGTATTGTTAAATATGGTAAACATAGGGTTGACCTAGTTTGATCATGGTCGACTATTTAGAGATTGACTATAAAGGTGGACTTTGTTTGACTATGTTTGCTTAATGTGGTTAAATATGTTTGGGTTTAAATATTAATCACTAATAATAGGCAATTATGTTTGATCGAAGTTGAAAAGTGTTGACTGTCAAACATAGTCAAGCATAGTCAACAACATTAGTAAATGTGGTTGACTAATTTTGTAATGTCACATTGCGACATTGGATAAATAACACTGTAATGTAACATTGTGACAATGTGACAATGTTTGTCACATTATGACGTTAGATAGATATCTTTATCATTCCAATGTCACAATATTATTATTATTAGTCAACTTTATTAATATTAATATTGATATTATTAAACTTTATAATTCTTGATTGTGATCGGCAAAGGACGATCATAATTGACTAAGGTTGACAATGTATGACTTTGGTCAACCATGGTTGAATATGGTTGAGTTATGTTGACTGAGGATGACTATGAGTGAACAAGGTTGAGTATTATTGAATATAGTAAACATAAGGTTGACCAAGTTTGATCATGGTCAACTATTTAAACATTGACTATAAAGGTTGACTTTCTTTGACTGATAATATTAATAAATAAGAATAATAGGTGATTATGTTTGATCAAAGTCGAAGAGTGTTGACTATCAAACATAACTAAGCATATTCAACCACATTAGTAAATGTAGTTGACTAATTTTGTAATGTCGCATTGCAATGTTGGATAAATTTCAATATAATATACCATTGCAACAATGTTTGTCACATTGCAACATTGGATAGATTTATGTGCCATTCTAATGTCATATTATTATTATTATTATTAGTAAACTTTATTAATATTGATATTGATATTATTAAACATTTTTAAATCTTGATTATGACTAATATTATTAAACATTTTTAAATCTTGATTATGACTGACCAAGGATGACCTTAGTTAACTAAGGTTGACAATCTTTGACTTTGGTCAACCATGGTTGCCTATAATTGAAAATGGTTGGTCGTGGTTAGACTAGCATTGACCGCGCATGACTATTATTTAACTTCATTGACAATATTTTGAATATTGTTAATGGTTGTTCGACTATGGTTGACCATGAATGACTATGGTTTTCTATGTTTACCCTATTTAAACATCACTAACTATGTTTTGACTATGATTGACTATTTTTAACAATTGTTTGACTATGGTTTACCATGGTTGACTATAGTTGCCCATGTTCTCCATGTTTAAACATCGCTAACTATGTTTTGATTATGAATTATTATGGTTAATGATTGTCTGACTACAGTTGACCATGGTTTGACTATATTCAAGATTAATATTAATGTCATTAATAACATTAACAATATTATTATTAACGTTAATAATATTATTGTTCTAAGAAAATATTAATGTTGTACTAATGATGTTATTAATAATATTGTTTTTAATATTAATGTGAATATTGTCCTTGTATTATATTAAGGTTGTGTATTAATATTAATATTATTAAATGTAAATTGAAGATCTTACATCATGCCATACATTATTATTACTAAACATTACTACTATGGTAATCAATCTTATTATTTATGAACTAATATATTATAATAATAATTTTATTAAATTACTTAATATAAACATTAAATTTATTAATAATAATAATAATTTTTTTTAACGGTCAAGAAATTTCATTATATTATCAGATAGAAACAACGTACATTTTGATGGCTCTTAGCTCTCCCCACTTCACTTCGACTGGATTTGTTAGCGAGGAGAGTCAGAGAAAAACATAAACAATGTGTCTATTTCTTACATATATCCCAAGGAAAAAATGGCCAGATTATCTAAAACACATACAAAACTAGAAAACATCCTACAATTTTCATATCAGCGAGGGGGGTTTGGAGCTTGACTGCCCAGAGTCGTTGGAGGGTTGTGACTTTCATGGACATGATAGTCGATGTGCGCCATACGCGCCTCAATCTCATCCATTTTCTCATTGTTGCGATGCTGACTACATCACACATAAGCCAACTCCTCCATAATTTCTCCCTAGTTGTACTAAACATCATTGATGTAGGCTACGATCTCATTCCGGTCATCATACCTATATTGGTTGATAATGTCCAGGTTGGCTTGAATATCCTGTAATTGATCAACTATTGTTCCAAGTGAGGGAGGTTGTTCTATGCAGCTTTGAGAATGGGCATGGGCATGCACTATCTCACCTCCCACCTCGTCCTCATTCAACTCCCCCGCCCTGTTAGCTCGAGCACTGCGCTTACCACAGAGGCCACCACCACGTTGGGCATGCCCATGCTGGAGTATCATCTCTTCCACCTGTAGTTGATGGACTCCCCACCAAGGCCTCACAATAAGGGGTTTACCCTATTAGTGGACCAGCTTACACAGGGACATGTTGTACCATGCAGGTTCTGACCCTGGCACAAAAACAAACTCTCCCTAAGAGGTGAGATGAGCCTAGAAATCTCGGTAATGGCATAATTGAAAACACATAATATCAATCAAACAAGATGCAATAATACCTCTAAGCAAAGGACCATCATCGACTTGGTTTGTAGCTGCCCAACCCCACCCTAGACACACATTGTTACCTTGAACCATCGGGTACCTTGCAAGCCCCACAATTTGGACCACATTAGGTCGAGAGCAATTTCCCCCACTGCAACATCTTTCCTCAGAGAGGCATAGGGCTCCCCCTTACCCAGACCACCCACCAATAGACCACAGGTTCAAAACCTACTACTCACATTGATTCTAGCACTACACAAGTAAAACATTGACATGAAACACTAACATGGACAAGAATTATTGATTTGAGGCTTCCGCGATCTATATTCTATGAGGTGTTATCTTCCGGAGTCATCGCATTCATGTTTGTTGTAATCGACGTTTTGAACCAACCTCTGTGGTTCATAATCATGGATCTAATCCATGATGATGAACCACAGAGTTTGGTTTGAAACGTCGATCACAACAAACATGAATGCAATGACTCCGAAAGATAACACCTCACAAGGACAAGAATGTCTGAATTACCTCCTCAATTAGCTTTGCAATGAAAATTTGGGGTCGTAAGACTAGATATCTGCTAGCTAAGCCGAGGGCAGCTACAAGATAGCTAGACAAAGCCAATCCTCACTTAGGCACCAACCTAGGATCCCATATAACTACTTGTTTAGATCTTTCTTGCAACACTTCCTTTCAATGCCAGCCTGTAACATCTTCTATACCCCAGCTTGGCTCTCCAGAGAGGCCCTCAAAATGAACCGAGCAGGTTCTACCTTCCAACCTCCAACTTTTCATCTCCCAAACAACACTTCTGCTCACCGCAACCATCGATAGGGAATAAGAACCAACAAAATCTCCAGAAAGTTCTCCTACATGCCACCCAGACTCTCATACTTGTCATTCAATATCTTCATTGCAGCCATGTGGGAGGGCTTGAATTACCTCGAGACAGTATGCTTCTCAAGTCAGTCACCCCAGCAGGGAATAATATTAATAATATTAGTAATAATAATTTTTTTATAATATTATTAATAATATATAATATTAATAATAATATTATTAAACTCTTCTAACCAGTGAACTCTTATGACTCTTAGTGTTCATTTGCATATTTGATGATGTAGTATGGTTCTAGAAAGTTGGATAGATTTTGATGTTTCCTCCTTTGTGTCTTTGGAAATTTTGTTGACATTTAAATTTTAGAGTAAATACTTAATGAATGGATGGTCAAAAAAAACTTTCCCCATTAGGCAGTGAATTGATCAATCAATGTAATAATTTTTTTGCTTAAGGAAAGACACCACCAAACAATTTACAAAAAAAACATTACTACTGTAATGTGTTAAAATATTTAAAAATCTGCATTCATATACTATTTTACATTCATGTGTTCTAAATTAGAGTTTGAAGATTGCTCAAAATGGAGTTGGAAGGTCGATGGGCAAGCCTCGATGGAATAGGAATAGGAGTACCGCGAAGAAACTATTCCAATTTTGATGGCTTTTGTGTTTTCAACTCCTGCACTCTTGATGGATGCAACAGCTTTAATTCAATTAATGGAAAAATGCTACAATAATTCACTTAATGGGAAAATATACCAATAGTAGAAAAAAACATAAAAATACAGACACAATTAAAAAAAATTAACAATTATAAAATAAATATTATTGAACAATAACCCTTAGTTTTGCATTTAACAGAGGTAAAATTACACATATTATTTTGTTAAAGTTTTATGTTCGGGACAATTTACATAACTTTATTGAATTTACCAACAAAATGAATTAACCACTCTAGTTCCAAAATCTTGTAAGTTAAAAACGTTTTGTAACAGACCCCAAGTATGGTCCAACTGTGATGTGAGGATTAACCCTAAGCCTGATTCCCATATAGATCATGCTCATCGGCGTAAATATAGCTCATTAGAATAGTGTAAGTATTCAGAATATTTAGATTGAAGCGATATGTATATAGTATGATGATGAATTAGAAATGAATATGTTTGTAAATTTAATGTAAAATAATTTTAATAAATTAAATTGAAATATAAATCATTTTAAGTTAATTTTAATTTTAAAGTTATAAAATGTTTTAAAGTTGATGCATTTTATGTATCTTAAATTTATATAATTTATATTTTAGAAATGATTAAAAGAATTAAAATTGTTGATAAATAAAATTGGTTCAATTTATCTTTTAATAATTAATACAATAAATTTTATACAATTTATATTTTAGAAATAATTCGAAGAATTAAAATTCTTGGTAAATAAAATTGGTTCAATTTATCTTTTAATCGGAAAAATTAAGATGGTTGCTAAATAAAATTGGTTCAGTTTATCTTTTAATAATTAATATGATTTCGTTTTTATCGTAATAATATATCTATATATTATATTATATTAGAATTATTTTTATAATAATTTATTATTTTATATATTATATTATATTATATTTATTTATATAATAATAAATTATAAAATATATTTTTGTTAAGATAATGAATTTTTTAAAATTATTAAATAATAAGGTGAAAGGGTTATTGAATGGAATATATATAAGTTAAAATTATATTATTTTTAATTTAATATATTAAATTTTTTTTTTTTTTTTAATTTTGATTTTATAATAAAAAAATAAAATAAATATAAAAATAGTTTTAATAATAAATTAAATTAAATTTATAAAATATATGGTCAACTATTGTTTACCGTCACACTGTGACAAAGATTGTCTCAATATGAAAATCAACCATGGTTAATCGTGTTCAAACATGGTCAACCATGGTCAAACATCACATTGTGACAAAGATTGTCTCTATATGAAAATCAATGATGGTCAACCATAACCAAGCGTCGCATTGCGACAAAGATTGTCTCTGTACGAAAAATAATGATGGTCAACCATAGTCAAGTGTCGCATTGTGACAAAGATTGTCTCTATATGAAAATAAATGATGGTCAACCATGGTCAAATGTGTCATTGTGACAAATATTGTCTCTATATGAAAATAAATGATGGTCAACCATGGTCAATCATGGTCAACTATGGTCCAATGTCATCTGGTGACAAATATTGTCTCAATATGAAAATCAATCATGGACAACCATCGTTGACTATGGTAAACCATGCTCCAACATCGCATTGTGACAAATATTGTTTCAATATGAAAATCAACCATGGTAAATAATAATGGTCACATTGTGATGAAGATTGTCTCTTGGTCCAATGTGACATTATGATAATCATGGTCATCCATGGTCAACCATGGTCCAACGTTGCATTGTGACAAATATTGTCTCAATATGAAAATCAACCATGGTCAACCGTGGTCCAACGTCACATTGTCACAAAGATTGTCTCAATATGGAAATCGATCATGTTAAACCATGTTCCAACATCACATTGTGACAAATATTGTGTCGATATGAAAATCAACCATGGTCAACGATGGTCAACCATGTTTATTTTAGGGTTTATAATATTAAGATTAGGGTTTATATAACTTGGGTTTATAATCCCTTGTGTTTATTAGTCCCTTGGGTTTATAATATCAATCCCTTGGGTTTATTAATCTAAGCTTTCATATCCTAGGGTATAGCATTATTCATATGGTTTATAATATTAATATTAGGGTTTAATATAAATCCCTTAGATTTATAATCATGGTCAACCACGGTCCAGTGTCACATTGTGACAAATATTGTCTTAATATGAAAATCAACCATGGTCCAACGTCACATTGTGACAAATATTGTCTCAATATGAAAATCAATCATATTCAACCATGATCAATCACGGTCAATGATCATCAATAACCATGGTCACATTGTGACAAAAATTATCTCATGGTCCAACGTCACATTGTGACAACCATGGTTATCCATTGTTAATCATGGTCCAAAGTCACATTGTGACAAAGAATGTCTCAATATGAAAATCAACCATGGTCAAATATGTTTGTTTTAGGTTTTATAATATTTATCCTAGGGTTTATATATCCTGGGTTAACAATATTAATCCTTTTGTTTTTTCAGTTTTTAGTATTAATCCCTTGCATTTATTAGTGCATTGCGTTTATAATATCAATCCCTTGGGTTTATTAATCTAAGGGTTCTTATTCCTAGGGTATAATATTATTGATCGGGTTTATAATATTAATCCTAGGGTTTAATATAATTCACTCGGGTTTATAATATAAATTCCTTAGGTTTATAATATTTATCATAGAGTTTATATTCCTAAGGTTTAATATTAAGCCTAAAGTTTACAATATTAATCCATTGGGTATTATGATTTTAGGGTTTATATTCCTAGGTTTTAATATTCATCCTAGGGTTTAATGTTATTCCCTTGGGTTTATAATCCCTTGGATTCATGATATTAATATTAGGATTTAATGTTTATTTTATGGTTTATAATATTTATCTTAGCGTTTATATCCCTTGGGTTTAATATTATTCCCTTTGGTTTATAATCCCACGGTTTTTAGTATTCATCCCCGAGGTTTATTAGTCCCTTGGTTTTATAATATCAAGGGTTTAATATTGTAACATTGGAATGGTACAAAAATGTATCGAACATCACATTGTGACAAACATTGTCTGAATATGAAAATTTAAATTTACAACTCAAAGGAGTTGAGCTCAAGTGGTAAACGCACATATTGTGTTTCTCGGTTCAAATATTTGGAGACATGGTCTACTTGGTGAAAATTGTGAAAGAAAGTCATATAAATGAGTTTTATTGGCTAGTCACATAATTATTTCGTTGAAAAAAAATACAAATATTTCTAAATTTATCTACTTAAAATTTTATATAAGTATTTAGTTTTTTTATTTCTACATAAACATTTATTACATATTTTATATATTTATATAATTACTGGTACAAATTAATAAGATTTTAATTTTAAACATTTTAATATACATATTAATTTTGAAATAAAATTTAATATATTAACACAAGTAAAGTCTAATATATTATAATATAAATACTATATAACAATTCTAACAAACATTACAAGTTGTTTTGGAATGACTTTCAAACTATTCAAAATAATATTTAAATTATATCTAATTGTAATATAACTTAATATATTTGTATGCTTATTTAATGTATGATATTATTATTTTAAATTTGACATGTTTTATAAATATGGGAAAAAAATTAGCCAGTCGAAATACTCATATCCATATTCTCAATGTTCCCTTATGTGACATAATATTTTAATTATTTGAATTTTAAATGATTACAATAAAGCCTTGATGGGGTGTTATTGTCGTTGTAATGAGGGAAGGATATGATATGCCATACCCTCCTATTGTGCATCATCCTTTCACGCCACATTATCAAGGTTCATTTATGGGATCTCACCTCCCAAGGAGGGTGGTAGAGCTTCCCTAACATGTCTTAATGCTCGACTCTATTGTGTGGTCTACAAACTACACCATGCTCCTTCTATTAGGTAATATGTCCACCCTCCTTTTATTCCTCCAACACCTACTTTTTATGCTCCCTTCGTCTACCATGACTTTTGACTATTGCAAGGTTGCCCCTATATGGGGGTCCTCCCCAACCCTCTGGCTTTCCCTCCACCCATGCTGGATTTTTCTAATAGCAAAGGACTTTCCCCAAGTTCATTGTCGGTGTAGCCCTCCAGTCATGAGCTTCTGGTTAAATTCTTTCACCACATTCTTATGTAACTTCTCTCCATGCTCCAACCAAGCCTTAGTGAAGTCATACTACTTTCGGCATCCATGACGTGCCAACACCCTTTCTACGGTCACGAACGAGGAGGCCTAAGGGATTCATGTGGTTTTAGAACTAGATTTCATGTTGAGTCTTTAGCTTGCAGCTTTAATGAGCATAACCCTTTGAATATACAAGAGGGAATTCAACTCGTAGAGGTAGAAATTTAGTAGTGAAGATAGGTGACCTTGGACTTAAAGGTTATGGTAGGTATTTCCCCCTAAGTTCCTAATATTGGCAACTATTGTGGTCATAAAAATTAGTATATTCATATAGTTGACCTATATTGGCATGTCAAGTTTTTATTTGGAAATATCCTTGTGGACACAAGGCAAACTCGAGTAAACCTTATGCATCGATTCAACGAGCTTAGGGATCTCATGTTGGACATGTAAGGATGGATTACCAAGCGAGAGATGGGATCTCCACCCAACTCTCCAATTCCATTGTCATACAAGGTAAAGGAATCGTTCATCAACGTCAACACCTCATTAACTTCCCGATGCCCAGGTTCCTTATGTTTCATGGTTTTAGTCCATTGGGTTTCATACTTACCCACCAGAGTTGTTGAGAATTTATTTTTAGAGTTTTTGTATAGTTTTCTTAGCCTATTGTCTCACACCGCGGAATTCAAATGATGCACATTTTGTCTTTCGCTATTTATTTCCCCATGGTGGGGCAACATTATGTTTGTAAACCTTCAAGTTTTAGATTGTTATTTATGACTAAGTTATGTTTCCCTAAACTCTCTAATCTTTTATTTATGGCCTAGTTTATAGTGTGACAAGCCAAAAACAATAGGAATGGTATCTCACATATAATCATTTGATACTTTCACTGTAAATTAACTTTAAAAAATATTTTATTATATTAATCAACATAAAAAATAAAATATATATATTTTTTATATTAAAAAAATTATATTAAAAATATATACATCAATTTATTATTAATTTATATTAAAAATAATTATTTTCGGAATTTTAAATTAATATATGTAACGAATATATACACTTGTGAATTTCGTTTTTCTGGGGAAGGGGAAAAGAAACCACTTTACTTCATTAGACACAATAGTATGTCAAATAAAACAAAAGAAACCCATGAGAGAAGTTTAAAGGTGTTTTCATTATGAGATATAAATCAAATATGCGAATATAATTCATAAATGAAAGCGTGTTCACGAAATTATACCGAGATAAAAATAAAAATGATAAGAGATGAATAGATACTAAATGGAGTAAGAAAATTATCTTCAAATTTAATAATTTAATCTGTGTTTTTATAAATTTGAATATGAAAAAAATGTATAATTATATTATTTTTGCAATTCAATATTATAATAGAATTTAAAATATATTAAATGTTTTATTTAAATAATATATTTATTTTTCATTACATATATTTCAAATAATGATGTGTATATTGAAATTAGAATGTGTGTTTTACTCCATCTATTTGAAGGACTAAACCAAAGTGCAAAAATGCAACCTTACCTTGAATTATAAATTATAAATCATGAATATTTTGATATGGTTGCATGTTCGAACAAACGGTTTATGCATCTTGTAATGCAGCTTTCATTATTCTCAATGGCATTATTCTACTAATTGTGTGATTCAAGCCCCTGCATTATGATTTTATAGTTACTACTTGTTAAGCTAGCAACAATGACAAAAGAGTCTAAGCCTAAAGGAGTTGATCCTATCAATTTAGTTGTAGTCTAAAGGAGTGGATGCAATCAATTTGGTTGATTAATTTGTTTATCCAATCCCAATACGTAGAGTTGATTTTTATTATAAATATGTTATTAGTGAACTAACATAAAAGAACATGCAAATATACATGGGAGGAGTTTCAAGTCCAATAAATTTAATAGTTTATATCAAACATCAAGTATATTATTTATATTTTTTTTATATTATTAGATTTTTGTATTGAAATATATATTTAATAATAATTTCTAAAATTTCTAAAAAAAATTAATAGTACTTATTTAATTATTGAAAAATATAATAATTGAATAAATATGTATTTCTAATCTATCATATTTCTAATAAAAATATATATAATAGTCATGGGATGTAAAGTTTAATTATACATTTAATGAATGTTTATAATATAAATTTGTACAAAATATGATTTTTTTAAATCTATTTTAAAACTCAAAATTTCTTCAATAATTATATACTTATACTTCTCGTGAGTTATAAGAAATGACTTAAACTCAAAATATACTTATAACTAACATATAAAAACACAAATGTTACAACAATATGTCAATTTGTTCGTGTTTGACAATATATTGACTCTTTGTTTGTTATATTGTGTATAGTGTAACTTTGATTATATCATATATAAGGCAACCATATACATAAGTTCATGTCATCCATGGTGTATTAAATTGAGGTTTCCAATAATGTGCTTCTTTAACAAACAATTTTCCCATATAGCTCCGAGTCTACCAGGATTTTTATGTAATATTTTGATAACTTATCCATTTAGTGTTAGTGTCGGGCATCTACTAGTGCACAAATTGACAAAGTATATAGCAATGTATACATCAAGTATGTTGTTCCTAACTATATAGCAATGTATACATCAAGTATGTTGTTCCTAACTATATAGAAATGTATACATCAAGTATGTTGTTCCTAACTATGGGGTGTATGAATCTAAAGGATGTATTAAGTTATTTGACAATGTTAATGTTAGAATTTGAAAGGGGAAAATGTATAATATGTTAAAATTTTGGTGGCATGTGTCATGATTGAATGATTGAAAAATTAGTGAAATTTTATCCAATTTAAAATTAAATTTCTCGCTTTGATTAACATTTGGGAATGAGAAATCAAAATTGTGAAAAAGAACCAATACTATATTTTTTTTATGAGAATTAACATTTATGAAAGGTAAACATTTTAAATTGAAATCAAATTTGTAAAAATAGATATTAAATTAAATAAGAAAGAGTCTATAAATATATGGTTAATCTTGAATAGAGAAAACTAAAGAAGAAATTAAAAAAACCTAAATATTGACTTTAAAAATGATAATAAAAACTTTTAATGCTATAACATAGTCTTATGCGATAATTTATGGAACTAGGATTTGGAATATACCTATATATACTTCATTTACAAAAAAGAAACCCATGAATTTACTTCATTTACAAAAAGAAAACAATGAATTTTAATGCAAAGAATTCATTCAAATAATATAATTGTAGTAACATAATGATGGTTATATATGCTTATCAACAATGACAACATGTTGGTCATAAAAATTTGTGGCCCCTTTTCTTATTTAGTGTACTAACTCTTTCTCTTGTGTTTGTTGAGTCTTGTATTATGTATTTATTAATTTGGGTTGATTTTTTCATATTGACATGAAAAAAAATATAAAAAAGTATTCTAAAAAAAATTAAAAACATTAAATCGTTATTGAATGTTTGTTAGAAGGTAACTTAATAATAAAAGACCCAAAAGACATAGCTAAGAAAGATAGCTTATCTATTAAGTGAGGGAAATTTTACCCTTCTTTAATCTAAGTAATATGACATTAAAACATGCAAATTGAAAAGAATTAACTATTAATAATTTAAATATTAATATGAATTTTATGTTCAAAGGTTTCATATCCATAATGATAGACATAAATTTTCCCAACTTGATTTTATTTTTTTAATAAATATAATTATAATTTATTTAAAATTATTTAATATTAAAATATAAAATATTAATTTTATTTTTAAAATAAATTTAAATTCATTATAAAAATATTATATAGATAAAAGTGATGAGAGTAATACCATAAATAAGTATTAAAATTTTAAGATCATCCTTAAAGCCTCTCAAAAATTCATGATGGTCCCATGTTTTTTTAATGTGCTTGAATTTATATATACAAAGATTAATTTGACAGTTTTAGGTTTAAAAAATTATAATTATAAATTGTTATTAAATTTAAACAGTTTATAGAAAGGTTAAAAATGGAGAAATTGAAGTGGTTGTGAGTGCGACTAGTTAGGTTTATCTAGTCATTACCACTTTTTCTACCATTTGCATATTTACGTGGCAGTTTTTTGCAAATTTGCAGTTTGTAGTGACTATATATAGAGGTCTTTATGGTTAATTGTAAGTTTATGTTCTTGATTTGGGTTTCAAAGTTGGGTTTTTTCTACCCCAACTTTTTATTCGATTGGTTGATATATTCTCTTAGTTGGTTTTCTGAGTTCATTACTTGTAAAATGGGTGGCATTTCCAAGCCTTATGTGGATGGTCATGACTCTTTTCCTTATAGTAGATTTGTAAAAAGGGAAGAAACAATTCATTCTCTTGATTTGGGGTTCATTGCCTCTATGAAGAAGAGCGTTAATACCCTTAAGGAACAAGGGTTGATTGGTAAGTTCACCATACTTTGGCATAGTTATAGCTTTGTTTTAGAATGGATATCTAATAATTGGGAAGATAATGAGCCCATTAGTACTTTAGATTGTGGAAGTGATTATTTTGGTTTTGTTTTTTTTTTATCTGGTAAGAGTAGGACCTTCTATTAATCTAGTTAAAAATACATAATTTACAAGTTGCAGCCTCGTGAGAGTTCAACAGGCATCTGTGCAGTCAGAATAACGAACCACGCATCCAGAACCATGTGAAGTCCTAACAAAACAATCGGGGAGTTACCTCTGTTTACTCTGGACAACAGGCAATTAGTAGACCATTTGGTCATGCTGTCTAGTACTGAAAGAATTTGAGCCCTCAAAAGAAGTTTCAAGTGAGGGTCCACCAGACTTCCAACAAAGAAGATCAACTAGAAACTTCATAAAGCTTGTAGAGCCGCGCACCCTCCGAACCGACCTGTCAGTGTCCACTGGACCCACACTGAACATGGGCCCACAACAACCCATACCAAACCATTCTTACGGACTTGACGTAAACTTTATTCCAGCCCTCTAAACTTTTTTTGGGTCCGAGACACCAAGCTAACTTGCACGATCAAACAAACACTGTTGATCTCCCGCTGATGATCCAACGGTTTACGGAGATATCGGGTGGACAAGTCGCACGAGGGATAACCATTCGATGAGAGCGGTATTCTCTCACCTCTCCCTGCTACGTGTCGCATGAAGAGTGGAATCAGAGCCTTCCTAAAAAAAACTCGATACCACTTAGACCCCGCCCGATAAACCTCTTGTGGTTTTAGAAAACAACTCCTCGCGGAATAACTACCACGCTCTTTCGCCAAGCGGTAGCCATTGATCTCATGCATCGGACGGTTCTTGTGCCGTCCTCCCAAAATCACTGTTAAACCCAAAACACCATCAACATTTCCACCTAATGTCTTGTTCCATGGACGACCCAACCTGTAGTACTTCCATAGAGGGTCCGAAGGAATACTGAGCTGTGGATTGCAACCCACACCCCAAGAGGGCAGACAATTTAGGGTACCCTGTCCTCCCTCCTGTCTTCTGTACCATCTCAGTCCTTCCTTTGAATCCATAGCTCTATATCTTTGTCCACCTGACAGAGACAGTCCTCCAACAGTTTGCCTGGGGGTACTAGATCCCATTCATACCGAGAATCCCTATCCATGTTGATGACTCCCTCGTTCGCCAAGCAATTCGCTAACATGTTAGCTTTCCTATAAAAATAAATAATGATTTTCTACATTTTCATCATGTTTAATATATGACGGATTCATTAAGAAAATTGAAATGAAAATTTTATATTGAAAAGTGCTTTAACAAAGCACCTATCAAAATCTATTTAAAACCCTTAAAAACGAAAAAAAATAAAATAAAATAAAATCAAAATTTAGCTCTAACAAAAAATAAATCTGAAATATAAATTTGAAAATCGTTGCTATACGGAGAAGTGTTTTCATCAATTAATCGAAAAGGAATGAAGGGAGGAAATTTTTGTCCTCCTCTCTCGAAAATTGAAATGTAAGGAGAGTAACTTTATAAAGTAGCGTTTCGGCCGCACCTTTAACTTTCTATCATTTGACTTAATGGCGTCTGGACTGTCACAGATTCCCTCAGATAACGGATGGGTCTGCGTCAGCATCTCATCGTTAAATTCCTCACGTGGTTGGTGAGAATGACCACGTGGACTAAAGTTATTGGTTGTGTAAATGCATGTAGTACGTCTGACGAGGATAGCACTCTAACGCATACGGCCCATCTGTTCATTGATGGAATCTGTGACAGTCCAGACGCCGTTAAGTCAAATTGACGGAAAAGCCAGTTGCTAAGTTATCCGCTCTGTACTTCCCGACAGCGGAGGGAATAAATTCCCGTCTTCTTCTTGGTTTCACGCCAATTGACAAAAATACTTTTTGGTCGGTTAATGGATTGGGTTGCATTGCGCGTTACGGTTGATAGCACTCTAACGCATACGGTCCATCTGTTCATTGATGGAATCTGTGACAGTCCAGTCGCCGTTAAGTCAAATTGACGGAAAGAAAGACCTGCCGGCAGCCGCCGAAAGGCCAGTTGCTAAGTTATCCGCTCTTTACTTCCCGACAGCGGAGGGAATAAATTCCCGTCTTCTTCTTGGTTTCACGTCAATTGACAAAAATACTTTTTGGTCGGTTAATGGATTGGGTTGCATTGCGCGTTATGTTTATGATATCAAATCATTTGGGTGTAGCGGTAATTCTGTTTTTGGATGGGCTATTTTCATCTAAAGGAAAAGTTGTATATCATAGTGTCAAAATTGTGTTTTAACATAAAGATTTTGAAAGGGCAATGATAGGAAAACAATCCTAATAAATAATTTTTCCAAAAAAGTATAACATCATCTAATTTTTTTTTTAATTAAATTTTAATAATATATAATATATTATTAAATTAATATAGGTGGATAAATAAGAAAGATAACGCACATGAGTCAAATTATCAAAGGTATCCGCCAAAAGTGAGTTTTTTTAATATTACATTTCTTTTATAATTTCCACTTTTAATTACTTTTTAATCAATTTTAAATAAGTGTAACTTCTAATTAATATATTAGAACCTAGGGAACAATTAATAACTTTTAAGATCTTACACATTTACACAGGTCCATCACTGGGCAGAAGAGGCTTCAACCATCTGAATCAAAAACCTTTTTATTGAATTATTAAAATATAGATCATAGTTTTTATTGGTTTAGTTGTTAAGGCCATAGGTGCAAAATTCCAATAATGTAGACAAATACAAATAGAATGTGTCTCAGTTTGTATTACGCATGTTATGTTTAATACAAATCATGTTTCTCTACTGGACTAGTTGGGGAAGTGTTGTTGGTCATCATGGCGGGCGAGTTTGAATAGCAGAGTTAATGGAATAATGCTAGTGCTGATTAATAAATTGTATTATTTTTATTTATTTATTTTTTATCTTTTTCCAGTGTGAAAAAGCATAAGCATAATGTATTACCATATTGGATCAAAATACAAATACAAATATAAACATCATCCATCCTAATCCAATATAGCATAAATCTATCTGGGAAAGCAAGCATACTTCCCAATCCAATATAACATGAACATAAACCATTTATTTGGAACATGCTACCAGTGCTGTCAAATTCCTTCTCTGCAATTCAAGTTTTTGCTCTAATACGTTCCTTGGGCCCTTTGAATACAATGAATAAAACACACATGTTCTAATTTCAATATGCATATAATTCCAATATATTTAGTAAAATGTGGCCATGAGTAACAAATGTGGGTAAATTTCATACAACTCTGAGCGGAGATAAAATTCCTAATTTTTAAATTATTTATTCTTAAATCCAAGTTCATGAGATGTGAGGGTAGTTAAACTAAATTTTAAAGACATTCCTATAAAATTGAATAGAGAATGGCAATAATTTAAAAAAAAAAAAAAAAAAAAACCCTCAATTTTCATTAAAAGGAAAGTTTATATTTACATATACATAGATTTTCTTCAAATGCATCCCACAAATATATAACTCTTAAAACATCAACAATGCAGATCCTTAAACCATCAATACCACTTAAACGTACAGTCTACTAAAATATCATATCATTAAAACTAATAAAGGATCTTATCATCACCCCATAAAAAGGAAATGTCCTGAAATAAGCATGTAAATATTTCCTTCCTTTCCAACCCAAAAAAAACATATAAGAAATCTAGACAGACGATAAGATATCTAGATAGACTACCCTTAGATTTCAATATACTCATACCTCTAGAACACGTCTTCGTAAAAAACAAAGTAATGAACCTTGCCTGGCAACCTGGGAGCACCTTCTTTTGACAATATGTCAATGTTTATATTATGTTATTGAAATATATAAGAGACAAGAATTTTATTATCAAAATGAGGTGATCGGTGACTTGGTCCTATACAAGAAATGTGTGAGAGCTGGAGCCTCTAATGTAAATCTCAATTTTTTCCATTCAACAATTTCCTTAGAATCACCATATACATCAATCTCGGCTAAGCCCAACCACCTAGCACAATAGAGGATACCACATAGTGCAAGTAACTCTGCTTTTGTTTTAGTACCACAGCCATTGAACCATATAAACTTATAGAAATATCTAGGCATCAGGACAAATAACATCCTATTTTGCACTACTCGGACGATGATGCCCCATCGAAGCCAATAGGGAAATTGTTCCAAATGTCCTTCAAATTAAAACGTCTTCTAGATATCTTTTTGGGAATGGGACCTTTCTCCATGAAATATCCAAAGATCTCAACATTGGTACCTCTCACATTTGGAACTATATGATAAAAAATATTAGCATTTTTCACTCTCCAAATAACCCATATAATGAAGAAAGGTAATGTTCTGTGATGAACCTCTGTAGCCTACCTTGAGAATTAGC
Source organism: Pinus tabuliformis (assembly GCA_031772625.1). Lineage (NCBI taxonomy): Eukaryota > Viridiplantae > Streptophyta > Pinopsida > Pinales > Pinaceae > Pinus > Pinus tabuliformis. The sequence goes on along the minus strand of CM062816.1, from coordinate 1,667,679,927 downwards.
TACTAGGCTCCCTATTCTGAAATTTTTTCTTCTTTTACAGTTAAAATTCGGCTCTTGCCAAGAGTACATTGAGTATGTCGATATATAATCTTTATTACTTATATGAGGTGGATCTATGATGTGGACTTTTTCCATCTATAAGACATTATGTCAGTCAATCTTTCGTCATACAACATGTAGTCAGCAACACTCTTTGACGACCTCACACAAGCATTAATGAACAATAAATTAAACTTAAGGTAACTAGCATGGCCGCATGGCTAGGGATCATGATCCTAAATCCACATGCATAGTCAAATGGTTTAGTGATATACCTGTTTATGTAACATGCAAAATCAGCTAGACTAGCCCCATAGGATACCATTCTTTGACATGCATGGCTTAGAATATACTGAATCTTTGATTATATCATTTAGGGGAATTGTCCCCTAATTGGTTTGCATGCACCCACATCTCATGCTATTAGTTATCCCACACCTTAATCTATATATGGCCACCTCATGAAGTTAATTTCATAGAAACATTAATGAGATCATTAATATAAACATCCTGCCATTATCAACTCAAACAAATGCTACCACATTTCTTATGTACAATGGTCACAAGTAAATTCTAATCATAAGTAAAAATAGCTCCATGGCCCAGGTAATACAACTACCTACTAAGCCTCTTCTTTTGGAGGCAATAAAAGTCTCAAGCATGACTATTTACCTTAACAAGGGATTAGATATACCAATACTACATAAGGTCTACACATTGATCCTTTAACAACCTAAATTAGAATTTCATTTTTATGCCAAAATTGTCACTTGCAACCATATAACATTATCTCATAAATGCCGTGAGCACAGGTAAATCTACTCATCTATAACAGTCACATGTAATTCCTTCAATCATTCTCATTGCTAGAAAATTTATACAAATTCTTTCATAAGCTAAATGAAATTAAGACAGAAAGGGAAGAAACATCATACACACATTCCACGCATCTGACACCAACTGAATCTCACTTGGAGGGAGGAGCACCACCACCCAGCCATGAATCACCTCTGATTCCCCTTGAGCCAAAGATCTTGCCAAGGATCAACTGTCCTCAATTGATCAATGCACTGGGTATTTAATACCCTCTTTCATGATTTAGTTACCATTAGCGGCGTCCCGCTTTATGGATTTTTCCATTTGCCTAGGTCTTATCTGGAAAAGCTCGTCTTTATCTCCACGATGTTTTTCCACATAAAAGCTTGCCTTTATCTCCCGCAAAGCTTTTATGTTCAATGGATCTTTATCTCCCATCCATCCGATGGATATCCAATCCATCCAAGCTTATCTAGAATCACATCTAGAAGCTTATCATGAAAGATTCATCTCTATCCCATTCCTCATGGGATTTGGCAATCATCTCCTCTCTCTTGGTGCTCCACCCTCCAAGTGATTTATTTTATTAATTTATTTAATAATACATTTTCTTTTCATATTACATATCACCTAGATTTCCTCAGCTTAGGCGTAGAATAGTTTAACCCACAAAGGAGGGTATCAAACCTAGCTTCCCTCAGCTTAGGTTTACAAACATTTAACACACCAGGGAGGATATCACACCTAGCTTTAATTTAGCTTAGGTTTACAATAATGTAGTACACAAGGGAGGGTTGTTACATGTTCTATACTCCTTGTAGTTTACAAACCACTATGATAGGCGAGAACTGATAGAGGGCTGATTCCAAGTAGCATTGAGATGAAGAATATGAAGGACCCCCTTCCAAACAACACCATCAAATGGACACAATTGAAAAAGATGATAAACATCTTGCGAGAATAACTGACACAATACACATCTACCAGGCCCCAAAAAGGCTCTCTTGAGTAAATTCACCCATGTGAGAATTTTTATCATGGACCACTAGACAAACAGAGCATTTCTACTTCTATAGAATATCCGACTTACACGATTCTTAAAACCAATTGGTCCTATGATCCAGAGGCTGACCCTTAGATCAGAATGTGTAAATTTCCTATGATCTAGAGGCTGACCCTTAGATCAGAATGTGTAAATTTCTTTGTCTAATAATTATCTCTTAACCATACTGTCGTTCCACACTAGTTGGTCTTCCTTAGCTGTCAATGTAATACCTCACATCCTAAGGTGAAATATATACTCATTCCATTCTTCGGTCAGAGCACCTGAGAGACCGATGTCCTTTGCATCTCTCCAAGAAATTTGTTGCAAATTCATACTTCTATCCACGAAAATGTCCTTAAAATAGACAAGTCGTTTACTATGTAAAATATCCGGAAGTGTGATAGATAATGTTTTTATACCTGACATCCCTTTCATTGGCCTCCAAACCAACCCATGCCTTAGCTCTTGAGCCAATCTCCCATCTCATATTTCCTAGGAACCAATGTTTGGTTTTCATCAGGATTCTCCATGATAGCAACGCCTCTTTCTTCTTTGCAGCTCCTTCCCTTATCTAGTGCACCAATGTATGGTTCCTCAAATATTTTTCCTTTATAGTTTGATGCTAAATGCCCCCGTCGGTAATAGCTCTCCATATTTTTTTTTTATCAGCAGCACCATATTGAAGCTTTCCATATCTTTAATACCCCAACCACCTATGGATACTAGTCTGGGCAATGACTCTAAACACATAAGGTAGATTTTCATGTTATTCACAGACCTGGCCCACAAGAAATTAGCTATGATGGAGTTTATTCTATAGATCATAGCTTTTGGGAGCTTGTAAATATGCATCCAATAAATAGTGATGTTTTGACACACAAACTTTATCATTGCGAGTCTGCCACCCAATGTGAGCCATCTAAAAGCCCATGATCTCAGTCGCTTCTTGACAATGCTTGACTTTAGACAACCATGGTTGATTATAATTGAATATGGTTAATATAGTTAACCTTAATATAATTATTATTAGTCAACTCTATTAATATTATTATTAATGTTATATGGTTGACCAAGTTTGATCATGGTCAATTATTAATATTATATTCAATCATATACTAATAATAATAGTCTAGTCAACCTTATTATTATTATTGTTATTGTTGTTATCAATCAACTTTATTAATATTAATATTTTTATCATTAAACAACATAAAATCTTGATTTTCACTGACCAATGATGACCTTAATTGACTAAGGTTGACAATGTTTGACTTTGGTCAACCTGGTTGACTATAATTTAAAATGCTTGAGTTATGTTGACTAAGGACAACTATGTGTGAACAAGGTTGACTATTGTTAACTATCGTAAACATAGGGTTGGCCAAGTTTGATCATGTTCAATAATTTAAACACTGACTATAAAGGTTGAGTTTGTTTGACTAATATGGTTGATTATCATTTAACTATTAAAATTGATCAATAATAATAATAGGTGATTATGTTTGACCAAAGTTGAAGAGTGTTGACTGTAAAAAATAGTCAAATGGCATAGTAACCACACTAATAAATGTGGTTGACTACTTTTGTAATGTCGCATTGCGACATTGGATAAATTGCAATGTAATGTAACATTGTGACAATGTTTGTCACATTGCGACATTGGATAGATTTTTGTACTATTCCAATGTCATAATATTATTATTATTATTAGTAGTAGTCAACTTTATTAATATTAATATTGATATTATTAAAAAAATTCTTGATTTTGATAGACCAAGGATGACCTCAGTTGACTAAGGTTGACAATGTTTGACTTTGGTCAATAATGGATGATTATAATTTAATATGGTTTAGTTATGTTGACTAAAGACAACTATGCGTCAAAAAGGTTGAGTATTGTTAAATATGGTAAACATAGGGTTGACCTAGTTTGATCATGGTCAACTATTTAGAGATTGACTATAAAGGTGGACTTTCTTTGACTATGTGTTGCTTAATGTGGTTAAATATGTTTGGTTTTAAATATTAATCAATAATAATAGGCAATTATGTTTGATCGAAGTTGAAGAGTGTTGACTGTCAAACATAGTCAAGCATAGTCAACAACATTAGTAAATGTGGTAGACTAATTTTGTAACGTCACATTTCGACATTCGATAAATAGCACCGTAATGTTACATTGTGACAATGTGACAATGTTTGTCACATTAGGATGTTAGATAGATTGTTGTACCATTTCAATGTCACAATATTATTATTATTATTAGTCAACTTTATTAATATTAATATTGATATTAGATATCATTTTTGGGATTCAACTGCGTTAAGTAAGTCATTCAAAGTATGACCATTTCCATGAGAGGTAGTCGTAAAGTGACTAATTTCTCATGATTTTTGAATAGTTCACTTAGCACTCATTGCATCGGGTGATGCTCACAGGGGTGAAGAAGTGGGATTGAAACTAGTGAAATGTGGAGAACGAATCACATAGCATCAATCATCACTTCCGGGGCTTGCACCCGGTAACCAGGACTTCCCAGGAGGTCACCCATCCCAGAACTCCTCTGGCTCAAGCGCGCTTAACTGTGGAGTTTTTCCCACAATCAAGCCCACTTAGCTTGCTACCCCATTTGCACTGCGAAAATCCCCCATACTTAAATCCCAAAAATGATATCTAATATAATGCACTGCGAAAATCCCCCATACTTAAATATTGATATTATTAAACATTTTTAATTCTTGATTGTGATCGGCAAATGACGATCATAATTGACTAAGGTTGACAATGTATGACTTTGGTCAACCATGGTTGAATATGGTTGAATTATGTTGATTGAGGATGACTATGAGTGAACAAGGCCGAGTATTATTGAATATAGTAAACATAATATTGACCAAGTTTGATCATGGTCAACTATTAAACATTGACTATAAAGGTTGACTTTCTTTGACTGATAATATTAATAAATAAGAATAATAGGTGATTATGTTTGATTGAAGTCGAAGAGTGGTGACTATCAAACATAACTAAGCATATTCAACCACATTAGTAAATGTAGTTGACTAATTTTGTAATGTCACATTGCAATGTTGGATAAATTGCAATATAATATACCATTGCAACAATGTTTGTCACATTGCAACAATGTTTGTCACATTGCAACATTGTTTGTCACATTGCAACATTGGATAGATTTATGTGCCATTCTAATGTCATATTATTATTATTATTATTATTAGTAAACTTTATTAATATTGATATTGATATCATTAAACATTTTTAAATCTTGATTGTGACCAACCAAGGATGACCTTAGTTAACTAAGGTTGACAATCTTTGACTGTCGTCAACCATGGTTGCCTATAATTGAATATGGTTGATCGTGGTTAGACTAACATTGACCACACATGACTATCATTAAACATCATTGACAATGTTTTGAATATTGTTAATGATTGTTTGACTATGGTTGACCATGAATGACTATGGCTTTCCATGTTTACCCTATTTAAACATCACTAACTATATTTTGACTATGATTGACTATGTTTAACAATTGTTTGACTATAGTTTCCCATGTTCTCCATGTTTAAACATCGCTAACTATGTTTTGATTATGAATTATTATAGTTAATGATTGTTTGACTACGGTTGACCATGGTTTGACTATATTCAAGATTACTATTAATGTCATTAATAACATTAACAATATTATTATTAACGTTAATAATATTATTGCTCTAAAAAAATATTAATGTTGTACTAATGATGTTATTAATAATATTATTTTTAATATTAATGTGAATATTGTTCTTGTATTATATTAATGATGTGTATTAATATTAATATTATTAAATGTAAATTGAGGATCTTACATAATGCCATACATTATTATTACCAAACATTACTAATATGGTAATCAATCTTATTATTTATGAACTAATATATTATAATAATAATTTTATTAAATTACTTAATATAAACATTAAATTTAATAATAATAATAATACTTTTTTTTAACGGTCAAGAAATTTCATTATACTATCAGATAGAAACAACATACATTTTAATGGCTTTGAGCTCTCCCCACTTCACTCTGACTGGATTTGTTAGCGAGGAGAGTCGGAGAAAAACATAAACGATGTGTCCATTTCTTACATATATCCCAAGGAAAAAATGGCCAGATTATCCAAAACACATACAAAACTAGAAAACATCTTGCAATTTTCATATCAGCAAGGGGGGTTTGGAGCTTGACTACCTAGAGTCGCTGGAGGGTTGTGACCTTCATGGACATTATAGTCGATGTGCACCATACGCACCCCAATCTCATCCATTTGCTCATTGTTGCGGTGCTAACCACATCACACATAAGCCAACTCCTCCATAATTTCTCCCTAGTTGTATTGAACATCGTTGATGTAGGCTACGATCTCATTTCGGTCATCATACCTATACTGGTTGATAATGTCCCAGTTGGCTTGAATATCCTGCAATTGATCAACTATTGTTCCAAGTGAGGGAGGTTGTTCTATGCAACTTTGAGAATGGGCCTGGCATGCACTATCTCACCTCCCATCTCATCCTCATTCAACTCCCCTGCCCTGTAAACTCGAGCACTGCGCTTACCACAGAGGCCACCACCATGTTGGGCACACCCATGCTGGAGTATCATCTCTTCCACCTGCAGATGATTGACTCCCCATCAAGGCCTCACAATAAGGGTTTTACCCCATTAATGGACCAGCTTACACAGGGACATGTTGTACCATGCAGGTCCTGACCCTGGCACAAAAACAAACTCCCCTTAAAAGGCGAGACGAACCCAAAAATCTCGATAATGGCATAATTGAAAACACATAATATCAATCAAACAAGATGCAATAATACCTCTAAGTAAAGGACCATCATCGACTTGGTTTGTAGCTACCCAACCCCACCCTAGACACACATTGTTACCTTGAACCATCAGGCACCTTGCAATCCCACAATTTGAACAACACCAGGTCGAGAGCAATTTCCCCCATTGCAACATCTTTCCTTAGAGAGCCATAGGGCTCCCCCGCACCCAGACCACCCACCAATAGACCACAGGTTCAAAATCTACTGCTCACATTGCTTCTAGCACCGCACAAGTAAAATATTGACATGAAACACTAACAGTGACAAGAATTATTGATTTGAGGCTTCTGCAATCTATATTCTGTGAGGTGTTATCTTCCGGAGTCATCAAATTCATGTTTGTTGTAATCAACGTTTCGAACCAACCTATGTGGTTCATAATCATGGATCTAATCCATGATGATGAACCACAGAGGTTAGTTCGAAACGTCGATCACAACAAACATGAATGCAATGACTCCGGAAGATAACACCTCACAGGGACAAGAATGTCTGAATTACCTCCTCAGCTAGCTTTGCAATGAAAATTTGGGGCCGTGAGACTAGATATCTGCTGGCTAAGCTGAGGGAAACTACAAGACAGCTAGACAAAGCCAATACTCACTTAGGCACTGACCTAGGATCCCATATAACTACTTGTTCAGATCTTTCTTGCAACACTTCCTCTCAATGCCAGCCTGTAACATCTTCTATACCCCAACTTGGCTCTCTAGAGAGGCCCTCTGAATGAACTGAGCAGGTTCTACCTTCCAACCTCCAACTTTTCATCTCCCAAACAACACTTTTGCTCACCGCAACCATCACTAGGGGAATAAGAACCAACAAAACCTCCAGAAAGTTCTTCTACACTCCACCTAGACTCTCATACTTGCCATTCAATATCTTTATTGCAGCCATGTGGGAGGGCTTGAATTACCTCGAGACGGTGTGCTTCTCATGTCAGTCACCCCAACAGGGAATAATATTAGTAATAATAATTTTTTATAATATTATTATTAAACTCCTCTAACTAATGAACTCTTATGACTCTTAGTTTTCATTTTCATGTTTGATGATGTAGTATGTAGTATGGTTCTAGAAAGTTGGATAGATGTTGATATTTCCTCCTTTACGACTTTGATAATTTGTTGACATTTAAATTTTGGAGTGAATACTTAACGAATGAATGATCAAAAACTTGGTTTCCCATTAGGCAGTAAATTGATCAATCAATATAATAATTTTTTGCTTAAAGAAAGACACCACCAAACAATTTACCAAAAAAACATTACTACTGTAATGTGTTAAAATATTTAAAAATCTGCATTCATATGCTATTTTACGTTCATATATGTTCTAAATTAGAGTCTGAAGATTGCTCAAAATGGAGTTGGAAGGTCGATGGGCAAGCCTCGATGGAATCGGAATAGGAGTATCGTGAAGAAACTATTCCAATTTTGATGGCTTCTGCGTTTTCAACTCCTGCACTCTTGATGGATGCAATAGCTTTAATTCAATTAATGGAAAAAAGCTGCCATAATTCACTTAATGAGAAAATATACTAATAGTATAAAAAAAACATAAAAATATGGACATAATTAAAAAAAATTTAACAATTATAAAATAAATGTCATTGAGCAATAACCCTTAGTTTTGGATTTAACAAAGGTAAAATTACACATATTATTTTGTTAAAGTTTTATGTTCGGGACAATTTAGATAGCTTTATTGAATTTACCAACAAAATGAATTAAAAACGTTAAAAACGTTTTGTAACAGAGCCCAAGTATGCTCCAACTGTGATGTGAGGATTAACCCTAAGCCTGATTCCAATATAGATCATGCTCATCGGCATAAATATAGACTAGAATAGTGTTGATCTCTCCATATGATTTTGACGGGCGGAGCCGGAACGCGGGAGAGTCTGCGGAGTTTGCGGAGCCGGAACAGGATAAACAGATCCCAATAGCCTGCGGCCACCTGCCATCCCCGGAGACAGACAGCGAACTTTCCTCCTTCGGTTTATTGGTTGTCCAAGTTAGGAAGGTGGGGAGTGTTTTACCTGATTGGCTAATAGATTAAACTCGCCTGCTTATGATAGGGAAGATTTCTTTGTAGACAGGGACACTCGGCAAGGAATAGGAGAGCCACTGCATGCACTTTCGTGCTGCCACGGTGCACTTCCATGCAGGAGGACGTTTGGGAGCATAACTCTATCATCTGGGTTCAGGCTATATATTGTCCTCTGATAGTCAAGCTGTGGTTTCCGCCTTCCATCACAGGCCTTTAAACGTCGGCTTCTTGCACGACAGGCCTTTGTCTGGTCTTTTCTTTCGAACGAAGGCTCACATGGTCGCTTTCCTATCAGGCGATAATGTGTCTCAGGTGTTAGCTTTGTTTATCGAGGGTGATTCAGAAGTTTTCTTTCTGTCGGTTTTCTGGGGGGGCTGATGTGAAATTCTCTTACCATCTCTATGGTGGTTTAATCTGCTCAATTCCTGTTTCTGGGCTCTGGAGGATGCCTGAATATCTCGTGGAAGCGGATGGTCATGCAAACGACGCTCTCTCTCCTGTTCGTTCCGGTGAAGCACGTTTAAGGTCAGTTATTTTCTGTCTTTCCTTACATGTTTCCCTAGCTGTTAAGGTAATATTGAAGGAGGTCGATTAATAGTTTATCTCGTTTTAGCATTCTGGTTTTTTGAGTTAACTGAGCTGAAGGTCTGGTCCTCATAACATAATGCTGAAATCCTTCATTTCAAAGATTAAGAACTCAATTGTTTTCTATAGCCCGTGCACTGATTTTCGTATCAGAATAGGGAAGTGGTGGTGTGTCTTTCAGCTTGTATGCTGCTGTGTTGACTGTTCTCCAGCATAGGATTTCCATTCTTCCTGTGAGCGGGTTATCAGGGATGCCTGAAAACCAGAGAAATTCCGGGCAGCACCTTATCTTTCTGGCCACCGGAAAATTTCAAAATTCCTTGGGTCCTTACAAGCGTTAATTGTTCTGTATCTACCCTTGTCTCTCGAAATCTCTCCATAGCCGGCAAAGTACATATGTGTATTTGTCTCGGGGGCAGGGATTTAATCTATATCATATCAGCTAGCAGTTTCTTCCTTATCTCGTCGACCTCCGCCTCCTATTTCTATTCTGGAGTCTTCTTCCGTGCCAACCCCGCGTCCTCTCCCTTCTTGGACCTTTAAATTCTCTCCTGTCTGACTCGACCCTTGTCAGAATCCGAATTTTACGGTTCTGATCTCCTGGGTTTTTCTAATAGCAACGACTCACTTGAGGCCTTACCTCATTTAGTGACTGACATCAGATCAGTTAATTCTATACGGCCTTTCCCTCCAGCTCTTTTATATTTGGGGATTTTCTGAGATACGGAGAGAATGTTCTCGGATTTTCGTACAATTGGTATGATTCTGGCTTTAATATACGCCCTCTCCCATTAAAAGCAATGGACGACTCGGACTCCTCTGCCACGCGGGCGCTTGTACAAGCTGCCATTCAAGCTGAGGAGGAACGGAATAAACATCCTTCCTTATCCGGCTGGCAGGCCACGGTGGAGCACATGATTGTTAAGCCAGCTCATAGAGGAACTCATAAACCAAAAGGAGACTCCCCTGTCAAGAACCATTCTTCCTTCTTTAACAAGGCTAAGAACCCTGTCAAGACTGATCCTCCTCCGAAGGCCATATGTGTGGATGGTGCCACCCTCACAGAGAGAATTGATAGCCTGAAGAATTTGTCGCTGGTTGGGAAATGGCAATTTCCCGAGATGGATGATCAGGTTATGCGCAAATGGTTAACGGACAAATGGGCTCCCCTGATCGGTTATACCCCTATCATCTCCCGCCTGATGAAGGAATGGTATTCCTTCCACTTTCTGAAAGTCTCTGACGTAGATATTATTCTAAAAAATCCTTGGGTATATGGAAGAAGCTTCTTAGCGCTCTCGCGCTGGTACATAGGATTTGATCCATTAAAGAACACCCCTTCAAACTGCCTGATTTGGGTGAAGCTACCAAATTTGCCCTTGGAGTTATGGTCGGAAGAATCTCTTGCTAAGATAGGAAACTCGATAGGCAAATTCGTCTACGTCGATCCCTGGTGCAGGGGAGAGAAAGACAAAAGAATTGCTTGGGTCCTTATCGAAAAGCCATATAAAGGTGCTTATCCAGATCACTTAGAGATTATATGGGGCAACAGCAAAATTCAGCAAAGGCTGGACTTTTGGGGTATCCCATTTAGATGTTCCTTATGTCATAAGACGGGCCATTTGATCAGGAATTGCAGCCTTCGATCCTCACGTAAGGTAAGGAAATCTAATATCAGGCGGGTAAGACGTTATGAATCTGAGTTTTCCCAGGAAACGGACATCCCGGTCATTGGTAAGCAGGCGCATCCAATCTTACCGGCTCATGAGTTTTCCCAACCAACAGACCCATCTGCTCAGCTGGACCCTCATTGCTCCTACAGAGACTCTCAAATCCGACTAGACTCAATCTCATCGCCACCATTACACTCTTATATTCCTGAACCTCGGGTGGACCCACCCGTGCCACTCCCGCCTGATATGAACAAAAACGACTTTGTTGTCGGTTCCCTTCCTATTCAGATTTCATCCTCCACTCCGTCTCCTGTCAATCACTGTCATGCTGATTCGAAGGGTAAAGAACCCATCCGGTCACAAGAAAATGACCTGTGTCATTCTCCTTCCCCGGGAAATGCTTCCCCTGATTCTCTGGCAAATAATTTTGATAGTGATATCGATTGCCTCCTCAATCGAACCTCGCTGGAACTTGAACCGCTTACTATTCACAAACCGTCCAGCCCGTCCTACCCTATCATCAGTCCTCAATCCGCAAAAAATATCACTGTTAGAAAGAAAACAAAGGGAGGCACCCGTCACTTCAGAGGGAGAACTGTTGCTACAGAGCATGATGTTAGGAATTTCTCTCTAGTGGAAGTTCCTATTTTGGATTCACCTGAGTTCCGGCCCCTTAGAGCATGCGAGGCTGGCGAATCATCAAAATGACATTCCTTGTCTCTATGAACATCAGGGGTTTGGGCGCAGCCCCCAAATTTAATGCGCTCAAAGATGTTTTCTATGCGGCCCATCCGAAGATCATATTCATTCAGGAGACCATGCATCCCAGCCTTGCATCCATAATATACTTTAGAAAAATGTTCCCTAAATGGCATATGGTGGCAACTGAAGCAACCGGTCAATCGGGTGGCCTAGTAGTTCTTTGGGATCCTATATGGATCATGGCGAAGGCATATAAATGTTGTGCTGGGATCTTAATCCATGCTTCAATCAGGGGACAATCTTGCCCCCTCAATCTGCTGAACATCTATGCTCCATATAAGAATAGACTGCCCTTTTGGGAAAAGCTTTTTGAATCTCACATACTTGAGATAGAATCGTTGCTATTAGCTGGCGATTTTAACTTCACTCTTAATGCTGACGAGTGCTGGGGGAATTGCAGGAAATTTGACTCTATGTCAGAAAGAATAAAGAAGGAACTTCTCAACAGGGATCTGACGGATGTTGTTCCAGAAAGATTAATGCCGTCTTGGGATAACTGTAGGACCGGGCAAGCATATGTAGCTAAGAGAATTGACAGGGTTATTATTCATGCCAGCATCATTGGTATTCTGGGCATGCCTTCGTTATCAATTGGGAAAGATCACACATCCGATCACAGGCCCATTTTTTTATCCTGGCAAGGGAATACTTACAGAGTTGGATACTCCTTTAAATTTAATAGAACTCTCTTGGAGGATCAATCCTATAATGTACTCATATCAGAAAACTGGAAGCATTTACAGGAGTCCGAAATGGCTCCTTTCATGCCATTCCGTGAAAAGCTAAAAAGGCTGAGAGTGGTCTCCAAAGAATGGCAAAAAAACAAGAAGAAGCGGGATAATGAGGAACTGAATAACATCCGGAAGGAATTGGATTCCCTTTGGGAGTTACATGACCCCAATTCCCTTACATTTGAAATGAAAAATACAATCAGAGAGTTGGAAAAAAGAAAAAACAAGATCCTCCTAAAAGAGGAGGAAACATGGCGCCTCAAGAGCAGAGCAATATGGATAAAAGCTGGAGACAGGAACTCAAAATTCTTCCACAAATTCGCCAGTGCAAGAAGGGAGAAAAATTCTATCTGGAGTATTAGAGATGAACAGGGGAACATTCTCTTAGCACAGGATCAGATTTCGTCAGAGGCAGTGCGATATTTCCAAGCACAATACAGAAGGAGGGAGGTTGTTTTCCAGGATGCCCTTTGGGGTGTTGAGCATGTGCCTGAAATGTTTAACGAAGAGGCAAATGAAGATTTCTTTAAACCCATCTCTGAGGAAGAACTTCTTAAGGCCATGAAATCCTTCAAAAAGGATAAAAGCCCGGGGCCTGATGGCTGGCCAATAGAATTTTTTCTACATTTCTTTGACCTCTTCAAGAGGGATTTGCTGAGCATGGTAGATGCATCCCGCATGGCAGGAAACATTCATTCGGCCACTACCTCAACATTCATTGCGCTTATCCCAAAGAAGCATAGGACTGAATCCTTTCAGGATTTTCGGCCAATCTCTTTATGTAACATCATGTTTAAAATCATATCAAAAATTGTTGCAGAGAGAATGAAGCCCTTTCTGAATGCCTTTATCACCAGAGACCAGCATGCTTTTTTAAAGGGTAGATTCATCCTGGATGCGGTCGCCATGACACAAGAAAGCCTTTTTAAAATGATATCAAAGAATGTGGAAGCGGCAATCCTTAAGATAGACTTACAGAAAGCTTATGATTGTGTCGACTGGGGCTTTTTGAGAATTCTGCTGGCAAAGATTGGACTTAAGGCACAAGGTGTCAATTGGGTCATGTCTTGTGTGGAGAATGTAAAATATTCGGTAATTGTGAATGGAATTCCCTCGGTCTTTTTTCAGGCTGAGCGGGGCCTTCGGCAGGGATGTCCCCTTTCCCCACTGCTCTTCATTCTGGTGATGAACACACTTAGTCTTCAGATTAACAAAGCTGTTGCGGACAAAAGATGTCTTCCGGTCAAGATCTGTAAGAATATTTCCATCTCACATAATCTTTTTGTTGATGATGTCCTTATATTTGCAATGCTCTGTCGGGCCTCCTGGGCTTGCATAAATGACATTCTCACAAGATTCCAGAAGGCTACGGGCCTGTTTATTAACAAGGAAAAATCCTTCTTGTATCACAACGAAGTCGGGCTGGATATCGTTCAGTGGATCTCAGACCTGATGGGTATATCTACACTCTCATTACATCAGGGTTTTAAATACCTGGGTTTCTCTTTAAAGGCAAAAGGATATTCTACTAGGGACTGGCAATGGCTGCTGGAAAGGTTCTACAAGAAGATTGCACTATGGGAATATAAATTCCTCTCACTTGCGGGCAGGCTCACACTAGCACAATCTGTCCTCTGTCAACTTTCAGTCTACTGGGCTCATATTTTCTACCTTCCCAGCAAAATCATCAAGCAGATGAACAGGTTGATTGCAAATTTTTTGTGGGGAGGAAAAGCATATCAATGTAAATTTCATCTCGTAAAGATGGCATCCATTTCTGTTCCAAAACGTATGGGTGGATGGGGCCTCATACACCTCCGTTCTTTTGGTAACGCTCTTCTCTGCAAGTCTCTGTACAGAGGAATTTTTGGGGACGGTCCGTGGAGTAGTCTTGTAAAGACCAAATATCTGAGGGATAAGCCTGTTGAATTCTGGTACAGGAAACGGATCCTTGGTACCAAACTCGGCTCCATGATCTGGAACAGCCTGCGAAAAATCCATCCTTTCTTCTTTGGGAAATTCTGCTGGACTTTATATACAGGATCACATATTTTTATTGCTTTTGATCGTATCTTATCTGGCCGGGGGTTCACATTTCCTCCTACACTGCTATATGATTTTCATAGATTGGGGATCTTTACATGGGACAAATTAATCAAAGATTGGTCTGGTGCCTCTCCGATTTGGAAGGATGGGGAGGAGCTTCATCTGCCTCGTCAGTCGACTCTTCTATGGTTGAGGGTAAAAGCGAGTCTTGACTGCTTGGGAATCTCCCGCTGGTGCTGCCGGAAATCCTTCTCCTCTTTTTCCTCTCTGTTTTTGGAAAGCGCAATGTCCGATGAAGATGATCACCTTCTCCTGGTTGCTTTTCCGGAACAAAAATCTTTCATGGGAGAATCTGCAGAGGAAAAATTGGCAGGGTCCAAGTCGATGCTCCATGTGTCGAAATGCTTTGGAAACAAATATGCACATGTTCTTTCAATGCCCGACTTCCCTCACAATCTGGTATGAATTATCAACATATTTTGTTTTTCCTCTCATCTCTTTTTCTTCTGTACAGGAAGGTTTTCTCTGGTGGAGCAGACAATCCCTCTCTTGGAGATCGTTGTTCATTATCACTTGCTGGCACCTGTGGAATTGGCGGAATGCGCATATCTTCCAAGATTCTAAGGAGCCTCTCCAGGCTATTCTACAGCGTATTCTGGCTTGCCATGACTCCTATCGTTAACATCTTCTGCTACAATATGTGATCCCATTAGTTTTGCTGTGGGTGGTGAACCTGAAGTGGTTTTGTCTTCGGAGTGTCTTCGGAGGTCACTCTTTCATTTGTTTTTGTTTCCTTTTCATAACGCAGGATGTAGCTACCGTCTTCCCTATTTGTATTTGGATGGGATCTCCTTTTGGAACAGCCACTGAAGTTTTTGTCTCTTCTATCCAGGAGACGCTTATATTTTGTCTCTGTATTTGTCACTGTTCCTTCACATGTGTTTTCCTTTATCAAGGTTTTTTGTAAATGTTGATAGGTATTATCTGCTGCCATGGATTAGTCCTGCATCATTATACAGAGGCCTGGGCATCTATGACAATCAGTCTCTTCTGAATATGTATATTTTGACCTTTATATTCTCTTAATATAAAGCTATGTTGTTTTTTTTCTCTGAAAAAAAAAAAAAAATAGACTAGAATATTGCAAGTATTGAGAATACTTAGATTGAAGCGATATGTATATAGTATGATGATGAACTAGAAATGAATATGTTTGTAAATTTAATGTAAAATAATTTTAATAAATTAAATTGAAATATAAATTATTTTAAGTTAATTTTAATTTTAAAATTATAAAATATTTTAAAGTTGATGCATTTTATATATGTGTTAAATTTATATTTTAGAAATGATTAAAAGAATTAAAATTGCTGACAAATAAAATTGGTTCAATTTACCTTTTAATAATTAATATAATAAATTTTATACCATTTATATTTTAGAAATAATTCGAAGAATTAAAATTGTTGCTAAATAAAATTGGTTCAATTTATCTTTTAATCGGAAAAATTGAAATTGTTGCTAAATAAAATTGGTTCAGTTTATCTTTTAATAATTAATAGCATTTCGTTTTTATCGTATTAATATATTTTTATATATAATTTTGTAAATATAATTTATTTAAATAATATTAAATTATTATTTTATATATTATATTATATTATATTACATTACGTTTATATATAATAATAAATTATAAAATATAATTTTGTTAAAATAATGATTTTTTAAAAATTATTAAATAATAAGGTGAAAGGGTTACTGAATTGAATTTTATATGTGTATATATATATATATATATATATATATATATATATATATATATATATATATATATATATATATATATAATTTAAAATTATATTATTTTTAATTTAATATATTAAAAATATTTCTATTTAAAATTTTGATTTTATAACAAAAATTTAAATAAAATAAAATTAATATAAAAATATTTTTAATAATAAATTAAATAAAATAAAATATATAAAATATATGGTCAACTATTGTCTACCGTCACATTGTGACAAAGATTGTCTCTATATGAAAATCAATGATGGTCAACCATTGTCAAGCGTCGCATTGTGACAAAGATTGTCTTTATATGAAAATCAATGATGGTCAACCACAGTCAAGTATCGCATTGTGACGAAGATTGTCTCAATATGAAAATCAGTGATGGTCAACCATGGTCAAACATCTCATTGTGACAAAGATTGTCTCTATATGAAAATAAATGATGGTCAATCATGGTCAACCATGGTCCAATGTCATCTTGTGACAAATATTGTCTCAATATGAAAATCAATCATGGACAACCATTGTCCACCATGGTCAACCATGCTCCAATGTCGCATTGTGACAAATATTGTTTCAATATGAAAATCAACCATGATCAACCATAGTCAATCAAGTTCAACCATGGTCAATAATCATGGTCACATTGTGACGAAGACTGTCTCTTGGTCCAACGTGACATTATGATAACCATGGTCCAATGTTGCATTGTAACAAATATTGTCTCAATATGCAAATCAACCATGGTCAACCGTGGTCCAACGTCACATTGTAACAAAGATTGTCTCAATATGGAAATCAATCATGTTAAACCGTGGTCCAACGTCACATTTTTTTCAGAAGAAAAAGCATTATGGTATTTATATTATGTTCAAAAACAGTTTTGTATATACATAAATGCAGTGAGATTTTATCCCGGAAATGCATCCTATTCTGAGAGTATTTTCTTTTATACATCTTTCATTGTTGATATTCAAAAATTTTGGACTGCATAGAGATCATTTCATCATAGAAATATTCAAAAGACTTCTAAAAATATGGAGATACCTGGCCATCTGACGTATATTCCAGAAAAAAGAGCTTGTAGCATACCAGATTTATGTTGACCTTATATACCCGGCATAGAGAAAGGTTGAATGTCATATGTATAGGATTCCATAGAGATACTCAGTTGCCACTTACCGTATGGTGACTGCATTTGTGACAAAGATTATGTCGATATGAAAATCAACCATGGTCAATGATGGTCAACCATGTTTATTTTAGGGTTTATATAACTCGGGTTTATAATCCCTTGCGTTTATTAGTCCCGTGGGTTTATAATATCAATCCCCTGGGTTTATTAATCTAAGATTTCATATTCCTAGGGTATAGTATTATTCATAGGGTTTATAATATTAATATTAGGGTTTAATATAAATCCCTTAGGTTTATAATCATGGTCAACCATGGTCCAGTGTCACATTGCGACAAATATTGTCTTAACATGAAAATCAACCATGGTATGACGTCATATTGTGACAAAGATTGTCTCGATATGAAAATCAATCATATTCAACCATGATCAATCACGGTTAATGATCGTCAATAACCATGGTCACATTGTGACAAAAATTATCTCATGGTCCAACGTCACATTGTGACAACCATGGTTATCCATTGTTAATCATGGTCCAAAGTCACATTGTGACAAAGAATGTCTCAATATAAAAATCAACCATGGTCAACCATGTTTGTTTTAGGTTTTATAATATTTATCCTAGGGTTTATATATCCTAGGTTAACAATATTAATCCTTTTGTTTTTTGGGTTTTTAGTATTAATCCTTGCATTTATTAGTGCATTGCATTTATAATATCAATCCCTTGGGTTTATTAATCTAAGGGTTCTTATTCCTAGGGTATAATATTATTGATAAGGTTTATAATATAAATTCCTTCGATTTATAATATTTATCATAGAGTTTATATTCCTAGGGTTTAATATTAAGCCTAGAGTTTACAATATTAATGGGTATTATGATTTTAGGGTTTATATTCCTAGGTTTTAATATTCATCCTAGGGTTTAATGTTATTCCCTTGGGTTTATAATCCCTTGGATTCATGATATTAATCTTAGGATTTAATGTTAATTTTAGGGTTTATAATATTTATCTTAGCATTTATATCCCTTGGGTTTAATATTATTCGCTTTGGTTTATAATCCCGTGGTTTTTAGTATTCATCCCCAAGGTTTATTAGTCCCTTGGGTTTATAATATCAAGGGTTTAATATTGTAACATTGGAATGGTACAAAAATGTATCAAACATCACATTGTGACAAACATTGTCTCAATATGAAAATCAATCTAACAATCATTGTCATAATGTTACATTACATTGTAATTTATTCAATGTTGCATTGTTACATTACAAAGCTTGGTTTAATACAAGGTGTATAATATTAGGGTCTATTAATATTTGGTTTATAATATTGGGTTTATAATTTATATTATTACAGTTTTATAATATTAATCTTAGTGTTGAATATTAACCCCTTGGGTTTATCAATCCCTTGAGTTTATAATATTTATCCCTTGGTTTTAAAATTATTCCCCTCAGTTTATAATCCATTGAGTTTATAATATTAGTCCTTTAGGTTTATTAATTCCTTAGATTTATAGTATTAATCTCTTGGGTTTACAATATTAATCCCAAGGTTTATAATATTAATCTTAGGGTTTCATATTAATCCTAGGGTCTAATATTAATCCCTTGGATTTATAAGTCCCTTACACTTATGATATTAATCCCTTGGGTTTATAAATCTAAAGGTTCAGAGTCTTAGGGTATATTATTATTCATACGATTTCCAATATTAACCCTAGGGTTTAATTTAAATCTCTTGGGTTTAGAATATTAATATCTTTAGTTTATAGTATCAATCCATTTGATTTATAATATTTATCTCTTTGTGCACAATAACTATATCTATTAATAAGTATCTATAATTATTAATTATTAATTATTGATGATTAATAATTAATAATTAATATTTAGTAATTATTAATTATTAATAATTAATTAATTAATAACCAATATTTTTTTTTTGTAAGCTTGGTAGGACTCTTCGATTTTCGAGTTTACATGTCCATTATTCACCCCGCTATGGGGGAGGGTAGCACAACATTCAAGGATAATTTTAGGGGCGAATGTTTGCCCTTTGGCGAAATTAAGGGGTTTTAAATTTTTAGTGGGCGAATATTTTGTATCATAGTACATTTTTACAAATCACCTCAAATAGCCCACCTTATTTTAAGGGAGAGGGTAAAAAAGGTAAATTTAGCCCTTGAAATTAGGACTTACAACCTTCCATTCGCCCATTTTCAAGAATAGGTTTTATTTAAGTGAATCCATTCGCCCATTTTCAAGAATAGGTTTTATTTAAGTGAATCCTATGGGCCAAATACCATATTTATAAAAGAGGTATGGTAAATTAATAAAAATATAAATAAATGAGAGGTATGGTAAATAAATAAAACATTTTTTATATTTACTCCATAAGTCACCTTATATACATGTAAGGGTGTAAACAAATAAAAATATAAGTAAAGTGGAGGTATGGTAAATAAATAAAACGTTTTTTATACTTACTCAAAAGGTATGGTAAATAAATAAAAATATAAATAAACTAGACATATCGTAAATAAATAAAACCACTTTTTATATTTAGTCCATAACCCTCGTTCTATTTATGAAGGCTCAAGAAAGAGGTTTTATTTAAGTGAATCCTATGGGCCAAATACCATATTTGTAAAAGAGGTATGGTAAATTAATAAAAATATAAATAAACGAGAGGTATGGTAAACAAATAAAACATTTTTTTATATTTACTCCATAAGTCACCTTATATTTACGAACACTAAAAAAATGGGTTATATTTAGGTGAAACCTATGGCCAAAATACTATGGGACAAATACCATGGACTAGATTGTTACTAATACCATGCAAAAAACCATTATTAACCCTAATATTAGAATTAATAAAAATAAAAATGGCACATGGTATTGACCCATGGTATTCACCAAAATGGCACATGGTATTCACCTGGAATGTAGCCTATTTAAATGGGGGAATTAAACCAGCATGTAGCCTATGCTAAGATTCACTAGGACTTTACAAAGTTTTATTATTTAGTGAAAGACTCGCCAAGATCTTACAAGATTTTATAATTGAGTAAAATATTCGCCATGCCTGGTGAGAGATTCGCAAAAAAATTATATATACATATTATATTATTGATAAAATCACCTTCCATTTTTCCTATATACCATGGAGATTCGCCCATTTATTATATTTATAAATTTAGGGGGGTTCTTAAAATTTTCCCTGACAACATTCGAACCCAAGATCTCTGGTTCAATGAAACTTCATTCCAACTATAGCCATTTGAACTACCCTAAATAGACAATTAATGACCAATATTTATTAATATTATAATTATAAATTATTTATATTTATATTAATATTAATTACTAATTAGTTAATTAATAATAAATAATAAAAATAATAAAATTATTAATATTAATAAATAAATAATAATAAATATGGTTGATATACATCTATCAACTATATTTATTAATATAATTATACTTATATATTATAAAATAATAAATTGTAAAAAAATTGATAGATAAAAAAATTTATCATTCATACATAGTACGAGTTAACTAATGCATCCTCTCAAATGTTTAGAGGAAATCTTACCACTGCATTACACACTCACATTATTTGTTCTATTTTATATTTTAGAGGAAGTTTTATATTACCTTTCAATAAACTATTTCGGTTATAGTTAAACTATTACATTTATTATTAACCAAAAATTGTGAATAATAACAAATTATTTGATGTTGTTAATTAAGAGTGAGAATGTTTATTCTGGGTATTCTTCCCTAAATGTGTGGGTTAACTCATATTATTATATCAGAAGTTTTATTTTAAATATTTTGTTTAAAGTTTTGTCTAAAATAATTTGTTAATGATAAGCTTTTTATTTTTATGAAATGTTCTTAGGTCTGGAATTCTTATGTATTAGGAAGACGGATAAAACATTTAATCACAATTAATATATTTATGTTTTATTTTTATTTTAATAGAGTTGTATTGTCACGACATTTTCTTTCCACATGTTTGGAAGCTCAGGAATGGAACTAAATGTCTCAGTTGACTCAAAATAATTTTGAAAACTTCAAAGCTTTTCGGGATATTCAACTTGAAAGTTATGATATAAAAAATTTAAATAAATTTTTTATTTATGATATATTTATTCAATTTCTTTATTAAAACTTAATTTATTATAAATATTTTTATTACTTTTATTTAAAATATTATTATAATATAATGATTAAAGTTACATGATTTTCAACCAATCAAATATTTCTATAAAGAACATTTAATAATATTGATTGGAAATTATTTAAATAAAGATCTTATTTGTGGATATGAATTTTTTTTAATATATTTATGTTTGTTTTGGTATAGTAATTAAACATGAAAGTCTAATAATTGATTTTTTACTATATTGTTATTATCAACTTATTATATTATTGATTTTTATATTATTAAAATAGTATTATTTAGTTTTTTTTTTTTCAATCTAATATAACTATGATTTGAATCACTGAAATTTAAATTTACAACTCAAAGGAGTTGAACTCAAGTGGTAGAGGCACATATTGTGTTTCTAGCTGTGGTGGTTCAAATATTTGGAGACATGGTTTACTTGGTGAAAATTGTGAAAAATGTCATATAAATGAGTTTTAGGCTAGTCCCATAACTGTTTCGTTGAAAAAGAAAATTACAAATATTTCTAAATTTATTTACTTAAAATTTTATATAAGTATTTAGTTTTATATTTCTACATAAACATTTATTACATATTTTATATATTTATATAATTACTGGTACAAATTAATAAGATTTTAATTTTAAACATTTTAATATACATATTAATATTGAAATAAAATTTAATATATTAACACAGGTAAAGTCTAATATATTATAATATAAATACTATATAACAATTCTAACAAACATTACAAGTTGTTTTGGAATGACTTTCAAATTATTCAGAATAATATTTAAATTGTATCTAATTGTAATATAACTTAATATATTTTTATACTTCTTTAATGTATGATATTATTATTTTAAATTTGACATGTTTTATAAATTTGGCGAAAAAATTTAGCCAATCGAAATACTCATATCCATATTCTCAATGATCCCTCATGTGACATAATATTTTAATTATTTGAATTTAAAATGATTATAATAAAGCCTTGATGGGGTGTTATTGTCGTTGTAATGAGGGAAGGATACGATATGACATACCCTCCTATTGCACATCATCCTTGCACGCCACATTATCAAGGTTCATTTATGGGATCTCACCTCCCAAGGAGGGTGGTAGAGCATCCCTAACACGTCTTAATGCTTGACTCTATTGTGTGGTCTACAAACTACACCATGCTCCTTCTATTAGGTAATATGTTCACCCTCCTTTCGTTCCTCCAACACCTACTTTTTATGCTCCCTTCATCTACCATGACTTTTGACTATTGCAAGGTTGCCCCTGTATGGGGGTCCTCCCCAACCCCTCTGGCTTTCCCTCCACCCATGTCGGATTTTTATAATAGCAAAGGACTTTCCCCAAGTTCATTGTCGGTGTAGCCCTCCAGTCATGAGCTTCTAGTTAAATTATTTCACCACATGCTTATGTAACTCCTCTCCTTGCTCCAACCAAGCCTTAGTGAATTCATACTACTTTCGGCAGCCATGACATGCCAACACCCTTTCTACAGTCACAAACGAGGAGGCCCAAGGGATTCAGGTGGTTTTAGAACTAGATTTCATGTTGAGTCTTTAGCTTGCAGCTTTAATGAGCATAACCCTTTGAATATACAAGAGGGAATTCAATTGGTAGAGGTAGAAATTTAGTAGTGAAGATAGGTGACCTTGGACTTAAAGGTTATGGCAGGTATTGCCCCCTAAGTTCCTAACATTGGCAACTATTGTGGTCATAAAAATTAGTATCTTCATATAGTTTACCTATATTGGCATGTCAAGTTGTTGTTTGGAAATATCATTGTGGACACAAGACAAACTCAAGTAAACCTCATGCATCGATTCAACGAGCTTAGGGATCTCATGTTGGACATGTAAGGATGGATTACCAGGCGAGAGATGGGATCTCCACCCAACTCTCCAATTCCATTGTCATACAAGGTAAAGGAATAGTTCATCAACCTCAACACCTCATTGACTTCCCGATGCCTAGGTTCCTTATGTTTCATGGTTTTTGTCCATTGGGTTTCATACTTACCCACCAAAGTTGTTGAGAATTTTTTTTTAGAGTTTTTGTCTAGTTTTCTAGCCTATTGTCTCACACCGCGGAATTCAAATGATGCACATTTTGTTTTTTGCTATTTATTTCCCCATAGTGGGGCGACATTATGTTTGTAAACCTTCAAGTTTTAGATTGTTATTTATGAATAAATTATGTTTCCCTAAACTCTCTAATCTTTTATTTATGGCCTAGTTTATAGTGTGACAAGCCAGAAACCATAGGAATGGTATCTCACATGTAATCATTTGATACTTTCACTGCAAATTAACTTTAAAAAATATTTTTTTATATTAATCAACCCAAAAAATAAAAATATATATAATTTTTATATTAAAAATATATACATCAATTTATTATTAATTTATATTAAAGTAATTATTTTCGAAATTTTAAATTAATATATGTAATGAATATATACACTCGTGAATTTCGTTTTTCTAGGGAAGGGGAAAAGAAAGGGAAAAGAAACCACTTTACTTCATTAGACACAATAGTATGTCAAATAAAACAAAAGAAACCCATAAGAGAAGTTTAAAGGTGTTTTCATTATGAGATATAAATAAAATATGCAAATATAATTCATAAATGAAGGCGTGTTCATGCAATTACACTGAGATAAAAAATAAAAATGATAAAAGATGAATAGATACTAAATGGAGTAAGAAAATTATCTGAGTAAGAAAATTATCTTCAAATTTAATAATTTAATTTGTGTTTTTATAAATTTGAATATGAAAAAAATGTATAATTATATTATTTTTGCAATTCAATATTATAATAAAATTTACAAATGTTACAACAATATGTCAATTTGTTCGTGTTTGACAATATATTGACTCTTTGTTTATTAAATTGTGCATAGTGTAACTTTGATTATATCATATATAAGGCAACCCTATACATAAGCTCACGTCGTCCATGGTGTATTAAATTGAGGTTTTCAAAATGTGCCTCTTTAACAAACAATTTTCCCATATAGCTTTGAGTCTACCAAGATTTTTATGCAATATTTTGATAACTTATCCATTTAGTGTTAGTGTCGGGCATCTACTAGTGCACAAATTGACAGAGTATATAGCAATGTATACATCAAGTATGTTGTTCCTAACTATATAGCAATGTATACATCAAGTATGTTGTTCCTAACTATATAGCAATGTATACATCAAGTATGTTGTTCTTGACTATATAGCAATGTATACATCAAGTATGTTGTTTCTAACTATGGGGTGTATGAATCTAAAGGATGTATTAAGTTATTTGACCATGTTAATGTTAGAATTTGAAAGGGGAAAATGTATAATATGTTAAAATCTTGGTGGCATGTGTCATGATTGAATGATTGAAAAATTAGTGAAATTTTATCCAATTTAAAATTCTCGATATTGATTAAAATTTGGGAATGAGATATCAAAATTGTGAAAAAGAACCAATATTATATTTTATTTATGAGAATTAACATCTATGAAAGGTAAACATTTTAAATTGAAATCAAATTTGTAAAAATAGATATTAAATTAAATAAGAAAGAGTCTATAAAAATATGGTTAGTCTTGAGTAGAAAATAACATAGTCTTACGCGATAATTTATGGAACTAGGATTTAGAATATACCTATATATACTTCATTTACAAAAAGAAACCAATGAATTTTAATGCAAAGAATTCATTCAAATAATATAATTGCAATAACATAATGATGGTTATATATGCTTATCAACAATGACAACATGCTGGTTATAAAAATTTGTGGTCCCTTTTCTTATTTAGTGTACTAACTCTTTCTGTTGTGTTTGTTGAGTCTTGTATTATGTATATATTAATTTGGGTTGATTTTTTCATGTTGACATGAAAAAAATATAAAAAAATATTCTAAAAAAAAATTAAAAATATTAAATCGTTATTGAATGTTTGTTAGAAGGTAACTTAATAATAAAAAGACCCAAAAGACATCGCTAAGAAAGATAACTTATCTATTAAGCGAGGGAAATTTTACCCTTAATCTAAGTAATATGGTATTAAAACATGCAAATTGAAAAGAATTAACTATTAATAAAAATATTAATATGAATCTTATGTTCAAAGGTTTCATATCCAAAATGATAGACATAAATTTTTCCAACTTGTTTTTATTTTTTTTAATAAATATAATTAAAATTTATTTAAAATTATTTAATATTAAAATATAAAATATTAATTTTATTTTTAAAATAAATTTAAATTCATTATCTTATAAAAATATTATATATAAAAGTGATGAGAGTAATACCATAAATAAGTATTAAAATTTCAAGTTCATCCTCAAAGCCTCTCAAAAATTTATGATGGTCCCATATTTTTTTTAATGTGCTTGAATTTATATTTACAAAGATTAATTTGACAATTTTAGGTTTAAAAAATTATAATTATAAATTGTTATTAAATTTAAAGAGTTTATAAAAAGGTTAAAAATGGAGAAATTGAAGTGGTTGTGAGTGCGAGTAGTTAGGTTTATCTAGTCATTACCACTTTTTCTACCATTTGCATATTTACGTGGCAATTTTTTGCAAATTTGTAGTTTGTAGTGACTATATATAGAGGTCTTTATGATTGATCGTAAGTTTATGTTCTTGATTTGGGTTTCAAAGTTGGGTTTTTGCTGCCCCAACTTGTTATTCAATTGGTTGATATATTCTCTTAGTTGGTTTTTTTGAGTTCATTACTTGTAAAATGGGTGGCCTTTCCAAGCCTTATGTAGATGGTCATGACTCTTTTCCTTATAGTAGATTTGTAAAAAGGGAAGAAACAATTCATTCTCTTGATTTGGTGTTCATTGCCTCTATGAAGAAGAGCGTTAATACCCTTAAGGAACAAGGGTTGATTGGTAAGTTCACCATACTTTGGCATAGTTATAGCTTTGTTTTAGAATGGATATCTAATAATTGGGAAGATAATGAGCTCATTAATACTTTAGATTGTGGAAGTGATTATTTTGGTTTTGTTTTTCAAATCAAAGAGAATAAGGATATAATCTAGGCCATATTTCATGGGCTCTAAGGGAATAGTTTTCACACATTAGACTCTAGATTTTAATCCTACCATGGAAATCTCTTCTATGTCTTTCAAGATTAGAATGCCATATCTTCCCCTTATTTGCTACGATGATTTTTTTTTTAAGGCCATAGGTAACAAACTAGGCAGCTATTTTACTAGTTCTCAAGGCGAGGACAATAACTTTTCATGTGCCAAAATTTGTGTTGAAATGGATTTTACAAAACGAATCATCAAGGCGATTCAACTTGACTTCCAGATTGGTCCCACCTTCAGGCTCTAGATTATGAGCAAATTCCTCTTAAATGAATTTTTTCCATGAGTATGGTACTTTGCAAGAACTCCAGCTTCTTAGTCTCATCCTATCCCTTTACCATCTTCTTAAAGTAATGATGAGCAAGGAGCATTGAAACTAGTTTCAAGGAAGCACAAGAATCATCTATCTATGAAGTCTCATTCCTATAGGCCTGAATGTCATCAACATTCTCCCTCCAATAATAGATATGAAGCTTTGAAGTCCTCAAAAGCAGAAGTTGAAGAAGATCAACCATATCCAAATCAAGTGCCATCAGAGAACATCATTCATCCATTGAGGAAAAGAATACACTTCTAGGAATATTGACAAAACCCCTCCTTCAGATAAGAAGGAAGAAGAGGCCAATTTAGAGGAAGAGAAGGAAGAAAATCTATCCTCTTCTTCTCATTCCTACTCAGATTTTCTAAAAATAAACCAACCATCTTCTCCTCCATTAACAAGGAATAGAAAAGATCAAAGAAAAAAAATCCTAAAAATCTATGGCCCATCATTGTTTAGCCTCCCATGGTTCTAGTGGGAGTCGATTTCAATTAAATCTTAGAAATGTTTTGTTTTTGTACCATCTTGTGCAAGCAATTTGTAAGAATCTGCTCTTATTCTCAAGAAGTAGTATGTTCAAGTCTCAAAAGATCTAGTATTAAATCACCCCTTCTTTTGTTAGAAATATATATATATATATATATATATATATATATATATATATATTTATTTATAATCATTAAAAACTTTTCTCAATATTAATTTCAATATACTCAAGCTAGAACTTCAATATAGTTAAGCTATATTTTAACTTAATATAAAATTCTTATTATAATGAAAAAATTTATAATTACATCATCCATTAATATTAAATAAAATAATATATAATTAAATAATAAACACAATATACTAAGTTATATTTTAACTTAATATAAAATTATTATTATAATGAAAAATTTATAATTACATCTTCCATTAATATTAAATAAAATAATATTTAATTAAAAAAATAAATTTAACTTAATATAAAATTCTTATTATAATGAAAAAATTTATAATTACATCATCCATTAATATTAAATAAAATAATATCTAATTAAATAATAAACACAATATACTAAGTTATATTTTAACTTAATATAAAATTATTATTATAATGAAAAATTTATAATTACATCTTCCATTAATATTAAATAAAATAATATTTAATTAAAAAAATAAAAAAAAATAATTGGATTTTTTTTTTCTTTGAACTTTATAATAAAAATACTCCTTACCCTCACATTCTTCACATTTATTTTTGCATATATAATATTTGATTAGTTTAATAGATTAATAAAATACACCTTAAAATTTAGCCATCTAAGTTTTATACTTATTGCAAACCTCAATACTTAATATTCCAGTTTTCCATTTTTCTCATACATATAAAATATTATTGAAGTAAATATTAAATGATTTATTCTTCATTTGTGTAAAAATATGAAAACAAAATAATGGAAATACACAAACTAATCTAGACATAAGTTCATACTTATTCACACAAGTTATCTTTGGTGTTTTGAGGTATCAAATGTTGTCATATAACCTATTTATCTCAATATAGGTAACTCTTTCACTTTTTACCGTATGTATTTCATATTAATAATAATTTTTTAATTAAAATCTTGCAACCATTGTTCCGTAGATAAAGTTATTTAGCAATTTCCATTAAAAGTCTAAAACTACACATTTATAAGGTATGGAGGGTTGAAAATGTTGTATTGTATTTTAAATAATGGTGGGGTGATTTTCAATTTATAATATCATAACTAAGTGATGTGCATGAAATATTAGCGGGTTAATCTTCACTTTATTTTGTTTAGTAGGTTTATTAGTGATGTTAATGAAATAAATGGTAAATGGTAAAGATGAAAAATTTGTGGAAAAGTTGTTATTGATGGCAAAGTGTTTTGAAAGTATGCTTGTTGAAGGTTTTTTTTTTTATGTTGATTTAAGTCACAATTGAACATGGTCTAATGTTCAAAGCAAGGTATGTTGCATAGTAGCAAGGTATGTTGCATAGGCTTTTGATGTATGCTGTTTGTTAGAGGTATGACTACCAATGTGCTTGCATATATTGCGTTGCTGGAAGTTTCATGTATTGTTGCAAGCTAGTGTGTCTTAAAGTTGAGTATGTATTGTTGTCTCTATGTAAAGTTGATGATCATGGAAAGTTTGTCAGAGGTATGTTATTTATCATGAATGCTTACTCATATATGGTGATGTAAATTCAACCCAATTTTTTTTTAGCCTTGGAGATGCTTGGTGATTGGAGTGCTTGGTTCAGGTGTTATAAATAAAGGTATTGCAAAAGTACACAAAAATGTTGTGATGCAAGAGGATGTAAGAGGTCTTCGACTTTAGTCACCATTAAAGTTGTCTTATGTTAACGCATGTTGTTTAAAATTCATTTTATGTTCTTTAATATTCAAAAGTTGAAAGGGTTTGGAAACAAAGAGATGGTTCTAGAATGCAAAGAGGAAAACTTTTCACTTCATATTTCTACATTGAATACTAACATCCAACAAGCTATCTTTATAAAAGATGTGATTTTGGAAGGAAAAAATGGTTGGTAAGCTTATGAGTTGAAAGATTTTTTGTGAGACATTGTTAGAAAGCTACCCAACTGAAAGAAGAAGAAGAGATGATGTGAAGCTAGAGAAGGCAAAGACAAAGAGATGGAGGTATGAACAGTTAAATACCAGGTAAACCAAAAATTCATTTCTTTTATGTATCAAGGGATTATGGTCTCCTTTCATGTGGTAGCTTAAAAATGAGTAGGATGGAGCATATTGAAGTGGAAGCAGGAGATTCCAAGCAAGTTGTATCTTGTAGATCAAATTGAGGTAGGAGCCTCATGTATGTTGTTGCCTGCAGGAAGTAATGTAAAAGAGGGAGTGGGAGCTTCGCAACAAGTTGTAGCTTGCAAAACAAGAAAGTGGTTGGAGCCTCTAAAGGTTGGTGTAATAGAGGAAGTAGAATACTTCCTTTCCATCACAAAAACAACAAATTCATGGCTTTTGTTGAGTTTTCAAGTGCAATAGATACAAGAAAAATATTTTTACTTCTAATGATATATATATTTGTTCAAGAATTCTAGTTTATCATTAAGTAAATACGTTTCAAAAATTCAACCATAAAACCATAGTAATAGTATAGATCACAACGCATAAAGATAACACAATATTTATGTTGAGAAAACCTACTTAGGGGAAAATCCAAACAACCTTTTTCTTAGAGAAATTCTTCAGTTTAAAAAGAGATATACCTAATGTTGCTAGTCAACTATGAAGTCAAACTAACTAACAAATATTATGGTAAAATCGGTATTCAAACCTCAATTCAAGCCTCCAATATTCCCTACAACGTGGCCGGATCTGATCTGCCACAGGTCGAAATTAAATCTCCTAGAAATGCAGCCTCCCAGTTTGCCCAAAAATTTGACCTGCCTAGAATACGTTGCTTAGAAAAATTTCCCAAAAACACACGTGTGAGCTACAAAGAGAGATGAGAGGATGTCACACCTCCTTATTTAGTTTCTGTACATAACTTGAAATATAATAGTGTGATGAGTAAAGCAATTTTTTTTTATAATCCCTTTTGCATTATACTTAACGAATATTTACCTTTTGTCTAAGTACCATTTGATGACTAAAGGTGACCACACATTCTAATGCTATGTTCTCTTTCCATATTGACCTTTCGATCTATAGCATAAAATGGTTTATATGGTTATCTTGTAAAAAATGGTAGGTATTAGATGTTCTAACCATACCTTTAAACTACGACTCCTATGTTTCCAAGTGAAATAATGAATGGCACTAAGGCAGTTTACACTCATATGTTTCCCAACCATATAATGAATGGAGCTAAGGTATGTACATATATCTATACACCTTGCTTAAATGTTTTTAATTCTTCCCTTCATCTCATTGGCACATATGCTAAGGTTTGTACTTATCCCCATTACACCTTGCTCTAATGTATTAATTCCTCCCTTCATCTCACTGGTGCGTACCTTTTTCTCTACCACTTAACCCTTTCTAACTCATAGTCTTCACGTGCTTATCATGCACCTCTTCTAACTTTTTCCCCTTCTCGAAGCTGTCACAGATCAACGGTGCCAAAGTCCTCCTCCTAAATCAACGGTCCTCTTGGCTATGTGATAGTACCCTAAACCATTTTGAGTTTATACTTTGCCTGCTGGGTTTTGATTGTCTTGATGTTGCGACGAGAGTCATGCCATGGATACCTGGCTCCTGCAAGGCTATGAAGGTGACATTTGCTGCATTTCCTAGCTTATTTGATGTGTATTCTCTCAGTACACAGCCATCCAGGTATTGGGTTACTGCTGGTATGCTACATCTATATAAATTCGGGTTTGATTTCATGTCAAATTATAATTTGCAAATCTTAATATGGGTCTCTCCATTTCAATGTGTTGCGGGCTACCCTGAGAAGAGGATATGTATGGCCCTCCTTCAATGGATTACCTTGCTTACTGCACAGGTATCACATTTATGCAAGAACCCCTACTTTTTCCATTGCGAGCCATGTTCTTCTAAGTTGTTGAGTTGGGGACGACTTCTTTTCATAGGTTCTAGGTTTTACCCTCTTATACAATGTTGTGCCTAGTAACGTTCTTGACGTCCTAGAGTTAGGTAGTGACTCACACACCCAGGTAACACTGGATTACTCAAAATTACTTGGCACAGTTACAATTTAGACCCTGAATTTGGTTCTTAGGATTCCCCTTTGATTTTCTTCTCTTTGGGTTTCCTTTCCCATGGCAGGTTTCCCAATGAGCAAAGGCATCGCTATATTAGCTCGTAGGTAAAAGGATTTATTTTGTTTTGTGTGGTTTTCTATGTATTAGAGGCCTTGTTCTTGTTTGGAATATCTCTAATCCCTTTTTATTGTCCCTTTTGATTTTGACAGGTAAACGTTTGAGCTTATCATTTGTTTTTCCTTTATGGTCAGTATCGCAACCTGGGTTCTCACGCACCTGTTGTTTTTGCTCGAGGTGGGTACACTCTACGTGGTTTTCTTCCGTAGTATTTGATGCTTGTTTGGTTTTATTCATAATGCCTTAGCTCCCTTGATGCGATGTCCTTTTTCTGGTCTCCTGAAGACCTATATCTATGATTACAGTGGTGGTTGAGTTTGATTTTGCTAAATTTTATTCCTATTTCTCCTATTTGAAGGGACTGCATTAAGAAGGGGTTTTTCCCTTGCCAAAATTATATATTACAGAAGCCTCACTCGCTCATAGTGTTGGTTGGACTATATAATTTGAACTTTGATAAGTAATTTATACTTTTCTGTAATTTCGTTGTTGTTTGTTATGGGTTTTTATGTTGGGTATAAGATATAAATCTATGGTTGTTTGTCTTTTTTTAAGGATCTACTGCTCCTTGTCTCTGGTACGATTGTAATTGAATATTTGAAGAAAATTTTATAAAGTTATTCTCTTTCTGGGTTTCTCTAGTTTCATCTAGTTATGGTTTGTTGTGGGATAGAAGTTCTCATACAGTATTTCAATTCTTGTTTTTAGTAAAATAAAGAGTCCTATAGAGTTCAATAATTATACTAGAAAAACTTGTTGTGGCAAGAATAATTTTCTATTTACAGTTTCGCTGTGGCAAGAATAATTTTCTATTTGCAGTTTCCTATGGTTTGGGTAAAAACACAGTGATGATAATACACACAGTTATATTTTGTTGTTTATACATTCATCATATTAATGGTCTCCTGTGCTTACATATTCACTTAAATTATTTTCTTCTCTGCATAACAGATTAGTTTCTCTTTCTTTTCTTGTTAGAATTATTTACAGTTTACAATGTTGTAGGTTTCCTAGCTTATCGCTAGAGTAATTATTTTAGTTATTGTTGGATTGATATAGTTGAATTTAAATGTACATATCCTCTAGTTAGGTGCACTTTTAGGAACTCTAGAAACCAGCGATGTGTATTCACGTGTGCTTTACTATTTTTCACCCACCATGCGACAAGTTCTGCATTCAAGGGAATCCCCTGTAACGAAATGAATCTTGGTATCTTATGCATGGTGACTCTGTCCTGACTTTGATTTTCTTCGTCTCTAATCTCCAAGTAATTTCTCTCCAATTCCCTGGCATTTCTAGCACTGCATGTTTTTAATTCTCTACCCAACTTCACATTTTATCCTAGGACAACCCTTTCGATCCAGGTGGAATGGAAAACGACCAGGCAATAAGCTTAGGGGTTCTTGGATACCTATTAAATATGAGATAATTGATGACTATAGAAGTTAAGTTTTTCCTCACATCAACTCTTTAATATGGAAATTTACTCTTACAGACATTCAAGCTTTTTGAATTTCTACTCAGGACTTTTCCGGTTATACCTACTCTACCACAGTAAAAATAACTTGCCTTTCTCTATTGCCATGGAGTATAACTTTGACACTTACCAATAATTCAACTCAGATTCAAGTTAACAACAAAACATGCACTCTAATAGTTATAAATTATCAATCCAATTATTCTAGTTTGGTTTAACATAACATACAATGAAATTTTATACAAATCCTGCACTTCCCTTTCCTTGAGTTAGTTGCTCTTTAAACCCTTATGGTCATAAGAAACAACATATAATAAAAATCTCTTTCCTTAAATCATTTACTCTAAATTAACATGCACCCCATAATCATAACATGCAGAAGAAAAATATTCAAACCTTTCCTTTACAATTTAAGAATAAGCCGAGAATGATAGTAAAACACTGATGACAGAAATGTCTAACCAATGTAATCGCTGAAAAATGCGAAGTGAGAAATGCTTTTCCTCCCAACCATGAACCAAGTGCTCTCTGGTTCCCCCTGAGTTGAGAATATTTACTCTGGCCTTCAACAACCTCTTATTGATTCCCAATTCAAGTCTCATATACATGATTGTCAGCAGATGTTTCCTTTTGGTGGTGTCCCGCCTTTCAAGGGTCTTCTTATCCCCTTAGCCTAGGTTGTTTCCTCTTTTCTTTAAAAAAAAGAATAAGAAAACCTGTTTTTTTCTCCAACATATCAAAAATATTGTTTTTCTCTCCCACAAATTTATTCCCTCAGTATTTATCTTCAACTAAGTGGATAATTATCTGAATATCTAATTTTCAAATTAACAAGCTTCCCTTTCCTGCCATTTCCAGCTTAAAAATCTTAATTAATTATTATAAAATATACATTTAGTTTTTCTTTCAAGTGGCCCCCAACCTGTTACAACATTAGTTTTAAAACATATAACCATAGAAATATGTACATAAAGAAGAGGGTGTTAGATGCCCAAAAATTGTCTTACTTGTGAGAGGTTTAATGGTGCCTTTGTGGAGGAGGTCAAATGCCTTTATATAGTGTTTTGGCTTTGTAAATGAGTGTGTCTCTTCATTAGGGCCGACTTGACTATCTTGGAGCCAAAAAATCAAATTTCAAAATTTATTTTTTTTCTCTTTTAAATCTAACATGAAGAACATGCTTTACAATAATTATTTCAAGGGCTAAATAATCAAAATGACGTGAAGAACATGTATTACAAATTATTTATACATTACAAGGAATAAAATATAAATTATGAAGGCCAACCATAGCTACAAAATTCAACACTCCCTATTAGCTATGGAGGTATTCATAATGACTAGATAAATGTTCTTCTTGTGAACAAATTTCTCTAAGAAAGTTATAACAAATTATCAATAATATCAGCATCATTCAACTACCATATTTCTAGTTAGTACTCCTGACACATGGTAGAGAAACCATAATTATAGTCTGTACCTCTGACACATTGTGAATCCCTAAAGGCCACACTCTATCTTAGTAATTATGGGCTTGATGCTAATGAAATTATTGTTGAAAGGCTAGACTTTATATGAGTAATTATGGGATTCTAGGACCATTCTTCCTAATTCTGGTCATTATACTTGACATAGGAACAATGTTTGTACTCTTCCATACCATTATCCCTAATTTTGGTCATATATGACATACAAATTATGTTATTATACGATGATATCTCATTAACACTCCCTCTCAATGAGGTAGGTGTTCAAAAACTCCAAGCTTTTCTTTGAATTATATAAAATTTTCATTAGATAGAGGCTTTGCAAGAATATCAATAATCTACTCATTAGGAGAGACATATTGGAGCTTCACGACTCCCTTATGCACCATGTCATGAATGAATTGGTACTTGATATTAATGTTATTCGACATATCTTGGAAAAATAGATTCTCTACCAACTTCACACAAATCTTATTATTACAATATACCACGGTCAGTTCTAGCACATGTTCAAACAATCTTGTGAGTAGCTTTTGAATCCACATTGTTTCACAACTCGCTAAGCTAGTTGCAATGTATTATGACAAATTTCTGCTTCCTACTCATCCACAAAATCATAACATAGCCCAAACATAAGTAACCTCAGGAGGTACTATTTATGTCTTTAGTACTCCTTCCCAATATGCATCTATATATCCCTATAGTTGTATGTCACTGGTTGAAACATATCTCAAACCATAGTCAATTGTAACACACAAATATATCAATATGTGCTTTGCTACAATCTAATGATCATGTCTCAGTTCCACCTACAACTAGCTCAACATGTTCACTACAAAGCAAATTTTTGGCCTGGTATTAACCAAATACATCAGCAAGTCAATCAACTTTTGGTACATGGATGGATCTACCAGATCAGAGTCTCTTAGATTTCTCATATTTTTCACCATGGTAGTTGGCATCAACTTACAATCCATTATTCCAAACTTTTGCATGATCTTGATAATATATTTCCCTTGACCAAGAAAGACTTCACCAGGCTTCTACCATACATCTAACCCCAAGTAGAGATGTTACACACCTGTAAAAAATAAGTAATCAACATATAGTAATATAATCAAAGGTTAATTTTTCTCAAATTTAAAGTACAGGTTTGGATTAGCATCACTCTTGGAGAAACCAATTCTTGTCATATCATTTTCAATTCATGTATACGAGGCTCTTGGTTCTTTCTTAAGTCCATACAAGGACTTCTTCAATCTGCAAATGTGAGACTCTCTTCCATGGACCTCAAAACCTTGAGGTTGTTCAATATACACTTCCCCCTCAATTACGCCATTAAGAAAAGAAGTCTTTACATCCATTTATTGTAAACTCCAACCCATAGAGGGAGAAATAGAAATAATATATCTAATGGTAGTGTACTTGGTAACTGAATCAAAATTCGCATCATAGTCTTCTCCCTCTTTTAGGGAGAAACCTCTAGCCACAAACCTTGCCTTGTATTTGTTAATACTCCCATCCACTACATGCTTCATCTTCTATATCCATATGGAGGACACCACTGATTTTATTTTATGTTTAGGCATGATCTCCCATACAACACTCTTCATAACTGATTGGTTTTTTTCCAACATCACATCCTTCCAAACTTGTAGGCTAGCTGCTTCTTCAAAGGTAGAAGGTTAAACATCATAAGATTAGTCATTAAAGTTGCGTAACTAGAATACATGTTTGGCCTCTTGATTCCTTAAAGGATTTGCATGGTGCTACATGTCCTACTTCTAGCAAAGTGGATCTTAGCCAAGCTAGCCTTTTCCTAATTCCAGGAACAACAACTGGGTCCACTGGATCGCTAGGCCCTTTTGGCTCTTCTTTATGATCAACAAGATGTTGTAAAGGATTCTATGGAATAGAACCTTCTTCTTCCTTGGTAGCTCCAGGTTCTTCATACTTATTGGTGTCCATGGGAAATTATTTGGATTTTCAACAGGATATATTTTCATCAAAGGTCACATCCCTACTAACTTAAACCTTTTTTTTTCTTGGAACATATATTCTATAGGCCTTTGATGACTCACTATATCCAAAAAATATTCCTTTCTTTCCTAAAGGCTCTTACTTCCTTCTCTTATCTTTAGCTATATGAATATAAACATGAAAACCAAATATTCTCAAATGAACAACCTAAGGTTTATTTCTGGTGAATGCTTCTTCACGAATCTTGTCTTCCAAAATTTGATGAGTACTTCTATTTTGAATGTAGAAAACTATCATAATGTTGTGGTACACAACAACCCCCCATTATCTTTAGACTTAGGAGAAAGAATAATGGGGACCCTTTAAAATTTTTAGGATAAAATCCTTCTTTGTTTAGAGAAATAGGATAAGTTTTATTTTTACTCTTTGATTTTTTAATAAAACAAGAAAGTTTATGAGTAAGGTCATAAAACCTTTTAGGAATACTTTTGTAGTTTTATAAGATGAATTACAAGTCTAAATTAATATCGAAATTAATGAAAAAGCTATAAAAGAGTAGGTCCTACTAATTAATACACATAGGGTCAGCGATTTCAAAGGACAACCACAAAGCTATACTAAAAAAAGTTGAAATGCGAACTTGAGAAATTGCGATAAACCAATAAGCCAAATGCAAAAGTCGATTGCGAAATTGCGATATTGTGAAATTGTGATAAGCCGAATTGCGAAATACCGAGTCGATAGCGCATTCTATCAAGAGATAATATTGCATTCTGTCAATTGACAGATGCCGATATCACATTCTGTTAAACTCCGGTCTTTCACTAATATTGATCTCATGCCTATATACTTTTCGGAAATCCCAAATCGCTAAGCTATGTAATGTCACCCGATACCACACGCCGATAAAATATTTTTCGATATAATGACAAGTGTTAGTATCACGTGAACAAACGTTTGGAAATTTAATGACCACTCTGCGTAGTTCTAATTTCGAGGTTTTTATTGATTGGTAATAATTTTTAGTTAATGTGAAAGGATTTCCATATAACTCGCATTGAATTGATATGACCATTTGCATCCTTCGAAGCTCTTGCTGCTTATCTTGGTTTGTTTCTTTACAGATAAATTATAATAAAGAGAAGTTAAAGGACATGTCAAGAATAATCAAGGCAAGGATGAAGTTCGTAACACAACAAGAACCAATCTTTCCACCTGAAGAAGTGTTTGAGATGTATCCATTTTTTATAGATACTACATGCACTCCGAACGTAGGTTTCGCCTCCTGGGAGGTGATATACAAACTGTTCGAGGATGAAAATCCGAGGATAATTGTGAAACAAACTACTATTGCTGATGATTCTCCTCCAAGTAACAGTGCCACATGGAATGATGTGGACAATTCATTTCTTTACAAAATTGTTTCCCACCCTAAAATCCAACCATATACAGATATGGTGAGTTGGGTTGTCGACCAGCTGGATATAATAGACAAAACATTTATAACACTGAGGAAGACAATTATTGGGTCTTTTAATGCTAATGAACTAAGGAAAATGTATCATCTGCCTCGACCTCGGAAGAGGTATGATATGCAATTCATCCAGAAATTCATGGAAGAGAATTTGAATCCTGTGGACCTGATCAAAGAATGGAGAAGGGACCCGAACAAACACAAGCGAGAGGACAAGGGTATGTATTCATTATCCTCCATTGTTGGCCCTTTATCTCATATTGTTGCTATGTTATGTTGCCTCTATGGTTATCCAAATACGCAGAAATTCTCTAAAGAATGGGTGTCATTGATAGAAGCCTCTGTTGATGGTTATATCATGGATTGGAAAACTATATTATTCAATAATTGCACCATCGAAATCCACAATTACAAACAAAATTGCAATGTTCTTGAAAGAATGGATCCTTTGTTCTTTATGAGCGCCTATGTCATGGACGCAATTTGTTTTTCTTATGATTTTCCATCTCTTGGATGGAAATGGACAGACCAATTTCCTAGCCCTATTTCTGTTTATCTCGATATCCTTTGGGAATCAAAATACCATGCTCACTTCTACAAAATATGTCAGGAATTCATGCTCCCTATCCACCAAGAAGTCTTTGGCAAGAAATCCCCTAGACTTACCTACATTCGTGTTTTTGGTAGCCTTTCCCATCCTCATGTTTTTCCCATTTTTGTCCCAGATAAGTTGTTGGCCAAGGAATTCACTTATCAAACAGTTGGTAAGGGCTTAACTAAAGTACTTAAAGATGCCAAGAAATTTGCCTGGCCATGTTTTCCCATTTCTTGTGGTACCTATGCCTTAGAAAATTTCAAGCATTCTTCAATTGAAATTGACCAATTAAGAGCCTTTGATTTCCCAACCATATTAAACAGACCATATGACCCACATGGTGTAGCAAAAGATGTTACCATCCAGGTTAAGCTCAAACCGTTTTTTAAACGAGCTGACAAATTTGATGATTTGTTTGAAATGGTGTCGGAATATTATATGGTAGAGAAATTAGTAGCATATTGTATAAGTCGTGATGAATTGATTATGTTCAATCAATATCATCAACGAAGAATAACCCATTCGCCCAAATCCCTGTTGAAGTAATTCCGAAAAAATTCAGAAACTTCAGATGCATCAACTTCCTCCTCAAAAGCTCTAATTACTTCCCAAGTCTCTGAAGTAGCTACTATAGTTGTTGAGCACATAAGAGAAATAAAAAAGGAGAACAAATTGGATGAAGTATGGGAGGAGTTAAACCGTGTTTTGACAATAGAAGAAGCTCGAGTTATAGATGGCTCGGCTGATATACAAGTAGAGAAAGTTGTAGTCAGTAGAGAGACAGAGCAGGTTCCAGAGACTACAGGGACAACCTTGTTTACTGTTGAGGCTTCCCAAGAGGATACTATTCCTAAAAATCCCAAGAATAATATTAATGCCAAGATTGTCAATCAATTTAATGTTTTTGATGATATGGAGATAATTCCTGCATTTCCTACTGCCGAGATAGTCCTCAAGATTGAATAAATCCTGCCTTTGGATGTATCTTACAGTCCAAAGCATAAAGTAGTAATGAACAGGTCAAGGAAGAAAATAAATCTAGAACAATCGCAAGCGCTAGTTACAAATGAGACTCCTTTTTAGGTTCTTTGGAAAGGAACTCAAATAACCCTAGATGAATAATTAAAAATATTATCTCAATTCGCAGGAGCTTATGCTAGTGCTACGATCGAAAAAGCTACAGAAATACAATTTCTAATGAAGGAAAAGGATCAAAAGATTGTCCAATTGGAACAAACATTTCACATAGAAAAGCAAGAAATTGAGAAACATTTGCAAGCCAGTCTTGTGTAGCTGCAAAAGAGCTCTAATGATTTAAAGATATAGTTTGAAGCTAAAGTGAAGGACAAGGATGAAGAGATACTGCAGTTGCAACAAAGAATAGACCAGCTGAGAGAAAATCCAGATATAAATGAAGTCCACAAGGAATCATTAGAACTGGACATACTCTTTAAAAATTAGCATGCCATCTTCTGTCACAAAATTTCCTTGATTCATGACTTATCAAAGACCAATGATTCTTTAGTAAATCAACTATCTGACTTGAGGAACTTTTATGAAGATATGGATGAGAAAATATTTGAGTATATAGATTGTCAAGACAGTGCTCAGGGAATATCATATGATCTTCCTTGAATTGAAGAATAACAGAAGGATATCCTATTTGTGACTGGGATATTAAAATGAAACAGGAAGAGATGGTTATTATCAGAGCCAGAAACCTTGCCTCAAATCTCACCGAATACATCACATATACCTTATTGCAAGCCAAGCTAATCCAAGAATGCCCAAAGGACACCTTGCCATATGTCACACCTTTGAAACAATCTTGGCAAGAAACATCTAAAAAGAAGGTTCAAGACATTCAGAGTTTATCGCAAGTGAACCTTGAAAGTTATTGGCATTTTCTGGTGAAGCCTCATAGTTAGTGGTTCGTGCTGAGGTGTCTCTTAAACGCAATAATATAGTTTCTTCTAGCACTTAATGATGCAGTGTTTATGAGAAAAATGTGCATGCAGCTGATAAATCCCCCCCGGCTGAAGCTGATCAAGGACATATATAATCTTAGAGAGAAGATGAAGAATCAATCTAGAGCATAGTCATGAGTTCTCATTGCAACAAATCACAGATTTAGTTATCCTTTATCTTAGCTTAGGTTGTTAAAGATTTTTTGAAGACTTTTATTTTTAGTTTACTATTTTTGTAATATTAATAGGTTATTCAAAACCCTTTCATGAATTGAGAAAGGGGTCTAAAATTTTGAGAAGATGGCTTTTGAACTTTCACGATTGTTTGGTTCAGAGTTATCTAATTAAGAAGTTGAGCCTGAAATCTATCCTTTTCATAAGCAAAGCGATAATGCATCTGGTACTATTATCTTTGTGATATTGTTATGTATTGTTGATTTGTTATTTCGTTATATAAATGCTTTGAAAACAATCAGTCATTATCACTATTGATGTGTAGGATTGAATTATTTGTGATTATCTATGAGATAACAAGATCTTTTTATGTGATTGAGTTTTAACCAACTAAATTAATTAACTATTTAATTAATTTAGTTTATCATATATGTTTTTTATTCATTAAAGTATTGAATGATCTATATCATTATTTACTTTGTGAAATCTTTCTTTGAATCACATGTGAAGATGTATTATCCCGGGAAATAAGTAGAATAAGTTTATTCAGTAATTTTACCATTAGCTATAAAATCATTTCATCAGTTTTTCATTCTGTTACTATATTAAATCTCCTTAAAATGGGAAACATGTCCCTTTATATCTAGTTGGATCTGCCAATTTCAATGGAAACGGAGTTGCTTTAATCTTCCGACCCGGTGGTGTTCCCTGATGTTGAGGAAATCAAGTTCCAACCTTCAACATTTTTGGTGCTAGAAGGAGGGCCCCCAACTATGAAGGACAATAAAGTCTAAGCCCAAATCAAAAGGTCATTATAAGAGTCATCCACCCTCAAAATCTCCCACGACTTCCATATCTAATTCGAAATCTCCAACCCCTAGACCGAAAGTTGTAACCAAATCTCCTGGTACATGCCCTAAGGCAATCAATCAACCTCCTTTATAGGAGTTACCTTAAGTTCAAACTTTAATTGAGAAATTAGAGGGAATATCTATTTCCCAAGAAAAGACTCAACATTCTGAGTTATCTGAAGGTATCGTATCCTCATCTTTTCCCACTTCACGTATTTTGACTCGTTCTCAAAGTGAGAAATTTAGGATAACTCCATTTGAGTTTCCCTTACCTTCTCACTGAAGAAGAACCCAAAAATCAGAAGTTCAATCATCCACTAGTGATATTTTATCTTCATCTCCACTAAAAACACCATTATTTCACTCCGCTTCATTAACTTCTTCTCATCCAACTGATCCATTCATCCCTATCATTCATTCCCAACCAACAGGTGATAGTTCAAGCAGTGCTAGCACAGGGGATACTTCTTCCACACAGTCAGCCTCTTCTACCACTACAACTTCTTCTTTTCAAATTCCCATAATGGCAGGTAGGAAACAAAACGCACTAATAGTTAGACCATGGACCAGTCCTAGAGTCATTCAGATGGAAGCACCTATCCATCCTCTAACTAAGAATCTTGAAAGATGGTTACCAAAATTCAATCCTAATGATGGACTTCTTGCTGAAGAACATCTCCATAATTTTATGCTCGCAATTAATCTTAATAAAGTAGTAGAAGAATATTGTGTAGTGAGATTATTCCCATATACCCT
This sequence comes from Pinus tabuliformis, assembly GCA_031772625.1. Lineage (NCBI taxonomy): Eukaryota > Viridiplantae > Streptophyta > Pinopsida > Pinales > Pinaceae > Pinus > Pinus tabuliformis. The sequence continues at coordinate 1,667,637,114 of CM062816.1, read as the reverse complement.
TGAAGGATCTGCAGGTTCATGGTACTTCTCATTACCATCAACATCTATCACTATTTGGGATATATTTGAAGAATTTTTTTTTACCAAGTTTGGTGATGATCGCACAATTGCTACTCTAATCAATGATCTATCCAATCTTAAAGCCAACCCTAATGAGAAAATCAAAGATTTCAATTCTAGGTTTAATAAATTGTTAAATAAAATTCTAGATACCTCTAAACTTGGTGTTGATGTTCAAATTGAGTGGTATATTTCTGCTCTTCCTTCTAACATTGCAATTTTTGTAGACAAGGCTAATAAAGCCACTTTAGTTGATAATATGAAAGAGTCGATAGCTATAGAAAAAATGATTCTCGCTTTCGAGAAGAATACTGCTCAAGAAGAGAGGAAAACTAAGAGAGTCACTTTTAAGGAAGAATCAAAGAAGAAAACTCCTAAAGATCCTTTTGATCTTGAAGGATTACAAAAAGTTCCTTAAACTATGTCAAATGACATGATAGATATCAAAAAACAAGTAGCTGAGTCTTCTAAAAAGCCTTTCTGATATTTTAGGAGATCTCAGACAACAAACAATCAACCTCCTAATATCATATCAAATGATGAATCTGATCAAGAGGAGGAAGAGGAAGAAACAACATTATCTGTCGACGAATTCCAAGAAGAAGAAGAGCTAGTCGAAGCACATGGATTATGGGATTTCATCCTCACTACATCAGAAAATGAGGAAGAAGAAGAAGCCTTACATGTAGAGACTAGAAGTAAAAAATATATAGATTCACCTTCTTCAAGTGAAAAATAGAGACCAGTTACTCCTATCAATAAGGATAAAACACAACAAAGAAGTCTCCTCCCAAATCTGTTGAATCCATCCCATCCTCTTCCAATTCTCCTTCTACATCAAAAACTCTTATTGTTTTTGATAAAGATATAGAGTATAATATTGTGGAAGATATGAAGAAAGTGAAAGCCAATATTTCCATGTATGAGGTAAGTAAACTTAAGCAGCAACAAAAGTTTTTGCTAAAAGAATTAAATGTTGTCCTTACATCTCCTTTGCCAACTGCAAAAGCCTCATTAGGAAAAGGAAAGCCTCCAGATGATACTCCTAACAAGATTGATGCCTCAAATGCAATTCTAATTGGAGATCGGTCTAATTCTCATACCCCTCCTTTCTTATTGACCTTTGAGATTTTCAATAAAAATGTTCACAATTTCCTTATAGACTTAGGTGCTTCTTCAAATATAATGCCATATTCAGTTTGTCTCAAATTGAACATAACACCTAAAAAATCTATTGTGAAAATTGTGTAATTAGATAGAACCAAAGTCAACGTCTTGGGAGAATTAAATTATGTTTTAATAAGATTATCCTCAAATCTAAGCGTTTGTCATATTATTGATATATTGATTGTTGATATTCCTAAATTTTACGGTCTTATCTTAAGCAGGTGTTGGTCTAAGAAATTACATGGTTATTTCACCACTGATTGGTGGCATATCTAGCTTCCTTATAACGACAAACCAAATCAGATTTGGGTAGACAAAGAAAAGAATATGAAACACTTGGTTACTAATTTGGATGAAGAGAATGAGCCTGTAGTTTTTACGAATAACATCTATTATAGAATTACATATTACAGAGCAATGGAACACATAAAATATTGCAGAAATATAAACACATAAATAACATAAAACAAGAGAGACACAGATATACGTGGCTCACCCAGTTTGGGCTACGTCCACAAAGAAACAGCGAGTCCTTCTTTTATTATATTATCCAGCAAACTGAAGAGATACAACTTACAATAGATCCGTTGTAATTCCCTCTTCTCTCTCAATCTCCTCTCTCTTCCTCACTTAGAATACAGATCTACATAGACGCAATACAATTCCCTCATATATAGCGAGGGGTTGCCTTCTAGGGAAAAAAACCCTAAATTAAACATAACTTCTACCATCAGATCTCCGCCTAATGAATGATCCAGATTGACTACGAAATTACAACATTTTACAAGGAAATTTTACATCTATTCTTAGTTTCGGGGGCGCTGCCTCCGATCCCCCTGCCGGGGGGGGGGGGGCTCCAGAAGGTCGCAGGCACCCCTCCCGGACCCTCCTGCAGCAAATATTTTATGGGCGACGTTGCCGCCCCATTACAAACTAGGGTCCAATGTGGCAATACCTTTGAATACAGAAGATAATCAGGCTCCACACCCAACAACATCCTTGGCAATTATTCTTCAGAATCTTTCTTTGGAAGTTTTACAACTTAGGAATCTCCTTTTCTCGCAAACTCTATTTTTTCTCAAATTGAAAATTATTCGTAAACATATTTGACTCGATGTATTGATGTTGCAGATACTATTATAAATAAACATGAATCTTTATTTTGGATGCTTTATTTTGATGGTTCTAAATCTAGTGAAGGTGTAGGAGCTGGATGTATATTAATAATATGAAGCATTAGTACAAGGATTGTATAAAGCGATAAATATTGGTGTTGAATATCTTCAAGTCTTTGGTGATTCTGAAATTGTTATAAAACAAGTCATAAATAATATTCATTGTGTTTCGAACCACCTTAAACATTATCAATCCTTAATTCAAAATCTTACCTCACATTTTGTAGCATTTAATATTTCACCAATAGCGAGAATACAGAGTGTCAGTGCTGATCTATTGGCCAATGTTGCATCCAAATTAATCCCTTCGGAATATTTTAGTCTAGACATATTTTCTATAGATTTGATTTTTCACTTATCCATTCCCGATAATGTCACTAGTTGTCGAGTATTTAATGATGATGGAGATATCCTTAGGATTTTTTAACATCTGAAGAATCCTATCTTGACCAAGTAATTGATGAGGACGAACATGATTCTCAATTGAATAAATCAAAAGAAAAAAATTCTCTGTCGAAACCTGTAGTTAAGCTTGAGGATCTTTATGATCTTAAAGACAGATTTAAAAGGGTCAACAACTGCAAAATCCAAAGCTCAACTTTGAGATTCGAATTAGTTAACCTAGGATCTGATACAAAACCCCAAAATATTAACTTAGGTCTTAGTCTCTTATCTGAAGAAAGAAATGCATTTATTTGTCTGTTAAATAAATATAAAGAAATCTTTTCTTGGAATTATCAAGATCTGAAAATGTATGATGCCTCCAACATTCAACATATCATCCCAATGGTACCAGATGTTAAACGCATTCCACAAAAAACTTAGGAAGATACATCCGAATTTGTAAACTCAGATTAAGAGCGAGTTGAATAAATTTTTAAAAGCTAAAATCATCTTTCTAGTAAGACATTCTAAATGGGTTTCCAATCTTGTACTGATTAGAAAGAAAAATGGTGATATTCGCATTTGTATTGATTTCAGGAATCTAAATAAGGCATGTCAAAAGGATAATTTTCCTCTCCCATCAATGGAACAAGTTCTGCAATCAGTTGTTGGTTCTGAATTAATGTATTTTTTAGATGGATTTTTAGGATACAATTAGATCCTTGTTCATCCAGAAGACCGATTAAAAACTACATTCAGAATAAAGTGGGGAACATATGCATATCAGAAAATTCCTTTTGGATTAATGAATGCAGGAGCTACATTCCAGAGAGCTATGGAAATTTATTTCAAAGGGTTGATTAATAAAACTATTGTGGTATATATTGATGATATTACCATATATTCAAAGAAGAGAAATAATCATTTGCATGATTTAAAGTAGATCTTTGAAAGATGCAAAAGGTATGGAATTTCTCTAAACCCCAAGAAATCATTTTTTGCTCTGAGTGAAGGTAAACTCCTTGGTTTCATTGTATCCAAAGATGGAATTTGTATTGATCCAGCAAGAATTAAAACCATTTCTGAAATTCCATTACCACATTCCAAAAAATTAATGTAGTCTTTTCTTAGCCAAATCAATTTTGTTAAAAGATTTGTCCCAATTTTTTCTCAAATTGTCCTACCCGTACAAACAACGATAAAAAAAAGTTTGAGTTTTTAAATGGCGTGATCATGAAAGGGAAGCATTTAAAGCAATCAAACAAGTTGTTATTGATGCTCCTTCTCTATCAACCCCCAATTTTTCTGATCAATTTATTTTGTATACTTTTTCCTTTGAGTTATCATATGCAATGGGCTTAACGCAACCAAATGAACAAAAATTTGAAGCTCCTGTAACTATTTTCAACTCAAATTTTCAAGGAGCTGAATCAAATTGTTCAGGAGTAGAAAGCAAGCCTTTGCAGTTTAAAAAGCTATCAAATTATTTAGACATTTTCTTCTAAAACCTCATGTTAAATTTATTGTTCCTTTCTCAACTGTCGGGAAATTTCTTATTCAAAAGGAGTTAGGAGAAAAGAGAGCTAACTGGGTGACTGCATTACAAGAATATGGTTTAGAAATCAAACCCGCTAAAATTATAAAAGGTCAAGGATTTTGCAGGTTAGTCACAGGAATGAATGATACATTAATATATGAAGTAATAGGTAATATTGAACAAATCACAGAGGTATTCCCTATTAGTACTCAGTCTCAATATGCTGACTTAATATTCTATTTGAAAAATGGTTATGCTCCACTTGAACTAGATGTTAAGAAAATGAGAGCTTTGAGATTGAAAGCCAATCAATATCAACTCATCAACGATGTATTATTTAGAAAAAAATTATGATTTTGTTTTATTAAGATGTTAGGAAAAAACTGAAGCAGAAAAGGTCTTATAGGAACTACATGATGGACTAGCAGATGGACATTATAGTGGAGATACAACGGCTCACAAAATTATACATGTTGGATATTATTGTCCAAGTTATTCAAAGATACCAACATGTATGTAAGAAGATGCAAAATTTTTCAAACCGCTTCAAGAAGACAGCGGAAACCTTCCATACCCTTTCAACCAGTCAACACCGAACAAACTTTTGAGCAATGGGGATTGGATATGATAGGTGATATTGTTTCTCATTCTTCCAAACACCATAAGTACATTTTGAACACAACAAATTATTTTACGAAATGGGTAGAGGCAATACCTCTGAAGCTAGCCAATTGAATTCATTGATCAATTTATTATTATTAGGTTTGGTATCCCTCATGCTCTTATTTTTTATAATGCTTATTATTTTTTCTGGAAATGCAATTACTGAATTTGCTTTAAAGGGAGGATTTAAACTTAAGTATTCTGCAAATTTTTACCCTCAGGGAAATGGCTCAGCAAAATCCAATAATAAAAATCTTAGAAGGATCATCAAATGAACTATCAACCAAAACCAAAAGAACTGGCACAAATATTTAGTATTTGCTTTACGGGCTGATAGAATGTCTCAAATCCTAAAGCTAGAAGAAGAAAGAAATAAATCTAAGCTAGTCCATTCTCACCATCAACAATTGTTCAAAACTTTATTTGATGTAAATTTAGTTAAATATAAAAAAATTGAAATTGGAGACTTAGTTTTGAAATGGGATAAAGTGCATGAGGACAAACGAAAACATACAAAATTTCAAAAACTCTGGCTTGGTCCCTTTCGTATTTATGAGAAGATAGGTCCATCAACTTTCATTTTGCAAGATTTACAAGGGAAGAAGGAGATTCTTCCTGTTAATGGACTTATACTCAAAAAATATTTTTCTTGAAGGAACGTAAGTTCTTTTGTACACTATGTAAATATTTTTATATATCATTTCCTTTTGTTACTAAAAGTACTACACTTTTAAAAAACACATTGGAAGTTTCTCTTTATTTTTGAATTGTTAAACTTATTTAAGGGACAATTTAGAAATAAAAACTTTAAATTGGAATCTAAGTATTGAATCTATTTTAAAGCTTGAAATAAGATAATTGTTTAGCTGTGAAATATTTTGGTTTAAAACTCTTTAAAAAATCTATTTTTATGAATTGGTTTTGAAAAGTTATCTTTATGAAGGTAGAAATTACTATGAAGTCTTTAGCATCTTTTACTTAAAGAGATAATCCAAGACTCGTGAAGAGTAAATGAAACCTCCCCATCCATTTATTTAAAAAAATTTCAGTGTAATTCAAAAATATAAAAAACTTAAAATTTAAAAGGTCTCATTACGAGCATGCTTACCATGATCATAAGAAACTAACAAGATTGAAATTATCATTATTGGAAACCAAACCAAGATAGTGGCTCTTAGTCACCAGACTTTTAGACAAGAGATCTCATCACGAGTCAGCTTGTTCAATTTTATTACAACTTGTGAATGGCATTATCATTTTCTGCCTACCAAACTAGGATAATGACTTTAAAGCAAAAAATGAAAAATAATAAAAAGAAAAATGAAAAAATAATCTTCATTGCCTCTAATTAATGTTATTATAATATGGATGGGATACTGGTTCATTTTGGTTAAATGGTAACCCTATCGAGGCTACAAATGCCTGTTGGCAACAGTTGCTCTACCAATGACATACATTTATTCAATACGCTAATATTCTAATAGTTTTTACTTTATCTTTTCAACCTATTAGCTACTGATTTACACAAAAATTATTTTCATCTATCACAAACCTTGAGAAGCTTTACGATGAGACAAATTATTTCATTTCAAAGTTATCTATATCGATCTAGATTTCAATCATTTTAAAACTTTCTAAAGAAATTTCCTGATAACGATTAACATCTTACAGAGATTAACTGTTTCATCCAGTGTGTCGCAAATTGTTGTGGTACTCAACAACCCCCCATTATATTTAGATTTAAGAGAAATAATAATGGGGGCCCTTTAAATTTTTAAGGATAAAATCCTTCTTTGTTTAGAAAAAAATAATTGTTTTGTCTAGTGTGTTGCCAATTGTTGTGGTACTCAACAACCCCATTATATTTAGACTTATGAGAAAGAATAATGGGTACCCTTTAAATTTTTTAGGATAAAATCCTTATTTGTTTAGATAATATAGGATAAGTTTTAATTTTACTCTTTGATTTTTGAATAAAACAAGAAATTTTATGAATAAGGTCATAAAACCTTTTAGGAATCCTTTTGTAGTTTTAAAATATGAATTACAAGTCTAAATGAATCCCGAAATTAATGAAAAAGCTATAAAAGAGTAGGTCTTACTAATTAATAACATAGGGTCAACGATTTCAAAGGACAACCGCAAAGCTAGACTACGAAAAGCTGAAATGCAAACTAGTGAAATTGTGATAAACCGATAAGCCAAATGCAAAAGCCGATTTCAAAATTACGATATTACGAAATACGAAATTACGATAAGCCGAATTGTAAAATACTGATCCGATATCCCATTCCATGAAGAGTCGATATCACATTCCGTCAATTGATAGATGCGGATATCGCATTCTATTAAACTCCGGCCTTTTGCTAATATTGATCCCGCACCTATATACTTTTTGGAAATCACATATCGCTAAGCCATGTAATGTCACCCGATATCACATGCCGATAAAATATTTTTTGATATAATGACAAGTGTCAGTATCGCGTGAACAAATGTTTGGAAATTTAATGACCACTTTGCGTAGTTCTAATTTTGAGGTTTTTATTAATTGTGAGCTATTGCTGCTTATCTTGGATTGTTTCTATACAGGTAAATTCTAGTAAAGAGAAGGTAATGACATGTCAAGAATAATAAAGGAAAGGAGGAAGTCTGTAACACAACAAGAACCAATTTTGCCACCTTAATAAGTGTTCGAGATGTCTCCATTGTTTATAGATACTACATGCACTCCGGACGTAGGTTCCGCCCCCTCAGAGGTGATATACAAATTGTTAGAGGATGAAAATCTGAGGATAATTGTGAAACAAACTGCTACTGCTAATGATTCTCCTCCAAGTAATGGCACCACATGGAATGATGTGGCCAATTCATTTCTTCACAAAATTGTTGCCCGCCATAAAATCCTACCATATACAAATATGGTGAGATGGGTTTTTGACCAGTTGGAAATAACAGACAAAATGTTTATAACGTTGAGGAAGAAAGTTATTGGGTCTTTTAAAGCTAAGGATTTAAGGAAAATATATCATCTACCTCCACCTTAGAAAAGGTATGATACACAATTCGTCCAAAAATTCATGCAAGAGAATCTAAATCCCGTGAACCTGATCAGGGAATGGAGAAGGGACCCGACCAAACACAAGCAAGAGGATAGGGGTATGTATTCACTTTCCTCCATCGTTGTCCCTTTCTCTCATATTTTCACTATGTTATGTCGCCTCTATGGTTATCCAAATATGCAGAAATTCTCTGAAGAATGGGTGTCATTGATAGAAGCCTTTGTTGATGGCTATATCATGGATTGGGTGACTATATTATCCAATAATTTCACCACCCAAATCCACAATTACAGACAAAAGTGCAATGTTCTTGAAAGAACGGATCCTCCTTTCTTTATGAGCACCTATTTCATGGACGCAATTTGTTTTTCTTATGATTTTCCATCTCTTGGATGGAAATGGACAGACCAATTTCCTAGCCCTATTTTTGTTTATCTCAATATCCTTTGGGAATCAAAATACCATGCTCACTTCTACAAAAAATTTCATAAAGTCATGCTCCCTATCCACTAAGAATTCTTTGGCAGGAAAGCCCCTAGACTTACTGCAGAAGCCAATAAATACCTAAATCCTATAGGAAATTCATTTGGGGAAGAACCATTTACCTATATACGTGTTTTTGGTAGCCTTGCCCATCCTCCCGTTTTTCCCCTTTTTGTCCTCGATAAGTTGTTGGCCAAGGAAGTCACTTATCAAACAGTTGGTAAGGGCTTAACTAAAGTACTTAAAGATGCCAAGAAATTCACCTAGCCATGTTTTCCCATTTCTTATGGTACTTATGCCTTAGAAAATTTCAAGTGTTCTTCAATTGAAATTGACCAATTAAAAGCCTTTAATTTTCCAACCATTCTAAACAGACCATATGACCCACATGGTGTAGTGAAAGATGTTACAACACAAGCTAAGCTCAAACCATTTTTAAATGAGCCTGACAAATTTGATGATTTGTTTGAAATGGTTCCAGAATATTATATGGTAGATAAATTAGCAGCAGACCATCTAAGTCTTGACAAATTGATTAGATTCAATCAATATCGTCAGTGAAGAATAGCCCATTTTCCTGAATCCCTGTTAAAGCAATTCTGACAAAATTTAGAAACTTCAGATGCATTAGCTTCCTCCTCAAAAGCTCCAATTACTTCCCAAGTCTCTGAAACAGCTACTATAGTTGTTGAGCACACAAGAGAAATCAAAGAGGAGAACAAATTGGATGAAGTATGGGAGGAGTTCAACCGTGTTTTGACAACAGAATAAGCTTGGGTTACAAATGTCTTGAACGATATACAAGCAGAGCAAGTTGCAGTCAACAAAGAGACAGAGTAGGTTCCAGAGACTACCGGGACAACCTCGTTTATTGTTGAGGCTTCCTAATAGGATACTATTCCTAAAACTCCTGAGAATAATATTAATGTTGAGATTGTCAATCAATCAAATGATGCTAATGATATGGAGATTTCCCACTGTCGAGATAGTCCTCAAGATTGAAGAAATCCCTCCTTATACGTATTTTATAGTCGAAAGCATAAATCAATAATGGGCAGGTCAAGGAATAAAAGAAAGCTAGAATAGTCGCAAGTGCTAGTTACCAATGAGACTCCTTTTCAGATTCTTTGGAAAGGAACTCAAACAATCCCGGATGAAGAATTGAGCATATTATCTCAGTTCGGAGGAGCTTATGCTAGTGCTACTGTTGAAAAAGCTGGAAAAATACAATTGCTAATGAACGAAAAGGATCAAAGGATTGTCCAATTGGAACAAACTTTTCACATAGAAAAGCAAGAAGTTGAGCAATAATAGCAAGCCAATCTTATCGAGCTGCAAAAGATCTTTAATGATTTAAAGATACAATTTGAAGCTGAAGTGAAGGAAAAGGATGAACGGATACTGTAGTTGCAACAAAGAATTGACCAGCTGAGAGAAAAACTAGATATAAATGAAGTCTTCAAGGAAGCATCAAAACTAGACATACTCTTAACAAAGAGGCAGGCCATCTTCTGTCACAAGTTGGCCTTAATTCATGAATTATCAAAGACTAATGATTTTTTAGTAAATCAACTGTCTGACTTGAGGGCATTTTATGAAGATGTCGACAAGAAAATCTGAGTATATAGATTGGCAAGACAATGTCAGGGAAGATCATCTGATCTACCTTGAATTGAAGAATCACAGAAGGATATCCTATTTGATGACTGGGATATCAAAATGAAACGGGCAGAGATGACTATTATTAAAGCAAGGAATCTTGCCTCAAATTTCACCAAATACATCACACATACCTTATTGCAAGCCAATCTAATTCAGGAATGCCCAAAGGACACCTTGCCAGATGTCACAACTTTGAAATAATCTTGGCAAGAAACATATAAAAAGAAGGTTCAAGGCATTCAGAGTTTATCACAAGCGAACCTTGAATGTTATTGACATTTTTTGGTGAAGCCTCATAGTCAGTGGCTCATGCTAAGGTGTCTCTCAAACATAGCAATACAGTTTCTTCCAGCACTTAATGATGTAGTGTTTATGGGACAAATGCACATGTAGTCGATACATCCCCCGCCAAGTTGAAGCCACTCACGAACATATACAATCTTAGAGAGAAGATGAAGAATCAATCTAGAGCACAATCATGAGTTTTTGTTGCAACAGATCACATTTTTTTTTTCCTTTATCTTAGCTTAGTTTGTTATAGCTTTTTTTAAGACTTGTATTTTAAGTTGACTATTTTTGTAATATTAATAGGCTATTTAAATCCCTTTCATGCATTTAGAAAGGGGTCCCGAATTTTGAGAAGACAACTTTTGAACTTGCATTATTGTTTGATTCAGAGTTATCTAGTTAAGAAGTTGATCCTGAAAGCTATCTTTTTCATAAGCAGAGCAATAATGCATTGAGTACTATTATCTTTGTGATATCATTATGTATTGTTGATTTAGATAGTGAATCAATTATGTGTTATTTCGTTATATAAATTCTTTGAAAACAATCAGTCATTATCACTATTGATGTGTAGGATTGGATGATTTATGATTATGTATGAGATAATGAGATCTTTTTATGTGATTGAATTTAACCAACTAAATTAATGAACTATTTAATTAATTTTTTTTATCATATATATCATTATTTACTTTGTGAAATCTTTCTTTGAATCACATGTGAAGATTTATTATCCCGGGAAATAAGTATAATAATTTTATTCAGTAATTTTAGCATTAGCTATAATATCATTTCATCGGTTTTTCATCTTGTTACTATATTAAATCTCCTTAAAATGAGAAATTGGTCCCTTTATATCTAGTTGGACCCGCCAATTTCAACGGAAATGGAGTTTATTTAAGCTCCTGACCGGGTGGTGTTCCCCAATGTTGAGGAAGTCAAGTTCCAGCCTTCGACACATAGATACTTCACTCCACAAAGACATAGGAAAGCCTTGGTTGTTCATCATTTCCTTAACAGCTTCTTGAATGGTTCTATTCTTTCTTTCCACAAATACATTTTGTTGTGGATTGTAGGGGACTATAAGCTCCCTCTTAATCCCAACTTCTTTACAAAAACTAAATGCGCTCCTTGCACATATATTCTCCTCCATTATCAAGTCTCAGGATCTTGATCTTCTTTCCCTTCAATTTTTCCACTTTAGCCTTCAATTCTTGAAGCTTGCCAAAGACTTCATACTTTGTCTTCATTAATTAAATCCATGCATTGTGAGAGAATTCATTAATAAATGTTACATAGTACAAGGAGTCTCTAAGAGATTTTACTAGCATTGGACCACAAACATCAAAATGGACAAGATCTAAGATTTCCTCAGATATACTTTCGCTACTTAGAAAAGGATTCTTGACATTCTTCCAAAATGCACATCCTTTACATACCTCATCATGTTCTACCTACAATTTTGGAACACTTGCAACCATCTACCTTAAGGCTGGAAAAGTTCTATAGTGAAAGCGAACATATCTTCTATGCTAAAGTTCACCTGGATTAATATCATTATGTACAAGTGCTTGGGTAGGTTGTTTCAAAAGTCTATACAACCTCCCTTCACAAACTCCAATCACTCTATTAGAAACTATACTAGAGCATTTGGTCCAAACAAGAACTTTTCCATAAACAAATGTTACTCTATCTCCTTTATCTTCCAAGAATAAAATAGAAACCAAATTCTTCTTCTTCAAACCCAGTACATATAAGATGTTTCTAAGATGAACATTATCACTTTATTCTAGCTTAATGGATGTCTTCCTAAGGCCTTTGACTACATAACTGTTTTTTCTCCAAGTTCCACCTTTTGTGATAATCTTCTTTCCATTATTTTTGCGAGGATGTCTCTATCTCCAGTCATGTGCCTTAAGGAACCATACTCAACTAGTCACTTCATTGTCTACAACAAAACCTGTAAGAGTGGAAAAATAGAAGAATTATTTATTACATGGGTATTCATTCTTAGGATTATTTGGAAGTTCATACAAGTGTGTTGTGGTATCATTTTGGTTTCCTTTCCTCTTTCCATCACTCAATATTTTAGGACAACCACTTCTATAATGACCAAATTTATGACAATGATAACATTGAACTTTTGACATGTCTCTCTTTCCTTGAGTAGTGGATTTTCTTTCTTTAGGCCTTCTTCCTTCATTTCTTATTCCTCCATTTCTTATTTAAAAGCCAAACTTATTTCTTCCTCCACCTTTCTTGAAACGTGTTGCATAAGCTTGAGAGTCACCTCCTTCGGATCTTTGAATATTTCCTCTTAATATGAGCCTTGATTCTTCTTAAGTATGTAAACAATCCATAGTTCATCAAACTTTGGAACATCTTTTATGGCACATATTATTGTTCTAAATGAATCCCATGATTTAGGTAAACCATTAAGTGTTGTAGTCACTATTTCTTTTTTAGGAATGATTTCATTAATCACTTGTCGATCTCTCAATTGAGAAATGCTCATAAAATATGAGGCCATATTATCACTCCTTGTCATTCTAACATCACAAATATCATTCCTCAAACTCATTTCTTAGCTAATATTGTTGATATTGTACAAACCAATTAGGGATCATACATTTTCTTTGAATATTCAATATTTGTGATATATGGGATCAAATGATCTCTAACAAAATCTATAATGATACTTCTAGTTGTAATGTCATCTTTCTTGAATTTTAATTTCTCTTCGTCTTTTTCATGTTTAGTGACCATTGCATTCGCAATACCCAAGAGATACTCTTTTGCAAGAAGAATATCAATACTTGTTTTCCAAGCCCTAAAATTTGTAGCGCCTTCCAATTTTTTTTCTTCCTTCATATGTGAACCCATATTCATGGGCAAGAAAAATAAATTGTAGATATATGTTTTTCCTCAAGAGTGATTTCTTACCAAAGCTTCTTCAAGAGTGATCTCAATATCCTTTTCCTCACCAAAGATCTAATCCCATGTTTAGGTTTCAAGTGCAATAAATACAAGCACAATATTCTTGAAATACTGATAATTACTTCTAATGACATATATCTTATTTTAATAATTCCAATTTATCATTAAGTAATTACACTTAATAAATTCAACCACAAAACCATAAGAATAGTAGAGATCAAAATGCATAAAGAGAACACAAGATTTACCCTGAGAAAACCCACTTAGGGGAAAACCCCAACAACCTTTTCCTTAGAGAAATGTTTTAGTTCAACAACAGATACACCTAATGTTTCTAGTTAACTATGAGGTCAAACTGAACAACAAAGATTATGGTCAAACTTGGTCTCTAGGCCTCAAGTCAAGCATCCAATATGCCCTGCAACTCATCCTGATTTGATCTGCCCTAGGCTAAAGTTCGGTCTCCCATAAACTATCCAGAAACCCAGAAATTCAGCTTCCCAGTATGCCCATAAACTCTACTTGCCTAGAATATGTTGCCTATAGAAATAGCACAGAAGCACATGTAAGAGAGAGAGAGAGATTATCTCCATCCTTCTTTTTCCCTTCTTGTCCTTCTTTTCCTTCACTTGGATGCCTGAAAACTTTCTTGCTTGTGAGAGGTCGAATGCCTTTATATAGTGTTATGACTTTTCAAATGGTGTGTCTCTTCAATGGGGATGAATTGACTCGAGGGAGGGATGACTTGACTATCCTGGAGCCGAAAATTCAAATTTCAAATTTCAATTTTTTTCTCTTTTAAATCTGACATGAAGAACATGTATTACAATCATTCTTTCAAGGGTTAAATAATAAAAATTACATGAAGAACATGTCTTACAACTTATTTATACATTACAAGGGCTAAAATATAAATTATGAAGACTGACCATAGTTACAAAATTCAGCAATTTTTCCTTTTATGGGTTTCCACTTATATCTAGTGTCCATGTGCGTTTTGTTTATGTGTTGATTCTTATGTTTTAGTTTGTATGTTAAATGTTGTTTACATGTTAAAATTATTATTCATATGATATATTGTTGCATATTTAATATTTCAAAGAAGTCATTATAAGGAAAAGTAAGAGTGCACTGTATTGATTGATCCCCCCGCCTGAGCCCTCTCAGTATAATCAAGTTTCCAGAAATTGGTATCAAATTTGGTTCCCTCTATAGTAGCTTAAAACCTAGAAGGTAGAACTGGCTGAATCATGGATTATCAAAGTGTACCTATTCTTGGTACTACAAACTTTCATGAATGGAAAGAGAAATTAAAATTGAATTGATATCTCATGGATGTTTGGAAGTTATTATGTGATGGATATAATAAATATTTCCCCTCAACACAAGAACAACATTGAAATGCTCATACTAAATGTGAAATTTATAACAAACTTCACAATATGGATCTTGAGATAGTGATAGGTCTCAGATATGTAAAAGAAATTTTGGATAGGTTGTAGGTCATGCATGAAGGGGATTCTAGTAGTAGTAGTAGAGAAAAAGAGAAGAAAAGGAAGAAGAAGAAAAGGGGCTCTCAAAAGGAAATTGTTATGTTAAATGAGACCTTTCTTACTAGTGTGAATGTACTTGATTCTTGTGAGAAAAAGACAGATGAAAACCAAGTTAAGTTAGACTTAGCTTTAATTGAATTAGAAAGACTGAAAAATGAAAACAAAGATAAAAATATGTTGTTGCAGATATGTGATAAAAAAGAGCATGAGTACAAGGAAGAAATTATAAGCCTAAGGACACAATTGGAAGAAGCAAATAAATTTGAAGAGCTAATCAACAACCAAATGAAGGGCATGAATGGTGTGAAAGATTAGAAGTTGAATTTTTCCAACAAGAAATGAGCTAGAAAAAAGGAACAAATGATATGAAAAGTTATAAGAGGAGGTGTCTCCATGAGAAATAAGTCAGAAAATAGCAGTAACTCAAAGGAAAAGATGATAAAACAACAATACCAAAAAGACATGTGGGAGAAGGTTCCAGTAGCATGATTAGCAAGGAAGCAAACCAAAATAAGCAACAAAAATAGAAGCAAACAAATGATTCAAAGAAAGCGTATTTTACAAGAAGTTTATTTTCTCCCGAATTTGAATTGAGAAAATTTGCAAGGTTCCAAGGAGATCCTTTGCTCCATTGAAAGTTCCCAAGTTCTTTTTTTTCCATAACCTTAGGCGTGTAGTAGCACACTCTAAGAAAATAAAATCAAGGTCCATCAATCAAAGATGAAGTAGACAATTAAGTTCCATCAAGTAATAAAACAAGGAAGACTCTTCCCTATGAGAAGGTCATCAACTACCAGGTACACTAACTCTTTCTATGGTTACTATTATTCATGTAATGCATTTGTCCATAAGACTATTAATTGCAAACTATATGCAAAGAAGAATATGTGCCAGGTCCCTATAATACTAATGTAATCCCCACTATGTTATTGTTGTGCCCCCTAGAATCCCACTATTGTTATTTTTGTACCTTTACATTATTATTGTAATCTAGGCCTTAATTATATTTTCACCCCTTAGACTCCTATATATACCAAGGAGGTCTTGTAATTTTAATCATCCAAGAATTTTTCATTTGTGTGATGTAAAAGGAGTTTTCCCCATAGAAGAGGCTTATTTTCAAGTCGTTGATCTATCTTTTATTTTGTATTTTTGATCTAGTTACATAACATTTGGTTTCAGAGCTTTGGATCATAGGGTTTCGCTGCTTCAAACATTCCATCTTAGTGTTTTTGCTATAATTTGTTTTTTTTGCGAGGCTTTAGAAGCTAAATATTTTACAACATGGAGAGGAAATACTGATTAATTTCATGTAAAAAATTTAGATCTTGGTTCATTATATTTTTGGAGATATGGTCCAAAGAATTTAAAGTTTTTGCATGGTCTATAATTTTGTCTCAAAAAAGTGACCTAGGTAAAATCATCATAAATTTCTCTTCGAGCATCAGATTTGTATTTTGTAAAAAGTAAATAAATTTTCATGGAATTTAGTGTTATTGGGACAAGTTTCAAGGCCGAAGTTCAAAGCATTGACACGCAGAAGTCCATACAAGTTCATTACATGGAACCAGTCCATAATTAGGGCATCATGGGAGATTTGATATAAATTTATCTTGAAGAATTAAATTTCAGTCTAACTTGTGGTGTTGGAAAGAAGACACATAAATATACCTCGGGACAATTTTCAGACCATGGGAGGCCAAAATTATA
Source organism: Pinus tabuliformis (assembly GCA_031772625.1). NCBI lineage: Eukaryota > Viridiplantae > Streptophyta > Pinopsida > Pinales > Pinaceae > Pinus > Pinus tabuliformis. The sequence goes on along the minus strand of CM062816.1, from coordinate 1,667,620,433 downwards.
GAGATACAACGATTTCAAGATCGAGCTCCTAAAAGCAATAAAACATTAAAGAAATTTTGAGGTCTAAAATGGGCCTCAAAACAAAAATGTACAACCAAAATCTACTTTATAAGAACCAATAGGTTTCAAGATGATGATGTTAAACATGGCGGATGATTGACCATTTTTAAAAAAATAAAAAACAACTCGTATTTTCAACTTATCTCCGTACAATTTTACTCAAATTTCGAGCAGGAGCACTCGTTCAATGTAGAATCTAATTCCCCATCCAAGGAGTACCCATGTTTCATAATTTCAATGGATATTTCTACACAAAAAATGAGAAATACATGAAAACGATGATTGCAATCACCTTTTTTCATGTATTTCTCATTTTTCATGTAGCAAGGTCCATAAAAAATATGCAACATGGTTACTCCTTGGATGGGGAATTAAATTATGCATCCAACGAATGCTCCCACTTGAAATTCGAGTAAAATCATAGGGAGCTAAGTTGAAAATACAAGTTGAAAAAAAAAAATCCCTCTAAAATTTGATGATGAAATCTAATCCTTTTTTATTATTTTCACTATTATTTTTTAATATTCCTTAGGAGGTCCATTTTAGACCTTAAAAATTCTTTAATGATGTAACAATGTAAACTTTGAAATGGGAACTGGTATTGTTACATGTTTCGTAGAGATAGCAAAAAAGTGACCCAATTTTGAAAAGGGGTGATGCAAAACACATATTTTTTTTTAGAGCATCATTTTTGGCACTTTAAAATTTTTTAAGTACATTACGTTTTAGAATGTTAGTGATTTGCATGCTGATTTTAAAAAGTGGTGATTCTACATTAGGCCCTTTTTTAAAAAAAACCTATTTTTTGACTTTAAATTTTCTAATATAGGAAATGTAAATAATTATTTTCTAATTTGACAATTTTTTACACTTTAAATTTTTTAATGTATTAAATGTGGATATTTGTTTTAAATGTTACATTTTTTTACACTTTAAAATTTTTAATTCAATTTTTTTTTTACATAAAATATATATATATATATATATATATATACCAAAAAAAAAAAAATCTCGTAAACCATAAAAAAAAAAATTTGAAAAAGAAAAAAAAATTGAGAAAACTATAAAATTAAATAACTAAAAATATAAAAAAGCATAAAAAAACCAAGATATACTAAAATTAAAATAAAAAGTAAAAAATAAAAAATAATAATATATATATATATATATATATATATATATATATATTAAAAAAAACATTTAAAAATAAAATAAAAAACACTTATTTTCGATTTTAAAAAAATAAAAAACATTTAAAACTTTAAAAAACATATATTTACGATTAAAATTTTTAAAAAAATGTATGCACACAGCGCTGTCGCCCAGTGCGCGGTCAGGCAGTGGTTATCCGATTCCAAGAATCGAATAGCCACCCCCACCGGCCGACCCCCACGGGCAATCGGGCGATGGCTATCTGATTCTCAGCGCGCCCAGTGCGCGGTCAGGCAGTGGTTATCCGATTCCAAGAATCGAATAGCCACCCCCACCGGCCGACCCCCACGGGCAATCGGGCGATGGCTATCTGATTCTGAGAATCAAATAGCCACCACCTGGCCACGTCCACAGGCGGTTGGGCGGTGGCTATCTGATTCTGAGAATTGGATAGCCACCGCCTGGCCGCCCGTAGGGGTGGTTGGGCAGTGGCTATCTAATTCCGAGAATCAAATAGCCACTGCCCGACCACCTCCATGGGCTACTGGGTGGTGGCTATCCGATTCTCGGAATTGGATAGCCATTGCCCAGCCGTCCATAGGGGTGGTCAGGTAGTAGCTATCTGATTCCGAGAATCGAATAGCCACCACTCGGCCACCCCACGGGCGGTGACTATTTGATTCTCGAAATCAGATAGCCACCGCCCGACCGCGCCCCCATAGGCGGCGACCGATAAAATTGTTTTTTTTTTTTTTTTTTAATAAATTAATTTTGTTAAATATGCTAATTGCATTTAAAATATATATATTTTTAAATTTTAAATGTTTGTTTGTTTGTTTGTTTGTTTTTTTTTTTTTTTTTTTTATTTGTAAAATATATATATTTTTAAATATTTTAAATGTTATTTTAGAAAAGTTTAAAATATATTTAATTTTTATTTTTTTTAAATGTTATTTATTTTTATTTTTTTTTTTGAAATCAAATATATATATGTTTTTTTTTTTTTTTTAATCTTAATTTTTGTTGTTGTTGTTGTTTTAATCTAATTTGTTTTTAAATTTTTTAGTTTTTGTTAATGCTTTTTAAAAATTTCCTATTTTGCTTTATTTATTAATTTTTTTTTATTTTTTTTACGGGATTGAAAAAAAAATTGTTATTTTTTTTTTTTAAATATGTTTTTCTTATTAATTATTTCTTTATATTTTTTTAATTCTTATCTTTTATAGGTTAATTTTGTTTTTTTTTTTTACATTTTTATGATTGATTATTATTATTATTATTTTTTTTTTTACATTTTGATGATTGATTTTTTTTTTAATCTTATTTTTTTGTTTTTAATATATATTTTTATTTACGTTTTGCTATTTTGCTATTTTATTTTTTTTTTTTTTCATTGTTTCTATTTTTTATTTTTTATTTTAATTTTATGTTTTCATTATTTTTTTGAAATTTTAATGTTTTTCGAAGTCAAGATAAAATCTTTTACACCATTATTTCAAAACGTTGAAAATTTACCCTAGAGAAAAAAAGGTGTTATTCCATCATCAACACTTTTCGTTTTGAGAGTGTTTTTTGCATATAAAAATTTGGTTTTACTAGCATTTTTTTAAAAATGTTGAAAATTGACCCGAAAAAAAATCATCGTTCCAGTATCAACACTTTTCTTTTTCAGGGTATTTTTTGCACAATTTTAGCACAAAAAAGTCGCTTTCACTGCCATTTTTAAAACATGTTCAAAATTGACCCTAAAAAAAAACCATCATTCCAGTATACACTTTTCGTTTTTAGCACTGTTTTTCATGCTTTTTCGAGTTTTTTTTTGGCAAAGTTCCCGTTTTGAGTTTATTGTTCCCGTTTCAAAGTTTACATTGTTATATGTGTATTTTTTAAAATTTGCATAACTTTTGTTTGAAAAACTAGCTTGAAGTGATTCCAATGGCATAATGAAGCATATATATAATTATTTAGTTATAAAATGCCTCAAAACAAAAAAAAAATGGATACACCCAGTAAGCCAATAGAAATATCTACTATGAAAAATGAATAAGAGGAAGAAATGCAACATGATATATCAAAATTATGAGACCAAGTGAAACAAATTTCGTTCTCGCAAAGAGTAACCAAAATAAACTAGAAGCTAAGATGGATGGTTAAATTGAAGAATAGTTTAAAATTAGACATGGAAGTTTTGAAGGATGGTTTGAAATAGAAATGAAAAGGGATCTGGAAGGTTTAAAGGAAGGTCTGACAATGTTGTTACAATAAATGCTTCCTAGTGGTGAGATGGTACTCCATGAAAATCATGATGAGGACAAAATGACTATGAATTATGATTTTAGTGACTCCAACATTGGGTTTAAGAGCCACCACATTCCAAAGATTGATATGAGGAATTTTGATTATAAGGATCTGGTAACATGGAACTAGAGATGGAGCAGTTCTTTGATCTACACGATGTGCAATGCACACAAAAGGTATGCATTACATCTTTATATTTAGAACACAATCAATTTGTATGGTATCGATGGCTTTGTTCTCATAAAGCACTAGTCACTTGGAAATATTTTACAGAGGAATTGATAAGACATTATGAGGATACAAAGAGAAATACATTATTTAGCCAAATGTTAATTCTCAAACAAAAGGGTTTAGTTGGGGAGCACATTGAGGACTTCCAAAGATTGAATATCAATGTAATCGATATTCCAGAGTAGCATCTAATTGATGTCTTCATAGGGACTTTAAGGGATAACATCCAACATGAGGTTCACCTTTGGGAACCTAAGTCATTAGAGAATGCATTCAAGGTGGAAATAAAAGTTTAAAGAAAAATTATGGCAACAAGGAGTTCCACCACTCATAACTATAAATATGGAAGTGTTGTCACTCCTAGCTTTCCACAACCTACAACCTTGACACCACAAAAACTGGAGGAAAACAAAGCAAAACGACTTTGTTTTAGTTGTAATATCAAATATACTAAATCTCATAAGTGTGCTGAGAAAAAAATATTTTACATAAATTGTGAATATGAGGAAGAAAAGGAACAAGAAACATCAAAAGAAGAAGATATACACCAAGAACCAACCCCATGAGATGAAAATGAAGAAATGAATCTGACCATATATTGTAATGCATTGACTGGAATTACCACTTCTCAAAATCTCAAGATAGAAGGATATATCAAGAATAAAAAGGTATTAGTGTTGATTGATTAAGATGGTACTCATAATTTTATTCATTGTAAGATAGCCAAGGATTTGAATTTCTTTCTATATTTAGCACTAGAGCGTCAAGTGATGGTTGCAAATGGAGGAACTATAAATTGCTCAGGGAAGTTCCATAATATCAATCTAACCATGGGGGAGTATGTATTGAATATTACAATGCTTTCCATTCCAATGGGTAGTGCATATGTTGTATAAGGATTTCAATGGCTACAATATTTGGGGACGATAACTTTTAATTTTCAAGAACTTTTCTTGAAATATTTCTTGGAAGGAAAGGAAATTGAATTAAGGGATGTGGCAGGGAAGCCTGGGAAGATAATTAGCTCTAATGGCATGATAAATCTTTTGAAGAAGGAGAAACTAGGGGTAATTGCACAATTATGTTCACTAGATGTTCAAACATTTAAGTCATCCATTTCTCCAAATCTCCAAAGAGTCCTTGAAAATCATTCCAAAGTATTTGAATCTCCCAAAGGTCTCCCACCTATTCGCGATCATGATCATGTTATTCACTTGATTCCAAGAATTTTTTCTCCAAACATTAGACTTTACATATATCCTTATGCCTAGAAAAATGAATTGTTGGATGAACTGGATGGAGAAATTTAATTCACAACGCTGGATCTTCGTTCTAGATATCATCAAATTAGAATGAAGATAGAAGATATTCTCAAAACAACATTTAGAACACATGAAGGTCATTATGAATTTTTTTGTCATGCACTTTAGCCTTACTAATGCACCTTCCACATTTCAAGATTTTATGAATTCCACTTTCAAACCCTTCCTTAGAAAATTTGTGTTAGTATTTTTTGATGATATACTAATATATAGAAAGTCTTGTTAAGATCATGTTCAGCATGTTGTCAAGGTGCTCAAACTATTGGAGGAGAAACAATTGTATGAAAATCCTCCAAATGTTTCTTTGGGGTACAAGAAGTGGAATATTTGGGTGATATTTTATCCCATGAGGTTGTTAAGGAAAACCCTAAAAAAATAAAGCCATCAAGGACTGGGAAATCCCCAAAACCTTAGGGCATCTTCGAGTATTTCTCGGGTCGATATGGTATTATCGTAAGTTTTTTAACAATTATGGGAAAATAACAACACCTCTAATAACATTACTTAAGAAAGATGCATTTTTTTGGACTCCAGATGTTTTTAAGGCCTTTGAACATATTAAAGAGGCAATGTGTCGAGCTCCAGTATTAACTAAACCAGACTTCACAAAAAATTTATTGTGGAATGCGATGCCTCAAAAAATGGCATTGGTGATGTTTTAATGCAAGAAGGAAGACCCATTGCTTTTTAAAGTTGTCCAATCAAGGTAAAGAATTTACAAAAACCTATTTATAAGAAAGAAATGTTGCCCATGCTACATGCAACAAAGAAATGGTGCCCTTACCTAATGGGAAGACACTTCAAGGTAAAAACAAATCAAGATAGCCTTAAATACTCCTTGGAACAAATATTATCTTCATAACATAAACATAAATGGGTCACAAGGATGTTGGGTTATGAATTTGAAATCATCTACAAAAAATGGAAGAAAAATGTTATTGTAGATGCACTTTCAAGAAGGGATGAGGATGTGGAAGCATTTCTCTATGCCATTTCTATTATACAATGTGATTAGATAACTAAAGCATGGGATGAATAGAAGAATTGATCCAAACTTAAACAAGAACACAATAGAATACATATATAAACATAAACACAGAGATGTAGTAGAAAAAAAACTTCATTTCCTTAATATCAAAGAACTGAAATATGTTTACATACAGATTGGAAATAAACTAGCTCGGACAATAGTAACTTATCTCTGAGAAGAGACATGGTGGCTACATGCCTCTAAATTGTGTTACAATGAGGCTCAAAGGTCTATTTATTATTGGGAAACAATGGAAAACCCTAAACATCCAAAAACCTAACCCTAGGAGATGAAGCGCCAAAACTATGGGCTCATTGGGGTAAATTGGTACATTAACTTCCTGGGGTCGTAAGTTTGGCATACAATCTTTGTTTGACGTGCACGATACCTCGTTAGAAAGATATATTTGAGGACTATAATTTTTTACTGCAAACCTTATTCAAATTGTTATGGTTTCCCATTTTACAAAAAAATGTCGTTTAGGGCCTCAAAACAGCTCCGGAAGTTCAAGACTCGAAAAAACTGCCAAAAATAGTAAACTCTGCTACAATTAAGGAAACTGAAAAACTAAAAAAGCAATGGTGGGGCACAAGTGGAATAGGTAGATGGCCACAAATATACACCTGGATCTGTCCCCCCCCCTTAGGAAGAAATGGTCCCCATTACGTTGAGTGCTTCCATGAGATGGGGAAACTTCTACTAAACTTGGTCACTGGTGAGCCACTTACCTTAGTGCAGGAGTTACCAGCTTTAACAACATGATACTATTAGATATTCTATTGGAGATTGTTCTTGATCTATGTGTCCATGATTTGATTAGTTGTGGATTTTTCCATGTAGTCGGGGTTTATCTCTGTTGGTGTGAGTTGTTGTGCAATGTCTTAAGTGTCCAGTAATGGAGGAAAATATGGTCGAAGGTGGTCCACATTGAACACTGGGTGCAGGCCAACGAGTGGGGGAATGTTGAGCTCAAAAAAATTATCTCCCACAACCTTGGTAATGATGTAAGGCCCATATAAGCCCCACGAGGGTAGGCGAGTTGGTAATCACAATGCGGTGAAGTTCGTTAGAAAGGCGGGCTCCGTACTAAAGGTCACAATTTCAAATCCCCCGGACTAACCCTGGTGCTGTATAGAGGGGCAGGCATAGTTCCCACTAGTTATAGAGGTAGCGTTCAAAATCAACCCCATGTAACACGAGTTGCGAGGCTGCCCCTGTTGCCGATTCCACTGTAATAATAAAAAAAAATGATGTAAGGCGCATATTAGAGTGTTTTGAGCTTCCGATGAGCTCTCGTAAGGCATTCCTTCTGCAAATGCAACCAAATTTTTTCACCCACCTGAAACTTGTGTGGCACTTGATGTTGATCATGTTGTTGCTTGTACTTAGAATTGGTCTTCTCCAAGATGTCGTGAACCTGCTAGCAGATGTGTTCGATGCATTCAATAAATTTGGTTGCTTTATTAGCCTCAGACAATACATGTGTGGATTTTGTCTGTGTAGTCGCATGAGGCATGACAACATCAATCAGACACAATGGTTGAAATCCTAGATCTACTTGAAAGGGACTGCGACCAATCAAGCTATGGAGATCTTTGTTATAATTATGATGCACATAGGTAAGGCTCTCATCCCAAGTTTGTGGATGCTTGAATTTGTACATGCGTAGTATGTGTACTAACATCTTGTTGACGACCTTTATCTAGCCATCATTTTGGGGATGGAATGTAGTCGACTTGGTGAGCTTGTTGTCTAATAGTGTCAAGAGGATTGACAAGAATGTGCTCAGGAACCTACTATCCCGACATAATATAATGGTCTATGGGATCCCAAAATGTACCCACACTCATTCAAAGAAGAGTTTGGAAGTGTCATCTACTGTGATACTCTTCTTGCAGGCCGCCAATATAGCCATCTTAGAAAAATTGTCCACGACCTTATCCGCCTACTTTTACTGCACGGAGGAACCCTTCCCAAGGGCCATGGATGTAGCCACAATCTTCCCCTTACTTTGAGATTGAATTAGAAAGAAAACAAATTTCCCAGTCTGGGAGATGATCTTACTACATTTTTTAGCAAGATGAAAGAGATGGTGGTAGGCAGGGCTACCTCTAGTGTCTTGTATAACTTATTACCCAAAGAAATAATAACAGTGTGAGGCCTCGACTCATACATAGCATGACACTTCCGCAAGTATGTTTGGCCTAATAATACATAAAAAAATTCAAGAGGAGAAACACCACACAATACCTCATCTGTGAAGGGCTTGATGTTGTAGGGAAGGCGACACTAACAACTGACACGGATATCTCGTCCTTGGTGAAGCCACCCAATGGTGTATGAATGTGGGTGTGGTGTTGTTGGTAGGCCCAATTGCTTCGTGTCCTCTACTGAAATGAGGTTATTTTGGCTCCTACTGTCGATAATGAATTGCAGCGGCGAACCCTTCACCCACATCTGTGTGTGGGAGAGACACTCCCCCTCCTCTGGATCTTCAGGCTCAATATTCTAGATCTTGGTGATGGTAACAATGGTGCTGGGCTCCACATCAATAATTTTCTTCCCTTTTTCATCCCCTTGTCAATTTTTGATTCAAAGTCATAACATGCATCTAATTTTGAAGCCTTTAGCTCAGCCACCAGTGGCTGCTTGGACCGACACTCACTTGTGTTGTGAGTGGGGATCTTATGGAACTCACACCACTTTCCTATGTCCTTCTTTGTCTTCATGGTGTTGTTATTTTCTTGCATCTTCAACAGGTTTTCCTCAGTCACCCCACCTTGGCTTTATCCTTTGTTTTGCAGTTTAGGGGCCCCTTTCCCTTACTTCATATTCTTAGATCCAAAGTATCCCTTCTTCTGTTTAAACTTATGCTCAATCTTGACAGCATATCAGTAGACGGCGTCAAGTGAGGATATGTCTAGGAACTCCATCTCGCCCTGGATGAATTTTTGCAGACAACCGCGGTACTTGAGTACCAGATGCTACTCAAAATCCTTAATACCTAACTTCGTGTGAAGGGTATGAAAAAAAACTGTGAACTCCAACATATCTTGGCCCCTTCCTTGTCATAGTGTGGTCCACATTATGTACTTATGTTCATAGCTACCGATATGGTAATATCGCTCCTTAATGGCATTTCAAAAAGATTTGCAAGTGGGTGTGGCTGAAAACAATGAGGGTTCCCTTTTTCCCTTCTCCTCGAAGTAGGTTTCCTACCAATCATTGACGTGGATGGTGGCTTTGAGGAGTGAAAAAGTAATATTTTCCCTATTGGAAAAATCATGAAATGAAAAATACCCTTCCAATAGATTTAACCATCTATCTACAATGTTTGCATCTATCTGGCCTTCAAATATGGGAATATCAACGTTGAATTGTACCTTGAAGGGAGTGGTGCCTCCAGAGTGGTTGTCGAATGAATATGTGTCACCTGTGGGCATCTGCTAAAGGATCTGGGCAAAGTTGTCCATCATTGCATTCCTCTGTCACTTGAGGGCTTCTTCGAGCAATATTTTGAATGGATCTCTTTCCCCCTCATCTTTGTTTTTTTGGGTTTGTGACGTTGGTCTTGCAAAGGTTCAACCAGTTCAAGCCCTAACTCCTTATACCCTGACCTCGATGGGGACATGCAAAGAAAACAGAGAAAGTGCAAAACACTCTAATACCACTGATCTGAACTTAAACAAGAATGTAATAGAATACATATATAAACATAAACATAGAGATGTAATAGAAATAAAACTGCATTTCATTAATATCACAGAAATGAAACATGCTTACATACAAATTGAAAATAAGCTAGCTTGGGCGATGGTAGCTTATCTATGAGAAGAGATGTGGTGGATACATGCCTCTAAAATGTGTTACAATGAAGCTCTAAGGCCTATTTATTATTTAGAAACAATGGAAAACCATAAATATCCAAAAACCTAACCTTAGGAGATGAAGCACCAAAACTATGGGCCTCATTGGGGTAAATTGGTAGATCAACTTCACAAGGTTGTATGTTTGGCATACGATCTCCATTTGACGTGCATGATACCTTGTTAGAATATTTATCTAAGGACTATAACTTTTAACTACAAACATTATTTAAAGAATCTTGTTTTCCTGTTTTCCAAAAAAAACATTGTTTAGGGCCTCAAAATGACTCCGAAAGTTCATGACCCGAAAAATGCCAAAAATAATAAATTGTGCTACAATTAAGGAAACTGAGAAACTAAAAGAAACAATGGTGGGGGTCCAAGTGGAATAGGTGGGTGGCCACCAATATCCACTTGGATCAAGAATTATTAATAGGTGTTGAAACTCATTCAAAATTTGCAGCAAAATACCAGTGCATCTCATTCATTTATTTGGAAAAATGATTCATTGTCATACAAATATTGCTTATATCTATGTAATAACTCCCAACTTAAACAAAATATTCTTTTGGAATTGCACACCTCTCTTATAGGATGGCACACAAAAAATTTAGAAACTTATCACAGGGTCAAGAAGTATTTTTTTGGGATGGACTTAAATCTGATATTTAGAAGTTTGTGGTCAAATGTTTGGTTTTCCAACAAAAGAAAGAGTAGACAATTAAGACCCTTGGTCTTTTACAAACATTAGCCATTCCAAGTCAGTTTCACGAAGAGGTCCCAATGGATTTTAATATCAAAGGTTTACCCAAGTATGAAGGCAATGATGTCATCATCGTGGTAGTTGATAGACTTACCAAGTATGCACAATTTTGTGAACTATCTCATCCTTTCAAAGCCAGTACAATCACTTCTGCATTTATGGAAACAATTCAAAATCTACATGGAAACCCAAAGATTATTGTAAGTGATAGAGATCCCATTTTCACTAGAAATTTTTAGACATAATTATTTTCTTGTATTGGTACTCAATTAACTCATCGCTCACCTTATCATCCTCAATCTGATGGATAAATTGAACTTGTGATAAAATGTTTGGAAGGATATCTTAGTTGATTTGTATCTAATAAACAAACACAATGGATCAAATGGTTACCTCTGACAGAATGGTGGTATAACACTTCCTTCCATACCACAACAAAAATGACCCTATTTATGGCACTTTATGGATATCATCCACCATCCTTCACATAATATTTAAGAGACAAATATAAGGTTCAAGCAGTGGAAGATCACATCGAGCATCAACAACAAGTTCTCCAACTCTTAAAGGATAACCTGACTCTAGCGCAAAATCGAATGAAACAACATGAAGATCAACATCGCAGTGAAAGAAGTTTTGATGTAGGAGATTGGGTATTTTTATGACTACAAACATACAAACAAATGTCCCTCAAGAAAACTAAGAAGGATAATAAATATCACCCATGTACTATGGCCCTTACAAGGTGTTGCAAAAGATTGGTACTATGGCATACAAATTAGATTTTCCTGGATCTTCGCAAATACACCCAGTTTTCCATGTTTCATGCTTAAAGAAGGTTATAGGTGATAATCTTCCAATTCAAATTATATTTCTAGAACTTGATGAGGAAGGAAAAAATATATTGGAGCCCGAAAAAATCACAGAAACAAGAATCTGGTAGCTACGGAACAAATCAATTTCAAAGTATCTCATAAAGTGGAAGAACTTACCTTTTGAAGACTCCACATGGGAGGATGATTATTTTATTCATAAACATCTGGAACTACTCAAGTGCTGATGACAACACTTTTTTGAAGGAGAGGGGCATGTTAGGTCCCTATAATACTAGTGTAGCCCCCATATTTTTATTTTTGCTCCCCATAAAAGCCCACTATTTTTATTATTGTTCCCTTACATTATTATTGTTATGTAGGCCCTAATTATATTTTGACCCCTTAGACTCCTATATATACCAAGGAGGTCTTGTCATTTGAATCATCCAAGAATTGTTAATTTATGTGATGCAAAAGGAGGTTGTCCCCTTGAAGAGGCTTATTCTCAAGTTGTTGATCTATCTTTTCTTCTTTTTTATGACCTGGTTACATAACATTATGAGTGCCTTGGGAAAGTCATACGAGGATAAAAGCATGAGAAGACATAAGTTTATTCATCCCTTTATAAGTCACACAATGTGCTATTTATGTGAAAATATTGGCCACATATCCAAAGATTGCAAGTTTCCTTGTACCCTAAAAAAATATAGACAAAAGATGGAGGAGATTATTCAAAACATATCATACAATAAGCTAGATGGAAATGCATATCGCAAAAGGCAACCCACAAAAGTTTGGAAAATGAAAAAAAGCAGCATGTGCCTTCAATGAAAAATTGAATTCAACGTGGCCTCAGGGGGATCTTCTCAGGGAAGCAAAGCATAATCCAATCATTTTTTTAATCAAATAATCAGTTATGAAGAGTTGAGCACCTCAAGGGGAGAGAAATTCCAATAGTGTTTTGAAGAAATTACAAATATGTTGGATGATTTTCCAAACTAGAAATTGATCATTGCTTGGCATCTCCCATAATTCTTGAAATACTCATCAAAATCAAATATGCACCTAAAATTGCATGGTATGAAAGTGCCACTGTCAACGTAGAAAATTTCATACAAAAAGGAGTTGTTTTCCACATTAAAGGACGATTGAAGGTTAAGGAAATATCCTTGTGAAGATGCCCAATAAAAGAATCAAAGAAGTGGATAATGTGTTGTATGTAGTTTGAAGAAAAACATACTTTTATTAAGCTAGATTACAATGCAACACTTTAATATTAAACTTGAAGAAGTGAAGTGCCTCATTGGCAACAAAAAGAACCATCATAGAGTGGATGAAATACTTACAATATATGATCATCTCTACATATTCATAGCTACAATAACATGACTACAAGCATTAATAGAGGAAGGAAAAATCAAGTTTAGAACCAAAGGCTTCAATAATTCCCAAAGTCTTGTACATTTGGGAAACTGGAAAGAAAAATATAGTTTATGGTTTGCCTCTTTTTTAGTGCATGGAAAGAACCTATGGTTGGTTCATGTTTTTTTCTTCTTCAATGGAAGTTGTGGTCATGTCAAAAAGCCTAAATTTCTTCCTAGAAGTAAAATCATAATAATAATAATAATAAATATTTTAAGGTGTAATTCCTTACTCAAAAAAGGATAGAACCCATATAATTGAAGATAAGTGGATTCCATGATGGGATAATTGAATTCTCGTTGCCATGTCCTAGAGCTAGCTTTGTTTCAGATTCATGTGGAGGAGTATGATATGTCTGAAAAGGATGACTCTGATGGCCAAACATGCTTATCTATGACAAAATTGAAGCTAAGGATTTTATCTACCACATAGCCATACCTTTCACTATTTAGAATAAACAAAAACAAGACAACAAAGAGAAGAAGGTTCATGCATTCATTTGGAAATGCAAGGCCATGGGACAACAAGAAGAGAAGGGGCCTCCTAGTAACTTTGTTGCCACCGAGGGAGTAGAATGTAGAAATTAATTGAGCTAAGAGGCTCATTCTACAACCAAGTATGAGGGGATGTGTAGTTTGTCCATCCATTCATGGCCATTTAAAATAAAAATAAAAAGTAAAAATTATGTTCTAAATAGACAAATAAAGTTGGCTATAATTTAAAAAAATGAATATGTTGTAAACTAATTGGAAGTAGAAAAAATGTGTGAATCAAATGTTTAAATCTTATACTTCTCAAAAATATTTTAACAAGATATTTAAATAAACTATTTAAGATCTATGTTAACTAATTTATGTTGATATCAACTTCATATATATATATAGAAAAAAAAATCAAGTTTTTATGGTTAAAATTTTTATTTGGTCCTATATATACTCTATTTAACATTCAAAAATACAATTTAAAGAATGAAAAACAACACATTCTATTTTGCACTCTAAAAAGTTTGCACAAGAAGTAATTTGATCCCTCTCAGCTCATGTTAGATCCTTACTTAAGATGGATCTATGTTGGTGTGTAGATTCAATACTGCTCATGAAATTTACTAAATCACAAGACTTGAAGCTACTCTACTGATCTAAGGAATTTAATTCACCATATAAAACAATAATAATAAACATGAATGCACAAATATTTATCGAAGGGAAAAAAACTGCTCAAAACCCCTTACTATCTATATTGCAATAATAAGAGAATAGAGAAGAAATACATATTCTTTCTCAAGCTTGAGCATAACCTACAAGTGTATAGTCTATCTCTCTGCCTAATAATTGAATCTAGCCAATCCTTAGCCAATATTCAAGACCTCCAAGCTCTTATTTCCTTACGTTGTTCCTCTGGGAATTAGGCCACTATTAATTAGGAAATTCCCTCATCTGGATTGTGCAATTCTTCTAGGTCCTTCCTTTGATTGCATGCACCATTTGTACACATTGGAATATGCTACAAATGATAGTACATTTCCTTGGAATCTCCATCTCAACTGGGTAAATCACATTCTCTGCATGTATCAGCTAATTCAAGTTGATTGATTAGTTATTTGGATGATCACTAAGTGTGGTTGAAATTCCACTTTCACAACTTGACTTTCCACTAGTTCCTCCATTAGTTAGAACCAGTTTAACTGACAGTTACTCATTAGTTAGAACTAGTTTAATTGACCATCACTCAATTTAGCTTAATTAAATTGCTACAACTGAAATTAACTCAACCTAGGCTCTTAAAATTTAGGAACCCACTGCACACAACTGAACTTCATGTCCCTAACTCGAATTAACTGAGCTAGACTCCTGTTTTTTAGAAATCAACTCAAGTACACTAAACTACAACTCATTGAATTGAATTGATTGTTCTTAGCTGAGTGACAAGTGCTATGTCACCTCGGTTAACTCCTCCAAGATCTATGTTCATGTCAAAATTCGAATTTTCTCAATTTTAATTAAGGAAAAAAACAAAATTGAGATTTCTTGCTGCATTTTCAACATAGAAGAAAGATTATAAATGAGCTAAATAATTTTGAGTATGTTGAATAGGGAAATGAATATTATTGTGCAAAAAATAAGATTTTTTACCCACTGCTACTAGTTGCTACTCTCATACTCCAGTCAGAACCAAAGAAACAAAGAAAGGGGTTGCATAAACACGTCACCTATATCCTAGCAACAAAAGGAAAGCAAAGCATGCAAGAAAAAACCTAAGTTATACCTACAATAACAACAAATCACACATCATGACATAGATACCAATAATAACTAGTATGCATGGATACGAGTTATCATTGGAAGAATGTGCACAAGCGATTTTGAAGTTCACATAAGTTGTAATTTGTCAAATCTATAGAAAACAAAAGAAAACCCAAAACCCAATGAATGCAGGTACTTTTGTTCTAATGAGCATAATGGTATCAATACTGACTGTGGCATGAAATGGTGTTGTAGAGGATGTTACAAATTAGACGTAATGCTAAGACCATTCATTCAGTGGAAGTTGCCTAAGTATATATCATTGCATAATTAGAGGACGATAATTCACAAGATGTCAGTAGACCAGTATGAATGGTATGAAAATGTCACGAATTACATAAAGGTGGGAAAAGACGTAGAGGTATGTTTACGGACTTGAGGCCGACATATATGGCAACGAAATGTTATTGGTGTATGTGCTAGCAGTAGTGACTAGCAACATTATGTTGATGCCAAGGATGATAGAGATGCCAAAGGTATGATTTACCAGTACAGTGTCATGGATCTGAGCTAGAATGTATGCTAGTGGACTTGAAGCTTCAACATTGTTAGTGTAATACATTATGCCGAAACTGTGAATGCATTACTTGTTACTTAGATTATGAGTGCCAAATCAGAGAACATTGTGATGCTAGAGGGGACGTACTAGAAATGAATTGCATATGCCATAGGGAAGAGGACCTATGTATGTTGGAGAATGTCCAGATAATATCAATTGATGCCAAGCAATGCTAGCCATAAATATATGTGAGCAACATACCTATAAAGTTAGAACAACATAACGATAATTTCTTGTAGTGTGTGGAAATACCTTTTCCATAGGTGAGTTGGCACATTCGATGATTATTGCAAAAGACATGAGCTTAAAGTTATGATGATCGTTCATACCTTTGGTTTCTAAGTTGAGCGGTAGTTCAATTTTTGAGAGATAATTTCATTACTAGCGAGCCTCAAACTTGAAAGAAATTATCATTAACACAGTTGAAAAGGATTTTGTCATAACTCTGCGTATTAGTTTGCTCAATTGACAGAATATTGTGTAATGCACATGTCATGTTGTTGAATACCTTTGTTACCATTTATTAAACCTCACACTCTTGGAAGATTTGTCATACAATCACCATGTATGGAAATAAAGTCTATGATATTCTTTTCAAAACGTGGCAGTCCTTTTATAATTGATGGCCATTGGTGCTCAACATACCTCACTGGTATACGAGGAAATTTTTGCACTTTAGATGGTTCTAATTATGAGCACATATTCCCTCTATCATAGGTGGAATCAAGGAACTTTGTGAATAAACTTGGGTCATGGGTGTAAGGGTGTATTGACCCTAAATTTTCAGAGAAACTCTTCTTTTCCTGGGATTATTGGGTAATCAACTGATGACCGTTTGATCCTCCTTTGGTAGAATTGTGTTAGTGCATTACTCGTTTTTATGGTTTCTTTTCCTTGTTTATGTATTTGTCAAAGCTTGGGGCATTGTTTCTAATATTAGAATTTTTTTCCAATAATTTCAGGGACCTGGATTTGGAAAAGAGTACATATTTCATGAATTTGAAAATATGAAGCAATTGAATTTTGTTAGAAGCATACACTGGAAGGAGCCACTCAGAACAAACTGAATTTATTATATTCCCATAACTATAAATTCATTGCACCCTTGGATTCTCTTCATTATGTTTTATTTATATCAAAAGAAAAGTAGTCATAAGGGATTCGTATTCACAAATTAATAATTGTAATAGTCTCAAATGTCATCCTCACTAGTTAATAAGAGAGAGGCATTTTAATTACAAAAATTCATAACAAGAATATTTTTGGGTAGAAGATTCACTTGTAAAATAGAGAAATCTCCTTGTAATGGAATAAATAGATGTGCATTGTAGCTTCATGTGGAAGGCATTGCTCAAGAGCCTTAAGCATAAATAGATTAGTGAAAAGCAAAGCAACTACCTGAAGACTCCTAATAATGAAGTAAGGGTCAACATATGAAGTATTTCCAATAATACCACTCAATTGAAGAATGCGAGATGATGCCTATACTGAGGTATTTTTCTTGTTTGGGGAGTTTGTTGGACTAGGGATTTTCAATGGACGTTCTCAATGGGAGGCTTATTTATTGAGGTAGGGGCGAATGGATGTAGGTCTACCGTTGGGATCATTCATTGTGAGGATTGGGTAGTGGATAGGTTGATAATAGTTTCTTTTGAATGCACATGATACTTTTGGACTCATTCACTATGGACAAAGAGCATGTAATCATCATGATCAACTAAGTTGATTGATTCATGAATTAGAATTAGTATTTGTTGGAATTAAATGAAATGTGAATGGATGGATTGTTGAATTTAGGTGGATATTGGAATTGGATAAGCATAATGGTTATATAATGACAAGGATTATTTTTATCACCAATTTTAATTAAGATAGGAACAAAGGATTTGAGTTCAAGGCTCAGGGAAGCCTCACTTGACTACTGATTTGAAGAGCGTGTGTATGTGAGGGATGGGAATATCCCCTCCAATTTTCAATATTTCGGCTTGGTAGCCTTTGATGTCCTTAGATTTCCTTTTTTAAGTTTCTCAATTCCAAGATTTATGTCTTTTATAGAAAACACTTCATCCTCTATAGAAACATTTGGAATATTGTCCATAGCAATAGGGGATTCATAAATATTTTTAAGGTAGGAGATCCACTCCATCAAGGGAATCATATTGTTTGTTCTTTAGTTTTATGAGTCAAATTTTGCCTCTAGAATCTCTTAGGATATGTTTTTGATAGGTATAGAAGCTTCCCTTGCTTTCTATTTACGTAGTGCTTTTTTTTCCTTATAATTAGTAATTTGTATATTTTTTTCTTATTTGATTCTAAGGACTCAGTCAAGGAATATATAATGTCTTTAATAGCAATTTTACACTCATTTTCATACCAAGGATTGACCATCCTATTTTTATTTTTATATAACACCTTGATAGAGAATTTGTTAATGGAAATAGAAAGGGTTGTCATAAAATTATGTTAGAGATCTTCAATATCATTCTTGTATGATAAGATATTTAATTCAATATTTAAGTGCTTTGAACAATATTAAATTTATTTTTCTCAAGAACCAAGTGCTTTGGTTATGAGAGTTTTTGCATTGGAGCTTTTATGCATGTCAAAGTCCAAAATTACATTAGAGTCATGCTCATGGAAATTTAAAAGGATAAAATTTAATATTTGGTTGTATACGTGGATATCTGATATCATCTAATCCATGACACTACTACCCATCCCATGAACAACAAACTATGGTTATCATATACAAAAGTTTCATAAGTGATCTTTTTGGATTTAATTATCATAACCTTTGTTTTGTTTATGTTTGTTGTCATTCCCATATTATAGCAAAATCCCTTCAAGATTCTTAGATGCTTATCGAGGTCATAAGAAATCTTTGCCAAAAGATGATATCATTAGCATAGAAAAGAAGGATGATGAATATACTAGCAAGAGTTGAGCTAATACAACCACCATATTCCAACCAATTTTATAACTTATTAATCTATATGCTAAAGAGGCTAGGGTATAAGGAGCAACCTTGCTTGACTCCTATATTAAAATTAATTTACTTCGACCATCCCTTAGTGTTCCTAAATGTGGAAAGAACACTCTCATATATCCTTTCCATAACAACCCTTAGCTCATAAGGAACTTTTAGTTTTCTAACATATTCCAAATTCTATTATCGGGCACTATGTTAAAATATTTTCTAAAATTAATGAAATAAAAAAGAAGAATGGTTTTATTATTGCCACATTCCTTTGTAATTATCCTAAGTGTAACAAGATAGTCCACAATTGAATGATAACCCCTAAATTCAACTTGTCCTTTAATTGTTTTTGTATGACTTTTAAGCCATATCCTAATCCTATTTTTAGAGATATTTTAGCATGGATTGGCTAAAATGGGGATAATCATAATGGCCCTATAATTAAAAGGATTATCCCCACTTTTAAATATAGGAACAAAGTCTTTGACTTTGTGATTTAGGGAAGCCTCACTTGACTACTAAGTTGAAGAGCTTATGTATGTGAGGGATGAGGATATCCCCTTTAAATTTCAATATTTTGGCTTGGTAGCCTTTGATGTCCTTATATTTCCTCCTTTTGAATTTCTCAATTCCAAAATTTATGTATTCTATAGAAAACAATTCATTATCTATATAAACATTTGGAATATTGTCCACAACAATAGGGGATTCATAAGGATTTTTGAGGTAGGAGATCTGCTTCATCAAGGGAATCATATTTTTTTCTTTAGTTTTATGAGTTAAAATTTTCCTCTATAATCTCTTAGAATATGTTTTTGATAGGTGTAGAAACTTCTCTTGCTTTCTATTTATGTAGTTCTTTCTATTCCATTTAATTAGGACTTTGTGGATTTTTTTCTTATCTGATTCTAAGGGCTCATTAAAGGCATATATCTAATGTCTTTTATAGCAATTTTACACTTGTTTCCATGGCATGGATTGACCTCCTATTATTCGTTTTATGTAACATCTTGATAGAGAATTTGTTAATTTAAATAGAGAGGGTTATTGTAAAATTATGATAGAGATCTTCAATATCATTATTATATGATAAGATATTTAATTCAATATTTAAGTGTTTTAAAAAATATTAAATCTATTTTTTCAAGAAGCAAGTGCTTTGGTTTGAGAGTTTTTTCACTCGAGTTTTTATGCATGACAAATTCCAAAGTTAGATTAGAGTCAACCTCATGGGAATTTAAAAGGTTAAAATTTACTATTTGGTTGTATACTTGGATATCTAATATCATCTAATCCATGACACTACTACCCATATCATGAATACAACCATTAAAAATTATTAGACTCGTGACAACTATAGATCCTCATTAGCTAGGCACCAAATAATTCCCAGCTAGGTCTTGATAGTTTCTTTTGTACCTATTAGCAAAACAAGGTCCTCCTCTAGCCAAAGAGGATTATGGTTGGAATCATTGCTTAGAAGAGTCACTTGATGAATTGTTGTTCTAGCATTAAATTCTAATAACAATGGGATACTACCTTCATTTCAGGTTGTAAATATCTTGTTCTAAGTTTTTATATAGACATTTCTTATTTAAACTATTTTCCATATAAAAAGTAGAATTAATAGGTACTAAGTGACAAATTGTTTTATAATTTTAAGTATATACTCACGAGTACAATATTCGACATTTTTTTTAAATAAGACTTCAAATCTTTGTTTCTCACATTGTTTATGTAACTTCTTTTTTCTTATATTTTATATGAGACAATCTTATCCATAGGCTTGCATAACAATGCACAAATTTAGGATATGTGAATATCAAATATGTTTTAAGTTATTTGTTATTGGGTAAGAATTTGGAATGTGGAATGCAATGTATGTAAAATTTTCAATTGTATAAGACAAACTGAAAAGTTGGAAGTGCCCTCTGTTGAAATTCAACACCCAAATCTGGAGGACTACCATCAAATCTACATTGAATCAGGCCTCATTTTCCACTTCATTGGCTTATGATTGCATTCATAGGATCTATACAAGTGGATTCATATGGCATGGACTAACAAGTGCAAGGTCATCTTCTGCTTTAAAGGTTTTTTATAGTGTTGTTTTTTGAGCCATAAGATTACCAGAAGGACCTAAATGGGGGGCCTTGTTTCTGGGGTAAAGTTGGTTTGTTCATGATTCCCTGGTTTCTAGAATTTGATCCCTCTACAACAGTCATTACCAAATTGCCAATTTGGGTTCGACTTCATAATTTTCCTGCCCATCTTTTGGCACTTTTCATCTTTTCAGGGCATAGGAAATTCCTTGGGTTGTTATCTTACCACATATACGTCTTGAGGAAAGTGTGGCATATACACCTACAAAAGAATATGTGTGGAAATTGACACTAGCAAAGGGTTGTTAGATCAAATCAATTTACAAATTGGTGATTATCATTAGACCTAGCCTCTAGATTACAAGAATATTTTGTTTCAGTGTCGTGTTTCTCTTCAAACTGGACATTTACATAATTCCTACCCTCTGTCAAATTCCATCAAGAAACAACACTTCAAATCTTCAAAATCTAAAAGTTGGAAACCTATTAACTCACCCCTTATGGATGGTGAGACTTCTTCTATTTCATATCAAGAGGAGAATGATGTCGACGATGATACAATTCCAGGGGAACAATATCAAATTGTCACTCCTCGTCAAAATTATAGGCTTTCAATAGGGATATTAGTACCCCCTACAAACAGGAAGCTAAAAAGTCAAGATGTCTCTTTGGGCATGTTGAAACATGAATATAAATTGGCATATTCTAACATGGATAGGGAATCCCCATCAAATCTTAAGAATAATTTGCAAATTACTTTGGTTGGTCTGCCTTCGTTGTGAGAAAGAGAGGAAAACAGAGTCACTCTGAAGATGATCCCCAAGTTGGGTGATTCTGTTCAGTTTGTTAAATCTATGGTATCAAATCCATGGTCTTTTAAAATCCTTAAATAGTCAACTACTACAACAATGTATTTCTATTTTTTGTAATAATAAAAAGTATTAATTAAAAAAAAATACTAATTTCGAATCAAATTATTTAAAATTGATTAAAAAATAATTAAAAATCAAAATTCAAAAGACAAATTATTTTAATATTGAAAAAAAATGATAACATACATATATATATATAACAAATACATTATACTATATAAATTTAAAATATAATAAAATATAAATTTGATAAAAAAAAAATAAAAAAAAAATTATTCATAAATATTTATACACAAAAATAATAATATTAAAATAAAATCATATCCATTATTATTCATAAATATTTATACACAAAAATAATAATATGAAAATAAAATCATATCCATTATTATAAAAAGAGAAATTAAGACAATTTTATTTAATACTATTTTGAAATACTTTTTATCAACTCCAAAACAATGAATTATATTGTGAAAATATTTTACTTATAAGTGTTTAAATTATATAAGTTAAGATGGATATATATATATATATATATATATATATATATATATATATATATATATATAATGATGATGTATGATTTATTGGATCTTAAGAAGGTACAAATTATGGTGAATTTTTAAAAATTTTATTTTTATGATAGAAATATGAAAAGAAGTATTTTAAGATCACCATAGTTTAGTTGATTTAAACCTTAAGAAAGTACAAAATTATGGTGAATTCTTTAACATTTTATTTTTATGTTAGAAATATGAAGAGAAGCATTTTAACATCATCATAATTTAGTTAATTTAAATGTCAAAAAATTGGTAGTATGACAAATAGACTCTTTCATCCCATAGTGTTATGAGAACTCACTCACGTCTAATTCAACTGTGAAACTCAAGATAGTTTATTATTTTAAAAATATTTTCTCTCCAATAATCTAACCAACTTTAAATATTTTATGTTATCCAAACTTAAATAAAAATTAATTAAAATCAAAAAATATATATATATATATATATATATATATAATATTAAATAGTTAAAAAACAAAAAAATCACTATTTTATAATCCAAGATATTAATATTATTTATATTATATTAATATTAAATATTATTATTATTATTTTCTTGCCATTCAAATAAAACTGGAAGTCGAGTGAAAAAATAATAACTACTCTTCTATACTAATAAAAATTACACACACTTAACTTGAATATTAAATTATATACACATCAACCTGAAATTTATTTACCCAAAACTTAAGTTATGTACTTACCATTCTCGTCCACTTGTAATCACCATGGTTCCTGCCAATCAATTCAGTAAAAATCTCAATCCTTACAATGGTATTTTAATAATATAACATTCACCAATCTCATACTCTTCACATATCGTCTTACCAACGTCTTGCTGGTAATAAAATACGTTATTGGCACTTTCGTCTCTTAGTTTTTTTAAAATGAAATGATGTCATATAATAAGTACTAAACACAATGTGTGTTTTGGTACAGCTTAAGTGATGATAGTTGTGTTTGAAATTTATATGAGAAGTATGCATTATTTTTTTTAATTATGAGTTGTGAGATTTTGTGTAAGAATTATTACAGTAATAATTTTTAAAATCAATTTTATATTATATGAACAGAAACTTAATTTAATTAGCTAAAGACCATGTGTGTTTTGGTACATTTTAATTAGTTGTGTTAGAAATTTATATGAGAAGTATGCATTTTTTTTTTAATGATGAGCGGTGAGATTTTATGTAAGAATTATTATAGCAATAATTTTTAAAATCAATTTTATATTATATGAACATAAATTTAATTTAATTAGTAATTTTTCTAATTATAAAAACAATTTTATTAATAATAATAAAATATTTTTATCAATTAATTAAAAAACCAAACATCACAAAATATTATTTCTTTCAATATTAAAAATAAAATTTCTAAAACTTAATATCTATCCATTATTTTTTCTATTCAAAATTATATTTAACATATAAATACAAAATCAACATATTACATTTCTTTTGCTGCCCATTAATCAAATTTAAAGACTACAAATTAATCTACATGATTTCCATCAGCGATAAAGCCTATTAAGTCCTTGAACCAAGATCAAAACTATTACAAGAGAATATAATATTGCCACTGATCATTAATGCATAACTTAAGGGGCAATGCTACGTCATGTGTGGTGATATATATATATATATATATATATATAAATGTAATCCATTTAACTTTGATCCCCACAATGCTGGGTCTCTCCTATGCTCTAATGAGTTACTCATTTTCAAATTCTAGTATTTTTTATTACATATATAATTTTTCTCAACATTAAATCATTAATTTTTAATATTAATTCATTTCCATAATCCATTTAACATTAATTTTTTCTATTTGCTATATGTTCCTTTGGCTTTCTCCCTGAGTACGTGTGCCTCTTATTTATGTCTTTGCTACATCACTATTCTTGGCTATGGTTCTGTTACAATTATTTAGCAAAGGTAAGGTTTAGTTCTTCATCGTTATCAAGAACTTGGTAGGTTATGCGGAAGGATGGCTATGAATTTCGATTATGTTGGATAGCTCAACTAAATTAAACTAAATAAATGTGGTAATATATAGATATTTATGGTAAAGCCTTAGGCAAGACTTCTAATCTAAAAGTGATGATAAATATAAAAGAAAATTATCACTGAAAATTTTTTATTTAAAAATATATATGAAATTTTTAAGTCGATTGACTTCCAATTTCTAATTATCTATATCTTATATAAAAGTTAAATAAAACAAATTTATGAAAAAATATGATACTTATATTTGTACAAAATTTAAATGATAAATATAAAAAATATATTTTTATCACTAAGTTTTTATTTGATAGAAAAAGAAAAGAAATTTTTGATTTTGGTTGAAAAATAAAGAAGGAATAATTTTATGTGAATCTAATTGCTCTAAGTTATAATTCTTTTATGATTAAAATTTAATAATATTTTTTTTTCTCAGTAAAGATTAATTCTATTAAGAGGAAGAATGGTACAATAAGAAGTTACAGCCAAGAGAGGCAAGAACACAGGCTGCCGGAAAGGATAGGCTATCCACCTCGGCCCCTAAAAAGGAAAAGAGAAGAGAGCTGCGCTGAGCAAGAAGAAACAAGAAGAACAGAGGAGCAAGAGCAGAACAGAGGATTCTACCCAACATGTGTAGAATCAGTTATTCGACACTTTTTTCCTTTCTTTTTACCAACTTTGACCCAGTCAAGAGGACTTTGCTGAACCGGCATGATTTGCAAACTGGGCTGTGCTGACGGGGAGGACTCCTTGTCTGAATCCGAGGGGGAGGATTCATGATTCCTTTTCTGTGAGATTGGTGGGACAGACGAATCCTCAAGATCGGTCAAGGGCGGGTCCTGTGCCGGCTTTGCTTCCATTCCTTCCTCAACCTCTTCCTCTTCATCCGAGCTGAAATCAAAGTCGTCCATGGGGGGAGGATCATGAGGCTTCCAGCTCTTGGATTTCTGCTTAGGACTGACTTTCTTCTTTTGGGCAGGTATCGTGGGACAAGAGCCCTTAAGGTGCCCTGTGTGATGGCAGTTACGGCAGCGAAAGGCTGTGTTCTCATAGTCCAGGGTCTGAGTCCAATGGAAGTCTCCAATTTTGAGATTGATCTGGTCAGGGAGACCTTTGCTCATGTCTATTTCTGCACAGATTCTGGCAAAGGTGTATATTCCTTTTTCCCCTCTAGAGACGTCTGTGTCTAGAAAGCGGCCTAGAGAATTTCCGATCCCTTGGAATACTGCAAAATGCCATAGGTGCGCCGGGAGATTTGGAAGTCTGACCCAGATGGGGAGCTTGGTGATGACTGCTGTAGTGGGATCGAAATCTGGGAACCAAGGGGTGAGGAATAAACCTGTTGATCCCTAGAACCATGGGCCTGCAATTAAAGCTTTCTGGTAGTCCTCATCTAGAATGAAGACTACTATGAAGAAGCCCTTTGAGCATAACAGCACCTTGCAATTGTTGGTCCAGTTAGAGTGAATCCATTGGTAGAGGTCTGCTGTGCTCGGCCATAGCCCATTGAACCTGCAAATAATGGCTTGTTCTGCAAACGTTTGGGTTTGCTCATCCAGCGTTGGATGCATGATTTCAATGGAGGGGGTTTCCTCCAGTTTGTCCACCAGAAAAGGCTTGGGTGCCTGAACTGGTGGAGCTGTCTTCTTAGGCATCTGAGCATGGACAGCGTCTTTATATGAAAACGTCTTAGCTGAGGATGACTGTCCAACAGCTCCCCCTCTCAAGCGAAGAGTAAAAGTAATGGATGCATTTCTCTTAATGCTATAAAAAGACAGGGGGAGAGGATCCTCAAGTTGTTTACCTTCATGGAGAAGTCGTTGAGCTGCAGAGGGTATCCCCAACTTGAGATCCAGAGCATGCTTGAGGTCCTGCACAAGATCCGACGAGCTCACCCAATGTAGCAGAGTTTTGTCGGAGATAAGCCTGATCTAGATCTGAAACGCGGCAGAAAGATCAGGGTTCTGCTTTCCTTTGCAGATCCAAGTCGAGAGGAGGCTGGAGCTTTGAAGGGCCTTCTCCCCCTGAACTTGCCGTAGGGGTTTGTGAGGAGAAGAGGAGAGGGTCCAAAGATCATTGAATCTGTCAATGCGTTCCGCCCAGAAGAGCTTCCAGACGATCCGTCCAGGCAGATCCAGGAAACTTAAAAAATTTTGAAGATCTAGAGCAGAGTATTGGCTATTTTGGGGGGACAGAGAAGGCATTGGAAGGAATGAGCAGCCTTCCAGAGTAGAGTATTTCTTCCCAAGAGCCGCCGCCTGAGGAGAGACTAGAGTATATTCGGCACGCTCATCCTTGGCCACTGCATATGCATTCTGATGGAGGCAGCTGGTACGAGATGCGGCAGCCGAGGTCCAAGATCTGGCGGATACAATGCCGAAAGTGGAACAAAAGAGGGATAGGGGAGCTTTCAGAAAGTATTTGAAAACATGCGTATCAGAAATGAAATGATAAACCAGTAATCCTTGACTGAATCGCACATCTCCTGCCTCGACAGGGCCTACCAGAGGCCAGACGGCGGCCGAGGGCGAGGAGGCGGCGACTGTGAAAATAGGGTTCATCTTCGGCTCTCGGAAAATCTAAAATTTA
Organism: Pinus tabuliformis; assembly: GCA_031772625.1. Taxonomy (NCBI): domain Eukaryota; kingdom Viridiplantae; phylum Streptophyta; class Pinopsida; order Pinales; family Pinaceae; genus Pinus; species Pinus tabuliformis. The sequence continues at coordinate 1,667,593,503 of CM062816.1, read as the reverse complement.
ATAATATTAATAACAACAAGAATTTTTATTATTTAAAATATAAGTTTAAATATATAAATAATAGTATTTTTTATACTAAATAATATTAAAAAAAAATTCCAATACATTCTTACTAAATTTCAAATAAATATATATTATTTAAATAAATAAGTAAAAAACAAAAAATAAAATAAAAATCATGATTAAAAAAAATAGAAAAGAAACTACAATTTGTTTTTCAGTGATTTGATTTAATCATCACTTGACTCTCAGAGATGGCTATCAATATACTGTGATATATGTCCATCAATGTTGGGCTATGCCCCAGGTTAGATTTAAGCAAGTGCAAAATCTAATCGTTAGCATATATTACCCCACAATAGATAGCATAATGTATATTGGCACTGAAAATAATTACCTTGTCAATGAACATTAAATGAGCGAGGTTGTATATGCCTACCATTAAATTTTGGTAGGTCAATAATTCAACAGTGGGCATATACAACCCCACTCATTTAATACCCATTGGCAAACTGTATATTTGTTTGCCCTCACTAACTCCATCTATCAATAGATGTGCAATGTACGTCAAAGGCTAACCCTCTTGGAACATACCACATGCATTTCCAAATCGAATAAATCCATTCCACGTGGCCCTTCTTCACCCACCACATTAGATAGTACAATGTACAAAAGAAACTACAACCCTTTTTTTTAGTCATTTGATTTAATCATCACTCCACTCTTAGAGATGGCTATCAATATACACTGTGATATCTATCTATTAATGTTGGGCTATGCCATGGATTAGATTTAAGCATGTGCAAAATCTAACGGTTAGCATAGCCTATCATTAAATCTTGGTAAATCAATAATCCAACCGTGGGCATATACAGCCCCGCTCATTTAATGCCCATTAACAAATTATATATTTGTTTGTCTTCACTAATTTCATCTATCAATAAATGCACGGTCTACATCAAAAACTGACCCTCTTGAAACATACCACATGCATTTCCAAATCAAATAAATCCATTACACGTGGCCCTTCTTCACCCACCACATACCCCACGTCGCTGCAGTGTTTAGACATAACATTGGAAAATGTTAGTTCGTTGATGCATCATATTCTTGTCCACGTACTCCCACTGACGGCATTTCAACAATCTCCTAATTAAAATTTAACAACGATTTAATCAAAACTTTGAACCAACGGCCAAATACTCACATTTATTCGCAAACGGATTGCTTAGATAGTTGTAAAATTTAATGAATGTAGTTTCGAAATAGGGAGCACGTGGATGAAAATATGCTGCATCACCGAATTACTCCTTTCCAAGTTTACGGCTAAGAAAACTGTAGCGGCGTAGGTTATGTGGCGGCTGGGTAACGGCCACGTGGAAGAGAATTTCGTGGTGGAAGTATTCATGTGGAGGATAACAATCTGACTCAGACGGCGCATCCACTAGTTGATGGAATCCGTGTGAGTGCAAACATTATTAAGTCAAATGACGGAAAGGAAAACCAGCCGCTGAAAGGTCATTTTATAAGTTAGGCAGGATTATTGCCATTGATATTTATATTGATTACAATTCGTTAGGTTTTGACTATATATATTCTTAATTTTCTTTGTGATTTTATCAATGGACCATTTCAAGTTGTTAGGGTAGATTTTTTTTTTTAACAAAGTCGGATACTTTTATATTATAAAACAAACAGCATTACATAGTTCTAGTACGTCCGGGAAAATTGTCTGAAGGGTGAGGATCAAAAGTGGGTACGCCGACCCATATTCCTCCTTGCTTCTTTTGATTTAAACAGAAACTAAAACAAAGACGACTGTATTGTCTAACAAAGGAGCCTCCTATCCAGCAGTATTTACAATGCATTTCTTATGGGAAGTGCTGGGTGACTGAATCTTCCGGATTCCGGACACTTGCCTTGATTGATGCTTCCGCCTGGTAGCTCTGGGTGAGAGAGCGTATGTGTTCCATGGCTGTCATAAAAGTTGCTGGGTTGAGCCTGCTCAGCTGGAGGATGATGTTGGTCTGCCATACTTTCGCACAGAGGGTCAAACCAGTGAGGGGCTATGAACGGGATTAAAAAGAGAGCGGAGGAGAAGATGCTGGAATGATGATTCCAAGAGGAACAGTGCGCCAAGCTCAGAGAGCCGTGAGTGGTCTTCAGGGATAGGCCTGATTCTCTGCTGGAGTGCAGAAGCAGAAGGACAAGCTTTTGTGGATCAGTAGAGAGAATAATAGAGGCTATGAGCGAGATTATGGATGAGTTGGAGAGGAGGGCGCTGGACTGTTGAATTCGAAGGGAGAGGTGCAAAAAGCTCAGAGGGCCGAGGTTGATCTTCAAGGATATGCCTGAGACGCTGCTGTACAGCATAAACAAAAGAATTAGCGTGTATAAACCAGCATAGAAAGTAACTGTGTTTACCAAAAGCGCCTTGAGAATCTCTGCTTCCTGATGAGAGATGAGTCCTTCCACGATACGCCTTCTGTTGCCGGAGTCGAGCTGCGGACATGAAACTTGAGCTGTGCTATTGCTTGAAGCCCGACTGCAATATATAATGTTCTGATGGAACCACATATGCTCGAATCGGCGCCTAGGGGGTCTGTTCTTGGGAGGGGGGAGGTCAGCTGATTTGATTTGGCTGCTGGCTTGGAGTGTGCGAAGGGGAAAATCACAATCCCATACCCTGAAAAAGACTGCGCAGGTCAGGTGGAGAATCCCGAAGGGATATGGGTCCATGATGGAGTTCAGATATTGGGGACACTTAGGATTTCGGTAGTACCAGGTAGTGCAGGAGGGAGAACTGGGCCTAAAACGAGGAAGATTATACCTGTGGTGACTGCGGTTCTTGGAGGGGGCATCGGAGGAAGCCCGCTTAGGGAATATCTTTCCTGTAGACTTTGTCATTCTCCTTGACTTCACATATTTGCCTTTTTGAAGCCTTTTTTGCTTGATTATCTGCCTCCTCGTTATTTGCTCTGAGTATGTGTTTGTATGTGACATTGCCAAGAGACCTAATGTTTCCCATAATCCTTGCTTTGATGTTGTTCAAAGCTGTTTGTCTGAATTCCTTCCCGGTGGTCAAGGCTGCAATGATGATTGCAGAGTCTCCTAGAATTAGTAGATTTCTCAGACCGTAGTTCTTGGCAATGGAGGTCCCAAGAAGGAGGCTGTAAGCCTCTGCCCTGTTATTTGTCATGGTGCCCAACCCCCATTCGAAAGTGACTATGGTCCTCCCCTGACAGTCTTTGATAACTCCACCTGCTCCCGCTTGGCCTGGGTTGTTCTTTGAGGCCCCATCAAAGTGGAGAGTAGGGCGGTTTTGGCTATGGATCCAGCTTTTGACTTCTTCTTTAGTTCCTCTTAATTTCCAGTCCATGTTCCTCCTCCCTGTATTTCCTTTCTTCTGATGTCCTCTTCCAAATTTGAACTTGCTGATCCACTCTTTGACTCTTGTGTCCGTTGGTTCCACTTCTACCTGGTAAATGCCATTTGCCTCAATGGTCTCGGTGATTAGAGCCATCGTTTTGGCAAGAACGCTGGAGATGCTTGGTTTTTTACCCTTGAAAATGTACTTATTTCTGGCCAACCAAATTTGCCAGCAGAGGTTAGCGGGGATGCTACTCCATATCCTTTTGACTAGACCTTTACATTTGCCAGAATCAGGGAGGTTATTTCCCCATTGCTTCTGAAGGGTAGTGATCTGATTGGGGAGGACGTTGATGCTCAGGGGGTCTGTGATAATTTTCCAACAAGCTTTAGCAAAAGAGCAGTCGATGAAGAGGTGATTAGTGCTTTCTTCTGCATCCTTACACATACAGCAAATTGAAGGGCCTTGAATGCCCTTCTTTCTAAGGTTCTCAGCTGTGAGAATTTTACAGTGCAGAAGGGTCCAATTAAAGAGCCTTACCTTTGGAATACACTCAGATCTCCAAACAGCCCTCTGGAGAGGCCAATTGTTGATTGTTGAGGCGTTTTGCAGAACTTTGTAGCCTTCTCTTACCGTGTAATTGCCCCCATTAGGGTCCCAAACAAATTTGTCTTCCTCCATTCTGTTTGTGGGGGCAGAACCAGTTAGAGACATCTTGAGTTCATCCCAGAGGTTCTTCAGGTCATCAGGGAGGGGAAGAGGTCTCCAGCCAGACCATATGTCCTGATCCCAAAGGGAGATGTCATAAAGAGTTTTGATCTTTGCCTCTGCCATCCACCGTTGTAGAGGCCTGAAGTTGATGAGAGCTGCCCTTGACTCCGAGCCCATTATCCTGTCCTCCCATATGTTGGTATCCTTACCATTCCCCGGAGCTTTTGAAATGCTTGATGTAAAGAAGGGAAGTGTCTTTTTTATCAGCTTCCAAACAGGGGTGCATTGTCTTTCAATGATATTTCCTGCAAGGATGTTGCTTTTGCTTCCATTTAAGTATTTCCTCTTGATTACCTCTGTCCACCAGGTCCCTTTCTCGTTGAGAATTCTCCAAACCAGTTTGCAGCCCAGTGCCATGTTTGCTAGCCTTGGTATTCTGATTCCGAGCCCTCCTTTTTCTAGAGGGAGTGTGACCTTGTCCCACTTCACCAAGCTGAACTTTTTTGTGTCTTGCTTTCCTCCTTGCCATAGGAAACTTCTGATGATCAACTCCATGTGCTTGTGGATGCCTGCCGGTGCGAGGGTGGTAGCGAATTGGTAGATTGGAAGGGCTGATAGGATGGCCTTTATTAGAATGGTTCTGCCAGCCAGATTTAACCAATACACTCCCCAATTCTGAAGTTTCCCTCTCAATTTCTCAATTATTTTCACCCATATCTCAGCTTTGATTGTTTCTTTGGCTAAGGGGAGTCCTAAGTATGTGAAGTGGGTCCAGTTTCCCTGGGCAGGGATTTCCATGATTGTGGATATTCGTTGAATTATATTTCTTGGCACATTCCAGGTGTATATCATACACTTGTTGTTGTTTAATTTGCCTCCTGAAGCTTGAAGGAAGAGATCCAGGATTCTTTTGAACCTTCGTGCCATAATGCTGGAAGCTCCCCCTATTAGCAAAGTGTCATCTGCAAAAAGGGAGTGATTTATTCCCTTGGTTCCTCTGATTATATCCACCCCTGTAATTTCTTTTAATTTGCGCTTGTTCTCTAAATGCAAGCTGAGGGTTTCAGCCATAATGATGTAGAGGAAGGGTGACAATGGGCATCCCTGCCTCAGTCCTCTTGAGCTCTTGAAGGCAGTGCAGGGCCTTCCATTAATGAGGGGAGCTGTCCAGTTTTGGGAGATGCATTCCATTACCCTGCTTGTGAAGAACTCTGAGATGCCAAATTTCAAAAGGACTGCCCTGAGAAATGAGTGATTTACCCGGTCGAAGGCGTTCGCCATGTCCAGCTTGATGATCATACCCCTCTCCTTCCTGGATAAACTGCTGTGAATTGCCTCCTGGATGAGAATGACATTGTCCGTTATGTGACGGTTAGGAACAAATCCCCCTTGATTTTCAGATATGAGTGAGGGAAGGATATTTTTTAACCTTTGCGCCAAGATTTTTGTGATGATTTTATATGAAACGTTACATAAGGAGATTGGGCGGAATCTGTCAAAGGATTGGGGATTCGATTCTTTGGGGATAAGAGCTAAATGAGAGGCCTTAATGCTGCTGCCCATTTTGCATTTTATGAAAAAGTTTTTGGCCATTCTTATGTAATCTTTCTTAATTACTTCCCAGTGGGTTTTGTAGAAGGCCACTGTAAATCCATCAGGGCCTGGTGCCTTATCCAATGGCATGCTGTGAATAGATCTTTCGATTTCTTCCTGCGTGACTTCCTTTTCTAATTCTGCATTTTGTTCTTCTGTGATTTTGCTCTCTATTATCTTTAGAAAGTCCGGGTTTTCCGTGTATTGGGGGTCAGCAGATAGGAGGTTTTGAAAATGGCTGGTCGCTGCTTCCTTGATTTCCCATTGCTCTGTTAGGACTCTTCCTTCCCTTGTAATTTTCCCAATATTGTTCCCTGCTCTCCTTAGTTTAATACTATTGTGGAAGAACGAAGTGTTCTTGTCACCTGAATTGAGCCAAAGGCATCTCGATTTTTGCCTCAGCTCTTCTTCCTCCCCGCGGTTCTGATTATACAGCTCCATGTACAATTTGTTTTCCATCCTTAAGTCTTCTGCTGTATCTTGGCTCTTCTCTTTTTCTTGGTTCCACTCCGTCAGTTTCTCTTGGAGATCGATTTTCCTTTTTCTTCCCTCAGTTGCGAAGTTTCTTGCCCATTGTTTAATAGCTGTCCGTAGTATTTTGATCTTCGTTTCCCATATGTAGTGTGGGGAGCCAACAGTTTCTGTTGCCCAATTCTCTTTAACCAGATTCATGAAATCTTCACTACTTTCCCATGCTCTGCTGTATTTAAAGGGTATTGGTCCCATATTTTCTCCTTTAACCAGATGCAGTGCGACTGGTTTATGGTCTGAAATATATCCTTGTATTATTGTGCTTTGAATCCTTGAGAAGTTGACCACAATACTCTCTTGAACCAGTATGCGGTCCAGCCTCTCTTTGATGTTGTTTCTACCAGTCCTCTTGTTCGACCAAGTGAAGCGCCCATTCTGTGGGGGGACATCAACAAAGCTGTGGATTTGGATGATTTTCTCCAATGCTTCCCTTGAGGGATCTGCAAAAAAATTTCCCCCCATCTTCTCTTCCACATTTCTTATTAAATTCAAGTCTCCACCCAGGAAAATGTTTCTGTCCTGGGCGCTCGTTAGATCCATGGTGATTGAATCCCAGCAAGAGGCTTTGTCTCTGTAGTGGGGGGGAGCATAGACATTGTATATTGTGAATTCTTCATTATTGGATATATATTGCATATCTGTTCTTAACCACCATTTGTTTTGCCTGCTGTCTTTAAGCTTCCATTTACTTTTATCCCATATGGTTCCTAATCCACCTGAGGCACCTACTGCGCTCAGCCCTATTCCTTCAAAGCTTCTGTTTCTCTTTACAATGTTTTGGAAGTCCTGTTCATTGATTTTGGTCTCCTGAAGAAGTAGAATGTCTGGGTGTTCCGATTTGATGAGGTCGCGGACTGCATTGATTTTTAGGGAGGAGCCCATCCCCCTACAATTCCAAGAGACCAGCTTCATCATTTACTTTGTTTGTTGTGTGGTCCGCTTTTCTCCTTCATCTTCTCCCCGCTCCCTTTGGTCTTATCTAGAAAGGTATCCATTGGCTGCTGGGTCCCTGTGGCCATTTCCTTTGCTGCGTTCTCATCTCTTATCTCTTTGTTTGACTTCCGACCTACTTTTCTAGGTGGGTCGGTGGTCGTGATATTTTCCTTTGTCTTGTTCCTTGTTAGGATTCTTTCAACAGTTGGGGGAGGGGAGGATGGGGGAGGAGAAGGAGGGGATACTGTAGGGCCTCTCGGAGAGGAGGGGGGGGATGGGGGATCCTCAGCTGAAAGGGATTCGAAAGGGTTGGAGGAAGAGGGGATAGAAGGGCCAGATCCGGAGGGATGGGAAGGGGAAGCAGGGGATTCGTGAGAGGGTTTTGAGAGATTTCCCGGGGGTGGATTTGACTTCTTTCTCTTGACTTTTTCCCATGGTTCTTCCGGTGCTTCAGCATTTTCAGACTCTATTGGTTTATTTTTACTGCATCTATTAGCAAAATGCCCGTATTCATGACATACCTTACATTTAAACGGCAGCTGCTCGTAGTCCACTTGCTGAATGTGCGTCCACTGGTCTACCTTGAGTTTGATCACTTCCGGTAGTCCTTTCCCCAGATCCACTTCTACACATATCCGGGCGCATGCATGCATGTTCTCCCTTGGCTCCGATCTGTCAATATATTTTCCCACAGCGTTTCCTATGGCTCTCACCGATTCATCTCCCCAGCAGTGGAGAGGCAGATGGGGGAGACGGACCCAGACTGGGACAGCACTGGGAATGTCCATCTCAGGGTCAAAATCAGGGGTCCATCTATTGAGATACAAGCCTCTCGTGTCCATGAAATATGGGCCATTCCTGAAGATAAGGTTACGATCTTCCACTGTTTCGAAGAGGAAGGTGAAGAAGCCCCTCCCGCAGAACCTTATTGCTATCTTTCCTTGGACCATTGAGTTCCAGTTTCTTTCCACCCAGCGTTGGACAGTGCGGGGTGATGGCCATAGACCGGTGAACTGGCCCACCAGGCCACGATCTGCTAAAGCTACTGCAGCTCTCCTCGGGAGGGCGGGAGGGAGCGAAACTTCTGGGATTTCATCTAGCTTCTTAACGAACTTTGAGGCTGTAGGGCGTATTTTCTCTGAGGTGGTCTCTTTGGTTAGAGAGGCAAACATTTTTTCCAGATCATCCTTCTCTTGGGTTGGCGGATCCATAGAAGGGAAGATCAGCAGCGCAGAAGCGCTCCAGCGAGGGGGAAAAGGGAAGGGCCGCAGGCCCCCGTGGAATGGGCAGGAGGCCCCAGGGTGGAAAGGGGAACGTGCAGGAGGGAAAGCCGCCCAGCAGCAAAGCTGCCAGGCGCAGGCGAACAGAGGGACGCTAGGAACAGCTGCCAAGGTCAGGGTTGCAGAGCGCGCGGCTCACGGGCTCGTTCTCCTCGCAATTGTAAATAGTTGTTATGGTAGATTATACATATTATAATGACATATTTATTGGAGCATAAAGAAGTATTCATTTTTTTTTTTTGGTGGATTATGACGAACTATTATATTATGTGTCTTTTTTACAAAACTATCATTGAAATTTTTGTAGGGGTTGCCACCATTGCCAAAAGCAACTCACGTGTTTATTCGGCCTTGACAACTGCCAAAACTAGTTGGCCTTCTCAATTATGGCCACTATAAACCCTTGGGGTTGAACCCTGTGTGCTTTTAGTGGGATTGTCATGTCCATGACTGCCAAAACCAACGAACCTTCTCGACTATGGCAACAATAAACCCCTGAGGAGGAGACCCTTGTGCTTCTAGCAGGATTATCGTCCCTCCACAATGACCACTAATTGCTTATCTGAAATGTCGATCCAGCGTCGACACTTGCCCGACCATGTTCCTTCTACATTGGGGGAGTGAGTTCATGCAGCAAGACCGAAAAAACTCACAAAGAGATTGAAACAAAAAACAACTAATTTGTGTTTGGATTGCAAAGAATAAACATTGTAAAACTAAATAGAAAACCCCCTTCGTTGCTCCATTCATAACTTAAAGCAAGGAGCAGGATATTGCTTTGTTGCTCCAGCTGGAGCTTAACTACCTGCTTCAAATTATCAAATCTTTGGCCAACCAACGTGCTTTCCTTTCAGCGTAAACTAACCCTCGTCCTTCTCTACCGTCAATTGAATTCATTTTCCCCTTAGTTGTGGTGTTGGCATGACTATGTTTAATGTTTATGTCTTTGTTTAATGCTTTTTACATTAGCTAATTTGCCTCTTCCTATAGGGAAGGATGTCAAATTTGTTATAGTTTTTTTTATCTTTTAAAAAATTGTAAGATTATCTTTGTAAACCATTTCTTTTCTACACGACTTATTACATTTCCCGTGTAATGCTCATCCTCTTTTTCGATTCTACAACCTAATATGACCCCTGTAATCAAATTATTCACTTACTTCACTATGTATTGGAATGCAATGTAAATAAGATTAGATGTGTTGAATATTAAAAAACATTTATGCTCAAAATTTGGTAAATGATTGCCCGTAAAAAAAAATAAAAATAAAAATAAATAAATAAATACTATTCAATATGGTTAATTGAAGCCTTAAATCCAAACCATTGTGAATGAACTTCAATTGGGAAAGTAGCCCTTTATCAGTAAAACTTTGTCTCAGAAATTAAGACCTATAAACATTCCCTGATCTCCTACTCTCAAAAATGAGAAACTCTTGCATAAGAAATAGCTTCTTTAGATAAATGATCAACGAGTGAGCTTATTTCTCAACAAACGTGAAAAAAGAAACTTCATCAAAATACCTCTTAACCTCTTGCACTTGTGTCAAATTTATAGGTCCTAAGCTCAAATTGTCAACTTTGTATTCATTTTTTCCAAATTCAACATTAGTTTGGAATCTGCAAAGACTCACAAATGTTTTAAGCTTTTAGCTATTATTGTTTTGAGGACGAGCCACATGCAAAATAGTTGAGCCCTATTATATGTACCATTTCCATCAACTAGTTTCAAATTGAGGAAATGAGATTGATTAAGAAACAACACAACATCAACCCCACCCACACCTAGACAATCGTGGAAGGCTCCATAAAAAAAGGCCCAGGTCTAATCATAATATAAAAAAAGATTCTTTTTGAGTTCTAGCAAATTTTTCTTTCAATGATTCCAACCATTGTCACATGCACTCTTGATTTTATGAGCTATTTCTGCTGGATTGAACCCTGCTCCTTGGAATATGATTTTGTTCCTTGAGGTCCAAATACCTGAAACGCATAACATGGTAAAGCCCCTAAATATTCTTCATACATGCCTCCATTCCAAGAATGAAAGCAATCCAACAAAGTCCTTTACTCCCACTTGTTTTCTTTTTCATTCATTTGAATCACTTCAACCAATATTACTCTAAAGAAATCACAAGAAATAAACAAGTGATCAATAGTTTCCCAATCCCCCCTATAGAGCTAACAATAGAAAAATATTGACTTCTAAAGGGCACACTAACTTCCACACTACCTGAATCCACATCACTCTTTCTCCAACTTGGTTTTCTTCCATCTTAGTTAAATATCCCTAATTTTATTGGGTACTCTCTAGATCCATGATTTTTAGACCACTTGATAAATGTCTTCTTGATCTAAAAGTTGCTTGTATTGTTGCTTCAATCAATTGCTTTCGAGATTCATAATCTTTAGGTACTTAACCATTGTTACTTTCCATAAAGACACTATTTAAGCTAACTATGTCTATTTAGTTCTCAGTTTACTCATATGTAATGCCAAACATTTAAATATGTGTTTTTTTCCTAGCAGTTGTATGCTCCTTTCCCAAGGTACTAGTAACTTAGCCACTAATTATCTTCAGAAAATATTGTCAGAATGCTCAAAAGTATTATTCCTTGTTTGAACCAAAACACTAACAAGGAAGTCCAATTCTTGATATATCCTACTAGGCTTGGAGCACTATACCTGCATGGTTGACCTTCTTGGCCATGCAAGGCACCTGACTTATGCATATGAATTTGTAAAAGACATGCATGTCAAACCTAGTGTAAGTGTATGGGGAGATTACTTGGTGCCTATAGAACTCACTACAATACAGAGTAACTCAAACATGTGCTAGAGCACTTGTTTGAATTAGAGCCTGAAAATGTTGAAAATTATGTGTTCATCTCCAAAATTACTACATGAGAAATCAACGTTAGGGATGCAAACCATTTTCGTCATTTCAAGGATGGACAATGTTTTTGTGAGGACCATTGGTGAAGGTAAATAAAATAGAGGAGAAAATTGGCGGGTATGGATTTTGTATACCTTTGTTTATGATAAAGTAGATGCTCAACAATCCAAGATATAATTTTCATAAATGAGCAATCTTTTGAACTTGTAATATTTAGTCTCATGGATGAGGAAAGCCAGTAAATATCACTAATAGTCCCTTCAAAAACATAATCCATTTGAATAACAATGACCATAATAATTGTTGTGTACTTGTACAATATAACATCATTAAAGAACCTTTTGTGGAAACCTAGGATGTTATAGGAGTTCCCTGATATCTTTGATTGATATTGGGTTTTTTTCCATGGTAGCTACAACTAGTTTTAGTTGAATCAAAGTGAAGAAATTATTTATACCAGATTAACTTACCATTCAAGATGTTTTTCCATTATTGGAGACTATAGTTAGAAAGATCTAATATAAAATCTTAGGATCAATGTCAATAACAAAGTCTTAGGTGATATCTTATCTGAGAAGATAGAATCTTTGATATTACTAGAATTGGTTTGTCTTTCCATTTTTAATTAGGCCACACAGGTTATCTTTTTATTGTATGTGGCATCACATTCATATTGATATAGATTCCAATAAGACCATCACAATAATCCATGGAATGTAAACACATTATCATGGCCATAGGAGTTGAAAATGAACTTTGTGTAAACGCAATTCAATGAATTGGGAAAATTGTCCAAACTAATATGACAAAAATTATAAAGATGCAGGTGAGAATTGTGTGACTAATAACAACTTAATTTAAATTAGACTCTTGAATTCCCAAATATTGAAGGTAATGTGCCCTTATTTTTGTTTAATCTAAGGAGTAAATACTCACACTATATCTATTTAATATCATCTTCCTACTTCTCTATAAATTCAACCTTTTGTGATCAATGCATCAGAGTTAGAGAGATGAATTGATCCATCTCTTTGGAAATTTTATCCACAAAGGATGTATTGTTTCTCTCTTTATGATTTTTGATCAAATGATTCGCCTTAGCTTTTTTAGCACAAGACAACAATATCCTCTTGCAAAAGTATTTTTCTTGGAGGTAAATTCCAAAAAAAAATCATAGGATATTGATTAATGCCTTAGCCAAGTTGAGATAATGTGATTGGCTGGTTTACGAATTGGATATTTTATATAAAGCTTTAGGTTCTAGTTTAATCTTACTGAAAACCAAATTGGCATCACCTTTGTTGAGAATTTCTTTCTATGTTAATGATTATCTATCAATTTATCTAATCTCCTAAAAGACTGTGCTATTGTCTTGGACTTGGGGACCTCTTATTAGATTGCAATCAATGATTGGTAAATTCAATAAGATGGATATTAATTGGTGTTTTGTTATCCTATTTTCAATAAAATATCTCTCTCGAGGATGTGGCATTAGGATCTTAGAGAAAGATAGATATACTAAAATCATTAGGAGATCTCTTTAGCTAGTAGGTCGTTAGTTTTTTATATTATTGCTCTCTATGGTTTCCTTTTTTTGGAATTTATAAATATTGTACTATCTTCTTATAGTTTCTTTGGATAGGTGTTTGAATGTTATTTATTCCTAAAATGAGTTTGAACTCAAAATTTTTCTACATAACCAAAGTTAAGGGGCATCAAATTGGTTGGTTTTCTTACTGGTTTAGTGTTTTTTGATTTCCATAGGTTGTTTTCCTCTTTTGGGTTGTGTTTTTCTTTCTAGTTGGTGTTTTCTAGCTCCTTATGAGTCGTACATGATGTTCCTAGTAGTTGTTCGGTTGTATGCATTGTTAGGTCCCTATACTACTAGTGTAACCCCTTATTGTTATTAGTGCAACCCCTTTATTATATTGTTGTGCTCATGTAGTCCCCATATTGTTATTATTGTGCCCCATAGAAGCCCACTATTGTTATTGTTGTGCCCTTACATTATTATTGTTATGTCAGCTCTGATTATATTATGACCCCTTAGACTCCTATATATATAAAGGAGGTCCTGTCATTTGTATAATCCAATAATTGTTCATTTGTGTAATGTAAAGGAGGTTTCCCCATCAAAGAGGCTGATTTTGAATTTGTTGATCTATCTTTTCAATCTTTTTGTGAGTTGGTTTCATAACATTTGGTATCAGAGATTTGGATTCTAGGGTTTCACTGCTCCAAATAGGTCATCATGGCATTTTATTTATAACTTCTTTCTACGACGTTTCAGAAGCTAAAAAAAAACCCATTTGAGCTGAATTCTCTCTGAACCTCATGTCTGAATTTCAGATCTTGTCTTGCTATATTTTCGAATATATGATCCAAGGAAGTTAGGGTTTTTGCAGGATCTTGAATTATATCTCAAATAGGTGACTTGGGGAAAATCGTCATAACTTCTTTTTTCTGAGCATCAGATTGAAATTTCGTCAGACATTACAAAAAGAGGACGACCTGTAGTTTTCTGTGTATCAGTTTTAGGTCCGAAGGTCTAAACAGTAACATGTGGAACTTCGTACAAGTTCACTCTATTGAAAAAGTATATAATCAGGTCATCTTGGGAGATTGGGAATAACTCTTTCTTGGAGAATCCAATTTCGATCAGACTAGTGGCATTGGAAAGAGGACACGGAGGGCTACCTTAGGTCGCAATTTTAGACCTTGGAGATCTGAAATTTCAGAGATAAAACAGATTCAAGATCGAGCTCCTAAAATCAAGAAATAGATCGATATGAGGAAGTTTGATGGCAAGGATCCCATAACATGGATACTACAGATGGAGAAATATTGCGATATACATGATGTACAACTGTTACAAAAGGTAAATATCGCATCTTTATACTTAGAACCAAATCAATTTGTATGGTATAGAGGGATTTTTTCTCGTAAACCACTTGTCACCTGGTCAATTTTCACGGAGGAAATGATAGAACATTATGAGGATACAAAGAGAAACACCTTCTTTAGCCAATTGATAAGTCTCAAACAAAAGGGTGCAATGGTAGAGCACATTGAGGACTTCCAAAAATTGAATATAAGGGTAAATGATATTCCAGAAAAGCAAAGGATTGATGTCTTCATAGGGAATTTAAAGGATAACATTCAACATGAGGTTTGTCTTTGGGAACCTAATTCATTGGAGAAGGCATTTAGGTTGGCAAGAAAAATTGAAAGCAGAATTATGGAATTACCACTCACAACTATAAATATGGAAGTGTTTTTTCTCCTAGCCTTTCACAACCTACAATTTTTACACCACAACAATTGGAAGAAAAAAGAGAAAAAGGGTTTTGTGATAGTTGTGATAGCAATTACACTAAAGGTCATAAGTGTGCTGAGAAGAAATTATTTTACATAGATTTTGAAGAGGAGGAAGAAAAGGATCAAGAAACGTCAAAAGAAGAGGATATACACCAGGAACCAACCCTAGAGAAAGAAGAAATGAATCCAACCATATCTTGTAAAGCATTGGCAAGAATTACCACTCAAACTCTCAAGATAGAAGGACATATCAAGAAGAAAAAGGTTCAAGAAGTGAAGGATAACATCGAGAATCAAGAAATGAATCCGACCATATCTTGTAATGCATTGGAAATAATTACCACTCCTCAAACTCTCAAGATAGAAGGACATATCAAGAAGAAAAAGGTTCAAGCAGTGAAAGATCACATCAAGCATCAACAACAAGTTCTCCAACTTTTAAAGGATAACCCAACTTTGGTGCAGAATCGAATGAAACAATAGGCAAATCAACATCGCAGTGAAAGAAGTTTTGATGTAGGCAATTGGGTAATTTTACGAATACAACCATACAAACAAATTTCCCTCAAGAAAGCTAAGAAGGATAATAAATTATCACAAAAGTACTATGGTCCTTACAAGGTGCTGCAAAATATTAGTACTATGGCATACAATTTGGAGCTTCTGGCACCTTCCCGAGTGTCCCCAGTTTTCCATGTTTCATGCTTAAATAAGGTTATAGGTGACAAGTTCCCAGTTCAAACAATATTGTCAAAACTTGATGAGGAAGGAAGATACATATTGGAACCTGAAGCAGTCACGAACACAAGAACCCAACAGCTGCAAAATCGATCAATTTCAGAGTATCTCATCAAGTGGAAGAACCTACCCACTGAAGATTCCACATGGGAGGACGATAATTTTATACGAAAGCATCCAGAACTACTCAAGCGTTAAGGAAAACATTTTTTAAGGAGAGGGGCATGTTAGGTGTCTAATCTCAAATAACAGAAAACAGACACATCTACAAGCATCCATCCGCCTAGACAGAGACAAGGAAGCATCTCATCAGGCAGCAATCGATACCCTCACAAAAGTGCGTAGAGCTCTGTGTTCCAACTCAAACAATGCACAAATCTTAAGTTCTATTTATTCCATGAAAAACATCACCCTGAGAACTCTTGTTCGGACTGGAAGCGAGTCACAAACTCTGTATGCAGTCATACTTTCGATGCGGAAAATAGTATGCAGGAGAAGCTGGAAGACACTGATAATGATGAAGAGGTTGCACCTAATGAAGCATCAAGTTATGGGCATGTGGTGAACACATATCAGTGCTCGCAAGCAATGCCAAAGACGAACACCGAGAAGCAGCCCCAAAAGAAAAATGACTATTACAATCTCAAGAGTAAAGGGGCTCCCCTTACACTTGGGGAAGCATAAGAAAAGATGAGATTGTTGATGAGGAAGGTTGATCCACCAGCCGCCCCACAGCAGAAAACAGAAAACAATTCCGGGAAGACAGCGGCGGACAAGAGTATGTCCATGAGCAACAAGCTACAAAACACTCTGTCGGACAACACGAACATTCGTTCTACCCCAAACACCTCGGTGAGTCTACCACCTCTGGACTACAACGTTGTAGGTGACATGAAGAAAACTCAAGTGAACATCAATTTATTTAAGTTAGCTAAGATCCAGAGTCAGGGATACATCCTGCGGCACGCATTGGGTTAGACAGCAACGGACAGCACAACCTCTACCAGCAAGGGAGCAAGCACACCTCCCAGATCACTTTCTATTGTGCTCAACACACTCCAGTTGGAAGAAGCAAACTCAGGTTGCCCTCCATTCCTACTATCATTTGAAATTTTTAACTACAATGTTCACAACTGATTGGTTGATTCTGGCGCGGCAACCAATGTCATGTTACTCTCCATTGAAAAAAAGATAAATGCACAATGGAGCGAGACATTCACGCGAATCATCCAGCTTGATCGAACATCGGTACCGACCATTGGTGAACTGCGAGACATGATCATCCATCTATATCATGACGGTCGAGTCCACCAATGCATCAACATGGTGTTTGTGGACATACCATAAGCATACGGTCTACTACTCAGCAGATACTGGTCCAGCAAGCTGGACGGATATTTTGCTAGAAACTGGTCCCACATGTGGCTTCAGTACAAGGGAAAATGAAACCAAATCTAGGTATTGTCCGAGAGGTATATGAAGCACAATGTCACTCCCCTTAACGACAAGAATGAACCGTTGGCCTTCACATAACTCATGTTTGGAAACTGCCTCCTGGAAATAGCATTAGGGTGTTATCCTGCACGGCCAGCCCCAACCCCACCAGACACGCAGTTGGGACTCCTTCCTTTCCCAACTGATGGTAATGAAACATGTACAATACATTTTACCAATAGTAGTGGTAGCAGTAGCAACAGTACTAGCAGCAGTACTAGCACGTCCGATGGTTCGTGTACAAACAAGTTGTGGACCATGTACTTTGATGGATAAAAGACACAGGATGGCTCAAGAGTCGGGTGTGTCTTGATCGACCCTTACAACAAGAAGCATCTGGTTTCAAGTCGCTTGGAGTTCGAGTGCATGAACAACGTTGCTAAGTATGAAGCACTCGTGTTAGGCTTGCAGAAATCCATCAGCCTCAACGTGGTTGCGCTCAAAGTGGTAGGTGATTCAGAGATAGTGGTACGACAGGTACGTAACACCATTCATTATTTGTCACCGCATCTCAAAAGTTACCAACAAGAGGTATGGCGGCTAATCTCTAACTTCCAAGCATTTAACATCATTGTTGTACCACGTACGTGTAATGCAGCTGCCAATGCTCTGGCAAATGCAGCTTTATGAATGTCACCGATTGGGGATAGATTTACTATTTAAATTTTGTACAAACCATCTATCCAGGTTAACATAACTAATTTGTGCATGTTTAATGATGATCAATAGATAGTGCATTTCATGGACAATGTTGACTTCTTCAAAGATGTAATGATAGATGATGACGAGCACGAGCGCTCTCTGCAAGCAAAAGCTAGTAACAAGAAAGGCCACCTTATCACAAAATGTGTGGCAACATTGGAAAAGCTTTATGACTTGAAAGAATGTTTTCAGGGGCCCAGGAACAGCAAGACCCACAATTCCACCATGATGCACGAACTGATAAACATGGGAACATAACAAGATCTGAATTCCATCAATCTTGGTACTTGCTACAGACAGCAAGAGAAGAAATCCTTTATCTGCTTGTTCAAATAGTATTGAGATGTGTTCGCATGGACACATGATGATCTGAAAACCTATGACACGCAAATCATCCAACACATCATCCCGATCAAAGAAGGGGTCAAGCCATATCAGCAGAAGTTGAGAAAAGTACACCCGTCACTTGAACCCTTCATACAGAAAGAGCTCACCAAGCTGTTGGATGCACAAATCATATATAAAGTTTGTCATTCCACATGGGTTTCAAGTCTTGTTCCTGTACACAAGAAGTCCAAGGAAATCAGCTTGTGTGTTGATTTCTGGAACGTAAACCGCGCCTCGGACAAAGACAAATACCCCGTGTCGTCTATGGACCACATTCTGCAAACAGTATCTGGGGCACAGATGTTTTCTCTTCTCGATGGTTTCTCAAGATACAATCAGGTTCTGGTAGCAGAACCTAACAGACTTAAGACTACTTTCCGTACCAAGTGGGGTACGTTTGCTTACAGACGAATGTCATTTGGGCTTGTAAATGCAAGCGCAACCTTTCAGCATGCCATGGACATCACTTTTCACGGACTCATCGAATAGAGTGTAGTGTTATACCTCGATGATGTGATTGTGTTCTCAAGAATACGAGAGGACCACATACGTCATATGAAGAAAATATTTGAGCGATGCCGGAGATACGAAATTTCCTTGAATCCCAAAAAGAGCGTATTCGCAGTGTCTGAGGGGAACCTTCTCAAACACATTATTGCAAAAATCGAGATCAAGGTGGATCCGAACCGAGTCCATACCATTACACAGATCCCTCACCCAACTAACAAGAAAGCCATGCAGTCCTTCTTGGGTAAGATAAACTTCCTCCAAAAGTTCATCTTGGATTATGCGCAGATAGTCAAGTCCATGCAGGCCATGATCAAGAAAGATACAATCTACAGCTGGGAAAAGAGGGAAAAGTATGCATTCGCCTAGATCAAGTAGGCCATTGTAGAAGTGTCTACAATGTACATCCCAGACTTCAAGAAATAGTTCATGCTATACATCTTCTCCTCTGATAATTCACTAGCTTCAGTACTCACTTAGAAGGATGAAATGAACGATGAACGCCCAATCTCCTTCATGAGCGCAAGCATGCAGGGACCAGAACTCAACTACCCAACCATTGATAAGCAAGCGTATTCAATGTACAAGGCAGTGAAACACTTCAGGCCCTACTTGTGAAAGAACCATTGCATAGTCTTTTTCCCTCACCCAGTAGTCCGCACATTGCTTGGACAACAAGAACTGGGTGAAAGGCGTGCAAATTGAATGACAATCTTGCAAGAGTATGATCTTGAAATCAAGCTAGTTCACATGATGAAAGGACATGGGCTTTGCAGACTTGCAGCTGAAGAATTACACGCTCTAGAGAGCGAAGAAGAGCTCGTCGACTAGGAGCAGTAAATTGAGATGTATGATATAAGGCGAGCAACACCCACTCAAGATGGAACCTCTTAGTACACAGATGTGTGCTAGTACCTTGAGCACAACACCATACCCTCTCACTTTTCCATCAGACAGAAGAGAGAATTGCGCTGCAAATCCTTAGCATATCAGTCGGTGCACGGAGTGCTTTATAGAAAGCACAGTAACATAGTTTTGCTCAGGTGCCTCGAGGCACATGAGTCAAAAAAGGTACTTCAAGATCTGCATGACAAACCCGTTGGGGTCACTTTGCGGGAAACACCACTGTGCACAAATTTATGTGCGCCGGTCTCTATTGGCCCACATTATTTAAGGATGCACATGATTTTTCCTGCAAGTGCCTGGTCTATCAGCGATGCGCCGACAAAACATGGAGATCAGCAACCCCATTGCACCTTGTTGCAGTGACCAAACCATTCCAACAGTGGGGCTTGGACATCATTAGGGAAATATTCCCACATTCATCAAAGAAACACCACTACATCCTAACAGAAACTGACTACTTCACACGGTGGACAGAAACAATTCTGATCAAACAGGTGAACAACCAGGAGGTCATTAGCTTCCTCCAGCAGAACATCATCTCACACTTCAACATTCTGGTATCACTTGTTTTTACTTCTCGTCTTTGAAACTCTACGATTTTTCATTACAGAATGGTATTGTGCTAAAGCATTCATCTAACTATTACCCGCAAGGAAACGGTCTCGCAGAATCCACGAATAAAAACCTCATCCACATAATCAAGAACATTGTTTTCTTTCAGCAACACAACTAGCATACCACCCTGACGAATGCATTATGGGATGACCGTGTAATACCCAAGCCCTCTCTGGATACTTCACTATAAAATTTCCTGGTCTATGGCAAAGAAGCCATCCACCCACCCAATATCTACTTGCCCGCACTTCAGCTTTCCCAAGAATCCCAAGGCAAGTCGTGCTAGCTAGTTTAGCATAGGATGGTGCTCTATATAAGCTTCAGGAAGAAAGGATGAAAGCGAAATAAAAATTCACACTCCACCAAAAAAATATCAAGAGATGGTTCAATAAGAATTCTGCAGGGAAAGCTAACTTCGGTGTTGGTGACTTAGTTCTGAAATGGGATAAGTCCCATGAGAACAAAGGCAAACATACGAAGTTCCTGTCCCTATGGATTGGTCCGTACACAACCCAAGAGAAGCTTGGCCCACACGCATACATCTGCAATCATTTGACAGGAGGGTTGACAACCTTCCTATCAACGGCCGAGATCTCAAGAATTACTTCCAGTAGACCAAGCCACGCCACATGCCATGTACATAGTTTGCTTGCTACTAGCATTTTTCATCTTGTTTGTTTTGCTTACTATCTTTATTGTTATTTTGTTTGTTCTGCTTACTATTTTTGTTTACGTTTGTTTTGTTCGCTTGATACCTTACTATTTTTGTTTTTGGAAATAACTGTTGCCAACTACTACGTTCTGGCTTTTGAATAGAGTATGTGGTTGAGATTTGAAGAGACTTGTGACACTGCAGCACTTGGCCATTCTTGTGTCCATCTTCTCTATGCTTGGTTATAACCTTTGACCAATGAAGTCTTGACAGAAAATATGAATCATCTGCGAGGGACGTTTTGGTCTAACCATGAACCTGTGTCCACACTGGGAAGCCCCATGCCTGTACTCAGCCTTCTACTTTGTGTGATCAAGCTCATCCAACTAGTAGAAATGGAGAAGGGGAAAATATAAATGAGCAAACCTATGTCATAGGTATTACATGCTTCTCTGAAGGAACAACGTCTTCTACTCTCAATAAGTCAGGATCCCTCTTCCACCCCAAAAATAAATAAGTGCCTATGAATAGTCCTCTTGAAAAAATATAAAGGCGAAAGAAGAGAAAGGCTTCCTGTGCAGAGAGGTGAAGCATGCAACTCCATCGGGGTACTGACCAAGCTCAATGGCAGTGGAGCAATGTGTGTGTTCTTGCGTGACTCCGTCGGGGTATTGTCTAGGCCTGCTGGTAGGGGAGCAACACCAGAGATGAAAACTGATACTCTGAAAATTTTCAACTTTCGAGCTAAACTACCCTTCCCGGATTCAAAACACTATGATCAAGTTGGACTTTTGATTGTGTTTGACTGAGTTGGAAAAAGGTGAACCATGAATGACCATGGGGTAAGTGGAGAAGCCGAAGTAACCCGCACAACAATTCAATACTCCTAGCAAGCCTAAGGCCCTGTGCTATCAATGAACCAAAACATAGAAGTTGGAGTTCTACCAGTGCATCGCCAAGTGTTGTAGCGGCTACAAACACCCTCCAAAATTTTGGCCTGCACCCAATTCTGAAGCCTCCCTTGATGATTGCACACACTTGGGTTTACTCAATGAGCTCATGTGAGTCTTCGCACCCACCTTGCTTGATCATTTCACCCAAGCTTTTGCATGTTGATGTTAATGTCATGTTTGCGACCATGTTTTGGTCATGCTCAAGGTCTTCTCTTCGTGTGTACATGTTGTGTTCGCTATGGAAACATCTGTCGCACTCACACACAGAGTCACATACACTATTGTGCAAACGTCGTCATGGTCGACCAATGATCAATCACAACTGTCGCACTTGTCGCTCATGTCGTCGGTCAGTGATGTTGAGCATGTGTGTCTGGATGGTTTGAGCCATCTTGTTGTCGAGTCATGTAAGTGTGTGTTTGCAGGATCACATATGCATCTTTCGCTCATTCACACACTTAGTCATTTTGTTGAATTTCTGACGACCGGACTCCCCTCTGACAGCTAGACCATCACCCTGCCATCGACTCGATCGACTATCACCCAGAATAGTGCAGAAGCACCAAGCAAGCCATTTCAAGTTGCACTACCCGCAAGCAAATCAATCAGCCTTCATGTTGGTCAACTGGAGAGTTTGACCCGATAGCCACCCTGAGACTGACTCCCCTCAAAAATTGCGCAGAGGCTACAGACCTTACCTGCTACGCTGACTGGGAAAATTGTGCAGACAGTTCGGATAGACACCCACTGCCCATCCATATCTCCCTCAGAAAATTGCACAGTTTTTTTAAGCAGACCTCCTGACAGTGGACTGGCTACTCACCAAGAAAATTGTGTAGTTTTCATGAGAAAGTCTTCTACTACCGAGCTCAGAAACTGGATAGAGGTGATAAGCAGGCCAACCTCCCAGCATCAGCACAGTTTTTCTCGCCAGCAGCTCCCAGCAGTCGACTGACAGTTCCCCTCATGAATTGCACAATTTTGGCTTCCAAGCTCCAGCAAGTGACTACTAGTTCCCCTTAGGAATTGCGTAGTTTTTGCTATCAATGACCCAACAATTGACTACTAGTTCCCCTCAGGAATTGCGTATTTTTTGCTTCCAATGTCCCGGTAGCCATCTACCAATTCCCTCCAGGAATTGCGCAGTTTCGGCTGCCAAGTTCCCACTGCCCGCTCGTTCTGGAAATTGTGCATATTTTTCCTGCCTAGCCTTCCTGCAGCCTAGACTGTTCCTCCCAAAAAATGTGCAGTTTGGTCCTCCAGCTGAGCCAGACCCTGCGGACAATCATTGTCAATCCAGATTGACCATCTTCATCACCTAGTGACTCTTGTGCAGTTTTCATCAACAGTGCCCGAAGCCTCCATCCTGCCTCACAACCTTGTTACCTCTCCTAGTCACCTGCATCCGAAATGATCATGCATCATGGTATACTAAGAGTTTTTTCAATTTGATGTCGTCTCGTCATGAGTGACTGTAGGTACATGTGCACAAACAAACATGGCGCGATGATGAATGGGATGAACAAAGGGAGCACATGCAGGAGGATAGGTTCATGAACGGATGAATAGACGATGCATGCAAAGAGATATAGTTGCAAACAGATGATCATGCAAAGAAGTGTTCACAGACATACAGACGAGCAAACATGCAAGATGTGCTCATGGATGGAGGGACGGGTGAACATCCACCTTTCAAAAACGGATGAACCTGTCGAGCTTACTAACATACAAGCAAGGAGCAACGTGCAAGCGAACCAACAACCATTGAAGACTCTGCGCACTTTGTCATGCGGAGGAGAAGCTGTGACACACCATGAGGACATCCATCACCCAGCAGCATTGCAACTCGACATGCACACCAGCAGTAGCACGAATGTACCAACACTGTCATGTCGAGTCATTTCATCCACATCTCTACTGTGGGCCATACTATCAATCAATGTAATGTAACGTGGAAGTCCAAGAGACCCACTTGTTGTACAAAGAGTCATGTAAAGTCAAAAAGTCATGGAAGTCAAATAGTCATGAGGGTAGTCGAACAACCACAAGGGTCAGTTTCACCCTTGACTATAAATACCCCCTCATTTGTACATGCTAAGGACTTTTCACCTCATCTCCTCCCACATAGCCAAGAGAGTCTGTAATATTTTCTTTGAGCAGTAAGTAGTGGCTCCAACGCCCCGCTCACGGGGTTAGTGATGTATGGTGTAACGATGTGTCTTCAAACTTTCGCTTAATTCAGAAGCTTACTTATATGCCAGCACGTTTTCACACATGTATTGTAACTATTGTAAGACTAATCTTGAACACTTGTAATGCATGTTGCTTTAACCTATGTTTAACACTTGAACTCATTCAATTTTTGTAATACATAATCTATTAATGAAAATGTGTTGTATATGTTGTTAACGATGTCCTTCCCATGGGGGATACCTCCCCAAACATCAAACAGACCTTTCACATAAAAATTTCTATAACAATCGTTGCACTCGCACGGACTCATCAGTTGGGTGTTGTACATGTTATCCTTCCTTGTGTGTTGTGACCATTGCATCCATGTGGACTATTCTTCCAGAATTTGTGCACATCCTGTTGTGTTGTGTGTTCCTAACTGAGGTGGGGCTTCCTCCCAACCGACTTGGGATCACTCCCACCCTCTCCCTCTACAATGAAAGAACCATTTACACAAGTGACACTTGCAATCACCGGGCACGCGAACCTCACTTCTCAAAGAAAAAGCAGACCACTCTCTTGTGCTGACAAGCAAGAGTTGAGGCAAATCTTTAAGATAATGGCAACTGGGCCATCATACCAGATGGGACACCTGCACCAAACGGTGTGGGGTCTAGTTGGGAATTCATACAGGGTGATCCCCTGAATGTTGGTAGGTCCAGCACCGTCAATAGACCCCTTAGACTACTATATATACCAAGGATTTCTTGTCATTTGAAGCATCCAAGAATTGTTCATTTATGTGATGCAAAAGGAGGTTGTCCCCTTGAAGAGGCTTATTTTCAAGTTTTGATCTATATTTTCTTCTATTTTTGTGATCTAGTTACATAACAATATGAGTGCATTGGGAAAGTCATATGAGGATAAAAGCATGAGAAGACATAAGTTTCTTCCTCCCTTTCTTAGTCACACAATCTGCTATTTATGTGAAAATATTGGCCACATAGCCAAAGATTTCAAGTTGCCTTGTACCCTAAAGAAATATAGACAGAAGATGGAGGAGATTATTCAAAACATATCATACAATAAGCCAAAAGGAAATGCATACAGCAAAAGGCAACCCACAAAAGTTTGGAAAAGGAAAAAAGAGCAGCATGTTCCTTCAATGAAAAAGTGAATTCAATGTGGCCTCAAGGGGATCTTCTCAACGAAGGAAAGCATAATCCAATCAGTGTTTTAATCAAAGAATCAGTTATGAAGAGTTGAGCACCTCAAGGGGAGAGAAATTCCAATAGTGTTTTGAAGAAATTACATATATGTTGGATGATTTTCCAAACTAGAAATTGATCATTGCTTGCCACTTGGACATCTCTCATAATTCTTGAAATACACATCAAAATCAAATATGCACCTAAAATTGCGTGATATTGAAGTGCCACTGTCAACGTAGAAAATTTCATACAAAAAGGAGTTGTTTTCCACATCAAAAAACAATTGAAGGTTAAGGAAATGTCCTTGTGAAGATGCCCAATAAAAGAATGAAAGAAGTGGATAATGTGTTGTATGTAGTTTGAAGAAAAACATACTTTTATTAAGCTAGATTAAAATGCAACACTTTAATATTAAACTTGAAGAAGTGAAGTGCCTCATTGGCAACAAAAAGAACCAGCATAGAGTGGATGAAAGACGTATAATATGTGATCATCTCTACATGTTCATAGCTACAATAACATCACTACATGGCTACAAGCCTGACTACAAGCATTAATGGCCGAACATTCTTATCTATGACAAAATTGAAGCCAAGGATTTTATCTACCACATAGCCATACCTTTCACCATTTAGATTAAACAAAAACAGGACAACAAAGAGCAAAAGGTTCATGCATTCACTTGGAAATGCAAGGCCATATGACAACAAGAAGAGAAGGGGCCTCCTGGTAACTTTGTTTCCATCGAGGGAGAAGATTGTAGAAATTTATTGAGTCGAGAGGCTCATTCTACAGCCAAGTATGAGGGGATGTGTAAGTTTTTCCTTCCGTCTATGCCCCTTTAAAATAAAAATAAAAAAGTAAAAATTATGTTCTAAATAGAAAAATAATGTTGGCTATAATTAAAACAAATGAATATGCTGTAAAGTAATTGGAAAAAAAAAATGTGTGAATCAAATGTTTAAATCTTATACTTTTCAAAAATATTTTAACAAGAGATTTAAATAAACTATTGAAGATCTAAGCTAACTAATTTATGTCGATATCAACTTCATATATATCTATATATAGAGAAAAAAAATCAAGTTTTTATGGTTAAATTTTTTATTTGGTCCTATATATACTCTATTTAACATTCAAAAATACAATTTAAACAATGAAAAATAACACATTGTATTTTGCACTCTAAAAAAGTTTGCATGAGAAGAAATTTGATCCCTCTCGGCTCATGTTAGATTCATACTTAAGATGGATGTGTGTTGGTGTGTAGATTCAATACTACTCATGACATTTACTAAATCACAAGACTTGAAGCTACTCTACTGATCTAAGGAAGTTAATTCACCATCCAAAACGAGAATAATAAACATGCAAGAGGAAACATTTCACATGCACAAAGATTATCTAGGGGAAATAAAATGCTAAAAACCCCTTTCTATCTATATTGCATTAATTAGATAATAGAGAATAAATACATATCCTTGCTCAAGCCTGAGCACAACATGCAAGTGTATAATCTATCTCTTTGCCTAAATGATTGACTCTGGCCAATATTTAGCCAATTTTCAAGCCCTCCAAGCTCCTATTTCCTTACGTTGTTCCTCTGGGAATTAGGCCACTATTAATTAGGAAATTCCCTCATCTGGAATCTGGATTGTGCAATTCTTCTAGGTCCTTCCTCTGATTACATGCACCATCTGTACACATTGGAATATGCTACAAATGATAGTACACTGCCTTGAAATCTCCATATCAATTGGTTAAATTGAATTCTCTACATGCATCAGCAAATTTATGTTGATTTATTAGTTATGTGGATGATCACCGAGTGTGGTTGAAGTTCCACTTTCACAACTTGACTTTCCACTAGTTCCTCCATTAGTTAGAACTAGTTTAACTGACAATCACTCATCAATTAGAACTAGTTTAATTGACCATCACTCAATTTAGCTGAATTAAATCGCTACAACTGAAATTAACTCAACCTAGGCTCTTAAAATTTAGGAGCCCATTGCACATAACTGAACTTCATGTCCCTAACTTGAATTAACTGAGTTAGACTCCTATTTTTTAGGAATCAAGTCAAGTACACTGAACTACAACTCATTGACTCGAATTGATTGTTCTTAGTTGAGTGAAAAGTGCTATGTCACCTCAGTTAACTCCTCCAAGTTGTCTATTGATGTCAAAATTCAAATTTTCTCAATTTTAATTAAGGAAAAAATCAAAATTGAGACTTTCTTGCTACATTTTCAACACAAAATAAAGATTATAAATGAACTAAACAATTGTGAGTATGTTGTAAAGGGAACATGAATATTATTGTAAAAAAAAAAAAGAGTTTTTACCCACTGCTACTCTCATACTCCAATCAGAACCAAAGAAACAAAGAAAGGGGTCGCATAAACACACCACCTATATCCTAGAAACAAAAAGGAAAGCAGAGCATGCAAGACAAAACCTAAGCTATACCTACAATAACAACAAAACACACATCATGACATAGATACCAATAATAACTAGTATGCATGGATATGAGTTATCATTGGAAGAATGTGCACAAGAGATTTTGAAGTTCACATACATTGTAATCTGTCAAATCTATTGAAAACAAAAGAAAACCCAAAACCCAAGGAATGAGGATACTTTTGTTTTTATGAGCATAATGATATCAATATTGACTGTGGCATGAAATGGTGTTGTAGAGGATGTTACAAATTGAATGTGATGCTAAGACTATTCATTGAGTGGAAGTTGCCTAAATATAGATCATTGCATAATTGGAGGACGATAATGCACAAGATGTCAGTAGGCCAGTATGAATGGTATGACAATGTCATGCATTACATAAAGGTGGGAAAAGACGTAGAGGTATGTTGACGGACTTGAGGCCGGCATATATTGAAATGAAATGTTATTGGTGTATGTGTTAGCAGTAGTGACTGGCAACATTATTTTGATGCCAAGGATGATAGAGATTCCAAAGGTATGATTTACCATTACAATGTCATGGATCTGAGCTAGAATGTATGCTAGTGGACTTGAAGCTTCAACATTGTTAGTTTAATACATTATGCTAGAACTATGAATGCATTACTTGTTACTTAGATTACGAGTGCCAAAGAAGAGAACATTGTGATGCTAGAGGGGACCTACTAGAAATGAATTGGATATACCATAGGGCAGAGGACCTATGTATGCTGGAGAATGTCTAGATAATATCAATTTATGCCAACAAATGTTAGCCATAAATATATGCGAGCAACATACCTATAAAGTTAGAACAATGTAATGATAATTTCGTGCAATGTGTGGAAATACCTTTGCCATAGGTGAGTTGGCACATTGGATGATTATTGTGAAAGGCATGAGCTTAACGTTATGATGATCGTTCATACCTTTGGTTTCTAAGTTGAGTTGTAGTTTAATTGCTGAGAGATAATTTCATTACTAGCGAGCCTGAAACTTGAAAGAAATTATCATTACCACATTTGAAGGCTTTTGTCACAACTCTGAGTATCGGTTGCTCAATTGATAGAATATTGTGTAATGTACATGTCATGTTGTTGAATACCTGATCCAGGTGGATGTTGGTGGCCACCCAACTATCCCATTTGGACCCCCACAACTGTCTCTTTCAGTTTTTCTGTTTCCTTAATTATAGCACAATTTACTATTTTTAGCAGTTTTTCGGGTCCTAAACTTCCGGAGCCGTTTTGAGGCCCTAAACGACGTTTTTTGGGAAATCCACCCGCCAGTGATTTATTTGTCCTAAAACTATCTTTTCCGTCGTATTCCTCGGAGAGATCTTTCCAACGGGCTATCATGCACGTCAAACGGAGATAGTACGACCAATTCGCGACCCCGGGAAGTTGATGTACCAACTTACCCAAAAACGGGGCCCACAATTTGGTGTTTCATCTTCTAGGGTTAGGTTTTGGAATGTGAAGGGTTTTCCATTGTTTCTCAACAATAAATAGGCCCTCGAGCCTCATTGTAACACAGTTTTTGGAGAACAGTTCAGAGGCATGTAGCCGACACATCTCTTCTCAGAGATAAGCTATCATCGCCCTAGCTGGGTTATTTCCATTTCTATTTGTAAGCCTATTTCAGTATTTTACAGTAATGAAATGAAGTATTATTTCCGCTGCATATTTGTCTTTATGGTTATCTCCGTATTTTATTGCGTTCCTGTTTAAATCCGGATCAAATAGAAATGGAAATAACCCAACTAGGGCGATGGTAGCATATCTCTGAGAAGAGATGTGTCGGCTACATGCCTCTGAACTGTTCTCCAAAAACTGTGTTACAATGAGGCTCGAGGGCCTATTTATTGTTGAGAAACAATAGAAAACCCTTCACATTCCAAAACCTAACCCTAGAAAATGAAACGCCAAATTGTGGGCCCCGTTTTTGGGTAAGTTGGTACATCAACTTCCCGGGGTCGCGAATTGGTCGTACTATCTCCGTTTGACGCGCATGATAGCCCGTTGGAAAGATCTCTTCAAGGACTACGACGAAAAAGACGATTTTTAGACAAAAAAGTCACTAGCAGGTGGATTTCCCAAAAAACGTCGTTTAGGGCCTCAAAACGGCTCCGGAAGTTTAGGACCCAAAAAGCTGCTAAAAATAGTAAATTGTGCTATAATTAAGGAAACAGAAAAACTGAAAGAGACAGTTGTGGGGGTCCAAATGGGATAGGTGGGTGGCCACCAACATCCACCTGGATCAATACCTTGGTTACCATATATTAAACCTCACACTCCTGGAAGATTTGTCATACAATCACCATGTATGGAAATAATATCTACAATATTCTTGTCAAAACGTGGCAGTCCTTTTATAATTGATGGTCAGTGGTGCTCAACATACCTCTCACTGGTATACTAGGAAAGTTTTACACTTTAGATGGTTCTAATGATGAGCACATATTCCCTCTCTCATAGGTGGATTTAAGGAACTTTGTGAATAAACATGGGTCATGGGTGCGAGGGTTGTATTGACCCTAAATTTTCAGAGAAACTCTTCCTTTCCTGGGATTATTGGGTAATCAACTGAAGTGTGACTGTTCGAGCCTCCTTTGGTAGAATTGTGTTAGTGCATGATTTGTTTTTATGGTTTCTTTGCCTTGTTTATGGCTTTGGCAAAGCTTGGGGCATTGTTTCTAATATTAGAAAAAATTTCCAATAATTTCAACGACCTAGACTTGGAAAAAAGTACATATTTCATGAATTTGAAAATATGAAGCAATTGATTTTTGTTAGAAGCATACATTGGAAGGAGCCACTCATAACGAATTGAATTTATTATATTCCCAGAACTATAAATTCATTACACCCTTGGACTCTCTTCTTTATGTTTTATTTATATCAAAAGAAAAGTAGTCATAAGGGCTTCATATTCACAAATTAATAATTGAAACAGTCTCAAAGGTCATCCTCACTAGTTAATAATAGAGAGACATTTTAATTACAAAAACTCATAACAAGAATATTTTTGGGTAGAAGAGTCATTTGAAAAATAGAGAAATTTCCTTGTAACGGAATAAATAGATGTGCATTGAAGCTTCATGTGGAAGGCATTCATTAAGAGCCTTGACCATAAATAGATTAGTGAAAAGCAAAGAAACTACTACAAGACTCCTAATAATGAAGTAAGGGTCAACAAATGAAGTATTTCCAATAATACCACTCAATTGAAGAATGCAAGATGATGCCTATATTGAGGTATTTTTCTTGTTTTGGGAGTTTGTTGCAGTAGGGGTTTTCACTGGACTTTCTCAATGGGAGGTTTATTTATTGAGGTAGGGGTGAATGGATGTAGGTCTACCATTGGGATCATTCATTGTGAGGATTGGGTAGTGGATAGGTCGATAATAGTTTATTTTAAATGGACGCGATACTTTTGAACTTATTCCCTGTGGACAAAGAGAAAGTAATCATCATGATCAATCAAGTTGATTGATTCATGAATTAGAATTAGTATTTGTTGGAATTATATGAAATGTGAATGGATGGATTGTTGAATTTAGGTGGATATTAGAATTGGATAAGCATAATGGTTACATAATGATAAGGATTATTTTTACCCCCACTTTTAATTAAGATAGGAACAAAGGCTTTGAGTTCAAGGCTCAGGGAAGCCTCACTTGACTATTATTTTGAAGATCTTGTGTATGTGAGGGATGGGGATATCCCCTCCAATTTTCAATATTTCGGCTTGGTAGTCTTTGATGTCCTTAGATTTTATTTTTTTAAGTTTCTCAATTCCAAAATTTATGTCTTCTATATAAAACACTTCATCCTCTATAGAAACATTTGTAATATTGTCCATAGCAATAGGGGATTCATAAATATTTTTGAGGTAGGAGATCCATTCCATCAAAGGAATCATATTGTTTGTTCTTTAGTTTAATGAGTCAAAATTTGCCTCTAGAATCTCTTAGGATATGTTTTTGATAGGTATAGAAGCTTCTCTTGCTTGCTATTTATGCAGTTCTTTTTTTCCTTTTAATTAGTAATTTGTATATTTTTTCTTATTTGATTCTAAGAACTCAGTAAAGGAATATCTAATGTCTTTTATAGCAATTTTACACTCGTTTTCATACCAAGGATTGACCATCCTATTTTTATTTTTATATAACACCTCGATTGAGAATTTGTTAATGGAAATAGAAAGGGTTGTCGTAAAATTATGTTAGAGATCTTAAATATATTTTCTTTTATCAAGTAAGAGTGGAACCTTCCATTAATCTAAACAAAATACATATTGTACACTTCTTTAACAGAGCCGAGCAAGGCAAACACCAGCTCTGTGAAACTTCAACAAACAACTAGGATGGCAGAACCCCGAACCGAATTCCAACAAGACTACAAAAGAAATGAAGACAAGACATTCCACCCTACAAAGAGTGCAAGGAATCCAAAATAAACCCAAATAGTTCGCTCTGTATGACCAGCGGACTAAAAAACCTGCTTATCGAGCCAGAAGGAGAAGTTGAAAAACTCAACTCTCGTGCAACAAATAACCAGAAGCCCTTGAAGGCGGGCCCACAGATCCGAAGGCCCAAAACAATGCCACAATTGACCCAAGCACCATCCTTAACTTTCGTTTAACTATCAAACCCGATGACCGTGCGATCCTGCCCTCGAAGATCTAACGTCCTTGATTTGATTTCGGGCCTAAACCTCGCCCACACTTTAACCTTTCTTACGGACCCGAAAGATTTCCAAAGTGATCACGCCAACAAGCCCACGTTTTAACCTGTCTTACGGACCCGAAGAGTTTATAAGCCACCACACAATAATTTTTCGGGTCTGTTTGGAGAATTATTTCTCGTGCATATTTCCGCCCGAAATCCATGGGATGAAGGATTTCTTACGAGATCTCGTCAACTTGCCCACTCTTTACCATTTTCTTACAGACCCGAAAATTAAATAGGCCACCGCTTTATAATAATTCAGGTCCGTTTGGAAGATTAACCTTCGTGCATTTTTCCGCCTGAAATCCATAGGATGAAGGATTTCAGGGCAATCTTTGGT
This sequence comes from Pinus tabuliformis, assembly GCA_031772625.1. Lineage (NCBI taxonomy): Eukaryota > Viridiplantae > Streptophyta > Pinopsida > Pinales > Pinaceae > Pinus > Pinus tabuliformis. Next base: position 1,667,560,994 of record CM062816.1, on the reverse strand, counting down.
TAGCCACCTGCCAACCTACCCACAATTTATCACTTGCTTCTGCCCTGTGATTGGTCCACTACCTGCTGTTTCCATTGGTCTTCTCTCTGTTCATTTCTCATTCTTTGAAAGTGCTCCCTGTCTTCGATAGCCTGCCTGTGACAGTCCTCACGCAATTTCCCTAATGGCATCGTCATCCAGGCATATCTTCTATTGTTTTTTGAACATAGTACTCCTTCGTTCGCCAGATGATCCGCTAACCTATTAGCTATTCTACGAATGTGAACAAATTGGAGTGTTCTCAGGGCTCTCAGGTGGGATTGAATGCATTGATAGACCTGCAATAACCGCCAGTGTTTTGACACTTTTTCTAGTGCTATACCATTGCATATCTTCTTGACCGAGTTAATTATCAGTTTAGAGTCTGCTTCTACAATAGCATTGTGTAAATCTTACTCAATCAAAATTTCTAGGCATTGCTCTAAGGCCATGAGTTCCACCATATTGTTAGTGGCATTCCCCAAATGACTGTGAAAGATGATTTGTATGTATCCCTGCTCATCTCTTATGACTCCGCCATAACCAGCCACTCCATGGTTTCCTTTAGAGGCTCCATCTATATTGAATTTCAGAAAACCATGTGGAGGAGGTTGCTAGAAATCCTTACCCGTTGTTGTATAGCTTGCATTCTTGCTAATGCCCTGGGGGATCATCAACTGGAGACCCAATTGCAAAAGTATATGTGAATCTCGGTTTAGAGGATGGTTTTTGGGGGGTCGCTTAAGACAGGTACTTACAGTGTCTTTGAGTTGTCTTATAATCTGCTCTATGATGCTCTGTGTCAAGCCAATTTTGTTCTTGAAAATCCTGTTATTGCGTTCTTTCCAGACATCCTAGATCAAAAAACCTAGAATTAGAGTCCATGCTTTGTTGACTATTTCATTTTCTGAGAAATATTTCCGCCAATTCTTTAAAGTGCCAGTAATGCTGGATGCATCCCTGTCAATTTTCCTGAAGATTGAGGCTACCCAATTCCACAAGGTAGAGGTGAATGGGCAGAGGTTGAGTAGGTGATCCATCGTTTCTTCTTGTAGACCACACAACTGGCATCTAGATGGACCAACTAGACCTCTTTTCTAAAGATTCTCCCAAGTAAGAATCTTTTTATGATGCACCAACCACATGAACAGTTTAATTTTCATCCAGTGTGAGTTCTACCATAGGTCCTTCCATATCTTATCAGGGTTTGGAAAGTCAAGCCCAATGGCAATTATTTTGGCTTCTTTAAGGTTGAAGTTGCCTTCATTGTTTCGTCCCCATCTTTGTTGGTCAGAAAATGTAGATGTTAATATCTTTCTTTGTTCCAAGATGCCTGCAAGAGCTTCTGCTTAAGCCTTCAAAGGGGTTTCTTCACTATATCCTAGGTTCTTCCATGTTCTCCATTTATCCTTGTATCTTGTTTAATCCCAGAAATCACTTACCCTGAGTAAATCTTTATTATTAGTGTCATCCTTAAGATTGGCTAATTATTCTCTACACAGGTTAGGTTCCTGTTGCCAGTTATCCTCCCAAAACCATGCTAGGTTTCCATCTCTGATCTCCCAGAAACTGTGCTTCTGAACTATGGCTCTATTCTCCCAAGCACTGTTCCAAATGTGGGAGCCTTTGATGTGCCCAAACATTCAAATATGATCCCTTTCTTGCCAATTGTTTGCATACTTTTGTTTCCAGAGCTTGGCCCATGGGGTTGCCAACTCCTTTAGCCATCTCCACCAAATTTTTTCCCCCAAGACTTTGCTAAGGGTTTCAGGGTCATGAAGTCCCAGACCCCCATGGTTCTTAGGTTTACAGAGCTTATCCCAAGCTACCAAAGCCCATTTCTTTTTCTCTTCCCCTTTGCACCAAAGAAAATCTCTTTGAATATTTTTGATGAGTTGCAAAACTCCTTTAGGTGCAGGAAGAGCTGAAAACATGAAGGTGGGGATAGTTTGTAGGACAGAATTTGTAAGCACTAGTCATCCAGCTAAATTCAAAGACCTGCTTGTCCATTTCCTGATTTTGTCCTATAGTCTATTAGTTACTAGCTCCCAAACTTCCTTGCTGAGAGGTTTATCAGTGAGAGGTATTCCTAGATATTTGGATGGTAACTGATCTCTTTGAAGGCCCAGAATTCTGGAGAGGTTTCTCTGAATATCAATGTTAGTATTAGAAAAAAAAATTGATTTGGTGAGGCTTACCTCTGTACTAGCGGCCATAGAAAAGTCGTTCAGGATTTGTTTGAACGCTTTAGCTTCCTTGACCATGGGTGTACCCTGTAGCATAGTGTCATCCACAAATTGTTGATGAGTCCAGGCATCCCCATTCGGGGTGAGTTTGAGACCCTGGATTCTTCCTTCTATGTTGGCAGATTTAATGGCTCTGCCTAATCCTTCCATCATGAGAATAAAGAGGAAGGGGGAGAGCGGATCTCCTTGTCGAAGGCCTCTCAAAGGCCTAAAGGTTCTGGATGGAGAGCCATTAAGCAGGATTGAAAAATTAGTTGTAGTAACCAGGGCCATTATCCATCTTATCCAGTTGTGGTCGAAGCCATATGCTATTAGTACTTCCCTTATGTATGACCAGTTGAGCTTGTCATAAGCTTTTGCTAGGTCAAGCTATATGATCATCCCCGCTTGCTTATTGCTCTTAAGAGAATGAACCACCTCGTGAGCTTGAATTATGTTGTTTAGAATCTGCCTTCCTTCCACATAACTAGTTTGCTCCTCAGACACAAGCGTTGGAAGTAGGGGCTTGAGTTTGTTTGCAATTACTTTGGAAATAATTTTGTACACCACATTGCATAAAGCTATGGGTCTAAATCTGTCTGGTGTCATAGCTTTTTCCTCCTTTGGAATCAAAGCTATGAAAGAAGTATTAAGTGCCCTCAAAATGGTTTTGGATCTTCTCGAGTCCTCCACAACTTCAAGGATATCTTGTTTGACTATTTCCCAGCATGCTTTGAAGAAGTCAACATTGAACCCATCCGGTCCTGGAGCTTTCCCATTTTTCATTTCTTTAATAACTTCAGTAACTTCCTCTTCAGTCACTGGCCTATTAAGATTGTAATTGTCTTCCCTGGTTACAAGCTTTGGAATATACTTTGTGAATTTGTTGATAAATTGTGATCTGTCTACGAGAGGCTCCTCTGCTATGCTTTGGAAATGTTGTACCAGAGCACATTCCAATTCTTTGTGGGTGTTGAGCTCTTTCCCTTGAGTGTCTCTGAGTTTTGAAATCCTGTTATGTGCCTTGTGATCCATGGTTGACTTGTGAAAAAACTTGGTGTTTCGGTCCCCTTCTTTAAGCCATTGCACTCTCGATTTTTTCCTCTAGAAGATCTCCTCTTGCTGGCATCTGTCATCCCATTCTTGTTGAAGAGTGTCAGCTTGCATTTTTCTTTCCTCGGTAAATCCATCTGTGATAAGGATCTGATTGATTCCTTGTATTTTCTGTTCAACCTCTCTTTTAGCTTTGAAAATATTTCCAAACTCCTTTTTGTTCCATTCTTTAAGCCTGAGTTTGATGTGTTTCAGTCTCTGTTGTAGGAGAAACATATTAGTGCCTTGAACGGGCAAATCTTCCACCCACCATTTACCAATATTACTGATGAAGTCAGGGTGAGTGAGCCAGACATTTTCAAACCTGAAAGGTCTGTTCCTCGAAGTACCTATAAAAGAAGCTTCAAGTTGGATAGGCCAATGATCTGAGCCTCCAAAAGGAAGGATTGATTCAGTTTTCGAGAGGATAAATCATTCTTGCGGACAAGACCAATCTCCCTAGTATCTATGGATATCTAGCGACAAGAAAACCAAACAAATTCTATCTTTCTCTAAATATTGCGATTTATAAATAAAAGCCAATAGATGTTTTAGACCCTACCTCAAGTCCAATGCCAGTTTGTGGAAGCCATGCTCCGTTTGTCCAAATGAGCTCCCTTTTAAAGAACCTGCAAACACAAATAGGCACACATCAAATAACACCTGCATAGCTAATATAATAAACCATATTTATCATGATGATCAAGGAATTCATGAAATAAACCATAGAAGACAATTTATTGAGAAAAATGAATATGATTGTATTAACTTTAAACAAAGAAGAACTTTACAACCTTGGTGCCTTGATGCTGTACAAGCTCCTCCCAGGGTCCAGCAAGAATCTCCTCTACTTTGACAAGTTTCACTCTCTTCCCAAAGAGATCAAAAGGTATGTAATCTCTCCTCTCAAGCTCAATTAGGAAGTCTAAATTCCAACAGCATTTACCCTAAAAAATATTCAGCTTTCAACCTCCCTAGCAACCAGCCCAATGCCTCATTTTATAGTGCAGAGGAAGGAAGTTACTAGGTCCACCTTCAAAGGGATAGAGTCCTCCTTCAAAGGGATAAGCTCCTCTCATCAAGGGGTTAGCTCTTTTAGTTATGGGATGCATGAACCACCTAGGAGCGAACTTGCCACTTCAAGATTCCTTCTAGAAGCGTCCAGAATTAATCCAAAGTGAGTTTTTTAATAATAAACTTGCGCCTTTTTGAATTTTACAGGGGTTCTCACCCATTCCTTTAGAGACAGAGCGGGCAGGTCCGCAGGTAACATGACCAAGGGGTGTGGGACCGCATCTAATGCTAAGAGAAAGTGCAGAACCAAAGTTTTAGAGATTTTCAAGGACTTTCTCTCATTTTTAAGGCTTGAAATGAAGAGCTGAGGTTTAAGACTTGCAAAGGAGGACAGTATGAGTGATGATAGACTCACACCGACTGCAGAAAGTCATGGTGACAATATTTTGTGTAACAGATTGCCCCCTAAAGTGCGAAGTCTGTAATAGATAGTATTTGTCATCTAAGAAGAGTGAAGTACTTTATCATTTCGAGGATCATCTTGTGGAGAGCCTAGTTGGAACCTGTAAAAACATTTAATACAAAATATATATATGAGATCATATCATCGCTGAGGTAGGCATTCCCATACTCAGATCAAAACTGACTAGAAAACTAACTAAACTGCTCTGATATAGGAATGATCTTGCAATACATCACAAGTATAGACATATGTAGACACAGTATGGACGCAGCCATCTGTTTATGAATAGTCCATTGTATAATGAATACAAAATTCCTCGCAGCCTGGATGGTGGAAACTAGATCCAGGGTCTTGATTTCTACTTCCCGAAATAGTACAATTCTATCCATGTGAATGAATGTGTCGAAGTCGAACATGGTAGAAACCACTTGATTACTAGTCAATGATGTAAACTGTTAACAAGTGTGAGAGAAACCACCAGTAATGTCAATGGCTCTCAAAGTACTCAGTACAATCCATGAAATGTGAATAGATGTGTTGATGTCGAACATGTCACGGAATCCTTTGATCAAAGGTCAATGATGCAACCTATCGTCGAAGGCGAGAAACCTGCCATTGAGGCATGCAGATCCCAAGGTACTGACGATTTCTAGATCATCTTTCTAGATAATGAGCTGAAGTCGATAGAAAGTGATCTGTCGTAGGCAAGCCCACAACACGAAATCATAGATCAAGTTTGAAGAAATATAGTTGCAAGGATTGACTCAGGGATGGTCAAGATGGATGACAGATATTTTTCAGATGAATGGTTTATTTGCACTGACCTCTTGAACACATAACGACACTGCAGATGGTTTTGATGACAATTGACCCAAAGCTAATACCCAGAAACCGGCTGAAGACTTTCAATATGGTTTGATTAACTATTAGGCAAAGGATTTCCCAACCCAGGTGAACAAAAAGTGTCTTGTTCAAGAGTGATTAAATGTTTTTCTGAGACACAAAGTATGACAAACAGGTTCATTTTTCTCTCTTTTCCCCCACCATTTCTGGCAAGTACCTCTTTATTTTTGACAAGCTTGAGGAGGATAACATTTGCTTGATTATAAGCTCATCCTTCGGATGAGTCCAACTTAGTTTAAATTTGAACCCTAAGAAGGAGTGGTCTGTTCCTGTTTGTAATTGAACAAGTCCTTTACTGTTAAATTTTAACGAGTCCAGTATAGGAGAAACTCGGTGTTTTTCAATTTTAGGTAGTCAGAAGAAAAACTTAAAAAAACTCCATGGCTGTCCTTTTTCGTAAATTTGTGTCTCCCAAGCCCGAAAAAGTATAAAATAATACTTGAGAGAACCGCTTGACCATTACGATCAAGGAGTACTTTTCATAATTAGTGTCTCTGATCCGAAAAAGTAAAAAAGCGACCAAAGACACGTCGTTTTATAACCAATATCGAATTTGAAACGACAAAAATCCGGCAATCTTTTCATGTTTATACGGTCAAAAAAGAGCTGTAAGTGGACCGTCCTTTTAATTCCATTTTAACGAGCTAAAAAGAAAAACTCAGCAATCTTTTCATATTTTAGGAGTCAGAAAAGAGCTTAAAGATGACTCTAATGTTTTTGTCGAAAATGATCAATTTTGCCTGAAAAATCCGATATTCTGCACAAAAACTCAAACATTACTCATACCTGTTTAAAATAAATAAAAATGCTTCAAAAGTTACCTCTTTAAAGTGAAAAATAAACAAATTAAAAATTCATTTATTCAAAAAAGATTATAAAAAGGGCTTTTGTAAATTCATTTTTACCGTTTGACTTCAGAGTGAGAAAAGAGAGCTTTTGGGTAAGAAACTTCCCGTGAAGATTGCGGAAAATCCGTCCGTTGGAATCGAACACCGTCACCTCCAGGTAATCCACATCACTTTACTCTTGCATTTCAACCATTTGAATTTTGTTTTTAGGTTTATATTTTGATTTTTTGAAAGAAATTTGTTTAAAAGTCCGCTCGCGGGGGTCCGCAAGCATAACATGCAAAACCTGCGGACCCCGACTTTTTCCTACACAGGAAAAAGCCAGGGGCCCGCACCTGCTGTTTGGGCAGAGTGTGGACCTACGCACTGTCTCTAACTGGAGAGTGCGGTCCCCACAGCATAGGTTTTATAATTCCAAATTCTTCAATTTCCACCCAAAAACTTTGATTTAAAATGTTTTAATCCGCCTTTTCTTTGAATGTAGGGTATACACCATGCTTAGTTGGCGGGAACGGGAGCACGAAGATGTGGACCTCGCCGCAATCAATCATCAACCTTCAATTGATGCATTAAAGGCATGCGGGTTATTTAAATTCTGGGCCATACCTGGCATGAGGGCCCAAGTAGACTTTCTGCAGTGGCTGGTGGACAAGTGGAATGTACAGGACCAGTGTTTTATTATTGGTGGCCACCAACTCGAAATGGAGCTAGAGGACATTTACTTTTTGACTGGTTTGCCCAAGAGAGGTGAACAATTGACTCTATTCGGGACTAGGCCAGGTGGCCAGTCTGTCGATAGCCTCCGGCTAGAGTTTTGTAACGACCAAACCAAGGACAAAGGGATTGACATCAAAACCATCTCCCATCCTGAACTCAAAGTGATTGCATTTACTGTCACCAGACTCTGCGGAAGCGCAGCACTGCATATGGCCACCGGATCCCAAATGCGGATGGCAGTAGACTGTTTTTGAGGCACCGTCTTCAACTGGTGCGAAGCTGTGTTGGCTAATGTAAAAGGCCAACTGACTAGAGAAAAGAACGGACAACTGAAAAACTTTGGATATGGTTTCTTAGTTGTGAGCTTTGGTCTAGAGAGGGTCCCAATGTTGGTCCCACAACATCTTTCTATTGAAGCTGGACTTCCCCGAGAGCCCAAGCTGATGTGTTGGGTTGCAGTTATGGCCCGTCATCCTGAGGAGGGTTCAGAGGTTGTTCGATTTCCTCCTGAGTATTTTCATTGGTTAGAGAACCAAATTTTTTCGATTCAAGATTTTCCTTATGCTGGGATGGATTATCGTGGTGACCTAGACATGGCTCTTCCACCAGGAGAGCAATGGGATGACTCAGGTAAAATCATTTTCAACATTTTCTAATTTAATTTTTTTTTTGTTTTTTTAAATCGTCCCAAAACTGATAGTAAAAGTTTCAAATGCAGACGTAGGTCCACGGCGACCAACCACTCTCTGGTCCTATGAGAGGAAACAGCCAGCTGCAGCAACACCAGCCCCACGGGACGAATCTACAGAGACCCTGGCCGAATTGGAAAACCATCTAGAGCGTTTGATAGCAGACATTCCAGATCCTAGCATAGATGACATTCCTCTTAGGCTACAACGCTATGTGATTGGGGTCCCAGGACCTTTTAGGAGGTTCCTTTGTAGGGTGGCCCGTACAGTGGTTTCTTATCATGATCATCACTAGTGATAGGATGATCGCCTGTTTTAGACTCATATGACATTTTGCTTTTTGTACTATCATTTTTGTCGATCATAAGGTGTTTTTCAACCTATGATCGAAGACGATATATATTTGACACACTTCTATGCTATGCTATATCACTATTACTGGCTATCTTGTAAAACATGTTATGAAATGTTTTTAAATTTACTGTTTGATTATTGCAAATGTCTACTTAACATTAGAGAAGCAATTGCATCTGCTAATGTATTTAAATATCTTGGAATATGTTGATATTCAATATAGTCAAATTCACGTTCCAAGAGACGAACCCTCAAAAATAATCTCAATAACGCTGGATTTCCAATGGCATAAACTCTATTAAGCTACAATACAACGAGTTCAGAATCTAACCTCACAATCAAACTCCGAATCCCAAATGAGATGGATTCAGATAATAACTCAATCACTGCACTATACTCTGCAATGTTGTTCGTTGTTTGACCGAGGCTTACCACATGCATAGATACCAACTCATCAGAGGGTGAATAGATAACCCAAGCTGCGGAAGAAATGTTCCATGTATTACGACAAGCACCATCAGCAAAACCAATGTATGTTTGAAGAGACGTCGACATCTGCAATATCAAGAGTAAAATCAAGATAAGCAGGGATAATGACAAAAACACTTTCTAAACTAAGCACACTTTTCTAATCTTAAACACACCAGCTAGAAAGAAAACTAATCTAACTAAAATCTCCACACCCAGATTTAAGCATAATATCTCTTCAGGTAAAGCCCATTTCTGGGTTTACCTAAAGAGACACCGTCAAAATCTACCAATTCATAGGCCCCTTTTGCCAGCTTTTGGTTAACAACATAAGGACCATGCCACATGGGTACGAATTTTCCAGTGCCTAACTTATCATTTGCTTGATCGTATAGTAAGACTAGGTCTCCTTCCGAAAAATTGTGAGGTGTCACATTTCGATCGTATTTAGCTTTAATGCGTTTGGCATGAGTTTCGATTGCTAGTGCAGCATCACATCGATTCTCATCTAGCTGAGCCAAGTACAACAAACGTTTCTCCTCTTCGGAAGTGGCTGGAAGTAATTCTATGGCCATTTGCAATGACAGGATTTCGCATTCAATGGGTAACACAGCTTCCAAACCATAAACTAGTTGGAAAGGAGTGAAACCAGTTGATGTTTTTACTGAGGTTCAATACGCCCAAAGCGCTGAAAATAACATGTTATTCCAATTCGACCTATGAATCCCAATGATTCGTCGGATCATAATGACTAGAACTTTGTTGATGGCTTCAACCAAACCATTAGCCTGTGGGTAATATGGAGTAGAACTATCGTGACGCAAGCCAAGTTGATCTGTTAATTCAGTCATCATGATGTTTCAAAAATGATGCCCATGATCAGTGATAATCATTTGTGGAACACCGAATCTAATAATTATATGATTGAAAACGAAAATCGCAGCAGTTTTGCCGTCTGTCGAAAATGTAGGCGTCGCCTCGGCCCACTTGGTAAAATAATCTACCGCAAGGATGATATACGCATGCCCCCCGGCCGAGTGAGGGTTACATGTAATAAAATCGATACCCCATTTTGAAAAAGTACCGACAGCAATTATAGGGTGGAGAGGAGCAGGTGGAGCATGCATCTTTCGATCAAAAATTTGGCAGTTGTGGCATTTTTGGACTGCGTCAATACAATCTTTAAACAAAGACGGCCAGAAATAGCCAGCGTGCAATATCTTTTGGGCTGTGGCAAACCCAGACATATGACCGCCACACACTCTAGAGTGATAGTCATTTAGAACCCTTTCAGCTTCCTCATGAGTTAAACAACGTCGGAAAACAGAGTCCGCCCCACGACGATAAAGTGTATCTCCAATAATTTTGTATTGTTGGGATTGGAATCGTATTTTCCGACGCTAAGATCTTGAAATTTCAGGCCAAAAGGATTGGGTTTGGAGATAAACTATGATATCTCCATACCATGGATCAAGAGTGCTGATAAGAAACAAGGATCCGTCTGCAATGGGCTCTTCCGCCACAGTTTCAGTATCAGCACGCGAGAAGTCACACATCAACTCCACAAAAACTAAAGATTTCTTTGACTTAGATTTTTCAAACTCCAAGTCAAATTCCTATAGGATAACAATCCATTTGGAATACTTGCCCCCTAGCAATTGTTTTGTCAAAATATAGATCATAGGGTTGCAGTCGGAAATTACGGTAGTTTTGCGTAGTAAAATGTAATGACGAAAACGTTGGACAGCTTGAACAGCTGCCAAGGCCAATTTCTCCACATGTGAATATTTTAGCTCAGTCGGATTCAAAGTTTGACTAAGGTAATAAATCACATGTTCACTACCAAATTCATCTTCCTGAACTAACACCATTCCGATGGTGGAATGAGAGGCGGCGAGATATAAGAAGTAGTCCTAGTTGTAGTTTGGAGGATGCAATAACGATGCATGGGTCAACGCATGTTTTAGTGCATCAAAAGATTTGTCAGCTATCTCATCCCAAAAGAATGGGGTATTCTGTTTCAACAACCTGGTAAAACTCTTTATGATCTCGGCGTAGTTAGGAATGAATCGACGTAAAAAGTTTGCTTTCCCTTGCAAACTTTGGAGTTGGCGAAGAGTCGAAGGAGGAGGAAATTTGACAATAGCTTCAACCTTCGAGGGATCGACATGAATGCCGGCTTTCGAAACAACAAATCCCAGTAAACGACCTGTTTCTATACAGAAAACACATTTGTGTGGATTCAACCTAATTCGATAATGCCTACATCTCATAAAGATTGCTCGTAAATGAATAAGATGATTGGCTCTACGTAATGAATGAGTAGGTAAATCATCGAGATAAGGTTGCACAATGTGCTTGATGTCATGAAACGCGTAAGACATAGCTCTTTGAAAAGTTGCTCCGGCGTTCTTGAGCCCAAAAGGTAATTTGCAATAAGCAAATGTCCCCCATGGACAAATGAAAGCCATTTTTGGTTGATCAACAGGTAGAATGTTGATTTGATTGTAACCAGAAAAACCATCCATAAAGGAGAATATTTCGTTGTCGGCACAATCATCAATGATTTGATCGATATAGGGAGTTGGATAATTGTCTTTTGGACAGGCTCGATTAATATCCCTATAATCGATACATATTCTTATCGTCCCTTGCTTTTTATTAACAGGAACAATATTCGATACCCAATCCATTAAGGGAATTGGATAAATGAAACCTGCTTTAAGTAATTTCTCAACTTCTGCTTTAATAGCAGCAGCTTTTCGCGGATGGATCTGACGCAAACGTTGCCGGACAGGTTTAGCATCCAAGTAAGTTTTGATTTCATGAACAACAATTGTTGGATCAATTCCTGGCATTTCTTCATATGACCAGGCAAACACGTCGCGGAATTCTTGAAATAGGGCCTTATATGTTTGAAATTCATCTTCCGTACAGGAGGCACCTATATGAATGTTTTCAACAATTCCAGGTTTAACTGAAATGTCGATAGGAACTGTTCGAGAAATATTGCCCAAATTTAACTCAGAATTAGGATTTTGCAATGGATTCTGTGGTTCCTTGACATAATCAGTAGTAAAAATAGATGAAAAATCATTTTCAAAATGATCAATCTCAGGTAAAAACGAAGATCTATGATGAAGATCTTCCCATGGTAAGTCATCAACAGACAAAATTTCACGAATCTGCTCATCAGTGTGAACAAGTTCGGAAAAAGTTGTTGAATCTGAGTTTGATGTTGAAAGTGATTCTTCATGGACCACATTCATTAAGTTAATTTCGGTTGAAGAAGGATCGAAAAACGACTGTACGGCCTGATACGCAATTTCATAGGGACTCAAAGGCATAGCATCACCAAATGAATCTATCTCAGATTCGGAAGGTACGATCCAAGGATCATCATAAACAATGGTGTCTGATGAAATCATATGAATGGTTGCAGTAGAAGGCGATATGTTAGGAGGAGGAAAGGAAAAAGTTCCTAGTAAACCAGAATCTTTAACTAATCCTACTCCAACATCCTTATAAGGGATAGTTGTTTTGCCGACATGCTGGATACTTTCAGAAGAGGCTGGGACGGATGAATAATAAGTTAACTAGTCTATAGTTACGATCTTTCCATTATGAGGAAACTTTATAAGCCGAAAGACCAATGAAACAACAACAGCCATAGCGTAAGACCAACTACGACCCAAGAGAAGGTTGTAATCTAGAGGGGCATCAACCACTTCCACATCTAGATTAACAGTTTTGCCTTCAACCCCTATAGGTAAATCCTGTAGAATGCCAAAAGGATGGAACCCACGGCCATCAAAAGCCTTTAGAATTGTCGGGGATTGATTAAGTGTAGGAGAACCAAGCGATCTCCAACACTGGATCGACATAATACACGTCGAAGCTCCCTCATCAATTACAGTCCTATAGCAAGGTCTGTTTTTGACTAACAATGGAATCTGGAAAGCCATTTGATGAGGTAAACGAGGTGTACTATTTTCTAAATCGAAGATTATAAGGTTCGAGTCCTTAATATCAACAACTCCTATAGCCGACAATAGCAATTTACGCTGTGCTCGACATGATTGCAACACCTCCAAAGCTGACATTGCTGAAGGTGAAAAAGCTAAATCTTCAACAATGTTATAGTTCTGAGCAGCTCTCGCATGTGGATTGAAAGCTGACTTTCGAAGTATACCCTTGGCGGGCGGCTTGATTACTAAGTCTTGGTTAGGTTTCTCGATCTGTAGCGGATCGGAACCAGGAGTTGAAGTTGATGGGTTCGAATTAGAAGATTTTGCTTCCTTACCACCAACAGGACTTTTACTTTCATAATCTTGCGATCGTGTCGCAATCCTAACATGGGACATCATCATTATGGGTTCTTCTGAGGCATTTAAGGAAAAAACTATCATCTTACTGTCTTGACTAGGAAAAGGATCCTTCAAGACAGCAGGCGTTTTAGAACCTTTGACAATTTTCGCAACCTCAGCGCGATGAGGGTAGTCTCTTGTAAAATGCTCTTCATCATGAAAGAGACAAGGATAATGAGGTTTACGTTTCTCATCAGTAGATTCCATTTTATCTGATTTCTCTTTCATATTTTTATCTGATTTATTTTTCTTCTTCCCCTTCTTTTTACCGCTGATTTTTTATCTGGCCGTAGATGACTCTACGACATGAATATCGGCAGAAATTTCCGCGGAAGAGTCTCCTGTCGGGGAATCTGGTAAAGTTATGATAGGAGAAGAATTCTTGGAAGATTTCTTCTTACTTTTGGTGTTAACTGAACCAATCATACCGTCAGTGGCATGAGACCCTGAAGGAGCTGCAGTTATTTGATTTTGTTTAGGAAGGTCAGGGATTTTCTCGTGTAAAGTACCCGACTGCATATAAACGAGGTCAAGGTACTGAGCTTGAGCAATTACTTGCTCTTCAGTAACAACTCCTGCCTTAGCTACATCCTCAGTGATTTTAGGTAATAATGATTTAACAAACCATTCTTCTAAGATTTGATCTGGAATAAAAACTTTCACTAAACGCCGTCGACGTCTCCATTCATGAATGTGATCTGAAATATAAGTGGACGTTGACTGTTTTAATGAAGTTAATAATTCCGTGCCATTGTCATATCTGACCGGCAACTGAAAATGAGTTAAGAATGAAGTAGCTAGCTGACTAAAGTTATAAAAAGTGGCTCGCGGTAACTCAATGTACCACTTGGCCGCAAGACCAATTAGAGTGCGTTGAAAAAGAAGTAAACAAATTGAATCATCTGAAATAGAGTTAGATGCACACTAGAGGTGATAAGTCATCACATGGTTCGATGGATCCTCTCTTGATTTACCTTCAAACTTTGGGATGTTACTGGGCAACTTATTCGGCATTGGCGGCCAAAACAGAAGATAATTAATCAGATCGTTCGTAAGGCGCGACAAATCAGGCAAGTCCAAAGTTGCAATGAATGGTAACTGACGATTAGGGTCTCGAAAACCCTGGGTCATAAGACCAGCCCTAGGAGGAGGATATCCAGGATAACTTGGAATTGGAATTGCATTTGGGATATTATATCCTCCCGGAAAACCAGGATTAACTGGACCATACTTGGGTTGTTGAGGTTGCTAATAAGTATATCCAAGGTACGGTTGATACTGATAGACTGGGTTCTGCACAGCAGGACCAAATTGGTACTGTCCCTGGTACGGTTGATAAGTAAATTGAGGTTGACTTGTGACAACCGTACTTGGACCAGGTTGTCCTACAGGCATTTGAACCGAAGTCTGAATTGTAGGTCCAGACTGAGGTAAAGATGCTTGAGGAGTTGATGCAGGAACAGTAGAAACTGGAGCTGTCGATACTCCAGAAGTAGGTGGGGTAGATTGAACAGATGTTGCAGCAGTTGCAGCAGTCATTTGAGGCGGAGTTCGAGGCGAACTAGGCCCAGGCTGAGAAACTACACCAGGTGCAGAAGTTTGAATAGTAGGCTGGATAGGTTGCTGGGTTGAACCAGAAACCAAGGGTTGTCCAGATTGAGATGACAACTGCACATTCGGTTGCAAGATCTGTTGAGATTGAGATGGATCCCACACTACGTTCATTCCGGGGTATGGACCCATAGAAGGTTGAGCATATTGAGGACCATAACCGGGTTGAGGGTAGGGTTGATAATTTAAAGGTACATTTCCAGCTCCTTGGACAAATGATTGACCTGAAGGTGGTTGGAAACCTTGGGTTGGGTACTGACCTTGAGGTTGATAACCTTGAGGCACGTACTGAAACTGGGGTTGACCTTGAGGCATATATTGATACTGGGGTTGACCTTGAGGTACGTACTGAGTCTGGGGTTGACCTTGAGGAATGTACTGTCCCGAAGGTATGTACTGTCCTTGAGGTTGCCCCCCAGGTGGTAACTGGGTACCTTGAGGTTGCCCCCCAGGTGATAATTGAGGACCTTGAGGTTGCCCCCCAGGCGGTAACTGACTACCTTGAGGCTGCGGATTTGGAATGGTACCTGACATCATAAGAATGTCTTCTACACTCAACAGTTTAGTTCCATTATTACCAGTTAATAACCCTTGTTCAACAGGTTGAGGAGATGCTCCCAAAAAAGTACCAGTAAGTGACTGATACCCAGAAGGAACAGAAGGACTGCCATATAAAAATGTTTCTGGAGATTGAGAAAACATGGATGACTATCTCGACATATTCAAAGGAGGATAATAACCTCTAGGTGTTGGATGAAAAGGAATGCGAGGTGGTGAAAAACTTAGTCCCGGGTTTTCTAGAAAATTGGTCAATGAAAGATACCAAGCGTCCCTCCTAGGTGGACTGTAAAAGATTGATTCACGCTCCCTAAGTTCTATAGTTGGTTGATTTTTAGGGATAGATATACCTTCTTCCGAAGTAACAAGTTATTCAATAGCAATGAGTCCAGAAGGAATATTTTGGGTAATGATTCTTCCTACCCTGGGTGAACCAGGACCACTGGAAGTTGGAGAGGCAAATCCTGATGATGGAGTAGTAGCAGGTTCAGTTTCAGGTTCAGAAATTTCAGGTTCCTCAGCTAATTCACTAGTAGAAGAAAAACTACCAGTAACTTCGGAAAATGAAATAGGTTCAATAATATACTCTAGTGCTTGAACTTGATAATCAGGATGCACAACTAAAGAAGATTCTCCTTCTTCGGGTGACCCAACTCTACTGTCACTAGGAGTTACAAGAGCTCGTAGCCCTTCAAGCTGGCTTGGTGAAAACTCAGGAGGTTGGCCCCGAAGTCTACGGGACTGCCTCGGTAATTCAGCCACGATTAAATATTTTAATTACTTCACACGCAAACAAAGAAAAATCTCAATGAAAACCACCTAAAGTCTCTAAAGAACCAAACAATTTGAAGCACACACCTAAATAATCTAGGAGTTCAAATCACACACAAACAGTAACTTTCCGTACCGAAAACACTAGTTGGTGATGAAATCCAACGTCGCAGAATTCAATACAGAAATGGCGGTTGGAACAGTTACCCCAACAACCTGCTTAATGAAACAGACTAGCACAAGTTTCTCCACTAAACCGTCTCGAGTGAAGAGAACCCCCCAGAGAGTCCAAGTGATTATAGTCGACATCTGCTCCAGGTACAGTGGGATCTTCCCTCCACCGTCACCTTAGGAAAGAATCCTATAGATTATGGTCACTATGGTTACCAACAGAAGCAAATATACCTCAGGGAACAGTCTGTGATCTGATACACATGCAAGGGCAGAGTAGCAAAGCTCAATCCCCTTGAAGGCTCCTTGACATAATCCAAGGTTTACCAACAAGTGACCCCAGGCTCCTCGACAATGGTTAATCCGAGGTTTACCATTTTTAATACGTGTATATATGCTATCGTTCCCAATAAGGATTGATTACCCCACTGGTTCAGATATGACCTCGTGCTTGACTCTTTTAAGAGGAGCTTCCCAGAGCATAGATGTAACAATTGGAATTTATCTCCTACCGCAAGATACAGCTACTTGTTTGTTTTACTACCTTAGAGAGTTAATTACTCCCTACTCCAAGATACTAGCCTAAGCTATGTTGGTGATAAAGAGCCCTAGAATAAAAATATTGCTAGATAGATTTTACTTTAAGCGTTATTTTTATGGTTGTTTCTTAAGTCAAAAGGTGTGGAGATGAAACTTTATGGTGTGAATACTCGACTCCAAAACACTAAAAATGCACCTAAGATGATAAACAATCCTTTTTCTTCAATGAATTTCTAGCTAAAGAAAGAGTTGAGAATGCAATTGCTTGAAAAAAAAAATCTTTCCTTAACAAACAAATGAAAATAATTTTTTCTTTTTTATTTTGTCTTTTTCAATAAACTCAAAAACGAGACTACTAATTATGCTCACGAAAAATATCCCTTTCTTTTTTCAACACTCAAATACTACAAAAACAAACTTTTCAAAAGAGATTTTTTTTTTAAATTTCTAGAACACACTCAAAACTATTAAAAAATCTAATCTTGAGATCTATAAATTCTAAAAACCTAATTGAAGTAAAAGCTTACAAAATTTCTTTTCAAGGATGTTTTACTTAGTTACCAGCAAACTAAGGACTAATTTGTTCAGAATAACAAATTAATCAAAAACAACCAGCTTATGTTTTCTTTTTAAAAAATGAAATCCAAAACTTTCAAAACAAGTTATTTCGAAGCTTCGCAAAGAGAAAAATGAGATGTATTCCTCACTAAAGGCAGATTTTACAAATCAGTCAGACTCATAAAAAAGACCAGCAAAAACCAGGGTGATCTGAGGTTTCTAAGGCTTCTAAGCTCTAAGTTACTACAAAGACCAGACGAAAATCAAGGAAGGCACACAAAACTTCTAGAAATTCACCTAAAACCTAAATGCCAATGGAATTCACCTACAAAAAATTTCTGACAAGACACGTGCAGATCTAGGCAGAGGCTAAAACACATAAACACATCCTAATCTTAACTGAATGAGAAAATTTTAAGTTTTTCAAAAATTTGACAGGGTCCACAGGCTCCCAGTATAACCAGGTGCGGTACCGCTCTGCGTGGTAAAGCAACAGTGCGGGGATGTTCGCACTGTGTTACAACCAGAACATGCGATCCTCTCTCAAAAGCGTGAAAAACAAAAAAAAATTCAAGATCTAAAGAAACTACCCAATCCCACACACATCAAGCAAAAACCAGAAACAAAGAAAAAGTTTCTCAAGTCAAAGTAAAAGCAAAGGCAAAAACCAAAAATTCAATTCCCCAGCGGAGTCGCCATTTTATTGAGCGGATAAATCGTTCTTGTGGACAAGACCGATCTCCCTAGTATCTATGGATATCTAGCGACAAGCAAACAAAACAAATTCTATCTTTCTCTAAATATTGTGATTTATAAATAAAAGCCAATAAATGTTTTAGACCCTACCTCAAGTCCAATGCCAGTTTGTGGAAGCCACGCTCCATTCGTCCAAATGAGCTCCCTTTTAAATAACCTGCAAACACAAACATGCACACATCAAATAACACCTGCATAGCCAATATAATAAACCATATTTATCATGATGATCAAGGAATTCATGAAATAAACCATAGAAGACAATTTATTGAGAAAAATGAATCTGATTGTATTAACTTTAAACAAAGAAGAACTTTACAACCTTGGTGCCTTGATGTTGTACAAGCTCCTCCCATGGTCCAGCAAGAATCTCCTCTACTTTGACAAGTTTCACTCTCTTCCCAAAGAGATCAGAAAGTAGGTAATCTCTCCTCTCAAGCTCAATTAGGAAGTCTAAATTCCAACAGCATTTACCCTCAAAAATATTCAGCTTTCAACCTCCCTAGCAACCAGCCCAATGCCTCATTTTATAGTGCAGAGGAAGGAAGTTACCAGGTCCACCTTCAAAGGGATAGAGTCCTCCTTCAAAGGGATAAGCTCCTCTCATCAAGGGGTTAGCTCCTTTAGTTATGGGATGCATGAACCACCTAGGAGCGAACTTGCCACCTCAAGATTCCTTCTAGAAGCATCCAGAATTAATCCAAAGTGAGTTTTTAATAATAAACTTGCGCCTTTTTTACTTTTACAGGGGTCCGCACCCATTCCTTTAGAGACAGAGCGGGCAGGTCCGCAGGTAACATGACCAAGGGGTGTGGGACCACAAGTAATGCTAAGAGAAAGTGCGGAACCAGAGTTTTAGAGATTTTCAAGGACTTTCTCTCATTTTTAAGGCTTGACATGAAGAGCTGAGGTTTAAGACTTGCAAAGGAGGACAGTATGAGTGATGATAGACTCACACTGACTGCAGAAAGTCATGGTGACAATATTTTGTGTAACAACAGTCAAGTCAGGGTCAGTGAGAAAGAGGTCCTCCGAGATTATAAATCTATCTAGTTTAGAGGCAACTTGAGAAGCCCTTCCCCTCCTATTGTTCCATGTGAAAGTACAATTAATTGTCTCCGTGTCCACTAGCCTCATGTCGATTAGGAAGTTCTGGAAGGTAATGGAGTCTCTACCTAGTTTTCTGGTCCCTCCTTTTTTTCTTTAAGAGATCTGATCATATTGAAATCCCCTCCCAGAATCCAGGGCATATCAGGATGTCTCCCTCTCAACTCCTCTAGTGAGGTGAGAAGCCTGAGTTTGTCTTCTAGTTTTTGAGGACCATAGACATTTGTGATCATATATATTTCCTTATCACCCAAAGGTTGGATCACCATTGAAAGGTAGTTCATGGATGCCTCAGCATCTAGGATTCCAAGTTTCTAGGGATTCCAGAGAGTGAGAATCCCACCTGCCATGTTGTCTGCTTTAACTTCTAGATACTCATACTTAATGAGCCATTTGTTATGTATCTCTCTGATTTTATCTATTGAACATTTTGTCTCCTGGATAAACACCATGTCTGGTTTTTCTTCTTTTATTCTATTGCTAAGATTTCTTTGTTTCCTTTTGCTTCCTAGACCCCTAATGTTCCAGGTTGTGAGCTTCATTATGAAAGATTTGTAAATGAGTAACTAGTAAGATATTTCATCTTACTTGAGTTAATCATGAGTGTCCCACACTCTGTCAGCAGCTCATTCTGTCTTTTCCTTCCTCTTTTCCTACCTGGGTTCTTGGAAGAGTGTCCTGATGTTGCCTCCATCGTTTTAACCCCTCTATTTTCTTGGTTGTCATGGTTTCTTTTGATTCCAAAACCCTTTGCTTGAGATATCCAGAGGAAGAGCTGTTGTACTTTGTCAAACTCCTCTTGTGGTAGAGAATCAACCCCTTTGGTGGTTCCCTGCTCCAAGAACTTTTCTAGATCGAGATTCTCCCTCTCAAGAATCTCCTGTAGTTCGTGGTCCTCTATTCCAACTTCACTTGGGGTCATCTCATGGTCCCTGCCAAGTTCCATGATGTTTAGCATATCTTCCTTTAGTTTTTTGTTCTCAGGTACATCCTCCATGTTAGCATCTTTTTCCTTCTCTACAGGATTATCCTCCGATGCTTGGTTCATTGCATTGTTCCCATCTTCTTCTTCTAAAATCTTGAAACTGTTATGACTTGGGTGTTTATCCTCGCTAGTTTTCCTTTGGTACTTTTTTCCTCCTTTCCCTTTGCCTCCCGTCTTGGTAAAGCCTTCGGGGTCTTTGCCTTTGTTGGTTTTCATATTGTCCTCCAGTTTGTTTAAAGGGCAATCTCTAATGAGGTGCCCATGCTCATGAAATTTGCGGCATCTGAATGGGACATGTTCATAGTCCACCGCCTGCACCCATTCTTCATCATAAACTTCTAGAATGATTTCATCCGAAAGTGCTCCCGATAGGTCCATTTCTACACATATGCGCACAAAGGAGGTGTATTTTCCTCGCAGAGTTGCCTCTGATATTTTTTAAAAATGACCTAATTTATTGCCTATGGCCTTTAAGGATTCAGGCAACCAGTAATCTAAAGGTAGGGAATAGATTTGTATCCATACCGGTACTGATGTGAATGTTTCTCATTCCTGGACAAAACTCATCACCCATGGTCGCATGTAGAGGCCAGCCACAGCTTAAAAGTATGGTCCTCCTTCGAACACTCTGTCTTTGTCCTCTAGGTTTGTGAATACCATTATGAGAAACCCTTGGACCCAAGGTGGAGGGTTATTTCCCCCTTAGGTTTCAATTGGTTTCTTATCCACACCTACAAAGCCTTCTTTGTTTTCCATATCCCCATAAATTTACATATCACTGTGTATGCCGCCATGTGATCCCTATGCTCCTGTAGCGCCAGATTATTTAAAACAACCCGGGGTTTAATGGCTGACCTGGGTTTGCAGAGTCCTGTCACACTCCTGTTCTCATCTTTCTGACTGCTGCCTTCTGTTCTCTTCTCTCCTCTAACTTCCTCATGATTCTTTTCCTGCTCATGAGAACTGATGTTTTTCGGCTTTTCTGTGTTGATCCTCTCCATTCCTACCTCCATTGGCTTTTTGAAGCGATTCGAACCTACTTCCTTGTTTCTGTTCGCCACTGCATGGTTGTAGGAGGGAGTAGAACTACCCCCTCCTTGCCCTTCCATGGTAACCAGCAATCCCCTGTTGGTCCAAACCCTCGTCCTGCTCTTTCCCCTGCAGCGCCTCCTGTGTTTTTCCCTTAGTACAAGTCCTAGACCAACAATATAGAGATCTTAAATATCATTCTTATATGATAAGATATTTAATTCACTATTTAAGTGCTTTGAACAATATAAAATTTATTTTTTTCAAGAACCAAGTGCTTTGGTTATGAGATTTTTTGCATTGGAGTTTTTATGCATGTCAAAGTCCAGAATTAGATTAGAGGCATGCTCATGGAAATTTAAAAGGATAAAATTTACTATTTGGTTGTATACGTGGATATCTAATATCACCTAATCCATGACACTACTACCCATCTCATGAACAACAAACTATGGTTATCATATACAAAAGTGTCATAAGTGATCTTTTTGGATTTTATTATCATAACCTTTGTTTTGTCAATGTTTGTTGTCATTCCCATATTATAGCAGAATCCCTTCAAGATTCCTAGATGCTTATCAAGGTCATAAGAAATATTTGCCAAAAGATGATATCTTTAGCATAAAAAAGAAGGATGATGAATATACTAGAAAGAGTTGAGCTAATACAACCACCATCTTCCAACCAATATTATAACTTATTAATCTATATGCTAAAGAGGCTAGGGTATAAGGAGCAACCTTGCTTGACTCCTATGTTAAAATAAATTACTTCGACCATCCCTTAGTGTTCCTAAATTTGGAAAGAACACTCTCATATATCCTTACCATAACAACCCTTAGCTCATAAGGAAATTTTAGTTTTCTAACCTATTCCAAATTCTATTATCGGGCACTATGTCAAAATATTTTCTAAAATTAATGAAATAAAAAAGAAGAATGGTTTTATTATTGCAACATTCCTTTGTAATTATCCTAAGCGTAACAAGATAGTCCAAAATTGAATGATAACCCCTAAAGTCAACTTGTCCTTTAGTTGTTTTTGTATGACTTTTAAGACATATCCTAATCCTATTTTTAGAGATATTTTAGCATAGATTGGCTAAAATGGGGATAATCATAATTTCCATATAATTAGAAGGATTACTTGTATCCTCAATTTTAAAGATAGGAACAAAGTCTTTGAGTTTGTGATTTAGGGAAGCCTCACTTGACTACTAATTTGAAGAGCTTATGTATGTGAGGGATGAGGATATCCCCTTTAATTTTCAATATTTTGGCTTGTTAGCCTTTGATGTCCTTATATTTCCTCCTTTTAAGTTTCTCAATTCCAAAATTTATGTATTCTATAGAAAACATTTCATTCTCTATAGAAACATTTGGAATATTGTCCACAACAATAGGCGATCCATAAAGATTTTTGAGGTAGGAGATCTTCTTCATCAAGGACAACATATATTTTTCTTTACTTTTATAAGTTAAAATTTGCCTCTATAATCTCTTAGAATATGTTTTTGATAGGTGTAGAAACTTCTCTTGCTTTCTATTTATGTAGTGCTTTCTATTCCATTTAATTAGGACTTTGTGGATTGTTTTCTTATCTGATTCTAAGGACTCATTAAAGGCATATATCTAATGAATTTTATAACAATTTTACACTTGTTCTCATAGCATGGATGGGCCTCCTATTATTCTTTTTATGTAACATCTTGATAGATAATTTGTTAATTGAAATATAGAGGGTTATTGTAAAATTATGATAGAGATCTTCAATATCATTATGATATGATAAGATATTTAATTCAATATTTAAGTGCTTTAAAAAATATTAAATTTAATTTTTCAAGAAGCAAGTGCTTCGGTTTGAGAGTTTTTTCACTCGATTTTTTATGCATGACAAATTCCAGAGTTAGATTAGAGTCAAGCTCATGGGAATTTTAAAGGTTAAAATTTACTAGTTGGTTGTATACTTGGATATCTGATATCATCTAATCAATGACACTACCATCCATATCATGAATACAACCATTAAAAATTATTAGACTCGTGACAACTATAGATCTTGATTAGCTAGGCACCAAATAATTCACACCTAGGTCTTGATAGTTTCTTTTGTACCTATTAGCGAAACAAGGTCCTCCTCTGGCCAAGAGGATTATGGTTGGAATAATTGCTTAGAAGAGTAACTTTATGAATTGTTGTTCTAGCATTAAATTCTAGTAACAATGGGATACTACCTTCATTTCATGTTGTAAATATCTTGTTCTAAGTTCTTATATAGAAATTTCTTATTTATACTATTTTTCATATAAAAACTAGAATTAATAGGTACTAAGTGACAAATTGTTTTATAATTTTGAGTATATAGTCACCCGTACAATATTTGATTAGAATTTTTTTAAAAATAAGACTTCAAATATTTGTTGCTCACATTGTTTATGCAACTTCTTTTTTCTTATATTTTATATGAGACAATCTTATCCATAGACTTGCATAACAATATACAAATTTATGTATGTGAATATCAAATATGTTTTAAGTTATTTGTTATTGGGTAAGAATTTGGAATGTGGAATGCAATGTATGTAAAATTTTCAATTGTATATGACAAATTGAAAAGTTGGAAGTGCTCTCTGTTGAAACCAAATCTGGAGGACTACCTTCAAATCTACATTGAATCAAGCCTCATTTTCCGCTTCATTGGCGTATGGATGCATTCATATGATCTATACGAGTGGATTCATATGGCATTGACTAACAAGTGAAAGTTCATATTTTGCTTTAAAGGTTTTTTATAGTGTTGTTTATTGAACCATAAGATAACCAGAAGGACCTAAATGGGGGGCCTTGGTTCTGGGGTAAACTTGGTTTGTTCATAACTACTTGGTTTCTATAATTTGATCACTCTACAATAGTCATTACCAAATTGCCAATTTGGGTTCGACTTCATAATTTGCCTACCCATCTTTTAGCACTTTTCAGCTTTTCAGGGCATAGGAAATTCCTTGGGTTGTTATCTTACCACATATACCTCTTAAGGGAAGTGTGGCATGTACGCCTACAAAAGAATATGTGGAAATTGACACTAGAAAAGGGTTGTCAGATCAAATAAATTTACAAATTGGTGATTATCATTAGACCTAGCCTCTATATTACAAGAATATTATGTTTCAGTGCCGTGTTTCTCTTCAAACTTGACATTTACATAATTCCTACACTCTGTCAAATTCCATTAAGAAACAACACTTCAAATCTTCAAAATCTAAAAGTTGGAAACTTGTTAACTCACCCCTTATGGAGGGTGAGACTTCTTCTATTTCATATCAAGAGGAGAATGATGTCGATGATGATACGATTCCAGGGGAGCAAGATCAAATTGTCGCTCCTCGTCAAAATTATAGGGTTTCAACAGGGATCTCAATATCCCCTACAAATAGGAAGCTCACAAGTTGAGATGTCTCTTTGGGCATGTTGAAGCATGAACATGAATTGGCTTCTTCTTTCATGGATAGGGAATCCCTGTCGAATCTCAAGAATAATTTGCCAATTACTTTGGTTGATCTGCCTTCTGTCGATTGGACCATGATTGTGGGAAAGAGAGGAAAAAAGAGTCACTCTGAAGACGATCCCCAAGTTGGGTGATTCTATTCAGTTTGTTAAATCTATTGTAGCATCCTCTTTCATGTTTGTCAAATCCATGGTCTGTTAAAATCCTTAAATAGACAACTACTACAACAATGTATTTCTATTTATTGTAATAATAGAAAGTATAAAAAAAAATAGAATTTTTTACTAATTTCAAATCAAATTATTTAAAATTCATCGAAAAAAACAAATTATTTTAATATTAACAAAAAAAAATTGTAACATACATATATATAACCAATACATTATACTCTGAATAAAGGTGAGCTCTACGGACCATAAGTATGGCATACTTAGTAAAACCTCAAGTCTAAAAGGAATGGGAATATTTATAAATGAAGATCTCATTCCAGAAAATCAAGCAGAATTAAGAAAGGAGGTTCAAAAGGTAAAAGAAGCTAGGAAGGAAGGAAAATGGACAACAATCAGAAATAGAAAAGTTGTTATTCAAGATAGAAACCAAAAAAATAGTAATAAATAGCAATTCAACATGCTCTGAATTCTTTCTTGGAACTATCGGGGCTTTCCATGGAACAAAGGCCCCAAGCTAAGTTGGATCTTGAGTGATGTTGATATTACATTGCTTGTTGAAACTTGGGAGCACGAAGAATCTAAGGTCCCTAACATAGATGTCTTTTCACTATGGTCTACCTGGAACAAGCAATCCTCCCGTAGAGGCATTAGGGGTATAGCTTGTTACATTAAGAAGAACATCTCCCCCCATGCTAGGATTTATAAAAACGACCCTTACAACCAATATAGTTGGATAGAGATTACTAACATTAATGATAAAAAGACCTACATAGCAATCTATTATTTTCCCCCCATCAATTCTAACTTCTATAAGAAAAAGAATCTAGATAAAAATATTCCTTACAATGGTTTAGAGAATGATATTTCTAGCCTAAGGAATGAAGGTAATATCCTTTTAATGGGTGAATTTAATGCTCGAACTTCAAGCAACCAAGCTATTCTTCTAAGAAATCATTCCAACCCTAATCCTCCTTGGTTAGACGAAGACCTTACTCTGGCTAGCTGGTACAAAAGGAGCTCTGAGCTAGTCAAGCTCTGTAGTTCTCAAGATCTCATAATTTGCAATGGTCTAAAGAAGTGGCCCAATTCTAGCCAGATGACCTGCATTCATGGGCTTGGTAGCAGCGCAGCAGACTATCTTATTTCTAATTTCCCTTTATACAATGAAATAATAAATTTTGACATCTTAAACGAGCACGAGCCTGACTCTAATCATAGTCCTTTACTTATAACTCTCAATTTTGTCATGCATAGAGATCTTATAGAAGATAATCCTTATAGCCAAAATAACTTAATCTTTGATAGAAATAAAAACGATCTCTTTCTAAATGAATTAAAAACTAATTTGCTTCCTTTATCTAGTATAGACAACATAGAAGACCTCTATCATAATTTTACTACAACCCTCTCATATTCTATTAACAAGTTCTCAATTGAAGTTTCAAGTAACAAAAGAAATAGCAAAACCAACCCATGGTATGACAAAGATTGTAAAAGTGCGAGGAGAGCAATTAGTGAAGTTGTTGATGAATCTCTTAAAATTGGCAAGATAAAAAAATATACAAAGCCCTAGCTAAAAGGAAAAAAAGGAAGTATATTCGTAAAAGACAAGAGAATCTCTTACACCTCTCTAAGGTAGCTCCTAGGAAATTCTGGAGGCAGATTCTAACTAGGAAAACTAAAGATAATAATAAAATTGCTTTACACGACTGGAATTCCTATGTTAAAAAGCTTTATGAATCTCCAAATGTCATGGATAACTTTGAAACCATGCTCATGTTATGAAACCATCTCACAAAAAGATAGAAAAGATATATCAATGCCTTAGAAATAAGCCTCTTGGAGGGGGAAACCTCCTTTACATTACACAAATGAACAATTCTTAGATGATTCAAATGACAAAACCTCCTTTCTATATATGGGAGTCTAAGGGGTCACAATATAACCAAAGCTAACCTAACAATAATAATATAAAGGCATAAAAATAACAATAGTGGGATTATATGGGTCACAATAATAACAATATGGGGACAATAGGGGCACAACAATAACAATAAGGGATACAACGACAATAGTAATGGGGGAATCACTAGTATTATAGGGACCTAACATGCCCCTCTCCTTCAAAAAAGTGTTGTCCTCAATGCTTGAGTAGTTATGGATGCTTATGTATAAAATTATCATCCTCCCATGTGGAATCTTTAATCAGTAAATTCTTCCACTTGTTGAGATACTCTGAAATTGATCGATTTCATAGCTGTCAAGTTCTTGTTTCTTTGACTGCTTCAGGTTCCAATATGATTTTTCCTTCCTCATCAAGTTCTGGCAATATTGTTTGAACTGGAAGCTTGTCACATATAACCTTCTTTAAGCATGAAACATGGAAAACTGGGTGCACTTGGGAAGCTGCAGGAAGCTCCAATTTTTATGCCATAGTACCTATCTTTTGCAACACCTTGTACGGACCATAATACTTTGGTGATAATTTATTATCCTTCTTAGCTTGCTTGAGGGACATTTGTTTATATGGTTGTAGTCATAAGAATACCCAATCACCTACATCAAAACTTTTTTCGATGCGATGTTGATCTGCCTGTTGTTTCATTCTATTCTGCGCCAAAGCGAGGTTATCCTTTAAGAGTTGGAGAAGTTGTTGCTGATGCTCGATGTGATCTTCCACTGCTTGAACCTTAGAATTTTCTCTTAAATATGATGTGATGGATGGTGGATGATATCCATAAAGTGCCATAAATGGGGTCATTTTTGTTGCAGTAAGGAAGGAAGTGTTATACCACAATTCAGCCAAAGGCAACCATTTGACCCATTGTGTCAGTTTATCATATACAAAGTAACGAAGTTATCCTTCCAAACATTTGTTTACTATCTCAATTTTCCCATCAGATTGAGGATGATAAGATGAGTTATGAGCTAATTGAGTACCAAGACAGGAAAATAATTATGTCCAAAAATTTCCAGTGAAAATGGGATCTCTGTCGCTTACAATAATCTTTGGGTTTCCATGTAGATTTTCAATTGTTTCCATAAATGCAGTAGAAACTGTACTCACTTTAAATGGATGAGATAATGCACAAAAGTGCGCATACTTGGTAAGTCTATCAACTACCACCATGATAACAATCTTTCCTTCGGACTTGGGTAAACCTGTGATAAAATCCATTGAAACCTCCTACCAACGTTGTCTTGAAAAGGATAAAGGTTATAATAGTCCTAGGGTCTTAATTGTTTCAAATTTATTTTGTTGGCAAACCAAACATTCCACCACAACCTTTTGAATATTTGATTTAAGGCCATCCCAAAAAAAATCCTTCTTAACCCTGTGGTAGGTTTTTAGAAATCCTGAGTGCCCTCCTAAGGGAGAGGTGTGCAATTCCCTAAGAATCTTTTGTTTGAGTTGGGAATTCTTACATAGGTATAACCGATCCTTGTACCATAACGAATCATTTTTCCAGCTAAATGTATCAGATGTACTGGGATCTTGTTGTATCTTTTGAATGAGTGCCCACACTTCCTCGTCATTATTCCATTCATCCCTTGCTTTGTTTATCCAATTTGGTTGGATAATAGAAATGGCGCAAAGAAATGCTTCCACATCCTCATCCTTTCTTGAGAGTGCATCTACCACAACATTTTGCTTCCCTTTTTTGTAAATGATTTCAAAGTCATAACCCAACATCTTTGTGACCCATTTTTGTTGCTATTCTGAAGATAATCTTTGTTCTAAAAAGTATTTAAGACTATCATGATCTGTTTTTACCTTGAAGTGTCTTCCCATTAGGTAGGGTCGCCATTTCTTAAGTGCATGTAGTATTGCCAAAATTCCTTCTCATAAATAGCTTTGTGTAAATACTTTCCTTTTATTGGACAACTTTCGAAATCAATGGATCTTTCTTCTTGCATTAAAACAACACCAATTCCATTTCCTGAGGCATCACATTCCACAATAAAGGTTTTTGTGAAGTCCGGTGTAGCTAAGACTGGTGCCTGGAAATTTTCCTCTTTAAGATGTTCAAAGGCCTTCGTTGCTTCTGGAGTCCATGAAAATGCATCTTTCTTCAATAATGTTGTTAGAGGTGTTGCTATTCTCCCATAATTCTTAACAAACTTGCGATAATACCCTATCAACCTGAGAAATCCTCGTAGATGCTTTATGGATGTGGGGATTTTCCATTCCTTAATGGTTTTAATTTTGCTAGGGTCTACCTTAACACCTTCATGAGATACAATATGACCCAAATATTCCACCTCTTGTACTCCAAAGAAACATTTGGAGATTTTTGCATATAATTGTTTCTCCTCCAATAGTTTGAGCACCATGTCAACATGTTGGACATGATTCTTCCAAGACTTGTTGTAGATTAGTATATCATCAAAAAATACTAACACAAATTTTTTAAGGAAGGGTTTTAAAATGGAATTCATCAAACCTTGAAATGTAGAAGGTGCATTAGTAAGGCCAAAAGGCATGACCAAAAATTCATAATGACCCTCATGAGTTCTAAATGTTGTTTTTGGAATGTCTTCAATCTTCATTCTGATTTGATTATATCCTGAACGAAGATCCAACTTTGTGAAGTAAATTGATCCATTCAATTCATCCAATAATTCATCAATGACCCCCGGATGCGGGTGCTTCCCCTGATAGTTAAGGTGATGGGACAGGGGTACGGCAAGGCTGGACGACACCTGCCCGCCCAGCACCACCTGGTAAATGACCGGACGTGACTTCAACAGAGGCAGGGGAGATCATTTGGTTTCACGTATTGGGACGCCGATATGCACAACCTGTACACGGATATGTCCATCACTTCCGCATGCTTCAGCCCGAGTTGGGCTTCGGCTCCATTCAATGCAGGAGTAATGGCGGGGGCAATCCAAGGAGAGGCGGTTGATGTTAAATTCATGCATGGCAATGGACTCGTCTGGAAGCTCCAAGTGCATAGATGGTCTGGAAAAGTCGGGTTACGGGAGGCTGCTTGGTTATGCTGGGCAAATTCTGAGTCGCGACCTCCGCCTGCTCCTAATTTGCTATTCTTTCCTGTCTCAGAGTACCCTGGTGCTCTCTCTGCTCCTCATCCCATCATGGTTCGACAGCGTTTAATCAGCAGACGGGGTGGAAGCTCTCGGCAGCAAGTCAGGAGGTGAAGCACCTCGGGCTCCCCTTCTTCCTCGGTGGAAAACCCACGCTATCCCAACACCAGAAGCGGCCGTGGCAGAGCAAGCCTTCGCTCAGCTCCCTTCCCTCTGCCCCAGCATCACTCTCCCCATACCATGCTTTTCCACTTCCGCAGCACTCTCAATCAGCCGATCATCACCACAACCATTTCCATCTCCTTTTCTGAGGAAGCGAAACAGAGCACCCAGATGCCCTTACCCCGAAACAATAAGCTGAAAGCGGAGCCAAGTCAAAATAGAGCTCAACAGAATAGAAACAAAGACAAGGAAGATGTGCATGAAGGGCACGGTGGGCAGCCCAAACGGAAAGGGAAGGAGGTTGTTGGGGACCTGCATGAGGATTCAGTGCCACAACTTGCCACGTCAGCCATGGAGAGGCGCAAGAAGGACGAGGAGGACACGCAGCTGGATGGGGGTAGCAAAGAAGGTGAGCAACAGGACAGGGGCCAAACTCAGCCAGACAACCGCAATGATTGGAGCTGCCCGGTAGTGGAGAAACCTGCCACGGAGGAGTTCATCACCAAAATCACCAATGCCAGGTGGCACTTCATCTAAATTTTGGTTCTTCTTCCTATTTTTTGTCCATGTAGGTGCTCCAAGGAGGATGAATTGTTGGTTTTATGTGGGTTTATTAGCACTTTTCAGAAAACTGTGGCAAATGTTTAGTGATGTCTTCTTTTTTGTAACTCTCGCACTATCAGATCGGTTTCCCCTCTATTGGGGCAGTCTTAGAACTAGTTCTTCGACAAGCTGAGATAGGCTGTTTCTCCTCACAGCTAGAGCCACTTTGTAAATATCTTTTTTCTTCTTTTAATAGATTAAACTTAGCAAAAAAAAATAATTCATCAATGACAGGAATGGGAAATTTATCTTTAATAGTGAGCTTGTTGAGCTCCATATAATCTGAACACATGCACCATGATCCATCCTTCTTGTGAACCAATACTACTAGAGCAAAGAAAGCACTTTGACTAGGTTGAATTATACCAGCCTCTAGCATTTCTGCAACCATACGTTCAATTTCACTCTTTTGGACATAGGGATATTTGTAAGGCCTAATGTTTGGAGGAACACTTCCTGAAATCAAATTAATAAAATGATCATGATCACGATTAGGTGGGAGGCCTTTGGGAGTCTCAAATGCCTTGGAATGATTGTCCAAGACTTTTTGGAGATCTAGAGAAATGGATAATTTCGAT
Source organism: Pinus tabuliformis (assembly GCA_031772625.1). Taxonomy (NCBI): domain Eukaryota; kingdom Viridiplantae; phylum Streptophyta; class Pinopsida; order Pinales; family Pinaceae; genus Pinus; species Pinus tabuliformis. Next base: position 1,667,529,681 of record CM062816.1, on the reverse strand, counting down.
GTGGGAACCTCTAGTGAACATAATTGTGCAATTATGCCTTGTTGTTCCTTCTTTAGAAGGTTTTTCATTTCATTAGAGCTGATAATCTTTCTCGGTCTCCCTGTGATACCCCTTAATTCAACTTCCTTTCCTTCTGAAGATAATTTCATGAAAATTTCTTGAAAATTAAAAGTTATTGTAGCCATTGGACTCCTAATACAACATTAGCACCACCCATTGGAATGGAAAGTACTGGGCTATTCCATACATATTCTCCCATGGATAGCTTAATATTATGGCACTTTCCAGAGCAATTTATGGTTCTTCCACTTGCAACCATCACTTGACACTCTCGTGTTGGATATAGGAAGCAATTCAATTCCTTGGCTATCTTACAATGAATAAAGTTATGGGTACTTCTCGAATCAATCAACACTATTACCTTTTTTTCTTGATATGCCCTTCTATCTTGATAGTTTGAGGAGTGGTAATTCCAGCCAAAGCATTACAAGATATGGTCGGATTCATTTCTTCTTTTTCTAGGGTTTGTTCCTGGTGTAAATCCTCTTCTTTTGATGTTTCTTGTTCCTTTTCTTCCTCCTCTTCACAATCTATGTAGAATAATTTCTTCTCGGCACACTTATGACCTTTAGTGTATTTTCTATCACAACTATAACAAATCTCTTTCGCCCTTTTTTCTTCCAATTGTTGTAGTGTCAACCTTGTAGGTTGTGGATGGCTAGGGGCAGCAACACTTCCATCTTTATGATTGTGAGTGGTAGGCTTCCTTGTTGCTATAATTTTTCTTTCCATTTTTCTTGCCAACCTGAATGCCTTCTCCAATGAATTTGGTTCCCAAAGGCGAACCTCATGTTGAATGTTATATTTTAAAGTCCCTATGAACACATCAATCCTATGCTCCTCTCGAATATATTTTACCCTTATATTCAATTTTTGGAAGTCCTCAATGTGCTCCATCATTGAACCCTTTTGTTTGAGATTTATCAATTGGCTAAAAAAAGTGTTGCTTTTTGTATCCTCATAATGTGCTATCATTTCATCCGTAAAAATAGCCCAAGTGACAATTTTTTTATGAGAGCAAAGCCATCGATACCATAGAAACTTATTTGGTTCCAAATATAAAGTTGCAATGCGTACCTTTTGTGTGTTTTGCACATTATGGAGATCGAAAAATTGCTCCATCTGTAGTATCCATGTTCCGGGATCCTTGCCATCAAACTTCCTCATATCGATCTTTGGAACATGGTGGTTCTTCAATCCAACATTAGAGTCTATGAAATCATGATTAACATTTATTTTGTTCTCATCATGAGTTTCCTTTACTACCCTTTCGCCATTAGTAAGCATTTCTTGTAGAAAATTTGTCAAATTTGTCTTCAAATCTATCTTCAAATCTTCCATGCCTTTCTTTAAATCATCCATCTTAGCTTCCACACCATCCATCTTAGCTTCCATGCCATCCATCTTAGCTTCCACGTCATTCATCTTAGCTTCTACACCTTTCTTTAAACCATCCATCTTAGCTTCCATGCCATACATCTTAGCTTCTACGTCTTTCTTTAAACCATCCATCTTAGCTTCTGTTACTTTTTGTGCGAGTGAAATTTGTTGCACTTGGTCTCGTAATTTTGATATATCATGTTGCATTTCTTCCTCTTCTTCATAAGTCATGCTAAAGCTTTCAGTTATCTTACTAAGTGTTTCCATTTTCTTTCTTCAGGGCATCAATTACCAATAATAATGCTTCACTATGCCCTTTGAATTCCTTCAAACTATTTTTTCAAACCAAGCTTATGCAAAAATTAAAAAAAAACTACACACCTTTTTTCACTTTGTAGGAGCTCGATATTGAATCTGATGTATCTCTGTAATTTTGGATCTTCAGGGTCTGAAATTTCTTCTTCCAGTAACCCTTTGAGTAATATTTCTAACCCCTCAAGTCTGATCAAGATTGGATTCTCCAATGAAGAGTTATGTCAAATCTCCCACGATGGCCTGAGTATAGACTGGTTCCGTAGAACAAATGTGTACGATGTTCCGTGGGTCACTATTTCAACCTTAGGTTCTGAAAATGATACCCAAAAAACTATAGTCCGTCCTATTTCTGTAACTTCTTACGAAAATTTAATCTGATGCTCAGAGCGAAAGTTATTACGATTTTCCCAAGGTCACATGTTTGGAATGTAATTCGGGGGTCTACAAAAACCCTAACTTCCTCAGATTATATCTCCGAAAATATAGCGAGACAAGATCTCAAATTCGGGCAAGAGGTTCAGACCAATTCCTTCTAAAATGGGTTTTTGTTTTAGCTTCTGAAACTTTGTAGAGAAAAATTTATAGCAAAAATTCCACGATGACGTGTTTGGAGTAGCGAAACCCTAGAATCCAAAGCTCTGATACCAAATGTTATGAAACCAGCTCACAAAAAGATAGAAAAGATAGATCAACACCTTAGAAATAAGCCTCTTCGAGGGGGAAACCTCCTTTACATTACACAAATGAACAATTCTTAGATGATTCAAATGACAAAACCTCCTTTCTATATATAGGAGTCTAAGAGGTCACAATATAACCAAAGCTGACCTAACAATAATAATATAAAGGCACAAAAATAACAATAGTGGGATTCTATGGGGCACAATAATAACAATAGGAGGACAACAGGGGCACAACAATAACAATAATGGATACAACGACAATAGTAATGGGGGAATCACTAGTATTATAGGGACCTAACAGCTCACAACGAAAGAAGTTTTCTCATTAGAAGACATTGATTTTGGGGTTAAACGCCTGGAAAATGGGAAAGCTAAGGACATTGAAGGTTACCAGGTGGAAATCTTAAAAATTGGAGGTCCTGTCCTCATCCCCCACATCCACAAGCTTTTCAATCAAGCGGTCAAGCAAGGGTTTCCTAAACCATGGACTCGGAGCCCCATTATCCCTATTTTTAAAAGTGGGGATACAAATAACCCCTCTAATTATCGGACAATTATGATCACCCCTCTCTTAGCCAAGTTATATGGTATTATTTTGGGAAAGAAGTTGAGCATATGGCTTGAAAGTGAAGGTAAGCGGGCTAAAGGCCAAGTTGGTTTTAGAAGGCAACACTCAACAATGGACCACCTCGTTACGCTTAGGATCATTGTGGAGGAATGCTGGAATGATAAATCCAATCTCTTTTGCTTCTTTTTGGACTTTAGAAAGGCTTTCGGTACGGTTCCTAGAAACAACCTATGGAATAGATTAGAAGAGCTAAAGGTTCCTTTCGAGTTGAGAGTTAACGCTATAAGGTTATACGAGAATGTAATTGCCATGTTAAAGAGTAATGAGGGGTGGCCAAAAGATATTAAGTGTAATATCAGAGTTAAACAAGGTTGCCCCCTCTCCCCTACCCTATTTGGCATTTACATCGATAAGCTAGAAGTTTGTTTAGAGGAAGCAGGTTGTGCTGGCACAATCTTAGCTGGGATAGTCATCATCCTTCTTCTCTATGTTGATGATATTGTTCTTCTCGCAAGGTGCCCATCTGATCTTGATAAGCAACTTAGACTTCTTAAGGATTTCTGCTCTACCATGGGTATGATTGTTAACACTGACAAAACAAAAGTTATGATTATCAAATCCAAGAAGGACACTTACGCTAATTTTATGTATGACAATAGTAACTTGGAGGAAGTGTCTTCTTACAAGTACCTAGGAATTGATATTCATCACAAGCTCAACTGGAACTATAGCATTGATAAAGGGATTAATGGGGGGTGGAAACCTTATTTTGGTCTTGAAAATAATTGTAAAACGACAAACCTCGTAATGTGGGATAGAAAGAAGTTCCTCTTTGAAACTTTAGTCACTCCTGTTACCTTATATGGATGTGAGGTTTGTGGTTGCAGCATCTCTAGATAATCTTGGAGAAATATTGAGCAAATCCAGAAGACTTTTATAACGTATAACCTCAAAATTAAAAGAAATACACCCTATCCTATTCTCCTTATAGAAGTGGGTCTTTCCCCTATCGAGAGCCTAGCTATGACCAGGCTTCTGTTGTACAAGCACAAACTCAATAACATAGGAGACCATAGACTTCCTAAGCTAGCTTTAAATTCCAACCAAAACCACCTATGGCTCAAACGAGGTTGGTATAAAGACACCAGAGCCTAGTTAAACCATTGGGAGATTGACGAGAATGTTGCGTTGCAAAACATTAATAACATTAAAAATATTGTTACTTCTAAGTTCAAAGACAAAATGTTGTGTGAGAAAGATTTAGCAGCCAAAAGAAAATTAAGATATTATAAGGAGGTCGTCAACCCCACCCTAGAAGATCAAAAGTATCTCTCTATTTTAATTAGCTCTAAGAAGAAAATTAATATAGTCAAGATTAGAATGAACTCTCATGAGCTCCATAGTGAAACTGGTCATTGGGCAGTGCCTAAAACACCATGGATGGAAAGGATCTGCCATCTCTATGAGAATATGAACATCGAGGATGAAAATCACTTCCTCTTAGAGTGCCCCGCGTACAACCACATTAGATCTCAGTTTCATAATCTTTGTTGCAATACTGACCTTTCTAGCATTTTACGATGTCAAAACTATAGTGAGCTCGGGAGGCTTCTCTCTAAGCTTTTTGAGCATAGGAATAAAATCTTAAATCAAACTAAATAATTCGTTTCTTTAGGTCCAATAGACCAAAGTTTGGTTTCAGTGGACGTTAACCACCACCACCACCACCACCACCACCACCACCACCACCACCACCATCATCATCATCACTATATAAATTTAAAATATAATAAAATATAAATTTGATGTAAGTTAAGAAAAATTATTTATAGATATTTATACACATAAAAATAATAATAATAAAATAAAATCATATCAATTATTATAAAAAGAGAAATTGAGACAATTTCATTTAATACTATTTTGAAATACTTTTTATCAACTCCAAAACAATGATCTGTATTGTGAAAATATTTTACTTATAAGTGTTTAAATTATATAAGTTAAGATGGATATAGGTAATGATGATGTATGGTTTATTGGATCTTAAGAAGGTACAAATTATGGTGAATTTTTTAAAATTTTATTTTTATATCAGAAATATGAAGAAAAGCATTTTAAGATCACCATAGTTTAGTCTATTTAAACCTTAAGAAAGTACAAAATTATGGTGAATTCTTTAACATTTTATGTTTATGTTAGAAATATGAAGAGAAGCATTTTAACATCATCATAGTTTAGTTAATTTAAATGTCAAAAAATTGGTACTATGACAAATAGACTCTTTCATCCCATAGTGTTGTGGGAACTCACTCATGTCTAATTCAATTGTGAAACTCAAGATAGTTTATTATTTTAAAAATATTTTCTCTCCAATAATCTAACCAACTTTAAATATTTTTATGTTATCCAAACTTAAATAAAAAAATGAAATAAAAATTAATTAAAATCAAATATATATATATATATATATAATACTAAATAATTAAAAAACAAAAAAATCACTATTTTATAATCCAATTTAGATATTAATATTATTTATATTATATTAATATTAAATATTATTATTATTTTCTTGCCATTCAAATAAAACTGGAACTCGAGTGAAAAAATAATAACAACTCTTCTATACTAATAAAAATTACACACACTTAACTTGAATATTAAATTATATACACATCAACTTGAAATTTATTTACCCAAAACTTAAGTTATGTACTTACCATTCTCGTCCACTTGTAATCACCATGGTTCCTACCAATCAATTCAGTAAAAATCTCAATCCTTACAATGGTATTTTAATAATATAATATTCACCAATCTCATACTCTTCACATATCGTCTTATCAACGTCTTGCTGGTAATCAAATACGTTATTGGCACTTTCGTCTCTTAGTTTTTTTAAAATGAAATGATGTCATATAATAAGTCTACTAAAGACCCTGTAAATCAATTTTATAGCTTAATTGATGATAGTTGTGTTGGAAATTAATATGAAAGTATGTATTTTTTTATTTTTTTTAACTTTTGAGTCGTGAGATTTTGTATAAGAATTATTAGAATAATAATTTTTAAAATCAATCTTATATTATATAAACACAAACTTAATTTAATTAGTAATTTCTCTAGTTACAAAAATAATTTTATTAATAATGAAAAAATATTAATATCAATTAATTAAAAAAATCAAATATCACAAAACATTATTTCTTTTAATATTAAAAATAAAAACTCTAAAACTTAATATCTATATTACGTAAATACAAATTTAATTTAATTAGCAATTTCTCCAATGACAAAAACAAGTTATTAATAATGAAAAAATATCTTTATCAATTAATTAAAAAATCAAATATTATAAACATTATTTCTTTTAATATTAAAAATAAAAACTCTAAAACTTAATAGCTATCAATTATCTTTTCTATTCAAAATTATATTTAACATATAAATACAAAATCAACATATTACACTTCTCCTGCCCTTTAAATTCCCATTAATCAAATTTAAAGACTTAAAATTAATCTACATGATTTCCATCGAACATGAAGCCTATTAAGTCCTTGAACCAACATCAAAACTATTACAAAAGAATATAATATCACCATTAATCATTAATCATTAATGCATAGCTAAGGGGGCAATGCAACATCATTTGTGGTGATATATGTTTATTGAAAGAGAATATATATATATATATATATATATAATTTCCAATATTAACTCATTTCCATAATCCATTTAACATTAATTTTTTCTATTTGCTATATGTTCTTTTGCCTTTTCCCCTCAACTTTGATAGTGTACATGTGCCTCCTACTTATATCTTTGCTACATCACTATTCTTGGCAAGACTTCCAATCTAAAAGAGATAATAAATAAAAAAAATATTATCATTAAATTTTTATTTAAAAACTATATAAGAAATTTTTAGTTTGATTGACTTCCAATTTTTATTTATCTATATTTTAAATAAAACAAATTTATGAAAAAAATATAATATTTATACATTTGGCTTTGTAAAATTTAAATGATAGACATAAAAAAATATTTTCATCATTAAATTTTTATTTGATAGAAAAAGAAAAGAAAATTTTAATTTGGTTGAAAAAGAAAAAGTGAATAATTTTATATTAATCTAATTGCTCTATATTTTGATTTTTTTATAACTAAAATTTAATAATATTAATAAGAATAAGATTTTTCATTATTTAAAATATAGGTTTAAATATATAAATAAATTTAGTATCTTTTATACTAAATTATATAATAATAAAAAATTCCAATATATTCTTACTAAATTTCAAATAAATATAATTATTTAAAAAAAAATAAAACAAAATCAATAAAAATCATGATTGGGAAAAAATTAGAAAAGAACAACAACTTTTGTTTTTAGTCATTTGATTTAATCATCAGTGCACTCTAAGAGATGGCTAGCAATATACACTGTGATATTTATTCCTTAATGTTGGACTATACCATGGGTTAGATTTAAGTGCGTGCAAAATCTAAGGGTTAGCATATACTACCCCATAATAGATAACACAATGTATATTGAAACTGAAATAAATAACTCGTCAATGAACATTAAATGAGCGGAATTGTATATACCCACCACTAAATTTTAGTAGGTCAATAATCTAACAATAGACATATACAACCCGACTCATTTAATACTCATTAAAAAACTATATATTTGTTTACCACATGCATTTCCAAATCAAATAAATCCATTAGACGTGGCACTTCTTCACCCACCAAATACCCCCACGTCGCTGCACTGTTTAGCCGTAACATTGGACAATATTAGTTCGCTGATGCATCATATTCTTGCCCACGTACTCCCACGGACGGTATTTCAATACGATTTAATCAAAACTTTGAACCGACGGCCGAATACTCACATTTATTCGCAAACGGATTGCTTAGATAATTGTAAAATTTAATGAATGTAGTTTCGAAATAGGCAGCACGTGGATGAAAAAATACTGCATCACCGAATTACTCTTTTCCAAGTTTACGGCTAAGAAAAGTGCAGCGGCATAGGTTATGTGGCGGCTGGGTAACGGCCACGTGGAAGAGAATTTCGTGGTGGAGGTACTTATGTCATTCATGTGGAGGATAACAATCTGACTCAGACGACCTGATGGAATCCGTGTGAATACAGACATCATTAAGTCAAATGACGGAAAGGAAAACAGGCCGCTGAAAGGTCATTTTATAAGTTAGGCAGGATTATTACGATTGATATTTATATTGATTACAATTAGGTAGGTTGTGAATAAATATATATATATATATATATATTAATTTTTCTTTTTCTTTTTTTAATTTAAAATGAGGGGGGTAAGTTTCTCTTTAGAAGCTATATTAATCAGATTACAATTTTTTACATATATACAGAGTCAAGATGAGTACAATAGCTGTACTGCAGCGTTAACATGTATCGTGGGTAGCCTTTGATGTCCTTAGATTTATTTTTCTTAAGTTTCTCAATTCCAAAATTTATGTCTTCTATAGAAAACACTTCATCCTCTATAGAAACATTTGGAATATTGTCCATAGCAATAGGGGATTCATAAATATTTTTGAGGTAGGAGATCCACTCCATCAAGGCAATCATAATGTTTGTTCTTTAGTTTTATGAGTCAAAATTTGCCTCTAGAATCTCTTACGATATGTTTTTGATAGGTATAGAAGCTTCTCTTGCTTTTTATTTATATAGTGTTTTTTTTCCTTTTAATTAGTACTTTGTATATTTTTTTCTTATTTGATTCTACGGACTCAGTAAAGGAATATCTAATGTCTTTTATAACAATTTTACACTCGTTGTCATACCAAGGATTGACCATCCTATTTTTATTTTTATATAACACCTCGATAGAGAATTTGTTAATGGAAATAGAAAGGGTTGTCGTAAAATTATGTTAGAGATATTCAATATCATTCTTTTATATGATAAGATATTTAATTCACTATTTAAGTGCTTTGAACAATATAAAATTTATTTTTTTCAAGAACCAAGCGCTTTGGTTATGAGAGTTTTTGCATTGGAGCTTTTATGCATGTCAAAGTCCAGAATTAGATTAGAGTCATGCTCATGGAAATTTAAAAGGATAGAATTTACTATTTGGTTGTATACGTGGATATCTAATATCACCTAATCCATGACACTACTACCCATCCCATGAACAAAAAACTATGGTTATCATATACAAAAGTGTCATAAGTGATGTTTTATTATTTTATTATCATAACCTTTGTTTTCTCTATGTTCGTTGTCATTCCCATATTATAGCAAAAGCCCTTCAATATTCTTAGATGCTTATCGAGGTCATAAGAAAGCTTTGCCAAAAGATGATATCATTAGCATAAAAAGAAGGATGGTGAATATACTAGCAAGAATTGAGCTAATACAACCACCATATTCCAACCAATATTATAAATTATTAATCTATATGTTAATGAGGCTAGGGTATAAGGAGCAACCTTGCTTGACTCCTATACTAAAATTAATTTACTTCGACCATCCCTTAGTGTTACTAAATTTGGAAAGAACACCCTCATATATCCTTACCATAACAACCCTTAGCTCATAAGAAACTTTTAGTTTTCTAACCTATTCCAAATTCTATTATTGGGCACTATGTCAAAATATTTTCTAAAATTAATGAAATAAAAAAGAAAAATGGTTTTATTATTGCAACATTCCTTTGTAATTATCCTAAGTGTAACAAGATAGTCCACAATTGAATGCTAACCCCTAAAGTCAACTTGTCCTTTAGTTTTTTTTGTATGACTTTTAAGACATATCCTAATCATATTTTTACAGATATTTTCGCATAGATTGGCTAAAATGGGGATAATCATAATTTCCCTATAATTAAAAGGATTACTTGTATCCTCATTTTTAAAGATAGGAATAATGCCTTTGAGTTTGTGATTTAGGGAAGCCTCACTTGACTACTAAGTTGAAGATATTATGTATGTGAGGGATGAGGATATCCCATTTAATTTTCAATATTTTGGCTTGGTAGCCTTTGATGTCCTTATATTTCCTCCTTTTAAGTTTCTTAATTCCAAAATTTATGTAAATTCATTCTCTATAGAAACATTTGGAATATTGTCCACAATGATAGGGGATTCATAAAGATTTTTGAGGTAGGAGATCTGCTTCATCAAGGGAACCATATTTTTTTCTTTAGTTTTATGAGTTAAAATTTGCCTCTATAATCTCTTAGAATATGTTTTTGATAGGTGTAGAAACTTATCTTGCTTCTATTTATGTAGTGCTTTCTATTCCATTTAATTAGGACTTTGTGGATTTTTTTCTTATCTCGTTCTAAGGACTCATTAAAGGCATATATCTAATGTCTTTTATAGCAATTTTACACTTGTTTTAATAGCAGGGATTGGCCTCCTATTATTCTTTTTATGTAACATCTTGATAGAGAATTTGTTAATTGAAATAGAGAGGGTTATTGTAAAATTATGATAGAGATCTTCAATATCATTATTATATGATAAGATATTTAATTCAATATTTAAGTGCTTTAAAAAATATTAAATTTATTTTTTCAAGAAGCAAGTGCTTTGGTTTGAGAGTTTTTTCGCTCGAGTTTTTATGCATGACAAATTCTAAAGTTAGATCAGAGTCAAGATCATGGGAATTTAGAAGGTTAAAATTTACTATTTGGTTGTATACTTGAATATCTAATATCATCTAATCCATGACACTACTACCCATATCATGAATACAACCATTAAAAATTATTAGACTTGTGACAACTATAGATCTTGATTAGCTAGGCACCAAATAATTCACAGCTAGGTCTTGATAGTTTCTTTTGTACTAGCGAAACAAGGTCCTCCTCTAGCCAAAGAGGATTATGGTTGGAATAATTGCTTAGAAGAGTAACTTAATGAATTGTTATTCTAGCATTAAATTCTAATAACAATGGGATACTACCTTCATTTCATGTTCTAAATATCTTGTTCTAAGTTTTTATATAGACATTTCTTATTTATACTATTTTTCATATAAAAAGTAGAATTAATAGGTACTAAGTGACAAATTGTTTTATAATTTTGAGTATATAGTCATGAGTACAATATTCAATTAACATTTTTTTTTAAATAAGACTTCAAATCTTTGTTGCTTACATTGTTTATGTAACTTATTTTTTCTTATATTTTATATCAGACAATCCTATCGATAGGCTTGCGTAACAATGTACAAATTTAGGATATGTGAATATCAAATATGTTTTAAGTTATTTGTTATTGGGTAAGAATTTGGAATGTGGAATGCAATATATGTAAAATTTTCAATTTTATATGACAAATTGAAAAGTTGGAAGTGCCCTCTATTGAAATTTAACTCCCAAATCTGGAGGACTACCTTCAAATATACATTGAATCAGGCCTCATTTTCCACTTCATTGGCTTATGGCCAAATTCATAGGATCTATACAAGTGGATTCATATGGCATGGACTAACACGTGCAAGGTCATCTTCTGCTTTCAAGTTTTTTTATAGTGTTTTTTGTTGAACCATAAGATTACCAGAAGGACCTAAATGGGGGACCTTGGTTCTGGGGTAAAGTTGGCTTGTCCATAACTCCCTGGTTTCTAGAATTTGATCCCTCTACAATAGTCATTACCAAATTGCCAATTTGGGTTCGACTTCATAATTTGTCTACCCATCTTTTGGCACTTTTTAGCTTTTCAGGGCATAGGAAATTCCTTAGGTTGTTATCTTACCACATATACCTCTTGAGGGAAGTGTGGCATGTACACCTACAAAATAATATGTGTGGAAATTGACACTAGCAAAGGGTTGTTAGATCAAATAAATTTATAAATTGGTGATTATCATTAGACCTAGCCTCTTTATTACGAGAATATTGTGTTTCAGTGCCATGTTTCTCTTCAAACTAGACATTTACATAATTCCTACCCTCTATCAAATTCCATTAAGAAACAACACTTCAAATCTTCAAAATCTAAAAGTTGGAAACCTATTAACTCACCCCTTATGGAGGGTGAGACTTCTTCTATTTCATATCAAGAGGATAATGATGTTGACGATGATATGATGCCAGGGGAACAAGATCAAATTGTTGCTCCTTGTCAAAATTATAGGGTTTCAACAGGGATCTCAGTGCCCCCTACAAACAGGAAGCTGACAAGTCAAGATGTCTCTTTGGGCATGTTGAAGCATGAACATGAATTGGCTTCTTCTAACATGGATAAGGAATCCTTGTCAAATCTCAAGAATAATTTGCAAATTGCTTTGGTTGATATGCCTTCTGTCGGTTGGACCATGGTTGTGAAAAAGAGAGGAAAAAAGAGTCACTCTGAAGACGATCCCCAAGTTGGGTGATTCTGTTCAGTTTGTTAAATCTATAGTAATATCCTCTTTCAGGTTTGTCAAATCCATGGTCTATTAAAATCCTTAAATAGATAACTACTACAACAATGTATTTCTATTTTTTGTAATAATAGAAAATATCAATTAAAAAAAAATACTAATTTTGAATCAAATTATTTAAAATTCATTAAAAAAGACATTATTTTAATATTGAAAAAAAATTGTAACATACATATATATAACCAATACATTATACTATATAAATTTAAAATATAATAAAATATAAATGTGATGTAAGTTAAAAAAATATTATTCATAAATATTTATACACATAAAAATAATAATATTAAAATAAAATCATATCAATTATTATAAAAGAGAAATTGAGACAATTTTATTTAATACTATTTTGAAATACTTCTTATCAACTCTAAAACAATGACTTATATTGTGAAAATATTTTACTTATAAGTGTTTAAATCATATAAGTTAAGATGGATATATATAATGATGATGTATAATTTATTGGATCTTAAAAGGTATAAATTATGGTGAATTTTTTAAAATTTTATTTTTATACTAGAAATATAAAAAGAAGCATTTTAAGATCATTATAGTTTACTTAATTTGAATTTTAAGAAAGTACAAAATTATGGTGAATTCTTTAACATTTTATTTTTACGTTAGAAATATGAAGAGAAGCATTTTAACATCACCATAGTTTAGTTAATTTAAACCTCAAAAAATTGGTAGTGTGACAAATAGACTCTTTCATCCCATACTGTTGTGGGAACTCACTCATGTCTAATTTCATTGTGAAGCTCAAGATAGTTTATTATTTTAAAATTATTTTCTTAACATTAATCAAGATAGAGAGATCTTTTTGAGTTTTCATATTGGGTTGATCTCAACCTATAATGTTTTAGTTTGCTTTTCCCCTCTAACTCTTTATTACTTTCACAATTTCTCCTAACTTTAATATAATAATACTTTTAATATTATCCTTTTTTTATAAAATGGTTTTCTCTTTTATTTCCAATGATCGAGCCAACTCTGAATATTTTTATGTTATCCCAACTTAAACAAAAAATGAAAAGAAAATTTTAATTAAAATCATATATATATATAGCCCCAAGGGTTAGCTCAACTGGTTAAATAAGTGCCTCGTCGTTCAGGAGGTCACAGGATTAATTCTTCTTGAAGCCCTTGAGGTTAGGCCTAGCTATTAGCCACGAGCTTGATACCCTTGATCAAGCTCAGATATTTATGTGAACGTAGTGACCACCCAATAACCGCGGGTATTCAGTAACCGCAAATATCCATAAACCACATGTAAAAAATATATTCTTAATACTAAATAATTAAAAATAAAAATAAAAAACTCACTAATTTATAACTCAATTTATGTATTAATATTATTTTATATTATATTAATATAATAAATATTATTATTATTTTTTTCAAATTCAAATAAGAGTGAAAGAATAATAACAACTCTTTCTCTACTAACAAAAATATACACACTTAACTTCAATACTAAATTATATACACATCGACCTGGAATTTATTTACCCAAAACTTAAGTTATGTACTTACCATTCTCGTCCACTTGTAATCACCATGGTTCATACCGATCAATTCCTTAAAAATCTCAATCCTTACAACGGGTTTTTAATAATATCATATTCACCAATCTCATACTCTTCATATATCAAGGTCTTGCTGGTAAGAAAATACGTTATTGGCACGCTTAACAAAGGAACATCACGCTTTTTTAAAAAGGAAGAAACACACTGGACGCGGTTGCAAACACACAAGAAGGTCTGTTTGCCATACATTCTAAAAAAAGTGATGTTGTCATATTCAAGATTGATCTCAGCAAGGCATATGATTGCCTTGACTGGGGTTTCACCAGGTGCTTACTTGCAAAGATTGGATTAAGAGCCAACATGATTAACTGGATAATGGCTTGTGTTGAGAAGGTGAACTATGCGATCATCATTAACGGGATTCCATCTTCTTATTTCCTTGCGGCCAGAGGGCTTCGCCAAGGCTGTCCCCTATCGCCTCTTTTATTCATCTTAGCTATGAATTCGCTTAGCCTCCATATCAACAAGGCTGTCAAGGAAAACAGATGCCGTCCACTGAAAATCTGCAAGAATAATTCAATCTCACATAATTTATTCGTGGATGATATTATCTTGTTCGGAATGTTATGCAGACTCACCTGGCTATGTTATTATGAAATCCTTAAAAATTTTCAAAAGGCTACAGGAATGCAAATAAACAGTTCGAAGTCAATAATTTACCACAATGATATCAACCAGGAAGCAGTTGACTGGTTATCCGCTCTTTTTGGAATTGAGGCGCATTCCATTAGACATGGAATTAAATATTTGGGATTCCAGATAAAAGCAAATGGATATTCAAAGATGGATTGGCAATGGATTCTAGATAGATACTACAAGAAGATCTCAGTTTGGGAATACAGATGCCTCTCTCTGGCGGGAAGAGTGACCTTGGCACAATCAGTGTTAAATCAACTTGCAGTATACTGGGCTCATTTATATTTTCTTCCTGCGAGCATTATTCAAAAAATGAATAAGCTTACTGCGAATTTTATATGGGGTGGCCAATCGGGAAAAAGGAAATTTCATCTCTCTAAATTATCTGATATCTCTTTGCCGAAGAGCATGGGAGGATGGGGTCTGCTGGATTTACGGACTTTCAGAAAGGCACTTTTATGCAAGTCTTTGTGGAGAGGGATTTATGGAGAGGGACCATGGAGTATCACAATACAGAAGAAATACCTGGGCAGGAAGGATTTATCACTCTGGTACAGGGAGGGAAGGATCGGCTCCTCTTATGGGTCTTCAATATGGTTAAGCCTTCGTAAGGTAGAAAATTATTTTTTAAGGAATTTAATTTGGCGTTTCCAAACCGGCAATAAAATCCTTATTGGAAAAGACCAGTTCCTGAGTGGTGTCGAGGAGATCAATGTGCCTGAAACATTATTAAATTTCTTTCATAGAAAAGGCTTTTTCTATTGGGACAGTTTGATTTCTGGTTGGCAGGGAGCGATCCCACTTTGGAAAGAAGCAGAAAATTTGGAGATGCCGGCTGCTATCGCTCATCAATGGGAACACATCAGGACGAGCCTCAGGAATTGTGGTATATTCCGCTCAGCGGATTCTGACTGTCTCATCTGGAAAAATTCAAAAGTGATGAATCTAGTTCGTGTTAAAGATGTTTATCAGAATTTAATTGGTCTAAAGGAGGCCCCTCACAATCCTATTTTCCCTCGTATATTTTGGAAATCTGGATGCCCTTCCAAAATGATTTACTTCTCATGGTTAACTTTCCATAACAAAAATCTATCTTGGGAAAACTTGAAAAAGCGGGGATGGCAAGGTCCGGGTTTCTGTCCAATATGCAGGTCAGCTGAGGAAAACAACTGTCACTTATTTTTAAATTGCCAAAGATCTCAACAATTATGGCAATCTGTGGAGATGTGCTATGGAATCCAGCATAATTCTCACGCTTCAATTATTGAAGCATTTCTCTGGTGGAGTGAGCAAAAGGTTTTATGGAGGCCATTAATCATTATCACTCTTTGGTGCATTTGGAAGTGGCGAAACAATTCTATTTTCAATGACAGAAAAACTCCTTTCTTGGAAATCTTTTCCAATATTGTTTCCCTCTATGACGCTCTTCTGCAAAAGCCTCTCATGAAAAAAAAGGAGGACTGTAAAGACCATTCACAGGTGCACACATTTTTGCCAAGGGCGTATTTCGATGGAGCTGAACAGAAAGGTATCTGTGGCTGTGGGGTTCACATTATAGTAAATGAAAATAATCAATATTTCATCCATTGGAATGGGGGGATGGGCTCCAACAGCAAAGCTAAGGCGATGGCTCTCGCTGGACTGCTATATTTTTGTTTCTTTCTAAACATACAGGCAGTCTCAATTTTTGGAGACTCAAAAGTAATGGTGGATTATGTCTCAAGGAAAAATAATATTTACAAGCCTCATCTCGTAGGATGGATGGATAGGATCAGGTTTTTCTGGGGTAGAATGGAAGGAAGTTCAATTCAGCATATCAACAGGGCTCAAAACCAGCAAGCAGACTTGTTGTCAAAGGAGGGTCTTCAATCGGCTCCAGGTTTTTGGTTTATGCAGGTATCTTCTGAAGGGAAAATTTTCTCTATCCAAGAATTTTCTCTTCCTGATTTCTAATTTTAGTAAAGCAGTCCCTCAGGTATGCACTAGTTTATTCCTCTTCTGCCTTACATTCCCCCCGATTTTTGTTATAAATGATGATGCATCTTGTGAATTTTTCTATGTATCGTTTCCTTGCTCCGCATCTGCCTCTCCTATGTCACTTCTATGAACAATGTAATCTTGAAACTGGATGACAGTCTATGATCTGTCGTTTTTCTGGGCAAATGTCTTGCCTTTTTTTGGATTATGCTCCATGCTTTTTAGCTCGTCAAATGATCCAGACCTATATGGGTCATATTCAAAATTACAAGCAAATGTACTAATCTGCCTCTTTATATATCTTATATAAAATGATCAAGCTTTTTTCGTCCTGAAAAAAAAGTTTACTAAAGACAATGTGTGTTTTGGTGTAGCTTAATTAATGATAGTTGTATTAGAAATTAATATGAAAAGTATGTATTTTTTTATTTTTTATTTTTAATTATAAAGTGTGAGATTTTGTGTAAATTTTTTTAAAATTAATCTTATATTACATAAATATAATTTTAATCTAAATAGTAATTTCTCTTATTACAAAAACAATTTTATTATTAATAATAAAAAAATATTTTTATCAATTAATTAAAAAATTAAATATCACAAAATATTATTTTTTTTAATATCAAAAATAAAAAGTCTAAAACTTAATATCTATCAATTACCTTCTCTATTCAAAATTATATTTAATATATAAATACAAAATCAACATATTACACTTCTCGTGTTGCCCATTAATCAAATTTAAAGACTTAAAATTAATCTACATGATTTTCATCGGACATGAGGCCTATTAAGTGTTTGAACCAACATTAAAACTATTACAAAAGAATGTAATATCGCCACTAATCATTAATGCATAGATTAGAGGGCAATGCAACATCATTTGTGGTGATATATGTTTCTCGAAACATAATACAACTTATAATATATGTTTCTCGAAACATAATACAACTTATATATATATATATAGATATATAAAATTTTCAATATTAACTCATTTCCTTAATCCATTTAACTTTAATTAGCACAATGTTAGGTCTTTCCTATTCTCTAATGAGTTACTCATTTTCAAGTTCTAATATTTTTATTAGATATATAATTTTGCTCAACATTAAATCGTTAATTTTTAATATTAATTCATTTCCATAATCCATTTAACATTAATTTTTTCTATTTGCTATATGTTCCTTTGGCTTTCTCCCTAAACTTTGATAGTGTACGTGTGCCTCCTATTTATGTCTTTGCTACATCATTATTCTTGGCAAGACTTTCAATCTAAAAGTGATAATAAATATAAAAAAAATTATTTAAAAAATATATAAGAAATTTTTAATTTGATTGACTTCTAATTTCTATTTATCTATATCTTAAATAAAACAAATTTATGAAAAAAATATGATACTTATATATTTGGCTTTATAAAAATTTAAATAATAGATATAAAAATATATTTTCATCCTTAAATTTTTATGTAATAGAAAAGGAAAAGGAATTTTTTATTTGGTTGAAAAGTAAAGAGAGATTACTTTATATTAATCTAGTTGCTCTATGTTTAGTTGCTCTATGTTTTGATTCTTTTATTACTCAAATTTAATAAATTAATAAAAATAAGAATTTTTTATTATTTAAAATGTAGATTTAAATACATAAATAAATTTAGTATTTTTTATACTAAATTATATAAAAAAATTAATTCCAATATATTTTTATTAAATTTCAAATAAATATACATTATTTAAAAAAAACAAAATTAATAAAAATCATAAATATACATTATTTTAAAAAAAATTAGTAAAAATCATTAAAAAAAATAGAAAAGAAACTACAACCTTTTTTTTAGTCATATTTAACTCTCAGAGATGGCTATCAATATATAATGTTATATCCATCTATTAATGTTGGGCTATGCTACGGATTAAATTTAAGCAAGTGCAAAATTTAATGGTTAACATATTCTACCCCAAAATAGATAGCACAATGTATATTGGCATTGAAAATAGCTAGCCTGTCAATGAGCATTAAATGAGCGAGATTGTATATGCCAACTTGTTAAATTTTAATAGGTCAATAATTCAATGATGGGCATATACAACCCTAGCTTGTCAACGAGCATTAAATGAGCGATATTATATAGTTGCTCTATGTTTTGATTCTTTTATTACTCAGATGATGAAACATTTGAAAGGACAACAAAAAGGGCTGGACGAAGATCAAACAAGGAAACCAGAGAAGAGGAGTCAGAAAGACAAAAAACCCTCGGCAGTCAAGCTACCATCGAAATGACACTAGGGAGGAATATCAGGCCTAGGGCCTCCAAAGGAGGAGGGCCTACCCCTTTAAGTGGTAAATGATGCAGTTGATCTCTTGGAACTGTAGGGGTCTGGGTAATCCCAACAAGGCAGATGCTATCAAAGACTTATTGAAGATGGAGTCCGCGGACATCCTTATGCTCCAAGAGACCAAAGTAGAAGGGGAAACCCTTCTAAACACCAGCATGTTGAAGTGGAAATTTGATTCAGGAAAGGCTGTTAGTGCAAGGGGATCGGCCGGTGGAATAGGCACGTTTTGGTCAAAAAGCTCTTTCACTTTGGAACGATCCACAGAGACCCAACATTGGATCCACACAGATCTGCGACATACGGTAAGCAATCTTTCCTTGGCTCTTTTTAATTTGTATGTCCCTGTCCACTATGAAGAAAAGAGAGAGTGTTGGAGGACACTAATGGCCTATATAGAACAGATTAACCCTACGAACATAGTCATTGGAGGAGATCTGAATATCATACTAGACCCCAAAGAAAAAAGAGGAGGAACATACTCTAGAGACCCCTTCGTCCACACTGTGGGAAATATGATTACGCAGTGGGATCTAGTTGACTTCAAGCCTATAAGAGGTAAATATACCTGGTCCAACAACAGATCAGGAGAAAATCAAATCTCTGCTAGGCTGGACAGGTTTCTCATCAGTAGCACATTAATGCTGGACAATAGAATGGTTTTCTCCAAGATCCTCCCCAAGCTTACATCGGATCACAAGCCAGTTCTACTCTGTATCAAAAAAGAAGAAGATCTCGGCCCTCTCCCTTTTCGCTTCAGCCCTCTCTGGGCAGGCAAAGACGGATTCTATGAAACTGTTCAAACGGCCTGGAGGATAGATGTTAACGGATCCCCAAGTTATGTGTGGGAACAAAAAATAAAAAACACCAAAAAAGCTCTGAAGGACTGGATTAAAAAATCTCTGCAAACTCCAACTAGCCAAAGGAAAGAAGCAGTTCTTCAGCTGGAAAGAGTCCAATTCGAAATGGAGGAGAAAGATCCCTCTCCCACAGATTTGGACATAGAAAAAGCTGCCCAAAGGAAAGCATATTGCTATTTCAGAACTGAAGAAGAATACTGGCGGTTAAAGTCCAGAAGCTTGTGGCTCAAGTCTGGAGACAGGAACACCAAATACTTTCATAGACAGTGCAGGGCACGAGTTTCCCGTAATCACATAGCAGAGATAACAAGCACAACCGGACAGGTGTACAATGGATTTTCTCAAATCAAAGAAGCAGTTGTCACTCATTTCCAGAATCTTTTAAGTGCGGAAAGAAATGGAAATGAGGAGGACGCAGAGGAGTTCCTCTCAACCATCCCAAACCTAGTCAAAGAGGAGGACAACGATTCTCTGTTGACCCCAGTCACGGATGAGGAGATAACTGATGTAGTTTGGTCCATGGAACCGGATAAAGCTCCAGGACCCGATGGGTTCTCAGCTCACTTCTACAGAATCTGTTGGGAAATCATCAAAAACGACCTATTCAGAATGGTAAGAGGAATCCTGAGGAAGGCAAAAGTAGGGGGAGGAATAAACTCTACCTTCCTAGCCTTAATTCCTAAGGAAACAAACCCAAGGACCTTTGACAGATATAGGCCGATTTCTCTCTGCAACATATCTTATAAGATTGTGGCCAAGCTGCTGGCCAACAGAATCAAGCCTCTACTCCCAAAGCTCATCTCTCAGGCACAAGGAGGATTCGTAAAAGGTAGACAAATTCTGGATAATGTCATCCAGATTCAAGAAGCTCTCCATTCCAGCCTAACCCGGAAAGAACAAGGTATGATCATTAAATTGGATATGTGCAATGCCTTTGATCGTGTTAATCGTTCCTTTTTGTACAGGGTTCTAGCAGCATTTGGCTTTAAACAGGACTTCATAAACCTCATCAAGGCTTGTATAGAAAACGTTTGGATCGCCCCAATGGTGAATGGCAGACCAACGAATTTTTTCCAAGAAACCAGGGGATTGAGGCAGGGCTGCCCTCTTTCGTCCTTTCTATACATCTTGATGGCAGACGTTCTAAGTCGCAAGCTAACCCAAGAGAAACAAGTCGGTACCATTCCAGGGATAAGGATAGTTCAAGGCATAGCCCCGGTGAATCATGCGCTATTCGCAGATGATTCAATTCTGTTGGGGGGTGCATCCACTAGAATTGCAAGCGCTTTCAAAACCATTCTTCAACAGTACTGCAACATCACCGGTGCATTAGTCAGTGAAAGGAAAAGTGCAATTTACAGTTGGAATATCGATCAGCACGCCACAGACAGAATTTCCAACGTTCTGGGGTTCAAAGGATACGCTTTGTGGGAAAAAATCAAATACCTCGGCTTACCATTGACGAGGGGCTCCAATCGAAACCAACTGTGGGAAGAAGTGATATCTAAATTCAAAAATAAGATAACAGCGTGGGGCGGAGTTTGGCTCACCACCGGAGGCAAACTCACCCTCATCCGATCCGTGCTTTCTGCCCTGCCCACATATCAAGCCTCGCTGCTGCTGGCTCCAAAACAAATTACTGATCAAATCTCCAGCATCATTCGAAATTTTCTCTGGAGCGGAGGGAAAGGTAACAAGGAACGCTTCCACCTCATCAATTGGGAGACTGTGAAACGCCCAATAACCGAAGGCGGACTTCAGATCCGCGATCCCCAACATGCAAATCTGGCATTGGGAGGCAAACTCCTGTGGCAATTAATTACAGAACCTTCGCACCCAATCAGTCAGCTGCTGAACCTCAAATATTTACAAAAGCAACCAATATCATCTTTCAATCCAGCGCAATCTCCAAAAGGAACGCAGGCCTGGAGGCTGTGTTGCAGAGGGATCGAATTTTTCCGAAACCATTTATACAAAATTCCTGGGAATGGCAAAAACTCGCTGCTATGGAAAGAACGAATCATGAATCACTCCCCTCTATCCACCATCAACGAAATAGCAGAGTTGAGAGCCTGGTTAATCTCTAAAGGGGTAAGGAAAATTGAGGACATAGCAGAGTGGGACCTCAATGGCAACTGGCAGCGCTGGACGTTGCCAACCATCCCAATCCACTTAAAAGAACAGTCAAAAATCCTGTTAGAGGCAATAACAGATTTTACTCCTATGCATAAGGAAGAGGAAGATCAATGGGGATGGGGGAAAACAGGAGAGTATACGGTCAAACAAGGCTACTTTCAAATGCAAGGAAAACAGGAGTCACAGTATCCGGATTCAGTTTGGAAACAGATATGGGAAAGCTTCAGCATTCCCAAGATTAACTTCTTCAGCTGGACCTTATTCCACAACAAAATCTTGACCGGAGACAATTTGTGCAAAAGGAACTTTGCAGGCCCGCATCGTTGTATTCTCTGCAAGAACGCTTCAGAAACAACAGTCCATTTGTTTATTGACTGTGAGTACGCACAAAAAGTGTGGAACAACTTCTTAATAGGGCTGAATGTGAGTTCCCCAACACGCTGTCAGATCACAGATTTGTTTTTGACATGGAAAACTCGGTACCCCCACAGCATCAACGAAAAATCTCTTTGGTACAAGTTATGGATTGCTGCACCGAAATACGTTTGTTGGAAGTTGTGGCTCTCCAGGAATGAAGCTGTCTTCAATCACAAAGACATAAATGCAGAAGCAGTAGCAAGGCAGGCCAAGGATCTCCTCCTGGAAACTCTGAGACAAACTAGCGTCAAAGACAGCAACCTCAGAAATGAAGAAAAGGCGTGGCTGGAAGGTTATACTCCCATGCCAACTACTCATGCCATCATCCGCCCAAACCACAAGGAAAACTGGCAGTACAGAGACAACTCGGACAATTTTCAAAATTGGTGGAAGTCACAAGGTAAATGTACAATCTTCTTTGATGGGGCTTCGAAAGGAAACCCAGGCAGATCAGGAGCAGGAGGCGTCATTTACTTTCAGAATGGCAGAAAAGAGGAATTCAGTTGGGGACTTGGGATAAAAACCAACAATCAAGCGGAAGCACTCAGTCTATTAAAAGCTTGTCAACTGACCAGAAAAGGAAATGCAAATGAAATTATAGTTTTGGGAGATTCAGAACTGCTGATAAGGTCTCTAATTCACAAGAAAAGTCTCAAAGATCCAGTTCTAAACAAGCAGCTAGCAAGAGTAAACAGATTATTGAAGGAATTCTCATCAGCACAGCTCTTCCATATCCTCAGAGATTTAAACACTGAAGCAGACAGGTTAGCAAATGTAGGATGCAATCTTGAAAAAAGTATGATCAGCATAAATGCAGAGACTCTGAAAATGGCAATCATTCCTTAGGAGCACTAGAAAAACAGAGAAAAGCAATGAAAGGGATTTGTAATACTTGCTTGGCTTTGGCCTTTAATAAATAAAATACTCGTTTCAGTTAAAAAAAAAAAATAAAAAAATAAAAAATTAATAAATTAATAAAAATAAGAATTTTTTATTATTTAAAATATAGATTTAAATACACAAATAAATTTAGTATTTTTTTATACTAAATTATATAAAAAAATTAATTCCAATATATTTTTACTGAATTTCAAATAAATATACATTATTTAAAAAATAATAATAATAATCATAAATATACATTATTAAAATTTTTTTTTAATAAAAGTCATTTAAAAAAATAGAAAAGAAACTACAACCCTTTTTTTTTCAAGTCATTTGATTTAACTCTCATAGATGGCTATCAATATATAATGTGATATCCATCTATTAATGTTGGGCTATGCTACAGCTTAGATTTAAGCAAGTGCAAAATTTAATGGTTAGCATATACTACCCCACAATAGATAGCACAATGTATATTGGCGTTGAAAATAACTAGTCTGTCAATGAGCATTAAATGAGCGAGATTGTATATGCCAACTCTTTAAATTTTAATAGGTTAATAATTCAATGATGGACATATACAACCCAGCCTGTCAATGAGTATTAAATGAGCGATATTATATATACCAACTCATTAAATTTTAATAAGTCAATAATTCAATGATGAGCATATACAACCCCGCTCATTTAATACCCATTAACAAATTATATATTTATTTACCTTCACTGATTTCAACTATTATCAAGAGATGAGCGATCTGCGTCAGAGGCTGACCCTCTTGCAACATACCACATCCATTTCCAAATGAAACATACCACAAACATTTCCAAATCGAATAAATCTATTCCACGTCGCCCTTCTTCACCCGCCACAGACCCACGTCGCTGCACTGTTTAGCCGTAACATTGGAAAATGTTAGTTCGCTGCTGCATCATATTCTTGTCCACGTACTCCCACTGACGGTATTTCAAGAGTCTCTTAATTAAAATTTAACAAGGATTTAGTCAAAACTTTGAACCAACGGCCAAATACTCACATTTATTCGCAAACAGTTTACTTAGAGAGTTGTCAAATTTAATGAATGTAGGGTTGAAAGCTCGTCAGTGGGACCACGTGGATGAAAACATGCTGCATCACCGAATTACCCTTTTCCAATTTTACGGCTAAGAAAAGTGCACCGGCGTAGGTTATGTGGCGGCTCAGTAACGGCCACGTGGAAAACAATTTCGTGGTGGAGGTACTTATGTCATTCAACACTCTGACGCAGACGGCGCACCATCTACTTATGGAATCCGTGTGAGCGCAGACATCATTTAAGTCAAATGACGGAAAGGAAAACTGGCCGCTGAAATGTCATTTTATAAGTTACTTTTTATTAGGTATTTTCAAGGCAGGATTATTGCAATTGATATTTATGTTGATTACAATTCGTTAGGTTTTGAATATATATATATATATATATATATATATATATATATATATATTCTTGTTATTATTATTGAACATTGACAATTTCAAGTTGTTATGGTAGATTACACATATTATAATGACACATTTGTTGGAGCATAAAGAAGTATTTATTTTTCCTCATGGATTATGAGTAACTATTATATCATATGTTTTTTGCGAAATTATTATTGAAATTTTTGCAAGAGCTTCACCACTGCCAAAAGCAGCGTACATGCTTATTCAGCTTTGACCACTGCCAAAAATAGTTGGCCTTCTTAATTATGGCCACTGTAAATCCTTGGGGTTGAAACTTGTGTGCTTTTAGTGGGATTGTCATGTCCATGACTGCCAAAACTAGTGATCCTTCTCGACTATGGAAACTATAAACCGTTGAGGAGGAAACCCTTGTGCTTTTAGCAGGATTGTCATCCCTCAACAATGACCACTAATTGTTTATCCGAAATGTCGATCTAGCTTCGACACTTGCTCGACCATGTTCCTTCTACATCGAGGGAGTGAATTCATGCAACAAGACCGAAAAAACTTACAAAGAGATTGAAACAAAAAACAACTAATTTGTGTTTGGATTGCAAAGAATAAACATTATAAAACTAACCATAAAATCTCCTTCGTTGCTCCATTCCTAACTTAAAGCAAGGAGCAGGATTTTGCTATGTTGCTCTAGTTGGAGCTTAACTACTTGCTTCAAATTGTCAAATCTTTGGCAAACCAACGTGCTTTCCTTTCAGTGTAAACTAACCCTCGTCCTTCTCTATGGTCAATTGAATTTATTTCCCCCTTAGTTATGGTGTTGGCATGACTATATTTAATGTTTGTGTCTTTGTTTAATGCTTTTTACATTATCTAATTTGCCTCTTCCTATAGGGAAGGATGTCAAATTTGTTATAGTTTTTTTTATCATTTAAAAAATTGTAAGATTATCTTTGTAAACCATTTTTTTCCTCCGCTACTTATTACATTTTCCATGTAATGCTCATCCTCTTTTTCGATTCTACAACCTAATATGACCCCTGTAATCAAATTATTCACTCACTTCGCTATGGATTGGAACACAATGTAAATAGGATTAGATGTATTGAATATTAAAAAACATTTATGCTCAAAATTTGCTAAATGATTGCCCATTAAAAAAAAATACTATTCAATATGGTTAATTGAAGACTTAAATCCAAACCATTGTGAATGAACTTCAATTGGAAAAGTGGCCCTTTATCAGTCCAAGTTTGTCTCAGAAACTAAGACCTATAAACATTCCCTAATCTCCTACTCAGAAATGAGAACCTCCTGCATAAGAAATAGCTTCTTTAGATAAATGATCAACAAGTGAGTTGATTTCTAAACAAACATGAAAAATGAAACTTCATCAAATACCTCTTAACTTCTTGCACTTGTGTCAAATTTATAGGTTCTAAGATCAAATTATCAACTTTGTATTCATTTTTTCCCAGTTCAACATTAGTTTGGAATCTCCAAAGACTCACAAATGTTTTAAGCTTTTAGCTATTATTCTTTTGAGGATGAGCCACATGGAAAATAGTTGAGCCCTATTATATGTACCATTTCCATCAACTAGTTTCAGATTCAGGAAATGAGATTGATTAAGAAACAACACAACATCAGCCCCACCCACACCTAGAAAATAGTGGTAGGCTTCATAAAAAAGGCCGAGGTCTAATCATAATATATAAAAGATTCTTTTTTAGTTCTAGCAAAATTTTCTTTCAATGATTCCAACCACTGTCACGTGCACTCTTGATTTTATGAGCTATTTGTGTTGGATTGAACCGTGCTCCTTGGAATATGATTTTGTTCCTTAAGGTCCAAATACCTGAAACACATAATATGGTAAAGCCCCTAAATATTTTTCATGCATGCCTCCATTCCAAGAATGAAAGCAATCCAACAAAGTCCTTTACTCCCACTTGTTTTCTTTTTCATTCATTTGAATCACTTCAACCAATATTACTCTAAAGAAATCACAAGAAACAAACAAGTGGTCAATAGTTTCCAAATCCCCCCTATAGAGCTAACAATAGAAAAAAATTTACTTCTAAAGAGCACACTACCTGAATCCACATCACTCTTTCTCCAACTTGGTTTTCTTCCATCTTAGTTAAATATCCCTGATTTTATTGGGTACTCTCTAGATCCATGATTTTTAGACCACTTGATAAATGTCTTCTTGATCTAAAAGTTTCTTGTATCGTTGCTTCAATCAATTGCTTTCAAGCTTCATAATCTTTAGGTACTTCACCACTGTTACTTTCCATAAAGACACTATTTAAGCTAACTATGTCTATTTAGTTCTCAGTTTACTCATATGTAATGCCAAACATTTAAATATTTGTTTTTTTCCTAGTAGTTGTATGCTCATTTCCCAAGGTACTAGTAACTTAGCTACTAATTATCTTCAGCAAATATTGTCAAAATTCTCAAAAGTACTATTCCTTGTTTGAACCAAAACACTAACAAGGAAGTCGATTGCTTGATATATCCTACTAGGCTTGGAGCACTATACCATAATGGTTTACCTTCTTGGCCATGCAAGGCACCTGACTTATGCATATGAATTTGTAAAATCCATGCATGTCAAACCTAATGTAAGTGTATGGGGAGATTTACTTGGTGCCTATAGAACTCACTACAATGTAGAGTAACCCAAACATGTGCTAGAGCACTTGTTTGAATTAGAGCTTGAAAATGTTGAAAATTATGTGTTCATCTCCAAAATTACTACATGAGAAATCAATGTTAGGGATGCAAACCATTTTCATCATTTCAAAGATGGACAATGTTTTTGTGGGGACCATTGGTGAAGATAAATAACATAGAGGATAAAATTGGTGGGTATGGATTTTGTATACCTTTGTTTATGATAAAATAGATGCTCAACAATCCAAGATATAATTTTCATAAATGAACAATCTTTTGAACTTGTAATATTTAGTCTCATGGATGAGGAAAGCCAATAAATATCACTAATAGTCCTTCAAAAACATAATCCATTTGAACAACAATCACCACAATAATTGTTGTGTACTTGTACAATATAACATCATTAAAGGACCTTTCGTGGAAACCTAGGATGTTACAGGAGTTTCCTGATATCTTTGAGTGATCTTGGGGTTTTTTCCATGGTAGCTACAACTAGCTTTAGTTGAATGAAAGTGAAGAAATTATTTATACCAGATTAAATTACCATTCAAACTGCTTTTCCATTATTGGAGACTATAGTTAGAAAGATCTAATATAAAATCTTAGGATAAATGTCAGTAACAAAGTCTTAGGTGATAGGTTATCTGAGCATATAGAATCTTTTATGCTACTAGAATCGGTTTGCCTTTCCATCTTTAATTAGGCCACACAGGTTATCTTCTTGTTGTACGTGGCATCATATTCATGTTGATATAGATTCTAATAATACCATCACAATAATCCATGGAATGTAAACGCATTATCATGTCCATAGGAGTTGAAAATGAACTTTGTGTAAATGCAATTCAATGAATTGGGAAAACTGTCCAAACTAATATGACAAAAATTATAAAGATGGAGGTGAGAATTGTGTGACTAATAACAAGTTAATTGAAATTAGACTCTTGAATTCCCAAATATTTAAGGTAGTGTGCCCTTATTTTGGTTTAATCTAAGGAGTAAATACTCACACCATATCTATTCAAGATCATATTCCTACTTCTCTATAAATTCAACCTTTTGTGACCAATGCAACAAAGTTAGAGAGATGAATTGATCCATCTCTTTGGAAATTTTATCCACCAAGGATGTATTTTTGCTCTCTTTATGTGTTTTGATCAAATGATTCGTCTTAGCCTTTTTAGCTCAAGACAACAATATCCTCTTGTAAAAGTATTTTCATTCGAGGTAAATTCCAGAAATTTTTCATAGGATATTGATTAATGCCTTAGCCAAGTTGAGATAATGTGATTGGTTGGTTTACAAATTGGATATTTTATAGAAAGCTTTAGGTTCTAGTTTAATCTTACTGAAAACCAAATTAGCATCACTTTTGTTGAGAATTTATTTCTAATTTAATGACTATCTATCAATTTATCTAATCTCCTAAAAGACTGTGCTATTGTCTTGGACTTGGGGACCTATTATTAGATTGAAATCAATGATTGGTAAATTCAATAAGATGGATATTAATTGATGTTTTATTATCCTATTTTCAATAAAATATTTCTCTCGAGGATGTGGCATTAGGATCTTAGCAAGATGCGAGAAAGATAAATATACTAAAATCATTAGGAGATCTCTTTAGCTAGTAGGTCGTTAATTGTTGAGAAAGTGTTATCATCCATTCACGATATTATTCCTCTCTATGGTTTCCCTTTTTTGGAATTTATAAATATCGTACTACCTTCTTATAGTTACTTTGGATAGGTGTTTGAATGTTAGCTATTCCTAAAATTAATTTGAACTCAAAGTTATTCTACATAACCAAAGTTAAGGGGCATCAAATTGATTGGTTTGCTTATTGGTTTAGTGTTTTTCCATTCCCATAGGTTGTTTTCCTCTTCTAGGTTGTGTTTTTCTTGTTGGTTGGTGTTTTCTAGCTCCCTATGAGTCGTACATGATGTTCCTAGTAGTTGTTGGGTTGTATGCATCCTCATGTATTTTCTCTCTCCCATATAGGTTGCACAACCCCTCACACTAAGTGAATTAAATGGGTATTTCTCCAAAGTCTTTAGTAAGAATTCACACTTTTATGGATTGGTGGATTAGAGTGAGTCTTAAATGAGTGGGTCCCAGGTGGATGGTATTGTCTTACAATAGTCTTTTTTCTTAACATGAAACACAATAGTGCTTCATCCATGTTTTAATTTGAAACCAATTACATTGTTTACTTGAGAGTGTTGGGCTATTAAAATTCATATGCTGGTTGGAAAGATGAGTGCATAGTTTATATACATATTAGTTGAGTTAAAGAGCTTCTTTGTGTTACTAACTAATGGGAAGTTCCTTGAAGTGTTAATACAAGCCAGTTTGAGATCATCAATCGAGGTTTTTGTTTAAGCTTACACAACAATGCTTTAAGAGACACAAGTTGCTAGTCTTGTCAATGTCTTTGTCTAGAAGTAGTACTTGAAGAAACCACAAGGACATTCACCAATTTCTTCAAAATATGTGTTAGTGAAATGGAAAGCCAATTAGTCTATCATTTTACAGATTAGTTACAATAAGCGTTGTAACTTATAATACCTATATGAAACATACTTCCTATGTTTCACAAAGTAAAAAATTCTATGCTCCATGAAACATACAATTCTATGTTTCATAAGGTAAGGCATTGTGCACTTCAGATTGGTCACTATCACAAGAAACAAAACATAATAGGAAATAGGGAAATCTTCAAGAACCTTATGGAATTGAAATTGCATAGTCCATGCTAGTTGTGTAGTTTTATTTGAAATTGGTTCTTTACTAAATGTATAAAAAATTTCATTAGAATCTCTAATCCATGACTACTGACATAAGAGAGTAAGTGAAAAAAATTGATCACACCTTACTATTTTGCAAACTGAACACAACCCTGATTTTTCATATTTCAAAATATTAGGTAGATCTCATTTGCATCATACCATAACCACACGCTTTGACATACTAACTCAAGACCTGGGGAGGTTAGGGTTAAATGCAACCTTATAATAGAGCCATGTAGATGTCATTAAAGGAGAAGCCTCCAAAACTAAATAATGTCCTATAAAAGCCATCTAACGTAGAGATTATTGAATATTTCATATTGGTTTCTTTGTCTTGAATCTTGGTATGGCAAAGGCACTACTGGTTTGTATTATATGACCATTTTAATTTCACCTTATCTATCATGTCCTAATATGGCAGAGATCAGTTTGATTTTGATAGCAGTTTCATTATTTTGTGTGCAATGGGAAAAATCCATGATGCCCTTTATTTCCAACCACAACATAGTTTCTTTAGTGTAGAAGGATTTCTCAGCTTCAATTATCCTACTAGTGCTTGTGATGCTCTTTGCAAGGCACTAGAAAAAACCCTTTTCTTCCACTCCCATTCCATTTCTGACTTGTTGTGGCCCATCAAAGGTGCTCTTATTAGCTAGGGTGTGTTGGACTTCAATGATCTTAGATCTACATATCCTATGGGGGTGTGGTCTTTCCCCACACACCCTTTCAAAATTTTATGGGTAATGGTTAATAAGGTCATTATGCTTCATGACCAAACATATGCCACTCTTTCACATGATGCCTGAAAATTTGCAATGGAATAATTTGATTTATATTTCACTAACAGGCTCATGGTGCATCCATTTCCCTATCCATAAATGGTAGTCCTGTACGGAAAACATAAGTTCCCATAGAACAATGTTCAAACTAAATAGAGGATTGTTGCTTCATGCATGTTTTTTCTTACAAGAAAGAAACATATTACCTAGCACTCACCCATTTTTTGGAACTTCAACTCCTTTATAAATTGGCATATTATCCACCAATACATTAATATTCTTGGCTACATATTCCACATTAAAATCATTCATAGTCTCT
Source organism: Pinus tabuliformis (assembly GCA_031772625.1). Taxonomy (NCBI): domain Eukaryota; kingdom Viridiplantae; phylum Streptophyta; class Pinopsida; order Pinales; family Pinaceae; genus Pinus; species Pinus tabuliformis. The sequence continues at coordinate 1,667,498,390 of CM062816.1, read as the reverse complement.
CTTGAGGTAGAGTAATTCCCTATAGGATTCTTTGATTGCTTCCACTTAAGTCGACCTCTCTCATATGAATCTATTTCTTTCTATCTCTCTAGCATGGTAGCATTTAGATCCTCTTCTCCATTGTAAAGCCATGTATTCTCATCAGCCAATGTAAATTCCAAACCCACAAAATCGAATGAGGAATGGGGCAAGGCCATAATTTCAACAATGCATTCAACTAGACTATGCATTATTTTGTGGAAACAAAAGAAAAACGTCATATCAAAATCAAATAAATAGAAAACTTATCTTTCATAACTATTCTTTTAAAAGTGAAATCAAGTACTTGTTGTAATGGCCATGCACCAAAGAACAAAGTCTATTTTTTAGATCTTATACTAAAGATGACAAGAATAAGTTGTATGTATCCTTTAAAAAAAAAGGAACTCTCCAAAAATGCAATCAATCTCCAAAAAATTAAAAATTAAAAAAATTATCTAGCATGTTTTAGTGTTCAAGTTTCCAATATTAATCCTTTTGCACCTTTTGAAGTATATACCTTTCATTATATACAAAATAGCAACAACAAAAACCTTAATCTTTCAAGGCATCATTTAGAAATTGGTCCATGTAAATGTCTTTTGCCAATGATTACATTCAAATTTCAACACTAAACATTTATTTAAATATGCACTATCTAACTTCCTTTCCTGCTGAAACAGAATCATGTTAAGTAAATAACAAGTCATAGTACGTATTGTCTTTATCCTTAGAGTGTATTTCTTGTATTTATTTTGAATCAATGTAAACATTTATTTCTTTTCTTTAAAGGTTTCCATGAAACATACTTTACTATGTTTCACAGAATAAAAAGTAGTGTGCTTCACATTGTTCACTATTACAAGAAACTAAACGTAACAGGAAATAGGGCCATCTTCAAGAACATTAGGGAATTAATTGTGCTTCCCTATGTCAATGAAGTATACAAAATATCAATCACATGTTCCATGGTGGTTGAGTGTATTTTTAATTGAATTGGACCTTTATTAAATGTATCAACTATTTGGTTGGAATATTTAATCCATGACTATTGACATAAGAGAGTAAGTGATAAAAATTAATCACACCTTGTTATTTTGCAAACTGAACACAACCATGATTTGTCATATGTCAAAATAAAAAGGCTGATACCATTCGCATCGTACCATAGCCACACACTTTGACGAACTAACTTAAGACTTTGGGAGGTTAGGGTTACAACACTTTATAACACAACCATGTGTACGTCAGTAAAGGAGAAGGTTCCAAAACTAAATAATTTCCTGCAAAGGCTATCCACCCTAGATATTACTGAAGATTTCATCTTGTTTGCTTTTTTGTGACTCTTGATATGGAAAAGGCACTATTGGTTTACATTGTATAACCATTTTAATTTCACCTTATATGTCCTATCCTAATGTGGCAATCTAGCTGATATATGTGGCAATCTAGCTGATATCAGTTTTCTTTTCATATCAGTAACAATGTTCTATGTACAATGGAAAAAATCCATGATTCCCTTTATTTCCATCGAAAACACAATTGCTTTAGTGCAAAAGGATCAATTTTAATTTTCTTGTTGGTGTGTGTGATGTTGTTTAAATGGAACTAGAAAATAACCATTTTATATCACTCCCATGCCATTAATGACTTGTTTTGGCCCATCAAGGGTGCTCTTGTTGTCTAGGGTCTATTGGACTTCAGTGGTCTCAGATCTGCGTATCTTGTGGGGGTGTGGTCTTTCCCCACACATCCTTTCATAATTTTAGAGTAAGGGTTATAAATGATTTTTGCTTCCTTACTAGACATATTTCACTCCTTTGCATGATGTTTGAAAAGTTGCAAAGGAACATTTATATTTATATTTCACTACTAGGTTCATGTTGCATCCTTGCATGAAGGATTCTATCTTCATTAAGAAATGAAATTTGATTTTCTGGTTCTTTTGATTTTTCTCCTTTAATATATTCATTTGACCTTGTTGAGGTACCTTCAACCATTTTTTAGATTTTTCTTGAGTCTTGTGATATTCATTTAACTCTTGACTGAATTGCTCAACATCCTAAGCAATTCAATATCATTTATTTGACATGATCATTTGCAACTTCTAGTACCTCTTTACAACTTCTAAGGCTTTATATTGGCTCTTATATTTGGATGTAGCCCAGAAAGGAATGAAGCCATCTTCTCCCTTTCAAGGGTTTGATACCTAACATGGAACAACATTTCTCAACCCTTGAGTTATATTTTTATATATTAGCCTCACCTTCATTTGCAACCCTATGTTGAGGTGTCATAGGCTACAAGTTGGGTGTTTGAATGATTTCCCACTTCCTTGTTGCTTTATTTTTTAGTCATTCCATTTTTTCCTCAAGTTTTTTCAATTTTTCTGTTGGATGATACACGTCAATCCATTCCGAATTATGATTTTTTCAAATTGCTCCTAAGTATATCCAACTAGCCCCACTCTTGGAAATATTTTATAAGGCCCATAGTAGCTAGGGCCATGTCTTTTCGCCCTTGCATTTAATAATCTTCTTCTTATAAGGTATTAGTGTTAAGAAACCCATTTGCTAACAAATTGACCACAATATTTGATCCTATTTTCATTTTTCCTTATCTTAACCAATTTGAGGTTCCTTTCAATTATTTCAAAATTTGTTGGGTTTCCTTGTGGAAATCGCAAATAGAAACATGTTTCTCTTGATGGCTCAATTAATCAATGAGAGGGTCATAACTATGTATTCCTTAAATGGTGACTTCCCAATTGATTGTGTAGTTTTTTGTTAGGTACATCCCTTTAACTCCTAGTTAAATTGTTCAACATCATGAGAAATTCGATATCATTTCTTTGACAATATCATTTGCAACTTCTAGTGCTTCTTTGCAAGTTTTAAGGCTTTGCATTGGCTCTTGTATTTAGATACCAATAAGGAATGAATCGATATTCTCCTTTTCAAGGGTTTGATACATGATATGGGACAACAATTCTCAACTCTTGAGTTATATTTTTATAGATAGGCATGGCCTTTATTTGCAACCCAATGTTGAGATGTTGTAGGTTGGGATTTGGGTGTTTGAACCATTCCTGCCTCTTCCTAGAACTATATTGGTTTACTCCCACTAATTTTTTCTTTATTGTTGAGTCATTCCATTTTGTCCTCAATTTCTTTCAATTTATTTTTTTGGCTAATCCTTGCCATTATATTCTCAATTTTAGTCTTTTCAAATTTCTCCAAAGTATACACAAATTTCCCCACTCTTGATAATAATTTTGTAAGTTTTATAACATCATTTAGCAATCCTGTAAACTTGATACTCTTATATGGCCTTGCGCAGCCTTTTCTCATGCAAACTTGATCTTATATCAAAAAACAATATTTCAAATTCCATACGCGACTCTGCCCACACTAAAACGAATACATACGTGGGTCCTATAACTCTATACCTGTGTATACCTTTTAAAATATGAAAAATTAAAATAATAAGATATTTTTTTGGGCGGGATTCATGGGTTTTACCGAGAACCCACCTACAAGAGCATGTAGCACAGCTGAATTAACTAATTTTAGGTGCTATATATACACCCCTTGGGTAAACATAACAGACATAAGAGAAGGGATATCAACATTATACCCACTTTTCTCCTAGATCAAGTCTGATTTTCCCATGCCTCCTACACTCCTAGTCTCTATGGAAACCTTAGTTTCGTTTGTAGATATGTTCATCACATTTATAGCATCTCCCTGCATCTTCTAGAGAGGTTATCTTTGTCGCTCGGGCTATACGGATTGAGAGGAAGGCTTCGTCAGTGCTTTGGCTTGGATTAGGTTGCACCTTTCCTGTACCTATTGTTATTAATTAACAAAGAAGCTCATTTCTTGTTCTTGATATGTTATTGTCTCATGAGTAGCAATTTGTTTTATTATATGTGATGGTTTAACATATCTTTTATGCCAATGCACATTGAATTATCTATTATGTATATGCTTCTATGAATTGAATTGCAAACCTGCTCATTTGGGAGGAAGCAGAGGGTTTGGACCCTATGGGAACATCATCAAACGTAGGACCTTCAAGTATGTTTCCAAGTCCAAATTTAGTAATTCATATGTTTGGCATGCTTTCTTGACTACTCTTTGTTGATTATATTGTTCTTCTCTGTTGAGGTTATCAACCCTTAACTTAGGTAACTTTTATCGCCAACAAAATTGGTGACTCCACTCGAGAATACAATTTCCTAGAAGAGTTGTTACTCTTTGATATGGGTTTTGGTCTATTGTTTCTTGATTTTTCCAACCTTCTTAACTCTAAGCAATCTAGCCATTCAACTTGATCTCTTGGATCATGGATGTATTTTTATTTTTTTCCTATTTTTCCATTTATATGTGACTTTTTTTGTAGACAATAGCATTTTCTTCCAAGGAAATTGGTGTATACGTTAGCTTCTTCAAACACAATAATGTACATACACGGTTATGGAGTCAGACAGCCGTGTACAGATCTGCAAAATTGAATTTTTTCATTTCTGGATTTTGTTGAGGGTTTGACCAAGTTTGCTTATGTCTTTTTGGTTTGAATGAGGCCTAGAATTATCTTTTTATCAGTTGTTGTTAGTTTCTTCCATATCTTTTGTGAAAATCTTGTGTCAACATAGGGTTTGTTTGTTTTTGAAGCTTTTCATATCTAAATTTGGGTTTCAAACTTTCTTTAAGAAGTGTTTGGTTGTTTTGTGCTTTTGGGATAGTTGGTTGCTTTCAACTTGTTTATAACCTAGTCTTGTTGATTGTTCTTTTACATTCTTGAAGTTGGCTTGTTTTTTGCTTTTCATTGGTTGTTTGAGAAAGGTGTTTGCAATTCTTGGGTAAATGAGAGATTTTAGTTCTCTGGAATCTTTCTGATTTCCAGAATCCTTTGTGTCTTCCTGACCAAATCATTCAAGGTGTTTTAGTCTCTTATTCACATTAGTCTTTTAATCTTTGGGATCATTGATGACCACTGGATTTGAGTCTGTTTCTTGTTATTGGTCTTGAATTTGATGCTTTATTTCACTTTCTTTCACTTTCAGTCTCTAAATATTTTAAAGAAAAAGAAAAACATTTTATTTGGGTTTATTTTCTTTATCTTTTTTACTTTTTGATATTTTGCGTTTTTGACAAAGGTGTGAATTCTTGTTTTAGGGCTAAGAGTCGATTTTCTTTAAGGAGCGTTTCGTCTTTGAGATTTTCTTCTTGTTGCTTGATAAATTGGCTTTTGCTTTTGAGTTCACCTTTGTTTCTTTTTTAGCTTTACTTGAATCTTTCATTTGCATTCTAGTGTGCAGCTAGGGAAGTTGCATTTGAGACACCATTTAGGTTTTTTCGCCAGGTGTCGAATGTGTGAGTGCTTAAAAAGAAAAAGAAAAATATTTTTCTTTCTTAGCTTTCTCATAGAACTCGTGTAGAAATCACTTTCATTGAAGAAAAATAAGTGTTGCATTTGCATGTAGCCTAGGTTTTCTATTGATTTCTTTTGCATCATAACATCATTAGTTGCACTTCCTCTTCCCTTGTCCTAAATAAAAACCAATTAAAATAAGAGCTTAATTAAAATTAACTAGACTTTTTATTTTTGTCATAGCAACATCAACTAGTCTAGGGCAATAGGGCCTTGGAATAGGTGTGTGGAGAGTAAAATCTCCAAGGCCACTTGAACTAAAAGTATAGAAGTTTAATAAAGAGTGGAAATCCAGTATTGTTAAGTTGTCCAGGAAATCTCTTCTAACACATGAGTTAACTACAAGGATGTTTGAAGATAAGGAAAGAGAGATACCCCCTCTCCTACTTGTAAGATAATGCGTCCATGACTATTTTTCTTGTCTTCTTATCACGAATTGGTGACCTTAGTTACCTTTCCTAGAGATCGCACAGGTGACTGTGAGGGGGAAGCTCGTGGTACTTGAGGTAGACATTGCATCACTTTCATAGTACTTCTGGAGGGTGCCCTTACAAAGCTTGGGTACTTGCACCGACAAATGCTATTGTCTGGAGATCAACATAACTTCTTCTGATATCTTCGCTAGTAAGCTTGTAACACCCTCCTCCCACATCTACCCAAGCAACTGGCCATCTCAGGTAAACATGTGACGAGAGGCCACTATGATATGATTTGACCTCCTAAGACACATTAAGGAAGGGGAACCGACTAAAACACACCATATAGACATTCAACATCAGCTTGAGGACCCCTGGGAACCAATCCAGCACTTCAGACAGCTTTCCCTTCGGTCCCACTGAACTTTTGGATAAATTAAGCCTTAGTCGCTCTCATTCTATAGGCATGACAACATCCAGAAATCCAGAGTCGCTATCACAGGCTTTCCTGCCAGCGTCCAGAGACCCAATTTTCCAGTGTTATGCCAGTGTCCCTAAGACTTGAGCTACTTTTTCAGGCCCAAAGCCCAGGTCACTGCCCAAAATTTCATGATAACTTCATAACAATAAAATAACATGGAAATGACAGTACTAAATAAAATACTTGTTTAATACCTTTAATGGTCCCCTACTATTCATGATAGGCTTTTCACCAAACATATCACGAATATGTAATCTATAGGTGTAAAGAATAGTTATGAGCATAGGGATCTCATACTTAGCTGAGAATTGCTAAGGACCATTGATGCCTTAATAATACACTAATATTCCATCCATTAGGTCATAGATACATTGATCATTCAATTACAAGTAAAAGCATGGTGAAATCCATACATAGTTATTGTCATAAAATATATACATAACCAACATAATAGCAACATAAATACTCATGACAGTACGACCATATAGACCACATATAATCCATCAAAATGCTCATATAAATACAAGGAGAAATAACCTTTCATTAATGATACAATTTCCAAACTCGGGATGGGACTTCCACATTCCACCCGATCGTAGAATGGATGAGCCAAATCTTTGTTCAGCTATTCACCCATGTGCCATATTCCAAGCATAAATGTGGGATCTCATAGAACACATTGATCAAAACTCGTCCAGGGCTTCCAGAGGCCATCCACCTCAACCCATCAAATGGTGTTTCCACCTCATAGTCGAACATCACAAAACCATTATCAGACCGGTCTTTGTCCAAGCCTTCTAGGGATCTATAGTGTTTTTCCAGCCAAGGCTCCAGGACTAGTAACTCAACCCACAACTTTTACCGGGCTCTAGAGCGTTTGTCCAACCAAGGCTCCAAGACTAGTAACTCAATCCACCACAGGCTCTAGAGCATTTGTTCAACCAAGGCTACAAGACTAGTAACTCAACCCAAGTTGTTCCAGGGCTCCATAGTGTTTTTCCAACCAAGGCTACGAGACTAATAACTTAACCCAAGCTAAGGAAACATGAGAACCAACCGAAAACACAACAATGAAAATAAACCCACAATCACCATGGCTATTGAGGAAATGGAAAGGCTAGGTAATACATTGTTAATCCAGACAATCCTCCATGCCAATGACATATCATAACCAAGAAAACACATGCATATGCTATGCATGCCAAAAGTAGTGAAGGAAACATACATGCAGCTCGATACCTGCAAGAAAATATGATGTAGTTCCTCATCCTGATGCCCTCTTGCACTTTCCTTCTCTTCCTTTGTCTTCTTGCTCTAAGAATCCAAGTATGCCACAACCACCAAGAGTTTTCCAAGAAAACTATGAGTCTCCAAGAGTATGAGAGAGAGAGGATAGAATAGAGCTCCACCAAAACCTGTCAAAGGCTTGATCCAAGAGCTTTCCAACTAAACCTCAGAAGCCTTTTTATGAATGAGGTCTCTATGGAACCAGGGTTGTTATGGAACCCTCCCCCTTGGGGGAACATCGTCATCGGTGTTCAATGACACCTATAACCAAAAAGAATGTTGAAAAAACATACTGCCCATGGAGCTTTATAACATAACTCATTATGGTATTTACAATAACCACATATACACATACACATTTTCTTCAACCAGAAAATAACCATATTGTCTATGGAGCTTTATAAATCTAGCTTGATAAAATATTACAATAATACACACACATATAGACATATCCACATTTTCTCAATCAGTAAATAAAATGATACAATTCCTGCATCCGCAATGAGGGAATCCAGAGGCTCACACCTCCACCTTCAAATTAATACCACGATTCACCTCCTTCCTCGGAAGTCCAGAATCCACTGCAAAGTCAAATGTGCATCCAATGTCCAGTGCTATAATCCAACACCACTTGTCCTCTCAATGAATGGTTATTGGCTCATTGTTCTAGGGCATGCTCCCAATGCGCATCTAATTCCATCTGGAAATGCTAATGACCAAAACAAATTCATCCCCGGTCTTCCTTTCTCTACTACAAGGTCCCATGGGTAATCCGATCAACCCCTTCCGTGCAGTCACTCACCTTCCAAGTTCTGCTAGCACCCCCATCTTGGGCAGTCCATCCCTTGGCAAGGCTTCATCGCATTGGCATATATAAAAACCAAGGCATATCCCTGCCTTAAAACCATCATACTAGTCATAACATGCTCATGTCAATCAATGGACACTATTGGGTACTAGTGTCCCACAATGTCCCTACTCTTGAATACTTTACAAGCATATTGTTCCATGTTCCAATTCCTTTTGTTGTTGCTTCTAATGTTGGCAGTCGATTTCGGTCACTCAACCGGGCATGTTCATGCATTCTTGTTCCAAGCACATAATTTCCAATAGATTAAAAACAAATTGAAATAACTTCAAATCATGCCTCATTGGTAGCTCGTCAATAAGGTACACTTGCGATCATGTTTACTTCCTGTCACAACAAGTCAAATGAGAATCTTTGACCAAATCATCATGTATAAATATATCACATTGGGTTAGCTCAAAACATAACCATCATATATAAAATTCATAAATTACATGTAACCACCATAAACTAGAATCATATATTACTTGTAATCATCATAGACCAGAATCACAACTCACGTGCATACTAAAACTGAATAAAATACTGATATTTATCCTTTAATCAATCCTTGGCTTCCACCTTTGTCCTTATTTCATACGCATGATGGATCAATTTCCACACCCCACAAACATCCAGTGCCTTCTCCTCAACCATGTGCACATACACATAGTGTGGATCACACCCATACCACCACATACGACATACAACACCATGCAATACATGCATCTACATCCAGTGTACAACACAACACAATACATACTCCTACGTCTGGTGTACGACACAACGTAAACCGCATATGTACACAATGTACATCACAAGATATACATCTACACACAACATGCAACACCTCAAAATGCATACACATACACCTGATATACAACACAACTCATACATCTATACTCGATGTATAATGCCACACAATACATGTACCTACACCTGGTGTACAACACAACAAAATACATGTACTACACAAAGTACAACACAATAAATACACATGTCACGATACCACGACTACACAATGCACATGCATAGTATCACATGCTCGCAACACATCATGTACGACATGCACATAATACCACACGTACACTAGTACCATATGTGCAACATGTACACAGTACCACCTGTGCACTGCACCACCTGCACAATGTGTGCATAGCATCACATGTACGTGGCACCACCTGCACAATGTGTACACAACGCTAGATATACACTACACCACCTATACAATGTGTACACAATACCACATGTACATAGTACCACATGCATGACATGTACACGACACTACATGTACATAGTGCCACATGAACGACATGTACACAACACTACCTGCACATAGCGCCACTTGTACAACATGTACACAACACTACATGCACATAGCACGACTTGTAAAATCATGCACACCACACCATATGTACCTAGCACCACTTGTACAACATGCACATAGCACGACTTGTACAATCATGCACACCACACCATATGTACCTAGCACCACTTGTACAACATGCACATAGCACCATAGGTACATAGCATTGCATATCCAACATGTACATAGCATAATATGTGCACAACACTGGATATACAACCTATAAATAGCACCATCTATGCCCATCACTGCATATGCAATATTCACACAACACTATTTGTACCATCTTATTCATAACATTGCATAAACAACATGTACACACACTATATATACACAACATCACATATGCAACATGTACAACATTATTATACAACATATGCATAACAATAGTACCACACAACCAAAACCACAATGTCTCTACCAAGCAACCTTTCTTTCAGCGTCTTATTCATGCTTGTCCTAGCATGCCACAAACCACACTGCTTTCATTTCGCTAATGTATCCCTCGACTTACCTATCATAACATAGACATAATATAGTCACATAATAACAATTGATAATCACATGATACTGACCTCATATATTTGTCATGACTACTCTTCCCACTTGATTCCCATAAGACCAGGAACCTTGTCATGCCATTCTCCTGCATAAGAAATTATTCCTCCGAAAGCATGATCCCTGATAACCCTGTCGGACAGTGACATAGATACAAATATACATAGATACATATACATAAATATTAGCATAAAACAATCATGATCATGTCAGACAATTACATACATACACGCATACATGTATACAAATTATAACATCAGCATAATCAGATATTGTAAGGTCAAGGTTAAGAGAACTCCCTTTATACTTGGAACACATGCGCAACATTGAGAACAATAGTTCCCAACATAGCCAAGGCATATGATGCCTCAAGTCCATTCACCATACCTTTATTTATTACCTTTCTCATGATTGTTTTGCCATTGTCCATTTACACCAATGGACCCAACTAGTCCAACTAGTTGTCATACACTTACCTTCCGTTGTGCTTACTCATGCACCGAGATTCATTCATGTCTTACATTACCTGTTAGGTTTCATTCAGCTCTCCCTGAGCTTCATTAACTTTCCTCTTTTCCCAACCAATTCCTGTAGAAATTTCACTGTAGATCCCCTGATAATGCAATGTAACTAAAGTAAAATACTTGATCTAATTCTACAACAAACTTGCAGAAGCTTAATCGATTTTGAGCAAGATCAAATAGAACACATATAATAGATGAAGAAGAAATCAATCACACATGAAACACAGAAGAATACTCTGGGGAAAGCCTCAGCTAAAAACCCCGCTATCTGTATTATCATACAAGTGGAAATATCTTAGGATTACACAAAGCTTTAGCTCACAAGCTATCCAGCTCTCAGTACAATCCCTCACTGTTGCTTATAGATAGAATACACAACACATATGCCTTCCTTCAGTCCTCCAAGCCTCCTATTTCCTTGCACAGTTTCTTCTGGGTCCTCTGGTTACCACCTGTGTGAACTCTCCTCACACACACAACACTGTCCTCAGACTAAACTGTGTAATCCTCAAGGAATGAATTCATTTTGCATGCAAGAGATATCCTCATGAGAATATTCCTGCAACTGATACTACATTATCCCTTCCTCTGATCTCAACTGGGTCTCTGACTGAACTGACATGCATGAGTTATTTATGAGAGAATATTCAGTTATCTGAAGTACACTAGTTACATGTATGCATGAATTGACTAACTGAACTCACAATCAGTTCCAAAAATTGTTGGAACTATTCTAATTGGACTTAACTCAGTTAATTGAGATAACTAATTACAACTCATCCTGATCTCCTTAATTAAGGGATAACTTCCTCAATCAAGGGGATAACTGTTGCATGTCTTCACATAGACTTCATGTTTGATTTTCTCCAACTAATTAACTCAAGATGAATTAATTAATTATTTTTAAAACAGCTGCTAAGATCAAATTCGAATTTTAATTCTCAATTTTAGTTCAGGGACTAACTAAAATTGGAATGTATCTCGAAATGCTATTTATAGCAATGTTATTTTTAGCATTTCTTGTTGCTATTTTCAACACTCCCTCTCAACAAGAAAGGGATTATCTGTCACCCCAATCCTGTCTCTGTGGAACTCAAATTTGCATTTTGACAATGCCTTAGTCAAAATATCTGCATCCTACTCCTCAGTCAAAACATATTGCAACAACATGATCCTCTTCACCACACAGTCTCGAAGATGATGATACCGGATATCAATGTGCTTGGACCTATCATGAAATACTGGATTCTCAGAGAGTTTGATACAACTATGATTATCACAGTAGATCACAGTTGGATCCATCCTCTGATCAAACAATCCAACTAGAATTTTCCTCATCCAAATGGCCTCACATGCTGCCTGATTGGCAGCCATTTATTCAGCCTCTGCTGAGCTAAGTGCAATTGACCTCTGTTTCCTATTGTACCAAGAAACTACATCTGAACCAAGGTTGAAAATTCCTCCTGAAGTGCTCTTCTAATTTGATGGACTCCCTGCCCAATATGCATCTGTGAAGCCTTGAAGCTTCACTCCCTCTGTCTGTCTATACCATAATCCATACTGAGATGTGCCTCTGAGGTATCTCAGCACATGCTTCCCTGCCTTCCAAAACAGCTTGGTAGGCTGAACCATAGCTTAACTCAGCTGGTTCACCGCAAAACAAAAATTTGGTCATGTGTTCACTAAATACATCAATGAACCCACAAGCTGCCGATACACAGTAGCAGCTACTACCTCACCTGAAGTAGCATCCTCCTTCCTCCAGTTACCTACTAGAGGAGTCTGCATGGGCTTGCACTTTTCCATGTGGAATCTCCTGAGTATCTCATTGGATACTTGCCTTGAGACACAAACACTTCCCCATCCTTCTACCACACTTTCATGCCTAGAAAGTAGTGCATGATACCCATGTCTTTCATCTCGAACTCTCTTGCAAGGTCCTCCTTACAAGACTTGATCAACTGATCATCACCTGCCAATATCAGATCATCAACATAAAGAACAATGATCAATGGCTTACCTTTTACCATGATGTGGTATACATTCGCATCCGCTTCACTCTTTGTGAAGCCCAACCTAGTGAAATAGTTGTCGATCCTGGTGTACCAAGCATGAGGTGCTTGCTTCAGCCCGTACAAAGCTCTCTTGAGTCGGAACACATGCGACTCACAAACGAAGGTCTCAAATCCTTCTGGCTGCTCTATGTACACCTCTTCCTCAACCTTGCCATTGAGGAATGCAGTCTTCACATCCATCTGATGGATCTTCCAACCCATCTGTGCTGATAGTGCCAACATCAATTTGATAGATGAGTACGTTGCTACAGGAGCAAAAGTCTCATCATAGTCGATCCCCTCGACCTGTGAGAAACCACGGGCAACGAACCTTGTGTTATGTTTCTAAACACTACCATCAGCTGCTTGCTTTACCTTGTAAAGCCATCGGTAACTCACCACTGACTTCCTCTCCGGTCTTGGAACAACATCCCAAACACTATTACCAACTATGGAGTCATACTCCTCCACCATAGCATCAACCCAGGCTGGCTGCTGCACTTCTTCCTCAAAGGAAGATGGTTCGGTCTCTATACATTATCCAACCAGGGCCATGTAACAAGTGTACCGCTCAAGTGACCTCCTCTGTTTGAGTTGAGAAGATGGTTGTCCCACATTCTCTCTCGCATTCATCAACAGTCTGTCAGCTTCCCTTGAGCATTTCCACCCATCTCTGGAAGACTCTGCATGAGTGGATGTCTCCACTCTTGGATCCTCTACATGCGGCTGCTACGCATGAGTCTGAGGCTTCTCCTCCTTGGGAACCAAAAGTTCCTCCTCTGCATGAAACTTGAGCTCCCTCTCAAGGGATATTCGCATGGCCTTTTACTCGTCGAACTTCAGATCTCTATGTACCACTATCCTCTGACTGGTAGGCAAGAACACTCGATAGTTGTGGGGTGTATCAGTGTACCCCACAAGTATCCCCAACTCAGCTGTTGGCTCTAGCTTCTTCCGGGCATCTTTGGTCACATGGAAAAATACCGATGAGCCAAAGATCCTGAAGTGACTCACATCTAGTCTCTTCCCGGAGAAAGCCTCCTCTGGTGTCTTCATCCCCAGTATACAATGCAGGCTTCTATTCTGCAAGTATATTGTTGTATTGCATGCCTTAGCCCACAAATGAAGTGGTAGGCCTTGGTCATGCAGCATCGCTCAAGTTTCTCCCACAATCGTTCTGTTCTTCCTTTCAGCCACCCCATTCTGCTGTGGGTTATGGGGTGCCAACAACTCTGTTTAATTCCTTTTGCTACACAAAAGTCCTTAAACTGTTGAGAGACATACTCTCCACCATTGTCGCTTCACAAGGCCCTTATCTTCTTTCCTGATTCTTTCTCAACCAAGGCTTTGAACTCACAAAACCTTGAGAAGGTTTGATCCTTCTTCTGCATGAAATAGATCCAGCATCTACGAGAAAAATCATCAATGAAAATAACATAGTACCTTTATTTAGTGGTGGAGGCTGTAGAGAATGGTCCACACACATCTGTATGAACTCGCTCCAGGATTACTCCAGCTTGAGTATCTCGATCCTGAAAGGAAGATTTTGCATACTTACCCAAGGTACAACCTTTGCATGTATCCACTTGCTCAAGTTTACCCTTGGGAAGTCCAGTAGAAATCTGTTGCATGATCTTCAAGGCCCCATGGTGCAAGTGGCCCAATCTTCTATGCCATTGCTCGCCAATATCTTGGATTTTCACTAACTCTGCTTTGGAACTCAATGCAACACAATCATCTACCTCCAGCTTGTAGAGATTCTTTACTCGAATCTGAATCCTCTTGGTCTTTCTAGTGCCGATGTGTCTCAGGAATGCCTTTCCTTTACTAAAGAATACATCATAACCTTTGTCTTCCAACATTGGGACAGATTCCAGGTTCTTCTTCAGTCCAGGCACATACTTTACATCAGTCAGGGTGAGAGGAGCTCCATGCTCCTTCTGAAACACAACCGTCTCTTCACCTGAAACATGGTACTTTCCATCATCACCCATCTCTATGCGCATCTGGAGGTCCTTTTCATCCAAGGTACTGAATAAACTCTTGTCGTCAATCATGTGGAATGAGGCTCCACTGTCCAGGTACCAAACACAACCCACCATTGATGAAACCATGCATCTGATGAGGGTGAAATCCAATTTGAACTGTGAGGCTAGAGCCTCACCATCTGATCCTTTCGAGGATCCCTTCTTGGATTTCTTCTGTGGACAATTTGTTTCATAATGGCCCACCTCATGACAATGAAAGCATCACAATTTTGATTTGTCAATCTTCTTCCCACCATGGGAAGAACTCGATTTGGAATGGGAAGCCTTCCCTTTCCCTTTCCTCGCCTTACTCGCTAAGGCTATATTTTCTTCATCATCATGCTTTGATGAAGATCCATCTCTAGTGTTTCTCCTAATCTCCTCCTGCATCAAATCCGACCACAGTGGTTCCCAATCTGGCAGTTTCTCTCTTCCATTTACTGAGTCTTGGTATCAATGCCAGCTCTTAGGAAGATCGAGGAGAGCAAGAATCACCATGTCATCATCGGTTGTCGTGATTCCTACACTTCCAAGCTCATCCCTGCAGGTGGTGAGCTTGTTCAGATATGTAGAGATTGTGTCGCCCTTTTCACACTTGATTTTCCGAAGCTTGTCTTTTAGCGCCAGCTTCCTCTAATCATCATTGTTCTGATATAGATCCTTCAATGTTTTCCACATTGAAAACGTTGTCTCCTTCCCATGGAGACTCAAGACAATGTGGTCTCAAACTCCCTCCAGAAGAATCCTCCTCGTTCTAGCCACACATTTCTTCCATTCTGCCAATTCTTGGGCATTAGCTGCTACTGGCTTGGGGACTTCTTGATCAATGAAGTCCTTCAAACCGTTTTCCTCTAATACCACTTCCATGTGATCCTTCCAGTCTATATAATTTGAGCTGTCATCCAGGGCATACTCGAGTCTCAAACCATTGAATGCCATTGGTGAAATTTGAGATGTGATAAGAATTCGATTTCTATAATCAAGAACTTCAAACTTCAAACTTCTCCCTTCTTTGTGTATTGTTCTCCGCTTTGATCAACTTGGCTCTAATACCATGTAGAAATGTCACTGTAGATCCCCTGATAATGCAATGTAACTAAAGCAAAATACTTGATCTACTTCTATAACAAACTTACAGAAGCTTAATCGATTTTGAGCAAGATCAAATAGAACACATATAACAGATGAAGAAGAAATCAATCGCACATGAAACACAAAAGAATACTCTGGGGAAAGCCTCAGCTAAAAACCCTGCTATCTGTATTATCATACAAGTGGAAATATCTTAGGATTACACAAAGCTTTAGCTCACAAGCTATCCAGCTCTCAGTACAATCCCTCACTGCTACTCATAGACAGAATAGACAACACATATGCCTTCCTTCATTCCTCCAAGCCTCTTATTTCCTTGCATAGTTTCTCCTGGGTCCTCTTCCTGCCACCTATGTGAATTATCCTCACACACACAACACTGTCCTCAAACTAAACTGCGCAATCCTCAAGGAATGAATTCCTTCTGCATGCAAGAGATATCCTCATGGGAATATTCCTGCAACTAATAGTACACTATCACTTCCTCTGATCTCAACTGGGTCTCTGACTAAACTGACATGGATGAGTTATTTATGAGAGAATATTCAGTTATCTGAAGTACACTAGTTACATGCATGCATGCATTAACTAACTGAACTCATAATCAGTTCCACAAACTGTTGGAACTAATCTAACTAGACTTAACTCAGTTAACTGAGCTAACTAATTACAACTCAAAGTACAACTCATCCTGATCTCCTTAATTAAGGGATAACTTCCTCAATCAAGGGGATAACTGTTGCATGTCTTTAGATAGACTTCATGTTTGATTTTCTCCAACTAATTATCTCAAGATGAATTAATTAATTATTTTTCAAACAACTGCTAAGATCAAATTCAAATTTTAATTCTCAATTTTAGTCTAGGGACTAACTAAAATTGGAATGTATCCAGAAATTCTATTTTTAGCATTTCTATATTTAGCATTTCTTGTTGCTATTTTCAAAAATTCCCAAGACTCAAAACATAAAAGCAATCCAAGAAACAAACAAGAAGAAAACCATGGAAAACCACAACAATACGACACCACAAACAAAGTGGTATGGCCATACACTAGACATAAACAAATACACCATCAAGCGCAACCGAATAACAAAAGACCAAAAGCACAAGACTAACAACAAACACCATGACTCAACCCCCATGGTTCCCAATTCTTCCAAAGAATATTTCAACCTAAGCCTTCTTCAAAATTTCATGGCAACCTCTCTTGCCATCAAACTCCCTCCATCATGATGTCATTAACACATAACTGTTAGTGCATAAATAAACATAACAATACACCAGTTACCTTACTTTGTTGTGCCAAGCATGTTTCTTGCATCTGAACACATTCACGTCATCTCTCAAGGGACTCCAATCCCCTTGATAGATCCTCTTGTAACTAGAGACTAGCTAATATACTTGTCAATTACATGTTCATGGATCTAGCACATATCCACATAATGTCAGACAAGATTAAGGTTAAGAAGAATTCCTGTAGGCAAATCACTCATTCATTTGGAATTAGGGTTTCCAAACATAGCCAAAGAAATTCTTTCCCAATTCTTTTCTTTTACCTTTTTCCTTGCTTCAATTGAGTGTTAATACGCACTATCACATCACCCGACTGTTAGTGATATAAACACATCATCTATTACCTTGTCAGGATAATACCAACATGCTTCCTGCAACTTCTCACACATGTCAACCACATGTTCCAATATCAAGGCAATCATATCTATCAATTTGAAATAAAACATTTAGCAGGACTAACAATCATGTCATAATCCATAGTCAACTCATAGTCATTAGACATAATGCTACAACTATCACCTACTTACACACAAGTACATATCAACTGTGTTGACACATATGTATTAGTACAATCATCTTAAAACAAGATCATTTCTTCATGCAGGCCTATAGACTCATACCCATATCATGCAATTAATCAAACATTCAAGTAAGCTATGAATGCACCATGTCAAATAAATCAACTAGACGACATAATAGGCACCAAACACTCAAACACCAAATAGACGACATAATCAACAACGAAGCACCTAGTATATTGCATAAGTAAACTCATACCTTAGTGTATTTTAGGGGAGGCTATCTTGTCTGCATAATCAATCACAATACAACTTCACAATCAATCTAGGGTATCACGATACAACTTCACAACATATCCATTCAAACATAAATCATGATATCTATAACAGTGATTAACTAAAATGTTCACATCATAAGCTCATAAGCATTTGTCATTCAGGCATAACAATCAAACATGTACGATCAGTCCAGATTGGTACGACACCATATCACAAATATGTCAGCTCATACCTGGATATCGCAACCATAACCATTTGCATAGGTCAAACCAGGTTAACACAATACATAACATCAAGATCTTCAATGCAATGAACATAACCATCACGCATATGACCAATCCAAATTACAACATGAAGATCTCAATGAAATAACCCTAATGATCAAGTTAATATCATATAACAACAACAACCTATATATTATGCTCATCAACAACATATAACATAATCATTAAGTTATCTAACATAAAAACAACAATTGCAATGCATACAATCACAAGTTACCATCATTCTTGACTATCCGACTCATGTGCATATGACTATGCTAATCAAATACCATCTATCATGTACGTAACCATAACATCAAAAGACATGTACATAAACCTAATGTATATAACCCTAATGCACATAACAATCCTTAACCTACATACCTGCATGCGCGACATACAAACCTGTATGACGACATGCTCTTACCTCGAGGTCCAACGCTGTAACATCACTTTGATGATCTGCATCTCCTGCTCTATCTCAACTAGCACATTAGCATCATAACATACCAGTATCACCTTGATGACCTAAATTGCATACCATGATTTCACAATGCATGTTTGACCTACTATTCATGCATAACCATAACCAAGACCATACATGCATAACGACTGCATATAGACATATAACACATGAGTAAAAAACCATATACACATAATTCTAGCTAGATTCCAGTCATCAATGCATGACCATATCAACTACACAAACCATGACCTCATGTATGACAACAACAACCACATCACGTGCACTTGATAACACGTGAAAAATGACGTGCATAACAATGCATAATCAACCATGCACACATAAAGACATAATCTACAACAACATCTTCAACCTTCACATGACGACATCACTACAACCATGATCAACACCATGCAAATGAAACAAGAAAATGGACTACAAGCATAAGCAACACATATGCAACCAATATGAATGCATGACCAACATTTCATCCAGTCTAAGGGGTAAACAATGCTTTGATACCACTTTGTAACACCTTCCTCCCACATCTACCCAAGCAACTGGCTAGCCAGGGTAAACATGTGACGAGAGGCCGCAATGATATGATTCAATCTCCTAAGTCACATTAAGGAAGTCACTACAACAAAACCAGCGATTAGCGTCCCTTTTTACTTCTTTTTTTGCATCTAGAGCCCATTTTTGGTGCTATTTGCATCCATTTATAAAATATGGTGCAAAACTTGACACAAAATTTGCATCAAGTTTTGCACCAAATCTTACACCAAGTTTAGCACCAGGTATTGCAATAGGTTTTGCACCACGTTTTGCACCAAATTTTATGCCAAGTTTTGTGTCATCCTTTACACCAGGTTTTGTTCCAGGTTTTGCATCAAGTTTGGCACCTAATTTTGTTTGACATACTTTTGCATCCTCATTTGCATCCACTTTTTGCACCTACACTTGCATCAACTTTTGCATCGACTTTTGCATCCTTTTTTGCATCCTTTTTTAAATCATTCTTTGCATCCATTTTTTCATCCATTTGTGCATCCCTTTTGTGCCAAGTTTTACATCGTGTTTTGTGTCTAGTTTTGCATAAAATTTTGCATCTACTTTTGTTGCATCCACTTTTCCCTCTTGTTTGGCATCCATATTTACATCCTCTTTTGCATCTATTATTGTACCCACTATTGCATCTAATATTTTTGTGCCACAATTAGCGCCTAGTTTGGCACCTCCTTTTGCACCCACTGTTGATTATAATTTTGCATCCACATTTGCATCCTCATTTGCGTCTAGGTTTTCATCAACTACTACATCTATTTTTGCATCCCTTTTTGTATCCAATTTTGGACCGGGATTTGCATCGGGTTTTGTGTCTCGTTTTGCATCTACTTTTGCATCGACTTCTATTGCATCCACTTTTGCACACAATTTTGCATCCACTGTTGCACCCATTTTAAATTTCACTTTTTGCATCCCTTTTTACATCTTCATTTGCATCATACTTTGATTCTTTTTTTGCATCTATCATTACATCCACTTTTGTTATGCCACAATTTGCACCATGTTTTGCACTCACTGTCGTATCCACGTTTGCTTCCAATTTTGCATCCATGTTCACATCCTCTTTTGCATCAAATATTGCATCTATTTTTGCATCCACTTTTATGTCAGGTTTATGCATTGGGTTTTGCATCTCGTTTTGTATCTACTTTTGCATCTACTTACATTATATCCATTTTTTGCATCCAATTTTGTTTTGCCTGTTGCATCAATGTTTGCTTCCACTTTTACATCCATTTTTGCATCTTATTTTGCATATTTTTTGTCTATTGTTACATCCACTTTTGTTGCACCATATCTTGCGCCTACCATTGCAACCACATTTGCTTCCACGTTTGCATCCCCTATTGCATCCACTTTTGTTTCATCCATTTTTGCATATACTTTTGTTTCCGTTGTTGCATCCACATTTGTTTCACCACAATTTGTGCCAAGTTTTACACCTACCATTGGACCCATGTTTGCTTCCACTTTTGCCTTCATGTTTGCATCCAAGTTTGCATTGACAACTGCATCTACTTTTGCATCCACTTTTGTGTCAGGTTTTTCATGTTGTTGTGCATCTACATATGTTGTATCCACTTTTCATCCAATTTTACTTCTATTGTTGCCCCCATTTCTATGTTCGCTTTTGCATCCCTTTTCCAACACTCATCATATTTTCTGCATTGATGATATTCCTTATGGCATTGACAATTATGAACAATTGATGACAATGTCAATAATATTGACAATGATGAAAATGAAGATGATGGCGATGACATGAATTGTGATTATGATGATAAAGACGATAGTGGTTACAATGACAATGATGATGATGGCAATGATTATGATGATGACGATGCTAATGACGTTGGCGAATCTTCCCAATTTTAGATGTTGTCATTGTCATAATCATAAGCATTATCTTTGGTGTCATGATCATCATTTTCATCTAGGTCATCATCAAAAACAATAATGGCATGAATGATGATGATGCATGATTACAACAATGTCGATAGAAATTACATTAATGATGATGATGGGGATGATAAAAATGACAATGACGATGATAATGGTGGTGATGATGATGATCATCAATCATCTGTCAAAAATAGAGTTGTTATTTCTCTTACGTATATCAATGTGTCCTAAACAACCCTTTTCTAGCACTGATCACATTTTTTGGGTTGATGATATTTCTTACAACATCTACAATTATGAACAATTGCAAACAATGTCCATAATGATGATGATGATGGCATGAATGGTGATTATGATGATAATGTAATGATGGCAATAACAATGACAAGGATGATGGTGATGATGATGACAATGATTATGATAATGAGAATGACCTTACAATCTTATGGATTCGTGAACAATTACTAGTTTCAATACCATCTTCTGGATAAGTATTACTATCATACTTTTTAAATTTTCTGTCTCTCTTGAGGTATCTTACTATAATGGTGTTGTCAACACTAGAAAGATATCTTGTTGTAATGGTGGTTCTAATGTTAGCACTAGCAAAGTTTAGTAGGGAGGATGCTACTACAAGAGGAATTCCTTCTAAGTGACTATGGCATTCAAAATGAGGCTTTATGGGCTGCTTGTTAACACATGTTCTCATGCTCATATAAAATTAATGTGAAAAGTTGCTTTAATTGGTTCCCATGCATAATTGATATTGATAATGGGGTGGTATAAAATTGTAATGGGCATATCCGTTAGTTAGTTATGATGGGTCAACAACATTGAAACCATCCAAGTGACATTTCACCTTGGAACAATCGTCGCTCGTGCGAAAACACGAAGTTTATGTAAATGAAAGTTGTGATTGTAGTGGAATTAAAACCATCGAGAAATATCAAAGAAGACGCTGCCTACCAGTTTTGAAAGACACCCAAGGCATTGAACAACTATTTGCGTTAGGATGTAGTGATGGAATCAAAGGAAATTTGGCAGCCCTAAGTTGCCATTACTATTGCCAATCACACATTCAATAGTAACCATAAAAGGTAGCCACATATAAACAGAACCTCGAGGTGTTGACAGTCAGAATCTATTGTAATAGCTTTGACGTATATATAGTTTTGTGTTTAGATGAGAATGAAGTGGGCTTCATCCAGGGTTCGGCTCTGTTATGAAACCAGCTCACAAAAAGATAGAAAAGAGAGATCCACGACTTAGAATTCAGCCTCTTCGAGGGGGCAACCTCCTTTACATTACATAAATGAACAATTCTTGGATGATACAAATGACAAAACCTCCTTTCTATATATAGGAGTCTAAGGAGTCACAATATAATCCAGCCGACCTAACAATAATAATATAAAGCCACAAAAATAACAATAGAGGGATTCTATGGGGCACAGAAATAACAATATGGGGGTAATAGGGGCACAACAATATAAATAAGGGGTATAACTACAATAGTAATGGGGTAATCACTAGTATTATAGGGACCCAACATGCCCCTCTCCTTCAAAAAAGTGTTGTCCTCAACGCTTGAGTAGTTCTGGATACTTCTGCATAAAATTCTCATCCTCCCATGTGGAATCTTCAGCGGATAAGTTCTTCCACTTGATAAGATACTCTGAAATTGATCGATTTCGTAGCTGTCGAGTTCTTGTTTCTGTGACTGCTTCTGGTTCCAATATAATTTTTCCTTCCTCATCAAGTTCTGGCAATATTGTTTGAATTGGGAGCTTGTCACCTATAACCTTCTTTAAACATGAAACATGGAAAACTGGGTGCAATCGAGAAGCTGCAGGAAGCTCCAATTTGTATGCCATAGTACCAATCTTTTGCAACACCTTGTACGGACCATAATACTTTGGTGATAATTTATTATCCTTCTTAGCTTGCTTTAGGGACATTTGCTTATATGGTTGTAGCCGTAGGAATACCCAATCACCTACATCAAAACTTCTTTCACTGCGATGTTGATCTGCCTGTTGTTTCATTCTATTTTGTGCCAACACGAGGTTATCCTTTAAGAGTTGGAGGACTTGTTGTTGATGTTCGATGTGATGTTCCACTGCCTGAACCTTAGAATTTTCTCTTAAATATGATGTGATGGATGGTGGTTGATACCCATAAAGTGCCATAAATGGGGTCATTTTTGTTGCTGTATGGAAGGAAGTGTTATACCACCATTCAGCCAGAGGCAACCATTTGACCCATTGTGTCTGTTTATCAGATACAAAGCAACGAAGATATCCTTCCAAACATTTGTTTACTATCTCAGTTTGCCCATCAGATTGAGGATGATAAGATGAGCTATGAGCTAACTGAGTACCAAGACAAGAAAATAATTCTGTCCAAAAATTTCCAGTGAAAATGGGATCTCTGTCACTTACAATAATCTTTGGGTTTCCATGTAGCTTTTGAACTGTTTCCATAAATGCAGTAGAAACTGTACTGGCTTTAAATGGATGTGATAATGCACAAAAGTGTGCATACTTGGTAAGTCTGTCAACTACCACCATGATGACACTCTTTCCCTCAGACTTGGGTAAACCTGTGATAAAATCCATTGAAACCTCCTCCCAACGTTGGCTTGGAATGGATAAAGGTTGTAATAGACCCGGTGTCTTAATTGTTTCAACTTTATTTTGCTGGCAAACCAAACATTCCGCCACAAACTTTTGAATATCTGATTTAAGGCCATCCCAAAAAAATTCCTTCTTAACCCTGTGGTAAGTTTTTAAAAATCCTGAGTGCCCTCCTAAGGGAGAAGTGTGCAATTCCATAAGAATCTTTTGTTTTAGCTGGGAATTCTTACAGAGGTATAAGCGATCTTTGTACCATAACGAATCATTTTTCCAGCTAAATGTATCAGAAGTACTGGAATCTTGTTGTAGCTTTCGAATAAGTGCCCACACTTCTTCGTCATTCTTCCATTCCTCCCTTGCTTCGTTTATCCAATCTGGTTGGATAATAGAAATGGCACACAACAATGCTTCCACATCCTCATCCTTTCTTGAGAGTGCATCTGCCACCACATTTTGCTTCCCTTTTTTGTAGATGATTTCAAAGTCATAACCCAACATCTTTGTGACCCACTTTTGTTGCTCTTCAGAGGATAATCTTTGTTCTAAAAAGTATTTAAGGCTATCATGATCCGTTTTTACCTTGAAGTGTCTTCCCATTAGGTAGGGTCGCCATTTCTTAAGTGCATGGAGTATTGCCAACATTTCCTTCTCATAAATAGCTTTGCTTAAAAACTTTCCCTTGATTGGACGACTTTCAAAAGCAATGGGTCTTTCATCTTGCATTAGAACAACACCAATTCCATTTCCTGAAGCATCACATTCCACAATAAAGGTTTTTGTGAAGTCCGGTGTAGCTAAGACCGGTGCTTGGCACATTGCCTCTTTAAGATGTTCAAAGGCCTTTGTTGCTTCCGGAGTCCATGAAAATGAATCTTTCTTCAATAATGTTGTTAGAGGTGCTGCTATTCTCCCATAATTCTTAACAAACTTGCGATAATACCCTGTCAACCCAAGAAATCCTCGCAGATGCTTTATGGATGTGGGGATTTTCCATTCCTTAATGGCTTTAATTTTGCTAGGGTCTACCTTAACTCCTTCATGAGATACAATATGACCCAAATATTCCACCTCCTGGACTCCAAAGAAACATTTGGATCTTTTTGCATATAATTGTTTCTCCTCCAATAGTTGTAGCACCCTGTCAACATGTTCAACATGATCCTTCCAAGACTTGCTGTAGATTAGTATATCATCAAAAAATACTAACACAAATTTTCTAAGGAATGGTTTGAAAATTGAATTCATCAAACCTTGAAATGTTGAAGGTGCATTGGTAAGGCCAAAAGGCATGACCAAAAATTCATAATGACCCTCATGAGTTCTAAATGCCGTTTTCGGAATGTCTTCAATCTTCATTCTGATTTGATGATATCCCGAACGAAGATCCAACTTGGTGAAGTAAATTGATCCATGCAATTCATCCAGTAATTCATCAATAACAGGAATGGGGAACTTATCTTTAATAGTGAGCTTGTTGAGCTCCCTATAATCTGGACACATGCGCCATGATCCATCCTTCTTGTGCACCAATACTACTGGAGCTGAGAAAGAACTTTGACTCGGTTGAATTATACCAGCCTCTAGCATTTCTGCAACCATACGTTCAATTTCACTTTTTTGGACATAGGGATATCTGTACGGCCTGATGTTTGGAGGAACACTTCCTGGAATCAGATGAATAGCATGATCATGATCACGCATAGGTGGGAGACCTTTGGGAGTCTCAAATACCTTGGAATGATTGTCCAAGACTTTTTGGAGATCTGGAGAAATAGATGATTCCAATGTGGAAACATCTAGCGAACATAATTGTGCAATTACACCTCTTTGCTCCTTTTTTAGAAGCTTTGTCATACCATTAGAGCTGATTATCTTTCCTGGTTTCCCTGCAATACCCCTTAATTCAACTTCCTTTCCTTCCGAGAAAATTTGATGAAAAGTTCTTGAAAATTAAAAGCTATTGTACCCAAGGATTGTAGCCATTGGACTCCTAGTACAACATCAGCACCTCCCATTGGAATGGAAAGCATTGGGCTAGTCAATACATATTCTCCCATGGATAGCTTGATATTATGGCACTTTCCAGAGCAATTTATTGTTCCTCCATTTGCAATCATCACTTGACACTCTGGTGCTGGATATAGGAAGCAATTCAATTCTTTTGCTACCCTACAATGAATAAAATTGTGGGTGCTTCCTGAATCAATCAACACTATTACCTTTTTCTTCTTGATTTGTCCTTCTATCTTGATGGTTTGAGGAGTGGTAATTCCCGCCAATGCATTACAAGATATGGTCGGATTTATTTGTTCTTCATCTAGGCTTTGTTCCTGGAATATATCCTCTTCTTTTGACCTTTCTTGCTCCTTTTCTTCTTCCTCTTCACAATCTATGTAGAATAATTTCTTCTCAGCACACTTATGACCTTTTGTGTATTTGCTATCACAATTGTAACAAAGCCCTTTTGCTCTTTTTTCTTCCAATTGTTGTGGTGTCAACCTTGTAGGTTGTGGAAGACTATGGGCAACAACACTTCCGTCTTTATAGTTGTGAGTGGTATGCTTCCTAGTTGCCATAATTTTGCTTTCCATTTTTCTTGCTAACCTGAATGCCTTCTCTAATGAATCAGGTTCCCAAAGGCGAACATCATGTTGGATATTATCCTTTAAAGACCCTATGAACACATCAATCCTATGCTCCTCTGGAATATCTTTTACCCTTATGTTCAATTTTTGGAACTCCTCAATGTGCTCCATTATTGAACCCTTTTGTTTGAGACTTATCAATTGGCTAAAAAAAGTGTTGCTTTTTGTATCCTCATAATGTGCTATCAATTCTTCCGTAAAAATTGCCCAAGTGATAAATTGTTTACGAGAACAAAGCCATTGATACCATACAAACTGATTTGGTTCCAAATATAAAGTTGCCATACGTACCTTTTGTGTGTTTTGCACATTATTGAGATCGAAGAATTGCTCCATCTGTAATATCCATGTGGCGGGATCCTTGCCATCAAACTTCCTCATATCGATTTTTGGAATATGGTGAGTCTTCGATCCAACATTAGAGTCTATGGAATCATGATTAACATTTCTTTTGTTCTCATCATGAGTTTCCTTTACTACCTTTTCACCATTAGTGACCATTTCTTGTAGCAACTTCTTCAATTCATCCATCTTATCATCCATGCCATCAATTTTATGTCCATGCCATTCACCTTAGCTTCCATGCCATCTTCTTAACTTCCATGCCATCCATCTTAGCTTCCATGCCCTTTATCTTAGATTCCACGCCATTTACCTTAGATTCCACGCCATTTATCTTAGATTCCACGCCACTTATCTTAGCTTCTGTTAGCTTTTGTGAGCGTGACATTTGTTGCACTTGTTCTTGTAATTTTGATATATCATGTAGCATTTCTTCCTCTTCTTCATGAGTCATGCTAGAGCTTTCAGGTTCCTTACTAGGTGTTTGCATTTTCTTTCCTCGGGGCATCAGTTACCGATAATAATGCTTTACTATGCCCTTTGAATTCCGTTAAACCAAGCTTACACAAAAAATTAAAAAAAAAAACTACACACCTTTTTTCACTTTATAGAAGCCTGATATTGAATCTGATGTATCTCTGTAATTTCGGATCATCCAGTTCTGAAATTGCTACCTGTAGTAGCCTTCTGCGTCCTCTTTCCAATGCCACAAGTCTGAGCCAAATTGGATTCTCCAAGGAAGAGTTATGTGAAATCTCCCACAGTGACTTGCTTTTAGACTGGTTCAGTAGAGCGAACTTGTACGACGTGCCACGAGTCACTGTTTCAACCTTTGAATCTGAAACTCACCCACAAGAAACTAAAGTCCGTCCTCTTTCTGTACCTTTTTACGAAATTTCAATCCGATCCTCAGAGAGAAAGTTATGACGATTTTCCCCAGGTCACCTGTTTTGAATGTAATTCAGGAGTCTGCAAAAAGACCAACTTCCTCAGATCATATCTCCGAAAATATCGCGCTAAAAGCTCTGAAATTCGGACCCAAGGTTTCAGCGCCAATTCTTCTCAAATGGGTTTTTTTTTCGACTTCTGAAACGTCACAGAAAAAAAGTTATAGCGAAAATTCCACGATGACCTGTTTGGAGCAGCGAAACCCTAGAATCCAAAGCTCTGATACCAAATGTTATGAAACCAGCTCACAAAAAGATAGAAAAGAGAGATCCACGCCTTAGAATTCAGCCTCTTCGAGGGGGCAACCTCCTTTACATTACATAAATGAAAAATTCTTGGATGATACAAATGACAAAACCTCCTTTCTATATATAGGAGTCTAAGGAGTCACAATAATCCAGCCGACCTAACAATAATAATATAAAGCCACAAAAATAACAATAGAGGGATTCTATGGGGCACAGAAATAACAATATGGGGGTAATAGGGGCACAACAATATAAATAAGGGGTATAACTACAATAGTAATGGGGTAATCACTAGTATTATAGGGACCCAACAGGCTCAATCCCCGTCCATTCCATGCAGTGGTGTTTAATTCGCCAAGCAAGAGAATATTACGTGATTGTTCAGAGTTAAATCAACAGAAATCAAGGACGTGCGATTGTCAAATTATTGCTCCTCCCTTATGATTGAGCGCTTGATGCGATGGTCATTATCCTTGGGTGATACTTTTATTCCCCATTTTCTATTGAAAAAGTAGCGTTTTTCTGTTCGATTATGATAGGATTGGATGAACGCCGTTTTGGTGGATGTAGACCCATGTTTTTTTGTGGTGATCTTCAAATGTCTTGAGGATAAGAAAAAAATCCTTGACCAAGGTCCATGGTTTTGGGGATGAGTTGGTCTTCTAGTGAAGCCATGGTTTCCCAACTTCAATCCTCTCACTATGTTGCCGATGACTACTCTAGTATGGGTAAGATTCCCAGTTTTCCCATTCACTTTACCCATCTAGATCTCTTAGAAAAAGTGGGAAATTTCTTAACACAGGGTTCAAAATTATTACAACAATATACTCATTAATCACTAAATATGTCATTTGTAGGAATTGCAGTTAGGTGGGGAGGATAACACTCCTATCCATTTTTAAAGCTACACCCAATTAATAAGTTCTCCATGTGCCACAATAAATGCAATTTTTATGACTATAGTGACACATCCCTCGAGATTTCCTTCCACACCAACACTTTTATCCATGAACTAAAGAGTGACTATTTCATTATTATATTATACATACATGTTAATATAAGCATTAAAATTTGTATTCCTTTGTAAAAAATGCTAGTCCAAGAGATACATTTGATCACCTTGTCTTGTATCCAATATCCAATGTTGACCCCTATATATCCTTAGATCTAGAGTGAAGGTTTCATTTCTAATGTTGTGTTTGAGCTTAAATTCTAATTAAATATTTGGGTTAGCCAAGGTCATTACTTAACTTAATGGCTTTGCAATATACAATGTATCATATTTTTTTTAAGTTCAATTGGTGAGATATGTCTGGGGGATTGAACTTTCGATTACTTGAATACACAAGGGCTTGCCAACATGCTTTTTTCCAATTGTGCTACTACCCTAAGAAAATATACAATGTATCATATTAACATCCACTTAAACCAAATTGACTTTTGGGACACATGTCTCTTTGATGATGAAGGGAATCCAATTATGTGATGTCAAACACATTCCCTCACAAACACTCACAAAGACCCTACACTTTTTAGGGTTCGAACCTAGGTTGTCTGTTATGAAACCAACTCACAAAAAGATAGAAAAGATAGATCAACAACTTAGAAATCAGCCTCTTCGAGGGGGCAACCTCCTTTACATTACACAAAAGAACAATTATTGGATGATACAAATGACAAAGCCTCATTTCTATATATAGGAGTCTAAGGGGTCACAATATAATCAAAGTCAACATAACAATAATAATATAAGGGCACAAAAATAACAATAGTGGGCTTCTATGGGGCACAATAAAAACAATATGGGGACAATAAGGGCACAACAATAACAGTAGGGCCACAATGACACTAGTAATGGGGGAATCACTAGTGTTATAGGGACCTAACATTGTCTATATGGAAACACTGTATAGTTTTGAATTTATTTATTGTAGATTTGTACATAGATGGATATTCCTTTCTTTGCATTTATCTTTTAGACTTCTTGCTTTCACCAATTGATTTAGAGCTTATGGAGTCTCAAGTAGCACCAATCCACTTGCTTCTATTGGATTGAATAACATGATTTCTCTTTTGAAATCCATAATATCTCATTCACATGCTTCCTATTTCTCCCATAAGACTTTAGCACAGACTCCATGATCATGTTTGTGTCCCTCTTAATAACGCACTCCTTGGAAGGGGCCATAAAATCTTTTATTAGGACTAAACTTGGATGTCTCTTCTTTCTTGCCCTTTGATTCTTCATTCAATCATACCACCCATCAACTTGTTATTTTTCCATTTTTCTTATAATGACCTTTGTTGTTGGGAAGGTGCCTTTCAAGTATTTTGTCTTTGCATATAGATACACATAAAGTATCATTATTTTAATCTAATGGACGTGGTTGTTAAAATCACCAATATTTAATTAAATATGCATTGTTATACCTTTGCTCAAGTCAACTTCAATTCAAATTCTAACACATGTGTGTATACCCTTCCTTGCTTAGTTTGTATATTGTTGTAAGTCCCCAATATATTTATGTTGGCTTTTGAAAGATCATCTCATCCCAAAATAAGTAGGGGGGATTCAATATTCAAATCCGGCAGAGTGGGGTTGAAGAAATGGATATTGAAGATGGATTCAATTATAGAAACTATCTTTTGAAAAAAGGTTAGTTTTGCCCCAAAAAGAAAGTCCCTCCTTTGAGACCTTGCCACAACTTCCATAGTTGTGAAATTTTACAATAATAGAACCTCTAGAGTAGAGGTTTACCATATGGCCGTCGATGACATCAGTACAACAGGTCAAAATATGTTGTTAAGGAACAAGTTGTACATAATGATGAAATCAAAGGATTAGGATGTGGCATCCTTCCTCATGACAATTTCTCAACTAAGAGGCCATCTGTAAGGACTTGGGGAACCAATCATTGATTCTGAAGTAGCCATCTGTATACTAAATGCATTGCCACCATAATGGAGCAACTTTGCAACAAGCATCTACTCCAAGAAGGATTCAACTCCCTTTGATAAGTTGTGGGTGCAATGCATATTGGAAGAATCAAGGATAAGGTCAAGGATGATATTGGATCAGATGGGCAATCTCAAGCCTTTCTAGCCCGAGTTAAGAAGTTGAAGAAGGGAAAGTTTGGCAAGGCCAAGAAGAAAGACATATCCAAAGCGCAATGTTTTGGATGTAACGAATTTGGACACTCTAGGAGGGACTTTCCAAACTAGCATAACAATAAGATAAAGGAAAGGAATGAAGCTCATGTGGCCGAAGCAATGGGAGAACCTGAGAAGAAGGCAAAGAAGGAAGAAGTGAAGGATCTTTACTACTAAAGAAGGTTCACTGACTGTCCGGCTCTCTGTGAAGTTTAATATTTATTTTAGGATAATATGTTTTGTTTAACATGTTAGAAAGAAGCATATGATAGTAGCATGTATAGAATTTACATGATTAAGTTTCTTTGTAGAGATCATCTAGATAGATGGATAGATAAACCATTTTGCATATTGACCATCCAAGCATTATCTAACATTATATTAGAAGATATCATCCTGCTTAGTTGAATCATCATGATTCAGGAAAGACCATCGTTTTTTGAAGGTCTTTGGAAAAATCATCATGGCAAGGTTAAGTAGACATTCCATGTAATGTGGAACCAATACTAGTAAAGGGATGAAAGAATGCAATGGTCAGGATGTAGGCTCTTTGCGAGATATATGAATATCTAAATGATTGGATGAAAGCATAGGAATGCATGTTGGATCTAAAACTCTAGACAAGATTCTTGTGTATAGAATCTTGTGAAATAAAGTTGGTCATAAAATATGCTTATGTATATGGATATATGATGCTTGAAAGGAATATGATTTGGCTTACTTAAGGATGTGTAAATAATTTAAGACTTTCTCTAAAATATATGTATAACGATGATTAACATCTAGCCTAGTCCCTAGAAGAAAAATTGTAACTTGGTAATAAAGTTCGATCCTTCGGCACTTTGATGCATGAAGGAAGATTCATATGGAGATGGATCATGAGGATGTTGATGGAATGAGAAGGTCATCATAACGAGGCAAGTCTAATTTTCATTATTGTTGGTTATTTGGTTAACATATTATTTTGCTACCTGGAAGAATGTCGCAGGAATATATGATGGCAGTTGAGGCAAGTGCAATTGTATGGATGAAGAATATTGAGGGAAGCTCAATATTTGGTACTGGAAAGCTGTAAGTTCAAGAAATGTTAATTTGGAAAGGGATGGTAGAAGTATGATAAGATAACCTGAAGGTTAAAGAATATCACATTTATAAGGAAGCCATGATCAAGCTTCAAGTTTGGGAAAGCTCAATGCAATGCCTTCATGTTGAATATGAAAGTGATAAGCAAGAAAGGTACCCTGAAACTTGTCACAAGATTGAAGAGAGAAGGTGGCTCCATGATATCTTGAAAGAAAGAAAGCTCGATGATGTAGAGGAAAGAGGGAGCCAGAAAACTATGAAGAACTGGTAGCTAATACTCTTATGAAGGCAAATTGTAAGGCTTGTGATGATGACTTCTCAAATAAAAGGGAAGTCTAGATCTCCTCTATTTTTTAGAGGGGGTTATTCTCAAGATTAAAGGAGAATAGGGATGTTGTCTTTGGTTGAGAGGGAGTGATGTGGGACATCACTTGTACATTATCCTCTTCAAGTGATGAAGAGAGAATGGCAGAGAATTGGATAAGAATTTGCGGTTTCCTTGATGATATTACATTCAAGAAAGGAAAGGGACCAACACTGTTTGAGGATGTGATAAGTATCCAAGTGAAGAGTGGTCGAAGAGGACTGATATTCTTTGAGGACTCAAGATTCGAGATCCAAGATAAGAATAGTCCTAATAGGACATATCTTATAGACATCCAGATGGGGTATGTGCCTTGTAAAGGTAGTGCAGTATCACACATAAAGCCTCCCAACATAATGCTCTTGATTAAAGAAGAGATTGTCTAGTTAGGCCTAAGAGACAATGCTGGTCATGATGATGATGCTTACAATATGGCTTATCAATCCGACTCTTTTTGTGATAACTCTTCAATTTGAGATATGATGTTGTACTGAGTGTACAATTATGAATACCTCCCTAGTTAAGAGGGATTATTGAAAATGTAACTAGTTTCGGTCTTCATAATTGTTGTACTCATTTCAATATGTATCCTATGTAACAAACAAGAAAAGAAAAGAAAATATATTATTATTAAAGCATGGGTTTCATGCTCATTATTGATTGTGTTTTAGGTGAAGCATGTTCTTCATGCTTATAGGGTTTGTTAGGTCTTAGGATTTACTGTCTCGAGTCAAAGGAGTCAACATCATGTTTATAAGACCCTTATGGGCAAAAATATATTTGTAAAAATAATTATTTTTGAGTTTAGAAAATCCTGGAAGCTCCTAAAGTACAAGTCGACCCTGGGAAAATCAAGTCGGCCTAAAGGAGAGAATTCGACCCCTTGAGAAGGATATAAAAGGAAGCAATTCAACCTCATTTGGAAAAACTCACTCAACAAGTTCAATCTACAAGAAAGAGTTCGATCTATAGCTGGGAAGAGCAGGAAAAGAAGAGTGAAGGCCAAGAAAGCACAAGAAGGACATAAATATTTTGTTTTGGGCTCTATCTCTCTCACACGTGCGAAATTCTAGGGTTTCTGGGCTGCAGGAAGAAGTGAAGTTACAGGTCTGAGTTGTAGGAAGATGAAGTGCAACATCTTGTAACTAGAAGGAAGGATACTTGATCTAGAACTCATAAGGAGTTGTCTTGCTATTAGGAAGGTCCTAAGAGGAGGCTGCTCTAGGGTTTCCTTGGAAGCTTTAAGGTCGAAATTGCAGGGTCGAAGTTGCAGGTTGGGTAGCAGTATTGAAGCTGGCAGGTCAAAGTTGCAGTGTCTAACATTTTGGTGTAGAATCAAGGAAGGATTTAAGGAAGGGATGACTTGGTACTAGGAGAAGGATTGGTCTAGGGTTTGGGTCTTTGTATATCATTTGAAGCATATTTTAAGAAGAAAGCCAATATATGTGTCTATTGTTGTTATTAATGTTCTTGACATTGTTTGATGAATAGATCTAACTAAAGAACACAAAGAAGATAAATAAGATTCACAAGCAAATATCAAGTTAAAGGAAAATAAGTACAATAAGCTGCCATTATCAATTTTCTAACAATTTCACCCTGGACTTCTCGTGGGAAGGCGGGGGGGGGAGTAGTTGCATTGAAGAGGTAAACAACAATTAGGGCTTGCAACTGAGCACATGGTTTGCCAAAAGGGCCTTAACCATCAGAGCCACGTCTCGACCACATCCATTGTTGAGGCACGGTGATAATGAGGCGAGTGAACCTAATTGGTGAAGTCTCGAAAGACAAAAGGATTTTAGGGGATTGAAAACCAAAGTGAGGCCAATGGACAATGTACAAAATGAAGGATTTTAGGGATAAAGGTGGAAGGTAAACCAAAGGCTAAAGGAGTTGCAAAGGAATGGTAAAACCAAGACACAATGTGAGGAAGATTGTCGTAGGCAGGAGGAGGACAAGGCTACCTCACCCCTAGATAACACGTTGAACCTTCCCCAAAGAATCCTAAACCAAGCAAACCAAAGTAATATAAATGTAGCTGACCCAGTGGAAAAAATTAAGAGCAAAGACAAT
Source organism: Pinus tabuliformis (assembly GCA_031772625.1). NCBI lineage: Eukaryota > Viridiplantae > Streptophyta > Pinopsida > Pinales > Pinaceae > Pinus > Pinus tabuliformis. The sequence continues at coordinate 1,667,463,507 of CM062816.1, read as the reverse complement.
ACTAGTATACTTGTTGGAGTTGAGCTCCCATAAACCTAGAAGAGTTTAAGTGCAGGTACTCCCACCAGTGGGTATGCGGGCCACATGCAACCTTTCCAATACTTGGAAAATGTAGATAGTCTAGCTCATGAAATGGAGTGAAGGATGGAAGGCCAAACCAACATGGAAGAACAACTTGGACCTTCCACGTTGCTTAAGGAACTACTATAGAAGCCGCAGAGGAAATATCCCATAGATAACCCGACAACACGACATTGACACCAAATATCATCAATTTGACCCCAACAATTGTAGGAAATTGAGGAAGTTTCAAAGATTTCCAAATTAAAACAGTTCATTATCATTAAATGTGGGCGACACTATCCCTCTCTTTAATGTTTGGGGTGACAACGGAATAACAAATCCGCTCAGTAACCTAACACACATCTCAACACCCCATCAAATTTTTAATTATTTTTATATAATTTATTATTATATTTAAATTTTTAATCCCCTATCCTTATCACTAATGTAAGTAATTCATAAGAGAGTATCAATAATCATATTAATCCATAAGAGATAAGATATCCCTGCAAGAACTTAAGATTACCGCCTCGCTTGCCCGGATGGTCACATAAAGAGTGGCCCTGTCCCCACAAACCAAAAAACTCCTCAAAAACAACATAATTTCCCCACCCCACACTAACGTCTTTCAAGGGAAATGGCAAAATTTGAAAAGCTACTTAAGGCGGTGCAAATATTTTGAAATAAAGAGAAGAGTATCCCCACCTTCGAATGCCTATAATACTAGATCAGTGAGTGCTGCGATCCGATGTAGTGTAGGGTTTAGTGGTTCTGCATGAGGGTTCAGGAAGATTCAAGGGGTTTATCTCGGAATTTAAGCCTCCGACCGGATCAGTAGAGAGACTGTAAAATTGAGGTGCAATGGCTGTGTCTTCTTCACCTTCGACAGATTTCTCTTTCGAAACCCAAGAATTAAGTTCGCTGTTATTGAATGCTTCCTCATCATCGTATGATATTTTGAATTCATGCCGGGTCGTGGAATCCTTCATCGATAGGCACAGCTGGGATCAGACCAGGCATTTTTACATAACATGCTTCCCCGTTCTTCTCCGCAAGATCTTCGGCTTCGAGGAGGTCTTACAGCCGTCCGGCATTGGCGGATGGATCGCGCAGACCTCTGAGCATTCCGCGAATGCGGTCGTAAATCTTCTCTCGCCGTCTGGAGCTTTGTTTTCGTCAATCTTTGACGCAGATGAGGAAAATGTGGTTCGCTATGTGTTTCCATCCGAGCGCCTTCCGACGTGGATTCGTCACATGCTTCAGTCGGAGAGGGGTTTGTATATCTTATCTGAAGTCTGCCCTGCTTTATTTAAAGACCGATTGAAGGAGGACGGCCATGGAGGAGGATTCAAGTGCAGTTGAATGCATTTGAGTATTTTATGTTTTGGTTTGGTTATTACGCTGTATGCAAAGATAATGATATTATGCATCGTTCGGATTCGGATGAAATGAAATTGGGGTTTAAGAAGGCTTCCCGGTCTCGTTTCGAGAAATGGGCGTCTTCTCTGCATAGTTTGCATGGTAGCCATGACAATGGAAGGCCTGTGAAGTTAAATTCTAGCCCTTATTTGCATCTTCTGAATTTGTATCTACACAAATTTGTTCCTATATCTGATTTTTGTGCTCCCAGTGTGTCTGTACATCATTTTTTCGAGGAGAATCCATCGATATTTTCTCGCGTCGAGTTTGTTGTTCATACCTTTGTACAGTTTTGGTTAGTGAATGATGATTTTTCGCCCTTACCTTCACGGGTTTGCCAGTCTTTTGGTATTTTGTTACCTGTTAATAATCGATATCATAGGTATGGTCTCCCCAGTGTAGAAATCACAGAGGTTGTGAAAATACTGGTCAATTATGTAAGCAGTACTTTGTGTTGTCCTCAAGAAGAGTTGAATTCTGGATGGAGAGCTGCATCACAAATGGATACCTTGAGATTGAGGTCATTTTCCTTGCCACGGAGTAGTTTGGTTGTGCCTGCTACATGGTCCCTTCTGTTACAGAGGCCTTTGTACAGGTTTATATTACGAGCTTTCAGTTATTGGCCAGTAGGTGCTTGTCTGAAGAAGGCTACACACATTATTGATCTATGGTTGGATTATTTACAGCCTTGGAATATTGGTGAAGAAGGCGAAATGATGCCCGCTCTCGAAGAGGATCACTCTCGAAGAGGATCATTATTTGGAGGCAGAGAATAAGATGCTTAGGGATAGGGATCAACGATTGTCTCCACTTTCAGGCAGCTTGCTTCAAAAGAAAAAGACTGGTACTGATTCTGTGGGATCATTAGTAAAAAGAAGCACGAAAGAAAGTTGTTATGGATATAATGATCATTGGCAAAACTATGTTCTGGCTAATTATCCTTTTTATAGCTCTCTTGTTGTTCAGTTTCTTGTATTTGCCCACAAGTTCGTGCACATCAATACCAAGGCAATTCTTCAGATGACTCACAAGGTGCATTGCTCTTTCCTTTATTCTATTATGTCTTATTGATAATAGCAAGGAATAGATGAATAAACTTTGACACTTCAAGCAAGACCCCATGTTTATTTAAAGCAAGATCCAATGGTGGATTAAAGGTACTTATTTCAAGGTAGGATCAACAATTAGGATTTTTTTTTTTTTGTAAGCTAGTGCGGTACTCTATTTTCCATTACTAAAAACCAGAAGAAAATTACAAAATTGGACAGGTCTCCACCCGCCCTTAAGGGAAACTGGGCTTCGTTACCATCTGAAATGTTTCAAAGCCATCCAAAAACAGTATGTCACCAACCTATCTATCCATGCTAAATATACATCTATCCTTACTAACAGTTTAAAGTTTTCTTTCTGAGACAGTACCATCGAAATATGTATAACAAAAACAGTAAGACAGCTACATAGATAAAAACCTCGACGCCGCAACCTGCAAACTTTTACTGCTTCGGTGCATCCTTTGGTTCTTTCTCAAACTTGATTCCCAATCCCCCCGCTTGGAGCAGCTGCACGATATCATCCATTTTTTTGTCTTGCATCATTAGAGTCACTTGAATGTTTTTCAGCTCCTTTTTCATAGTTGGAATACCTTGAAGCAATTCAGCCATCTCTAAAGCTACTTGTTCCATAGCCTTAGCTAATAAACGCTTCATACCCCAGTAGACATGTAAAGACTGTTTATATAATGTCATTCTACCTCGCGTATGTCCAGGGTCAGGGAGATATTGTTCCCAATCCTCCATCTCTGGCTCTGAGTACCCCTGCAAAGCTTCTTCCTCCATCTGCTCTATCATCCTTCTGATATTGGGATTGGTGTCCAAAACATATGCAGCTTCTGCTTCTTGCAAGCGCCTCCTCAAATCCTTCTTCCCTCGCTTTCTTCCTCGTACCTCACTGGCTGCACCTTCCTCCATTTCCGAACGCAGATTCGAATTTCTATTCCCTCGACTCCCTCGCCCAGCAGGTCTCCCTCGCCCTCTCTGCTTCGCTCTTCCCCGCTCTCCTCTGCCCTGGCCTCGTCCCTCCACCTCTTCGTCATCATTCCTCTCAAGGTCTTCACTCTCCTCCTCACTGTCTCCCGCTTTTCTCGTTTGGGTCTTCCCCATGCCCGCTTTGCCTTTCACTCCCCGTTGAAACTCCTCCTCTGCAAAGAACTTCCTAATATCAAATTCCTCTTCCGAATCATCCTGTATATCAAGATAAACCCTCTGCATGGCTTCTGCAACAGTGCTCTTGCCTTTTTCCATTGGGGTCGCTGTTTTACTCCGCGTCCACCTGCCTACCCCCCGTTCATGGTGCTCCGCCATCTTACAGTCCTCCTGCTTCTGCAATTCCTCTCTGCGCTTCCTCACTCTCTTCAACTGCATATGGAGGTTCGGGCGATTACATGCATTACTTAAACAATCGTGAGGCTGCCACCTTGCCATCGTGAAACTTCGCTGCCTGGCTCTATCATTAATGTCCATTCCAGTTACATCTCCATGATGGGAAGGTAGTAGGACGTCGCCGCCATAACCACCACGTCTCCTCGGTACCTTGGCCGACTTTCTTCTTGGTATGCTAAACCTTCCCATGGGTCGAATGCTGCCAACCTTCAGACCATTAATCCCATAATATCGAACTAGTGGATGGATTAATCTCACAATAAGTGCTCTGTCCTTTCCCCACTTTATTATAATCCCAGGTCGTCTAATGATTCCTCTGCTGAGCGGTCGCATCGTCATAATCTTGGTATGAGATAGTGTTTAAATCATTCCAGCAAGTTCCTCTGCTGAGCGGTCGCATCGTCATAATCTTGGTGTAAGATGGTGTTTAAATCATTCCAGCTTGGATCGTCTTGCAATGACATCCAGCTACAATCGACACTCCTATTCAGCCCTCCACAACCCCAATTAGCCAGTAGATCGGCCGCCCGGTTGCCATTGCGTAGTACATGAGTTGTTGTTATGTATTCGATCCTACGCAACAGCTGCTCAATGTCCTGGAGGATCCCTGCTGTCCGCCAGCTCTTCGACACGTGTATCCAACTCTTCCCGTCCCTTAACTTCTTCAGCATATCAACGGTAATTTGGGAATCACCCTCTATTTCTAAACTCATATAACCGTTTCTAACTGCGATCCTGAGTCCATGATAAACTGCCCATAATTCCGCTTCATTGTTTGTCATCTCTCCCCCATCTTCAGCATAAATCCACCTCGTATGACCACTACTATCCCTGAAAAGACCCCCGAAACCTGCTTGTCCCGGGTTGCCCTTTGAGGCCCCATCGAAATTTAATTTAACTCGTCGCTCACCAGGCATCCTATAATGGTTGGGGCTCGACACTTCTTTCTTAAGCTTCCGCTCTGGATTGGGATAAATCATTTGAAAATCCATGTTTAACTTAGAAATTATCCTCTGTTCCTCCGGATTCAATCTCCAATCCTCTTCGTCCCAGACTTCTGATAAAACCGTTTCTTTCAAAGATCGACATATTTCCTCCCAAAGTTGCGGCACTTGCCAACAGTTATCCCTAAAGATTCGTCGATTCCTCTCTTTCCAAATCGCCCAAATGACAAAACCAGGTGCTAGATTCCAGAGTCTCCTTACAACTTTACTTTGGAAATTTCCTCTGCCCCATTGAAACAAAGTATTTCTGATGCTACCAGGATCCCTCCTCGTCATACCAAAGAGCACTCTAATTTCCTCCCAAATGCTTAGAGTATACATACAGTGATTCAGCAAATGCTCCTGGGTTTCGAAAGCCTTAGTACATAGATGACATCGTGATGGACCAATCGTTCCTCGTTTCTGCATATTGTCCCAAGTTAGGATCCTTCCTCTGCATACCAGCCAAGCAAAACATGTAACTTTAGGCCACCATTTACCTTCCCAGATATTTTTCCATCCTACTGGTTCCTCCGCTCTAACCTCCTTCGTGGCCCAATAATAGGCTTCTTTTACTGTAAACATTCCAATCATTGCCTTACCCCACCTCAAGATATCGTTACCTTCTCGAAGCTTAATTTTCCGTGTTTCTATTGTTCTGTCAAACGATTGCCTTGCCTCTTGTCCGAGGTTATCCACCCATTCCTCTGGTCTTCGCCATGCTCGCCATACATCATTGTATTCAGCTCTTTTCCAATAATCTTTTACATAATTCAATCCTCTTCTTTGCGCTATTTCTTTGATTTCTTGCAGACTTTGTATTCTGTTCAAAATACCCCACTGTTGCCAACTATCCTCCCAAAAACGGGCAGAGTTTCCATCCCGGATTTCCCAAAAGGCATAGTCCTGAACTAGACCCTTATTTCTGCTTGCAAAATCCCAAATCTGTGAACCTCTGGGGGTTTCCTCTATTCTCAATCGTTCCATAGTTGACTGAGGCATTCCATATTTGTGGTACCATATTCTTTTCCAGACATCATCTCCTCCCTGGACCCATCTCCACCTATTCTAACTAGCTCAAAAAAGAAAATTAATATAGCAAAGATTAGAACGAATTCTCATGAGCTCCATAGTGAGACTGGCCGCTGGGTAGTTCCTAAAATGCCATGGATGGAAAGGATCTGCCATATTTGTGAGAATAAGAGCATCGAGGATGAAAACCACTTCCTCTTAGAGTTCCCCGCATACAACCACATTAGATCTCAATTTCACAACTTTTGTTACAATACTGACCTTTCTAGCCTTTTACAATGCCAAAATTATAGTGAACTCGGGAGGCTTCTCTCCAAGCTTTTTGAGCATCGGAATAAAATCTTAAATCAAAATAAATAATTTGTCTTTTTAGGTCCGATAGATCATTATTTGGTCTCAGTGGATGTTAACAACCATCATCATCATCATCATCATCATCATATTTACAATTTCAGGATCTCGCACACCCAAGCCTCCTTCCTCTTTCCGCATAATTACATTCTTCCATGAAACCAAAGTCCATTTCTTCTGCTGCTTAGGACCACCCCATAAAAATTTGCCAAAGATTTCTCGCATTTTAACAAAAACTCCTTTTGGAGCAGCCATAATTGACAAGTGATATATTGGAATAGATAATAGGACAGATTTCAATAGGACAATTCTACTTGGTAAGTTCAGCAATCTGAATGCCCAACTATCTAATCTTTTCCGAACTCGTTCCAACAAACTTTGCCAGTTCTTAATCCTATTGGGGTTTGCATCCAATTGAATACCCAAATACTTCGTGGGTAACTCCCCCTTCTTAAAGCCTAGGACTCTGGTTAAATGGGATTTAATAGATTCATGCGAATTAAAGATAAAAGTACAAGATTTATCATTATTAATCTCCATACCTGATGCGTTCTTGAAGACTTCTAGGATCCTCTTGAAGTTCCTCACCTCCTTCAGCGATGCTTCGCCAAATAACATCAAGTCATCAACGAACTGTTGATGTGTGATAGTCAGATTATTCCCCCACAGTCGTATACCCCTGAGTCTCCTTTCAATAACTTCCTTTTTGATTTTCCTGCTTAATCCTTCCATAGCTAAGATGAACAGAAACGGAGAAATTGGGTCCCCTTGCCGAATTCCCCTGCTAGCATTGAATTGAGCTGTAGGAATACCATTAAGCAAGATTGAAAAACTTGGGGTAGAGATCATACTAAAAATCCATGCTATCCATCGTCTTTCAAAACCATAGGCTTCCAAAACCGCTCTAAGATAATCCCAATTTAATCTGTCATAGGCCTTGGATAGATCCAACTTCATGAGCATCCCTTTTTGTTTATTCATCTTCAGAGAATGTATAACCTCCTGAGATACCACTATTCCATCCAGGATCTGCCGACCCTCCACAAACCCCGTCTGTTCAGGCGCAATTAAGTTAGGTAAAAGAGGTTTTAGTCTTTTCACTATCAAGGTGGAAATTATCTTATAAATAACGTTACACAGGGCTATGGGTCTAAAACCCTGTGGTTCCTCCGAACTATTACTTTTTGGAATTAGGGTCAGAAAAGTCGAATTTATTCCAGGCCAGATTCTCTGTCTCATTCGGGATTCTTCTACAGCCTCTAGAATATCTTTTCCCATAAACTTCCAACTAGCCTGGAAGAATTTCACCGTATACCCGTCTGGTCCAGGAGCCTTATTCTTGCTCATACTCATAACAACTTCTCCTAATTCTTCCATTGTCACAGCTCGCATTAATGCCATGTTTTGCTCCATAGTTACTAACCTCGGTATCTCTCTACAAATAGTATTGATAGCTTCACCTCTATCCCATTGAGTTTCTGTCAAAATTCCTTTAAAGTAGCCAATTAGAGTTTGTTCGATCTCTTTCTGTTCAATTACTCTGTTTCCCTTAGCGTTTTTGATGGAATAGATTCTATTCCTCTGTCTATGTTGAATCATCGCTTGATGAAAAAATTTAGTGTTACTCTCTCCTTCCCTCAGCCATTTAATCCTTGACTTTTGTCGCCACAAGATCTCCTCTTGCTTCCTTCGCTCTTCCAACTGACTTATTATTCTACCTTCCTCCCTACTTGAGACATCATCCCGTCCTTCCAGAATAATCTTTTGTTGGATATCCTCCATATCTTTTTCTAACTTCTGCTTTGCTTCAATAATATTCCCAAATTCTGTCCTGTTCCAGTCTTTTATTCGCCTTTTAATTTCTTTTAATTTCAGTTGTAGAGTATGCATTTTCCCGGTCCCGTTGATAGTACTCTGACTCCACCACTCCTCCACTTTCTGAATGAATTTCTGATCTCTCAGCCAAAACGACTCAAATCGGAAAGGCTTCTTCCCCTTAACCTTCTTGATATCAATATCTAAGCGTATGGGCCAATGATCTGAACCCAGACTGGGAAGAATATTCGCTTCAATAAACACATCTCTATTCAAAATTTCCTCAGACAACAAAAATCTATCCAGTCTGGAAGCAATTTGGTGCTGTCCTCCTCTGCGATTGTTCCAGGTATGAACTCCATTATTTGTAGGAATATCAACTAACCTCAAGTCCCTAATCATGTCATTGAACGCCTCCATATTCTGGTCCTCTCTCCTTATACCCCCTCTCTTCTCTCGCAAATCTCTAATCATATTGTAGTCCCCTCCTATTATCCATGGGACATTCGGAATTAAGCTTCTCAAATTATAGATATTCTTTAAGAAATCAGGCCGTTCTCTATGATTATGAGGTCCATATACACCTGTGATAAGCACTCTATCACCCATTCCCACAAGTCGAAACAGTCCTGAAAGGATTCTAGGTAGACTATACCAGTGTTCAAAAATTACCTCTTCCGGGTTCCACAAAATAGCCAGACCTCCTGCTGTTGCAATCGCATCCAAAGCCATAACCTCATATCCAATTTTTAATTGTTGAATAATACCTGCCAACTGTTGGCTTTCCATTTTTGTTTCCTGAATGATCATTATACTTGGTTTATCTTTCTTCACTCTATCTTTCAAATATCTCTGTTTTCCTTTACTATTTAAACCCCTAATGTTCCAACTAGTAATAATCATTAAAACTTTTTAGGAGTTTGTTGAAATACCTCTGATAAAGGTATCACCCTTCCTGAATTGACTAAGGTCTCACCCACTGCTTGGATTGACTCAGTTAAAGTCCTTCTCCCTTTTTTCCTACCTCCTTTTCCTTGACCTTCCCCTTCTAAAGATTGGGTCACCTGGTTTCCCACTTGATCACTACTATTTCCTACCAGTGCTTCTTTCTTCTCCTTATATCGTTGAAAGGTTTCTTTATACAATTGTTTCTCTTTCTCCGGAATAAATCTTTCATCTAATTTTGTCCATTCATTAAGTAATTTTTTCAATATCCTTTCCTCATCTGCGCCCACTTCCTTAACAGTCTCCGTAATTATCATTGTTTGTTCGTCTGTAATCTCCTTCCTCTCACTCATTTCTCCCTCCATTTCTCTACTTGGACTCCTACTTTTCCGTTTGCCATCCTTAATGATTTCCATTGGAATAATTTCTGTACCCATCTTTTCCTGTTTTTCCCCCTCCAGCTCTTCTCCTGTCTCTTGAAGGGTAATAAACTTATTTCGATTCTCATTAGAGGAAGTAGTTGCCTTAAATAGGGGTTTTGAGGTGCCCGGAGCTTGTTTCCTTTTCCTCTGTACCTCTGTGAATTCATGTCCCATCCCTTCCGCTCCCTCTGCTTTCGTTGTTTCCTCCCTACTGGTCTGCTCTACCACCACTGGTCGATTTTGTGGGCATTCTTTGACAAGGTGTCCGTATACATGACATTTCCTACATCTGAACGGTACATGTTCATAATCCAAGGGTTGTTGCCACAGTTCATCTTGATATTCTAGCTCAATTGATTCCGGCAAAGGGTCTGCAATATTCATATACACGCAGATTCGAGCATATGAATTATATTTACCTCTTTTCGTCGATTCCGCCACTTTGACAAAAGTACCAATAGAGTTTCCTATGCCTTCCAAAATTTCAGGATCCCAAAATTCATCCGGCAACCCAAACAATCGAACCCATATCGGTGCAGCCATAATCTTCTCCTCATCCGGGTTGTATCTGTCTTCCCAGTATCTTGTGAATAAACCCGCATTGTTCATGAAGTACGGTCCCTCCTCAAAAACCCTGTCCTTATCTGCAAGGTTGGCAAAGATGACTGTAAAGAAACCCTTCGCCCCCAATTTGAGGTCTATATTCCCTTTTGGACGCCAACGCTGTTGAATCCATTTCGTAAGATCTCTTTCAGATGGCCAGTATCCTATAAATTTGCAAATTAAGGCGTGGTCGCGCATATAACACCGGTAATTCTCCAATTTGTTATTAGGTATGACATACCTGGGCTTTTTCTGTGCCCTAGGAAGGCATCGGTTAACCAGTCTGGCTTGCCATTTATTGCCCAGTACTGGAGGTTCACTACTCAATTCCGCTTTTCCCCGTTGCCCTTCTGCAATTCCTCTATTTCCTAACATTGCATTTATGTAGGAGGGGGTTTCTCCCCCCCTCTGCCTAACTTCCATGGATTCTCTCAGGTCAATCGACGCTATACTTATCCTTCAAATTACTGTTGAGATTTCGATTTTACCCAGCCGTAAGCTATAGCAATGCCCACTTGCTGAGACCTGCTTGTTTAGTTCGCGTGTTTATTTGCACTTTTGAAACCCTCGACCCAGGTTCAAGTTCCGCTCAGCTCCATGACATCCAACTTTATCCAAGTGGAAAACAACAATTAGGATTATTATACCTAGGTTTTGTATCTAGAAAATTCAGACATGAGGAATTTACTTTTGGAAGTGTGAAAATCAATTAGTTGGAACTTCCTCTTGCATGGGAATAATGACATAGCAGGAAAGGAGAAAAAGTGTTGTCCAGATCCGAATGTAGATTGCTGCCTTTTAAATATTGAATTTGCCTTGCTGTCAGTGCTATATTAACAGAAAAATTCAACATTAACAACAAATGATCCATTCCTGATAGATTAAGTTATGAGTAGTCTTCATGCATGTAAATGTAGGCTTGAATTTGATATAATTGTTTATTAGTTTAACAGACAAAAAATGTCCTTGGTTTATTTTATAGGCGTTTAAACTATCTTTCTTATTTTGCACTCAAATGCTTTGTATGTGAAAATTACGTCGTGTTATTGAAACTTAATTTGGTTGTTAATTCAACAAACAAATAATTGTCTGTGGTTTAAATTAGAGACATTTAGATTAGCGTCTATTTTTTGGATCTCAAATGCTTTGTGTTTGAAAAATACCTATCCAACTTATTATTTTATGTTGACAAATTCATTGTAGTTTAAATAGTTGTAGACAAGATTTCCAATCAAATAGCTAAGCACACCATCTATTTACAGTCTTTTGTGGAGGGTCATTTCCATAAATTATCATGTCTATTGCTCGAGAAACAATGGGTAAATTCAGCCTGATGTCATTGCACTGAAGTTACTTCTATTTGATAATTCAGTGAGCAATTTATATGCTTCATGTTTTGGACGAGTTCTGCAAAGAAGGATTTAGTTTTGCATTTTACATCTGATAGGTACTTCGCTAACTTTGTATAATGGGCATAGATATTGAATGGATATGGACAAACTTGTGATCCCAACCCAAACCTGGTTTGACTATGCAATTTTGAAGAAAATGTTTTTTGGTATATTCTTATGCACTGTCAAGGGTTCTCAACACAAATTGGGAGTGATCATGTTTGCTGTCTTTATAGTATAATTGGGCTAGGAGGCTCATTTTACAGCCCAGTGTGAACGTGATGTGTAAGTATGTCCGTGCTCAACTTGGACTCTAGAGTTGACATGTGTCCCTCTTAAAATAAAAATAAAATATTCTCTAAATAGAAAAGTAATGTTGGCTATAATAAAAAAGAAAAAAAGAATATGCTATACATGTTTAATTAGTTATCCATTTGACCTATAATATAATTTCATGTAAAGTAATTAGAAGTAAAAAAAATTATGCGAGTAAGATGCTTAAACCTTATACTTTTCAAAAAATAAGTTAACACTTTATATAAATAAATTACTTGAAGATCTATATTAATAACTTGTGTGAATATCAACTTATGTGAATCCGTGCTTAAGATGGATCCATGCTGGTAAATCATAATGCTTTTCTGACCAAAAAATGTCATGAATGTGTGTAGTAAGACTTGAAGATCTATATCAATAACTTATGCGAATATCAACTTATGTGAATCTGTGCTTAAGATGGATCCATGCTGGTAAATCATAATGATTTTCTGACCAAAAAATGTCCTGAATGTGTGTAGTAAGTCTGTTGCTTTCAAAGAAAATTGAAGTCCTAAGTTTCTCAAATCTTTCCCTATAACTGTTTGGATAATGTTGATATGCCAATAGTCGGCATTCGTAATCCATTCTCAAGTCACATAAGAAGTGAGTGCAACTCAATGTTACTTAGGTGGATCATGGTTGGGTGGGCAGTGGTCTTGCCTGAAACCTTGCGTTTCCTGCCAAGTTTGATGATTGTTTTTTAATGTCTTATTGAAAATGTTCCTGGATTTCAATATTTCACTGTTTTAGCTTGATCTTCTAACAAGTTCACTTCTTTGATAACGGTAGCAGTTGGTGGTTATTATTTCTAATTTGTTTCTTTTATCCAGATAGAAACAATAATTGAAATCCAATTTACATTCGTGCATTTTCGTTGTATATTCATGATCACTTTAATTTTCAACAGGTTTGGTATTTGGCTGAGATTTATGTCAGTTTATACTGGAGTTCATAGTACATGTATAATTTTGTTTGTTAATGTATTTTCTGACAAGTATATCAAATGGGATTCAAAAGGGTGGACTGTGGTTATTCACAGTTGAATTTCCATGCGTATTTCATTGTATCATTAGAACTGAGATATGTAATGGCAATAACATCTTTTTCTGAACGTGTCCTTTGCAGTGTTACCTCTATTCTTTGCTTTTCCAGAAAACCGGTTTTATAATTTGTTAAAGTCTGTTGTATTCTAATGTAATATTTTGTTTTCATCTGTAGGTATTAAGTGTTTTGGTATCTTCAAAAGAGCTACTGTGTCTTATTCGAAGCATAGATTCGACATACAATGATGTGAAGTCGGGAAGTGCGCCATGCTGTTTTGACAGTTTGCATAAGGTTGTGCCTACCATCCGAGAGCAGCTACAGGTCTTCCCTCTATGACCTATACAGTGTTCTGACGTAGGCTACCTTATCCAATGCACCATTTTTAAAAAGGTTTTGTTTGGAAAATGCCTCATTATATTAAGATGTTTCTTTGTGACTACTACAGGACTGGGAGGGTGATTTATCAAATTTTGAGAAAGGCAGTGAAATTACTCACTCTCCTTCGCAAAAAGAAACACCGATGTTGCAACTTTTCAGTACCAGTGATAGTGGAGGCCATCAAATGCTAAAGGTAAGTTTTGTGAATAGTTTCTCTTTATCTCTTTCTTTTTGCAAGACTCATTTGGTTGATGGATAGGTTTATAATTTATTCTGCCCGTACATCAAAATTGGAACCTTACAAAGATAATTCCTTACAAACATTAATTCAACAAAATTTTTATTTATGCCATTATAAGGAGGTAACTGCATCAGTAATTGTTTATATTAATTTTCCCAAAGAAAGATGTTCCCTTAACTTGCCCACATATTAACTGTTCCAAGTGAGGAAGTTGGTACATTGTCAGAGTGATGGAATCCCCCTTTCTCCCTCCTTTCCCTGTATTTTTTTTTCTAGGTGAGGAATGGAATTGACTTCTAGTTGAAATACCAGCTGGTAATTGGACATAACTACTTGGGAATAGATCCTGTAACCTCCCTGGGTATTATGCCTTCTGTAGAAAGGGTTGGGCAAACTGAGCTATACTATTGTGCTAAGTGTTCATTACATATGTACAAACATGAAATCAATCACTATCTTTATTGGGATTTTCTATAACTAAAATGGAAATGAATTCTATAAATCTTCCATACAAAAGGTTAGAATGACTTTAAAGCTCAGGTAGCTGGACATTATTTTATTCAAGAGGAGAGCTGTGTTGGAGTAGATTATTCCTCAATTTTTTGACCACACTGCAGAGCTCATCTTCAGGGTATAATTGAAGTTTGATTAAATTTGGGCTTGATAAGAACATACTTTTGAAGTTTGATTAAATTTGGGCTTGATAAGAACATACTTTTAAAAAATTGATTTCTGAATAATCTTAGCTGGATAATAACCTAGTTGTGATTTAATTTTGCTAGTTGGAAAATAATCTGCCATGGTCTGGATCTTCAACTTGTCCTGACGATGAACCACACTTGTTGGTTTGGAACGCGTCGACAAATGATTTATGATGTGATTTATGCCGAAAAATATTATGCCTTCTATAGAAAGGGTTGGGCAAACTGAGCTATACTATTGTGCTAAGTGTTCATTACATATGTACAAATATGAAATCAATCACTATCTTTATTGGGATTTTCTATAACTAAAATGGAAATGAATTCTACAAATCTTCCATACAAAAGGTTAGAATGACTTTAAAGCTCAGGTAGCTGGACATTATTTTATTCAAGAGGAGAGCTGTGTTGGAGTAGATTATTCCTCAATTTTTTGACCACACTGCAGAGCTCATCTTCAGGGTATAATTGAAGTTTGATTAAATTTGGGCTTGATAAGAACATACTTTTAAAAAATTGATTTCTGAATAATCTTAGCTGGATAATAACCTAGTTGTGATTTAATTTTGCTAGTTGGAAAATAATCTGCCATGGTCTGGATCTTCAACTTGTCCTGACGATGAACCACACTTGTTGGTTTGGAACGCGTCGACAAATGATTTATGATGTGATTTATGCCGAAAAATCTTCTCAATAATTGAGTTTCTAAACTTTATAGATGATTTTTATTTTTTATTTTTGGGAGGGGGTGGGGAGGTAATTTAAAGGCCTTTTATTAACTGTTGATGATCACATATGATCCAACCTTCTGTATGCCTCTGGTCTGCCACTAGGGAAACCGGACCATTGGCAATACAGGAGGTCTGCTGTCCAAAAATATACATTTTAAAAAAATATACTGAGTTCTAAAAAAGTCTACAGTGCCTTGGCTTAATAGCCACAAAATATAACACATAATCCTACTATAATAGTAAAGATAGAAAACATAAATTTTCATGAGGAGACTAGGAGGTGGAAACCTCCACATCTATGGGTGCTTGATCACCTGGACTGTCTAGATGAGTTGGGCCTTTGCCATGCAGTAAGACTGCTTTTATCCTTGTCAAATGCTTGTCCATGGCTTTAAATTCCAACTGCATCATGTTCATCATCATCAGAATTTTGTTTTTAGTGTCATTTTTGGAAAGGAGTACCCTTCCCTGCAGCTGTCTAGTTGTAATGGGACTGGTACATCTACTCTTGATAGATGACCTTTCAGCAATGAAGCAGTGATACCTCTCAAATTTCCATTGCCATTTTCCCACCCTCAAATGCTAGTTCCAACTCACACGGCAATTGATGAGCTTTCGGGGTTATGTATGCCCTGAGGAGGCCCTGCTGCAGATAGAATCCACCTCAGAAGTGCGTGCCCCGGCCAACTGAGGAGTAAGGACTTGACGAGAGGAAGAAAATAAAGAGACCTGAGTAGGAGCTGATCCCAAGAGGAGGGTAGCCCAAGATGGTCTGGTCCCTCTCTCACACCACACCTCGACAAAGCCTCACACCACCATCAACAAAACCAGAAAAACCATAAAGCAGCAAGGAATAACAGAGGATGCCTTGGATTCAGCATAATCAGATAGAAATTGCCATTCATGAATAACATTTACCATCATGAAACAACACAATGTGCCTTTGCAAAGCTTCCCAAATCTGAACTGAGACCTTGCAAAGATTGCTTTTCTCATGCGAGGAGTTTGGTGGAGAGTAAAAGCATCATCTGAGATAATGAAGGGACGTACAACTGTGTACACATTCTCATGAAGTGGTGTGGTGGGCACATCTACCTTGCTGGGGTTAGATGAAGTTAATTTGATGTAAAGCATCAAAGAGGAAACATGACATCAATGACTAGTTAAATGTGTTGTTTAGAAATTAGATAAGGTTAGAGAAGGTTATATTGAAATTTCACATTGGGTTGGCCTATACTTCTACCCCTTTTTTGGTTTCTTCTCTTTTTTCAGCTTTTATTTGTTTACGCAGAGGAGAATTTGCATGTTTGCAAAATGATGCTTTCAGAAACATCTTCATCCATCTGACAAATCTATAATTTCTCCATAAGTATACAAAAATGGTGAGGAGTGCAGAGTTCCTAAACTATTGGTCTGTCTGATCTTCTGCTGTTAAAACTTAAAGTTAGCTCTAAGAGTCTAAACAAAACAATTTGATAGTTAATTTTGTATGAATTGAAACTTCTGTGTCTACCTTAGATAAAATTTTACTTTGAAGCACATCGTTGTAGATTATACAACCTTTAGGCATACATATTTTCTTGATTATCTCTTCTATTTTTTGCCTCACACCAGATACTTCTAATTGATTTATTCCAAAGTGTGTTTCCATCAATAGTATCAATAGATTTTCGTATAGGGGACCTTGCTAAAAAGATCTTGCATTCTGTCCCTCGTACCTTATTTAAGAAATGCCACCCATTTCCAATGGAGTAGAGGCCACTTGTTTTCATTTTTATCTCTCCAAAGGATGTTTCTAATGATGCTCTCTAGATATTGTATAATTGTAGCAGGGGCCATTAGAATGTTGCTTTGATAGAGGGATATCTGATAGGATTGGCCAGTGTCCAGTCTCTTGCCGTATGTTTCAAACTTGACAGGTAAATAGGATAGGCCAATGGGATTGCTAACTTCATCAGTGTTGATGAGGTAGGGATGTAAAGATTGCCCTATCTCTTCTATTTAAGAAAAGCCCCATCTCTTCTCCGTCATGCCCATGGGGGAAGTTCAGTTTAGGTTTCAGCTTATTGTATAATACCAGTGTCCAGTCACTTGCCTTATGCTTCAAACTTGACAGATAAATAGGATGGGCCAATGGGATTGCTAACTTCGTCAGTGTTGATATAAGGTAGAGGCGTGAAGGTTGCCCTTGATAGAGGATATTACAAGTAGAGGAAGGTTCTCAACATGGCATTACTAAGTGATTGCATCCATCTAGAATTTGAAGAATTATATATTTTTTCTTGTCTCTGCATTAGATATGTCTACTAAATGCTTCTAGTTAATGGGGCATTGATTTGAGCATTCAATATATTTTTATTCTTTATCAAAGTATTCTTTTGTTGTATTTGTATTTTTCAATTTATGCCTTACGGCGTTTCCTTTGCAACATCTGGTGCAAATGCTAGTATATCTTACCTCATTTTATGGTTAACATTGTATAACAAAAACATGCGTTGTGTTATGTAATTAATACTAACATGTAATATTGATTTTTTTTGTCAGAATGCTATAGGTAATGATTTCCAAGACGATGATCCAAATTATGTTCAACATATATCAGGAGATGATGAGGATGAGGATGAGGATGATGGTGGTGAAGGAGGAGATGATGATGATAGTTGCGGTGTTGGTGATGATGTGGATCAGAGTAATGAGGATGGTCAAGATGATCATGAGGATGATCTTGGTGGTGGTAGCTAGGCATGCACATGCATTGTTTTTTATGAAGAAATTATTGTGTAGAATGACATTGTTATGTTTAGATGGGTGTTGTGAATTTACCCTATATCAATGAGACATTTTGATTTTGTAATCATACGATGAGTTTGATTTATGTATGTTGTTAATTTATCGTAAAATAATGATATTCATGAAATATTTTGATTTGTTAATCATATTTGAATTTTACTTGTTTTGATTAAAAATAATACTGATTTTATTAGTATTATGTTGCTATTTTATACATGTTTTGAAAATTGTTAATGACACATTGTTATTTTTTTGGATGGATGTTGTCAATTTCTCTTAAATTTCTTTACAAATGATTTTGAATTGTGATATCTGCTTTAATGATATTTAGAAACTATCATATATTTCACTATGAATCTATAAAGGGGGTCATATATGTAAAGAAAAATATACTCTATATAAGAAGTCAAATGCGGATGTAACCATGGATGCAAAATTGAAAGTAAAATTGGATGTTAAACTAGGAATTAATACAAAATGCAAACAATTGACATACAAAGTGTTTTAAATTAGAAGTGAAAATTTGTGCAATAGTTGACACAAAGAAGGGAACAAAACATGGCATACAAAAGGATATCAAATTGGGCAATAACAAGGACACATAAATGGGCACCAAATTAGATGCAAAAAAAGTCAACAACTATATGTAAAATAAGATGCAAAGTTGAGCATTAAAAAGAAGCAAAAAACGTTACAAATTAATATGCCAAATGATGATGCAAATAATGGTGTAAATTTGGGATGCAAACTTGGGTGCAAAAAAGGAAAAAAAAAAAGATGTAAGAAAGACATAAAACAAGATGCAAAATGGGGCTGAAAAAAGGTGAAACCAAGGATGCCATATTGGATGTAAAAAATGATTCCTAATCACATGCAAATTTAGGCTTGAACTCAGACACAAAATTATATGCAAATGTGGACACAAAATGAGGCAAAAAAAGATGCAAATTTGGATGGTGAAAACGATGTAAAACTAGACACCAAAAAAATGCAAAATTGGATGAAAAAGTCGGTGTAAATAATGGTGCAACATTGGACACAAGTAGACACAAAAAATGGTGCAAAAAGGGGCATAAAATAGCTTAAAATTGGATGCAAAACTTGGTGCAAAAACAAATACAAAAGTAGACGTAAAAAATGGCTCTAAATTGAATGTACCATTAGACACAAAATAAGATGCAAAGGTGGACACAACACATGACTCAACATAAGATGCAAATATAAATGCAAATTTGGATGCTCAAAATGATGTAACATTAGATGCAAGAGATGGTGTTAAAAATGATGCAAAATTGGATGAAACAAATGACGCAAAATATGGTGCAAAATGAGATGGGAAAAATGGAGACAAATCAAACGTAAATGTGGATGTAAAAAATGGTCCAAAAAAAGATGCAAAAATGGGCACAAAAATGGATGCAAAATTTGGTGCTAAATCAAATTCAACACATGGTGCAAAGATAGGCACCAAAGTTGGTGCAAAAATAGAAGCAAAAACTAGTGTAAGACTAGATACAAAACCTGGCGTAAGACTAGATGCAAAAACTGACACAAAATGGATGCATAAAAAGACGTTAAATTGGATTCAAAATACAGTGTAAACTTGATGCAAATGATGGTGCAAAAATGGAAGCGAAGAATGACACAAAATAGGAAGCAAAAGAGAATGAAAAATAGATGCAAAAAATGACACAAAACTAGAAGCAAAACCTGTCATAAAATAAGATGCAAATCTTGGTTCAAAATTTGACGCAAAAAATGATGCATAGTTTGGTGTAAAAAATGATGCAAAATCTAGCGTGAAAAAGGATGCAAAATCAGGTGCAAAAAAGGACGCTTTAAAAATTGTACAATAGAGCCAGATTTAGCGCCAGGTTGCTCATCACAATTACAAAAAAAATCGCTGGTTTTGTTGTAGTGAGTGAAACCGATGAAAACACACCATACAAACATTGAACATCAACTCCAAGACCCCTAGGAACCAATCCAACACTTTAGACAACTTTCCCTTGGGTACCACTGATCTTTTGGACAATTTAAGCCTCAGTCGCTCTCATGCTATAGGAATGAAAGCGTACAGAAACCCAAATTCGCTCTCATGGGCTTGCCTGCTAGTGTCTAGAGACACAATTTGTTAGCATTATGCCAACGTCCCCGAGATTTGAGCCATTTTTTCAGGCCCATAGCCCAGGGCACTACCCAGAATTTCACGATACCTTCAGAATGGTAAAATAACATGGAAATTATAGTACTAAAGCAAATACTTGTTTAAGACCTTGACTGGACCCTTACTAACCGTGTCAGGAATTTCGTCAAACATATCATGAATATGTAATCTACAGGTGTAAATAATAGTTCTGAGAATAAGGGTTTCATACTTAGCTGAGAATTTCTAAGGACCATTGATGCCTCAACACATCAATTTTCATTCCATCCATTAGGTCATAGATACATTGATCATTCAATTACAAGTAAAAATATGGCGAAAACGATACATAGTTATTGCCATAAAATGCATACATAACCAACATAATAGCAACAAAAATTCTCATGAAAGTAAAACCATATAGACCACATATAATCCATCAAAATGCTCATAGAAATACAAGGAGAAATAACCTTTCATTAATGATACAATTTCTAAACCCGAGATGGGACTTCCACGTTCCACCCGACCCTAGAATGGTTGAGCCAAATCTCTCTTCAACCATTCACCCCCATGGAATATTTCAAGCATGAATGTGGGATATCGTAGAACACATCAACCAAAATTCATCCAGGGCTTCTAGAGGCCATCCACCTCAACCCATCAAATAGTGGTTCCACCTCACGGTCGGACATAACAAAACCATTATTAGATCGGTCTCTGTCCAAACCTTGCATGGTTCTAAAGTGTTTGTCCAACCAAGGCTCCAGGACTAGTAACTCAACCCATCAAGGGCTCCAGAGCATTTGTCCAACCAAGGATACGAGACTAGTAACTCAATCCAAGTTGTTCCAGGGCTCTAGAATGTATGTCCAACCAAGGCTACGGTACTAATAACTCAACCCAAACTAAGGAAACATGATAACAAACCAAAAACACAATAATGAAAATAAACCCACAATCACCATGGCTATCCAAGAAATGCAAAGGCTAGGAAATCAAAGTCAATCCTCCATGCCAATGACATATCATAACCAAGAAACCACATGCATATGCCATGCATGCCAAAACTAGTGAAGTAAACATACATGCAACTTGGTACCTGCAAGAAAATCTGATGTAGTTGTTGATCCCAATGCCCTCTTAAGCTTTCATGCTCTTCCTTTGCTTTCTTTCTCCAAGAATCCAAGTATGCCACACCCACCAAGAGTGCTCCAAGAAAACTCTAAGTCTCCAAGAGTATGAGAGAGAGAGAGAGAATAGAAGAGAGCGCCACCAAGACCTGTCAAAAGATTGAGCCAAGATCTTTCCAACTGATCCTCAAAAGCCTTTTTATGAATGAGGCCTCTATTTTCTTCATTTTCCATTATTTTCCTTCAATTTCCTCCTCACATGCAACTTGTGACCTTTCACCTTCCTTTTCTCCTAACTTCCATTATTTTCATAAATAAATGTGCCAAAAATGCCATTTTGTCTTTCCAAAGGCTTGGCCATTTCCTTTGCCAATTTCCTTAGCCATAATAAATTGAATTAACACCCATAAGGATGTTTTACCCACCATTCAGCTTGGAATAAGTGTCCCATCACCATGGCCATATATATATATTTACATGGAATTTTCACTAGGGTTGTTACAAAGCTTGGGCCCTCATCATCCCTTCGAGATATCCTTATCTTCACTTTCTAGTATTTTGGTGTCTATTCCTAATCACCTGGAGCAGAAATACCTAGAAGTGGTTTTCTTGGTTGTATATTTAGGATATTTTTAGTGAATTCTTTGTGATCCTAGCTTTCCATAGGTGTTTTGAGTCTTTAATTTTTCTTAATATATAAAAGTGGCTGACTGACTGGATCGTCAGTCTAGAAGGCTTTATGGGCTTTCACCTGTGAGTGTTGAGCCTTCACCTAGAAGGCATAGGAGTAATTATGTTGGTGATTTTAAACCAGTGTTAGCTAATGCAACAGAGACAGATCCTTCTCTAAGGGCTCTCATTTCACTGGGTGAACCTATTTTAGTCCATAAACCCAATGACAATGATCTACTGCTTGCTAGAGTACTCTTCCAATCAGAAGACGAATTAGAAATTGAAGACGTTTCAAAGCCTCCTAAGAGTCCTACAGAACCTCTTCCTTCTCATCTTCCTTACGTTGTTTCATATGTAGGTACTCTGACTCATATGCCAACTAGCCCTATTCACTATCCTTCTTTCTTCTCAATGGTAAATCTTAGTGGCTCTACTGATACTAGTGGTGTACATATTCCTTCCTCAGTTGTAGGAGGAGGCATAATTCCTATATCTACTATTACTCCTAATACAGTAGTTGTCGGCTCAACCTCCTTCTTGATTCTAAGTGGGGGCACCCAACCTTCAGCTCCTTTCACAAGAGCTTATCCTTTCGGAATGCCATCTAATGGGATTCCCTCAGTGTCTTCGACTTTACCCTCTTCTGCTTCTACATCTATGACTTCAATGGCTACTGGTTCAGTGCCTTTACAAGGTTTTCAATTTGGAAGTGGACATGTTCCTCCTTCCAATCCATCGTTGAATTTAGGATCAATGCCTTTCTCTGGTCATGCTCAAAACATTAATCCATTTCAAGGGAACTAGAGTTTTGCACATCCTTCTGTAAGTGGTTTTGGGTCAGTGAATTTTTCCCATTTATTTAGTCAACAAGGGAGTATGTCCTTCCCTATTACCGGTACTTCACAATTTTTTCCTCCTTTAGCTAGTGTTTCGAATCCTTATCAAGGGCTTTCCCCTTCATATAATGTTTTGCTAGGAGGAAGTCTTCATGGTTCAACTGTAAACATAGCAAATAATAAATTTAGATTAAAAATACAATGAGCAGCATATCACCAATCTTAAGGGACCCTCTCAAGCTAGAAATTGCTACTAGAGGCACTTCAAATGAACTCCAAGGATGCACCACAAATTTGGAATCAATCACCTTCCATATTTTGAAAACTAAGCTCAAATTACAACAATGAAATCATAACTCTCTTCTTCCTCCATTACAAAAGAATGATCATAATGACCAAAATTCTCCCTTCTCATAGCCCTATGAGGATTATTTATACATGAAATCCGTGGAGGAATGGATAAAACCCAATTTCCTCAACTCAGATTTTGGTTAAAACCAATTTTACAATTTTTAGAATGAAATCTAAAAATTTGGGTTTTTATGCAGAAATTACAAATTCGGGTCAAAGACCCTTTGATACCTCTCTATCCTTTGCGAATTTTTAGAAACCTTTTCTAGATTTTGTAGCTGGAATTTTTTTATCGAAACTCATTTGGTCGTTTGGAAAGATATTTTCCCATTTGCACGAAAATTGAGGCACAAGTTGGTAGCTAGAGAGTTTTACTATTTTTTTCATAATTATTCCCCCTAATCTGGAAGTCCACACGTGCGATCTAGGTGAATTCTAACTCAAGTGTCCACATGTCGACATTGTTCTTAACAAAACCCATGTTCCCGATTTTCTTCTAGAAGCTTCCAAAATTTCGACTTTAATTCAGTACTGAATGTGCATAGTCTGGTACCGGATGAGAACAGTCTAGTACCAGATGAGCACAGAGCACAGGAATAGGTACTGGATGAGCACAAAAATAGGTATCGAATGAGTTGGAGTACTAGAATAATTGTAGGAACATGTTGCTTGGACATAGAAACATATAATTAAACCATCATCAACAAAACTATTGTATAATCATCATTTTAATCACTAAAAATATGGAAAATTATGTATAAACCACATAGGATGAATAACAATAGATAATGGAGGTTTATGGTGTAATTAGGGGTATATTATTGACGAAATGTGGGGAGAAAGTGTAATGATGAGTGTATTTATATAGCAGAAAATATGACAAAACTGGAGCCCAACACTCCCCCAAACCTGATTTACATGTCCTCGTGCAAACATGATGAAGAACTTATAATACTTTTCTTATAGATTTATGTGACATTTTTTTTGTGTGTAGATGTTGGTTCTTGTGGAGCAACACTTTGGAAACTGCCACAAATGGAGGACAAGCAGTGGATAGAGTATCAGAGTTATGGTGAATGGTAATCGTATGAACTTGGATGTCTTTATAAGAAATATTGAGTGGTCAAAACGAGTTAAGTTGTGGAATAAAGATGATGAAGTGATGCTAACTTTCCCATTTACTTCCAAAAGAGAACGAGATCTATTTAAGAGAACTAAATAAGTGAAAATTGACATACCTAGAAATGTGGAAAGAGACTATCAACACTAAGGATTCTTCATTTGTTACATAGAAAGGGAAAAGGATGGTAAAGCATGGGGAAAGAGTTTCAAATAATTTAGATGAAAGTTTTAGTAACTGAACAATTGTGGTTGGAATTTTCTCAGCTTTTGAGGAATTTTAAGCAAAATCCTAATATAAATGTGCTTATGTAATCTCAAGTCTTATGGATGAGAATTTTGAAAATATGACATTAGATGAACTGGTATATTACACATTCAATCTTATCAATGATGTTGAGAATGAAAATGTTAGGATATTCCGACACATAGGAAAAAGTTAAGTATAACTTGGTCTAGTATAGAGTTAGGTAAAGTGTGTTTCTTTACTATGTACATTTTATAACTTACAATCCGACGGTCACGATATGTAGTGATCCGATGGTTCATTCTCTCCTCAGTATTACCGACACTTGATCCATGGCTTAACACCCGATTGGTCCATGATCTCTATTTAAAGAGCATGGAGGGTCATTTGTAGGGTAACCGTTCATGAGAGAAGCTTATGTAAATTTTCATTCTTTCTATTAATATATTGCCTGAAGTGGCTGCGTTGGCTCAGGCCGTGGACTGTTTCCCTCTTTGAGATTTTTAACCACATCAAAAATACTGGTGTATTGATCTGTGATCTGTTTGTGAGCGGTGTCCTTTGGTGTTTTGTCTGAGGAACTTACCCTGTAAATTCCTACATGGTATCAGAGCTATTTGAGGGCCGCGTCCGTTGGTGATCCAAATTTGAAGCCGGTAGAACTGCATCCGACTGTCGTTTCCTAGATCTACTGTTTCTGACTACTTTCGGGCCAAGAGGACTACTCTATTGTGTTGGTAGCATCTGTTCTAGTGAGGAACCCCTTTCGTTTCACGCGAAAAGGTTTCCGGTAGCCCTAGCTACGTCATTTTTAAGATCTGGAGGTATACAGTGTTTATTTGCAGTTTACAGTTATTTTCTCTCTGTTTATTTCGGTTTCGGTTTATTTAGCTTTTTGTTTTTTAATTACCGGATCTATACCTTTCATTTCTGCGTATGCTCTTTGCCCTGCGACTCTGTGCGATCTGGGCAAATCAGAAACAAAAAGGAAGGATTTTTCTCATGCGTATGCTCTTTTCCGCTGCGCCTTAGTGTGATCTCGGAAAATCAAAAACATTGAGGAAAATATTTAGTTTCCGGCTAAAGCTAACTTCGAGCCGTAAGGTTCGTTTTTTTTTGTATGTCCGTGTTGGGTTTTGTGTTTTTTGTTTTGTAGGGAAAAAGAGCTTTCTCAAAGTAAGCACGCAGCCCAAAGCTTCAGCGACTAAAAAAAAACCCCTTCCTCTTTTCCAAAAATTACTAAACTTTTAGTTTAGCTCACTTGGTCCAAAGATACTTTATGAGAGTAGAGGTCTTGAGTTCAAGTCTTCTTTTTGTTGAGCTAATTAGACTAAGTTTGGAAAGGGGGCGGATTTTTTTAACATTATCATCCATTTCCGCACATTCCTGCTCGGCATCTTCATCAAATTTTCTTCAAAAAGCCATAACTTCTTCATCCGGAAGCCGTTTTCAGAGCCGTTTTTTTTAACCAACCTAATTTTTCAAGATCTTTCCATTGGAACACTTAGTTTCAACATCTATAGCTTTAGTTTCTGTTAAAGGGAAAGTCCATGCTAAGTTATTCTTGACAGCACCAACTACTTCCAATGGTGGTCCTACATTGTGGATTTACTTAGAAGTAAAGGTCTCTACAGAATAGCCTCAGGCCAAGAAACCAAACCGAAAGATGAAGATAAGGTATCTAAATGGGAAAATAGGCAAGATCAAGCACGAGGGTTGATAGGGATGTCTATTTCTCCATATCTTAGATTCCATATTGCAGAACTTGATACTCTTGAGGAAGCAATGAAACAGATCACTAAAGTTTTTGGAATTAAAAATGAACTTAAATCCCATCAACTCGAAAATGAGTTGCTTACATTGGACCCCAATAATTTTTCTTGCATTGAAGATTTTTTGTCCAAGTTCAAGACCCTTAGACTTCTCTTGGAAGGTGTTAAGGTTAAGAAAGAAGATAGTAACGTTATCTATTCCATTCTTACTAAGTTGGGACCAGCCTATTCTATGTTTGTTTCCACCTTCCATTCTACAAGAGAAGCCTTCATTTCTCAAGGACAAGCCTACAAGTCCCCTTCCTTTGATTCCTTTTGTGATTCTTTAATAAGAGAACAAGAAAAACTCTTACACCTTGGTCTTCTTCATCTTGGAAACTCTTCTAAGAAAGCGTTAGCCGCCCAGCAGTAACCAAATTCAAAGAATCCTAAGAAGTTGTATCCTAAAAGGAATCGTCCTAAACCAAACAAAGTCCCTAAGCAATTTCAGCCTCAAAATGAAAAATCATTTCAACAAAATGATAAGACAAATAAAAACAAAGGGAAGAAGACTGATAGACATTGCAACTTTTGTAATCGAGATGGCCACTTAGAATCCAAATGCTTTAAGAAGATGGAAGCCTTGGAAGTAGCAATGAAGAAGCAAAACATCCATTTGGAGCACTCTTCAACTTCAACTTCATCTTCACGAATAGCACTTTCTACATGTGGTTGTCAAGCATCTCGGTCTGGCTATGCACTAAATGTATCTTCTTCTTCTCATTCTCATGAGTGGCTCATTGATTCTGGAGCTTCTTATCACATGGCCAAAAACAAAGCCATGTTTTCTTCTTTAAATGATTGTAACACCAAAAATATATATGTTGGTGATGATAGATCTCTTAGTGTTGTAGGGATTGGAACTGTTCATATAGACAATGGTCAATTTAATGATGTATTATGTGTTCCAACCTTATCTTGCAACCTTCTATCTGTATATCAGATAACTCATTCAGGTGAAGGTAAAATCGTTGAATTTTCACCTCACGATGTTGTAATTAAGGACCTAAGAGATCCTAGACAGATTTTAGCTACTGGCATTGCTGATGATTCTACAAGGTTGTATAAGTTTCACAACTTTGAGTCATCAAATCTTCCCTCGGTATTTGTTGCTCATAACGATGAATTGAGCAAACTTTGGCATGAGCGATTTGGTCACTTAAACTATCGCTCCCTTCAGAATCTATGTAAAGAAAATATGGTGGCAGGTCTTCCAATGGTATCTTGCAGAGATGGTGTTTGTTCCGGATGTGTATTCGGAAAACATCATCGGGATAGTTTTGAAAAACGTGCCTCTTGGCATGCCTCAGCCCCTTTACAGCTTGTGCATAGTGATTTATGTGGTCCACTTCCAGTTGTTTCATTCTCTGGCTACAATTATTTCTTAACTTTCATTGATGATTTCTCTAGACGCACTTGGGTATACTTCTTAAAACTCAAGAGTGAAGTATTTAACATGTTCTTGGCCTTTAAGGCCTTTGTTGAAAAACAATCTGGACATCAAATTCTTAAGCTAAGATCTGATAATGGCGGAGAATATGTTAACAACAAATTCATCAACTTTTGCACTGAGAATGGAATTCAAATGCAACATACTATTCCATATACTCCACAACAAAATGGTGTAGTTGAAAGGAAGAATCACACCTTAAAGGAAATGGCTAATTGTATGCTTCAATCTAAAGGACTTGGTCTTAATTTTTGGGCAGAAGCAATTAAATGTGCAAATTACATAATAAATCGCACTCCTACTAAGGTTTTAAAGAATATCACTCCAGAAGAAGCATGGAGCTCAATTAAACCAGATGTAAGTCACTTTCGTGTTTTTGGAAGTGAAGCATGGGCCCATATTCCAGATGAGAAACATAAATCTTTAGAACCTAAGAGTGAAAAATGTATTTTTGTTGGATATTCTGAAGATGTCAAAGGATAGAGACTTATTCCACTTAAGTCCAAAAATGTTATCATTAGAAGAGATGTAAAGTTTGCTGAAAATATATTGGCCTACTAGCCTAGTTCGGCAGATGTGCCACCTCTCCCTATCTCTTCTACTTTTGAAAATATTTCTTCTTCAGATGATGAAAGCGAGGATGAAAATCCTCCCCCACCTTCTCAGGATCCCACTTCAGCTCCTTAGCTTCCAAAATGGGTCTGTGCTACTCGGGATGTAGTAGGTGATCTTGCCAGTGATTTTATAGATCAGCGATGTACACATTCTCAGTTTGATAGAGCCTCTTCTTTACTGGCTCAAGCTTCAGTGAATTATGATCCTGACACCTTTGCAGAAGCTTCAGGCCATCTAGATTACGAAGCAGCTATGAATGAAGAATATCATTCATTATTGGCAAATGATACATGGGATCTTGTTCCTCTACCAAAGGGAGGAAAACTTGTTAGATGCAAATGGGTTTACAGAACCAAGTATGGACCAGATGGGAAAGACTATAAACATAAAGCTCGTCTTGTTGCTAAGGGTTTTTCACAAGTTGAAGGCATTGACTACACTGAAACCTTCTCCCCTGTTGCCAAAATGAACTCTATCTTCCTTGTTATTTCCCTTGCTGCCTCTTTCAAATGGGAAGTCCATCAGATGGATGTTAAATCTGCCTTCTTGCATGGGGACTTGCATGAAGAAATCTATATGGAACAACCTATTGGCTTTATACAAACAGACTCCAACCTTGTATGTCGGCTTAAGAAATACCTTTATGGTCTCAAGCAAGCTCCTCGAGCTTGGTATGCCAAAATGGATAAATTTCTTTTAGAAAATGGCTTTTCTAGGTGTCATTCTAACAATACTGTCTACACCAAGAAAGTGGGCAAGTCTCTTATCATTCTTGTTCTTTATGTTGATGATCTTATCCTGACTGGTAGTGATCCCAACCTTATAAACCATGTGAAGTCTAGCCTTAAAAGGAAGTTTGAAATGACAGACTTAGGACACTTACATTATTTTCTTGGTCTTCAAGTCTTGCAATCCAAGGAAGGTATTTCCCTTTCCTAGTCCAAGTATGCCTGTGATATTCTACGCCATTTTCACATGGAAGACTGTAAGCCAGCCCCTTCTCCCTTTCAGTCTGGAGTCAAACTTTCAGTCACTTGTACTTCTCCTGAAGTTGATGCTACCTTATACCATCAACTTGTAGGAAAAATTTTGTATCTAACCCATACTCGTCCTGACCTTTCCTTTGTTGTTGGCCTTGTTGCTTGGTTTATGCAAAACCCACATGAAATTCATTGGAAAGCAGCTAAAAGAATACTTCGTTATGTTCGAGATACAGTTCAGTTTGGGATTCATTACAGTGCCGAAGCGGCTCCTCTATTGGTTGGTTTCACTGATTCTAATTGGGCTGGGGACCCTGATGATCGGAAGTCTACTGCAGGTTATGTGTTCACTCTTGGTTCAGGACCTATTACATGGGCTTGCAAGAAACAAGGTGCCATTTCTCTTTCTTCAGCAAAAGCAGAGTATCATGGTGCCGTAGAAGCTAGTAAGGAAGCCTTGTGGCTTCGTCAGATCCTGTCAGAGTTTGGCTTTCAGCAGCAGCATCCGACTACACTTTGGTGTGATAATCAAAGTGCCATTCAACTATGCAAAGATCTAGTCCAACATCAGCGCAGCAAACACATTGAACTGCACATGCACTTCATCAGAAAGCTCATTCATGACCATGTTCTTGAAGTGCAATATTGTTCAACAGATGATCAAGTTGCAAACATCTTTACAAAGGCTCTCACAGAGGCGAAGTTTACTAAACTTCGATTTATGGTTGGAGTTCAGGAAGTTGTCACTAAGGGGGGATAGGCTCTAGTGCCTCCTTCCTTCTCCTATTGTGTCATATTTTTACATCCTTCAATCCTATCCCAAGTTGTTCTTAAGGGGGGATGTTAGGATATTCCGACACATAGGAAAAAGTTAAGTATAACTTGGTCTAGTATAGAGTTAGGTAAAGTGTGTTTCTTTACTATGTACATTTTGTAACTTACAATCTGACGGTCACGATATGTAGTGATCTGACGGTTCATTCTCTCCTTGGTATTACCGACACTTGATCCGTGGCTTAACACCCGATTGGTCCATGATCTCTATTTAAAGAGCATGGAGGGTCATTTGTAGGGTAACCGTTCATGGGAGAAGCTTATGTAAATTTTCATTCTTTTTATTAATATATTGCCTGAAGTTGCCGCGTTGGCTCAGGCCGTGGACTGTTTCCCTCTTTGAGGGTTTTAACCACGTCAAAAATACTGGTGTATTGATCTGTGATCTGTTTGCGAGCGGTGTCCTTTGGTGTTCTATCTGAGGAACTTACCCTGTAAATTCCTACAGAAAAGATATTTCTTTACGCCGACAAATGTATGTCTACATGTGATTTACGCCGAAGTTATTCTTTCAAAGATATTTCTTATTAGATTAGGAACCATGATGTAGGACACCTTAGATTTTTTAGATGGAAAAGGACACCTTTAGTATCTTCTAGGGCGCTTACAATGAGGCTCTTATGTTAACATTAATTAGTGGAAGCTTAATTCAAATAGTAGGGTGCTTACAATTAGGCTCTCATGTTAACATTAATTAGTGGAAGCTTAATTCAAAAATATACAGAGAAAAATTATAATAACAATACCGTGCACCATCTCCTAGAAATAAGGAACTTGGATTTGTTCCGATCAATGCTATAGTTTTGGCATAGATGGAAAAGAAAAAACATAGCAAGAAGATCAAAATAATAAAATGTGGTGTTAATGTTGTAGTTCATCTACTTCAGTGAATATTATTAAAAGTGGGAAATGATACATAAATGTATTTTTCTTTTTTCTTTTGAAGGTTCAATTAATATATATGAAGAAACAATTTTCAATGTCTATTGTATATGGAATTTTTATTTGTATCATTTTTTAAAGTAGTTCTACATTGTTTGGTATGAATATGTATTTGTATTTTTTGGTTATTGTTATTTTTATTTGGTGTATAATATTTAATAATTATTTATTTTTCTCAAAGAAAATAAACGGTGAATATTATCAAAAATTGTTAATGATTCATAATTGTATTTTTTCTTTCGAAGGCTTAATTAATATTTGAAGAAACAATTTCTAATGTCTATTGTATATGAAATTTTTATTTTTATCAATTTTTTTAGTAGTTCTACATTGTTTGGTATGAATATATATTTCTTGGTTATTGTTAATTGGTGTACAATTTTTAATAATAAGTTTTTTTCAAAGAAAATAAACATATTGTGTTGTTGATGTTTAATGTTCTTTTAATTGATTCTCAAAGGGGTTGGATCTAATGGTGGAAACTGAAGAGTTTTTTACTATTGAGCAAGTTACAATGTTCATGAGGGTGTAGCCTTGAAACTATGGGGACACCTTGACATAGTGATAAAATGTGTGGTTGCCATAGAGACAAATAAGTGGATCAAATATCATCCCCGTGTCATTATTTTAAAAATCTTAAAGGGGTTGGATCCAATGGTGGAAAGTGACGAGTCTAACCCTAAAGCCATGGGGCACTTTGAGGTAGTGGTAGAATGTGTTCACCTAGAGCGATTATATGAAAAAAAGTCTTGTGATGAACAAATAAGTGGATCAAATCTCACACCCATGTCCTTCTTTTTATAAGTAAAATCCAATTAGTGCAATTGGGTTTATATGATTTTGTTCTATAAGGTAGCGAAATTTCAAAACTCACATTTAATGAAGAGACACCAAAAAAAATTAAACCATGTTAAGAGTTGGTTTTCCCTGAAGCTAGGTGTGATTTCTGGGGGGATTTGATGGCCTAGATGCCCTTGAGTTGTAAGTTTTTAAACCACATACTAGTCCTTTAAGTCACAAACATGCTAACAAACCATAAAAGAAAAACAGATTTTCTTAGTTGTTCATAATAAATAAAAATATAAAAAATAATAATATAATCATGTAATAATAATTTATGCTTAAATTTACATGATACCATTCAATCATTTTACTTGGGTGTTACAAATTCCATTTCTTTATCTATGTAAGTCCAATAATGCACTTCAAGAAACATCTTTTAAAACTACTCTATTAAAACCATGTTTTTTGGATTAGTTACCACATTATTTGTACACCAAAGGCATGGTCTATATTGGAATTAGGTTTATGATCAATAAAATGAATGGTTGAGATTGCAAGCCAAGGGAATATTCTTCATCTAAGACATGATCCACGAGTAATATGAAAATTTTACCAATCATTTTTCAGTTTCTTAAGTCTTTTCCTCTCTTTAATTTATTAAAAAATCATTTGTGAAACGTGGCTATCCTTGGCATGTCTCTTCCTTTGGCATATTGCCACATCGATTATGTTTTCCATTGCATGTTTGTTCTATTTCTCGAGGCTTCAACCATCCATTTCTCGAGGCTTCGCTACAAAAGGCAGGAAAAGATGTCGACCTAGCTGGTTATGACGAAAAACCATGTCTTTTTGAAAATGTGCCCTTCATTCAAATTCTAAGAATGCACCCTTCATCCTTAAACACATTTCAAATTTCATGTGTTCCTTGTCCGATCACAAAACATATTAATTTTCCATGTTGTTGTGTATTAAAATCATGAACTCATTCCCCAGATGCGGGTGCCGCAACTGCAGAAAATGAGGAGACACATGACAGGCATGTGTTGCCTCAGGCGTGAGGACATTCCCCTCTGTCAGTACGCCGCCATGGGATATATGGCAAGGCTCATTGCAAGTCTACATTCATTGCCGCATTCAAGTTACTGGGCTGATAGCAGAGAGCAGTTATGGCGCTCAAGGAACGAGATTTGGTTGCAGGGCCTAGAAAAGGCGATGAGGGGGGCCAGCACAAGATGCTTCATGCTTGGCGTTCGGCATTCCTCACTCAGACGCTTGTATGGTCTCAGGCCCTCCGGGAGACATCATCCTCTGCTACACTGTTTACGGTATGTAATTCTGGGACTGAAAGGAATCTGTGTGTATTCCGCCCCTGTTTCATCTCTAGCCTCCCGCTTACCTCTCCGCCAATTCTGCCTTCCCTCCCCGATAGCCTCAGTGCTCCGACAATAATGGTCCAGCCTTGCGAGCGATTGCTCAGCAGACGAGGCACCTCTCGAGGAAGCTCATCCCAGAGACCAGCTGAGGATTCTCAGCCCAGATGTTGTCGCTGCCCCTGCCATAGCCCTCTTGCAGCTCGTCCTATCCAACCCAGGCAATTCATGGACTCCTATAGCTCTGACCCGTACTCAATTCCTTCGCTGGCATTTGGCTCAGCCATTTTCGCTTTCAACAGTTCGATGGTTAGGCCTCGGATCAATGCCCATGTCTCAGTTCTATTTCTGGAGGAGGAACAATCTGTCAATGTTGAGAACCGTGATTAGGGGATGCACCAGGGCGAAATTCCAGAATTGGTCCAGGCCTCGCCGGGGAAGGAAGCGAATTTGGGCCAGGCCTCATCTGGGAAGGCAGTGGACCAGGCCCCCAGCCTTCCTCAGCCCCAGGAAGCATCTTCGTCCAAGCAGGTCGACATCAACTCTGACCCCCTCCCTTCTGAGGAGGAATTTGAAGGATTCGAATGGACACCGATCGTCGAAGAGGAACCGGAGGAGTAGCAGGTCTCCCACGCAGCTTCACTAGCCTCAACGACTCTCAGGTTTTGACTCGGCGTTCGGTTTATATTATCAGTTTTTAATGCCTGTTAGTGTCAAGTTTTTTGAAGCCTCTGTGTGGGATAATGTTGTTGATTTTGTGATGCCCCTGCGTGGGCTTTCTAGACTAATGGGGATAATATTAATGGAAGAACAAGGAACCCCGGCATGGAAGGTCGTAACTAGTATGGGCACCTCTGCGAAGGTAGCCATTTTTGATCTCAAACATACCAGAGTGCCAAGATCAGGCCTCTGAGGATGCATCTCTGTGACTGTAATGTATTTTTGTTCTGTATATAATAGATTAGTATTTTAACGAGAAAAAAAAAATCATGAACTCATTTCCTTCTTGTGCATTGTTCGTCGAATTTAGTTAGACAATCTCTTGCTATGATGGTCTTCCAATTTAGTTAGACATCAGTTACAGTGTTAAGTCATAAGGATTTGGAAGTTTGATGGGTAAATAATTGTTTCGAAAGAGTTTATTTTTTTATGGGTGAAAAGGTTTTGGAATCGACAATATATATTTAGGGTATGTATCATCTCTCATTGCTCATGTGGGGAGAAAATCTCTGGTGATGAGTTGTCAATATCGGACATCAAAGTCGAGGTGAAAGTGTTTGGAATGATACAATCACCTTTATTTTTTTAAGCCAGTTTTCTTAGCTTTTTTTTTCCGTGGTTGAGAAACCGATTTGGGATGGTTTTATAAGAAAAATGGTTTTCTAACATCAAACAATATATGATTCGCAATGTTAAAATTATTTGTTTTTATTGTTTCTTATTATCAATAAAAGTCATTTCTTCAACTTTGTGCCTCACTGACTATATAGGGCATCATTTATTTCTTCATTGAATTGTGTATACCAAAAGAAATTGTATTGAACAATAAAAACATGTAATGAAAAATAACACCATAAGCGATGTTGTTGAATTGAAAATCATTAGAGAAATTCTGAGGTCTAAAATGGGCCTCAAAACAAGAATGTACAACCAAAATCAATTTTATAAGAACCAATAACATTCAAGTTGACGATGTCAACCATGGGGGCTGATTCACCATTTTTGGAGTAAAAATGTAAAAGTATTAAAAAAACAAAACAAAACTACCTTTTCATCTCGTATTTACAACTTATCTCCTTATGCTTTTACTTAAATTTCAAGCAAGAGCACTCGTTCGATGTATATTTAGTTATTCATCCAAGGAGTACCCATGTTGCATACTTTCGATAAACCCTATTACACGGAAAATCAAAAATACATGAAAAACCTTATTACAATCATGGTTTTCATGTATTTCTCATTTTTTGTTGAAAAATGCATCAAGAAATTCTCAAATTGATTTTGCCTTGATTAAATTGAGAAAATTTGAAATTCCTCATCAGCAGACAACTTGGAGAAGTTAACTCAGGTGACATGGCTCTTGTCACTCAGTTAGCTCAGTTAATTCGAGTTGGGGCCATTAAGTTCAGTTGTATGTAGTGATTCCTAAATTTTAGGAGCCTAGGTTGAGTTAATTTTAGTTGTAATTAGTTAAACTAGCTCTAACTTTTAATAGAACTAGTTGGTGGTTAGTTAAGTAGTGGGATGTCAGTATAACTCAGAGATCATCTAGTTAACTAATCAATCAACTAATAATCAGTTCATGCATGCAAAGAATACAAGTTTCCCACTTGTGGTGGAGTTTCCAAGGAAGTGTACAATTAATTATATACTAGATTAAGTGTACAACTATTGTATTGGTCAGGTGATCAACCCTAAGGAATTGCGTGAGCATTTTGGAGAAAACTCCTAAATAATAGGGACCTCTTTCCTTAGGAATTATGCAAGTGAATAGGGGCTCAAGCAAAGGCAAAAATCGACCAAGTCTGGGCCAGAGATTCTTCGTGAGCAGAGAGATAGGTTATGCACTTGTAGGTTGTGCTCATTTGAGAAAATAAATTCTAATACATCTCTATTCATCAGATTAATGCAAGCAGGCATTGGGGTTTTTTAGCAGATTATTTTCCCCAGAAAAAATATTGTGTGCATGTGTATTTCTCATGCATGCTTGTGATTGATGTTCTAAAGTGTGAATTACTTTTCTCAGAGCAGTAGAGTAGGTTTTTGTCTTGTCATTTTGATTAAAACTTCTTGAGTAGTTACAAATTTACACCCTAATTTCTACATGGTATTAGAGCTAGATTTGTAGAAATTTCTACATGGTATCAAAAAAGGATTCACATTAGAACAAGACCCTGAATTCCTCATGTACAATGATTATTAAAGAAATAACGAGTTGTTAGGAGGCAGAGTTATGGAGCCCTAGTTTAGGGCAGATCCAGAAGACCCTATGTGCAAACTTCTTAATGGAGCTAGAAGGTTGCTAGTGGGCAGATCAATGAACCAACGTTTAGTGACACAAAAAAGAGTTATGATAAATGGTATTGGTAGATTGATGAGAAACGATATTTCCCATAGGGAGATAAAAACTCAAAGGGAGTCTAGTTTTAGAGGGAGAAACCCTATGGAAGATAATACTTTAGGATCTAGGGAGATCGTACTCATTATTGTAGTAGTTGTAGCAGCAATCTAGAAGCAGTCACAGAGAAGTCACGACAACAATATTAGTAGATCATAGCTTTCTTTACATGCAATTACACCCTTTGGAGTGAGGTGGGGAGATGTAGATTCGTAGTCCAAAGTTGCAGAAATTTGGGCAGGGTCCATTGAGGTGTTCTCCTCATGGATCATTACCTTGCTACAGGGGCCCAAAGTATTCAGTAGTAGGAGGATCCGTGTCAGTAATATACTAAGGAGTGCAAAGAAGTGTTGACAACATAGCAGGAGGGTCAATAGCAGAGTCAAGAACAACACAATTTTCCCAGTAGACAGTTGCAGACGTAGTTGATTTAATGTTTTTTTGTTTTGTTTTTTTTATGCTTCTTAGTTGCATATGTTGCATTAGTAGCAACATCGATGAGATATGTTACATGCAGTACAATCCATAGGTACAAGATAGGGGTGGTTGATAATATCTTTCTTGTTGAGAGGGAGTGTTGAAAAATGCAACAAGAAATTCTCAATTTGATTTTGCCTTAATTAAATTGAGAAAATTCGAAATTCTGCATCAACGAACAACTTGGAGTACTTAACTAAGGTGGCATGGCTCTTGTCACAC
Source organism: Pinus tabuliformis (assembly GCA_031772625.1). NCBI lineage: Eukaryota > Viridiplantae > Streptophyta > Pinopsida > Pinales > Pinaceae > Pinus > Pinus tabuliformis. Next base: position 1,667,426,736 of record CM062816.1, on the reverse strand, counting down.
AGTTAGATCAGTTAATTCAAGTTAGGGGGATAAATTTCAATTGTATGTAGTGATTCCTAAATTTTAGGAGCTTAGGTTGAGCTAATTTTAGTTGTAATTAGTTAAACTAGTTCTAACTGTTAATAAATCTAGTTGGTGGTCAACTAAGTAGTGGGACATCAGTATAACCTAGAGATCATCTAGTTAACTGATAATTAGCTCATCCATGCAAATAATTTGAGTTGCCCAATTGTGGTGGAGTTTCTAAGGTAGTGTACAATTAATTATATACTAGATTGAGTGTATAGCTATTGTTGGTCAAGTGATTAACCCTGATTTATTTCTCAAACATTTTGGAATAAATTCCTAAATAATATGGACCTATTTCCTCAGGAATTGCGCAAGCAAATAGGGGCTCAAGCAGAGGAAAAAATCGACCAAGTATGGGCCAGAGCTTCTCAATGAGTAGAGAGATAGGTTATGCACTTGTAAGTTATACTCAGTTGAGAAAAGCAATTGTAATACATATATATTCATTAGACTAATGCAATCAGGCATTGGGGTTTTTTAGTATATTATTTTCCTCGGAAAAAATATTATCTACATGTGTGTTATTTCTCATTATTTGTTTGTGATTGATGTTCTAAAGTGTTAATTACTTTCCGCAGAGTAGTAGAGTAGGTTTGTGTCTTGTGATTTTGATTAAAACTTCATGAGGAGTTGCAAATCTACATATAGTTTCTACATTTTCCATGTAGTTGGGTCCATCGGAAGTATGCAACATGGGTATTCCTTGGATAAGGAATTAAATTATACATCCAATGAGTGCTCCCACTTGAAATTTGAGTGAAACCATAGGGAGATAAGTTGAGAATATGAGTTGAAAAAGTAGTTTTTTCTTTTTCCCTCTAAAATTTGATGTGTAATCTAATCTTATTTTATTATTTCTTCTATTGCTTTATAATATTCCTTAGGGGACTCTTTGTAGACCTCAAAATTTCTCTAATGATTCATAATCCACACTGTTATTTTCACCATTTTTTTAGTCCTAAGGATGTGGTCCAATCTGGGGCAAGACTATGTATGCCTGAGCACTGAGCGTTGCTCTAGGCATGATTTCTTTACTTTGAAATATAGTTTTCCAACAGCCATTTAAAATATAGTTTTCTTCAGCATTAGAATATATATAGGATAGCCAACATTAAAATATGTATAGGACACTTGATCTTGTGATTAAAACTTTTATTATTCTATGATTGTTAACATGGAGTAGGTTGGAATTTCAAAATGAAACCCGGTTTCAACAATTTCATTTTTGGTTTATAACTTTAGGTTTTAATAAAATTAGATTTTACTTTAAATTTTTATAATTTTAAGTTTTTATAGTAGTGTTTTATAATTTCATGATTTAGGTTTTATGTTTTATAAATTTACATTTTATAATATTAGTTTTTTATAAGTTTTATAATAATATTAACATTGTAATAAAAATCATCATTATTATATAATATCATTAATTATATAGCTAATAATAATAATAGCATTCAAATTAATATTAAAAATAATATTATTAATGAAATTAAATTTTTAATATAAATAATATTAATATTAATTCTAATATATATGTGTTAAATTATTTTGATTGGCCTCATTTATAAAAGTTGATTGGCATATAAATGATCGAAATTGATGCTTTTGTGTATATCAACCTCATTTACTAATGTGGTTGTGCTAGTAAATATAACATGGTCAAACAATTCAAAAATTTATCACACATGATTTGCAATACCTTTTATACTATTAATAATAAATATTGAACAATTGTGGTCACTTAGTCACTCGACTCTTTAAGGATTTTCCTCTTACTCTTGTATCTTAAAAAAAATATAAGTGTACTTTATTGTTGTTTTGATTTAATTATTTGATCATAAAATTATTATTTTATAAAATACATTTTTTTAACTTTAAAATGGTGAGTAAAAGAATAAATTTAATTACTATATTAATAATTAAAATGTTTAAGAGCATGTAATTTTTCTTTTGGTAAAAGATCACAAATTAAAATTCAAAGGGGTAAAGTATGTACACTTCACTAGACTTTAGTAGTCAAAACATTGTGTGGATCAGGGTCCCTTGTTCTACAAATAATTTTTTATTTTTTATTTTTATTTTTTATTTTTCTAGATGTAACTAATTCTATTAATGTAACAAAATGATACAAGGAGGCACCGGCCTCTGCAGATCAAGTCTCAGATTATGCACTATTTAACAACCTATAACTGCAAGTGACTGCCCTCATCGGGGAAACAAGTCCAAAACTAGAAGTTTTTGCTGCCCACGATAGGGTAATAACCTGTAAATCCAGAGTGGAATAGTTTTTCGAACTCACATTAAAATTAACAACATTTTCATAAAAGAAGCAACAAAATAGACCGTTGAGGTGGGGTTCCGGGTACCCAGAACTGGAAGAAAACGAAACGTGGACCTGCTAGGTGTCATTGGTGGGAGAAAGTTCTTCCACTATCATACACCTATACTCCTCCATATCATCTTCCTCGCCCTGTTGATCTCTCGGCATTTCTTCTACAGTCTTGGAACGGCTTGGATTATTGCCTCCTTGAGCTGCGCCTGTGCGTTCTGGAGCATCTTCATGTCTTCTGTATGCCCCTGAACTGCTTCTAGGGGCTTTCCTTTTGCCTGTGTTTGTCCTCTCCTAGATGTGGCTCTCTGGGACTTCAGAGCTTTGAGGCACCTCTTTGAATGCTACAGAAATGGTAGCAATTATGCATGGGCGGTCCAATGTACAACGAAACTAGAATTGGGTCGAGTGACTGGGTTGCATAGAAGGGATAGAGACAGCAGGAGGCTAAATAACATCTTCAATACGCCGAGAACTTGCTGCCTAAGCTCGCCCTCAACCACTGCGGGTGGCAGGATACCGTCCCGTGAGATGGGCCGTCGTCGAGGGTGAGGAAGCAGTAGAGGGCGTCGATTCAAAGAGGAACGGGGAGGGGGGACGAATTGAATGCCCTCTGCTACCTCCCCTCCTGCAACGCATCTTGTGACGCAGGCGAGGCATGTTTATCTGGTTTAAATTGGGCAGACGAGGACGAGGAGGAGCAATGACAGGGATTGAATGGCTAGAGGGAGTAGGAGGACCGGTAATTTGCAATGCAGAACCAAGATTCAGAGTCGAAGCATCAGTTTGAAGGCTACAAAGGAGACTGTGCGAGAAATGGGCGCCCTCGACCATCTCAATGCAACACAGTATTTTACATCGTCTCCCCATTGTCGTGCGTGAGCTAGGCTTTGCAACAACAAGGAGACAATTATGGTTTAGAGGGGATGGAGTGAGGGGAAGGCGATCTGAGTGAGCCATCTTAAGAACCAGAGTGAGGCTACCTCGGCCCGCGCATAGCATTAAAATGCCACTAATGTCGACGGTGGTCTTCTGGGTGGAAGCGTGGGTAGCTAAGTGGCTGTGCCACTTGCCAACCCATTTTTGCTGCGTTGTACCAGCGCTATTAAACACCCGCATCTGGGAATTGTTCTACAAACAATTAGGTCTAATAAACTAATTTAATTTTGACCTTTAAAATCAGTTATTATTATCATTATTATTAGTATAAGTAACAAACCTAATATTATGTGGCATTATTTATCGAGGCCACAAATTCACCCGGAAAGTTATTTTTTTTTAGAATCCAATGATATTTTTTTCAAAAATATGATCATCGAAGTGTTTGAATTGTTTTTTTATGGTGGGAATGGATTCAACACCATCAAAAACCCCCTCGAGATCTAAAATCCTAAAGTTTGATAGTAGTAGCCCAGATTTCCCAAAAAAAATTGTTGGATTTGGCAAAAATAATGCTAGAATTTCCACTATTTTCCAGGAAAATTTGTGGCCTTGGTAGACTACTCTATATTATGTTATTTAATATATTTATATGTCACTTGAAAATAGTGTCAACATTCTATAATAACTTATACTCAACACGCAACCCACGATAGCTCACTTCACAAAACATGTACACATGTTACGTAAAATATTGACATGTGTCCACATCAAGGCATATGTGGTGCACCTAGTGGTTATAGTGGGGTCACACAAGTCTAACCTAATATTGTGTTATTTAATATATTTATAGGTCACTTGAAAATAGTGTCAACATTCTATAATAACTTTTACTCAACACATAGCCCAAGGTAGCTCACTTCACAAAGAATGTACACATGTTCTGTAAAATATTGACGTGTCCATATCAAGGTAGAAGTGGTGCACCTGGTGGTTATAGTGGCGTCACACAAGTATGAGACCACCCAAGTTATCAATTTCACCACATATATATATATATATATATATATATATATATATACTCTACTGCTTATAAATAAAATGATAACTTTATTATGCAGATAGGGCGCCCAGGTGTTGAATGTTGGTAGATTATCTTTCTCTTCATCTAAATATTTATCTTATGGTCATAAATAAAAAATGATGGTATATTCTTGCCCTTTATTGTACATAAATAATTGGAATTTCAAATATTAACTACCTTGCATCTCTAAACTCATGTTTGCCTTTTCATATTTACAATTATAAAATTACCATGCAAGTTATCAACTAACACATGGTATTGGCTTCATTAACTTTAAAAAAGAGTAAATGATGTAAATTGGTGTATATCCATAACATTTGCTAATATAATTGTGCTAATAGTAATACTAAACATAATAATATATCACTAAATTACTTAACAAAATACAACCTTTTTAGTCAATTTATTATTAATCTAGATTAATATAATTTTTAATAAAAAATAATCCAAATTTTAATATAATATTTACTCTAAATCAATTTTACACTTAATATAATAATATAATATTTACTATAATATAATAATAATAATAATAAATAATATATATATATATATATAGAGATAGATATCATTGAAATATGCCATTTTACAAAACTTTGAATTTAATTAAAAAACTAAACTTTAAATCACTTAATTCTAAATTTAATAAAATATATATTTAAAGGCCCTTTTAATTCTATTAAACAATTTTATGTGAGTGTAAACACCCCTAATTTATTATACCTTAAAATAAATGATAAGTGAATTGTGAATTATACCATTACTAACAATGGAAAGTGACCTGGATATAGTAATGAGCACCTATTAAATTAAAATTATTTAATATGTTATTGGTCATAATTGGCCAGGTATAAAATTTGCTACAAATTATATAAAAACCTTTTGAATAATGCTTTAAGTACAATAATAATGAACATAGACAACCTACAAAAGTAGGTAATTGGTATCAATGCAATTCTTTAAGAATACGTCTTAGAGTATCCTTTTGTAGGAGTTTGAAATGATTCTAGGTCTCCCCTAATCAATTAACACATGTTATTGCAATAAATTGATCTCTTGAATAACCAGTTGATGGTTAAACGTTCAATTTTCTCTCGGCATTCACTAGACACTAGAGATTTGTATTCCCCATGACTTGTGGCTATCATCCTTATGATGGGCTTTCTAACGAAAACTTATAAAACTGCATTGCTATATACCTCTTTAAATATCTCCTGCATATAAATATCAAGCAAAAAGATGGACCAAAAACATGTAAATGTAATAACCTTGCATTGCTAAACAGTTTGGAAACCAAGTATCTCCTACATTCAAATATCAAGCAAAAAGATAGAACAAAATAATGTAAATGTAATAAAGAAGTGGTTTATGAATTATTAAATGTTAAAAGTGGTATTCAATTTATATATTATTTTAAAATGGGTAAGTTTTTGATAGTTTATTAATAAATCACATAAATTTATTATGTAAAGTGTTAAGAGATTCTTGATTTTTTTAGTTAACTTATGTCTACATTAAAGATAGAGGTGGTACACTTAGTGGCTATAATAATAGTGAATGGAATCGATCATGTATCTAGTTGTAAGACTACCTTTATTACCAATCACATTAGACACTAAAATAAAAAATACAATTCTTTAAATTAATATTATTATTGTTATATTAAAAGCATTTAGAAAAAATGTGTGCTTTGTGTTTTCCCCTTAATTACTATATTTTACAGTTATAGTTGAAAATTAAAAGTATGCATGTGGTGCACTTGGTGGTTATAATAGTAGTGAATATAATCCATCATGTATCACTAATTGTAAGATTACTTTTATTACCAATTACATTAGACACTAAAATAAAAATACAATTCTTTAAATTGATATTATTATTATAATATTAAAAACAATAAAAAAAAATGTGTGCTTTGTGTTTTGCCCTCTTAATTATTATAATTATAATTATAGTTGAAAATTACAAGTATATGTGCATACTCACTGTAAAAGTATTATTACCAAATTCATTAAGTATTGGAGGGATTAAAAACTCAAATGTACACATTTCTATCTTTTTGTAATTTTCAATCTTACTTAGTATTTTGTATTTTTTGAATTTTCATGAGATATAAAAAAATTAAAGATTAACATAGATATATACTATTATTTTTATGATTTTTATTTAAATATATGGTAGATCAAATAAATAGTGCATTGTTTTTATTAATCCATAAAACAAAGAGATGTCAATTCTTTTCTTTTTTCCTTCTATTTAATTACTACAACATGAATATACATATATAAAGAGATCTACCCCATTCATATGGGAGAGCATTTTTCCTTTCCTTTTTTTTTGATGTAATGCGACAATAGAACAATTCAACAATTATTGATTAAGCATTAAATATTTTAAATAAAAAAGTCATGTTTATATAAATCTCCTTTTTATCTTTCTTTAGGGAAGAATGATGTTCTTCACATAAACATTTTTAGTAAATTATTATTGAAGCTTAACTTGGATTGAGTGTACTTTTCTTGAACGTAGGTCGAATTTTATGTTCAATAAAATATATACTCATAACATAAACAAAATTATCTTCAAATCAGAATTTTATAACACAAAATACTCTGAGTTCCTAACTTAGCATGCACAGGAGAAGTAAATCAATCATAAAACCAAGCACCTAAATGGTTTGTCATGGTTTTATGTTAAGTTATGGTATGTTCTATGCTTATAATAGTTTACTTCTTTTCCTTATTATATTCCACAGATTAGCAATCACATGTACATAAAGTAAAGTGCAGATAGAACATTAAATGATCGACAGAAAACAATCCAAGACAAGAGACACAAGATGTGGCGGCTAGCCAGGGACAAACCCCACAATGTGTGGGGAAACCCTTTGATCAAATCTTCTTTTATCTTCAATAATTCAGCAGAGAGATAGTACAATAAGTCTGATTCATATTAGCAGTAGCAAACCCTAGATTAGCAACATCAGCATTAGCGGCTTCATCATCAAACTAGGGCAGACGATATCTCACAAACCGACCGTCGGATCGGCTTGATTCCACCACCAAAAGTTGTGGCTTTCAGAGGAGGTTCAGATGAACCTATAACGCAGTTCAGATGAGGAGATCTTCTAGTCCATGCAGGTAAATCTTTACTTCTACAACTGCAGCTTCAGTTTCGGCAGTTTCCGGCTTCAAACTAGGGCAGTCGATATCTTGCAAACCGTTTGTCGGATTGACTTCATTCCACCACCAAAAGTTGCAACTTTCAGAGGAGATCCAGATGGACCTACAGCGCAGTTCTAAGGAGGATATCTGATGGTCAACGCTAGTCAAACTTTGGATCTACAGTTGCAGCTTCAGGTTCAACAGCTTCCGGCTTCACATGTGTGAGAGAGAGACCTTTTTCTGCGCAGTAGAGAAGAGACTCATTTCTGCGTAGTAGAGAGAGATGTGATGAGATGAGTGAGTCCAAATGAGGAAAAGTCCTCTTATATTTATACACAACATTGGTGTTTGAATAGATGTGATTGTTGGGCTTCTGAGCCTACATGAGTTGTAGGTCGGCTTGATAATAATTCCATAATCAAAATAAATTCATATCTCCATGAATACTTATCGGAATCAGATGATCTTTATATCAATCCTACACCTCTCGACGAGAGGAATCTAATAAAAATATTATCAGCCATGAATAAGATGACCCACATGAAGTTTTGCCCTAGTTTCCAATTTTAACACTCCCTCTCAACTAGGGAGAACTTCATTTGCAATCTGTTTATCGGTCGTTACTATTCATCCATCAAATGCACTGCCCTGTACAACCTGACCCTTGCCCTGCTCTGCTCTATTATGCCTATTCTGCTTTGTCTTGTTCTGCCCTGTACTGATCTGTATGGCTCTGCTTTGTTATGCGCTGCTCTGCTTTGTTCTGTTCTGCTCTGCTTTTGTCTGAATTATGAAGAAGAAGAAATGATCGAGGATGTATCATACTGACTCAAAGTCAGTCTTAGAGTATGTACCACTGGTCCCAAACCAGTCTCAACCAACCTGAAGTCAGTGTCATAGTGAGTACAACTCCATTGGTCCCAGACTAGTATCATCCTTCACTAACTCAAATTCAGTCTCAGAGTGCGTACCACTGGTCCTAGACCAGTCTCAACCGACCCGAAGTCAGCTTCATAGTAAGTACCACTCCTACCACTAGTCCCAGACTAGTATCGTAGTCTCAAAGAGTGTACCACTAGTCCCAGACCAGTCTCAACCAACCCAAAGTCAGCGTCATAGTATGTACCACTCTCACTGGTCCCAGACCAGTACTGCACTGACACGAAGTCAGTCTCAGAGTATGTACCACTAGTCCCAGACCAGTCTCAACCAAACCGAAGTCAGTGTCATAGTATGGTACAAATCCTACCACTGGTCCCAGATCAATGGAGGTCATCCTAGCATAGGGAGTATGGTAGATACAACGATGCATCCAACGGTACTACTATGGTCCCTAACTTCATTTCCCTACTCATTGATTAGATGAGAGGTACTTCCCATGAGTCCCAGACTGCATGGGTAGGATGCCTCGACAGGAGAACTAATCAATCATGTCCTCACAGGAGAACACATCAATCCTGCTACAATCGCCATGGAGAACACATCAATCCAGGTCTCACAGGAGAACACATCAATCCTGCTACAATCGCCATGGAGAACACATAAATCCTGCTACAATTGCCATGGAGAACACATCAATCCAAGCCTCACAGGAGAACTAATCATCCTGCTACACAGGAGAGTGAAACATCATGTTCCACAAGAGAGCGAATCATCTTGTCCCACAAGAGAGCGAATCATCTTGTTCCAGTGCGCACCACCAAGGGAGGGTGAGTCACCCTGTAGTCGTATGTTTCTCCAGTAAGAACCGTAAGCCCTCAGAGCTCCCAGAGCTCAATGTATGCAACATGCAGGACCCTTGTACAAGGGTTTCTTGACGACTCCAAGTCGTTTGGGAAAATCACAGACTAGATCTTTCCTCGAGGCTTTGACAAGGTGTATTGACCTGTACGTCATCTTAATGTGATGGAGCCTCCTTGCTCATCGACTTACCATATCCTAGATGATGTCTATCTGCTGGAGAAATTGACGAATACGGGATTCCTCAATAATCGAATCCCACCTCTGGTTGTTATAGAGAATCACAGTGGTATCCAATGTAAATCCAAACAGCTCACTAAAGAGCTTTCGCAACCAGACTGCCTCACAGGAGGCCATGCTGGCAGCAATATATTTTGCTTTGGCGATGCTCAAAGCCACGGACTTCTGCTTCCTGCTCATCTAGGATATTGAAGCAGATCCCAAGGTGAAATAGTGCCCGAAAGTGCTCTTACGCTCCACCACACTGCCTGCCAAATCAGCATCATTATATCCAAGTAGTCTCACATCTCTGGCAGTGTATCTTAACCCATTAGCAATTGTGCCATGAAGATATCTCAGAATATTCTTGGCATCAATCCAGTGAGGCTCAACCAAATATGAGCTTACAATGCTAATTGCAAAACATATGTTCGGACGGAGGTTCACCAAGAACATCAACGCGAATGAGTTTTTGAAACTCAGCGGAAATTCCCAAATCTGGTCTGACATCACTACCATATAACTTCTGAAAGTTAAGATCCTCGAGGTAGTCACAGGCTTGCAGTCCACCATACCAAATCTTTTGAGAATCTTCACCACATATTTTCTTTGACATAGGAAAATTTTCCTTGGCTTCTGCCACACTTCAAGTCCTTGGTTCTTCATTTCAATTTCAGAAGCCAACTCCCTCTTACATTTGTGAATGAGAGGGTATGCACCTGTTAGAAAGAGGTCATCCACATACAACACCAGTATGAGAGGCTTGTCATCTTCAACCTTAAAGTAAAGGTTAGGATCGACTTCACTCCTAGTAAATCCCAGCTTCATCAAGTGGCTATCTATCCTCTCATAGCATGCTCAGGGTGCTTACTTCAGCCCATAGAGAGCCTTCTTCAACCTGCATACATGAGATTTTCAATCATAAATCTCAAATCCTTCGGGTTGCTCCACATAGACCTCTTCTTTGATTGAACTATGCAAGAATGTGGTCTTGACATCCATCTGATGTAGATTCCATCCTTGTGAAGCCACAAGGGCTATGATCAAGCGGATAGTTGTATATCTGGCAACAAGTTTAAATATCACATCATAGTCTATACCTTCCTTCTGGGAGAAACCACGAGAAACAAAACGAGCCTTATACTATTCTGTACTTCCATCTGCTGCAGCTTTATCTTGTAAAGCCATTTTGAAGTAACAATTGTCTTGTCCTAGGGTCTAGGAACTACTTCCCAGACATCATTCTCCATAATGGTCATAGCATCCTTCCATACTTGATGCTTGACGGCATCTAAGAATGATGAAGGCTCATTTTGTATGATTGTGCTCATACTGGTCAGGTATCCCTGATACCTGTTAGGTTTCTTACTTTCACAAAAGGTTCCTTAGGGTGCAGCATGTCCTTCAGCATCATCAAGTAGCCCCCTAAGCCATGAAGGCCTCTTCCTAGAAGAGGAAGGCTCATGTGTAGGAGGATCAATCGGATCCATGGGTTCTTCTACATCAAGCATTGGTTCATCATCCTTTTCCTTCGATTCCCTGGTGTCGGCTACTTGAGAGCTCCTCAAAGTCGGAAGATTGTTCACCTTGCTGAGAACCATATCTTCGTCAAAGGTGACATCATGACTAATTACAACTTCCCTTTGACCGGCTACATAGATTCTATAGCCTTTAGTATTTTCACCATAGCCCACGAAAATTCCTTTCTTTCCAGATGCACCCAATTTATTTCTTTTCTCTTTCAGCACATGAAAATATACAAGGCTTCAAAAAATTCTAAAATGAGAAACATCAAGTTTCTTACCAGTGAACTTTTCTTCAAGAGTCTTAGAACCCAATGCTTGATGACGGCATCAATTTTGTACATATATAGCAGCGTTTGTAGCTTCAGCCCATAGAAACTTTGGAAGTCTTTGATCATGTAGCATGGCTCGGATAGCTTCCATAATTGTGCGGCTCTTCCTTTCTGCCACACCATTCTGTTCAGGAGTATATGGTGTAGTAGTCTCCCTCTTGATGCCAGCCTCTGATATGTCTGAGTGAACTAGTTGTAATATATCAGAGGTCTTGCTTTGACTTGAAGGAATGGTCCCCTTTTTAGCTTTTCTTCACCACATCCCGGACATACACCTTCTTTCTCTACTTGGAATTCGGGCATCCTTGTTACCATCTGCCTTACATCGGGTAGAGCTTTGTAATGAAGGTGGAAAAACCTTCGATGCCAAAGTTCAGACTGAAGAGTTGTGTCACAAGACATGACACCTAGTGGACTTCCACCGACCTGATATAAAGAATCAACTCAAAACCCAAGAGTGAAAGCATCTTTAACATTATTTTTCGATACACGTACCTTGCCATCGCTAAAGGTTACCTTGTAGCCTTTGTCTTCCATTGTTGATATGGACACCAGGTTCTTTCGAAGGTCAGGTGCATTTAATACATCTTGGAATTTCTAGCCTTCTTGAATGGTTGTCCTCTTCCTTGATTCCCAATTCTCCTCTTACCTTTTCTATTGAATTTTCCATTCCTTTGATTGCCATCAGAGGTATTTTAATCATCATCTCAGAATGAGTCCTTTCTATCAGGGCACTCCCTTACATAGTAACCTGCTTTATCGCAGATGTAACATCATCCTTTTCTTCCACCCTTAGATCTAGCCTTTCTTTTTTATTTAGTCCCTGAATTATTTCTTTTCTTAGCATGAAAAGAAAAAGCAACAAGAGGACCTTTAGGCAAGGGCATTTCTTGCTCTTCTACCCTTGTTTCTTCTTGAATGCATCTAGCCATTAATTCCTCAAAACCAGGAATTACATTATCGTTCAGAAGAGTAGTCTTGAACACATACCATTCGGATGGTAATCCTCCAAGAGTCATGAGTGCCATTTCCCTATCAGTAATAGTCTCCCCAATAGATAGGAGATAGTTCCTGATCTCGGTGTTTCTTAAGAAGTATGCTTGCATACTCTCATCTTTACCCTTCTTGATTTCCCTCAGCTTATTTCTAAGAAACAAAACTTGATTTGCATCATTAACTTTAAATAAACTCACCAGTCTATCGTAGATTTCCTTGGAGGTGTCTAGTTCAGAGATGTAGGCCACCAAGCGCTTGTCGATAGAGTCCCGGATGATCTTCTTCGCTTTAATTTCTTCGTTCTTCCATTTGTTCCTAGCAGCAGGAGCTGCATTTGATGGAGGCTCAACCATATTGCCTCTCACATGATCCAACACTCCTTGATCCTCAAGGGTTAGATCGATAGACATCTTCCATCTTTGATAGTCAGCTTTCTCACGGAGCTTTTCTTCGACAAGAAAGAGTGTTGAGGACCCCATAGTTCTTTTAGGATAACCTTGCCAATCTTATCTTCGGTGATTGCTCTTGATCTTGCTCGGGCTTTGTCTTCACCTCACCTTTGATACCATGTTAAGTTATGGTATGTTCTATGCCTATAACAGTTTACTTCTTTTTCGTATTATATTCCACAGATTATCAATCACATGTACATAAAGTAAAGTGCAGATAGAACATTAAATGATCGACAGAAAATAAGCCAAGACAAGAGACACAAGATGTGGCGGCTAGCCAGGGACAAACCCCACAATGTGTGGGGAAACCCTTTGATCAAATATTCTTTTATCTTCAATAATTCAACAGAGAGAAATAATGCAATAAATCTGATTCATATCAGCAGTAGCAAACCCTAGATCAACAACATCAGCATTAACGCTTCATCATCAAACTAGGGCAGATGATATCTCACAAACCAACCGTCGGATCGGCTTGATTCCACCACCAAAAGTTGCAGCTTTCAGAGGAGGTTCAGATGAACCTACAACACAGTTCAGATGAGGAGATCTTCTAGTCCACGTAGGTCAACCTTTACTTCTACACTTGCAGCTTCAGTTTCAGCAATTTCCGGCTTCAAACTATGGCAATGGATAACTTGCAAACTGTTTGTCAGATTGACTTCATTCCACCACCAAAAGTTGTAGCTTTCAAAGGAGATCTAGATGGACCTACAGCGCAGTTCTAAGGAGGAGATCTGATTCTCAACACTGGTCAAACTTTGGATCTGCAGTTGTAGCTTCAGGTTCAACAGCTTCCAGCTTCACATGTGTGAGAGAGAGACCTTTTTCTACGCAATAGAGAACAGACTCATTTATGTGCAGTAGAGAGAGAGAGATGTGATGAGATGAGTGAGTCCAAATGAGGAAAATTCCTATTATATTTATACACAACGTTGGTGTTTGAATAGATGCGACTGTTGGGCTTCTGAGCCTACATGAGTTGTAGGTCGGCTTGATAATAATTCCATAATCAAAATAAATTCATATCTCCATCAATACTTATCAGAATCGGATGATCTTTGTGTCAATCCTACACCTCTCGACGAGAGGAATCTAATAAAAATATTATCAACCATGAATAAGATGACCCACATGAAGTTTTGCCCTAGTTACCAATTTTAACATTTTACCCTAGAAACCCCAGTGTGGGGAAAACCAACAAAATTTGGGCCTTTATCTAGCTTCACAAATTCTCAATTACAACAAGAGTATTCACTTAGAAAATTACAACAACAATTTTTAAGCCTTTTATGTTGTTACAATCTTTCCTATGCAACCAATACAACCCAAAAAAGTTGGCATGTATGGCCCAACAAACATGGCATGTGAGGTCTAGAAGATTTCTGCCTATATGGCTCAACAAACTACGACCTATACAACTTGGTCTTCATGCCTTGCCTACTACTTTGAAATTGACCTATTGATGCCCTATTTGCTAATACTCCCTTGATGTGATTGTCTTCCTACTAATATTTAACTGAATGCCCAGTGTCTAGTGTTAATCAAACTGCCTCTCCAACAACTTATTTCCCCTTTATAATTTCTAACAAAATCTCCAAAGTGATGGAGGGTTGAGATTGCATCTCCATGCTTGATATTTATAGTTAGGATATAATCTTCTGTTGGCCTTTCTAAATTTATAAAAATTGACTAATAAAGTCAAAAATTAAATTAATGACATTATGCCTAAGCTCCAAACTTAAGAAATAATTAAAAATTTTCCATGGAATAATTGTTGGTCATTTTTTGCATGTCATGGCACTTGAACAGTGTTGAATTACCTTCCAAGCTATGTTTTCAACACTCCCTCAACGAGGAAGGTGTTTTGTACCACTCCTAGCTTGTCTTTGAAGAATACAAATTTTCCCTTCATCAAAGCCTTGGTCAATATATCTACTACATGTTCATCTGTCAATATATACTATAGATTTATTGTCCCATTTTGCACATAGTCTAAAATGAAGTGGTACCTAATGTGGATGTGTTTCAACTTGTCATGAAAGATTGGATTCTCCAAGAGATTGATAAAACTATGATTGTCACAGTGAATCATAGTCAGGTTCCTTTCCTAATCAAATAGCCCCGTGAGAAGGTTATGAAGCAATTGCCTCATAATTTTCCAAGATGGAAACCATATGCTCAGACTCAACAAAAATAATAGAAACTAAGGTCTACTTCTTGTAGAACCAAAAAATTGCTCCTCATCCCAAACTGAAATAACACCTAGAAGTGTTTTTCCTATCATTTTTGTTGCCTTCCCAATCAACATTAGCGTACCCCTCTAACTTCACTCCATCCACCTAAGTATATCTCAACCCATACTCAATTGTTCCTTGAAGTTATCTCAACACATGCATTACAACCAACTATTGAACTTGTTTTGGCTTTGCCATGAACTAGAGTATATTAACTACAAAACAAAAATCTAGTTTGGTGTTGACTAGATACATGAGAGAGGTAATCAATTGTCGATATAATGTAGGGTCCACTGCTTCTAATATGGAAGCGTCAATCTTCCTCCAGTTTGTCACTAGTGGCATAGACATGGGTCTACATTTCTACATCCTAAATTTCTTCAAGATCTCAACTATGTACTTCCCCTATTTGAGGAATATCTCCCCATCTCTCTGCCACACCTCTAAAACTAGACAGTAGTGCATCAACCCCAAATCTTTCATCTTGAAATTTGTAGCTAGGTCACTTTTGCATTCTACTATTGGCTTCTCATAGCCTGCAAGAAATGGGTCATTTATGTAAAGCAACAAAATGAGAGGCTCTCTCTTGACTTGAATGTAATATAGGCTTGGGTCTACCTCACTCTTGGTGAAGCCCATCCCCTACAAGTAGTTTTCAATCGTGGTGTACTACGCCCTAAGAGTTTTCTTGAGCCCATACAACATTCTCTTCAATTTTCACACATGGGAGCCCCTCCCATGCACTTCAAAATACCTCCAGTTCCTCAACATAAATATATTCGTCAACCACATGATTAAGGAAAGTCATATTTACATCCATATGGTGAATCCTCCAACCCATATGTGCTGTAATGGAAATCACTACTATGATGGATAGGTATCTAGCGATTTGGGTGAATTCTCATTGTAGTCATTACCCTCCTTCTTAGAGAACCCCGTAGCCACAAATTAGGATTTGAACTTATCCAAGCTATCAGTTGTGGTGTGTTTAATCTTATACACCCATCTAGATCCAACCACATATTTATCCTTTGGTCACGGCGCAAACTCCTATACATTGTTCTTCATGATGGAAGAGTACTCTTCCACCATAGCATCCATCCACACATGATGCTCTGATGCTTCCTGAAAGTTGGAAGGCTTAGCCTCAATCATCTCACTCATCAACGCCATATAAATTGAATAATATTGTGGTGCCTTTCTTTGTCTAACTGAATATATATGAGTGCCCACATACTCCTAGGAATCTTTCAATGTCTTCTCAACTCACTTGACCCTCTTCCTCCTTATGTTGCAAGTCTAGGTCTGGGTGTGAGGATCTCTCCACTCCTCATCTTATTCCTTCTTCTTGGCCTGCTCATTCTGCTCACCATGTTGTGTCACAATATCCTAAGGTGTTTGCACTACTTCTCTCTTTGGTTTCTCTTGTTCCTAAACCTCCACTATGAAAGGATCTATGTTCCAAGGCACCCCTAAGAGTACTCGCCTCCTCAAATATCACATCCCTATGTATCATTGTTTTCCTAACTGTAGGAATGTAAACTATGTAGGATTTCTAGGTCTCATTGTACCCCACAAGAATCTCCTTCTCTGCAATAGGCTCTAACTTTATTCTCTTTTATGATGGAACATGGCAGTATACCAAACACCCAAAGATGAGGATGTGTACCAAATACTTTTTCTTTCCTGTGAAATCTTCCTTAGTTGTCAATATACCCAACACTTTATGTGGACTCTGGTTCTACAAATAAACAATAGTGTTGCAAGCTTATTCCCATAAAAACATAGGAAGCTCCTTCTCATGTAGCATAGCCTTGGCTTCTCCAATAATAGCCTTGTTCTTTTGCTCCAAAATTACATTTTGTTGAGAGTTGTATGTAATTGTCAGCTCTTTTCTAATACCCTCATGTGTACTAATGTCCTTGAAGGAATTCAAGGTGTACTCGCCTCCATTGTTGGAACTCGGTGTCTTGATCTTTCTCCCAATCTGGTTTTCTACAAGGGTTTTGAACTCTTTAAATAAAATAAAAAAATCCTCATCCGTATTCTTCATGAGGTATATCCAATTCTTTATGGAGCAGTCATCTATGAAAGTCGCATAGTAATGGTATACACTTAAAGACTCCGTTGACATGGGCCTGCACACATCTGAGTAAATTAGGTCCAAAGAGCCCTTGGCCCTAGTATCATTGCTTGGAAAGGTGGTCTTGGCATACTTTCCCAGTGTGTAGCCCTTCCACACATCATGTTGCTTGACCCTGAACTCTAGTAGTCTTGTCACAATATCCTTGAGCATAATGAGTGCTCTATGGCGCAGATGAGGCATCCTTTTGTGCTATAACTCGCCCAACTCTCAAGTGCATCTTACCAATGCTTACATAGGCTAGGGTTGAAGTCTAAATAGGTTACCTTTTTCTACTCGTATCACCTTGTTGGTCCTATAACATTTAAGCCAAATTTATACCTTTCCATCGTCAGAAGTTGCAATGTAACCCTTGTCTTCCAAGGTTGCAAAAGAAATTAGATTTTTGGCCATTCATGGAACATACATCACATCTTCCACCAGCAAAGGTTTACCAAACTCCCCTGAAACTTGGCAGTGACAAATCCAACTACCATGTACTTGGCATTCTTTCCAAGTTATATGTAGAAGTCCATTTATTTCTCCTTTAGGTTGGTGAAATACTCCTTCACTCACGTCAATTGGCAAGAAGCCACATTGTAAATATACCACATAGTGGTGGCTAATGAACTCGAGAGATAGACAATGAGTGAAAACTCATTTTCAAATCTAGCTGCAAATTCATCCACTTCAGCGGTAGCAACAACCTTCTTCTGCTTACCCTTTTTCTTATTAGGGCATTAGTTCATGTAGTGTCCTAGTTGATGACAAGAAAAACACTTTATCTTAATAGGTTCCTTCTTCTCTCCATTAGAAGTCGACCCATTATTTGGCCCTTTCTTTGCCCTCATCTTATCTTTACTAGCTAGGGAAAGATTCTCTCCCTCTTGAAATTTCTTCTTCTAGTCATCATGTTGAGCCCCTTCTCTAATTTCTTCTTGTATGAAATCATCCCACTTTCTTTCCCAAGTGGGAAGGTTCTCTCAACCCATGATGCATTTCACAAACACATCACACGATTTCTTAAAGTCATTCAATGTTATACACATTAGTTCTTATTCAAGTTTTAGTTTTGTTACAGTCACTATCTCATCATATAACTGAGTGATTCTAGTCAAATAGGAAGCTACACCCTCACCCTTTGACCTCCTTGTGCTATGTAGTTGGTCCCTCAGTACCATGTTTTGACTCTAATGGTTGCTTTGATAAAACTTAACGAATGCATCCTACATTTCTTTTGTTGTCTTCTTCTCAAACAAATGTGGAATAAGGTGGTTTCTGACTCCATCTCGAATTATCCTCCACACCCTTCTTTCACCTCATGTGGGTCTAGGACAATAGGATATGAGATTAATGGAACAACTATGGTATTTATGATGCTCCATACTTTAATTTCCTTAAGGATTGTTGTAATTTGAACACTACATTGAAGTCAATTTGAGGACCCTTCCCATCTATCTTCACAATGAACATTGGTAACCATGATTGACTAAACCCGTAAACACTTGCTTGTTGAAGGCTTATAATTTCTTGAAATGGTACATATGTCAAACACACTTGGTTTCATGGTTAGAGACTATAGAAATGATACCATGTTATTTTTCTTGAACCCAAGTCAAGTTTTATGTTCAATTAAATATATACTCATAATAGAAACAAAATTACTTTTGGATTTGAATTTTACAAGACAAAATAATATAGGTTCCTAACTTAGCATGCACAATGGAAGTAAATCAATCATAAAACTAAGTATATAAATTGTTTGATACAATTTTACCCTAGAAACCCTAATGTGGTGGAAACCAGCAAACTTTGGGTCTTTATTCAGCTTTAGAAAATATTGATTATAGCAAAAGTATTCACTCAGAAAATTACAACAACAATTTCCCATCCTTTACATTGTTAAAATTTAGCTTATGCGACTTGTACGACCTAGCAAAGTTGGCTTGTATGACCCAACAAACATGGTCTGTGAGGCCTAGCAGATTTCGACCTATACAGCTTAACAAACTACAATCTATATGACATGGTCTTCATGTCATGCCTATTGCCCTGAAAACAACCTATTGTTTCCCTATTCAGTGATACTCTCTTGTTTTCAATTCTTCCTCTCAGTTTTTAACTAAATAGTCAGTCTCTAATGCCAATCAAATTGCCTCTCCAACAACTTATTTCTTCTTTAATATTTCATTGACCTTTTTAACTCTATAAAAATTGGCCAATAAAATAAAAAAATTAAATTAATGACTTTATGCCTAAAATCCATACTTAGGAAATAATCAAATAATTATTATAAAAAAAAAGTGATTTTATGTATATCATGACACTTAAACCATGCTTTCAAAGCTACATTTCCAACCTTGAATTTAATCATTAAAAAAAATATTTAATTTATATATATATATATATATATATATATATATATATATATATAAAATAATCCCCAAGGGTTAGCTCAAGTGGTCAAATAAGTGGCTCATCGTTTGGGAGGTAATAGGGTCAATTCTACCCAAAACCCTTGGGGTTAAGCCTAGCTATTGGCCGCGTAGCTTGATACCCTTGATTTTCTGTGGACATAGTGGCCACTGACCACAAATGTCTGTGAACCACCAAAATAATTTTAAATTAATAATAATTTATGAAATATTATATGTATTAAAAATATAACTCTTTTATATAATAACATCATCTTTCATTTTAACATGACTCTATTATAACATCATTTTCAACCTATCTTAAAATTTCAATGTCATATTTCATAAATTCTTTTAATTTTTTATTATTTTTATATGATATTTAATATTTATAAATATTCATTATTATTATAAAATATATTTTTATAATATAATTATATACCATAATAATACCTCTTCTTGAACATTCAAAACCTAGTCTTAAAAAAACGATTTCCATATATTCTCAGATATCGTGCCAACCGTAGACCAGACCACCGAAAATCAGACCTGCGCACAAAATGTGCCACCGGGTGTTTCAACCTTGCAGCCAACTCGGCCTGCGCTTTCACACCATGCCACCGTGTGACAAATCCAACCAACTCAGCCTGCTTCAACGTTCAACACACCGTCTCGTCCACACAAACAGCTCGATAGAAGTCCGCACTATCTCTTGCTGCGCAAGAGAGTGCACATAACTCTGCGTCTATCCTTGTGCGTATGTAGAGAGAACGCTCCAAGACTTGCTTTCCTTCTTGTTCGAATGAGCCTTCTACTTATAGCCATCTCATCTCATTTGTTGAGGGGCGTCAACTTACAAGCTGACCCCCAAAGTGAATGCGTTCGAAGCCCCTTTTTATTTTATGGGCAGGTCGACCCTTGCCTAAGGCAAGGTCGACCTCTGCCCCTTATAAACATTCGTACTTCCTCCGCATTACTTTATGTGTAATTCGTAGTGCCGCCGCATTGCTAATTCTGTCCTTCGCATTGTTGTTCGTGACTGCACCTTTGTTCGCTGTCGTGCCTCGCCCGTTGCCGTATGGAGGGGCGCCCGCCCGGGTCGCCCTCCCTTTGCCTACGTTCGCATGCCCAACTGTTGTCCACACCAACTCGCGTCCATGCCCAGCTCGCGTCCATGTCCAGCTCGTGCCCACGTCCAGCTTGCACCCATGTCCAGCTCGCGTCCATGTACAGCTCGCGTCCATGTCCGGGTGTGGGTCGCCCTTGGGTCGTCCGCCCGTTTGGTGCGGGTCGACTTCGCCGTTTCGGCTCACCCGAGCCTTTACCGCATCTTGTTCAGCTGGTCCGGGTAGCCTCACCCGTGTACAGTCCGCCCGCGGCTCGTCTTACCCGCCCGCAGCTCTTCTGTTCACCGGTTATCCGCCTGCCCGAATCTGCCTTCCGTTCGTGTCGTGCACGGGTCGTGCGCCCGGGCGCCCGCCCGTCGTGCACGGGTCGCCCACCCGGGTCGCCCGCCCGTCCAACATATCTTCGTGCGCCTGTTTGCCCGTCGGGTGATTGCGCCCGCGCCCAACTCGTCGCCCTGTCCGCCGTTTCACCCAACCGCAACCCCGTTCAACCGCCCGCCGGGTCACCGTGCACGGGTCGCCCAGCCCGGTTCGCCCGCGGGTCATGCCTTCGTCGTGCAGAACTGTCGTGCACGCCCTGCCCAATCTGCCAGGGCGTTACACTCTCCTCCACCCGAAGACGTTGTCGTCCCGACAACACATCAACCACCACTATGATGTAGGCTCCCTTATACAAGGTAACCATCAACCTATGTAAAGTCTGCCTCCACCAAGTCAGCTCACGCACATAAACAAGTGCCAACCGCATGTCAACACTCCACGGTCCCATGCCCAGGTCTATGGAAACCCCATCTTTCTGCAGCATGTCCTCATACCTGCCCAATCACCATGTGAGGGCTCACTGCCTTGAGCAGTCAACAATGAGCCCATCTTCTTTGTCCTCTAAGAAGATGTGTGGGGAGAGCCTGGGGGCTCCCCTTTACTAATCAGTTCGATCCATCTATCAGGATCTTCAACCTCCATTCTTTGTAGATATGCTTCCCGATCTTCCTTCTGGATGTTCGGCCTCACATATAGCTCCTCATCATCATCATCGTCCTCCACTAACTCTAGCCTCCTCGATAAGTCCGAGATACTATCTGAAAGTGTTCGGATGACTACAGATTGTTCTGCAATCTTTGCCTCCATCGTGGTCAACCTCTTGTCCACCTTCACCTTGTCCTCCATTTGCATACCTCCTAACTTACGATCGGGCTTTGTTACACCAATGGTTGGAACACCAATGGGCACATCTTCCCTTCCATCGTAAATGAAGAGCTTCCTCAAATGTGGCACAACCATGGCTTCAAATTGTTTCATAAATTCCATCCCCAATACTGCCTCATAGTCATCAATCCGCACTATGGTGAAGTCCACCTTTCCGGTCCATGCACCAAGTGTGGTGTCCACCTTTTCGGCCATACCAAGGATCGCCATCGGAGGAGAGTTCACTGTCTTCATTTGTGCCTTTGCAGGTACAAATTTCAGCCCAAGTCTCCTTGCGGTGTCTTCACTCATGAAGTTGTGTGAAGCCCCACTATCAACCATAGTGAGTACATCGGCTCCACCTATCTTCATTTGGACGTATTCCAACCTGTTCCTTTCCGGATCTCTTCTAGAAGCCACTTCCGTAGTAGCAGCTGCACCCAGTATCTGCATCATCCCCACGGAAGCATTGTCATCCTCCTCAGCAGGTTGTGTAACAGTAGCTATCTTTGGTTTAGATGGGCAATTCTTCACCGTGTGTGGTCCTTCACATAACCAGCACTTCAAAGGCTTTCTTATCTTTGCACCATCCTCTGATTTCGGAGTATCCTCCTTCTTCTTGTCTTTCGGTTTGTCGAACTTCTTTTTCTCACTAGAAGTCTCATCATAATGGTCCACCAGCTTGTCAACTGCAGCAACGGCCTCTTCAAGTGTTCTAATCTTCTGTCTCTTCACCTCGTTGCGGGCCCAAGGTTTCAACCCAATAATAAAGTTGAACACTTTTTCCTTTTCCGCCATGTCGGGAAGTTCTAGAGCTGCACTTGAAAACTCTCGCTGATATGCCTGCAAGCTTCCGGTTTGTTTGATGAACTTGATTTTTGTCCTTGCTTCCCATGTTTCATCCTGAGGACTGAAATGGGTCTGCAAAGCTTTCTTCATGTCGCTCCACGAAGTGATCTCATCAGCATTACCATTGATAATCTGATCTACCCTTCTTCGCCACCACATCTTGGCATCATTTGTTAGGAATTGAGCGGCCACCTTAACTTGTGTCTCACCATCGGGTAGACTCAATTGTTCCAAGTACTGCTCCATATCCCACAAGAAGTTACCAAGAGTCTTTGCACTCCTTGTACCATCATAAGATTCCGGCTCCTTAACCTTCTCCTGAGGTACTCCTCCACCTGAGTTATACCTCATGGCTCTTTTTAATACCGCAATCTCATCATTAGCTTGATCAAGACTCTTATTTACCCTGTCAAGAGTCCCTTTCAAGTTTGTAATCTCTGCGAGACCTTGGTCTCTTGATTCCTCAACTTTTTTGACCCTTCCTTCCAACTGTGTACACAAGAATTCCGTGAACTCATATTGTGTCTTGAGCTCCTCATGTTGTGTACGGAGTTCCACTAGCTCTTCTCTGACCTTCAAGATAGCTTCTCGTTCTTTGGTAAGCGAGCTCACATCTTGATTCCAAGAAGACTCTAATGTTTCCATCTTTTCGATCACCTTTTCCATGAATTCAAGATGAGGATCCTTTGCGAGATCCTTCATTGTGTGACTGGACCCAGCTTGAGAATCAGCGGCCATTTTCTTTTGCGACCTTGTCCCGACCATTCACCGGCTTCTCCAAGTCACCTACTTTATAACAAGCAGATTCACCTTCAATTTCAACCGAGACAACCTCGTCCAAGTTCCAGCTCTTCGACCGAGCTCTGATGCCACCTGTCACGCCCCCAATCTTTTTTTCTTTTATTGGGCGGAGCGCGGCACCACCGAACGCCCACTCTTGACCGAATGCACGTTTATGGACTACGCCTTAACCATAAAACACTTAACTTTAATTCCTTGATTGTGTAAAGTGCATTAACCATTCATCAATAATTATAATCGTTCATCAACATTCATAACCGATGATAATCATATGATAAAAAACCATAACAACAATAATCACACAAATGTAATATGGGAGGGGCAACTCCCGAACGAGTTCGCCCAAACCAATTATATTATTGAACTGTTTTCAAGTGATATAATTTACAATCGTGTGCCGGGCAGAACCACGGCCACACTCAACCGAATATACAAACGGGCCAACGCCCTTACAACAGCACACAAGTACCTTGGGCGGAGTTAGCTCACCCGAGCCTCAACTCCCCACTCGACCTGCGCACAGATATTGTGCCAACCGTAGACCAGACCACCGAAAATCAGACCTGCACACAAAATGCGCCACCGGGTGTTTCAACCTTGCAGCCAACTCGGCCTGCGCTTTCACACCGTGCCACTGTGTGACAAATCCAACCAACTCGGCCTGCTTCAACGTTCAACACACCGTCTCGTCCACACAAACAACTCGATAGAAGTCCGCACTATCTCTTGCTACGCAAGAGAGTGCGCATAACTCTGCGTCTATCCTTGTGCGTATGTAGAGAGAACGCTCCAAGACTTGCTTGCCTTCTTGTTCGAATGAGCCTTCTACTTATAGCCATCTCATCTCATTTGTTGAGGGGCGTCAACTTACAAGCCGACCCCCAAAGTGAATGCGTTCGAAGCCCCTTTTTATTTTATGGGCAGGTTGGCCCTTGCCTAAGGCAAGGTCGACCTCTGCCCCTTATAAACATTCGTACTTCCTCCGCATTACTTTATGTGTAATTCGTAGTGCCGCCGCATTGCTAATTCTGTCCTTCGCATTGCTGTTCGTGACTGCACCTTTGTTCGCTGTCGTGCCTCGCCCGTTGCCGTATGGAGGGGCGCCCGCCCGAGTCGCCCTCCCTTTGCCTACATTCGCACGCCCAACTGTTGTCCACACCAACTCGCGTCCATGCCCAACTCGCGTCCATGTCCAGCTCGTGCCCACGTCCAGCTCGCACCCATGTCCAGCTCGCGTCCATGTCCAGCTCGCGTCCATGTCCGGGTGTGGGTCGCCCTTGGGTCGCCCGCCCATTTGGTGCGGGTCGCCCTCGGGTCGACTTCGCCGTTTCGGCTCACCCGAGCCTTAACCGCATCTTGTTCAGCTGGTCCGGGTAGCTACACCCGTGTACAGTCCACCCGCGGCTCGTCTTACCCGCCCGCAGCTCTTCCTGTTCACCGGTTATCCGCCTGCCCGAATCTGCCTTCCGTTTGTGTCGTGCACGGGTCGTGCGCCCGGGGCGCCCGCCCGTCGTGCACGGGTCGCCCACCCGGGTCGCCCGCCCGTCCAACATATCTTCGTGCGCCTGTTTTCCCGTCGGGTGATTGCGCCCGCGCCCAACTCATCGCCCTGTCCGCCATTTCACCCAACCGCAACCCCGTTTGACCGCCCGCTGGGTCACCGTGCACGGGTCGCCTAGCCCGGTTCGCCCGCGGGTCGTGCCTTCGTCGTGCAGAACTGTCGTGCACGCCCTGCCTGATCTGCCAGGGCGTTACACAGGGTGTCGGGCGGGCGGGCGAGGGTGTCCGGCGGGCGGGCGGGCGAGGGCGCCCGGGCGGGTGAGGCGGGTGAGGGCGCCGGGCGGGCGGGCGGGTGAGGGCGCCCGGGCGATTCCCGGAATCGCCCTGCCGCCCGGGCGATTCCCGGAATCACCCTCACCCGTCCGGGCGCCCTCGCCCGCCTGCCCGGCACCCTCACCCGCCTCACCCGCCCGGGCGCCCTTGCCCGCCCGCCCGCCCGGCACCCTCACCCACCTCACCCGCCCTCGCCCGCCCGGCGCCCTCGCCTGCCCGGCCGCCCGACGCCCTCTCCTGCCCGCCCGACGCCCTTACCCGCCACACCCGCCCACTCGGCGCCCTCACCAGCCTCACCCGCCCGGGCGCACCCGCCCGCCCGCCTCGGCGCCCTCACCCGCCCACCCGCCCGGTGCCCTGACCCGCCCGCCCCCTGCACGGGCGCCCTGACCCGTCGGCCCCCCCGAGCACCCTCACCCACCCTGCCTCGGCCGCGCCCCCACCCGGGCGGCCCGCGCCCCGCCCCGGCAGGCAGTAGGGCGATTCCGGGAATCGCCTGGGCGGCCCTCACCCGCCCGCCCCCCCGGCGCCCTCACCCTCCTTGCCCCCCTGGGCGCCCTCGTCCGCCCGCCCGTCCGGCGCCCTCACCCACCCGACATCCTCACCCGCTCGTACGCCCTCGCCCGCCCGCCTGCCCGGCACCCTCACCCGCCTCACCTGCCCACCCGCCCGCTCGGCGCCCTCGCCCGCCCGCCCCACGCCCTCACCCGCCTCACCCGCCCAGGCGCCCTCGCCCGCCTGCCCGAAGCCCTCACCCGCCTCACTCGCCCGGGCGCCCCCGCCCACCGGCCCAGGCGCCCTCACCCGGCGGCCTCACCCACCTCACCCGCTCGGCGCCCTAACCCGCCTGCCCCCCTACCCGGGCGCCCTGACCCGCTCTCCCCCCCCCTGGGGCGCCCTCACCCACCCTGCCTCGTCCGCGCCACCCGGGTGGCCCCCGCCCTGGCCCGGCAAGCGGCAGGGCGATTCCGGTAATCGCCCTGCCGCCTGCCGGGCGCGGGCGCGGGCCGCCCGGGTGGCGCCTGCCTCGGTCGCGCCACCCGGGTGGCCTGCGCCCCCGCCCGGCAAGCGGCAGGGTGATTCCCAGAATTACGGGTGAGGGCGCCGGGTGGGTGAGGGCGCCCGGGCCTGGCGGGCGGGCGGTGGGGGCGGGTGAGGGCGCCGGGCGGATGAGGGCACCCGGTAGGGCGCCAGGTGAGGGCGGGCGGGTGAGGGCGCCCGGGCGGGGTGGGGGAGCGGGTGAGGGTGGGTGAGGGTGCCCGGGCCGGGGGGCGGGTGAGTGCGCCGGGGCCGGGTGGGGGGGCGGTTGGGGGGGCGGGTGAGGGCGCCCGAGCCGGTGGGGGTTGAGAGGGTTGGGGCACGGGGGGTTGTGTGGGCTCCCGGGCGGGGGGGGGGTTGGCAGGGTGCCCGGGCTGGGGTGGGGGGCGGGTGAGGGCGCCGGGGCAGGGTGGGGTGTCGGTTGGGGGGGCGAGTGAGGGCGCCCAGGCCGGTGGAGGGGGGGTTGAGAGGGTTGGGGCGTCGGGGGTTGTGTGCGAGATTCGCAGACATCAAAGACCCATTAGAAGAGGAAGATGAGCAAAAGGAAATAGAAAATATTGTGGAAGAAGGCAATGATGAAACTCTAAAGGACGAAGAGTTTGGATTACGTGACATTGTTGATTAAATTTAAGTTATGCTTGTAAATCAAGCTTTGCAATGTTTTGACTTTGACATTTTATGAGAAGAATAAACACTCAATTAGGGTTGTTATACGTTCAATATCTGTAATATGTGATTTTCGCATTGATTTTTAAGTTAATCATTATTTTTTTGAAAAAAAAAGTGATTATTATTATTTTTTTGACATGAAATTCATAAAAAAATCTATTATTTAACCATTTTTAGTTAAAATTATCATATAAAAATTGCGATTTTGACATGTCAATTCTAGCAAAAAATTATCAAAACGTATAGTTTTTTAGTTATATTTATGTTAAAAATGGTTATTTTTATGTCCATTGTTAAAAAATATTGTTTTTTAGAAACAATTATTTCATGTGGATTGAAAAATTAATTAAGGATGTATAAATATGTAGAATATCGAAAATTCTAAATATCGACCTCCTAATTTAAAAATGCAAAACAATAAAAACCTCACTAAAAAAAAAGTTAAAATTAAAATAAAAAACAAGAAAATGTGAAGAAAATGACCACTTCAACAATGGTCAAATTTACAAAATAATTATTTACATTTTATACATTAGAAAATTTAAAGCCAAAAAACAGGTCTTTTAAAAAAAGGGGGTGATGCAGAATACTCACTTTTTTAAATCAGCATGAAAATCACTACGATTCTAAAATGTAATGTACATAAAAAAATTAAAGTGCGAAAAACTATGCTCTAAAAAAAACATGTTTGTTCTGCATCACCCCTTTTCAAAATCAGGTCAGTTTTTTGCTATCTCTACGAAACGGGTAACAGTATCAGTTCCCGTTTCAAAGTTTACATTGTTTTTGCCTTCTTGCTCTAAGAATCCACGTATGCCACACCCACCAAGAGTGTTCCAAGAAAACTATGAGTCTCCAAGAGTATGGGAGAGAGAGAGGATAAAAGAGAGCTCCACCAAAACCTGTTAAAGGCTTGATCCAAGAGCTTTCCAACTAAACCTCATAAGCCTTTTTATGAATGAGGTCTCTATTTTCTTCATTTTCCATTATTTTCCTTCAATTTCCTCCTCACATGCAACCTGTGACATTTCACTTTCCTTTCCTCCTAATTTCCATTATTTTCATAAATAAATATGCCAAAAATGCCAATTTGTCTTTCCAAATCCTTAGCCATAATAAACCAGATCAACACCCACTAGGATGTTTTACCCACCATTCAACTTGGAATAACTGTCCCATCATCATTATCATCATCATATATATATATATATATATATATATATATATATATATACATACATGGAATTTTGACCAAGGTTGCTACAGAACCCTCCCCCTTGGGGGAACACCGTCATCGGTGTTCAATGACACCTATAACCAACAAGACTGTTGAAAAAAACATACTTCCCATGGAGCTTTATAACATAACTCATTACGATATTTACAATAACCACATATACACATACACATTTTCTTCAACCAGAAAATAACCATATTGTCTATGGAGCTTTATAAATCTAGCTTTGATACAATATTTACAATAATACACACACATATAGACATATGCACATTTTCTCAATCAGTAAATAAAATGATACAATTCCTGTATCCGCAATAAGGGAATCCAAAGGCTCACACCTCCACCCTCAAATTAATACCACGATTCACCTGCTTCCCCAGAAGTCCAGAATCCATTGCAAAGTCAAATGTGCATCCAATGTCCAACGCTATAATCCACCACCACTTGTCCTCTCAGTGAATGGTTATTGGCTCATTGTTCTAGGGCACACTCCCAATGTGCATCTGATTCCATCTGGAAATGCTAATGACCAAAAAAAATTCATCCCGGCCTTCTTTTCTTTCCTACACACTCCCTTGGGTAATCTGGTCAACCCCTTCTATGCAGTCACTCACCTTCCAAGTTCCGCTGGCACCCCCATCTTGGGCAGTCCATCCCTTGGCAAGGCTTCCTCGCATCGGCATATATAAAAACCAAGGCATATCCCTGCCTTAAAACCATCACACCAGTCATAACATGCTCATGTCAATCAATGGACACTATTGGGTACTAGTGTCCCACAATTTCCCTGCTCTTGAATACTTTACCAGCATATTGTTCCATGTTCCAATTCCTTTTGTTGTTGCTTCTAATGTTGGTAGTCGATTTCGGCCACTCAACCGGGCATGTTCATGCATTCTTGTTCCAAGCACATAATTTCCAATAGATTCAAAACAAATTGAAATAACTTCAAATAATGCCTCATTGGTAGCTCGTCAACAAGGTACACTTGTGATCCTGTTTACTTCCTGTCACAACAAGTCAAATGAAAATCTTTGACCAAATCATCATGTATAAATATATCACATCGGGTTAGCTCAAAACATAACCATCATATATAAAATTCATAAATTACATGTAACCATCATAAACTAGAATCATATATTACTTGTAATCATCATAGCTCAGAATCACAACTCACATGCATACTAAAACTGAATAAAATACTGATATTTATCCTTTAATCAATCCTTGGCTTCCACCTTTGTCCTTATTTCATACGCATGATGGATCAGTTTCCACACCCGACAAACATCCAGTGCCTTCTCCTCAACCATGTGCACATACACATAGTGTGCATCACATCCATACCACTACATACGACATACAACACCATGCAATACATGCATCTACATCCAGTGTACAACACAACACAATACATACTCCTACATCTGGTGTATGACACAACATAAACCGTATACGTACACAATGTACATCACAAGATATACATCTGCACACAACATGCAACACCTCAAAATGCATACACATACACCCGATATACAACACAACTCATAAATCTATACTCAATGTACAATGCCACAAAATACATGTACCTACGCTTGGTGTACAACACAACAAAATACATGTACTACACAATGTACAACACAAGAAATACACATGTCACGATACCACGACTACACAATGCACATGCATAGTATCACATGCTCGCAACACATCATGTACGACATGCACATAATACCACACGTACACTAGTACCATATGTACAACATGTACACAGTACCACCTGTACACCACACCACCTGCACAATGTGTGCATAGCATCACATGTACATGGCACCACCTGCACAATGTGTACACAACGCCACATGTACACTACACCACATGTACAATGTGTACACAATACCACATGTACATAGTACCACATGCATGACATGTACACGACACTACATGTACATAGTGCCACATGAACGACATGTACACAACACTACCTGCACATAGCGCCACTTGTACAACATGTACACAACACTACATGCACATAGCACGACTTGTACAATCATGCACACCACACCATATGTACCTAGCACCACTTGTACAACATGCAAATAGCACCATAGGTACATAGCATTGCATATCCAACATGTACATAGCATAATATGTACACAGCACTAGATATACAACCTATAAATAGCACCATCTATGCCCATCACTGCATATGCAATATTCACACAACACTATTTGTACCATCCTATTCAAAACATTGCATAAACAACATGTACACACACTATATATACACAACACCGCATGCGCACAACATCACATATGCAACATGTACAACATTATTATACAACATATGCATAACAATAGTACCACACAACCAAAACCACAATGTCTCTACCAAGAAACCTTTCTTTCAGCGTCTTATTCATGCTTTTCCTAGCATGCCACAGACCACACTGCTTTCATTTCGCTAATGTATCCCTCAAGTTACCTATCATAACATAGACATAATATAGTCACATAATAACAACTAATGATCACATGATACTGACCTCATATATTTGTCATAACTACTCTTCCCACTTGATTCCCATAAGACCAAGAACCTTGTCATGCCATTCTCCTGCATAAGAAATCATTCCTCCAAAAGCATGATCCCTAATAACCCTGTCGGACGGTGACATAGATACAAATATACATAGATACATATACATAAATATTAGCATAAAAAAATCATGATCATGTCAGACAATGAAATACATACACACATACATGTATACATATTATAACATCAACATAATCAGATATTGTAAGGTCAAGGTTAAGAGAACTCCCTTTATGCTTGGAACACATGCGCAACGTTGAGAACAACAGTTCCCAACATAGCCAAGGCATATGATGCCTCAAGTCCATTCACCATACCTTTCTTTATTACCTTTCTCATGATTGTTCTACCATCGTCCATTTACACCAATGGACCCAACTAGTCCAACTAGTTGTCATACACTTACCTTCCGCTGTGCTTACTCATGCACCGAGATTCATTCATGTCTTACATTACCTATTAGGTTTCATTCAACTCTCCTTGAGCTTCATTAACTTTCCTCTTTTCCCAACCAATTCCTGTAGAAATTTCACTATAGATCACTTGATAATGCAATGTAACTAAAGCAAAATACTTGATCTACTTCTACAAAAAATCTGCAAAAAAATAATCGATTTTGAGCAAGATCAAATAGAACACATATAACAAATGAAGAAGAAATCAATCACACATGAAACATATAAGAATACTTTGGGAAAATCCTCAGCTAAAAACCCCGCTATCTATATTATCATACAAGTGGAAATATCTCAGGATTACATAAAGCTTTAGCTCACAAGCTATCCAACTCTCAGTACAGTCCCTCACTGCTGCTCATAGATAGAATAGACAACACATATGCCTTCCTTCAGTCCTTCAAGCCTCCTATTTCCTTGCACAATTTCTCTTGGCTCCTCTGGCTGCCACCTGTGTGAATTCTCCTCACACACACAACACTGTCCTTAGACTAAACTACGCAATCCTCAAGGAATGAATTCCTTTTGCATGCAAGAGATATCCTCATGAGAATATTCCTGCAACTAATAGTACATTATCCCTTCCTCTGATCTCAACTGGGTCTCTGACTGAACTAACATGCATGAGTTATTTATGAGAGAATATTCAGTTATCTTAAGTACACTAGTTACATGTATGCATGCATTGACTAACTGAACTCACAATCAGTTCCACAAACTGTTGGAACTAATCTAATTGGACTTAACTCAGTTAATTGATATAACTAATTACAACTCAAAGTACAACTCATCCTGATCTCCTTAATTAAGGCATAACTTCATCAATCAAGGGGATAACCGTTGCATGTCTTCACATAGACTTCATGTTTGATTTTCTCCAACTAATTAACTCAAGATGAATTAATTAATTATTTTTCAAACAACTGCTAAGATCAAATTCGAATTTTAATTCTCAATTTTAGTTCAGGGACTAACTAAAATTGGAATGTATCTCAAAATTCTATTTATAGCAATGCTATTTTTAGCATTTCTTGTTGCTATTTTCAACACTCCCTCTCAACAAGAAAGGGATTATCTGTCACCCCAATCCTATCTCTGTGGAACTCGAATTTGCATTTTGACAATGCCTTAGTCAAAATATATACATCCTACTCCTTGGTCAAAACATACTGCAACAACATGATCCTCTTCACCACACAGTCTCGAAGATGATGATACCGGATATCGATGTGCTTGGACCTGTCATGAAATACTGGATTCTCAAAGAGTTTGATACAACTCTGATTATCACAATAGATCACAGTTGGATCCATCCTCTGATCAAACAATCCAACTAGAATTTTCCACATCCAAATGGCCTCACATGCTACCTGACTGGAAGCCATGTATTCAGCCTCTGCTGAGCCAAGTGCAACTGACCTCTGTTTCCTATTGTATCAAGAAACTGCAGCTGAACCAAGGTTGAAAATTCCTCCTGAAGTGCTCTTCTAATCTGATGGAATCCCTGCCTAATATGCATCTGTGAAGCCCTGAAGCTTCACTCTGTCTGTCTATCTGTACCATAATCCATATTGAGATGTGCCTCTGAGGTATCTCAGCACATGCTTCCCTGCCTTCCAAAATAGCTTGGTAGGTTGAACCATAGCTTGACTCAGCTGGTTCATCGCAAAACAAAAATTTGGTCATGTGTTCACTAAATACATCAATGAACCCACAAGCTACCGATACACAATAACAGTTACTACCTCACCTGAAGTAGCATCCTCCTTCCTCCAGTTACCTACTAGAGGAGTCTGCATGGGCTTGCACTTCTCCATGTGGAATCACCTGAGTATCTAATCTGAAAATGGAATGTACTTGTTTAAGGGTGCAAGGTATCCATTTCCCATAATTTCAAATGTGAGTTATACACTCCAAGTGACCTCTGAAAATGTGAAAACTTCTTATTTCTTATACAGAGATAGAATGTAGGGGCATTCACCGGACATGTCACCTCTAAAGAGAGGATGAGTTCCAAAGGCTACCTGGCCCTCTACAGGCTCTGCCTAAAGAAATAATGAAGTAAACACTTAGAAGTCTTTGACATACACATACTTGAAGTTTGATGTCTTGCGGAATAAGACAAATAACTTTCTGCCGCTGAATAGGTGATTATATGTGTATGCAAGTTATGTATATTTTCTGTTTAACACTTTATTTCAGTTTTGTTTAGCATATCATCTTCAGCAAATAAAGACATCAAAATGATGAAGTAGTTCACCCCTCCTGGGCTACATCTGCTGGACCAAGCCTCTCAAACTAGGCTGGTCCTCTTGTATTAAAAATGCTACAAAGGCTAATACAAGAATATGAGTGTCTCGAAAGACAGATCTGACTGTAAATGCAGAATCAGAAGATAGGAATTAGCTAAACATGTTCTTTCCCAAACACTAAACAGTGAAATTGTACCTTATACAGTACTTTCCCCAATTGGCCCTAGTGGCCCTTTAATCTTGCATGGAGAATTTCGAGGTCAAGATTACCTCAATTGGTTTTGAAACCTCTACCATTAGACTCAGAAGGTCGAAAATAGCAGACATAGGCTTTTGAATCACCAAAAATGGATGAACATAGCCCCCAAACAGCTCAAGCACTGAAATGGCCCTAGTGGCCCTGAAAGCTTCCCTGAAGCTAAACAATGAAAACAATGCCTTAACAGGAAAAACGAGCTGTAGAAATGGATTCAGAATGCTGAAAAACTTTAGTAATGACCTTCGTTCCACATTCACTGGCTGCACAATTCCCAATGTAGCTCCCAAACTAATTTGGCCTTGGTGGCTCTTGGAACTTCCACGAAGCTAAAACACCTGCAAATGACCTCAGATGGCTGTGAAACCTGTGCCAATAGCTTCAAAAGGTCGAAGATACCCAAAATCAAAAAACAATTCGTCCAAAAAGGACTTTCCTAGCCAAAGTTATGGCTCATTAAAGTTTCTCTAGTCTGCCCTAAAAAAACTCCAGCTAACTGTAGTTGGAGGCCAGATAGGCCCACCAAATATGGCGGGACCGCCCAAATTTGGCGCTCCGCCAATGTTCTCGCCAGTCTAACTGCCCGCAGTTAACTGTTGGTCTTTAATTCCACGTGACCGGAATTTCGGAATGGGCAGTTATGCTTGGATTCTGTGCAAGGCAGTTTGGTTAAACGGCGGTGGCACTGCGTTAACTCCGCGTTTATGGGATATGTGACCACGTATCAACATTGACCATTTGGAAATAGCGCCGGCGGTTAGGATGAAGGCCCGCGGTTATGGGGCTGGGGTCACATGGTATGGGGGGTTGGACCCCTTCTTTTCTCGCCCCAAATGATTTTCAAACCTTAACTATAGTTCAGTGCGCCCACATAATAAGAACCGTTGTTGTGACCCAACGGTAAGACGGAGTGCTAATACATACGAGGTTGTGGGTTCAATCATCCATCCTCCCACAAAATTTTGAAATGCGCCACAAATATATGCTGACGTCACCCTGGGCCACATGGCGGCCTCCAGGCTTGCCACGTGGCCTCCTGCCATTGGTTGCCCAAAACAGAATATTCTATTTTAAATTTTTTTGAAAAAATTCAAAATTTCAATGTTATTGGGCAATTCTTCTTTTTGGCATAACTTTCTCATACGGAGACCATTTTTCGAACCGTTTATAGCGCCGGAATCAGGAAGACGAGATCTATCTGGTAGTTTAGGTTCAAATTAGTTTTGAGAACTTTCCGTTTTGACCATTTTACGACACTTGGTCCTCAGCTCCTGATCAGTATCTCATTGGCATACTTGCCTTGAGACACAAACACTTCCCCATCCTTCTACCACACTTCCATGCCTAGAAAGTAGTGCATGAGACCCATGTCTTTCATCTCGAACTCTCTTGCAAGTTCCTCCTTACAAGACTTGATCAACTGATCATCACTTGTCAATATCAGATCATCAACATAAAGAACAATGATCAATGGCTTACCTTCTACCATGATGTGGTATAGGTTCGCATCTGCTTCACTCTTTGTGAAGCCCAACCCAGTGAAATAGTTGTCGATCCTGGTGTACCAAGCATGAGGTGCTTGCTTCAGCCCGTACAAAGCTCTCTTGAGTCAGAACACATGCGACTCACAATCGAAGGTCTCAAATCCTTCCGGCTGCTCTATGTACACCTCTTCCTCAATCGTGCCGTTGAGGAATGAAGTCTTCACATCCATCTGATGGATCTTCCAACCCATCTGTGCTGATAGTGCCAACATCGATCTAATAGATGAGTACATTGCTACAGGAGCAAAAGTCTCATCATAGTCGATCCCCTCAACCTGTGAGAAACCACAGGTAACAAACCTTGCCTTATGTTTCTAAACACTGCCATCAGCTGCTTGCTTTATCTTGTAAATCCATCGGGAACTCACCACTGACTTGTTCTCTGGTCTTGGAACAACATCCCAAACATTGTGACCAACTATGGAGTCATACTCCTCCACCATAGCATCAACCCAGACTGGCTGTTGCACTGCTTCCTCAAAGGAAGATGGTTCGATCTCTATATATTCCCCAACCAGGCTCATGTAACCAGTGTACCGCTCAAGTGACCTCCTCTGTTTGCGTTGAGAAGATGGTTGTCCCTTATTCTCTCTCGCATTCATCAACAATCTGAAAGCTTCCCTTGAGCGTTTCCACCCACCTCTGGAAGACTCTGCATGAGTGGATGTCTCCACTCCTGGATCCTCTGCATGTGGCTACTACGCATGAGTCTAAGGTTCCTCCTCCTTAGGAACCAAAAGTTCCTCCTCTGCATGCAACTTGAGCTCCCTATCAAGGGATACTCGCATGGCCTTCTACTCATTGAACTTTAGATCTCTGCGTACCACTGTCCTCTGATTGGTAGGCAAGAACACTTGATAGTTGTGGGGTGTATCAGTGTACCCCACAAGTATCCCCAACTCAGCTATTGGCTCTAGCTTCTTCTAGGCATCTTTGGTCACATGGAAAAATACCGATGAGCCAAAGATCCTGAAGTGACTCACATCTAGTCTCTTCCCGGAGAAAGCCTCCTCTGGTGTCTTCATCCCCAGTATATAATGTGGGCTTCTATTCTACAAGTATACTGCTGTATTGCATGCCTCATCCCACAAATGAAGTGGTAGGCCTTAGTCATGCAACATCGCCCGAGTTGCTCCCATAATCGTTTTGTTCTTCCTTTTGGCCACCCCATTCTGCTGTGGGTTATGGGGTGCCGACAACTCCCATTTAATTCCTTCTACTGCATAAAATTCCTTAAACTGTCGAGAGACATACTCTCCACCATTATCGCTTCGCAAGGCCTTTATCTTCTTTCCTGATTCTTTCTCAACCAAGGCTTTGAATGTTAGAAAATTATATATTACGGAGCAATGGAACACATAAAATATTGCAGAAATATAAACACAGAAAACGCACAAAACAAGAGAGACACAGATATATGTGGTTCACCCAATTTGGGCTACGTCCACCCCGAACAGCCAGTCCTTCCTTTCTATTATCCAGCAAAATGAAGAGACACAACCTACAGC
The DNA here is from genome assembly GCA_031772625.1 of Pinus tabuliformis. Classification (NCBI taxonomy): domain Eukaryota; kingdom Viridiplantae; phylum Streptophyta; class Pinopsida; order Pinales; family Pinaceae; genus Pinus; species Pinus tabuliformis. Next base: position 1,667,389,817 of record CM062816.1, on the reverse strand, counting down.
AAATCCGTTGTAATATCCTCTGTTTTCTCTCACAGTCTCACCTCTCTGTTTCTCGCTCACAGAATACACATCTATTTTACAGCCTCAAGTACAATACCCTCATACAAAGAGAGGGGTTGCCTTCTAGGGCAAAAAACCCTAAACTAAACATAAGTTCTACTGTCAGATCATCCGCCTAATGAACGGCCCAGATTGACTAGAAATTACTATACTTTTACAAGGCAATTTTACATTTGTTTTTAGCTTCGGGGGCGCTGGCCCCCGGACCCCCCAGCCTAGGGGGATCGGCCCCCCCGTGTGGAGGGGTGTACAAGACTTCCTGGGGTATACAACCGGCTGAAACAAAGACCTTTGAACAATCATGCTCCACACACAACAATCTCCCACTTGGAGAATGATTGTAGCAATTCCACTGCTACTTCATTTGTTGGACAATGACTCCTCTTTGGACCTGGCTATTTTTCATCTTCATCGTCTTCCTTGAAGACCAATTGAAACTAAGCATGTTCTCAGTTTCTCCCTGGTTACAACTTTTGTTAGCATATCTGCAGGATTCTTGCTAGTGCGTATCTTTTCCAGCTTCAACTCTCCATCTTCCAACACAGATCGTATGAAATGGTACTTGAGCTGTATGTGTTTAGTCCTGGAATGAAATGCTGAGTTCTTTGCAAGATGAATGGCACTTTGACTATCACTGTATAACGTGCCCATATCATGCTCCTTACCCAATTCACCCATAAACCTTTGTAACCAAATCATTTCTTTACTAGCCTCTGTAGTAGCAACATACTCTGCTTCTATTGTTGAAAGTGCAACAACACTTTGGATTTTTGAAACCCAACTGACAGTTGTTCCTCCAATAGTAAATACATATCTTGTAGTGCTCCTCCTGTTATCTCTGTCACCTGCCATATCTGCATCAACATATCCTTGTAGGGAGATGTTTGAACCACCAAAGCATAATGCTTGATTTGTGGTAACTTTCAAATATTTGAGAATCCATTTCACTGCCATCCAATGTTCCTTTCCTGGATTGTTCATGTACCTGCTTACAACTCCCACTGCATGTGCAATATCAGGCCTTGTGCAGACCATTGCATACATTAAGCTTCCAACTGATGATGCATATGGAACTTTAGACATATAATCCATGTCTTCTTGGGTCTTTGGGCACATTTCCTTGCTAAGTTTGAAATGACTAGAAAAAGGTGTACTAACTGGTTTTGCATTGTGCATGTTAAATCTTTTCAACACCTTTTGTATGTACTCATTCTGAGACAATGTTAATTTACGATTTTTCCTGTCTCTAGTTATTCTCATACCAAGGATTTGTTTTGCAGCTCCCAAATCCTTCATTGCAAATGAATTTGCCAATTTTCTTTTGAGCACATTTATTTCCTACATGTTAGATCCTGCAACAAGCATGTCATCTACATACAATAAACATATAATATAGCTGCCATCATTTTTCTTTTTCAAATAAACACAATGACCAGAGTGACATCTAGTATAACCTTGTTCAGACATAAACTTGTCAAATTTTAGATACCACTGCCTTGGAGCCTGTTTTAAGCCATACAAGCTCTTCTTCAACCTGCACACTAGTTTCTCCTTCCCTTTCACCTCATATCCTTGTGGCTGCTGCATATATATCTCCTCCTCCAAATCCCCATGGAGAAAGGTTGTCTTTACATCTAACTGCTCAAGATGCAAATCTTCAGCTGCTACAAGACTTAAAATGGTTCTGATTGAAGTCATTTTAACAACAGGAGAAAATATTTCATCAAAATCAATACCTTTCTTCTGTGCAAACCCCTTCACCACAAGTCTAGCTTTATACCTCTGTTTTCCTCTATCTTCTTCCTTCAGCCTGTAAACCCATTTATTCTTCAATGTAGTTTTTCCTACAGGCAACCTAACTAAATCCCAAGTCTGGTTATGCATTAAGGAGTCCATCTCTTCTTCCATGGCTACCTCCCACTTCTTCTTGCTTTCAACCTGCATTGCTTCTTCAAAATATTCGGGTTCATCGGAATCAATCAACAATAAATAATATAATGAAGGAGAGTATCGTTCAGGGGGTCTACTTATCCTGGTAGATCTTCTAACACCACTTTCAGGTGTTTGGGGTGCCTGTTGTTGTTGTGGTGGTTGCTGTTGTTGTGGTTGTTGATTATTATTATTTTCAGGCACCTTTCCTTTTTCAGTGATTTCATCAAGAACTGCGTATTCCTTGTTTTCCTTTTCCTGTTTCTTTTCCTGCAATTGATTCTTATACAAGACCTTTTCATTGAATATTACATCTCTGCTCCTAATGATTTTGTGATTTTCATAATCATATAAGAGATAACCAAAATCATTAACACCATATCCAATAAAGGTACATTTCTTTGACTTTGCCTCAAGCTTTGTTCTATTTTCTTTATCAATATGGACAAAGGCCTCACAACCAAAAGGCTTTAAAATAGAGTAGTTTACCTTTTTACCTGTCCATGCTTCCTCTAGAACACCACCATCCAAGGAACTTGAAGGCCCTTTGTTTATTAGATAAACAACAGTATCTATAGCATCTGCCCAAAACTGTAAAGGCAATCCTGTATGCAATCTCATGCACCTTGCACGCTCCATGATTGTTCTGTTCATCCTTTCTGACACACCATTTTCTTGTGGTGTTCTTGGAATTGTCTTCTCTCTGCGAATTCCATGTTCTGAATAGTACCTATCAAACTCTTTGCTGCAATATTCACCTCCATTGTCTAATCTAAGACACTTCAATTTCTTTCCTGTTTCAATCTCAACCAAAGCTTTCCATTTCTAGAAAGTATCAAATACATCAGATTTATTCTTAATACAATAAATCCAAGTTTTTCTAGTTACATCATCAATAAATGTAACATAATAACGAGAACCACCGAGAGATGATACCTGAGCAGGTCCCCATACATCTGTATGCACAAGCTCTAATTTTTCATTCTTCTTTTCTTTCCCAACTCTGAGAAATCTGACTCTCTTCTGTTTTCCATAAATGCAATTCTCACAGAAGTCCAAATCAACATTCTTCAAACCCGGAAACAAATTCCTTGAGTGAAGAATCTTCATCCCCTTTTCACTCATGTGTCCGAGCCTATGATGCCATAATGCTGCATCTGCACCTTTGGAAGTTAAAGCATTAACAGAGTTAGAAATACCATTGCATAAATACAATGTACCAACCTTTTCGCCTTTTGCTATTACTAGGGCTCCTTTGGTGACCTTCCAAGCTTTATTCAGTGAAAGTTGTCACACAACCTTCACCGCCTAACTGCCCTATTGAAATCAGATTTTTCTTTAGATCTGGAACATGCCTTACCTCCTTTAATAGCCATTGGTTTCCATTCTGTTGTTTTACAAGAACCTTACCCATTCCAACGATTTTACAGGGTTTATCATCACCCAAACGAACTTGTCCAAAATCTCCTTGAACATAGTCATGAAAGTATTTCTTATCAGGTGTGGCATGGAATGAAGCCCCTGAATCTACCACCCAGGAATCAGTAATATTTTTGAAAGAAAGAATCAAAGCATCTTGCAACACCTCACCTGTCACATTTGCTTCATGATTGTTTTCTTGTTGTGCATCTCCTTCTTTTCCCTTCCGAGATCTACAGTCTTTCTTTAGGTGTCCTTTCTTTCCACATTTCCAGCACACTATCCTCGATCTAGACTTGGATCTGCCTTTCCTTGATTTACTGCGATATCCTGAGCTCTTTCCTCTTTCCATTTTTCTTCCTCTAGACTCTGCACTCAAAGCATTTCCTGATGTCTCACCGGAACTTTTCCGTCGCATTTCCTCGCTAAGGATAGCACCGACAAAATCATCAAACTTTAAAGTACTAGATTCAGAAACGGAGTTACTAATGGCCATTACCAAACCATTCCAACTTTCTGGTAATGAGCACAAGAATAATAGAGCTCTAACTTCATCATCAAAGTTTACCGCTACAGAACTTAACTGACTTGTAACTGTATTAAAATCATTTAAATGGTTTGCAACAGATCCACCTTCCGACATATTCATATTAAATAACCGTTTCATAAGAAATACCTTCTTTGAGGCCGAGGGTTTTTCATATAATTTCGACAACGTCTGCATCAAACCCTCTGTCGTGGTTTCCTTCGAAATGTTGAAGGCGACTGACGCAACAAGGCACAACCGTATTGTTCCGAGTGCCTTTCTATCGAGAAGGTTCCATTCTTCGTCTTTCAGACCCGTCGGCATCTTTGTTTTTCCGCCCAATGGTAGGTATAGATCTTTCTGATACAGATAATCTTCCATCTGCATCTTCCACAACGAGAAGTCTTGGCCGTTAAATTTCTCGACCCTAAACTTACCATCTTTCGCCATTGCTCCCACTCGAACCAGGAACCCTTCTTTCCTGCGAGTTTATCAGCCAAATAGACCTTCGGCTCTGATACCTGTTGTTAGAAAATTATATATTACGGAGCAATGGAACACATAAAATATTGCATAAATATAAACACAAAAAACGCACAAAACAAGAGAGACACAGATATACATGGTTCACCTAGTTTGGGCTACGTCCACCCCGAACAGCCAGTCCTTCCTTTCTATTATCCAGCAAAATGAAGAGACACAACCTACAGCAAATCCGTTGTAATATCCTTTGTTTTCTCTCACAGTCTCACCTCTCTATTTCTCGCTCATAGAATACACATCTATTTTATAGCCTCAAGTACAATACCCTCATACAAAGAGAGGGGTTTCCTTCTAGGGAAAAAAACCCTAAACTAAACATAAGTTCTACCATCAGATCATCCGCCTAATGAACGACCCAGATTGACTAGAAATTACTATACTCTTACAAGGCAATTTTACATTTGTTTTTAGCTTCGGGGGCGCTGCCCCCGAGCCCCCAGACCCCCCAGCCGGGGGGGATCGGCCCCCCCGCACCCCCCGCGTGGAGGGGTGTACAAGACTTCTTGGGGTATACATCCGACTGAAACAAAGACCTTTGAACAATCATGCTCCACACACAACATTGAACTCACAAAACTTTGACAAGGTTTGATCCTTCTTCTGCATGAAATAGATCTAGCATCTATGAGAAAAATCACCAATGAAAATAACATAGTACCTTTGTTTAGCGATGGAGGCTATCGAGAATGGTCCACACACATCTGTATGAACTCGCTCCAAGATTGCTCCAGCCCGACTATCTCGATCCTGAAAGGAAGATTTTGCATACTTACCTAAGGTACAACCTTTGCATGTATCCACTTACTCAAGTTTACCCTTGGGAAGTCCAGTAGAAATCTGCTGCATGATCTTCAAGGCCCCATGGTGCAAGTGGCACAATCTTCTATCCCATAGCTCGCCAATATCTTGGATTTGCACTAACTCTACTTTGGAACTTAATGCAGCACCATCATCTACCTCCAACTTGTAGAGATTCTTTACTCGAATCCAAATTCTCTTGGTCTGTCCAATGCCAATGTGTCTTAGGAATGCCTTTCCTTTACTAAAGAATACATCATAACCTTTATCTTCCAACATAGCGACAGATACCAGGTTCTTCTTCATTCCAAGCACATACTTTACATCAGTCAGGGTGAGAGGAGCTCACTGCTCCTTCTGAAACACAACCGTCTCTTCACCTGAAACATGGTACTTTCCATCATTGCCCATCTCTATGCGCATCTAGAGGTCCTTTTCCTCCAAGGTACTGAATAAACTCTTGTCGCCGGTCATGTGGAATGAGGCTCCACTGTCCAGGTACCAAACACAACCCACCATCGATGAAACCATGCATGTGATGAGGGTGAAATCCAATTCGAACTGTGAGGCTAGTGCCTCACCATCTAATCCTTTTGATGATCCCTTCTTGGATTTCTTGTGTGGACAATTTGTTTCATAATGGCCCACCTCATGACAATGAAAGCATCACACTTTCGATTTGTCAATCTTCTTCCCACCATGGGAAGAACTCGATTTGGAATGGGAAGCCTTCCCTTTCCCTTTCCTCGCCTTACTCGCTAAGGCTAGATTTTCTTCATCATCATGCTTTGATGAAGATCCATCTCTGGTGCTTCTCCTGATCTCCTCCCGCATCAAATCCGACCACAGTAGTTCCCATCTCGCAGTTTCTCTCTTCCATTTACTAAGTCTTGGTAGCTATGCTAGCTCTTAGGAAGACTGAGGAGAGCAAGACTCACCATGTCATCATCAGTTGTCATGATTCCTACACTTCCAAGCTCATCCATGCAGGTGGTGAGCTTGTTCAGATATGTAGAGATTGTGTCGCCCTTTTCACACTTGATTTTCCGAAGCTTGTCTTTCAGCGCCAGCTTCCTCTGATTGTCGCTGTTCTGATATAGATCCATCAATGTTTTCCACATTAAAAACGATGTCTCCTTCCCATGGAGACTTGAGACAATGTGGTCTCAAACTCCCTCCAGAAGAATCCTCCTCGTTCTAGCCACACATTTCTTCCATTCCGCCAATTCTTGGGCATTAGCTACTACTGGCTTGGGGACTTCTTGATCAATGAAGTCCTTCAAACCATTTTCCTCTAATACCACTTCCATGTGATCCTTCCAAGCTATATAATTTGAGCTGCCATCCAAGGCATACTCGAGTCTCAAACCATTGAACGCCATTGGTGAAATTTGAGATGTGATAAGAATTCGATTTCTATAATCAAGAACTTCAAACTTCGAACTTCTCCCTTCTTTGTGTACTATTCTCCACTTTGATCAACTTGGCTTTGATACCATGTAGAAATATCACTATAAATCCCCTAATAATGCAATGTAACTAAAGCAAAATACTTGATCTACTTCTACAATAAACTTGCGGAATCTTAATCAATTTTGAGCAAGATCAAATAGAACACATATAACAGATGAAGAAAAAATCAATCACACATGAAACACAAAAGAATACTCTGGGGAAAGCCTCAGCTAAAAACCCCGCTATCTGTATTATCATACAAGTGGAAATATCTCAGGATTACACAAAGCTTTAGCTCACAAGCTATCCAGCTCTCAATACAATCGCTCGCTGCTACTCATAGACAGAATAGACAACACATATGCCTTCCTTCATTCCTCCAAGCCTCTTATTTCCTTGCACATTTTCTCCTGGGTCCTCTGGCTGCCACCTATGTGAATTATCCTCACACACACAACACTGTCCTTAGACTAAACTGCGCAATCCTCAAGGAATGAATTCCTTTTGCATGCAAGAGATATCCTCATGGGAATATTCTTGCAACTGATAGTACACTGTCCCTTCCTCTGATCTCAAGTGGGTCTCTGACTGAATTGACATGGATGAGTTATTTATGAGAGAATATTCAGTTATCTGAAGTATACTAGTTACATGCATGCATGCATTAACTAACTAAATTCATAATCAGTTCCACAAAATGTTGGAACTAATCTAACTAGACTTAACTCAGTTAACTGAGCTAACTAATTACAACTCAAAGTACAACTCATCCCGATATCCTTAATTAAGGGATAACTTCCTCAATCAAGGGGATAATTGTTGCATGTTTTCACATAGACTTCATGTTTGATTTTCTCCAACTAATTAACTCAAGGTGAATTAATTATTTATTTTTCAAACAACTGCTAAGATCAAATTCAAATTTTAATTCTCAATTTTAGTTTAGGGACTAACTAAAATTGGAATGTATCCAGAAATTCTATTTATAGCAATGTTATTTTTAGCATTTATTGTTGCTATTTTCAACAATTCCCAAGACTCAAAACATAAAAGCAATCCAAGAAACAAACAAGAAGAAAACCATGGAAAACCACAACAATACGACACCACAAACAAAGTGGTATGGCCATACACTAGACATAAACAAATACACCAATCAAGCGCAACCGAATAACAAAAGACCAAAAGCACAAGACTAACAACAGACACCATGAATCAACCCCGATGGTTCCCAATTCTTCCAAAGAATATTTCAGCCTAAGCCTTCTTCAAAATTTCATGGCAACCTCTCTTGCCATGCAACTCCCTCCATCATGATGTCATTAACACATAATTGTTAGTGCATAAATAAACATAACAATACACCAATTACCTTACTTTGTTGTGCCAAGCACATTTCTTGCATCTGAACACATTCACGTCATCTCTCAAGGGACTCCAATCCCCTTGATAGATCCTCTTGTAACTAGAGACTAGCTAATATACTTGTCAATTACATGTTCATGGATTTAACACATATCCACATAATGTCAGACAAGATTAAGGTTAAGAAGAATTCCTGTAGGTAAATCACTCATTCATTTGGAATTAGGGTTTCCAAACATAGCCAAAGGAATTCTTTCCGAATTCTTTTCCTTTACCTTTTCCTTGCTTCAATTGAGTGCTACTATGCACTATCACATCACCTGACTGTTAGTGACATAAACACATCATCTATTACCTTGTCAGGATAATACCAACATGCTTCCTGCAACTTCTCACACATGTCAGCCACATGTTCCAATATCAAGGCAATCATATCTATCAATTTGAAATCAACATTTAGCAGGACTAACAATCATGTCATAATCCATAGTCATTAGACATAATGCTACAACTATCACCTACTTACACACAAGTACATATCAATTGTCTTGACACATATGTATTAGTACAATCATCTTAAAACAAGATCATTTCTTCATGGAAGCCTATAGACTCATACCCATATCATGCAATTAATCAAACATTCAAGTAAGCTATGAATGCACCATGTCAAATAGATCAACTAGACGACATAATAGGCACCAAACACTCAAACACCAAATAGACGACACAATCAACAACGAAGCACCCAGTATACTGCATAAGCAAACTCATACCTTAGTGTATGTCAGGGGAGGCTATCTTGTCTGCATAATCAATCACAATAAAACTTTACAATCAATCTAGGGTATCACAATACAACTTCACAACATATCCATTCAAACATAAATCATGATATCCATAACAGTGACTAACTAAAATGTTCACATCGTAAGCTCATAAGCATTTGTCGTTCATGCATAACAATCAAACATGTACGATCACTCCAGATTGGTACGACACCATATCACAAATATGTCAGCTCATACCTGGATATCGCAACCATAACCATTTACATAGGTCAAACCAGGTTAACACAATACATATAACATCAAGATCTTCAATGCAATGAACATAACCATCACGCATATGACCAATCCAAATTACAACATGAAGATCTCAATGAAATAACCCTAATGATCAAGTTAATATCATATAACAAAAATAACCTATATATTATGCTCATCAACAACATATAACATAATCATTAAGTTATCTAACCTAAAACAACAATCGCAATGCATACGATCACATGTTACCATCATTCTTGACTATCCGACTCATGTGCATATGACTATGCTAATCAACTACCATCTATCATGTACGTAACCATAACATCAAAAGACATGTACATAAACCTAATGCATATAACCCCAATGCACATAACAATCCTTAACCTACATACCTGCATGCGTGACATACAAACCTATACGACGACATGCTCTTACCTCGAGGTCCAACGTTGTAACATCACTTTGATGATCTGCATCTCCTGCTCTATCTCAACTAGCACATTAGCATCATAACATACCAATATCACCTTGATGACCTAAATTTCATACCATGACTTCACACTGCATGTTTGACCTACTATTCATGCATAACCATAACCAAGACCATACATGCATAACAACTGCATATAGACATATAACACATGAGTAAAAAACCATATACACATAATTCTAGCTAGATTCCAGTCATCAATGCATGACCATATCAACTACACAAACCATGACCTCATGCATGACAACAACAACCACATCACGTGCACTTGATAACACGTGAACACTGACATGCATAACAATGCATAATCAACCATGCACACATAAAGACATAATCTACGACAACATCTTCAACCTTCACATGACGACATCACTACAACCATGATCAACACCATGCAAATGCAACAAGAAAATGGACTACAAGCATAAGCAACACATATGCAACCGATATGACTGCATGACCAACACACCGCTCATCCAGTCTAAGGGGTAAACCATGCTCTGATACCACTTTGTAACACCTTCCTCCCACATCTACCCAAGCAACTGGCTAGCCAGGGTAAACATGTGACGAGAGGCCACAATGATATGATTCAACCCCCTAAGTCACATTAAGGAAGTGGAACCGATGAAAACACACCATAAAAACATTCAACATCAACTCCAGGACCCTGGGAACCAATCCAACACTTTAGACAACTTTCCCTTGGGTACCACTGATCTTTTGGACAATTTAAGCCTCAGTCGCTCTCATGCTATAGGAATGAAAGCGTCTAGAAACCCAGATTCACTCTCACGGGCTTGCCTGCTAGTGTCTAGAGACACAATTTGTTAGCATTATGCCAATGTCCCTGGGATTTGAGCCATTTTTTCAGGCACATAGCCCAGGTCACTACCCAGAATTTCACGATACCTTCAGAATGGTAAAATAACATGGAAATTATAGTACTAAAGAAAATACTTGTTTAAGACCTTGACTGGACCCTTACTAACCGTGACAGGAATTTCGTCAAACATATCGCGAATATGTAATCTACAGGTGTAAATAACAGTTCTGAGCATAGGGGTGTCATACTTAGCTGAGAAATTCTAAGGACCATTGATGCCTCAACACATCAATTTTCATTCCATCCATTAGGTCATAGATACATTGATCATTCAATTACAAGTAAAAATATGGCGAAAACCATACATAGTTATTGCCATAAAATGCATACATAACCAACATAATGGCAACAAAAATTCTCATGAAAGTACAACCATATAGACCACATATAATCCATCAAAATGCTCATAGAAATACAAGGAGAAATAACCTTTCATTAATGGTACAATTTCCAAACCTGGGATGGGACTTCCATGTTCCACCCGACCCTAGAATTGTTAAGCCAAATCTCTCTTCAGCGATTCACCCCCATGGAATATTTAAAGCATGAATGTGGGATATCGTAGAAAACATCAACCAAAATTCATCCAGGGCTTCTAGAGGCCATCCGCCTCGACCCATCAAATAGTGATTCCACCTCACGGTCAGACATCACAAAACCATTATCAGATCAGTCTTTGTCCAAACCTTCCATGGCTCTAAAGTGTTTGTCCAACGAAGGATCCAGGACTAGTAACTCAACCCACCAAGGGCTCCAGTGCATTTTTCCAACCAAGGATACGAGACTAGTAACTCAACCCAAGTTGTTCCAGGGCTCTAGAACGTATGTCCAACCAAGGCTACGGTACTAATAACTCAACCCAAGCTAAGGAAACATGAGAACAAACCAAAAACACAATAATGAAAATAAACCCACAATCACCATGGCTATCCAAGAAATGGAAAGGCTAGGAAATCTAAAGTCAATCCAGGAAATCCTCCATGCCAATGACATATCATAACCAAGAAACCACATGCATATGCCATGCATGCCAAAAATAGTGAAGGAAACATACATGCAACTTGGTACCTGCAAGAAAATCTGATGTAGTTGTTGATCCCGATGCCCTCTTAAGCTTCCATGCTCTTCCTTTGCTTTCTTTCTCCAAGAATCCAAGTATGCCACACCCACCAAGAGTGCTCCAAGAAAACTCTAAGTCTCCAAGAGTATGAGAGAGAGAGAGAATAGAAGAGAGCTCCACCAAAACCTGTCAAAAGATTGAGCCAAGATCTTTCCAACTGATCCTCAAAAGCCTTTTTATGAATGAGGCCTCTATTTTCTTCATTTTCCATTATTTTCCTTCAATTTCCTCCTCACATGCAACTTGTGACCTTTCACCTTCCTTTTCTCCTAATTTCCATTATTTTCATAAATAAATGTGCCAAAAATGTCATTTTGTCTTTCCAAAGGCTTGGCCATTTCCTTTGCCAATTTCCTTAGCCATAATAAATTGAATCAACACCCATTAGGATGTTTTACCCACCATTCAGCTTGGAATAAGTGTCCCATCACCATGGCCATATATATATTTTTACATGGAATTTTCACTAGGGTTGTTACAAAGCTTGGGCCCTCATCATCCCAAACTACCTTCGGGATATCCTTATCTTCACTTTCTTGTATTTTGGTGTCTGTTCCTAATCACCCGAAGCGGAAATACCTAGAAGTGGTTTTCTTGATTGTATATTTAGGATATTTTTAGTGAATTCTTTGTGATCCTAGCTTGCCATAGGTGTTTTGAGTCTTTAATTTTTCTTAATATATAAAAGTGGCTCACTGACTGGATCATCAGTCTAGAAGGCTTTGTGGGCTTTCACCTGTGAGTGTCGAGCCTTCACCTAAAAGGCATAGGAGTAATTATGTTGGTGATTTTGAACCAGTGTTAGCTAATGCAATAGAGACAGATCCTTTTTAAGGGCTCTCATTTCACTGTGTGAACCTATTTTAGTCCATAAACCCAATGACAATGATCCAGTGCTTGCTAGAGTACTCTTCCAATCAGAAGACGAATTAGAAATTGAAGACATTTCAGAGCCTCCTAAGAGTCCTACAAAAGCTCTTCCTTCTCATCTTCCTTACGTTGTTTCATATGTACGTACTTTGACTCATAGGCCGACTAGCCCTATTCACTCTCCTTATTTCTTCTCAATGGTCAATCTTAGTGGCTCTACCGATACTAGTGGTGTACATATTCCTTCCTCAGTTGTAGGAGGAGGAATTATTCCTATATCTACTATTACTCCTAATACAGTAGTTGTCAACTCGACCTCCTTCTTGATTCTGAGTGGGGGCACCCAACCTTCAACTCCTTTCACAAGAGCTTATCCTTTCGGAATGCCATCTAATGGGATTCCCTCAGTGTCTTCGACTTTACCATCTTTAGCTTCTACATCTATGACTTCAATGGCTACTGGTTCAGTGCCTTTACAAGGTTTTCAATTTGGAAGTGGACATGTTCCTCCTTCCAATCCATCGTTGAATTTAGGATCAATGCCTTTCTCTGGTCATGCTCAAAACATTAATCCATTTCAAGGGAACTAGAGTTTTGCTCATCCTTCTGTAAGTGGTTTTGGGTAAGTGAATTTTTCCCATTTATTTAGTCAACAAGGGAGTATGTCCTTCCCTACTATCGGTACTTCACAAGTTTTTCCTCCTTTAGCTAGTGTTTGGAATCCTTATCAAGGGCTTTCCCCTTCATATAATGTTCTGCTAGGAGGAATTCTGCCTATGACAAGGAAGTCTTCATGGTTTAGCTGTAAACATAGCAAATAATAAATTTAGATTAAAAATACAATGAGCAGCATATCACCAATCTTGAGGGACCCTCTCAAGCTGGAAATTGCTACTAGAGGCACTTCAAATGAACTCCAAGGATGCACCACAAATTTGGAATCAATCACCTTCCATATATTGAAAACTAAGCTCAAATTACAATAATGAAATCATAACTCTCTTCCTCCTCCATTACAAAAGAATGATCATAATGACCAAAATTCTCCCTTCTCACAACCCTATGAGGCTTATTTATACATGAAATCCATGGAGGAATGGATAAAACCAAATTCCCTCAACTCAGATTTTGGTTAAAACCAATTTTACAATTTTTAGAATGAAATCTAAAAAATTTGGGTTTTTATGCAGAAATTACAAATTCGAGTCAAAGACCCTTTGATACCTCTCTATCCTTTGCGAATTTTTAGAAACCATTTCTAGGTTTTGTAGCTGGAATTTTTTTTATCGAAACTCATTTGGTCGTTTGGAAAGATATTTTCCCATTTGCACGAAAATCGAGGCACAAGTTGGTAGCTGGAGAGTTTTACTATTTTTTTCATAAGTATTCCCCCCTAAGCTGGAGTTCCACACGTGTGATCTAGGTGAATTCTAACTCAAATGTCCGCATGTCGACATCATTCCTAACAAAACCCATGTCCCTGATTTTCTTCTAGAAGCTTCCAAAATTTCGACTTTAATTCAATACCGGATGAGCACAGTCTAGTACCGGATGAGAACAGTCTAGTACTAGATGAGCACAGAGCACAGGAATAGGTGCCGGATGAGCACAAAAATAGGTATTGAATGAGTTGGAGTACCAGAATATCTGTAGGAACATGTTTCTTGGACATATACACATATAATTAAACCATCATCAACAAAACTATTGTATAATCATCATTTTAATCACTAAAAATATGGAAAATTATGTATAAACCACATAGGAGGAATAACAAGAGAAAATGTAGGTTTATGGTGTAATTAGGGGTATATTATTAACAAAATGTGGGGAGAAAGTGTAATGATGAGTGTATTTATATAGCAGAAAATAGGACAAAACTAGAGCCCAACACTCCCCCAAACCTAAGGATTTACATGTCCTCGTGCAAACAAGGTGAAGAACTTATAATACTTTTCTTATAGATTTATGTGACATTGTTTTTTTTTTTTTGTGTAGATGTTGGTTCTTGTGGAGCAACACTTTGGAAACTGCCACAAATGGAGGACAAGCAGTGGATAGAGTATCAAAGTTATAGAGTATCAGAGTTATGGTGAATGGTAATCGTATGAACTTGGATGTCTTTATAAGAAATATTGAGTGGTAAAAACGAGTTAAGTTGTGGAATAAAGATGATGAAGTGATGCTAACTTTACCCTTTACTTCCAAAAGAGAACAAGATCTATTTAAGAGAACTAAATAAGTGAAAATTGACATACCTAGAAATGTGGAAAGAGACTATCAACACTAAGGATTCTTCATTTGTTACATAGAATGGGAAGAGGACGGTAAAGCATGGGGAAAGAGTTTCAAATAGTTTAGATGAAAGTTTTAGTAACTGAACAATTGTGGTTGGAATTTCCTCAGCTTTTGAGGAATTTTAAGCAAAATACTAATGTAAATGTGCTTATGTAATCTCAAGTCTTATGGATGAGAATTTTGAAAATACGACATTAGATGAACTGGTATATTATACATTCAATCTTATCAATGATGTTGAGAATGAAAAGATATTTCTTATTAGATTAGGAACCATGATGTAGGATACCTTAGATTTTTAGATGGAAAAGGACACCTTTAGTATCTTCTAGGGCGCTTACAATGAGGCTCTCATGTTAACATTAATTAGTGGAAGCTTAATTCAAATACTAGGGTGCTTACAATTAGGCTCTCATGTTAACATTAATTAGTGGAAGCTTAATTCAAAAATACTGTGCACCATCTCCTAGAAATAAGGAACTTGGATTTGTTCCGATCAATACTATAGTTTTGGCATAGATGGAAAAGAAAAAACATAGCAAGAAGATCAAAATAATAAAATGTGGTGTTAATGTTGTAGTTCATCTACTTCAATGAATATTATTAAAAGTGGCAAATGATTCATAAATGTATTTTTTTTTCTTTTGAAGGCTCAATTAATATATATGAAGAAACAATTTTCAATGTCTATTGTATATGGAATTTTTATTTGTATCATTTTTTAAAGTAGTTCTACATTGTTTGGTATGAATATGTATTTGTATTTGTTGGTTATTGTTATTTGGTGTATAATTTTTAATAATTATTTATTTTTTTCAAAGAAAATAAACAGTGAATATTATAAAAAACTGTTAATGATTCATAATTGTATTTTTTCTTTCGAAGGCTTAATTAATATTTGAAGAGACAATTTTTAATGTCTATTGTATATGAAATTTTTATTTTTATCAATTTTTTTAGTAGTTCTATATTGTTTGGTATGAATATATATTTCTTGGTTATTGTTATTTGGTGTACAATTTTTAATAATAAGTTTTTTTCAAAGAAAATAAACATAATGTGTTGTTGATGTTTAATGTTTTTTTAATTGATTCTTAAATGGGTTGGATCTAATGGTGGAAACTGAAGAGTTTTTTACTATTGAGCAAGTTACAGTGTTCATGAGGGTGTAGCCTTGAAACTATGGGGACACCTTGACATAGTGATAAAATGTGTGGTTGCACCCATAGAGACTATTAAAAATGGTCTCATGATCCATGCACAAATAAGTGGATCAAATATCACCCTCGTGTCATTCTTTAAAATCTTAAAGGGGTTGGATCTAATGGTGGAAAGTGAGGAGTCTAACCCTAAAGCCATGGGGCACTTTGAGGTAGTGGTAGAATGTGTTCACCTAGAGCGATTATATGAAAAAAAGTCTTGTGATGAACAAATAAGTGGATCAAATCTCACACCCATGTCCTTCTTTTTATAAGTAAAATCCAATTAGTGCAATTGGGTTTATAGGATTTCGTTCTATAAGGTAGCGAAATTTCAAAACTCACATTTAATGAAGAGACACCAAAAAAAATTCAACCATGTTAAGCGTTGGTTTCCCTTGAAGCTAGGTGTGATTTCTGGGGGGATTTGATGGCTTAGATGCCCTTGAGTTGTAAGTTTTTAGACCACATACTAGTCCTTTAAGTCACAAACATGCTAACAAACCATAAAAGGAAAACATATTTTCTTAGTTGTTCATAATAAATAAAAATATAAAAAATAATAATATAATCATGTAATAATAATTTATGCTTAAATTTACATGATAACATTCAATCATTTTACTTGGGTGTTACAAATTCCATTTCTTTATCTATGTAAGTCCAATAATGCACTTCAAGAAACATCTTTTAAAACTACTCTATTAAAACCATGTTTTTTGGATTAGTTACCACATTATTTTTACACCAAAGGCATGGTCTATATTGGAATTGGGTTTATGATCAATAAAATGAATGGTTGAGATTGCAAGCCAAGGGAATATTCTTCATCTAAGACATGATCCACGGATAATATGAAAATTTTACCAATCATTTTTCAGTGTCTTAAGTATTTTCCTCTCTTTAATTTATTAAAAAATCATTTGTGAAACGTGGCTATCCTTGGCATGTCTCTTCCTTTGGCATATTGCCACATCGATTTTGTTTTCCATCGCATGTTTGTTCTGTTTCTCAAGGCTTCAACCATCCATTTCTCCAGGCTTCGCTACAAAAGGCAGGAAAAGATGTCGACCTAGCTGGTTATGACGGAAAACCGCGTCTTTTTGAAAATATGCCCTTCATTCAGATTCTAAGAATGCACCCTTCATCCTTAAACGCATCTCAAATTTCATGTGTTCCTTGTCGATCACAAAACATATTAATTTACCATGTTGTTGTGTATTAAAATCATGAACTCATTTCCTTCTTGTGCATTGTTCGTCGAATTTAGTTAGACAATCTCTTGCTGTGATGGTCTTCCAATTTAGTTAGACATCAGTTACAATGTTAAGTCTTAAGGATTTGGAAGTTTGATGGATAAATAATTGTTTCGAAAGAGTTTATTTTTTTTATGGGTGAAAAGGTTTTTGAATCGACAAGATATATTTAGGGTATGTATCATCTCTCATTGCTCTTGTGGGGATAAAATCTCTGGTGATGAGTTGTCAATATCGGACATCAAAGTCGAGGTGAAAGTGTTTCGAATGATACAATCACCTTTAGTTTTTTAAGCCAGTTTTCTTAGCTTTTTTTTCCGTGGTTGAGAAACCGATTTGGGATGGTTTTATAAGAAAAATGGTTTTCTAACATCAAACAATATATGATTCGCAGTGTTAAAGTTATTTGTTTTTATTGTTCCTTATTATCAATAAAAGTCATTTCTTCAACTTTGTGCCTCACTGACTATATAGGGCATCATTTATTTCTTCATTGAATTGTGTATACCAAAAGAAATTGTATTTAACAATAAAAACATGTCATGAAAAATAACACCATAAGCGATGTTGTTGAATTGCAAATCATTAGAGAAATTTTGAGGTCTAAAATGGGCCTCAAAACAAGAATGTACAACCAAAATCAACTTTATAAGAACTAATAACATTCATGTTGACGATGTCAACCATGGGGGTTGATTCACCATTTTTGGAGTAAAAAAGTAAAAGTATTAAAAAAAATAAATAACAAAACTACCTTTTCAACTCGTATTTTCAACTTATCTCCCTATGCTTTTACTTAAATTTCGAGCAAGAGCACTCGTTGGATGTATATTTAATTATTCATCCAAGGAGTACCTATGTTGCATAATTTCGATGGACCCTATTACACGGAAAATCAAAAATACATGAAAAACATTATTACAATCATGGTTTTCATGTATTTCTCATTTTTTGTTGAAAAATGCATCAAGAAATTCTCAAATTGATTTTGCCTTGATTAAATTGAGAAAATTTGAAATTCCTCATCAGCAGACAACTTGGAGAAGTTAACTCAAGTGACATGGCTCTTGTCACTCAGTTAGCTCAGTTAATTCGAGTTAGGGCCATGAAGTTCAGTGGTATGTAGTGATTCCTAAATTTTAGGAGCCTAGGTTGAGTTAATTTTAGTTGTAATTAGTTAAACTAGCTCTAACTTTTAATAGAACTAGTTGGTGGTTAGTTAAGTAGTGGGACGTCAGTATAACTCAGAGATCATCTAGTTAACTGATCAATCAACTAATAATTAGTTCATGCATGCAAAGAATATGAGTTGCCTAGTTGTGGTGGAGTTTCCAAGGAAGTGTACAATTAATTATATACTAGATTAAGTGTACAACTATTGTATTGGTCAAGTGATCAACCCTAAGGAATTGCGTGAACATTTTGGAGAAAACTCCTAAATAATAGGGACCTCTTTCCTCTGGAATTATGCAAGCAAATAGGGCTCAAGCAGAGGCAAAAATCAACCAAGTCTGGGCCAGAGATTCTTAGCGAGCAGAGAGATAGGTTATGCACTTGTAGGTTGTGCTCATTTGAGAAAAGAAATTCTAATACATCTCTATTCATCAGATTAATGCAAGCAGGCATTGGGGTTTTTTAGTAGATTATTTTCCCCATAAAAAATATTGTGTGCATGTGTTATTTCTCATGCATGCTTGTGATTGATGTTCTAAAGTGTGAATTACTTTTCGCAGAGCAGTAGAGTAGGTTTTTGTCTTTTCATTTTGATTAAAACTTCATGAGTAGTTACAAATTTACACCCTAATTTCTACATGGTATTAGAGCTAGATTTGTAGGAATTTCTACATGGTATCAAAAAAGGATTCACATCAGAACAAGACCCTGAATTCCTCATGTACAGTGATGATTAAAGAAATAATGAGTTGTTAGGAGGTAGAGTTATGGAGCCCTAGTTCAGGGCAGATCCAGAAGGCCCTATGTGCAAACTTCTTAATGGAGCTAAAAGGTTGTTAGTGGGCAAATCAATGAGCCAATGTTTAGTGACACAAAAAAGAGTTTTGATAAATGGTATTGGTAGATTGATGAGAAACAATGTTTCCCACGGGGAGATCAAAACTCAGAGGGAGTCTAGTTTCAGAGGGAGCAACCCTATGGAAGATAATACTTTAGGATCTAGGGAGATCATACTCATTATTGTAGTAGTTGTAGCAGCAGTACAGAAGCAGTAACAGAGAACTCACAACAACAATATTAGTAGATCATAGTTTTCTTTACATGCAATTATACCCTTTGGAGTGAGGTGGGGAGATGTAGATTCGTAGTCCAAAGTTGCAGAAATTTGGGCACGGTCCATTGAGGTGTTCTCCTCATGGATCATTACCTTGCTACAGGGGCGCAAAGTATTCAGTAGTAGGAGGATCCGTGTCAGTAATATACTAAGGAGTGTAGAGAAGTGTTGACAACATAGCAGGAGGGTCAGTAGCAGAGTCAAGAACATCACAATTTTCCTAGTAGACAGTTGCAGACGTAGTTGATTTAATGTTTTTTTGTTTTGTTTTATTTTATGCTTCTTAGTTGCATATGTTGATTAGTAGCAACAACGATGAGAGGTGTTACATGCAGTACATTCCATAGGTACAAGATAGGGGTGGTTGATAATCCATTTCTTGTTGAGAGGGAGTGTTGAAAAATGCAGCAAGAAATTCTCAATTTGATTTTTCCTTAATTAAATTGAGAAAATTCAAAATTCCGCATCAACAGACAACTTGGAGTACTTAACTAAGGTGGCATGGCTCTTGTCACACAGTTAGCTCAGTTAATTCAAGTTAGGGGGATGAATTTCAATTGTATGTAGTGATTCCTAAATTTTAGGAGCTTAGGTTGAGTTAATTTTAGTTGTAAGTAGTTAAACTAGTTCTAACTGTTAATAAAACTAGTTGGTCGTCAGTTAAGTAGTGGGACATCAGTATAATCTAGAGATCATCTAGCTAACTGATAATTAGCTCGTCCATGCAAATAATTCGAGTTGCCCAATTGTGGTGGAGTTTCTAAGGTAGTGTACAATTAATTATATACTAGATTGAGTGTATAGCTATTGTGTTGTTCAAGTGATCAACCCTGAGTTATTTCTCAAACATTTTGGAATAGATTCCTAAATAATATGGACCTATTTCCTCAGAAATTGCGCAAGCAAATACGGGCTCAAGCAGAGGAAAAAATTGACCAAGTATGGGCCAAAGCTTCTCAATGAGCAGAGAGATAGGTTATGCACTTGTAAGTTATGCTCAGTTGAGAAAAGCAATTGTAATACATATATATTCATTAGATTAATGCAATCAGGCATTGGGGTTTTTTAGTAGATTATTTTCCTCTGAAAAAATATTATCTACATGTGTGTTATTTCTCATTATTTGTTTGTGATTGATGTTCTAAAGTGTTAATTACTTTCCGCAGAGTAGTAGAGTAGGTTTGTGTCTTGTGATTTTGATTAAAACTTCATGAGGAGTTGCAAATCTACATATAATTTCTACATTTTTCATGTAGTTGGGTCCATCGAAAGTATGCAACATGGGTATTCCTTGGATAAAGAATTAAATTATACATCCAATGAGTGCTCCTGCTTGAAATTTGAGTGAAACCGTAGGGAGATAAGTTGAGAATATGAGTTGAAAAAATAGTTTTTTCTTTTTCCCTCTAAAATTTGACATGTAATCTAATCTTATTTTATTATTTCCTCTATTATTTTATAATATTCCTTAGGGGGCTTTTTTTAGACCTCAAAATTTCTCTAATGATTCATAATCTGCATTGTTATTTTCACCCTTTTTTTTAGTCCTAAAGATGTGGTTCAATCTGGGGCAAGACTATGTATGCCTGAGCACTGAGCGTTGCTCCAAACATGATTTCTTTACTTTAAAATATAGTTTTCCAACCCCCATTTAAAATATAGTTTTCTTTAGCATTAGAATATATATAGGATAGCCAACATTAAAATATGTATAGGACACTTGATCTTGTGATTAGAACTTTTATTATTCTATGATTCTTAACATGGAGTAGGTTGGAATTTCAAAATGAAACCCGGTTTCAACAATTTCATTTTTGGTTTATAACTTTAGGTTTTAATAAAATTAGATTTTATTTAAATTTTTATAATTTTAAGTTTTTATAGTAGTGTTTTATAATTTCATGTTTTACGTTTTACGTTTTATAAATTTACATTTTATAATATTAGTTTTTTTATAAGTTTTATAATAATATTAACGTTGTAATAAAAATCATCATTATTATATAATATCATTAATTATATAGCTAATAATAATAATAACATTCAAATTAATATTAAAAATAATATTATTAATGAAATTAATTTTTTAATATAAATAATATTAATATTAATTCTACTATATATGTGTTAAAATATTTTGATTGGCCTCATTTATAAAAGTTCATTGGCATATAAATGATTGAAATTGATGCTTTTGTGTATATCAAACTCATTTATTAATGTGGTTGTGCTAGTATATATAACATGGTCAAACAATTCAAAAACTTATCACACATGATTTGCAATACCTTTTATACTATTAATAATAAATTTTGAACAATTGTGATCACTTAGTCACTCGACTCTTTAAGGATTTTCCTCTTACTCTTGTATCTTAAAAAAAATATGAGTGTACTTTATTGTTGTTTTGATTTAATTATTTGATCATACTCTTGTATCTTAAAAAAAATATGAGTGTACTTTATTGTTGTTTTGATTTAATTATTTGATCATAAAATTATTATTTTATAAAATACATTTTTTTAACTTTAAAATGGTGAGTAAAAGAATAAATTTAATTACTATATTAATAATTATAATGTTTAAGAGCATGTAATTTTTCTTTTGGTTAAAGATCACAGATTAAAATTCAAAGGGGTAAAGTATGTACACTTATGTAGACTTTAGTAGTCAAAACATTGTGTGGATTAGGGTCCCTTGTTCTACAAATAATTTTTTTTTTCTTCTAGATGTAACTAATTCTATTAATGTAACAAAATGATACAAGGAGGCACCGGCCTCTACAGAGCAAGTCTCAGATTATGCACTATTTAACAACCTATAACTGAAAGTGACTGCCCTCATCGGGGAAACCAGTCCAAAACTAGAAGTTTTTGCTGCCCACGCAGGGGTAACAGCCTGTAAAGCCAGAGTGGAATAGTTTGTCGAACTGACATTAAAATTAACAACATTTTCATAAAAGAAGCAACAAAATAAACCGTTGAGGTGGGGTTCCGGGTACCCAGAACCTAGAAGAAAAGGAAACGTGGACCTGCTAAGTGTCGTTGGTGGGAGAAAGTTCTTCCACTATCATAGACCTGTACTCCTCCATATCATCTTCCTCGCCATGTTGATCTCTCGGCGTTCCTTCGACAGTCTTGGAACAGCTTGGATTATTGCCTCCTTGAGTTGTGCCTGTGCGTTCTGGAGCATCTTCATGTCTTTTGTACGCCCCTAAAATGCTTCCAGGGGCTTTCCTTTTGCCTGTGTTTGTCCTCTCCTGAATGTGGCTCTTTGGGACTTTAGAGCTTTGAGGCACCTCTTTGAATGCTACAGACATGGTAGCAATTATGCATGGGCGGTCCAATGTACAATGAAACTGGAATTGGGTTGAGTGACTGGGTTGCATAGAAGGGACAAAGACAATAGGAGGCTGAGGAACATCTTCAGTACGCCGAGAACTTGTCGTCTGAGCTTGCCCTCGACTGTTGCGGGTGGCAGGATGCCGTCCTGTGAGATGGGCTGTCATCGAGGGTGAGGAAGCAGCAGAGGGGGTTGATTCAGAGAGGGACAGGGAGGGGGGACGGATTAAACGCCCTATGCTACCTCCCCTCCTGCAACGCATCCTGTGACGCAGATGAGGCATGTTTATCTGGTTTAAATTGGGCAAACGAGGACGAGGAGGAGCAATGACAGGGATTGAATGGCTAGAGGGAGCAGGAGGACCGGTAATTCGCAATGCAAAACCAGGATTCAGAGTCAGAGCATTAGTTCGAAGGCTGCAAAGGAGATTGTTCGAGAAATGGGCACCCTCGAACATCTCAATGCAACACAGTGTTTTGCATCGTCTCCCCGTTGTCGTGCGTGAGCTAGGCTTTGCAGCAGTAGGGAGACAATTATGGTTCAGAGGGGGCGGAGTGAGGGGAAAGCGATCCGAGTGAGCCATCTTAAGAACCAGAGTGAGGCTACCTCAGCCCGCACATAGCATTAAAACGCCACTAATGTCAACGGTGGTCTTCTGGGTGGAAGCGTGGGTAGCCAGGTGTTATAGACATTTTTGTGCCTTACAGCATGAAGCATGAAATGTCAATAATCTAAGGTATCCAAAGTCCCTAAACATGTTGTTCCTACCCCTAGAGGAACAAGGTCAGCAAACCACAGCACTAAAAATCAGTTCTCCACCTGAAAACACTCAAAAACAAGCTAATTCTGGATCATGTCAACTGCTCCACTGAGCATCTGCGCTGAATGTCAACTGCTCCACTCTGTACCTGTGCTGAATGTCAACTCTAATGAAGGCTACCTGCGCTGGGCGAGATTGGCCAAGTGGCATAGTCATTCTGCAAGGTGTCAAATGCCCAGGAAGCTTCCAAAATGACACTTGGATCAGGGAATTCGCCTTGTGATGAGTAAGAGGATCTAGATCTCCAAGTGGAAGCAAGAAACTCCAAGTGGACTCAAGAACTGAAGTATAACTGAAGTGGGAGAGGACACTAGTCAGCTTCATGCCAGCCTCAAGCTGACTCATCCTTTCTCCAAATCTCCTATATATAGAGCTCTCTCATGAGGTCTAAGGAGGGCGGGAATCTTGTGAATGTAAGGAAGTGCTGTTGGTTTGAGTATAGAACTATTGGGTGATTGCTTTGAAGGAGGTGAAGAGAAGATTTCTTTCTGCTGGGAGGTGTTGCTGGATTGGGCCTCTTATGGTTGTAACACTCTCAGAACTTTACTTCTTCCATTAATAAAGGATTTGAGGTTCTTCTATATGCATGTGTCTCTGTGGCGTATTGATGCTTGTATATTTGATTTATTCTAATCCTTGAATCAATTATGGATGTATGCTTCTTGTAGTTTCCTTTCCTTGTGCTTTTGCAGGATCTTTGTGTAGCTGGGCCAGTGAAAGAGCAAGGAGCTGGGAGCAAGCGGCAAAGAGGGAAGATTGGATCAATCATTAGCGGAAGATAACGGTTAGTGGATCTCTTTCTCCTCTCTCTTACATCTCATAAAGAAGTAATCTTGAATAGCTTTTCTTTGATTGTTGCTGAGGTACTATCACCCTTAGAGTGGGATAGGGTCATTCCGTATTGGATACTTTTCCCAACAACAAATTAGCGACTCCGCTGGGGATCGTATCTTGTTGGTTGTTTGTGTTTTTGCTATTCATTTCATAAACAAAGGGAGTACCGAATCGAACTGCATTTGGATCTTTCAAATGCAAAGTAGAGGGCAGCTACTCTAGCTCAGTTTCTGAGCAAGTTTATGATTTGAAGAGCTGATCCACAAGGACTCTAATAAGCTCTTAGTGATAGCTTTTCATCCTCCTTGTCATCCCTTAGTGTGTCCTTGACTGATAGCTTCTGATTTGACCAAAAACTGTGAATTTTTTAGCAATCTGTGACCCGGAAACCAAGAGAAACGAAAGTTTCATTCTTCAGTGCAGGCTGTGTGAAGGCTGTCTGCATTTCAGCGCAGTTCCCGAAGGGGCTACCTACGCTGAAGGTCAAACTGCCTGTGTACCACCTGCGCTGGACCAGTCTTGCCTTGTGCTACTGGGGTTTCCTGCTGTTTCTTGCCCTGTTTTCACTCTTGTTTTTGCTGCCTGTTACCAGTCAATGTGCCTATCTGAAACCAACTTTCCTTGCCACTATTCCGCCTCGGTTGTATAAAGAAACTGTGTTTGTTCTTTGTGTATTTCTTGTATCATTTACAGTTTCCCATAATGAAAGTGAACTAGTCTTGATGTGACCTCTTAGAACTAGACCTGTGATAAAGTGTCGTTTTGATCTTAAGAGTTAGTTTGTTTGTTGTTCATAGCTGATTGAGCTTTTTCTTTCGTCATATGGTTTGAGTTTATATATTTCTAGTGTCGAAACAAGTAAATCTTAAGGTGTCTTTTGATTTTGGACAAGCTTGTTTGCTTTCACTTGAAATTGAATTCAAAGTTATACAACAGCTTTCTTTTTGTGTCGCACAAACATTAAGGAAGAGAAAAGAAATACTTGCATTGTGCATGTGCATTATGACAGCTTGCATGTTGATTTAGGAAAAAGTGCATTAGTGTGTGCTCTATGATCTGTGTGAAAAGATGTTATCTTTCTTTTCCCTCAGTAGTTAAGATTTTCAAAGTTGAAAGATTGAAAAGCTTGCTTATCATCTTAGGCTGCATTTAGGAGTGTTATCATACATCTCGTGGTGATCCATAAAGGCAAACTGCTAAACAAGATCAACCTTAAAATAAATTGAATTTACATAACAACGCATTGAAACATAACGCAAACACATAGAGGTCTAAGCTAGAGACGTGTTTCGGCGTCGTTAAACGTGATATCTTAGCGTTGAGTGGTTGGGTGATTCCTCCACGGTGAAGCGATAAGTATCAATACGGACTTGTGCTCCCACGTACCGTCGCGTATATATTGGGAGACCCCTATAGGAACAAAGCCTTTATCCAATAGGAAACCGTGTCAGCCGCCCTACTGATCGCAATGCAGTGAACACAGCATTCACGAAGATCGACCACTCGTACCGTAAAACGTATTCTGTGGTTTTGCGAAAAGTTTGGCACACCCTCTGCCTAGAACTCCAGAGCAGTTTCTTTTGGCCTTTTTCAAACTCTATAACTGAAAAAGTCCATCCGAGCATTTGTCACTTCGGGCTCGTTAAAACATCGAAGGAGACTAGAGTCATCTTTAGCTTTTTCTCGACTCTTAAAAAGTGAAAAAGCAAGTTGTGTCTAAAGCGTCGTTATAAAATTTATTTTAAACGGAACATAATCACCTCCTATTCCCGCGTTGATCTTAGGTTGAGAACATGGAACGCCCCAACCAAGGAATTCCACATGATGGAAATCCTAGTCCATTCTCCTCTTGGGGAGAAGTTGGTGCACCCCACATGGCCACATTGTCACTTCCAGGACTGACAATTGGCCTACCTATTTGGCTATTCTCAACCAATGTAGTTCAGACCACCATGGTTCCTGAACAGTCGAGTCAACAGTTAGATGAGTCTAGAGCTACCCACCAGCCTTCTACTTCCTATAACTCTTCCTCTAATCCTTCATCTTCGCAAGGTAGAGCCGGCAAAAGCCAAGCTCCCATGGAGAAGAAGGAGAAGAAGAAGAAGGAGCCTAAGGCGCCTGGGGGCAAGCAAAAGACATCTGACAAAAATCCACACACATCACAGACCGGGCCTAAATCGCCATGTGTCATATGTAGAGGAGACCACTTCCATAGAGATTGTCCCTGTATTCCCCGGATACTAAGGGACTGGTCCCCCCGGTTGCACAATTCAGGAGCATCAACCTCTGATAGCCATGTTGATTGCTCACCGTCAACCAGCGAAAGTGAAGGTTCAAGACAAAGAGGGGGAACAAGATCCCCCTGCAAACTGTGTAAATTCGATCACGCCATCCACCGTTGTCCCTTCTTAGACGAAGCGAAGAGAGTTTTGGAAGATCGTCCGGTTCCACCGGTAATGCTTCCTCCTGGATACAAAAAACTCGTGCCAAGTCCTTCGTTGGTTGAAAATACAGCTGGCCCGCTCAAGTGGTCAGCTGAAGCGTCAGTCATTGAAAATGAACCTACTGAATCCAGACCAGACGAAAGTCTAAAGGTCGATACGACAGTTGACCCAGTTCTTCCTTCAGAAGTTTCATCCTCAAATGACACCGTCACTGAAGATTCATCTTCAAATGACACCCTCACTGAAGAGAATAAGGATGACACCATCCAGATTCTTTTCATCAACACAGACTCTAATGAGCATCAGGGCAATGCGCCCATTCCTTTATCACAGGAAGGAACATCGTCAGGGTCATATCCGGCCGTGTATTCGATCCCACCACCAAGCAACCTGGTTGTGTCCTTTGATTGGAACCAACTAGGCAGACCCCGGTTACCAGCCAGTATACCATTCAGAATCATAGTCCAAATCTACAGAATGGTAATGGTTGGAACTATCATTGATGAAGGGGCATCTGTGAGTATCCTTTCCTCTATTGCTTGGAAAGCACTGGGTTCCCCAGAGCTTTTGCCTGAGATAAGAAATCTCTCGGGTTTTGATAAAGGAACCAGTCGACCACTAGGGATCCTCCCCAATGTGCCTGTTACATTGAAAGGGAAGACCGTTCAAATGAACGTGATGGTCGTTCAAGGACCCTTGGATTATAACCTACTCCTTGGATGAGACTATATATATTGCATGGGAGTTGTAGTCTCCTCACTCTTTAGAGTAATGTGTTTTCCACACGAAGGAAGAGTGGTCAAGCTCGTAGACCAACTTTCATTTCCGGGATCACGCATCGCAAATAGTCAAATACCAACCATGAATGGTCTATTCAATCAAGAAATGTCTCCACCCCCAGTCCTCCTTCCCGATGAGTGCGAGTGATTCAGAAAGATGGGACTGGAACCCAGGGGGCATGCATCCTAGTCTGCTTTGGGTAGAAGAAACCCTGGGTATAAGGTAGAATTTTCGCGGGAGAATATGACTAGTCCGTACCCCGTCCATGGTTGGAAGAGGGGTTGTTCTAGAACAAGATTATTTCGTCAAAGTTACGTGTTTGACAACAGTCATTCACCTTTGTCCTATCTGAAAAGATTAGTAGACATCGCCGAAGAAAGAGATTGATTTGCGGCAGCAAATAGAACCGTCTTTGGGTAACAAGAAAGAGGCAAGCCTCACCCTTTAAAACAAATGTTTTATCGGATAAGTAGGGGCAGCCTTGAAATTGTACTTTATACCTGGGGGCATGCAAACCTTTTGGAGTGCAAGCTAGGAGCGGTTATTTATCTGTTTTTGGGATTAGCCGTTTCCGAACTTGCATAAAGAAAGGATGAGAGGGAGCATAGCTTATGTGAGGTGCAAGCTCTATAAAAATTGGAATCTTGCAGGAGACATTCTTATCTTATGACTGGTATATCGAGCAGTTTTACCGCGGAATTTATGCTCGTTAAAAAATAGAAAAGCGAGATCCGAGCAGTTTTAGCACATAGTTCATGCTCGTTAAAAAATAAACATAAGATCGAGCAGTTTTACCGTGGAATTTATGCTCGTTAAAAAATAGAAAAGCGTGAGCAAGAGTTTCCCCCAGAGTTCAAGCTCATTAAAAAAATGAACCTATTCCGGTAAATAACCATTGTGATCGTAAATTTATCGGCCATAAAAAGCCTTGGTCGTGTTTGCACCCGCCACCTCCATTCCATTTGGCCAATCGTTCACCTCCATATGATTGTTTACCTATTTTGAGGAACAGCTGTGAAGAGTGATTTCACCTAGCCATCCTTGCGACACTGCCGTGATTGGAAAATTCCAACCTGTACCTGGAATCTGCTGCTATCCCTGTTTATCACTCGTTCCTCAAAAGACGAGTCTTCTTTGAGCTCTTTTCATCTGACTCGTAAAATATGAAAAGTTTGCCGAGTTTTGGCCTTCCAGCTCATTAAAATGACCGGAAGAGCTATCCCTCCTCTAGATTTTAATCTTTTTGGACCTGAGGGATTATTACACAAAAAGGTCGAGCGCTTGTTTTATTCGGCTCGTTAAAGTAATCGAAAACTCATCCCTTCTGTATTGTTTTATACTTTTTCGGACTTAAGGGATTAGATGACGAAAAAGGAATTTTGGAGTTAACTTTCTGTACCTTTTCAGACTCTCTAAAAATGAAAAGGACCGAGTTTTCCTTGTCGTTAGACTCGTTAAAATGATTAAATAGCGACAAACTTGTCTTTAGACGAGAACGAGTTTCCCTATCGCTAGGCTCGTTAAAACATAGCGATGGGCTTGCCCGAAGGGCAGGTTATAGAACAAGCATATGTTATCCTCCTCAAGCTTGACAAAAATAAAGAGGTACTGGTCAGAAATGACTGGGGAAAAATTGGGAGAACCTCAAAGCTTTAATGGTAGCAAGTCGCTCTTGAACATGACACTTTGTCCTCCGTATCACATCGGGTTGGGTTGTTTTCATTCACCGGTCTCATCACCATGGTCCTCGCCAAACCATCCACATTTGGGGTAATGCTACCAATCCATCACATCAGTGTCGTTATATGTTCAAGAGATGTTGTTCAGAGAGAGTCAACCGTGTCCCATCCACTGCCATACATTATCCTTCATCCACCCATGATCGCCACCCTGAATCATATTTCACAGATTGTTTTCACCTCCACTAAAATCATTAGCTCCCTTCCGTGTCACTGATGTGGGATTCATTAAGGCCCTCCTTTGACGGATCGCTTCTTGTCGACTTCAGCTCATTATC
Organism: Pinus tabuliformis; assembly: GCA_031772625.1. Taxonomy (NCBI): domain Eukaryota; kingdom Viridiplantae; phylum Streptophyta; class Pinopsida; order Pinales; family Pinaceae; genus Pinus; species Pinus tabuliformis. The sequence goes on along the minus strand of CM062816.1, from coordinate 1,667,360,027 downwards.
CAAGAAGTTGATCTAGGAACACCCCCCTCAGTACTTTGAAGCTTGCATGCCTCAATGGCAAGTTTCTCACTTCCGGCGACAGGTATACATCAATGACCTTCGACCAGAAGATTTTGCGTGGTGTTCGACGCCAAGTCCTTTATTCACACCACGTGAATTGTACTGCAGTACCTTGAGGGTCATTGTCATTATTGGTGATTCCTCTCGCGCTTGTTAACGGTTTACATTATTGACCGGTAATCAAGCGATGTCTTTCCATGTTCGACTTCAGCGCAATTCTCACATGGATCGACTTGTACTTAGAGTGAAGATCGAACGAGTTTGAAGACCCCGGATCTAGTTTCATCCATCCAGGCTGCGATATATATTCAGGAAATATAAAGACATTTGATATGTACATCATTGCAGCAGATGATCATCCTACTCAAAGGATGATAATTTCAGCAGAGAATTATCAGTCTACCATCAGACGATCGTCTGTTCTATGTACCAAAATGAATTTATAAAGTTGAGCATGGGAATGCCCGCCTCAGCTAGATCATGAAAGCAGAATGAAAAATAATGTATTGTATTGTATTTTATTACAGGGCACCTCTCAGCGATTGAATGAACTTCGGATCCTCCTGATAAAGCATTTCACCCGATAAACGACCTCATACTTTAGGGGGCAACTGTTATAGACATTTTTGTGCCTTACAGCATGAAGCATGAAATGTCAATAATCTAAGGGATCCAAAGTCCCTAAACATGTTTTTCCTACCCCTAGAGGAACAAGGTCAGCAAACCACAGCACTAAAAATCAGTTCTCCACCTGAAAACACTCAAAAACAAGCTAATTCTGGATCATGTCAACTGCTCCACTGAGCATCTGCGCTGAATGTCAACTGCTCCACTCTGTACCTGCACTGAATGTCAACTCTAATGAAGGCTACCTGCGCTGGGCGAGATTGGCCAAGTGGCACAGTCATTCTGCAAGGTGTCAAATGCCCAGGAAGCTTCCAAAATGACACTTGGATCAGGGAATTCGCCTTGTGATGAGTAAGAGGATCTAGATCTCCAAGTGGAAGCAAGAAACTCCAAGTGGACTCAAGAACTGAAGTATAACTGAAGTGGGAGAGGACACTAGTCAGCTTCATGCCAGCCTCAAGCTGACTCATCCTTTCTCCAAATCTCCTATATATAGAGCTCTCTCATGAGGTCTAAGGAGGGCGGGAATCTTGTGAATGTAAGGAAGTGCTGTTGGTTTGAGTATAGAACTATTGGGTGATTGCTTTGAAGGAGGTGAAGAGGAGATTTCTTTCTGCTGGGAGGTGTTGCTGGATTGGGCCTCTTATGGTTGTAACACTCTCAGAACTTTACTTCTTCCATTAATAAAGCATTTGAGGTTCTTCTATATGCATGTGTCTCTGTGGCGTATTGATGCTTGTATATTTGATTTATTCTAATCCTTGAATCAATTATGGATGTATGCTTCTTGTAGTTTCCTTTCCTTGTGCTTCTGCAGGATCTTTGTGTAGCTGGGCCAGTGAAAGAGAAAGGAGCTGGGAGCAAGCGGCAAAGAGGGAAGATTGGATCAATCATTAGCGGAAGATAACGGTTAGTGGATCTCTTTCTCCTCTCTCTTACATCTCATAAAGAAGTAATCTTGAATAGCTTTGCTTTGATTGTTGTTGAGGTACTATCACCCTTAGAGTGGGATAGGGTCATTCCGTATTGGATACTTTTCCCAACAACACCAGGTGGCCGCGCCGCTTGCCAACCCATTTTTGTTGCATTGTACCAGCGCTATTAAACACCCACATCCGGGAATTGTTCTACAAATAATTAGGTCTAATAAACTAATTTAATTTTGACCTTTAAAATCAGTTATTATTATTACTATTATTAGTATAAGTAACAAACCTAATATTATGTGGCATTATCTACTGAGGCCACAAATTCGCCCGGAAAGTTATTTTTTTGCAGAATCCGATGATATTTTTTCAAAAAATATGATCATCGAAGTGTTTGAATTGTTTTTTTATGGTGGGAATGTATTCAGCACCATCAAAAACCCCTTGGAGATCCAAAATCCTAAAGTTTGATAGTAGTAGCCCAGATTTCCCAAAAAAAATTATCGGATTTGGCAAAAATCATGTTAGAATTTCCACTATTTTCCAGGAAAATTTGTGGCCTTGGTAGACTATTCTATATTATGCTATTTAATATATTTATAAGTAACTTGAAAATAGTGTCAACATTCTATAATAACTTATACTCAACACACAACCCACGATAGCTCACTTCACAAAACATGTACACATGTTATGTAAAATATTGACATGTGTCCACCTCAAGGCATATGTGGTGCACCTAGTGGTTATAGTGGGGTCACACAAGTATAACCTAATATTGTGTTATTTAATATATTTATAGGTCACTTGAAAATAGTGTCAACATTCTATAATAACTTATACTCAACACATAGCCCAAGGTAGCTCACTTCACAAAGAATGTACACATGTTCTGTAAAATATTGACATGTGTCCATATCAAGGTAGAAGTGGTGCACCTAGGGGTTATAGTGGTGTCACACAAGTATGAGACCACCCAGGTTATCAATTTCACCATATATATATATATATATATATATATATATATATACATATACATATACATATACATATACATATACATACTCTACTGCTTATAATTAAAATGATAACTTTATTATGCAGATAGGGCGCCTTGTGTTGAATGTTGGTAGATTATCTTTCTCTTAATCTAAATATTTATCTTATGGTCATAAATAGAAAATGATGGTATATTCTTGCCCTTTATTGTACATAAATAATTGGAATTTCAAATATTAACTACCTTGCATCTCTAAACTCATGTTTACCTTTTCATATTTACATAATACAATTATAAAATTACCATGCAAGTTATCAAATAACACATGGTATTGGCTTCATTAACTTTAAAAAAGAGTAAATGATGTAAATTGGTGTATATCCATAACATTTGCTAATATAATTGTGCTAATAGTAATACTAAACATAATAATATATCACTAAATTACTTAACAAAATACAACCTTTTTAATCAATTTATTATTAATCTAGATTAATATAATTTTTAATAAAAAATTAGTAAATAATAATAATTAATAAAAAATAATCCAAATTTTAATATAATATTTACTCTAAATCAATTTTACACTTAATATAATAATATAATATTTACTATAATATAATAATAATAATAATAAATAATATATATATATATATATATATAGAGATAGATATCATTGAAATATGCCATTTTACAAATCTTTGAATTTAATAAAAAAACTAAACTTTAAATCACTTAATTCTAAATTTAATAAAATATATATTTAAAGGCCCTTTTAATTCTATTAAACAATTTTATGTGAATGTAAACACCCCTAATTTATTATACCTTAAAATAGATTATAGTGAATTGTGAATTATACCATTACTAACAATGGAAAGTGACCTGGATATAGTAATGAGCACCTATTAAATTAAAATTATTTAATATGTTATTGGTCATAATTGGCCAGGTATAAAATTTGCAACAAATTATATAAAAACCTGTTGAATAATGCTTTAAGTACAATAATAATGAACATAGACAACCTACAAAAGTAGGTAATTGGTATCAATGCAATTCTTTAGGAGTACGTCTTAGATTATCCTTTTGTAGGAGTTTGAAATGATTCTAGGTCTCCCCAATCAATTAACACATGTTATTGCAATAAGTTGATCTCTTGAATAACCAGTTGATGGTTAAACGTTCAATTTTCTCTTGGCATTCACTATACACTAGAGATTTGTATTCCCCATGACTTGTGGCTATCATCCTTATGATGGGCTTTCTAACGAAAACTTATAAAACTACATTGCTATATACCTCTTTAAATATCTCCTGCATATAAATCTCAAGCAAAAAGATTGACCAAAAACATGTAAATGTAATAACCTTGCATTGCTAAACAGTTTGGAAACCAAGTACCTCCTACATTCAAATATCAAGCAAAAAGATAGAACAAAATAAGGTAAATGTAATAAAGTTGCATTGGTAAATACTTTGGAAACCAAGTGGTTTATGAATTATTAAATGTTAAAAGTGGTATTCAATTTATATATTATTTTAAAATGGGTAAGTTTTTGATAGTTTATTAATAAATCACATAAATTTATTATGTAAAGTGTTAAGAGATTCTTGATTTTTTTAGTTAACTTATGTCTACATTAAAGATAGAGGTGGTACACTTAGTGGCTATAATAATAGTGAATGGAATCGATCATGTATCTAGTTGTAAGACTACCTTTATTACCAATCACATTAGACACTAAAATAAAAAATACAATTCTTTAAATTAATATTATTATTGTTATATTAAAAGCATTTAGAAAAAATGTGTGCTTTGTGTTTTCCCCTTAATTACTATATTTTACAGTTATAGTTGAAAATTAAAAGTATGCATGTGGTGCACTTGGTGGTTATAATAGTAGTGAATATAATCCATCATGTATCACTAATTGTAAGATTACTTTTATTACCAATTACATTAGACACTAAAATAAAAATACAATTCTTTAAATTGATATTATTATTATAATATTAAAAACAATAAAAAAAATGTGTGCTTTGTGTTTTGCCCTCTTAATTATTATAATTATAATTATAGTTGAAAATTACAAGTATATGTGCATACTCACTGTAAAAGTATTATTACCAAATTCATTAAGTATTGGAGGGATTAAAAACTCAAATGTACACATTTCTATCTTTTTGTAATTTTCAATCTTACTTAGTATTTTGTATTTTTTGAATTTTCATGAGATATAAAAAAAATTAAAGATTAACATAGATATATACTATTATTTTTATGATTTTTATTTAAATATATGGTAGATCAAATAAATAGTGCATTGTCTTTTATTAATCCATAAAACAAAGAGATGTCAATTCTTTTCTTTTTTCCTTCTATTTAATTACTACAACATGAATATACATATATAAAGAGATCTACCCCATTCATATGGGAGAGCATTTTTCCTTTCCTTTTTTTTTATGTAATGCGACAATAGAACAATTCAACAATTATTGATTAAGCATTAAATATTTTAAATAAAAAAGTCATGTTTATATAAATCTCCTTTTTATCTTTCTTTAGGGAAGAATGATGTTCTTCACATAAACATTTTTAGTAAATTATTATTGAAGCTTAACTTGGATTGAGTGTACTTTTCTTGAACGTAGGTCGAATTTTATGTTCAATAAAATATATACTCATAACATAAACAAAATTATCTTCAAATCAGAATTTTATAACACAAAATACTTTGAGTTCCTAACTTAGCATGCACAGGAGAAGTAAATCAATCATAAAACCAAGCACCTAAATGGTTTGTCATGGTTTTATGTTAAGTTATGGTATGTTCTATGCTTATAATAGTTTACTTCTTTTCCTTATTATATTCCACAGATTAGCAATCACATGTACATAAAGTAAAGTGCAGATAGAACATTAAATGATCGACAGAAAACAAGCCAAGACAAGAGACACAAGATGTGGCGGCTAGCCAGGGACAAACCCCACAATGTGTGGGGAAACCCTTTGATCAAATCTTCTTTTATCTTCAATAATTCAGCAGAGAGATAGTACAATAAGTCTGATTCATATTAGCAGTAGCAAACCCTAGATTAGCAACATCAGCATTAGCGGCTTCATCATCAAACTAGGGCAGACGATATCTCACAAACTGACCGTCGGATCGGCTTGATTCCACCACCAAAAGTTGTGGCTTTCAGAGGAGGTTCAGATGAACCTACAACGCAGTTCAGATGAGGAGATCTTCTAGTCCATGCAGGTAAATCTTTACTTCTACAATTGCAGCTTCAGTTTCGGCAGTTTCCAGCTTCAAACTAGGGCAGTCGATATCTTGCAAACCGTTTGTCGGATTGACTTCATTCCACCACCAAAAGTTGCAACTTTCAGAGGAGATCCAGATGGACCTACAGCGCAGTTCTAAGGAGGATATCTGATGGTCAACGCTAGTCAAACTTTGGATCTACAGTTGCAGCTTCAGGTTCAACAGCTTCCGGCTTCACATGTGTGAGAGAGAGACCTTTTTCTGCGCAGTAGAGAAGAGACTCATTTCTGCGTAGTAGAGAGAGATGTGATGAGATGAGTGAGTCCAAATGAGGAAAAGTCCTCTTATATTTATACACAACATTGGTGTTTGAATAGATGTGATTGTTGGGCTTCTGAGCCTACATGAGTTGTAGGTCGGCTTGATAATAATTCCATAATCAAAATAAATTCATATCTCCATGAATACTTATCGGAATCAGATGATCTTTATATCAATCCTACACCTCTCGACGAGAGGAATCTAATAAAAATATTATCAGCCATGAATAAGATGACCCACATGAAGTTTTGCCCTAGTTTCCAATTTTAACACTCCCTCTCAACTAGGGAGAACTTCATTTGCAATCTGTCTATCGGTCGTTACTATTCATCCATCAAATGCACTGCCCTGTACAACCTGACCCTTGCCCTGCTCTGCTCTATTCTGCCTATTCTGCTTTGTCTTGTTCTGCCCTGTACTGATCTGTATGGCTCTGCTTTGTTATGCGCTGCTCTTTTTTGTTCTGTTCTGCTCTGCTTTTGTCCGAATTATGAAGAAGAAGAAATGATCGAGGATGTATCATACTGACTCAAAGTCAGTCTTAGAGTATGTACCACTGGTCCCAAACCAGTCTCAACCAACCTGAAGTCAGTGTCATAGTGAGTACAACTCCATTGGTCCCAGACTAGTATCATCCTTCACTAACTCAAATTCAGTCTCAGAGTGCGTACCACTGGTCCTAGACCAGTCTCAACCGACCCGAAGTCAGCTTCATAGTAAGTACCACTCCTACCACTAGTCCCAGACTAGTATCGTAGTCTCAAAGAGTGTACCACTAGTCCCAGACCAGTCTCAACCAACCCAAAGTCAGCGTCATAGTATGTACCACTCTCACTGGTCCCAGACCAGTACTGCACTGACACGAAGTCAGTCTCAGAGTATGTACCACTAGTCCCAGACCAATCTCAACCAAACCGAAGTCAGTGTCATAGTATGGTACAAATCCTACCACTGGTCCCAGATCAATGGAGGCCATCCTAGCATAGGGAGTATGGTAGATACAACGATGCATCCAACGGTACTACTATGGTCCCTAACTTCATTTCCCTACTCATTGATTAGATGAGAGGTACTTCCCATGAGTCCCAGACTGCATGGGTAGGATGCCTCGACAGGAGAACTAATCAATCATGTACTCACAAGAGAACACATCAATCCTGCTACAATCGCCATGGAGAACACATCAATCCAGATCTCACAGGAGAACACATCAATCCTGCTACAATCGCCATGGAGAACACATAAATCCTGCTACAATTGCCATGGAGAACACATCAATCCAAGCCTCACAGGAGAACTAATCATCCTGCTACACAGGAGAGTGAAACATCATGTTCCACAAGAGAGCGAATCATCTTGTCCCACAAGAGAGCGAATCATCTTGTTCCAGTGCGCACCACCAAGGGAGGGTGAGTCACCCTGTAGTCGTATGTTTCTCCAGTAAGAACCGTAAGCCCTCAGAGCTCCCAGAGCTCAATGTATGCAACATGCAGGACCCTTGTACAAGGGTTTCTTGACGACTCCAAGTCGTTTGGGAAAATCACAGATTAGATCTTTCCTCGAGGCTTTGACAAGGTGTATTGACCTGTACATCATCTTAATGTGATGGAGCCTCCTTGCTCATCGACTTACCATATCCTAGATGATGTCTATCTGCTGGAGAAATTGACGAATACGGGATTCCTCAATAATCGAATCCCACCTCTGGTTGTTATAGAGAATCACAGTGGTATCCAATGTAAATCCAAACAGCTCACTAAAGAGCTTTCGCAACCAGACTGCCTCACAGGAGGCCATGCTGGCAGCAATATATTTTGCTTCGGCGATGCTCAAAGCCACGGACTTCTGCTTCTTGCTCATCTAGGATATCGAAGCAGATCCCAAGGTGAAATAGTGCCCGAAAGTGCTCTTACGCTCCACCACACTGCCTGCCAAATCAGCATCATTATATCCAAGTAGTCTCACATCTCTGGCAGTGTATCTTAACCCATTAGCAATTGTGCCATGAAGATATCTCAGAATATTCTTGGCATCAATCCAGTGAGGCTCAACCAAATATGAGCTTACAATGCTAATTGCAAAACATATGTTCGGACGGAGGTTCACCAAGAACATCAACGCGAATGAGTTTTTGAAACTCAGCGGAAATTCCCAAATCTGGTCCGACATCACTACCATATAACTTCTAAAAGTTAAGATCCTCGAGGTAGTCACAGGCTTGCAGTCCACCATACCAAATCTTTTGAGAATCTTCACCACATATTTTCTTTGACATAGGAAAATTTTCCTTGGCTTCTGCCACACTTCAAGTCCTTGGTTCTTCATTTCAATTTCAGAAGCCAACTCCCTCTTACATTTGTGAATGAGAGGGTATGCACCTGTTAGAAAGAGGTCATCCACATACAACACCAGTATGAGAGGCTTGTCATCTTCAACCTTAAAGTAAAGGTTAGGATCGACTTCACTCCTAGTAAATCCCAGCTTCATCAAGTGGCTATCTATCCTCTCATACCATGCTCAGGGTGCTTACTTCAGCCCATAGAGAGCCTTCTTCAACCTGCATACATGAGATTTTCAATCATAAATCTCAAATCTTTCGGGTTGCTCCACATAGACCTCTTCTTTGATTGAACTATGCAAGAATGTGGTCTTGACATCCATCTGATGTAGATTCCATCCTTGTGAAGCCACAAGGGCTATGATCAAGCGGATAGTTGTATATCTGGCAACAAGTTTAAATATCACATCATAGTCTATACCTTCCTTCTGGGAGAAACCACGAGAAACAAAACGAGCCTTATACTATTATGTACTTCCATCTGCTGCAGCTTTATCTTGTAAAGCCATTTTGAAGTAACAATTGTCTTGTCCTAGGGTCTGGGAACTACTTCCCAGACATCATTCTCCATAATGGTCATAGCATCCTTCCATACTTGATGCTTGACGGCATCTAAGAATGATGAAGGCTCATTTTGTATGATTGTGCTCATACTGGTCAGGTATCCCTGATACCTGTTAGGTTTCTTACTTTCACAAAAGGTTCCTTAGGGTGCAGCATGTCCTTCAGCATCATCAAGTAGCCCCCTAAGCCATGAAGGCCTCTTCCTAGAAGAGGAAGGCTCATGTGTAGGAGGATCAATCGGATCCATGGGTTCTTCTACATCAAGCATTGGTTCATCATCCTTTTCCTTCGATTCCCTGGTGTCGGCTACTTGAGAGCTCCTCAAAGTCGAAAGATTGTTCACCTTGCTGAGAACCATATCTTCGTCAAAGGTGACATCATGACTAATTACAACTTCCCTTTGACCGGCTACATAGATTCTATAGCCTTTAGTATTTTCACCATAGCCCACGAAAATTCCTTTCTTTCCAGATGCACCCAATTTATTTCTTTTCTCTTTCAGCACATGAAAATATACAAGGCTTCAAAAAATTCTAAAATGAGAAACATCAAGTTTCTTACCAGTGAACTTTTCTTCAAGAGTCTTAGAACCCAATGCTTGATGACGGCATCAATTTTGTACATATATAGCAGCGTTTGTAGCTTCAGCCCATAGAAACTTTGGAAGTCTTTGATCATGTAGCATGGCTCGGATAGCTTCCATAATTGTGCGGCTCTTCCTTTCTGCCACACCATTCTGTTCAGGAGTATATGGTGTAGTAGTCTCCCTCTTGATGCCAGCCTCTGATATGTCTGAGTGAACTAGTTAATAATATCAGAGGTCTTGCTTTGACTTGAAGGAATGGTCCCCTTTTTAGCTTTTCTTCACCACATCCGGACATACACCTTCTTTCTCTACTTGGAATTCGGGCATCCCTGTTACCATCTGCCTTACATCGGGTAGAGCTTTGTAATGAAGGTGGAAAAACCTTCGATGCCAAAGTTCAGACTGAAGAGTTGTGTCACAAGACATGACACCTAGTGGACTTCCACCGACCTGATATAAAGAATCAACTCAAAACCCAAGAGTGAAAGCATCTTTAACATTATTTTTCGATACATGTACCTTGCCATCGCTAAAGGTTACCTTGTAGCCTTTGTCTTCCATTATTGATATGGACACCAGGTTCTTTCGAAGGTCAGGTGCATTTAATACATCTTGGAATTTCTAGCCTTCTTGAATGGTTGTCCTCTTCCTTGATTCCCAATTCTCCTCTTACCTTTGCTATTGAATTTTCCATTCCTTTGATTGCCATCAGAGGTATTTTAATCATCATCTCAGAATGAGTCCTTTCTATCAGGGCACTCCCTTACATAGTAACCTGCTTTATCGCAGATGTAACATCGTCCTTTTCTTCCACCCTTAGATCTAGCCTTTCTTTTTTATTTAGTCCCTGAATTATTTCTTTTCTTAGCATGAAAAGAAAAAGCAACAAGAGGACCTTTAGGCAAGGGCATTTCTTGCTCTTCTACCCTTGTTTCTTCTTGAATGCATCTAGCCATTAATTCCTCAAAACCAGGAATTACATTATCGTTCAGAAGAGTAGTCCTGAACACATACCATTCGGATGGTAATCCTCCAAGAGTCATGAGTGCCATTTCCCTATCAGTAATAGTCTCCCCAATAGATAGGAGATAGTTCCTGATCTCGGTGTTTCTTAAGAAGTATGCTTGCATACTCTCATCTTTACCCTTCTTGATTTCCCTCAACTTATTTCTAAGAAACAAAACTTGATTTGCATCATTAACTTTAAATAAACTCACCAGTCTATCGTAGATTTCCTTGGAGGTGTCTAGTTCAGAGATGTAGGCCACCAAGCGCTTGTCGATAGAGTCCCGGATGATCTTCTTCGCTTTAATTTCTTCGTTCTTCCATTTGTTCCTAGCAGCAGGAGGTGCATTTGATGGAGGCTCAACAATATTGCCTCTCACATGATCCAACACTCCTTGATCCTCAAGGGTTAGATCGATAGACATCTTCCATCTTTGATAGTCAGCTTTCTCACGGAGCTTTTCTTCGACAAGAAAGAGTGTTGAGGACCCCATAGTTCTTTTAGGATAACCTTGCCAATCTTATCTTCAGTGATTGCTCTTGCTCTTGCTCGGGCTTTGTCTTCACCTCACCTTTGATACCATGTTAAGTTATGGTATGTTCTATGCTTATAACAGTTTACTTCTTTTTCGTATTATATTCCACAGATTATCAATCACATGTACATAAAGTAAAGTGCAGATAGAACATTAAATGATCGACAGAAAATAAGCCAAGACAAGAGACACAAGATGTGGCGGCTAGCCAGGGACAAACCCCACAATGTGTGGGGGAACCCTTTGATCAAATATTCTTTTATCTTCAATAATTCAACAGAGAGAAATAATGCAATAAATCTGATTCATATCAGCAGTAGCAAACCCTAGATCAGCAACATCAGCATTAATGGCTTCATCATCAAACTAGGGCAGATGATATCTCACAAACCAACCGTCGGATCGGCTTGATTCCACCACCAAAAGTTGCAGCTTTCAGAGGAGGTTCAGATGAACCTACAACACAGTTCAGATGAGGAGATCTTCTAGTCCACGTAGGTCAACCTTTACTTCTACACTTGCAGCTTCAGTTTCAGCAATTTCAGGCTTCAAACTAGGGCAATGGATATCTTGCAAACTGTTTGTCAGATTGACTTCATTCCACCACCAAAAGTTGCAGCTTTCAAAGGAGATCTAGATGGACCTACAGCGCAGTTCTAAGGAGGAGATCTGATTCTCAACACTGGTCAAACTTTGGATCTGCAGTTGTAGCTTCAGGTTCAACAGCTTCCGGCTTCACATGTGTGAGAGAGAGACCTTTTTCTACGCAGTAGAGAACAGACTCATTTATGTGCAGTAGAGAGAGAGAGATGTGATGAGATGAGTGAGTCCAAATGAGGAAAATTCCTCTTATATTTATACACAACGTTGGTGTTTGAATAGATGCGACTGTTGGGCTTCTGAGCCTACATGAGTTGTAGGTCGGCTTGATAATAATTCCATAATCAAAATAAATTCATATCTCCATGAATACTTATCGGAATCGGATGATCTTTGTATCAATCCTACACCTCTCGACGAGAGGAATCTAATAAAAATATTATCAACCATGAATAAGATGACCCACATGAAGTTTTTCCCTAGTTACCAATTTTAACATTTTACCCTAGAAACCCCAGTGTGGGGAAAACCAACAAAATTTGGGCCTTTATCTAGCTTCACAAATTCTCAATTACAACAAGAGTATTCACTTAGAAAATTACAACAACAATTTTTAAGCCTTTTATGTTGTTACAATCTTTCCTATGCAACCAATACAACCCAAAAAAGTTGGCATGTATGGCCCAACAAACATGGCATGTGAGGTCTAGAAGATTTCTGCCTATATGGCTCAACAAACTACGACCTATACAACCTGGTCTTCATGCCTTGCCTACTACTTTGAAATTGACCTATTGATGCCCTATTTGCTAATGCTCCCTTGATGTGATTGTCTTCCTACTAATATTTAACTGAATGCCCAGTGTCTAGTGTTAATCAAACTGCCTCTCCAACAACTTATTTCCCCTTTATAATTTCTAACAAAATCTCCAAAGTGATGGAGGGTTGAGATTGCATCTCCATGCTTGATATTTATAGTTAGGATATAATCTTCTGTTGGCCTTTCTAAATTTATAAAAATTGACTAATAAAGTCAAAAATTAAATTAATGACATTATGCCTAAGCTCCAAACTTAAGAAATAATTAAAAATTTTCCATGGAATAATTGTTGGTCATTTTTTGCATGTCATGGCACTTAAACAGTGTTGAATTACCTTCCAAGCTAAGTTTTCAACACTCCCTCAACGAGGAAGGTGTTTTGTACCACTCCTAGCTTGTCTTTGAAGAATACAAATTTTCCCTTCATCAAAGCCTTGGTCAATATATCTACTACATGTTCATCTGTCAATATATACTATAGATTTATTGTCCCATTTTGCACATAGTCTAAAATGAAGTGGTACCTAATGTGGATGTGTTTCAACTTGTCATGAAAGATTGGATTCTCCAAGAGATTGATAAAACTATGATTGTCACAGTGAATCATAGTCAGGTTCCTTTCCTAATCAAATAGCCCCGTGAGAAGGTTATGAAGCAATTGCCTCATAAGTTTCCAAGATGGAAACCATATGCTCAGACTCAACAAAAATAATAGAAACTAAGGTCTACTTCTTGTAGAACCAAGAAATTGCTCCTCATCCCAAACTGAAATAACACCTAGAAGTGTTTTTCCTATCATTTTTGTTGCCTTCCCAATCAACATTAGCTTACCCCTCTAACTTCACTCCATCCACCTAAGTATATCTCAACCCATACTCAATTGTTCCTTGAAGGTATCTCAACACATGCATTACAACCAACTATTGAACTTGTTTTGGCTTTGCCATGAACTAGAGTATATTAACTACAAAACAAAAATCTAGTTTGGTGTTGACTAGATACATGAGAGAGGTAATCAATTGTCGATATAATGTAGGGTCCACTGCTTCTAATATGGAAGCGTCAATCTTCCTCCAGTTTGTCACTAGTGGCATAGACATGGGTCTACATTTCTACATCCTAAATTGCTTCAAGATATCAACTATGTACTTCCCCTATTTGAGGAATATATCCCCATCTCTCTGCCACACCTCTAAAACTAGACAGTAGTGCATCAACCCCAAATCTTTCATCTTGAAATTTGTAGCTAGGTCACTTTTGCATTCTACTATTGGCTTCTCATAGCCTGCAAGAAATGGGTCATTTATGTAAAGCACCAAAATGAGAGGCTCTCTCTTGAATTGAATGTAATATAGGCTTGGGTCTACCTCACTCTTGGTGAAGCCCATCCCCTACAAGTTCAAGTAGTTTTCAATCGTGGTGTACTACACCCTAAAAGTTTTCTTGAGCCCATACAACATTCTCTTCAATTTTCACACATGGGAGCCCCTCCCATGCACTTCAAAATACCTCCAGTTCCTCAACATAAATATATTCGTCAACCACATGATTAAGGAAAGTCATATTTACATCCATATGGTGAATCCTCCAACCCATATGTGCTGTAATGGAAATCACTACTATGATGGATAGGTATCTAGCGATTTGGGTGAATTCTCATTGTAGTCATTACCCTCCTTCTTAGAGAACCCCTTAGCCACAAATTAGGATTTGAACTTATCCAAGCTATCAGTTGTGGTGTGTTTAATCTTATACACCCATCTAGATCCAACCACATATTTATCCTTTGGTCACGGCGCAAACTCCTATACATTGTTCTTCATGATGGAAGAGTACTCTTCCACCATAGCATCCATCCACACATGATGCTCTGATGCTTCCTGAAAGTTGGAAGGCTTAGCCTCAATCATCTCACTCATCAACGCCATATAAATTGAATAATATTGTGGTGCCTTTCTTTGTCTAACTGAATATATATGAGTGCCCACATACTCCTAGGAATCTTTCAATGTCTTCTCAACTCACTTGGCCCTCTTCCTCCTTATGTTGCAAGTCTAGGTCTGGGTGTGAGGATCTCTCCACTCCTCATCTTATTCCTTCTTCTTGGCCTGCTCATTCTGCTCACCATGTTGTGTTACAATATCCTAAGGTGTTTGCACTACTTCTCTCTTTGGTTTCTCTTGTTCCTAAACCTCCACTATGAAAGGAACTATGTTCCAAGGCACCCCTAAGAGTCCTAGCCTCCTCAAATATCACATCCCTATGTATCATTGTTTTCCTAACTGTAGGAATGTAAACTATGTAGGATTTCTAGGTCTCATTGTACCCCACAAGAATCTCCTTCTCTACAATAGGCTCTAACTTTATTCTCTTTTATGATGGAACATGGCAGTATACCAAACACCCAAAGATGAGGATGTGTACCAAATACTTTTTCTTTCCTGTGAAATCTTCCTTAGTTGTCAATATACCCAACACTTTATGTGGACTCTGGTTCTACAAATAAACAATAGTGTTGCAAGCTTATTCCCATAAAAACATAGGAAGCTCCTTCTCATGTAGCATAGCCTTGGCTTCTCCAATAATAGCCTTGTTCTTTTGCTCCAAAATTACATTTTGTTGAGAGTTGTATGTAATTGTCAGCTCTTTTCTAATACCCTCATGTGTACTAATGTCCTTGAAGGAATTCAAGGTGTACTCGCCTCCATTGTTGGAACTCGGTGTCTTGATCTTTCTCCCAATCTGGTTTTCTACAAGGGTTTTGAACTCTTTAAATAAAATAAAAAAATCCTCATCCTTATTCTTCATGAGGTATATCCAATTCTTTATGGAGCAGTCATCTATGAAAGTCGCATAGTAATGGTATACACTTAAAGACTCCGTTGACATGGGCCTACACACATCTGAGTAAATTAGGTCCAAAGAGCCCTTGGCCCTAGTATCATTGCTTGGAAAGGTGGTCTTGGCATACTTTCCCAGTGTGTAGCCCTTCCACACATCATGTTGCTTGACCCTGAACTCTAGTAGTCTTGTCACAATATCCTTGAGCATAATGAGTGCTCTATGGCGCAGATGAGGCATCCTTTTGTGCTATAACTCGCCCAACTCTCAAGTGCATCTTACCAATGCTTACATAGGCTAGGGTTGAAGTCTAAATAGGTTACCTTTTTCTACTCGTATCACCTTGTTGGTCCTATAACATTTAAGCCAAATTTATACCTTTCCATCGTCAGAAGTTGCAATGTAACCCTTGTCTTCCAAGGTTGCAAAAGAAATTAGATTTTTGGCCATTCATGGAACATACATCACATCTTCCACCAGCAAAGGTTTACCAAACTCCCCTGAAACTTGGCAGTGACAAATCCAACTACCATGTACTTGGCATTCTTTCCAAGTTATATGTAGAAGTCCATTTATTTCTCCTTTAGGTTGGTGAAATACTCCTTCACTCACGTCAATTGGCAAGAAGTCGCATTGTAAATATACCACACAGTGGTGGCTAATGAACTTGAGAGATAGACAATGAGTGAAAACTCATTTTCAAATCTAGCTGCAAATTCATCCACTTCAGCGGTAGCAACAACCTTCTTCTGCTTACCCTTTTTCTTATTAGGGCATTAGTTCATGTAGTGTCCTAGTTGATGACAAGAAAAACACTTTATCTTAATAGGTTCCTTCTTCTCTCCCTTAGAAGTCGACCCATTATTTGGCCCTTTCTTTGCCCTCATCTTATCTTTACTAGCTAGGGAAAGATTCTCTCCCTCTTGAAATTTCTTCTTCTAGTCATCATGTTGAGCCCCTTCTCTAATTTCTTCTTGTATGAAATCATCCCACTTTCTTTCCCAAGTGGGAAGGTTCTCTCAACCCATGATGCATTTCACAAACACATCACACGATTTCTTAAAGTCATTCAATGTTATACACATTAGTTCTTATTCAATTTTTAGTTTTGTTACAGTCACTATCTCATCATATAACTGAGTGATTCTAGTCAAATAGGAAGCTACACCCTCACCCTTTGACCTCCTTGTGCTATGTAGTTGGTCCCTCAGTACCATGTTTTGACTCTAATGGTTGCTTTGATAAAACTTAACGAATGCATCCTACATTTCTTTTGTTGTCTTCTTCTCAAACAAATGTGGAATAAGGTGGTTTCTGACTCCATCTTGAATTATCCTCCACACCCTTCTTTCACCTCATGTGGGTCTAGGACAATAGGATATGAGATTAATGGAACAACTATGGTATTTATGATGCTCCATACTTTAATTTCCTTAAGGATTGTTGTAATTTGAACACTACATTGAAGTCAATTTGAGGACCCTTCCCATCTATCTTCACAATGAACATTGGTAACCATGATTGACTAAACCCGTAAACACTTGCTTGTTGAAGGCTTATAATTTCTTGAAATGGTACATATGTCAAACACACTTGGTTTCATGGTTAGAGACTATAGAAATGATACCATGTTATTTTTCTTGAACCCAAGTCAAGTTTTATGTTCAATTAAATATATACTCATAATAGAAACAAAATTACTTTTGGATTTGAATTTTACAAGACAAAATAATATAGGTTCCTAACTTAGCATGCACAATGGAAGTAAATCAATCATAAAACTAAGTATATAAATTGTTTGATACAATTTTACCCTAGAAACCCTAATGTGGTGGAAACCAGCAAACTTTGGGTCTTTATTCAGCTTTAGAAAATATTGATTATAGCAAAAGTATTCACTCAGAAAATTACAACAACAATTTCCCATCCTTTACATTGTTACAATTTAGCTTATGCGACTTGTACGACCTAGCAAAGTTGGCTTGTATGACCCAACAAACATGGTCTGTGAGGCCTAGTAGATTTCGACCTATACAGCTTAACAAACTACAATCTATATGACCTGGTCTTCATGTCATGCCTACTGCCCTGAAAACAACCTATTGTTTCCCTATTCAGTGATACTCTCTTGTTTTCAATTCTTCCTCTCAGTTTTTAACTAAATAGTCAGTCTCTAATGCCAATCAAATTGCCTCTCCAACAACTTATTTCTTCTTTAATATTTCATTGACCTTTTTAACTCTATAAAAATTGGCCAATAAAATAAAAAAATTAAATTAATGACTTTATGCCTAAAATCCATACTTAGGAAATAATCAAATAATTATTATAAAAAAAAAGTGATTTTATGTATATCATGACACTTAAACCATGCTTTCAAAGCTACATTTCCAACCTTGAATTTAATCATTAAAAAAAATATTTAATTTATATATATATATATATATATATATATATATATATATATATATATATATATATAATAATCCCCAAGGGTTAGCTCAAGTGGTCAAATAAGTGCCTCGTCGTTTGGGAGGTAATAGGGTCAATTCTACCCAAAACCCTTGGGGTTAAGCCTAGCTATTGGCCGCGTAGCTTGATACCCTTGATTTTCTGTGGACATAGTGACCACCGACCACAAATGTCTGTGAACCACCAAAATAATTTTAAATTAATAATAATTTATGAAATATTATATGTATTAAAAATATAACTCTTTTATATAATAACATCATCTTTCATTTTAACATGACTCTATTATAACATCATTTTCAACCTATCTTAAAATTTCAATGTCATATTTCATAAATTCTTTTAATTTTTTATTATTTTTATATGATATTTAATATTTATAAATATTCATTATTATTATAAAATATATTTTTATAATATAATTATATACCATAATAATACCTCTTCTTGAACATTCAAAACCTAGTCTTAAAAAAACGATTTCCATATATTCTCTACTAAAATTAAATGTGCAACCATGCTTTCTACATAATTGATGATATTAAATGTGTAACAATGTTTTCTACATAATATATGGTTTCCATACAAATATGCTAAATGAAAGATATCTCATTCTAGCACGCAAAGGCAGGGAAGACATAAAAAAAAATTGAGCTGGTCGAGTTATAAAAATAAATAATTCACTTTTGGTGAAAAGGTGAAATAAATTATACTAAATTTACATTTAAAAAGAAATTAAAGTATACATTAAGAACTCCAAAAGTAGTTGAGTTATTCGAATTATTTAAATAAATAGTTGTGTTCGTATCCTGTCACTATGATTCATGAACGGTATGTTATTGCTCCAGGTCTAATGAACTTTACTTTCCAAAAAGCGAAAGGAATGACACTGCATTTTTATTTAAAATAATAATAAAGTGAATGGAGTGGGAATATAAAGTATGTAATATAAATCAATGGGTTTAAAGATTTTTAAATTATTGTTATAAGTGTATTTTATAGATGAGGGTGAGGGTGAGGGTGAGGGTGAGGTGTAATTTTTTTATCGGTATTTTTTAAAATAAAAATAAAGTATTATGTAATCTTTGTAACAAAAATAAAAATGATTTTAGTGTATATATATACTTATTTGGATATCAAAATATTGTATTAATGGTTAAAGAGAGTGAAATATTTTTACCACATTTTTTATACACTAAAATCATTTTTGTTTTTATTACAAGGATTACATAACACTTCATTTTTATTTAAAAGAGATACGTGTCAACACAAATAAAATCACACATCACCTTATATATATACACTTTCTTTCTCTTTAAAGTTAATATAAAATTATGTTACTTCACTTGGATATCAAAATATTGTATTAATGGTTTAAGAGAGAGAACTGTTTTTACCACATCTCCTATACACCAAAATCATTTTTGTTTCTATTACAAGGATTACATAACACTTCATTTTTATTTAAAAGAGATACATGTAAACACAAATAAAATCACACATCACCTTCGCACTCATCTATAAAATACACTTATAACAATAATTTAAAAATATTTAAACTCATTAATGTATATTACATTTACTTTATATTCACACTCCATTCACTTTATTACTACTTTAAATAAAAATGCAGTATCATTTGTTTCGCTTTTTGGAAAGTAAAGTTCATTACACCTGGAGCAATAACATATATATATATATATATATATATATATATATATATATATATATATATAAAAGAATAAGATATATAATTCTTATACTTTTCAAAGATACTTCAAAACACTTAAATAAATAGTTTGAATATCTATAAGGATTACATAACACTTCATTTTTATTTAAAAGAGTTACTTTATATTCACACTCCATTCACTTTATTATTACTTTAAATAAAAACGCAGTATCATTTGTTTCGCTTTTTGGAAAATAAAGTTCATTACACCTGGAGCAATAACACACACACACACACACACATATATATATATATATGAATAAAATATATAATTCTTATACTTTTCAAAGATACTTCAAAACACTTAAATAAATAGTTTGAATATCTATAAGAATTACATAACACTTCATTTTTATTTAAAAGAGATACCTGTAAACATAAATAAAATCACACATCACCTTCGCACTCATCTACAAAATACACTTATAACAATAATTTAAAAATATCTAAACTCATTAATTTATATTACATTTACTTTATATTCACACTCCATTCACTTTATTATTACTTTAAATAAAAATGCAGTATCATTTGTTTCGCTTTTTGGAAAGTAAAGTTCATTACACCTGGAGCAATAACATACGCGTGTGTGTGTATATATATATATATATATATATATATATATATATATATATATATATATATAATTCTTATACTTTTCAAAGATACTTCAAAACACTTAAATAAATAGCTTTAATATCTATAAGAACTAATTTATTTTAAGATCATTTTCAAATATATGTGTATAGAGAGCAAAATAAAAATTGTGCTAATATTGAACATAATAAAATATTTCAATGCTCCAAAAAAAATTAATTAATTTCTAATAAAAACAATAAAAGTAAGATGTATAATGTATTCAATTATTAATACAAAATTAATGAGTGGCATTTAAAAAACATTATTAATAATAAAATATTTCAATTTGTGTCATTAATAAAATATTTCAATGCCCATGTTAAATAAAATATTTCAATAGCAACTATATATATTGGGTTAAACAAAAGATTATGTATATATTGTATAAAATAATTGAAAATAATAAAATGTTATGTTCAAATAAATTCAATAGTTTCTCTATTCTACATTTTGATAATTTTTCAGGTATATTTTTTGGTTATTTTGTATGAAATCGAGCAAAGGTTTGTTGGAATCACAAGATTAAGCTAAGTTGTTTATAGTTTCCAAGTGACTAAGGAGATTTTAAAGGCTTTAATCCACTGATACATTCAAAAATACAAATTGAACCATAAAAAATGATATATATATATATATATATATATATATATATATATATATATATATATATATATATATATATATATATATATATATATATCCATTTTAACTACGAATCTATCTTAACTACAAATCTATCAGGCAACAAGGGGGGCCAAATATCTTGAGTTGCAAATCTTTATTCAAAATTTTCACTCTAAAAGAAGTTTGCACATCAAAATATTTGATCTCTCTCCATGCTTGCTAGGTCAATGATTCAAATGGATCTATATTGGTTAATAAAATATAAATATTAAAATAAACAAAAGTAAAAATTACATTTCTATATAAAATATAAAATGTGTATTTTATAGTAGTATAATTTTTTCAAGGTGTACTTAATCAACTTTTCCAATACACTACTTTAACGGCGTGCATTGACACAATGTGACAATTTCCACACTTCGTAATGTTAAGTGACTCTTCTAGTGACATACACACAAGACCAGATTTAATGTGAAGCATTTACCGAGTTCATAAATAAAATTCCCTTAGCAGTGAATATGAGATGTCAGGTTACTTATGTAGAGATTTATTGCACTATAGTCAACCATCCCTACCAATGCATCACCCTATAATACACCAATACAACATAATAACTACCATCCCCAACTGCAACCAAGTGTTGATTTTACGATACAATTGGACACATGATAGGGCAATAATTATGATTGGCTTAATGAATCCTACTAGCACAAATTCCAAGCTTGATATTTAATGCAAGACTCCTTCAGGTTAATTAAAGAATCTAGTTGCAAGTATACTCTTTTAGGCTTCGACATTAGCTTAGCTACTAGACAATTTCTACATAAATATGTTAATACAAGCTACACTTCTTTGATGAGAAACTAAAACATTCATAAAATGTACCTTTCTCCCCTTTCTTATTTTAAGCATCCTTCCATTCCACTGATTGCTACAAGGTTGGTGAAAGCTCATCTGATGCTACCCCAATTCAATTGCATCAAAAAATCATTGGAGCTCGATTCCTTATCAAATCCAAAATATTCAAGTCATATTACCTTTGTAATCCTATAAGGGGTTTCTTAGTGGAAACTATACATATTTTGGGGTTCGACTTGATTATTTTTATCATCATTATGGGGCAAAATCCTACATCCAATCAAGTGAATGAACTGTTACCCACCATTTTGTGGGTGGTATCCCTAGGAGATTTTTTTTCTCTAAGATGATCCTCAACCAGTAGCTAGTAACCCCTTTCAACCACCAACTCGTTCGTTGTGCCATTTCTCCACCACCTGAGCCAGCCATGTGGTCCCTCACCCATCTGTCATGATCGTATGTTTGAAGGTGGGCCTCCCAAACTTAAAGGTATGCTCTGTCATTTGGTGATTGAGTATTGTTTATCATGGACACTTTTGGGCATGGATTAATGGGGTGATTCGGTGGAAAGAATGGGTTAGGCCTATGCTCTTGTCCCCTAGACCCATTTTTGAATATTAACCTTGGATTCTAATCTCGTGGGATATCTTTTACTAACCATTTGGCTTTAGGGATGGTATTTCACAGGAAACCCTAATTTTGGTTACATGGTCCCTCTCCAAAATCCGTGTTTTTCCCCCATTTCCCACTCATTATTACCCCATTCATCATTTATCTCACTTGGGTCCACATTCCTCCACTGGGTTCATATAAGGCTAACTCTCCCCTTCCCCTTGCCGACACCTTGGGTTGATGCAACTAAAAAGAAAAGTAAAAGCATAATTGGCCACATTCAATTGGAAAATGTACCACAAAATGAAAAAGATGGATGGGACAAACACAGTTAGCACGTGGGAAAAATCTAATACATGAGCTCTATCCCATCATCATGGCCATCACCCTAGTTACAACAGGTTCTATGAGCCTCCTTCATCATATAGGAACCCATGATTGTCCCAACCCCTGGTGGGGAATGAAACACCCTACCTTAAAAGAGGGTATGCAGGATTATATCTCACACATCATGCTCTTACCCCTTGAGCCCCGAGAAGTTAATTAAAGAAAAATAATAAAATGAAAAAGGAATATAAATAAGGGTGGAAAAATCAAGGTTGAGGCACCTCATGTACCACAATTGCTCCCTCCTATACATTATATACCCAAGTGTGGGCTTCCCTTTTACTAGCTACCCTTGCACCCTAGCATGTGGCCCGGGGTTGCCCCTTCTCATTCCCTACTCTATTCACCTCTTTATGACATGCCACCACCTTTTAAAGGATGTACCTTGGACATATTATCCCCTTTAAAAGTAGAAACCACCTAATGGGATACTTGGTTAACCTCATTTGGAGTTTGGAGACATTAGCACATGCCAAAGTCCATTATGGAAGGGTAGGCCATTATGAAGTCCTCATTTGTGGTCCATGGTTTGTAATCTCTTTTACTCAATTTTCTTGATGACTTGTTGTACTAGAAGCCAAGGGGATGCATTGGATCTTATGCAAGATTGCAGATGCTCTCCATCTTGGGTTTGGTCTGCTTATACGGGGTCCTAACCCTCCATAGGGATACATTGGCACATGTAGAGTGTGTGTTGAGAGCATGGGCCTCCACAACATTATACAACACTCCATGGATCCCCAGAGATGTTCAGAGATTGCTCAAGATTCAGCTATTGGATGAGGAAGATGCACCTAATTCACCTTTTCCCAACCAGTCCCACAAATGTAACATGCACTTGGTTGTCGACCCGGGACTTGTAGGATGCTGTGGAATCATCTACCCCATCATCTGAGCCTTTAAAAATGGTCTACCTATATCTTCGACTTACTTGGAGACCCATGAGGTCGCTTGTGTTCCCTCACATCCATTGGAAGCACCATAGGTTTATTATGTGGAGAACAAGGGGCCAACCCCTTTTCCATTACTTTTGGAAGTCCAACTCATAACTTTGGCACTTATGGACTTCATGAAGCCTCTTAGAGAGCCCAACGACATACATTATTGATCATTCGACCTCTTGGGAGGCTTATTATTTTATTTGTGAGATAGTCAGGGAAAATTTTAAGAACCACCCTAAATTTATATGTATAATAAATGGGTGAATCCCCATGATACATAGGAAAAATGGGAGGCGATTTTATCAATAATATAATATGTATATATAATTTTTTTGGTGAATCTCTCACCAGATTATATTATCTTGTAAAGTCATGGCGAATATTTCATTGAATTATAAAATCTTGTAAGATCTTGGCAAATATTTCACTGAATAATAAAACATTGTGAAGTCTTGGCGAATGTTTTGTTAAAGTATGAAACCATATATGATAATAGGAAAACATATTCATTAAATTTTAATATACATACAGACATGTTTGGAAAAAAGAAACATAATTTTCTCTTTCTACAAACAATGTTGCGAGTTTCAGTGGTCGTGTTTGTCAAGGTTCTTGCTCTATACTCTTTCATATCCTTCTATTACTTTTGATAATATTCCACAACAAAGTTCCTGTAGGTGTTGATCTTGACCAGTTCTGTCAAGGTAGGAGAGATTAATATTTTCTCTACCACTTTTATCAAGCCATCAAATTTCTTTCTTATTCCATAGACTCCAACTGCAAGATAAAAAAAACACATCAAGTTTGTTTACCCCAACACGCCAACAAGTAGCAAGCCCCAACTATATAGTATAAGAAAGTAGTAGGTATCTCAAAGGCCTGAAGGAGATCTAATGGAAAGAAGTGACCGTTGTCAGAAGTCTTCCAATCAATATATAAATGTAGATTTATTATTATTTTAATTGGAAATCTTCAATTAAATAATAAAATTTAATTACGTCTCTCCCAATCTAAATTGTTTATTAGCATAATTTATTGCCTTCATATGTCTTGCATTTTTTAACAGCGTTGTAACATGTGGATTAATTTCATTTTTGTGCACAATCTCTGCCTTTTAGGACAATATGGTGCAGTGGTCCAACCCCTACAAATCATTATGACAAACTAAGAATAACAGAGAAGATGAAAGGTCGTACAAACCAACATATTTTTCAAAAAACTAATCCAACATCAGTGCCTTCACTTTTTCATGAAGATATCATATTGAGAACGTTTGAAAAATGGTGGGAAATCTAGGCAGCGACTATCTCTCTTCTGTGAGGGTGGGCAACGACTATCTCTCTTTTGCGAGGGTGATACAGAAAGAGTGATAAGATTTCATTGTTTTGAATTTTCTTTTTGGTTAAATCAGAAACACCAATATTAATGGAGATAATGGTATTTTTTACTAAGTTTTGCGAAGTGACTAAATGTAGCTTTAACCATTCACCTTAAGATGTTTTTTACAATATAATTTCTTAAGTCCATTTAATATTTTCATTATCATAAAAACCAACCTATATCCATCTTAACTCCACATCTACCACTCTTAGAGGGATGAAATCTATTTATCCCTCTCGGCACTTGGTAGACCTGAAATTAAGATGGATCTAAGCTGATATAATTTCCCTTTTAAATAGTCCATGCTCACATGAATACCATGGTATTACCATGGGTTATCATAAACCTGGAGCTTAAAAACTACTATTAGTAATTTATAAAAATTAATAAAATTAATAATTGAATTTTATTTTATTTTTTTATTTTAACCAATTTAAAATGTTTAAGTGACATTAAATTACAAGATCCATTTTTACTCTTGATCTACCAAGCCCCGAGAGGTATCAAATATTTTTTCACTCTTTGCTAGTTTGCATATCACGATATTTGATTCCTTTCGGTCAATATCACGATATTTGAATACCATGGGTCAATACCATGTGCCATCTTTATTTTTATTAATACTAATATTAGGGTTAATAATGTTTTTTTGCATGGTATTAATAATAATTTGGCCCATGGTATTTGGCTCATAGGCTTCACCTAAATATAACGCATTTTTTTATTGTTCGTAAATATAAGGTGACTTATGGAGTAAATATAAAAAAATGTTTTGTTTATTTACCATACCTCACGTTTATTTATATTTTTATTAATTTACCATGTCTCTTTTATAAATATGGTATTTGGCGATAGGATTCACTTAAATAAAACCTCCTTTTTTAGCCTTCTTTTTTTTTTTTTTTTTTTTTTTTTCAAAAGGTGGAAAAACCTATCAAACTCAGTTTGTCAAACCAACAGTGAGGACAGCCATCTCTGGCTGCTATCCGCGAATGTTAGTTTAACACATCACTGTTATCAAGGAAAACCACGCCACCTGAAATAACCCGCTGGTGGTCCGTAAGGGAGCAGGCTTTCACTCCTGCCAGATGCCTCTGGGTCTTGGGCCGTTAACCTGTTTCCTTACGTCCGAGGAAGACGAGCTCTTAGCCAAGCAGAAGCAGTTTTAGGGCATACTCCAGGCCCATTTTTTAGCCTTCTTAAATAGAAAGAGGGTTATGGACTAAATATAAAAAGAGCTTTTATTTATTTACCATACCTCTAGTTTATTTATATTTTTATTTATTTACCATACCTTTGGAGTAAGTATAAAAATAAGTTTTTATTTATTTACCATACCTTCACTTTATTTTTATTTTTATTTATTTACACCCTTGCGTGTCCTTCAATATAAGGTGACTTATGGAGTAACTATAAAAAATGTTTTATTTATTTACCATACCTCCACTTTATTTACATTTTTATTTATTGGGACCAAATACAACCTCCCAAACCAAAAAATGGGCGATTGAAAATGAATTTAACATTGCAAATCAGAAAATCGAGCGATTGTAATGAAATATAACCTCCCAAACCAAGCTAATAGGGTCAAATGAGTCTTTTCATAGTTTATCCACCCATTTTTTGGGGCTAAAATGAGAAAAATAATTAGTTTTTAAATAAAAGTTGGGCTAAATATATGAAATGGGTGTTTTATAAAAAATTTGCCCCTATAAAATGAAAAACCCCTTAAATTTCGCCCTTGAGCTAAAATTCGCCCCTAAAATTTACCATGGAGCTAGTTTGGTGGGCTTGTCACCAATAAATAATTACTTTTACATTATTTTAGTTGATGGGCTAATGTAGGCTCAAATTAGGTAATTCGAACTCCTAATGAGTGTATAAATAGTAGATACATGAATTCATTTTTATCATCACTTTGGATTGGATCATTCTTCTCTCTTGAGAATTTCGTACTTTTTATTGGAGTATGAATTGGAGCATGAATGAATTTTGATGTTTGGATTGGAGTATTTTATCTTGGAGCTTCTTTGTTGTCAAATTGTTTATCGTTGGATATGTTCTATTGCATGTAAGTACACACATTTAATGTTATTATTATTTTACTTTTGGCATATGGATAGAATGGGATTTTCACTACACTAGGGCTAATTGTTACATTGCATAATTACGAAATTGTGAAGTTATTGTTTCTATATAGCATCTCTCAATGTATGGGCCATGTATGTGAATGAAATCTCATAAGATAATTCTACTAGTGAATTTATCTTGATAAGCCATCTCCTTTTGTAAAACGAAGTATAAAAGCTTTGAGTTCTCTTCTTCTTGCCCTAAAGGTCAAGCGAAGTAGTCCTCAAGGCCGCCTTGACCAAAATACGAATTCCTTTCTCATCATTCTCTTAGAATCCATTCTCCCCAAGGGATTAGGCATTGGTCTACCAATAGGTGATCACTCAAAGAACATTTTTCTCCACCTTTTCCCTTCCTCTTCTAAGTCTAGCCAAGTTGGGTCACCTAGGGCATCACTTTCCTGACAAAATAGGCATAGAAAAAGTTTGATCTCCTAGCCTCTACTGTGTTGGTTTTTCCTCAAGGCCTTCTACAATTTTGAATCCATTCCAACGGTGGAGTTGTGAGATAACCCAAGCCCTAACTCCGAGATCAAACTTTGCCCTGGTATTCCCTAGGCTAGCGCCTCAAAGAATCAATTTGACACCTTTAATTGGAAATCCTTGCTTTGATCTTTTCCCCTTCCTTATATGGGTTAAGAACATCATTGGTTGCTAGATTCTCTCTCCTTAACCTAGGTTGGGTCCACTTGGTCCCATGTGGTCGCATACATTTGAAAAGTCAAGCCTTCAAGAACCACTTGGGATACCAAGTTCAATAAGGATTTTAGGGATTGGGAAACTCCCTTATAATTCATATCCCCTCAACCTAGCCCTTAAATCCTCACCTCCTTCTCATATAAATCCTTGTACATTTCCTAAAGAGTAAGCAAGTTCCATTCTTAACCTCTTTCTTGGAAATGGATCACTAAGGTCACTTCACATCCATTTGTTGATTCCTCCTTCACAAGTGAATTTCCATATACCGGGTCTCCTACCATCGATGAAATTCCGTAAAGAGTAGGGAGTCATAGTTGAGGTTACAGTGAGATAAGTCTCCATTGTTGCCCTTGATCTAGCAAGTGACCCTTTAGGAGTACCTTTTAGGCCCCCTGCTAGTTTGAGTGGTAACATTTTAGCATCGTTTCCTGGGACACGAAACATGTGTTTGGTTCCCCATACGACATATTGACATAACATCATGGGTGACTCCATTGGAAGAACAAAGCCCTAGTTCTTCACCAAACTTCAAATTCAATGCTTGTAGGGTGAAGTAAGAATTTTTTAAGGCAATTTCATTCACCCCAGTGACTCCCATGTCATTAATAACCTAAAAACATGTTGAACACATATATTCCCTCCATAGATATGGCAGGGACCCCAAGATATCCTTCATTGAATCTATTAAGAATATTCCAATGTTCGATGGGGATCTACATTCCACAGTTGACCACATGGTAGGGTTCATAAGGTACCTTTCAAAGAAAAATATAACTCAACCTTGTGACCAAATGTAATTGTTTGTCCTATCCATTGCCCCAAGTATCGATTTTCTTGAGTCATGTAAACCTAATTGTATTCCTTCTCTTCCAATGTTGACTACGCACTTTTTGTTGCATGAAGGGCTCAGTTTCCAATCTTGCGAAGACATCCCAAATGTTAGATATGGCACTTAGAGAGGAAGGAGTTATTGAATATGGTTTTATGATTGAGGAAGAGTCTCTTATTGATGCATACTTTAATGATGGTGCCAAAGGCGAGACTCATGAATCGGAAAGCATGTCCTCTAAGGATAATGAGCAAGATCTCAACCTCGAGAGCCCTCAGACATTGCAAGAATGGATGATGGAATATGAAAATTCTTGCAGGAAATTGATCGCCACATATAACTCCCAAGAGATTTTCTCCCATTATTGTGAGCAATCAGAAAGGCTCTGCAACATGAAGAGTGAATATAAAGAGAGTCCTACTGATTACCTTCTTCTTGAGGCATTTTATCAAAATCATGTAATAAATACCTTGGAGATCATTCTTCGGGAACAGATGGAGGAAAAGTCCTCCATGTTTAAAGAAGAGAATGAATGGCATCCTAACCAACACCAAATATATAGTGAAGAAAGGGAGGATTCCGAGGAAGATCATGATAGTCGAATAAACGAAGAATCTACGAGTGACTTTTGGGTTGTTAATTCGGGAATTAGGTATGATTATAGAAATGAAGACCCCATGGTTTCTCAAGTCCATAAGAATGAGCTAAGGGAAGAAGAAAATGCTTCGCCCCTTTTGAATAACAAAGTTGGTCCTTATGAAGCCCTTTCTAGTGGTTGGAAATATCTTTTTATGTTCTAAGATAATTCAATCAAAGAAGAGCCTTCCAAGGTTGTGGGAAATTCTTATGACTCTAATATAGAAGAAAATGAGGAAGATTCTTCCTTAGGCCATGCCACCGATAAAGGGTTTTTCTTCATGTTTGATAATTCCTCCCTTGCTTTGGAAATATATGTTTGTGATGATGTTCATTCCCTAGCCTTGATGAAGAGTTGCTTTCCCCTATGAAGGACCAAGAATCATGGTTTTTCCCCAAATACAATGATGGGTCCACTTCTTGTTTTCCCAATGACCAAAATAGTATCATCCTAAACATGTCTGAGTCTTTCACTCCTTCTTACCCTAAGGATGATAGGCCCAAGATAGTTCTTCATCAAAGATTCATATACTTGGTCATTGACATTTCCATCTCCTGGTTGGAGGATCAAATCCAATCCTCTCGACTGGTGTCTTTTCCTTCTTCCAGGGTTCCTTTCTATGGCATGTGGGTCTCTTCTTTTCCCACCTCCCTCCCTCACAACCCCTCATATCATTGTTCCCATTTGTATTGCCAGGTCTGCTGCAAAAATAATCATGGAAGCATGCATTCTTGTATTGATCAATTGACATGTTGGTTGCATTGGGTCTATGATTATACCTAGCACTTGACATTGTATGTTATGCATGTTAGAGTAGGATGCATCGCATGTTGATTTTGCATTAGAACTAACCTCATATGATATTTCTCATGGTAGATTAGATGCATTTAAATTAAAATTTGCATATTTTATTTTTCTGTTGATTTTACGGCCTAACACTAAGCATGGGTGATCATAAGACACCGTAAAAAACATGTTTTCCCGTGGGTTCAATCGTTCGTATGTGCAGGTAACAAGTATGTGGTAACCAAGAGATCTTTGGAGTTCTTGTGACCTCCTGTTCAAGTAACTTCGTGCACTTATTCGCAAGGTCGCTTCCCAGTTGGAGCCAAATGTTACCCACCATTTTATGGGTGATATCCCTAGGAGATTTTTTTTATCCAAGATGATCCTTGGTCGGTAGTCAGCAGTCCCTTGCAACAACCAACTAGCTCGTTGTGCCATTTATCCACCACTTAATCCAACCATATGGTCCCTCACCCATCTTTCATAATCGTATGGTTGAAGGCGGGCCTCTCGAACCAAAAGGTATGCCTTTTCATTTGGTAATTGAGTATTATTTAACATGGATGCTTCTGGACAAGGATTAATGGGCGAATTGGGCAAAAAGAATGGGCTAGGTATGTACTTTTGTCCCCTAGACCCCTTTTTGGATATTAAAATTGGATTCTAGTCTCATGGGATCTCTTTTATTGACCATTTGGCTTTAGGGATGGTATTTAAAAGGAAACCTTGATTTTGGTTGCGTGGTCCCGCTCCCTAATCTGCATATATTCCCCCCTTTCCCACTCATTATTACCCCATTCATCATTTCTCCCACCTGGGTCCACATTCCTCCACTGGTTCCACACAGGGCTAGCTCTCCCCTTCCCCTTGCGCACACATTGGGACAAGCCTAAAATGATGTCTCAGAGGTTGATGCAACTGAAAAGAAAAGTAAAAGCATAATTTGCCACATTCAACAGGAAAATGTACAACACAATGAAAAAGATGGTTGGGACAAACACACTTAGCACGTGCACAAAAACAAATACATGAGCTTACCCCATCATCATGGCCATCACCCTGGTTCCTACAGGTTCTATGAACCCCCTCATCATATAGGAACCCATGATTGTCCCAACCCCTGGTGGGAAATGAACCTCCCTACCTTAAGGGGTATCCACTACTATATCTCACACATCATGCTCTTACCCCTGGAGCTCCGAGTAGTTAATTAAAAAAAAATCATAAAAAGGCAAAAGGCATATAAAGAAGGGTGGAAAAATCAAGGTCGGGGCACCTCATGTACCATGATTTCTCCCTCCTATACATTATATACCCAGATGTGGGCTTCGCTTCTACTAGCTACCCTTGCACCCCAACATGTGGCCCAGGGTTTCCCCTTCTCATTCCTTACTCCATTCACATCTTTATCACATGCCACCACCTTTTGAAGGATGTACCTTGGACATATTATCCCCTTTAAAAGTAGAAACCACCTAATGGGATACTTGGTTAACCCCATTTGGAGTTTGGAGGCATTAGCATATTATGAAGCTCATTATGGGAGGGCAAGCCATTATGAAGTCCCCATTTGTGGTCCATGGTTTTTAAGTTCTTTTACTCGATTTCCTTGATGACTTATTGTAATGGAAGTCTAGGGGATTCATTGGATCTAATGCAGGATTGTAGAAGGTCTCCATCTTGGGTTTGTTCTCCCTATACGGGGTCCTAACCCTCTAGAGGTCCACATTGGCACATGTAGGGTGTGTGTTGAGAGCCATGGGTCTCCACATAATTAGACAACACTCCATGGATACCCAGAGATGTTCAGAAATTGCTCAGGATTCACTTATTGGACGAGGAAGATGCACTTGGTTCACCTTTTCCCGGCCAACCCCATAGATGTACCATACACTTGGCAGCTAACCCAGGAATTTTAGGATGATGTGGCATCACCTACACCATCATCTAAGCCCTTACAAATGGTCTACATGC
This sequence comes from Pinus tabuliformis, assembly GCA_031772625.1. Lineage (NCBI taxonomy): Eukaryota > Viridiplantae > Streptophyta > Pinopsida > Pinales > Pinaceae > Pinus > Pinus tabuliformis. The sequence goes on along the minus strand of CM062816.1, from coordinate 1,667,327,832 downwards.
ATGTTTGAATTACTTGGAGAGCCATGAGGTCACTTGTGTGCCCTCACAACCATTGGGAGAACCACAATATTATTATGTGGAGAACAAGGGACCAACCCTTTGTCCATTACTTTTGGAAGTCCAACTCATCATTTTGGCATGTATGGACTTCATGAAGCCTCTTAGAGAGCCCAACGACATGCATTATTGATCATTCGACCTCTTGAGAGGCTTATTATTTTATTTGTGAGCTAGTTTGGTGGGATTGTCACCAATAGATAGTTGCTTGCACATTATTTTAGTTGATGGGATAATGTAGGCTCAAATTAGGTAATTCTAACTCCTAATGAGTGTATAAATAGGGGAGACATGAATTCATTTGTATCATCTTTTTGGATTGGATCATTCGTCTCTCTTGAGAATTTCACACTTTTTCTTGGAGGATGAATTGGAGCATGGATGAATTTTGATGTTTGGATTATAGTATTTTATCTTGGATCTTTTTTATTGTCAAATTGTTGATGGTTGGATATGTTATGTAAGTACACACATTTAATGTTATTCTTGTTTTACTTTTGTCATATGCATTGAATGGGATTTTCGCTATACTAGGGCTAATTGATGCATTGCATAATTGCGAAATTGTGGAATTATTGTTTCTATATAGCATCTCTCAATATATGGGCCATGTATGTGAATGAAATCTCCTAAGGATAATTATACCGGTGAATTTATCTTGATAGTCCATCTCCTTTTTCAAAGCGAGGTATAAAATCTTTGAGGTCTCTTCTTGCCCTAAAGGTCAAGTGAAGTAGTCCTCAAGGCCTCCTTGAACGAAATACGAGTTCCTTTCTCATCATTCTCTTAGAATCCATTCTCCCCAAGGGATTAGGCACTAATTTACCAATAGGTGATCAATCAAAAAACATTTTTCTCCACCTCTTCCCTTCCTCTTCTAGGTCTAGCCAAGTTGGGTCACCTAGGGCATCACTTTTCCAATGAAATAGCCATAGAAAAAGTTTGATATCCTAGCCTCTACTGCGATGGTGTGTCCTCAAGGCCTCCTCCAATTTTGAAGCCATTACGACGATGGATTTGTGAGATAACCGAAGCCCTAGCTCTTAGATCAATCTTTCCCTGGTATTCCCTAGGTTAGCACCTCATAGGATCAATTTGACACCTTTAATTGGAAATCCTTGCTTTGATATTTTTCTCTTCCTTGTCTGGGTTAAGAACATCATTGGTTGCTAGATTCTCTCTCCTTAACCTAGGTTGGGTCCACTTCGTCCCGTGTGGTCCCATACCTTTGAAAAGTCAATTCTTCAAGAACCACTGTGAATATCAAGTTCAATAAGGATTTTAGGGATTGGGAAACTCCCTTACAAGTCATATCTCCTCAACTAGCCCTTAAATCCCCACCTCCTCCTAGAAAGCATTGTAACTTGCTTAAAGAGAAAGAAAGTTACATTCTTGACCTCCTTTTAGTAAAGGGATCACTAAGGTCACTTCACATCCATTTGTTTATTCCTCCTTCACAAGTGACTTTCCAAATACTGGGTCCCCTCCCATCGGTGAAAGTCCGTAAGGAGTAGCGAGTCTTAGTTGAGGTGACAGTGGGCTAAAGTCTCCATTGTTGCAATTGATCTAGCAAGTGACCCTTTAGGAGTCCCTTTTAGGCTCCCTGCTAGTTTGAGCGGTAACAGGAACCTTTGATGGATCCCTAGTTTCAACATGCACCTCCTTTTTTAAATGCCACTCTATGTGTCACAAGTGGAATATTTCACCCTCCTATTTAAATTGCTAGTTTTTTCCTTGGGACGTTGGAAATGAGAGCCTTAGGATAGGGAACATGCAAATAACTTGTTGCTAGATAACAAAGACAACACCTAAATGTTGTAGTTTTCATAATCGAGCTGTCATATCCAATATAAGTCACGATACTCCATAATCATTTTTTCATAAAAACCCTCATGTAAATTAGGTTCAACATAAATTTAGTCAAAAGTAATAATGTGCTTTGGGCTTAGTTGACATATAGCTTTATAAATCACCACAAATTCAATCCAATTCGTCAAAGTGCATACCAAATTCATAAATAAAGGAGAAGGTTCAATGAAGACATCCACATGGGGCTAGTTGTTGTGATGGTAGCTGAATTGGAATTCTGCCAACTAGAGAGTAATAATAATGCCTTCTTTGTTGAGAAACCTTCGCCCATATTCCAAGGCCATCTTACAAGCATCAAGATTCATAAAATACACAAAAAAATATTTTAAACCAAAGAGAGAGCTAAAAATCTATGAACCATCTAGTCATAATCCAACTTTTAAGAGCAATTATTGAGGGCCATTACAAGTTAATCCTAAAATGAGACAGGTTTCAAAATCATTAATACATTAACACTCTTAAGATGCTACAATTTCAATATTTTGTTAACATCTAAGTATTCCACATGGTCCTAAGGGTGTAGCCAAGGTGCACATGGTCCCAAGGGTGGAGCCAAACAAAGGAGGAATTCCCATGGATAGCCTCATTGAAAGAGGGAGGTTAGGAGGATAAGGATGTGCTCCTAATTGAGATTTTATCATGCAAACATAACAAATGCACAATGACATCTTCACTAGATTTTATCATGCAAGCATTACAAATGCACAATGACATCTTCACTAAAGCTATATTTTTTGCTCATGCAATTGTTGGTGTCATTGCTTATTAACAAAGAGAAAATGATACTAATGTAAAAAATCATTGTTACTAGTGATAATGCTTCAAGTCACATTTCCTAATAATGGAATTGTGAGATGCAATTCAATGTTTATTTGAAATCATTATTCAATTTGATATGTATGTCTATTTTGGAATAAAACTTCCATAATTTTGATTTAATTATTAATAATTATTAGGTGGATGGTAAGGATTTAATGTCTATAGAATATTTTAAAATATTCATAGTATATACACAAATCAAACGTTGACATTGATATTTTTGTCCTTTTAATTCACTTCATTAATTAAAAAAATGGCGTGAACAAGTGTCATGTAAAAAATATTACTGTTTTTTAGGCATGTGGTATTGATAAGCCATAATATTGTAACAAAGCCTATACACAGATTAAGAATCTTCATGATAAAGTGGGGTGAATCTTTACCCTTAAGAATCTTGTTACATATTTTTTTTAAATATAGCTATGTTTAACTTATATTAATTTTTTCCATTAATAATAATAATTATTTTAAATAGAGTAATAATTTAGTTTATTCATATAATTTTTTAATTTCAATTAAGTCTTTTGATGCATATTGACATTTAACATTTAATTTATATGACTAAAATAATTTAATATTAATATAAACCCATCTTAAATCCATTTTTTTTTAAATACTAAATAAATTTAAAATATTTAAACAAACATTTTAATGAAAATAAACCTAAATTTAAAACTTTTAAACACACATTTTTCATGTTTCAAAACTTAATGAAAATAAACCTACAATAATTTATTTTCTTCGTACACTTTTTCCTATTATTAGGGTGAATTTTTTTCCTATATATTTTTGTTATCATCTTCTCTTTTTCTGAGGGAATTAATGTTTTATTTGTATTTTTTAATTAGTTTATTAACCTTGCATATTTCATTTATACGTTGTGGAATGCACATCATACAATTAATCTTAATGCAAGGGAAAAGATAAGTGAAATTGTGTTTTTACAACATTAAAAGTAAATGGTAATTCAGTTGAGTTGTGCTCCAAATTAAGTTCCTTTTTGGAAGTGACAAGAGATCAAACGATGCATAATAGGGTAACAGAGTTATAGAAGCAGAATAAGATTTTGCCTACATGTAATGGCAACAGAGCTGATGTTGATGAATGTAACGTTACAAATCTGAGATTCAATGTCATCACCATGAATCTGAGATTCAATGCCATCACCATGTATGTGACAACAGTTACTCGTTAATAAGTGAGGATGCTCAAGCTGTCATGTTTTAGTATAGAAGCAGGTGCTGCTTGCTGATTCACTGTCAGCACTGTATATTTAGTGGCATGTCATAGGATTTCGTCTGAATTTTCGTCATAATTTGGAGCTGATGTCGAATGAAGGGAAACATGTAAATCTCTGATGGACTTCCCTGGCTCCAATCATGGCCGAAACAGTAGAAAAACAAAGAAAGTGGAGAGGCCCAAAAGCTGGAGATGATTGTAGAAGGAAACAACACAATAAGTTTCCTGGAAATGACAGTAGCCAGAGTTACAATCAGAAAAAGTGTTTGTCACAATTTTGTTCTTTTAAGCTTGCATCCTGATGAAATAATAAAGACAAATTCCACATATAGGGAAGGAAATCTAGAAGAAAATACCATTCCTTTTCGTTAAAATCAAACAAATATTTACTATCTTTTTTATTGTATATAGAGAAG